>JARJIL010000007.1:52729986-54198320 GCA_038502395.1 Dittrichia graveolens | reverse complement strand
GGATAACTAGTTACGCTCAACAACATTAAACCGGGGAATCAGACACAACCATCCGCGCTGGTGAGGGAGCATAAAGCAGTCCACTAAGCATCGTTTTAGAACCAAAGGTTCCTTAGGTAATCCAGCTACAAGCGGCTGATTACCATTCATGTTAAAGAACGGCGGTCCTGCAGAACTTACAACCCGGAATTTCCAGCCTCGAGTCACCGTTAAATCCCGAATTATGACCGAAGTCTCCTGGGATCCATGTACAACCGGCTGACCTTAACCATGCTTCAAGTTGTTCGCGAACATTTCACATACACATAGCTGATCCAATCAGGATCAATCATTAAGCATGCATATTCATATATTTCAACGAGGCGGATCCAATATGGATCCATAGCATGCATATCATCAATTTTAACATAGTTGATCCCATCAGGATCAATATCATACATTTCATTTAATTTAACTAGGGGGTTCCAATTTGGATTCCGCTGGCATGCACTCCTCATATGATTAACAAGTATCAAACATAGCATAGTACAATAAGGCAACATGGCAAGACTTACGTCTTCACTTTTAAGCATATATGAACTAAAAGCTACAAGATACATCTTTGTACCACATACAATTCAACTAGCAAGCAAGTCTCCCTCTATTGAGACTTATGAAAGCCGGTACTCACTTGAGGAGCTTAGAAATAACAGATTACTTTAGCTCTGGTTCAGCTAACTCTACAAGTTCCCCTAAAAACATCATTATTCGCATTAAGCGTTTGCACACACGAGTTTCTATTATTAGAACACATACAAGAACCAACTAGAGTTCATAAACATCATAAAACAACTTCTTATGAACCACTGCTACATATGCCTTAAAACACTTGGCATTAAAATAGACTCTTTCTGATTTTTGACGCGTCGCGTCCAAGCACCGGACGCGTCGTGTCGTGTTCTTATGCGAAAATCGGACCAACAAAGGTCGGACCACACATGCGAAGGTCGGATGGTCCATGCGACCGTCGGACCCCTCATACGACAGTCGGATCTCTGAAAGTCGGATAGAGAAAGTTGGATGAGCAAAGTTGGATGAATAGTGAAAGTCGCACGAATTTGAGAGAACACGTCGCGTCGCTATCCCCGACGCGCCGCGTCGCGTGCAAACCTGCACTTCATCTTCTTCTTTATTCATCACTCAACCGACTTTCTCTTCAAACTCATCATTTTCTAGATTCATAAACTTGTTCATATGACTTCTAAAACACCTTTAAACTTTATATAACATGTGTACAAACTTCATGAGCTTATCAAATTCAATTAAAACCATCAAACATAGAAAACCCACTTATCAAGTAAGTTTTCTATGTTCAACAATGGAGTCTTCACCTTATTCATGAGTTCCAGTCATGACTTAAGCATACAACTAGCATAAAAAATGCTTAAACTTCAAGAGAAACATCATACTAACCTTTCTTTGATTCAAACAACAACAATTCTTCAAAGTCTTCTTTCAACCTTGAGAGCTAGTGTGTGTTTGTGTGTGTTTAAAATAATAAATAGATAAGTGTTCAAACACTAGGTGTCTAATTTTATGTTTACGAGTTCAGTAAACAAGGGTTTATTATTTCATCTATTTCTTGGAATAGAAAGTAATCTTACATCTACAATGTAACTAAGTTTAGTTACAGGAGTATTTTATATATTCAGAAACAAGGAGTTATTCTGGTACTCAGAGTTTAAGGAATATAACAAAATTAGAAAGACTAAAATTGTTTTCAAGGTTTGCGGAAAATAATTTATCTAGCAAAGCAAGTGGGAGCAGTAATCTTTAATTAATGTTATGCTTGTTTTTTAGTTCATAGTAATATTGTAGTTACAAGTTGTAATTCGTGATAAGTTACACTTGAAACCAATATAGTAACAGAAATAGACACCGTGAATTGAAACAATGGACTAGTATTAATTATGTACTTTATTCCATGTCAGAATATAGGGGGTACATTATTAATCATATTATTCTTCACTATTTTGTATGTTTGCGTAATATCCATGAATAAAAGTTCTTATTCAGAATTGTTATCCGTGACTACTTATCTTAGTGGGGACCTCGATAAGGTTGTAACATCATCGTGATCCTTGGTGGAGATTCATAGTTATTGAAGATAGCCAAAAGGTTGTAGGCCAAAGATTGACAGATATTCATTAGGGAGTGAATATTAGATAGACTCACCATGAAGAATATCTCGTGGTCTGAGTCAAAGGTATTCATCACATAGGTTGTCCTCAAGCCTATGATATTTTGTTTAGGACATGGGGACTTTTGTACGTCTTAACGTCACGCTATAACTGGGTGACCATACGAGACGTGTCTGGGTGTAGCGGAAACCGTGTTGGCAAATGCAAATATGCGAGAGGCATTTGCAACTCCTTTAGGGAGAGATATTTCAAGGCCCCTTGACTAATTAAGACTGATGAAGTGCATGACTATGCCCAAACGAACTGACTTGTTCTTTGTCGTTTATCACTCGGTCAATATCGGATAGTCAAGAAAAATTCTAAGTGTTCAAGAGTTGACTCTTACCATGCTCACACTCATAATCGAAATATCGAGCTGCAAATGGAAAAGCCTAAAGTATACCCATTATATAACAGTTTGTTTTAGAAGTTTCTTTTTTATTTATTGCATTATCATAAGCGTCCTTATGGCCTAGTTACCTTAAGAGCTTGTCTAGGGGCCACCTTAGGCTAGTGTCATCAAGCATGGGTTGCCAACTTGCACAAGTTGGAGTCTGTTAGTTTTGTGTGCATAGTCGGTGAACCCTGATGCCACGTCTAACATCATAAGTCATTCTAGGGTCACACTTGTGAGGGCCTATAATCTGAGAAATAATGCAACCACACTCGAGAGAACGAATTTATAACTAGTTAGTTATAAATCATAAATCGTAAGTTACGGTTTTAACCTACGAAGGGGAGAAATTACCAAGTTATTTAATTGACAAAAAAATATATATTTATTAGTTAATAAATATATATTGTTAATTAATTATATTCAAGATTAATAATTTTAAATTAAATTATTTATTTTGGATAATGTTTATTAATTAATAATTAAAGAAATTGAAAAAGAAATAAATATATATATATATGTGTGACCGGAGATTATATATATATATATTCTTTCTTCTAATTATTATTAATAATATATAACTTGGTGACTAAGTTTTAATTAAATTCATATTAGGAAATGTTTATTAGTTTCCTAATATCAACTAATTTCCTATTAGTATAAATAGGAAATTAAGGTTTAGGATTAAGCTAGATACACATCATTCTAAAGGTTTAGGAAAATTTCTCCTTCTCTTCTCTTTCTTGTATTCAGCCGAGAGCAAAACCGAAGGCTCAGTTTTGCCGATCTCGAGCAAGTACGCGTATATAATTCGTGATGTGGTTTGCATCATTCCTAGCGTGTCTCGTTTGGCTTCATCACGAGTGAACTACATCTTGAGCAACCTAATGTGCATATAGGTACAAAGTTATAAACTTTATCATATATAAATGTTTGTTCTTGATTCTTGTTAATTACATACATGTCGATTATATATATATATATATATATTGTATATTTTGAGATTGAAAAATATCCTAACCCCTTGGTTTTAGGGGTTATGTTCATCACTCAAGTTTCCGTCTTTGTGAATGATAACAAGTTTTATTCTTCGTGTTGGTTCAAATCAGTTTGTGTTTGAATCAGGATAACACGATGAGGTCTTTAAAACCCTTCATAGAACACTTAGTGAGCATAGGGGTTATGGAGGTGTATGATTAATATATGTTTGTAGTAATCCGAGTATGGGATATGCATATGTGTATGAGTACTATTGTTATGTGAATAAATGCTGGTTATTGGGGTATGAAGCAGGATTTTTAATGGTTATGTTAAGAATGACTAAGGTATAATATGTTTACAATAGTATAGGGCTCATATTATTATAAACACATGGTACATGTTGAACTTAGCAAGATCATGATGGACCCTCTGGAATGGATGTGTGATAACATGCCAATTAAAGAAATCCAGACTTGCTAAATCTATATGAATAAAAGGGGTAGAGAAGGGAGATTATGTTATACTACTTTATATTAGCTATTTATAATTTCAGAACAAAAAAAATGGAAAGAACAAGGATGATATGACTAATCAACCTGGGGCAAGTCGACCTCAGGGGACAAAGGAGAGATGTATTCTTAGAGGTGATTACTATAACTCCTATGGAAACAAGACACGTCCCAACCTCAATGTAATACATGTTTCCTAATGAGGTTGGAAATATTATATTATTTTTTATGACCATTATTTCAAAGGATTTTACTATTTAATTTTAGTAGGGGCTGTTACTAAATTATATTTTCACAAGAAAGATTGCTACTGATGGGCTATTGTTAGGTTCACACTTGAGTAACTAATCATGTGGGCTTAGTATAACTTAGGAGGAGGCTATATATAACCCATTAGGGCACAACCCCTAATATCCATTCACTGTAGCTATTGCTTGTGCTCGTATGTTTGTGCGTGCGCTGCTGCCAAGAGAAATCGAGAGCTCTAGTGCAAGCTTCATAAAAAACTTGTTGCAAATTAATTGCAAAACTTAAGGTATGTGAATCGTTGAGTTTAGGGCATGTTTTGTTAAGATTGGAGCCGAGAATAAATTGGACCTTTAGGTCAGCTTAAACTCGATGAGTAACAAATTAAACGAGTAGGAAGCTTTTTAATCATGATAGAAAACGATAGCAATTGGAATTTCATAAATTGGTTGGGGTTTAATTAGGATTTGATTCATCTTGACGCCTGTTCTTGCGTCAGAACACAGCCGAGGGAAAACCGGGCCTTAGATCCATCAAAACATGTAATTAGTGAAATTAAATGTTAATGATTCGATGAAATGCAACTAGGATCATTTAGCAAAAAGAATATATGTGTTTGTTTAGGAATTGGGGGACTTTGATCCTAGAGAGGTGATGATGGAAAATGTTTAAGTGTTCTAAGGACCGAATTCGGGTGACCGGATTTCCTAAGTGATGACCGAATTCGGATGAGGACCGGATTTCCCAAGTGATAACCGAATTCGGATGGGGACCGGATTTCTCAGCGGTTGACCAAATTCGGTGGTTATGACCGAATTTCATGCATTGGCCGAATTTGGTGGTAACACGTTGGTGCCTTGACCAAGTTCAAACTAGAGGATGATTTCAATCACGTTATAGCATTAAAGTCTTACTGTCGGATCTTGTACTCATATTAATTTAGGACATCTGTGTAGGTTCCTGCTATGGGATTCGTTAACCATACTACTCTATGAAATGTGAACTACTATTACTTATGTTGATATGTGAAGTGAAGGGTTGCGTTATATTGTGGTGAAAACGCAACTCGGGCACAGTCAGACATGCGAAATCCTTGGTATAACTTGGATAGTCAAGTGTGGCCCAAAGTGTGAAATCGTCGTAAGTGCACTACGTCGGTATTATGTGAATTGATACGTGATTATGGTTTGTTATGTAATATGTACATGGCTAGTATGGTGTGCAATTGTGTGTGCTCGCTAAGCTTTATGCTTACTGTTGTTGATTATTCGCATGAAAGCTCCAGCATTGTGAAGACGGCTCATCCATTATCAAACGTTTTCGTTGTTTAGTTAATCAAACGTTTTATTGAATTTTATATTCGTACTTAACCATTTAAAGGTTTACCATTGTACGACGTGTAGTTCCAGGCGCGGAACCTCGTTAGGAAATATTAGTGAAATTAATATGGATTATCTATTCTAATTTACATTTATATATTTATATTCTTCAAAAAATTTGGGATGATACACTCAACTACTAGACCTACCGAAAGAAACCCGCTAATTAATGTTGAACCAGAAAGCTTTACAGGAGACTATTCCTTACATGATAAACCAGGTATTTGAACAGGTATCTACTAGAACAGTGGGGGAAATACAAGTAAATGCGGCAGTGCAAATTGCTATGACAAATGCACATGTAGCGG
Organism: Dittrichia graveolens; assembly: GCA_038502395.1. Lineage (NCBI taxonomy): Eukaryota > Viridiplantae > Streptophyta > Magnoliopsida > Asterales > Asteraceae > Dittrichia > Dittrichia graveolens. The sequence goes on along the minus strand of JARJIL010000007.1, from coordinate 54,192,284 downwards.
GGGAGGGAAGAGTTGAAGAGGGGTGTACCTACAGAGACTTCGCAGCATGTAAACCGCGAGTATTTGAGGGGGCTACTTAGTGTTAGCAATCGTTGGCTTGTAGAAACAGAAGGAGCGTTTAGGACCGGCGGTTGTCTGCCGTTACGAAAAGTAATGTATGCTTTTAACCTATTGAGGCCCAAAGGATACAGGTACGCAGAGTGTGCTACCTGAACCAAAACCAAGGTTAGAGCCTTAAACTGTAGCAGAATCAGATAAATGAGTATAGTAGATTACGTGACATAACTTGTGAACTAGGGTATAAGATTATGAAATCAAGTGCAGATTTGTATATAGTGAGTTGTAACAACTTATGGACAATGAAGGGGGTGGTTCGACACACGTATCGGGAGTTGGGACTCCGTTATGGTCAAGAGCTAATCAGTTGGCACTTTAATTTCAATTGTAATAATATTGTTCGGTTTAGTTAGAATTGGTGTCGTGTAAATATGCCTAAGTATTTTGTATACAATTTATTCCATATATAAAATATAAGATGATTCAGAAGAAAATAAATTTCCATCCTTATTAACTTTAGATTTATGCTCAAAAGATTAAAGTTTAGATTCTAATCTAATTCCTTATTTATTTGTTACAAACAAAGACGTTAAAACTTTAAGAAAAATTTATTTAATAAAAATGAGTTGGGCATTTGGAAAAAGATTATAGTTACTCATAACTTATAGCTAAACTAATTTCTAAATGGGACACATTTGAGCAATCACAAAAGATCATCTATGAAAACAAGTTTAAAAGACAATAGCATATGTTATGAAATGCAAATAAGTTCAACTTAGACATAATAGCGACATATTCATTTTTATTTAACGACTTGATCTTATACACTCTAACTCTGCAGCAACTTCTTTCATAGTTGGCCTCAACGTTCCATTCAAATTCAGACATCTTTTGACAATCATAGCAACTGCCATGAGCTGCTCTTTTGGACCATCCAACACTCGATCATCAATGTTTTCCAAGAGAAGTCCTTCTTCATTTGACAAAATCAATGTTGCCAAGCTTCGTGATTCCCCTGGGCCAATTGAATATATAGGTTTCTTTCCCGTCAAAATCTCTACTAGGACTATGCCAAAGCTATAGACATCACTTTTATCAGTGAATTGGTTTGATTGAAAGTACTCAGGGTCTATGTAACCAAATGTCCCTTTGACTAAGGTGCTTAAGTGAGTTTGATCCCCTATAACGGACTTTGATATTCCAAAATCTGATAGTTTTGCTCTAAATTTATCATCCAAAAGTATGTTGGAAGATTTAATGTCGCGGTGATATATAGGAATGGAAGTTGCATGGTGCATGTAGGCAAGAGCTCCTGCTACCTCTGTAACAATTTGCAACCGCATACTCCACAAAGAAGGAAACTCATAATTCTCATCATGTATGAAATGGAATAGATCTCCGTTTGCTACAAATTCATAGACCAGAATTGGAACTTCTGTTTCTAAACAACACCCAAGTAGCTTCACCACATTCTTATGGCTAATTTGGGAGAGTAAAAATACCTCATTGATAAATGTTTCAACTTGGAATTCATCCACCAACTTGGACTTCTTCACTGCTACTATTTTCCCATCTGGTAACATGCCTTTGTATACTGTTCCTTGCCCTCCTTGTCCTACTATTCTGTTTCTGTTATATTGATCTGTAGCTTTCTCTAATTCTATGGCGCTGAATAATTTTATCCTCTCAACGGTATCTTCACCACTTGATGTTTGTTGTTGTAACAATAACCCACCATTTCTTTTAAAGAAATCATCTCTTCGTTTCTTAATTTTTCGTTTCTGGACTACTTTGTAACTCCAAAATGCTGATACTAGGATGCATGTGCCCAAAACAATACCTAAAGAAAAACGACTCTTATTAGAATTATTGGCAACATAAATGAGGTTAAATCTTGTAACTCCAAATTGCTGAACATTTATATAGGCAACTAAACCACACTGGATGTTAGTAACAGAGGAGCTAATTAAGTGTCTTGGTATAAATATTTCTCAAACACTTTAGAAAAAGACAAACTAGATATATATTTTATTCTGTTAGTTTTCTGCTAATCCTAGCGTAGAAAATGTTTTTGTTTGAAGTGACGGGTCTAGAACTATCGGTTAGAGGTAGCACAAGTATAAAGTTATTCAACTACGTACGGGGTTGCACTTGTATATAAACAAATATCAATCGAAAACTAACACTACCTATAAAAAATTAATAGGTACACCAGCTCCCTCGTGCTACATATATACCAGGTCCGTTTGTATAGGTAGTCTAGAGTCTAATTGCCATATTTTAAGGTGTATTCTCCGGGCTTTGACATATAAATACCCATTTAGGGCTAGTGTTTGTATCGTATTCGTACAAAAATATTTTAATAAAAGCAAACCACATAATTTTCTTTGTTATTGTTTCTTTTCTACATGCACTCATGCTACATGTGTATTCAAGTCGCTCATGTTCTCACTTATATAACTAATCGTAAAACCCATGAGATAAAAGTATCTTTCAAACTAAGACCAGCCGCATGGGAGTCTCTACCCGAGCGGTTGGGGGCCAACCTTAGCTAGAATACCATCGCCCCTCATAGGGTTGATGATGGTGGGGTTTCCTAGCTGGTTCTCAAACCAGTGTGGGTTCCTCTTTTTTTTTCTTCTTCTCTATTTCTCTCTCTTAATTAATATATATTTTTTATTAATATTTGATGTGGGTTGAACATGTTGGATGTGGGAGTTTGTAAAGTAAAGATTGTTGAAGGTGGAAAATGATGTGAATGTTGATGAGACGGTGAATTTGATAAGATAAGTCATGGACGCTCATGGTCGGCGGAGAGGTTTGGTACCCCAACAATCACACTTAAACAACACACGTAGTGTAATATATGGACCCACCAACTTTTTAAATCCAACTTTTTAGTAAATAATTATATTATTAATAATAAAAAATAAAATTAAAAATTATTAAGATATATATTAAAATTAAAAATCAGAAATTAATTACAACAATTAAAAATTAAAAAGTTAAAATTATTGAAATCTTTAAAAATTAATATAATCTAATTTAAATAATAAACTATTTTTCTATAAATAAAAATCACTTGGTAGTTGTTCCATGCTCCGCAAGTTTGCTTTGGAGATTGATATGCATTTTTTTGTCACTTAATTAGAGAGTGAGAATGATTCTTGTGTCTGAATTAAGAAGAAGAGTTAATTATGACAAAGTTAAAAAAAAGACTTCAAGGATAAAAGAGCTCTTAAGGAGTTAAAGGGTAAAAAATAAAGTTAGAGGGTAGAATAGTAAAAATGATAAAAGAAAATCTGAATATTTCTTCGTCACCATGTCGGAAGGATCATGCTAGCACCGATACGGTTTCTTGCTATGATCAGGGCATCATTAGAGTCATAATGGTTTAATTGTGCATGCTCTTATGTGAGATCATGTTTAAAAGATATCTAGAGCATTATCCTTTTCAAGTTGAAAATCTTATTGTTTGCGTAACCTTGAGCACTAATTTCATGTTCTTAGCCCAATACAGACCATAGCAAATGAGTTGTTTGAGGTCATGGATTCAATCCTAAGAACTAAGGTCAATATGACTGTTCGAGTATGATACATCCCTTCATAAGGTAGAAATATGGCTTTCTTTCAATATTGGGCTAAGAACCTAAGCATGGCGTATCACAATCAAACCGACGGGTAAAGTGAACGAACGATCCAAACCCTGGAGGATATGCTGCGAGCTTGTGTGATCAATTTCGGGGGAAGCTGGGATTTGTAATTACCCCTAGCTGAGTTTTCATACAACAACAGTTATTACACAAGTATCGGTATGTCACCGTATGAGATGTTGTACGGGAGGAAGTGTAGGACCCCGATCTGCTGGGTGAAGATGGGCAGAAAGAACTTGGCAGCACCAAAATAGTTTAGAAACCCTCAGAATACGTCCAACAGGATCGCGAACTATTCAAAGCGGCTCAAAGCCGACAAAAAAGCTATGCAGATAGAAGAAGATCATTGCTGGAATTCCAAGTGAGGGATTTCGTGTTGCTCAAGGTATCCCCGTGGAAGGGAATGATACGATTCAGAAGACGATGAAAACTGAACCCGAGGTACAATGGGAGCACTAGAAGGGCTCAGAATGGACTTGGGAAGCAGAGGAAGAGATGGAAAGGAACTACCCCGCATTATTCAAGTCAAGATTTCGAGGACGAAATCGTGTCTAAGCGGGGGAGAGTTGTAATATCCGTATTCCCGAAATAAATAAAAAGAATATTTCATGAACTATTATTAATTTAAGTTGCAATTTCATGGTGGACTAAGTGCACCTTTTGGGCCTATTGTGTATTAAAGAAAAGTTATGACAAGTTAAGGGGTTTAATGAATGGGCTTGGTGGAACCAATTGGGCTTGGCTAATTAAGATAAGTAGGCTTAGTCCCTTCCAAAGAAAGTATATAAGGGTAATTAGGTTGCAACCCCCAACACAGAAACAAATACTGTTCCATCAATCTCAAAAATCAGTATGTGTTTGTGTATGTATCCCCTACAAAGAACAAGAACGGAGGAATCCAAACCAACACTTCACATAAGGAACTGTAAAGAGAATCATCAGGTAATGTTCCCCACTTCATTATGATATTGTCAGTATCAATTTCACTCTGTTTAGGTGATGATTGAATAACTAACAGCTGGGTTTTTGGGGTTGTGTTATGTATGAGAAAAACCAGGAAAAAAGGATGAGGAAAGATCTTTAGATACTTGATTAAATGTAAATTTACCTTAAAGGAATGGTCTAAATGTATGGAGAAATGTTTTATGACAAAAATGAAATGATTTGGTTGAGTTTTGGAAGAGTAGGATTTTGAAAATGGGGACCGGGAGTTTCAGGTTTTGCGTCCGACCAAAAGATACTTGGTCCGACTTTATGTGTGGTCCGACCTTAGATTTTTATATGGTCCGACTTTGGTGTTTAAACTTGATCTGACTTTGGGACTTTTCGTATGGTCCGACTTATTATGGTCCAACCTTCATGTATGGCCCGACTTATTATGGTCCGACTTTCATGTGCTTGTAAGGTCCGACCTATGGGTTCTATGCGGCCCAACTTTGAGACGTTTTACATGGTCCGACTTTGAGACTTCCCATATGGTCCAACTTTTGGGTCCGACTTAATGGTGTTTATAGGTGATCCAACTTATGAAACCCGGTGTTAAGGTCTAACCTAGGACCTAAATAATTGTATAAACGAGCAAGGGATTCGTACACAGTATTGATTTATATAGGCTTGTTGTAGGTGACGGCCAACTGACAAGTAATCACTAGCGAATTTCTGAACTAAGAACTGTGTAACTTAGACTACGAACAAGTGAGTACTCTTACTTACAATCTAAACTGATGATATATGTGGCTATGACATATGTTATGTGTTATATGATACGAAGTGCTTTTAAATGATGAGACCATTCACTTCGGTGACGGGAATGATGAGACCATTCATTTCGGTGACAGGAATGATGAGACTGTTCACTTCGGTGACAGGAATGATGAGACTGTTCACTTCGGTGACGGGAATGATAAGGTCTTCTACTACGGTAGCGGGAATGAGGGACCTTCTACTACGGTAGCGGGAATGATTTATGTTGACATTGTGATGATTGGTTTTGTTGTATGTAATGTGTTTGCTAAACCTTGTACTTACGGTTGTTGTTTAACTATCTTTTTAGGTGGTGACCATGGCGGGGCTCCAACTCGTGCTTGATAGCTCATCTTTAGCAAGCTTCTACGACGTTTTTAAACTATTTTAATTCATGTTGTATTTAACGGTTATTGTTACTCAAATTCAAGATTTCATTTTGACACTTCCCGGATTGTAATTAACATTATGTAGTATTGCTTTCATTGTTGATTTTGATCGCATTAATTCAATGATAAGCTTTTAACTCACTTGGGACGTTACAAGTTTGTTACACAAAGCTTCAATGTGCTAGAAACTCTCCTTAAGGAGCATGTCCAACAACTACGGTTAGAAGGAGTAGGATCTAGGCTGTTTGCGGGCAGTGATAATGAAGTAGACGAAGTAATTATCATGAAAGGGCCCAAGGCAAGGGTTGTGGATTGCTATAACCACCACTGTATGTTAACCACTTAACATGTGACCCTTCCCATCACTGTATGCCTCCACAACCCCAACTATAATGATCGGCCCTTATTATTATCTTAGACAAAACGTCCAAGTGGAGTTATACCAAGCATTGATGAACATTCTACCATATGTTATCACACTAGACTCTCCTCTCCTTGTCAATACCTAGTACCCTACAATCCAGAAACGTCTTACGAGGCACATCCATCAAACCATCCAAGCCTGACCTCCCACTCTATCTAAATTACACTTTCCTGCAAAAATCCATAGTTCAACTTATACAAATCAAATTGGTAATACGTGACTACAACCAAACACACCGTTAGTCAGATGCTTTATTGATAAATTCCGGTATTCGAGACCCGCTAATTTTTGCACACTAGACAATAGGGTGGACGGCCCCTATTAATAGCCAAAACCCTAATCCCATAATTTTAGAAATAAACCAAAATAAGGACATTACTATAATTATTATTAATAATGACTTCTAGCCCCTGTAGTTCCTAACGAAGCTCCTTCTGCCCTTTTCTTCTTGCGCCGATACACTTGACCCCGATGTTTGTTCGTATCAATACCCCCTCCGTGAAGACTCGCCTTGTCCTTAAGGTGAAATGCAAGAAATTGTTCCATTATCTAGGCTGCCATTTCCAATATCATCCTCTGGCAATAATCCCTCCCACCTAATCAGCAACTCCAAACCACCGGCACCCGGGCGTGACCCAACACCAAGACCAATTTGATACAAATCAAATTGGTAATACGCAACTATGGCCAAACACACCGTTAGTCAGATGCTTTATTGATAAATTTCGATATTCGAGACTTGGTAATCTCCTAGAACAAAGAACAAGAAAAAAAAGTAATTTTTGCACACTAGACAATGGGGTGGCCGGCCCCTATTAATAGCCAAAACCCTAATCCCGTAATTATAGAAATAAGCAAAAATAAGTACATTACTATAATTATTATTAATACTGACTTCTAGCCCCCTGTACTTCCTAATGAAGCTCCTTCTACCCTTTTCTTATTGCGCCGATACACTTGACTCCAATGTTATTATGAATATCAACACTTGGCTACACCTACATCGTTTTCATTCCATTCTAACAATTATACCATCTAACCCATTTGGACCGTTCCGATTGCCACTTAACTAACAATTGGATAACTCGTGTAGGGATGCGTGTCACTCCGTTTGTTAACAGAAGGCATCACCTTTGGCCCTTTTGTTAGAAAAATTTATAATTCCTAATGGTTTGGAACTTCCTAAAAATATAAAACTATATAGTGAAAAAGGAGACACAGAAGACCATCTCGGAATCTTTAACAACACTAGAAGGATTAAGAAGTTGATTATGTCAATCACTTACCATATGTTCTTGTTGACTGTAATGGGTGTGGATCATAATTGATATGAAAAGTTAGCTCCAGGGCAGTCTTACACCATGGATTAGAGGGGCGTATTTTTCTTTTATGTGTAATGTACATGGTTTAATACTCTAAGTCTATTCTATTTATCTATTATTAGTTAATTGTTGTAAACGCTAAGACTTAATCAGAAATAATATATTTAGTTGCCAAAATCTTTTGACCCACTAAAACACAACACCTCATTTTGGGTTGGACAAATCCATGAAAAAATGTGTTTGAAAAAATGTGTTTTTAAAGCGGATATAGTATAATAGTAAAATTTCTCTTTGCCAACGAGAAGACGTGGATTCTATTAAAGGTCGATTATGTTCCTCCTTCATTTTCTATTCCGGATTCAATCTTCACCTATGCACCTACTATTATTAGAAGTCTAGTTTCTCTCGGGTCCTGTTTTGATCTCGAACAACTCTCAGATTTCGAATCGACCATGGATAAAAGTTTCTCGGAAAATCATTTCCCTCGGATTCCCACAAAATTCATGGAAAACCCTTTGAAAATTTGCTTTCAGGGTCAAGTGGGAAATTCGTTGAGAATTTGCCACCGATTGTTCCCAAAGAAATCTCTTTCTGATGCCTGATTTTCTAGTAGTGACCGATGGGAAGAAATCAAGAAATAATCAATTCATTAAAAAATGATAGTTAGTTTACAAAGAAATCACACAAAATCGTTTAACTCTTTAGGACGAAGTTACACAGTTTAAGAAGAGGAACAAAATTGGCAATCACAATCTTTTATTCTTATTCGGTTTCCTTGAAAAAACAAAATCCTAGGCCTTTGTTAAATTTAGAATTCAGAAATTTAACTTATTTAAGGTATATTTGAGTTTTGAAATTCTTCTAACTTCTCAAATACATCTAAACTTTTCATTTATATATTTTCGTCTATTTTTATAGTTAAATATGTATAATTGTAATTTTCAGGGCCTATTTTTTAATTTTGCCCCGGACCTCAAAAATATTTGAGGCAGCCCTGGTTAGTTCCGGGCAGTATCAACAGTTTTGATGATGTGGAGGTTAGTTTCATGTATAAATTCCTTTGAAAGAAGAAATAAAATAAAACACACCTGGAATTGCATAATATTTATTGGTCACCAAAAGAAGTGCTAAAGGCTTTTGTGGAAAGATATATCAAGTGAAGATATACCAAAAGCCGTGAAGATCTCTTGGTTGATACATGGCCTAACGAACAAAAATCGGGTTATTAAGCTAGGTAAGGTCTCTTAAAAACATGTCAAGCAGCTACCTAGGTTTGAAGATATTAAGTCTCGTGATCATGTCTTCAAGATTGATAAAGAACTATATGGACAAAAGCAAGCACCTAGAGCTTAGTATAATACTCTTTCATCTTTCCTGACTGAAATTGGTTTCACTAGAAGTAGTATTGATAACACTTTGTTTATTAGAAAATGCAAGGGCAATGTGATATTGGTACAAATATATGTTGAGACATTATATTCAAGTCTACAGAATTGGAACTTAGTAAAAAGTATGCAAAACTCATTTCAAAACATTATGCTATGACTATGATGGGTGAGTTAAACTATTTTCCTAGTCTTTACATTAAACAATGTGAAGATGGTATTTTCATTAATCAATCTAAGAATGTCGGTGATCTATTCAAAAGATTTGATTTTGAAAATTGTTCTTCTCAAAAAACACCTATGTCTAATTCTGTTAAGTTTAGAAAAAGACCCTAAAAGTAAATCACTAGTGATAACTTTTTATAGATATGTGTTTGGGTCTCTTTTATATCTCACTACCCGTATGCCACATATCGTGTTCTCAACATGCCTTTGTGTAATATATCAAGATGAATCCAAATAATCCCATTTCTATTTTAAAAAAAATATTCACATATCTCAAAGGAACTCTTAATCTTGATCTTTGGTACGCTAAAGATTCCGACTTTGACATAGTTTGATACACTAATTCAGATTGAAGGGTGCATGTTAGATGGAAAGAGCACTTAAAAGAGGATGTCAACTGTTAAGTGGAAGACTAGTAAGTTTGACAAGCAAGAAACAAAATTCAATATAAACATCTAGCGCTAAAGCTAACGACATAGCCATAATTAGTTGTGTTTATATTTTGTGATTTAAAAATCAATTGCTAGACTATGATCTAAATCTTAGAGTCTATCCACTAACACATGCATGTCAGTATCACTGCTGATGATACACAAGCCTATTGTGTCACACACTAATGATTGATCCTAATAGCACAATCGTATAGAGAATGGGTTTTGTGAGTTTCACTAGTTGTCTAGATTCTACATGAGTCGTGTATATCTACACGGGTCATGTGTAGTTGTCTCACGGCATGTTTTGTTTGTATTAAGACATCCACAAACATAAGGTGTCCCAAAAGTCTTTCTTTGGCTCTAAGGTATCTTGGACGAGTTGGGGCTGCCCATGAGGCTGTTACTAAATGTCATAAAGTCCAAGGCACCTCACTTTCTTTCTAATTTTTGTAACACACAAACATACACTCTTTGGAGAAGTTGGTAACTTCTTCTTGAGTGTGGCTGTACATTTTGTGCAAAAGATTAACATTGTGTTGTTCCAAAAGTAAGTTCAAGGTGTTGAAGCTTACTCAATGTCTTGCTAGCACTTTGGGATCAAATAAAGTCGGGGTAGACTACTTGATAGAGAGGAACTAGTTTATGACATTTGTCATCCTCAATACGCTCCATCATCATTACCTTGTTGTGTTCCAGAGAGGGTATATTTGATTCCATATCTTCTTATTATGTTACCTTGTGTAGATATGATCCATTAGGTGGAATATGGTGGTAAATGTTATTATATGTACATGTTTGCTCGGTTTCACTACTTCCACTATGTTTCTGGCTTACCGCCATATCCCAACAGTGGTATTAGAACTATTTATACAAAGGTTTATCACAAGATGGATTGAAACCCGAAATTTTAAATTCTGCACTGTCCAAAGGACCTTCACGGGTCGTGTAGGTTTCTACACGACTCAAGAAGGGCCACACGATCATATTCTAGGGTCATGGATTACGTACTAGTGTAGTGCATGGTTTTTGTTCTTCATGAGCAATGTAGATTTCTTCACGAACAGTGTAGATTTCTTCACGGGTCGTAAAGAAGTGTATTTATATAACCAACTCATGTAATTACATGCATATGGACTACAAGAGCCATGTAGAATTCTATACAAGTCGTGTAGCTCTCTATTACAATTTCATTTTTGGTTTTTGAAAAGAAAAATAAGTTTTGGTTTAGACCTTTTGTTTTGGGACTACTAGAGTCCAGTTTGTTTAGCCTCATGATATTTTGACTCACATACTTATATGCATGTTATGATTTTGGCATGAAATGCACGCTTGCATATATTTATGCCATGTATATACGAATTGAATATGTTTCAACAAACTTAGTTTGGTGTTTCTAATGCAAATATACAAGGATTATTTTGTTTGTGCCTTTGATGTTGTTAGAAATAATTATAATCAAAATATTATTTATGGTTTTATGTCATACCATGTTTTATATGCTTTCATAGTTTTGAGTTGCATGTGTTGGTAATCATTTTGCCCTAGACCTATGTGATGTGATGTTTGGTTGTGTTAGATTTATTCATTCTTCATTTGGTGACTTTGCTCACAATCGTTTGTAATATTTATTATGGCTCGCATGTCATTGTATTTCGTTTGTACATGTACTAAAATTTAGGAATTTTTGTTGCTTGCATGTCATTTCCTTTTTCACGTGTACTTGTGTATAGAAGACCGGAGGCTACCATTGGGAATCATGGCGGTGATGTCTTGTTGATGACGGATCCGAGAGGCCTAGTCGAGGTAGGGGATTCAGTAAGAGAACTTATTGGCGAGTCTTTAGATGTTTGTCCCTAGTTGACCTTGTTTTCCTCATTTTGGTTCACAGGAAAACGCATAGGGTTTTTGCACATGATTGCCATATATATATATATATATATATATATATATATATATATATATATATATATATATATGTGTGTGTGTGTGTGTGTGTGTGTGTGTGTATGTATGCATGTGATGTGATTTTATTATTTATGGGTTGTTTAGGATCTTCGCATGCTACAAAATTTTACGAAATTTTCATAAAATCACAAGAGTTTACTAGATATGGTTTAACAATTCTCGCGCGTACATGGTTAACAAATAAAATATAAACTTGGTATTATATTTAAATTTGAAAATCGATTTCACCAATTATTTTGTTAATTAAAACATATGGCTTTTTAAATTGAAAAACAAAAGCCCATTTTTTAAACATAAATCACACGCATCCGTAAAATGGCAGCACCTGAATCTAACGAAACTTGGATGATTGTCGAGGTTCACACGAGTCATTCCTTGTGTAGCTGTGTGGAAGGTGAATGTGGCAACTCGCAAGGTTGGTTGTCAAGCTTAGCCTGAGCCAATCATTGGTTGAGAGTACCACTGTGTATCTTGATAGACAACTTACAATTTCAAAGTAAAATTCTTGAATGATTGTCGACCTTAGCACGAGTAAATTGAGAATTTTGTTTTGGGTTTGTGTGGAGGGATCAAACGTGCCAATTGACATAATGGATGTCAATGGATCAATTTTCCAATAGTTGCAATAGAGATTGCAATCGGTAATATGGTTACAGACCTAAATAACTTTATGAAGTGATCCGCGGTAAACCCGTCATTTTATAGAGTAAAATATGGTTCTTAACCCTTGTTAAACTACTAATTCTTCTTAAACTTATGGGATAATTATTTTAACGAGCATTTATAAAACTAACTAAAACAACTTTGTTCTAATAGATGGCATTTACGAGCAACACTACCACTAGTAACATTTCACAAGGAGTTTTCCTTGAAAAGGAGAAACTCAATGGTATCAACTTCATGGACTTGTCAAGAAAACATAGGATATCTTGCGTCATGAGAGAAAGTTGCAACCATTGAAGAAGCTCTTCCGGAACCACCTACGGATACCGTAACTAGGCCCATTAAAAAGACATAAGAAAAATGTCTCAAAGACATTAACGAGGTTACTTTCCTCATGTTGAAAACTATGAGCTCCGAGCTTCAAAAGCAAATGGAGCATCTTAGTGCTTTTGACTTGATTAACCAATTGAAGGAGATTTTCAAATAATGAGCCAAGTAAAAATAGTATGAGTGTCTTAACGACCTGCTTGGAAGTCGACTTTAGGATAGTGTGAAGTGTCCATGTGTTGCGAATGAAAGCACACATGGAGAATTTAGAGAGGTTGGATTTTGTCCATAGGATGGAGCTATCTATTAATCCTCTAATCTCTGCCAGCTGCATATGATCAGTTCACTATGAGCTATCACATGCATAATATAGACAAATCCCTAATAGAACTACATGGTATGTTGAAAACTGCAAAGTCTAGCATTACCAAATACAAGCCCTTATCTTCTAATCCCGTTTTGGCCATCTGTGAAGGGCGTATCTAGAAGAAAAAGAAACTGGATTTTACACCTAAGGGTATAGGAAAGGGTAAGGTAGGAGTTTTTAAGCCTAGTCTTAAACCAAAGCTTAAGGCAAAGGGGAAGATTCCTAAGCTAAGACTCTGGACAAAGCAATTGTTTCTTTTATGGGAGAAAGGGAATTGGAGCCAAAGCTACCCAAAGTACCTAGAGGCTATCAACAAGCTCAAGGCTTTGAGCATCGGGGCACCTCATCTTCATGTACGTTCATGATTAAACTCCATCGTACTTCCACTTCTAATGGTTGGGTTTTAGATACCAGTTTTGGTACTCACAATTGTCGCATTGTGAAGGTGCTGTGGGAAAGTAGAAAGCTAGAGATCGGAAAGTTGGATCTAATCACGGGAAATAAGGTTGTAGTATAATGGAGTAGAAAGGAAGTATAGAGCTTTCTTTTAAAGCCGGCTACTCTATTATTTTAAATGATGTATGTTATACGCCCTACGAGGCAAGAAATATTTACCTTAGAGGCCCCATACTACCACGGGAGGTGAGCGGAGTAAGGGTAGGCCCTCACGCAATTTTTGGGTGTACCAATTTATTCCAAACATATTTTCTAAATGGCTTTAATTGAGGGTATGGAGCCACGTCGTTCGCTTGGCGTGCTCCGATGGGGTTACTACGAATTTCGCGATCTAGGGTGCAACTTTCTAGACCCTACTTTCCACACTATGATGACTCTACTCCTGAGCCCGGTTGTTCCCTACCACTCTTTCACACAACATTGAGGGCTTTTGGCAGCTTACTATTTTATTTCTTTTTAGGCTTTATTTGATGATGGTTATTATTTTTGTTTAGATAATGGATTAATATCTTGCTTAAAAAATTATGATTGTTATTTTAAAGCATATCCATGTGATGGTATTTATGAAGCTAATGCATGTGTCAAAAACTAATAGAACAATCGTGAATATTCATTCTAGGTTTTTAGTTGGTTTAGACAAGTTTTCTTTGTGGCATAGTCATCTTGGTCACGTAAACAAGACGCATATCACCAAGCTCTAGTTAGATGAGATCTTGAAATCATTTGATCACGGGTCAAATGAAAAATGTGACTTTTGTTTATCGGGTAAAATGACTAAATCACCCTTCACCGATGTTAGTGAGAGGGGCAAGAACTTGGTTGACATATTGCACACCGATGTGTGTGGTCTGTTCAAGAATATCACTAGAGATAACTGCAGATACTTCATTACCTTTACAGATGATTATATTAGGCCTTGATATGTCTACTTGATTAGACATAAGTCTGAAACCTTTAAGGTGTTCAAGACATTACAAAAAGAAGTTCAAAATCAATTGGGCAAAATAATTAAAATACTCAGATCTAATAGCGGTAGTGAGTATCTTAGTTTAGAGTTACGCGATCATTTAAAGCATTGTAGGATTAGCTCACAATTGACACAACATAGGACTCAACAATTCAATGGTATTGCTGAGAGGAATTATCAGGCACTCTTAGATATAGTCCGGTCTATGATGAGTCTCACTAAGGTATCCATTTATTTTTTAGGATATGCTCTTGTGACAGCAGTCAAAATTCTTAACCTCGTACCAACTAAGAAGGTCAAGAAAACACCATATGAGATATGGCATGGCGAGGCTCTCAAGGTTTAGGGTTGTCTTGCCTACGTGAGATGGAAGGCTAATGACAAATTAGAACCCCGATTTGAAAAGTGTTATTTCATTGGGTATCCTACTCAAGCAATGGTATATTTGTTTTACAAACCTTGAGAGAACAAAGTATTTGTTGCTTGAAGGGTAGTTTTTCTTGAAAGAGAACTAATATCCAAAAAATCAAGTGTAAAGCAAATTGATGTTGAGGAAGTTTAAGGATCAAGCAATGAAAGACCTTATGTTGGCACTAGCACTCAACCTGAAGTGGTTGGAACTGAGCATGGTAATTCAGAGGTACCTGGCACACAACCATTACCTACTCAGGGATCTGGCAGGAGTCATCACGAACTAGAGAGATATGGGTTTCTCATATTTGAGGGTAGTGACTTATTGGTGGATCATGATGAACCGACCAACTACAAGGATTCTGTGGCAGGCACTAAGTCTACTAGATTGAGAAAGGCGACGAAATACGAGATACAATCTATGTTAAATAACCAAGTTTGGGAATTGGTTGATCCTACACCTGGCTATAGGCTTGTAGGGTGTAAAAGGGTCTTCAATAAGAAGACCGGCATGGATGGAAATGTAGACATCTTCAAATCCCGACTTGTGGCTAAAGGTTTCACTCAATGGGAAGCCTCCAGAAGAAATGGATGTGAAAATCGCCTTCCTTAATGGGAATCTTTTCCACAGAGGTGTATATGACACAACCTAAGGGTTTGACAAATCCAAAGCATCCAAATAAAGTCTGCAAGCTTAAGAAGTTTATTTATAGACTTCAGCAAGCATCTCGAAGTTGGAATTTTTTCTTTGATGAGAAACTCAAGGATTTTGGTTTTTTGAAAAGCAACGACGAATCTTGTATGTCTGTCAGGGCTAGTGGGAGTGTTGTAGTTTTCATAGTCGTATATGGAGATGATATGTTACTCGTTCAAAACGATGTTCCAACCTCGCAAGGTGTAAAAACCTGGCTTAGGAATTGTTTCCGAATGAAAGACTTATGAGATACAACATATATTCTGGAGATTAAAATCTATAGAGATAGATCTAAGAAACTCATTGGGCTTAGCCAGATTGCATAAATAGATAAAGTCATGAAGAGATTTAAGATGCAGGAGTCTAAGAAAGGGAATATCCCGGGACGCATGGAGTGGCATTGAGCAAGAATCATTGTCCTAGTTCCCCTTAGGAAATAGAGTTAATGGGCGAGTCCCTTATGCTTCGGCTCTGGGATCGATCATGAATGTCATGCTATGCATGCATCCTGATGTATCATGTGATTTAAGCATGATGAGTCCAGAACAAGCCCATTGGCTTTCCGTCAAGAATATTCTTAAGTATCTTTGGAAGACTAAAGAGATGTTCTTATTTTTTGGAAATGAGGAAGACCTAAGAGTAAAAGGTTACTCTGATACAAGTTTTCAAACTGATAAGGATGACTACCGATCACAATCGGGGTTTTTGTTCTTATTAAATGGTGGTGCTATCAATTGGATAAGCTCAAAGCAGGACATAGTTGCTAATTCCATTACCGAGTCGGAATAGATTGTAGCAAATGAAGCTGCAAAAGAAGTTGTGCGGATGAGGAACTTCATCCAATACCTTGGAGTGGTTCCTAGTATCACTAACGCTATTAAGATATTTTTTGACAGTGAGGGTGCAGTGACTCTAGCAAAAGAACTAGCAGCTCATAAACGAACGAGGCATATCCCTTAAAAATACCATTTTCAGAGACGTGATTGAAAATGGTAATAATTCTATGAGCAGAGTACATACAGAGAGAAATTTGGCAGGTCCGTTTACTAAACCGTTGTCATAGGCTATACATTAATCTCCCACTAAAGCAATAAGTGTTAGATATTCCAGTGACTTGGCTTTAGTATTTTTTTTAGTTTATCTTTGATTTATTTTATATTCTTTGAATATTAAGTAGTACTGTAACTTGTGTTTGTTTTGATTATATGGTTGAGATCTAAATATAATCATGATGAGGTTACTTTCACTTAAGCCTTTACTGTGTTCCATAATAGCATGTTTAACCACTTCCCTGAATGTTTATACATTCTAAAATTCCTCGGTAGTCATTCTTTAAGGGAAGGAAGATTGAACTAAGATTGAGGGAAGGGGTTGGCCATGTATTCATCTTGGATTGAAAACAAGGACTCAACACTTACATGTAAATAAAAGAGTTTCAAGTGACTGGAAGACCAGCATTTGAGTTCACTTCATGGATTCCTCATGAGTAACTCAGGATGATAATATCATATTATCCTTAGACCCAGGAAA
Source organism: Dittrichia graveolens (assembly GCA_038502395.1). Lineage (NCBI taxonomy): Eukaryota > Viridiplantae > Streptophyta > Magnoliopsida > Asterales > Asteraceae > Dittrichia > Dittrichia graveolens. The sequence goes on along the minus strand of JARJIL010000007.1, from coordinate 54,175,272 downwards.
CATGTGATTTCAAAGCATGGATCTACTTTACTTTGATTGCTTTCTAACATAGTCCATAACTAGTTGTTATAAAGGGAGTTCTTGGGAAGTGTGATCAATGTGGCGGGACTATGTAGTTAAAATGATTTGTACCTCTATTTAGAGAGATATCCATTAGCCCCTCGATGATTGAGTGCTGACACTATACGCATGGCATGCTCGAGTTAAATATTAGAGCTTAATTTATGGTTTTGATTGTAGAGTGATTTCGCGAGGATTAGTTTGATTTGATCAAAGAAAAGGTATGTTGATTTTACTTTTATCTATGGTTAACTTAAAGATTAGAGCTTAATATTTGGATTTGATTGTTGAATTGATGTGTTTAGGTGTAATTAATGTGTTTAAACAACTACATAAGCTCTTTGAAGTGTGAGAAAACTCTTCCATGTGAAAAGATTGGTTTTTGGAATCTAAATGGGTTAAAAGAGTAGTTTTTCGGGTGAAGAGACTGACTGGGTTCGGAGGAAGGGAGCTCGTGAAGCAAGGCCGTATAGAACAACACTGCCCATATTGATTTGGCACGGCTCGCATAGAGCCCCAGTGTAACACCAGCACCGGCTATGTTGCATACACTACCTGTGGCCGTGTAGAGTTAGCTGTACAAGGCCCGAGTAGATTGTCACATGGTCGTGTAGCTTATGTTTTCAATATAGAATTCAGGAATTAATTTAGTACTTGTAATTATTGAATAAGGAATGTTTGATTTCCTGATTTCTTGACTTGAAGAATCAATATTGTGTATCTCTTCAATTTTTATGTGAGTATACTGAACTCTCTCTTTACTGTAATAATGATGTGTGAAATGATATAGTACAGTATGTGATACACGATATCATGCCATATGTGATACAGTATATAGTATGGTTACAACATGTACCAAGTTAAGAGAAAAAAGGGAGATCCACTATATATTATTGGATCTCTAGTGCTACAGTTAATACCGTGTTATAGAAGTTTAATGTCATCTCATATGTGATTCATAACATATCATGCCTTATTATATATATACTATATTATAAAGCATTTAGTCCTTATGAACTTTTAAATTTTAAGCATTTTGAAATTAATAAATTACCTCTCATATAAATTAAATAGAAACTATTAAATAAAGTAAAGGATTCTTATATTCTATTTTAATAAATAAACCTTCCATATTTAAAAAAAATCAAGTCACTAAATTTAAATTTAAATATTCTATCATGTAACAAGTAATTTAATGTAATTATCGAGTAGAAATTATTTAATAGCGTCACATTATGCGAATAACATGCTAGTTTTAATTAATACAAAATGACTAATGATTTTTAGTTTAAACTTACGGGTTCAGAAAAATATTTTTTTTTATGGATTGTTACTGCATTATTTTAACATGTTTGATATGACGAACTAGCAATTTTGTACCGTGTGTTGTTACGCTATAAATATTTCTTTATTGTTGCTATAATGATTTATACATATATTTTTTATTACATCATGAAGTAATTTTGACTTATCACTTTGTTTTTAACTAAAAAATAATTTATGGATTGTTATCTATTATTTAAACTTATTCGAATATAACTGTACCTGTAATTTAAATCAATATAGAACCTAATTATTATCAGGATTATTATTATTATTATTATTATTATTATTATTATTATTATTATTATTATTATTATTATTATTATTATTATAGTATAATAAAAATAGATAAGAGAGAAAAAGATGTGTTTGGACTCACACCCGGATTTGATATATATTGTAATGAAATTCTCCTTTATAAACAACAGTTTAATTAAATAAAAAAACTTTATTAAAGAAAAAGATTTATCTTGAACTAAATGAGAAAAAGAAAAAAGAAAAAAAAGAAAAAAAAGCTGAAACTAAAATTACTAATATGAAAAAAAGGAAAAATTCATATAATAGTAATTAAGTTTGAAAATTATTTTACTGATATTTACTTATTCATGTATTTTATATTGTGAAAACTTTCATATGTGACCTTAGTTAGAACACTTTTTAAGCTTAGTAACTATTCTAAAAAATAAAACCTATAAAAACCAATGACATGAAATAATTTGATTTGTAAATAAATAAATAAAATCTATTAGTAAAAGGGGAGAAGAGTAAAAAATAGAAAATAAATGAAAGAGTTTGGAATCCAGAAGAATGGAAACCAAAATTATAAAAGTAGGATTTAAAAAAAAAAAGAAAAAGAAAAAAGAACATCACTAGAACAAGGGATCGAAAGGTATGGATTGGCGTTTACCCAGTTGGTCGAATATGTATGGCCTCACCCTACCATACCCTTACCTTTTGATCCCTTGTTTAATGGTTTTGATTTTACCTTCTCTACTTAATGATTTAACCCTATAAGTTTTGTTAACTTTTAAATAAAAAGTAAAATGAATAATAAGTAGAGAGAGTAAAATCAAAAACCATACAAACTTAAGTGATTTCTCAGTTCAATTTATTTTAAAAAACTTCAAGTTTTAAATCATTTGAAAAAAAGTTTGAAGTTTAAATCATAACAAATTCAAACTTTATGGTAATATCGTTTAGAAAAAAACTTTGATACTTAAACTGAAATTGAATGAAAACTTTGATGATTAAACTATTATTGACCGAATAGAAACCGTGGCCTTCTATACAATAACATCAGTTATTAATTATTTACTAAACAGTAGTCTGTTTTCTTTTTTGATAAACATAAGCATATAGTAATTACCTAATGTGAATATCAGTACCGGAAATTTTGCATCTTTAAGAATAGGCTGACAGCCATCTGGTTTACGTGCATCACCTATGTATCCTGGAGAACATGTACAATTGAAACTCCCTGCTGTATTGATGCAAATATGCCCATAACAACGAATGTTGTTTTTGCACTCGTCGATGTCTAGCAAACAAAAAATTTTAGAAATTAAAACCAAGCGATTTTGGGACACAATTTATTGGTATATAAAAAATTTTAGAAATTAAAACCAAGCGATTTTGGGACACAATTTATTGGTATATATTATAAGTAAAAACGAAGAGTGTAAAGTGCCTAGATAATTCATATAATTTACTCAAATGTATCAATTTCATCCGATCATTAGAAATTTTTATGGATTTGATTTCAAATTTCACTATTTGCTTTAGCCTTTGATTTTGGTCCATGATTTACTCAAATATGCCATACAGTATTCAATAAAGTCCATTTAAAAAATATAGTTCTAAAATTTTAATATTCAATCATAAATGATTCAGTATACAATCAAATGTAATTTGTAAAAGCATCACATATGAATTACGAAAAATTACGAAAATGTCAATCTGCCCAAATTTTTAAAATTTAATGTGAACGGTTGATTACATTGATCCAAAGGCTAAAATTAGTCCTTTAAGACTATGAATTAATTATGGACTATGTTGAACATTCTTCCGCAAAACATATCCTATCTATTTATTAGAGATAATTACATTTTTTTATGAAAAAGGTTTGTCTAAAACTATGGATTTGGTTCCTAATCACAATTTTTACAAATTTCTTCCCTCTTGACTCGACTTATTTGCTTTATTAGTCTACTCTCTTCAACTTATTATTAATTTGTTTATTTTCATAATGTTTAATTATTTTTATAGTATTAGTAAATGTTAATTCTTTCTTATCTTTCTCACTCTCACTGTATTCCTTCTCTCTGTGTACAGACTATCGTGACAACAACAAACGGCTTATGGCCACCTTCGTCGAGTTTTCCATGGATTTCACCCACGATCAACCTCTGGTCACCTTCACCAACTTCATCCAGGGATTTCACAACTGTCGATTCCAATCTCAGATCTCTTGCTATTGAAGAAGAAGAATTCAAAGTCTGCTTTAGTATTTTGCTCTATTTCCTTTTTGAATAAATGTATAACGGTCCTTTTGTGTGACCGATTCTTTTGGGTTGTTGAGAATTTCCAGTGGGTCATTGACTATTTATAGTCTCTGTGATCTCTTCCTGTTGATGTATTCAAAAAGCCTATTTCAATAAAATAAACAATAGCTTCTTCCATCTTTATTGTGCTCTTTATTGTCTGTGTTATACATTCTAAATACCAACATTGTGGTATCAGAGCACAGACTATTATCTATGGCTGAATCGTCGAGTGCTGCAGGCACCTCAACAGTCATCATCCCTATTTTTAAAGGAGAAGGATACGAACACCGGAGCCTTCGTATGAATACCATCTTACGATCACGTGACCTGTGGGATCTGGTGTTTCTGGTTATAACAGCAATGGGAGAAGGACTGAGTGACATCCGAGAAATCAAAAGAAGAGATGCTCATGCGATGTCAATAATCCAACAGGGTGTTCACGATAGCTTATTCTCCCGAATTGCTGCAGCAGAAACGGCAAAAGAAACATGGGAAATCTTGCGTTTGGAATTCCAAGGTGACTCCAAGTCCAATCAGTTAAGTTACAAGGACTACAAAGATCGTTCGAAAACATAATAATGAAAGATGAAGAAGCGGTTGGAGATTACTTTTCGAGAGTTATGGACAACGTCGGACAGCAGCGATCTTATGGGGAAGAACTCACCGATCAGAAAACGTTGAAAAGATCCTTAGAAGCTTGTCCCCTAAGTTTGACTTTGTCATCCCATCTATTGAAGTGGCATTCGATCTGTCTGACATTACCCCTGTCAAACTTATGGGTTTATTACAGTCTCAAGAAGAGCGCATAAACAGCAGAATGTCACTTGAAGTGGTTCGCAGACCTGTAGATAGGCAAGAAGAACAGGCTTTGCAAGTCTTTCAAGAACAAAACAGACCACCTCGAGGAAGGGGTCGAGGTAACTTCAGAGGTCGTGGCTTTGGACGAGGAAGAGGAAGCTTTGATCGTAGTAAAGTACCTCAATGCCATGTTTGCAAGAAATATGGCCATCTCAAAAAAGATTGTTGGTATAATGAAGAGAACCAAGTCAATGTAGCCGAGAATGACGTTCAAGAAGAACCGGCAAAAGCTGAGAATGCGCAATTGTTAGTTGTTCAATTCGATGATGATCAATACACACTCATGACCAACTCAGGTAATCGTAATAACTCCAATTGACTTTGGTCTCTAGACTCAAGTTGTTCAAACCATATGACTCGATTTAAGGAAAGCTTTGTTACTTTAAACGAGTTATTTAAACTTGGCATAACCTTGCGAGATAAAAAGAAAATTCTGGTTAAGGGTATAGGAACTGTCAAAGTCTATACTAGTGACAGTTCATATAAATTGCTTGATAATGTCTACTATGCCCCCAAATTGGAGTATAATTTACTTAGTGTTAGTCAACTCATGAGGAAAGGCTATGCATTAATTTTTGATAATGATGTGTGTGTTGTCAAAAGTAAACAGACATGAAAAAATTTGATAACAATTCCATTGGCAAACAATAATATGTTTATTGTTGACACAAAAAAGATGGGCCCTGTTGACTCTCCACCTACTAAAGTGGACACAGAACTACTTCGTTGGCATTCTAGGTATGGTCACCTTCACTTTGAAGGGTTAAAGACTTTATCCAGTAAGGAAATGGTAGTAGGATTACCAAAGTTCAAGACTACAACCACTTGTGAGTTTTGTATAATTACAGGAAAACAATCAAGACTTCCTTTCCAATCCTCTTCATGGAGAGAAAAGCAAAAACTTGAATTAATCCATACTGATTTATGTGGTCCCATGCAAACAACAAGTCTTGGTAAGAGTCTATACTTTCTCTTGTTTATTGATGATCTGACTCGTATGTGTTGGGTATACTTTATCACTAATAAGCATGAAGCTTTTGCGAAGTTCAAGATGTTCAAAACCATGATCGAGAAAGAAACATGCAACTATATCAAGGTCCTTCGCTCAGATAGAGGAGGTGAATTCTGTTATGAAGCATTTAACACCTATTGTGAACATGCTAGTATTAAAAGAGAGCTCACCATTCCTTACACACCTTAGCACAATGGTGTGATGGAACAGAAAACAGAACCATCATGAATTTAACAAGGAGCATGTTACAGGATCGAGAGCTTCCCAACACCCTTTGGGCTGAATCTGTTGCTACAGCTGTCTATGTTACCAACAGATCTCCTTTTCGAGCTCTCGTAAACCAAACTCCATTTGAAGCCTGGACAAGAAAGAAACCATATGTTGCCCACTTAAAAATTTTCGGCTGCATAGCTTATGGTATTATACCATCTCAGCAAAGAAGAAAGTTGGATGCAAAGTCAGAGAAAGCTATTTTCATTGGGTATTCTGAAGTGAGCAAGGGCTATAGATTGTACAATCCCATCACAAATAAAATCTCTACTAAAAGAGATGTTGTGTTCATCGAAGAGTCCAAATGGTATTGGACAAAAGATAAAGTTACCTACTCTAGTAGGTACAACTTTATTGACCCTTTTCCATGTGATAAAATAAATGCCTTGAATGACCCATCTAATGAACCAAACCTACCTACTTCACAAGAGTCGACCCCTATTGCCTATTCTAGTGCCCCACCTATTAATGTACCTCTAGGAAATAACTTGTCTCATCATGAAATACAACCCTCAAATCCTTCTCATGAACCAACAACCATAAACCCTTTACCCTATGCTACTTCTCAATCAAATACAAGTCCACCAAACAATCGACCAAAAAGAAGAACTCAGCCATGCTTGCTGGGTGATTTTTGCAGTGGTGAAGGTATCTCTGATGAAGAAGGAGACATAATCAACTTTCACTTTGCTCTTAATGTTTCAGATCCATGCTCATTTGATGGAGCTATTAAAGAAAAAAATGGCAAGATGCTATGCAAACCGAAATCCAAGCTATCGAAAAAAACCAGACATGGAAGCTTGTGTCTCTCCCGCCGGGAAAAAACAAAGTGGGTGTCAAGTGGTTGTATAAAACCAAAGTAGGAGTCGATGGAGAGGTGGTAAAACATAAAGCGAGGCTTGTAGCTAAGGGCTATTCATAGCAGCAAGGTATAGATTTTCAGGAAACGTTTGCCCCGGTTGCTCGGTTTGAAACAATTAGAATTGTTCTAGCCATAGCTGCTCAAATGAAGTGGTCAGTGCACCAACTTGATTTCAAGTCAGCATTTCTGCATAGAGACTTGACTGGGGAAATCTATGTGGAGCAACCAGAAGGATTTTTTATAAAAGACAAACCCAATATGGTATACAAGTTATAGAAAGATTTGTATGGTTTGAAGGGGCTTGGTATGGCAAAATCGATGGCTACTTCATGGAAAATGGGTTCAAACGAAGTCACAATGAGCCAACCCTCTATGTCAAAGGAGAAAGCAGAGATAAAGTCATCTATGTTTGTTTATATGTAGATGACATTATCTGTACCTCCTCATATAACTACATGGTGGAAGACTTTAAGAAAGGAATGAAGCGATGTTTTGAAATGACTGATATGGGTTTACTAAAGTTCTTCTTGGGTCTTGAAGTGCATCAAACTAAATATGGAATTTTTCTTTGTCAAGAAAAGTATGCAAGGAGTATGCTGACTAAATTTGGCCTTACTGATTGCAAGAAGGAGCACACTCCAATGAAAAACTTCAACTTGAAGTTTGGTTGGAGGGCTCATATACTTAACTCACTCACGACCAGATCTAACTTATGCAGTGAGTTTGGTATCTCGGTTTATGCAAAGGCCTTCTAAAGTTCACTATGGGGCAGCCCGCAGAATTCTGAAGTATCTGGCAGGTACACTTAGCTTTGGTATATGGTATAAGCAAGCTGAAAGCATTAAGCTAGTTGGTCATAGCGATAGTGATTGGACTAGTTGCGTGGATGATAGAAAAAGTGTTTCAGCCTATGTGTTTTCTCTGGGAAGTGGTGCTATTGCATGGAGCTCAAAGAAACAACCCACTGTAACCCTTTCAAGTACAGAAGCAGAATATATCTTAGCCTCAAGTGCAGCATGTCAAGCCATTTGGCTTAGAAGAACTCTTGAGGATCTTGGATTTTGTCAAAATGAGCCTATGGTTATCTACTGTGATAATAAGTCAACAATTAATTTGTCAAAGAATCCTGTGATGCATAGCAGATCCAAACACATTGAGCTGAAGTACCATTATATAAGAGAAAAGGTAATGCAGAATTTAATAAGTCTAGAATACTGCAGTACTCATGAGCAACTAGCTGACATATTTACAAAGGCTCTCTCCAAAGAAAAGTATGTCTATTTCAGGTATAGGCTTGGTGTCATGGACTTTGAATTAAGGGAGGCTGAAGAAGAATAATTCAAAGTCTGCTTTAGTATTTTACTCTATTTCCTTTTTTGAATAAATGTATAACGGTCCTTTTGTGTGACCGATTCTTTTGGGTTGTTGAGAATTTCCAGTGGGTCATTGACTATTTATAGTCTCTATGATCTCTTCGTGTTGATGTATTCAAAGAGCCTATTTCAATAAAATAAACGATAGCTTCTTCCATCTTTATTGTGCTCTTTATTGTCTATGTTATACATTCTAAATACCAACAGTACTAGATTTGATTCCAAACAAATCAGCCAAATCTAAGTCTTGTGATTGGAAATATTGTTATTTGAGTTTCGGGTTTGATTTCGTTCTTGATTCCAAAAGGATCGGTGAGCACAAGGTTTGATTAAATTTCTAGGTTTTCGATTCCATTATTGGCTTTTCAATTACTGGTCCATTTCTGATGGCTTGAGTGCAAATATGCAACGATCACTTTTGGGTTTCAAATTCAAGGTCTATTTTCTCCCACGTCTAGTGTTTGATTTTAGCGGAAAAAAACTCCAGATGATGATTTATGACACACACCTTCGAGCGACACACACTCAAAGATTTAGGAGACGACGATTTATAACCTACAACTTGTGACGGCAAAGAACATGATGTATTTACAATATTTCACCATCATCATCTTCATGCATCACAATGCTTTTGGGTCCGGATAAGATACAGTGGCTAGAATTTATGTTTATATTTAGTTGAAGATTATAGTGATTACACAAAATAAAAAAAAATGACAAGAAAATGACTATGGTACCCGAAACCTAAATAAAAAATGACAAGAAAATTACAGAAGAAAATTTCTGACACTACTCAAAACCCGACACAGCCCGAACCTTCATACCTTGATTAAAATCCTAAATTAAAATTTCTGACCTCCAAATATTGAATCTTTGTAGGAGTCGGAGTAGCAAAAGTGAACGGACATTAGACGTTTGTGTATGAGACCAGACTTGCTGGAATAAACCGAAAGTGGGATTTGTTATTAGGCATGCATATAGTATCTTGTGGTAGCGATGACCTCATTGGATTGGATGGCTATACACCCCACTTAAGTTACAATGTAAATGATGATGAATAATGATGAGTATAGATGATATGATGCTTATGATGTGTTTGATGCTATAAGATGTAAACGATTTTCATGATGACGCTTGACCATGCGGGAAAACTTATGATACTATGTGGGTGGGTTAAGTTACAAGTTGTGATTTTATTCTATAATTACCAAAAAAACTACTTATGATTGTTTCAATGCATGATTATATGATGACTACTCTACTGACTCACGAGGCATAAGTTGATACTTCATTCCTTGGAATGTGTCTGGTATTCTTGTAGAAGGCACAGATGTGTGCATGTTGTCGTGTGATCCTAGCTGCTGCCACTTAGAGACGTAGAAATTTATAGTTTATTTTATGTTGACTTGTGGTTGACTTTTTAAATGATGGTTCTTAATTTTGAAATGACTTTTTGACTACGTGGTAACATGGTGGTTTTTATGACGATGATTATTTAGCAGTTTAAATTGTTTATCATTTAATGGTGTGTTTAAAGTCCTCCATTACGATAAAAATAATTAATATAAGAAACACATAAGATCTGAATAATCAAAAACTACATCGTTATGAAGACTATCTCTAGTTATTCATAGTTGATATTTAGATTCACGTTGTAAACTTTAATAAAAACAAATAACACCTTGATTTTGGTTTAAATTTTGTCACAAATTAAGTTATGCCTCTTTTGGATTGTGTCTTTTATTTTAATTTGGGTTTCACTCTAGTCTCATTTCGGTTCGAAAATGAGTGTTTTGTTGTAGGGAATTGATGAGAATTTGAATCCAATATCCTTGTTTGAAAATATTTTAGATTTTCAGGTTTAATTGTTACTCTCATGTAATTTTGATTACTATTGGACAAATATTGTTATCTACTATATAACAAAATGATAATTGTGTACTTAATTAGACTATAGTTACATAAGCAAGTTAAATTAATTATAATATAAGAAAAATTTTGGTTTATAAAATGGTTGATGAGAATCAAAGTTAAAAGACATGGGTTACGGAAAACTAACCTTGGCAGCCTTGATCAAGATAGGGGTTACCCTCATAACCATCTTCGCATCTACAACGATAGCCACCGCCATCTATATCGTCACATGAACTATTTTCTTTGCAATGCGTATTGCTATTAGAGCAATTTTGATCACGTGCAATTACCCAATCTACCACGATAGGTACTGTGGATGTTATGTTGTTCAAAACATCAAAAGCATCCCCTGAAATATCATCCTTACCTCGAAACTTAAAACTGTCCTCCTCAGCAAGAAACGCATAGCCACAGTCGTTAATTGAAAAAACGGATGAGTGGTTCTGAAAGGAGTTGAGTGTATAATTGGTATTTCGGAGACCCTTTGTTATAGATGTCAAACAACAACCATTTCCAGAGCACTGCCCATCAACTACATCTGCTGCTTCGCTACATAATCCAATACAACCACTAGAAAACTCACCTCCCACTTTCCCCGAGAACAAACCGTAATCATCACATCCAATGACTATGAACTTGTTCTTTTCAGATAAAGTTAATATTGCATTTAAGGGAGTCCACCCATCACTTTCGTCATATACACTTCCATCTTCGTTGTAGCATCTAAAAGCAACGCTAGTCTCGATGCGCAACTCTGAATCGGAAATGTTGTATATACCAATGTTGCCTGATCCGAGGAACAACTTTTGAGATGTTTCGTTGCAAGTCACATAGAACGAGTCGTCTAAAGCACAACCTGTGTCGTTTCCTATACCAAAAGGGTAAGGAATAGTCACATTCCCACACTTGGTTGGACACAATGGCTTTGCTATGCTGTTCGTAGCATTTAGGGTGGAATTTTCCTGAAGACTTCCCATGGTCATTAATGTAAAAGGAAAGACCGAAAACAAACACAAGAAAAAATGAAGTAGCATGTTTCTCTCCTTTCTCATGAATTTCTCTCTTTTATTGGTTAATAGTGCGTGTTTTCTGAACTAATATTATGGCAATTTATACACAGCTAGCTGCAAGGATATGATGATCGATAATTAATGTAAGGCTCTAATGCTCTCACAAGTCACCAACTACACACGGAAGTGAAACATGTTTTCAAGGGCGTATGTCACCTAATAACTTGTTTCCCTCTTAATAAAAATATCACAAGTATTAATTAATTTAGATGACGACTACAAAATTACCTCATTTCATTACGAGGAAAGATATTTATAATATGTAGCACTTATTATTAGGGAGCTAATCTGCACAAAATTATTTTTGGTCATACGTAACAAGGTACACGTATTTAATGCATATGGTACATGTTAATAATGGATAAAATTGTTGTGTAGATCAATTTTATTGTACTAGCATCGTACCCGCGTAATGCTACGACGACGAATAGTTTTTGTTTTCAACATGTCATTCTCAACAAAAAGTTTTCAAGAGCAACAAGTTCACTCTTTTCAATTTTTCTTTTATTTATATCAACTACTTTATAAATTTTAAATAAATTCTAAAAAGATTTATATTTATGAAATAATGAGAGAGAAATTAATAATATTTTGAAAATTGTGTTATTTGAGTGGATAATTGTGTTTGTGTAAGAGTATATTTTAATGAAATAAATAGTTAAAATAAATTAGAAGAGACTGTGAAGTGGTTATATACTGAGTGGATAAAATTAATTTAAATAAAATAAAATGTATTTAAAGAGGTGGGAGAATGTTAAATGATTTATATAGTATATATATATATATATATATATATATATAGGATCAACACAATCCATATGCTTAAACATAGTCCTTAAAGTCTAAATCTGAACCATTAGATTTATTCAATTATTGTTCAAGATCTAGTAATGGTATTAATGTAACTAATTAAGCAATTATAAAATTTAATTATAGAACAAAAGATATTATGGTATTAATGTAACTAATTAAGCAATTATAAGATTTAACTATATAAAATATTATAAAAGATGTTCTGAAATCAATTTAAATAAAAGAAAAGTATTATAAATGAGGATGTACGTTGACCAAGAAAACGATAAGTCTAGGGGATATCGAATCATGCATATGAACCATTAAGTGGGGCTAAACCGCAAAACACATTTGAATATTCTTTCCTTTCTCATAAAAATATTACTTTTTTGAATAAATTACTTACGAGATGTTGACTGGATTCGCAAATCGCAATTATATGTTTTGTTTATCAGAGTAGTGTTAAATTATGGGTATAGAGTTGTATTCAATAAAGTTTATATAAAAAATATAGTTTTAAAATTTTAATATTTAATTATAAGTGATTCAGTATAAAATCATATATAATTTGTAAAAACATCACATTTAAATTACAAAAATGTTATTCTGTCCAAAATTTTAAAATGTAATATGAACCATTAATGTAATTAGGACTATGAATTAAGTATGGACTATATTAAACAATCTTCTATGGATATAAAGCAAGAGGTAGACCTATGTTATTATTATTTCTTTAAATTGATTGAAACCATGACTTCAAACCGTCTTCCACTCTCTTTTTAAAACGTCATAGTCTCGTCCAGTTTTTAATAACTTTACTGCACCCGTATATTTAAGATCTGTGTTTTTTAATCATCATTATTTAATCAATATAGATAGTCAACAAAAATTATTTGTTATTATCTTTATTAAATATTTGTCATCACCCATGTAATACACAAGTCACTTAACTAGTAATATTAATAAAAGACTAGCATAAATAAAATCAATTAGAAATACTAGTCATTGATTTAGAAATAAGGGCAAATTGCATTAAAACACTATAGACTTTCTTTTAGTTACCAATGTATACAATCAACTTTATTTTCTTAAAAATAATACAACCACTTTTCATAATCCTTACATTATATGCAATTTGTTGTATATTATGAAAGTTATGGCAAAATTCATTATATAAAATGGTAACTAAACAACATACACATAAAAAAGTTGTTAGGATTATGAAAGTTAATTGTATTATTTTTAAAATTTTAAAATTGGTTGTATACAATGGTAACTAAGACAAAATCCATTGCATTGTCATGCAATTTGCCCTAGAAATAAAATCATATCTCTTTGTATCATGATATCATATTTCTGCTCTTCCGTATGCCTTTCCTTTGGCATCAAGCCTTCCACCGTTAGTCTGGATTTTTACGCCGTATGTCAACATTTTTAAATTCTCATTTCTTTCATGTATTATAATTATTAAATATTTTCTTATGAATATTCCATATTTATCCCTTTTTTAAACAACTCAAATATCCAATGTGCATCTAATCTAGTAGTATTATACATGTTTTCATAAGGGAATGTATTTCTGGCAATAATAGTTTATTATATATACCTACTTGCAAAAAGAATCGTTTATTATATATAACAAAAAAAGCTTTTATTTATAATTATATTTTTAAATATGTAAATAGATAACTTGCATCAACACTGTTACCAAAAGTTATTCTAGTTAACAAAAAACAAAACACTACACAATCCTGTTTCAGCAGGATACATAAGAGATATGATATAGACAATCATACTTTAAACTAGTAGGTAGACAGATTGTTTCTCAAAAGACATCCTGTAGCGAAAAAAGATCACAAAGAGAATAATAAAAAAAAGTAAATAAATAACAAATAAAATAATTAAAACGTAAATTAAAATGATCAAATGACAAGAAAAGAAGAGAGAATATATATGATATTGCCGTATTTAGATATATATTTTATGCGATATCATATTTATATTTAACCAAATATTGTTCGTAAATGAGTCAAAAGATACTTAATATCTTAAATATTTGGTTTTTAGGTTAAAAAGCCGGACAATGAAAGGTTTTGCGCAAAAATAGAAGAAATTGATGAAAATAAGAAAAGCTATCAGCTCCGACACACCTTCACTGTTTTGATCATATCTCACTCATACGAGCTCGGATTGAGGTGATTCAAAAGGCCATGGAAACTAGACTCAGAGTGCTACAAGCATTGCATTAGTCAAGAACGCGACGCGTCCGCGCAGAAGTTCGAGAACGTTGCGAATTGATTGTCCGACGCGACGCGTCTTAAAGGGGAAAGCGACGCGTCCACGCCGAAACGTGAAATCTATAAATAGAACCCTATTTTCGACCCAAGGAACATACATGCAATTCTAGGGTTCCAATATGGCGGCTGAGGACGTCCAAAAGTGATTTCAAGGCCTGAGAGATGGTTTGGAGCTCAATAACGAAGAGGAAGACCACAACTTTGACGGGATTGACTCGGATTTGCCACCATCGGTCTATAATGGTTTGCAAGTTTTGTTCTTTTTTCGTTTTTGATGTATTCTAGCCTGTCTATGGGCTAGGTTTTCTTTTTTTTTTTCACCTTGATTAGATGAACCCTTGTTTATTTGTTTGATTTCTATGGAACCGGATGTTTATTAATCGTATAATCTATCATGTTTAGCTTTTTCAAAGATCCATTCGTGTTAAAGTTTTGATCTTTATGCCTATTGCTAAGTATTTCATACTTGAGATGAGCATTCCATCTATGTTTGCTTTAATCATGAGTTTCTATGACCATTAGGATTCATAACTAGTGATTGACCAAATCCTAGGGTAAAGTAATTAACTTTAATGTGTTTGACAATTGCATGCGATGACCATTCGGTGTTAATTGGTTGATTTTGTGACCAATACAAATCAATAGATTAAGTCTAGCTTGATACGAATTTATTGACTAATTATAGGGATAGTTAATGCCATGACCATTGGGTTAATGTTTCTATAATTATAGGGCTAGTGAGTCTGACCAAGAGATCTAGCTAATTTAGAAATCAGTATATAATGAATAATATCCATTGCACTTCCATGAGATTGACGGTAGACGAGGGGGTAATCGAGTCTAGGTAAGAATACTTCGTATTGATTGTTTCCATTCCAAGCTCTCAGCTTTATCTTGCTTTTGGATTGTTTTCTCTTTTTCAATTCGTACTGTCTATTGCATTCTTTGATTTATTCCCATATTTCCCATTTACTCGCTTTCTTTAGACTAATTAATAATAAAATCTTTTAAATCTGAAATCATACTCGTTCCCCAAGTGTTCGACACTCGGTCTTACCAGAACTATACTGCGATATGATTAGGTACACTTGCCTATTTGTGTTGTAGTCAGAATTTTGGTGATTCCAGTTTATAAATATAAAACCTGATCTGATTCACGCACATCAATATATATATGGAAAAGTTCAAACAATAACTGTTTTTCGTACGAAAACTGCGAGAATCAATTTTAGTCATCCAATTCTCACTCCTTTAATTGGATTGTCCATCCATGAATTCCTTACATGCACATTGTCACACTCAATCCCCCCACGCTCTTCATCCATGAATTCCACTTACCACTTGAATGACCAAGACTGGTTCTCGCACTTCTCGTCCGAAAAATAGTTCTTGTTAGAAAATATATATATATAAATGAATATGGCGTTGTCTCACATTTAAGCTTAAATGCGAAACTTGTAGTTTTGATTAGGGTTTTCTAATAAACATTCTCTTTTGATTCTCTTTAAACAAGATCTTGCATACCTAATAAACATTCATCACGTTTGATAAAATCGTAAGTCGTGAACTCTTCCTAATGATTTCTTCCCTTTTATCTCCTGATTTCATCATTGTTAATTTAATTTTATGGGATAATTTCATATATATTCTTAAAAACTTTCATAATTACGTATATATCCTTACAAACTTCAATATTACGTATATATCATCCTAAAACATCTAAAATCTCATACATGTCTTTATACTTAATTTATTAATATTTAAATCATTTAAAAATTAAAAAAAAACATAATCCCTAATCTAAAATATTGGTAAAATCCCCTAAATGTCCTTAACCTTATTTTAGCTTCTTCAACCTTTAGTCAATTACATAGAGCGACGGTTCATTGACGTCATTCTCCATCACCGTGCGATTCAGATATTTTCTTAGCTGCACGTACATGATCGAGGGCTTTCCTTCTATGTGCGATTGAGAGCTTTCTGACATAGGTATGATTATGTGACTTCCTTAATCTGAATGTTCATCTCTGTGCGCTCGAGAGCTTTCCAAATTCTGATGCTAAAAAAGGCAGACTTGGCTGAACCCATTGATGCCTAAACAAATTGATTCCAATGCAATTCTCTTGCTGCCAAATTCTGATGCTAATCAAACATAAGAACAAAGCACCAAAAGTTTAACCAAACTATAATTGCTAAACTGAAACACAGCAACAAACTAGTAAAAGTCCAACATTACTAATGCTTGAAGTATTGGTTTTCGCAGTTCTTGTACGAAAAACAGTTCTCGTTTGAATAGTCCCACACACACACATATATATAGGAGGGATCCGGTGAGAACACATGTTAAATGGAGAACGGTGAGAACACTTGTAGGCCAATCATTTAATTAAATAAATAAGAGATCTAAAATCAACCTACCTTAATTAAATCAAATCATTAAAATTTAAAATACCTTAATTAACCAAGTTTAATATATATCGGCCATTAAATAAAGATCATCTAAGGGCTATAAACTGTTCTCCAAGTTTTTACATTAAGAGGTGTTCTCATTTGATCCTACCTATATATATATATATATATATATACTATATTATAAAACATTTAGATCATTGTCTTAATCTCTTAATTTTAAGTCATTTGAAATTACTAATTTGCCCCTTATTTAAACATATAAGGAAACTATTACACGGGGATAATTAAATTCTTAAATACCATTTTTATAACTAAACCTTTAATAATAAATAATGTTTAAAAAAGTCAAGTCAATGTAAATTAATTTGCAATCTATATGATATTAGATACAAATTATCTATATCTATATTACTATATAAACTATTTAACATTTTCTCTTTTCTTAATTTTAAGAGTTTTTAAAATTTAATCAAGACAGAATTTTGACTTTCATTTTATCTAAATTAATTTCATCCACTTAATGTTTAACCATTTCACTCTCTTTCTTAATTTACTTTAACTTTTTATTCATTTAAAATATACTCGCTTATATTAACACACTCTATCACACAAACACAATTATCGATCCACATTAACATAATTTTTAAAATCTTATTAACTTATCTCTTCTTATCTCATAAATATAAATATATTTGCTTATTTGAATGTTTTTTAGAATTTATTTTTAAAATTAATAAAATAGTTGATGCAAATAAAAGAAAATTTGAAAAAAATGGGCATATTGTTGTAGAAAACTTTTTTGCGACATTGAATTGTACGAATAACATATCATTAAATTCTTGAAAACGACATATTGTAAAACATAAACTATTTGTCGCCGCAGCATTGCACAGGTACAATGCTATTATATATATATATATATATATATATATATTACTAGAAATTGCCAGGAATATATTTTCGATGTTTAATTATTTTTTATTTTTTATTTTTTATTAATATCTAGGTTTATGTGAGATGATGTACGTCACTAGAATAAGAATAGGACTATAGTAGTTCATAAGATTTTTCTTTTATTTTTAATTGAATGGTGCTAACTTGGTCTTTGGAAACTTTGAATAGCATTATCTATTATGGTGACGAGTTTGTCCAGTAAAGAAGACTTTGACTAGTTAAAAAAAATACAAAAGCTTTTCCATCTATGCCAAATGAATGTCTATCATGAGGTTTCTTTCCATTATTGCTTTCGAATTTTAATTTAGTTGTTTAATAAACTTGTCTATTTCTTTTGCGATAAGAATAAGGGCAAATTGTCAAGTAACAAAAATATCAACATTTGTTAATAAAAATAATATCTATTTTTTAGTCCAAGAAATAAGCGTAAACTTCCATTTTTAACAAAAAATAGTTCAGAAATTGGAGCATTAAATTAGTTAAAATTGATGACGTGATTAATTTATATATTATGGAAAATATTGAAAAAGATAACATAAATATCAAAATTTGTCAATAAGATGATATCCAATTTTTTAGACCAATAAAGGATGATTATTTTTTAAAGGAAATATATTAAAATAAACCTAACAAGATACTAGAAGATGCAACCAAAGTATATGATATATTACCCCATTAGATGTCACAATAGACTAGATATAACCAACACAAATGAACTAACCCAACCAACTTAATTAAAACTCACAAGCCAAGCTAATTAAGGGCAAACACCCGGTAGATATGAAACACGCCAACCTCGACTTTAACACCAACTCTGACCGAACATAACTAACAATGGCCTCCTCGAACAACCATGTGATGGCAATGCGAGAAATGAAGCAGATGAAGTAGGTCAAACCACAGTGTTGGAGTCACGAACCTCGAACCACTGTAATCACAAATTAACGTTGAGACGAACATGTGCAACTCTGAACCGCTAGACCACGAACCAAGTGACCCAAAACAATGAACGTATAAATCCATACCTCTGAACCAGAGCCATGAACCCACAATCAAGAAATTATGAACACAAAACAACCATGAACTCAATACCTAACAACCGAGTCAAACCTCAACCCTCGAACATGAACTTGAACCTCGACCTTTATGCGCGTGTTTTCTTTTTCCTCTATAAAGCAATAACAGATTTAAACTTAAAAAACTATATTGTTTTGGAATTCGATATTTTTACTGTATCATCTTGATACTTTGACATTTGACTACTTGCAATTGATGTTTTAATATTTCTTTTACATTGGCTTTATAGTTTTATTCAACAATGTATTATTTTAATTTTATGGCAGTTGTTTAGTGACATTATGTACTGTTACTCGGTAGAAATTGATAAGAAAATAATAGAATTCCAATAAAATTGAAACGAACACCAAATTTGAAGTCCGAATGAAACAAAAACAAATATTGAATTTTAAAGTTTGAATCAAAACAAAAATCATATTCGAAGTTCTTATGTAATACGTGTGACTCATAATGTATTAATATTCTATCTATAATGAAATTTACTGTATTTATTTGATGTTCAACAGTTAAGTTATAATCTTGAATTTAGGGACAAGAAATGCAACTTTAAAAGTGAGAAGGGTATATAAACCCAGTTAGGGTACAAGGCTCAAGATTAGAATGCTCAGCCGTATTACACTATTGAGTGTGTGTGATAATCGAGAACTCGAGAAGGAGGTGGGCGGCGATTGTGCATCAAACTTTAGGATTCTTTTGGTTGAGAAATTATTGAGTTTGAATCGGTTCTAGGAGTTCGGGAGTCACAATGAAGCTGAGAACAAAAACGGGGCTAGATCTTTCGTAACTTGATGAAATTGAAATTAATTTGGTAAGGTTTGTATAAATAATGTTTAGAATGTTTTATAATTGGAACTTTGTGATTTGGTTGAGTTTTGAGTGAGATACAATTGAGACCCGTCAACTAGCTGTTCTAGGATCGCCAAATTCCTTGTGATGAATCCTAAGTGAGTTGAACAATAGCTCTTCAATCGCCAATCACTTATAATGCAAAATCTCCAAGTAGGTTAGTTGGTTGGATCTCCAAGTGTTTTAGTTGTATGGATCACCAAGTACATCTTGGCCATGGATCACCAAGCATGTGTGAAATTTGTTTGGATCACCAAGTACCGAGGGTGTTGGATTGACAAGCACAATCTAACCCTAGATCGCAAGTATTGTTTTAATTATGAGTCGTCATCCTAGACTAGAACTTGGGGACTAAGGGCTATTATAGAGAGTCAGTGTAGTAGAGTATGAAGTTGTAGGTAATAATTAACAAAGTGGAAATCTTATTTGTAGGTGATTACCGATAGACCTGAATCTGTTGGATTTTTGTGATTGTACTATAATTATTGTTGTGTTGCAGCCAGGTGAGTTACACTAAATTTGTAACGTCCCAAATTTTTTTTAACAATTAAACAAAGAGTACGCTTGATAATTCATCACAAATAAAACATTGTATAAGTTAATTACAACTCCGGGTGTTAACCCATAAATTCCAATGTAATTGTTCCGAATACATCATAAAGCACAAAGTAGTTTGATCGTTGCGGAAGCTTGTGGAAAGATGAGCTATCAACTGCGTGCTGGAGCCCCGCCGTGGCCATCACCTGAAAAGAAGGTTAAACAACAACCGTAAGCACGAAGCTTAGCGAGTACACTTACTTACAACCAACAATATGACATCACATCAATTGCTTTACATTCATGTTACATTTTTCATTCCCGCTACCGTAGTAGTCGGTCCCACATTCCCGTTACCGTAGTATTCGGTCCCACATTCCCGTCACCGAAGTGAATGGTCCCATCATACCCGTCACCGTAGTGAACGGTCTAGTCATTCCCGTCACCGAAGTGAACGGTGCAATCATTCCCGCCACCAAAGTGCACGGTCCCATCATTTCCGTCACCGAAGTGAACGGTCCAATCATTCCCGTCACCGAAGTGAACGGTCCAACATTCCCGTCACCGAAGTGAGCGGTCTAAACAATAGCATAGCATGATACAAATATCAGTTCATCAATTCACCGGTCATCATTTCATCATTCATCAATTCATCATTTATTAATCATATAGCATATAGCACATTTAACACACCCATCATAGGGTTTAGATAGTAAGTAAGAATACTCACTTGTCTTGCAGTCTCAGTTTCTCAATCTTATCTTACTAGAACACTTGTGATTGCTTGCTTAGCCAACCGTCACCTACAATAGGTCTAACAATCAATACCGTGCACGAATCCCTTGTTTGTTTATCCCCGTAATACATTCGGGTTTCACAAGGCAAGTAACAATAAGAAATGCATTAAAGTCCATAAAGTCGGGAACGCGTCGCGTCAATGTAAAGTGTCAGATTCCCCAATCCGGGTTCGACTGTCGGATTTCAACTTAACCATCGGATTTCAGTTTATTCGGATTCTCAACCATCTGGATTTCAAGTATCGGATTTCCACTTAGGTAGCAACAGTCGGATTGCTAAACTCATAAGTCGCATGGCATAGGTTTCAAAGGTCGCATGGGTGTTTCATGCGAAGGTCGCATGGTGGTTCAAAGCAATAAGTCGCATGCAGGGGTTTCATCCATGCGAAAGTCGCATGGGGGTTTAAGTGTGAAAGTCGGATGGTTAATAGGCATAAGTTGTCAACTGAAAGTCGCATGGTTTAAACATCAAGGTCACATGAAGCTCCAAGCGACTAACACATAATATAAGACTAACACATACGTAAAAGGGTATGGAGCCTTCTTGATGGATTGGTCAGATATCTCTATCTCATTCTAATTTTTAGACAATGGGCCAAAGAGAAACCGAAAGTCGTTGGGGTCCAATAGGCCATGTCCCCATCGTTTTTATATAGCATCCGCCACTAATAAGGATTGGTTTATAGGTATTGAAAACTTTTCAAACATGAATTTAAAGTGATTGCTTCAACGTAACCGATTAATTTTCAAATTAAAAATCTCACTTAAAAAAAGCATATATAGTTGTATGAATTTGTTGTACATTATGCGTTCTTAGATGAACAGTAAAATAATTACTTGTGCCCATAGTACCTATATATATACATGATACTAGATTAAGTTTTCGTGTGATACATGATTTAGTTAAAAAAACTGATAAATTTTAATCATTAAAACGTCGTATTATAATATGAAAAGACTTGATGGTATTTATTGTATAAGTCATTGATCATTATTATTACAATTCAAAACAATATAGTCAAGTATTTATTGGTTATATATACTTTAAAAAACTTAAACTGATTTATAAGTTATTTTAAAATGATAAAACTAAGAATTTTAATCAATTATGCTATTTTGAAATGTTATAAATGATAAATATAATATTTATAAATTAAGGTGGCTAAATACAATATTTTAAATTTTAAGAACAATATATATGAAACTATCTCAACTAATTTTGGTTCAAACTAAAGAACTTTGATTCTTAAAAGCCAAAATCAAGTATTTTCAATTTTAATGGATGGCTAGCATAAAATTGTTTAATGATTCAAGTTAATCTTTTACTTATATTTATAAATTGATATTGATGTTAATAAGTTTAGGCATACGGTGCGTAATGATCTAAATTATTAAGGTTTCTGTTTCTACTCAAAGGAGTTTGTTGCATTAAAAAGTAGGCTATTGCTCTAGTGTATGAATACTCAACTGTCTAGCAAAATTCACACAAAGTTGAGAGTAAAATCCACATTTAACCCGAACTAAGTCAAAAGGTTATTGAACAATATTTTGAAGTATATTACAAGGTATAAACAGTTACATATGAGTTTTTATAAGGACATATAATGATAAAGTCACTCAAACTATCAACAAATCACCACAAAAAGAACAGAACATGGAGATACAACTAAAAGCTTGTGGAGAAAGTGCTTAAAGCTTAACGTGGTATGTTTTCTTGAATACTCATACTAGTACTAGCAACTGAGTACGAGTTAGAATCCCATTCACCATTTGTATATGGGATTAATGGGACAACATACAAATCGGATTGCTCGACTTCTAGAATTAAGGTCGTAGGTTCTTCGTGTGTTTGTATATCCCAAGGATGAGTACTTTTGAACTTTTTCAAGCCCTCTAACTCTATCGCAACCTCTTTCATAGTAGGTCTATCATTTCCATGTAGATTAAGACATCTTTTTACTAGATCACCTACTACTTGTAAGTGCTCAAGAATTCCTTCACGTAGAAGTCTTGGTTCAACAATTTCAAGTAGTCGGTTTTCTTTAATAGCCTTGACGAAATATGTTGCTAAATTCTTTTCTTCATTGGTTCGATTTGTAGAAAGGGGTTTTTGCCCAGTTATGAGTTCTGCAAGGACCACTCCAAAACTATATACATCACTTTTGTCAGTTAGTTGGCTTGTGTGGAAGTATTCAGGATCAAGGTACCCTAGTGTTCCTTGAACAAGAGTTGTGACTTGATCGTGATCTAATGGGACTAACCTCGAAGCACCAAAATCGGAAATTTTTGTGGTGTAGTTATTATCTAGTAAAATATTGCTAGACTTGACATCTCTGTGTACTATAGGCATAGTAGCTTGTGAATGAAGGTAACCAAGTGCACTTGCAGCTTCAGCAGCAATTCTCAATCGATTTTCCCATGATAACCAACTCATCCCACCCAATTTATGATGAATGTGATAGAAAAGGGTGTTATTGGAAATGAATTCATAAACCAGTACCGGGACCTCCTCTTCCAAACAACAACCTAAAACCTTTACTACATTTCGATGTATCACTTGTGTAAGGATGAAGACTTCATTGATGAATTGTTCTGCTTGTGTACGGTCCACTAGTTTAGACTTCTTTATTGCAACTTCATGGTTGTCCGACAAAATTCCTTTATACACCACACCATAACCACCTTGCCCAATAATCCTCTCCTCGGAATAATTGTCGGTAGCTTTTCGAAGCTCTTCTGTGCTATAAATGATCACTGCATCACTAGTCCCCGGTGCTTTTAGCTTTTGCTTCAAGAAAACACCCCCATTTTGCTCGAAAAACTTTTCACGTAGCTTGATTAGTCTCCTCTTCCTTATGCCAAACAAAGTCCCGCTCACCGCAAATAATAATGCCACCAAGACAATCACTAGAGCTATATGTGAATAAAACAAATAAAAACTTTCTTAATTATAAAAGCTATTTTAAATGGGATCTTATAATAATCTAGTTTGAGAACAATAAATAAACTCATGTCATATAATCACTCCAATTGGTAATCTTGGTGGTGGTGACCTTCCAAAATATATAGTTAATGAATTTATTAAGATAAACAAACTAATGTAGAAATATAAAAAATTTGATAAGGGGTTATGTATTTTGAATATCCATAGTGTTACTTATATGAAGAATTACCTAATGTGAATATCATCACCGGAAATTTTGCATCTTTAACAACAGGCTGACAACCATCTTGTTTATGTGCATCACCTTTGTATCCTGGAGAACATGTACAATTGAAACTCCCTGCTGTATTGATACAAATATGCCCATGACAACTAGTACTGTTGCTTTTACACTCGTCGATGTCTGGCACATACAAAGTTTCATAGATTAAAACCAATTGATTTTAGACACATATTTACATTAAAAGTACGATCTATAGATAATAAAGGATGACAAGCTAGTTGATTTATAAAGTTGTTCGTACTTTGTCTAAATTACAGTGATATATAAAATTTCATTTTTCACGTATATGCAAATAACTTGTAATCACCATTCACCGCCACCCCACCTCCAACAACCACAAAAAACTTGATTTCTCCGACAGATTTAACTGACAGTCGGATTTCGTCGCTATTAGCAACTGATTTGCAACTAAACGGAGTAATAAATATCAAGTGCATTTCATCACTAATCCCTCATAAGTTTGCAACACATTAGTTACGTAAGTTATATATTTTGCAAATTCACGACATTAGCGATTGAAAAAACCCACCTCTAATTCGTTGTTACTTAGTGATGGATTTTTAACTAAACCAAGTAATTAAATATCAAGGGTGTTTAATAACATGAATTTGGGATAGACCCAGCAACAACTTATATGAAGCACCGTGGTTATATATATTAGTTAAATTGAGTTGTAACATGTTATATTGGTGTAAATGATCACGATGCGTGTTACTAAATCATACAATTCTTTTAAGAGATATATTAGATCATTTATATGTCAAATTTAATTGTAATATGTACGTATAATACTTAGGTACGTGAGTTGAAATAACAACTACATTAGATGCACGAAAGCTTTAAAGGAAAAGGAAGCTATAGTCCCTTAAGGAAATGTAAGAGTTTGATAAGCAGGAAATTGTAGAATCTCGCAAGAGGGAAGAAGAGACACAAAAGGCTATACAAGATAGGTCTAGTGAATTGCATGAGATGTTACTCTCGCATTTCGTGATAAACCTCCCCCTAGCAATTCCCCACCCCATCCTATTTAGTTGTATACTTGTATGTTCGGGATATACCTAAAGGGTCAATAATGGTTTAACTATTAAAGTTTTACTTCAGTTTTGGTTTAATCATCAAAGTTTTTTTTAAACGGTTTTACTATAAAGTTTGAATTTATAATTATTTAATCCTTAAAGTTACACCTTCTTTTTGGTTTAAAATTTAAAGTTTTTTTCCAATCGATTTAACCCTCAAATTTTTGTTAAAAAATGATTTAACCCTCCAAATTTTGTTAACTTTTTAATAAAAAATAAAATGCATAATAAGTAGAGAGGGTAAAATCGAAAACCATACAAAACTTAAGTAATTAATCAGTTTTTTTAACAAAACATCAAGGTTTAAATCATTTGAAAAAAATTTTTGAGGTTTAAATCATAATAAATTCAAACTTTATGGTAATTTCGTTTAAAAAAAACTTTGATGGTTAAAACGAAATTGAAGGAAAACTTTAATTGTTAAATCATTATTTGCCCTATACCTAAATTACAAACATTATTATTTTTTCCCTTAATGGATAATTTATATATATATATATATATATATATATATATATATATAGGGTAGAGATCAAGTAAAAAGAAAATTAAAGTAAAAAGGGTAAAAGGGATGATTATTTGATCATTTTTCGGTATATATATCAACTGATAATCGTTAGTTCATCATCTTTATTGATTAAAACTAGTTCTTCATCAATTTCTTTTTGATGAATCCAACATATTCATCACTTTTTAGATGAAAACATTTTGTTCATGAACAAATTATTCCAAAATTTTGTTTTCAAAATCTGTATTTGAAATAAAAAAGAAATTGATGAAGAACTAGTTTTAATAAATAAAGATGATGAACTAACGATTATCAGTTGATATATATACCGAAAAATGATCAAATAATCATCCCTTTTACACTTTTTACTTTAATTTTCTTTTTATTTGATCTCATCCCTATATATATATATATATATATATATATATATATATATATATATATATATATATACACACACGTTACGTGATTGGATGTGTGATTTTGGTATCAAATGTAGCATTATACATATAGTATGAAAAAAAAATAAAGATATCTAAAGATGTTACAATCCGTCACTAATTTGTTAATTTATGTTGAGAATATGCAATCCTCGCTAACTAGATGTGATAGAATATTATTGTATAAATCAATTGATCCATCACTACACGTTGGTAAATTCATGTTGCTAAGTCTCTGCGTGCTTTCAATAAAAACGAGCTTATAAATGAACCCGTCGATATGTATTAGCAAGCAACACTCGTGATGAACTATAGAGAATGTTTTGGCCGTCACAAATTCAACTTTTGTTGTGGTGCACCACACTGTGGTTGCCACCCTCCACTAATAGGTATAACCATCACAACACTATGTACACTACTACCATCTGTTAATCTACAATATAATACCACTGCTTCTCCTTCTCTTCCTCCTTTCTCTAACTCTATTTTGATGTGTTACATGTTTCTATGTATGTTCGATATTGTTTTAGGTGTCCTTTGTTGATCATAAAAAATTTAAAAACCTCTTAATGTCTCTTTACTCAGATTCAATAAGAGTAAGAGATAATCATTTTTGTTTTGTCTGAACTTAAAATAAACCTCTTAATACCTCTGAATTAACAAGATATAAAATTAATATGTAATAGGTTTTTCACATAAAGCACAAGTCAATATTGCTGCCTTAGTTCCTCAAAAAGGCATTGACATTGTTGTCGGCCCAATTCCGTGAAGACCATCATCAACGCATCGCCTCAAACCTTCAACACTCCTTCCCTAGTTCGGTCGTCCTTTGACGCTACCTCTACTACCCTAGTTCCACCGCTCGACTTCTCTCATCGATCCGTATTGATTTTGTTTGTTATTCTCTCACTGATCAAGTCGAATTATTGGCGTGAGATTTTGTTTGCAATTAAAGTTTATTCATTATTACTTGTTTGTTCGATTAGCTTTTTGATAGGAAATTGTGTAGTGTATTTTTGTTCATTATTTCTTGTTATTGAAATTCTATGTTTTTGTAGAAACAAACAAATATTACGATTAAATGAGATGTCAAGTTTAAGATTAATTTATGGAGGAAATTATTAAAAGACGTTTGAAATGTTTTGTATATATGTAAAAGTCGTCTTTTTGTATTTTAAGACATTTTGTAAAGATTAAGGAAATTAGGGATTAATTTACGAAAGAGTAAAAATTTAGGACTAATCGATAATTAAATTAAAACTAAGGATTAGCAGGAGAGTTATAATTGCTTTTTGTGTTAACCTAGTGTGTGTTGTGTTTGTGTGCTTTATGCCATGAAGAAGAGATCCTAGAGAGATTGAGAAATTAGGGTGAAGAAATCGTGATTTTGTGAAGAATTCTTCAAGGTTTTTGTTGCTAATCATCCCCAAGTAAGTTTCTAATCTTCCTATCATGTTAATTCTTTAGATTTGAATATAGTTGATTTTAGAGTTTGAAACTTGTAACCTACGGTTCATGAAACTTGCAATGGAGTTTGATGATTTTGGTTTCAATTGAACAATCAAATGATGTTATAATATGAAATTGATGATTAAGGTTAGTTAGATAAGTGATTATGGTGATTTTGGTATATAAAACTCGAACTAAACTTAAAGATTGAAATCCTAATTCTTTGGAAAAATTTGAACTCATGGGTTGCGTACATGTTCCACGCCATAAAAGGACCGCGGAGAACCACTCTCTATGCCAAAACCTTCTACACAGACAACTTTGAGAGTAGACCAAACTCTGCTCCATACTATGCTTCATCCTCGGTTATGTGGATCGCTCCATCCTCGGCTCTGTGGACATCTTCGTGGACTGTTTTAAGTGTCGGTTTTGTGTGATCATAGAACTTTGAGTTTTATGATTGATTCGAATGTGTACCAACCTAGTTTTCTTTTATGTGATTAGGTTATGTTGTGAGCTCAATTATCCGCGAGAGGACTTAA
This sequence comes from Dittrichia graveolens, assembly GCA_038502395.1. Lineage (NCBI taxonomy): Eukaryota > Viridiplantae > Streptophyta > Magnoliopsida > Asterales > Asteraceae > Dittrichia > Dittrichia graveolens. The sequence continues at coordinate 54,147,033 of JARJIL010000007.1, read as the reverse complement.
CCTGATGACTTCTATTTCTAGCCATGAGGTGAGTTCGGTATATTTCTAAAACCGAGTACAATGACAAAATTGTATTCTAAAAGACTTGGGATTTCTCCATGTGTATTAATGATATGTAAATATTATTATGATGTTTATATTTATGATGACAAGATGATTTTGGGTGGGGGTAGACTCACTCCTAAGGTGTATTGACAATGCCTAGCAGGTAGACTTGTGTCTTCTAGGACTTTGTTAAAATGATGACTAGTTGTCAAGTTTTTAAGACATGCTTGAGAACACGTGGTGTACAGGTGCTTAATTTAAGTAATCGTATACTCAAGTTATGTTCGACCGATGATGGGTCAACGCGCATAGGATCATGAGGGTGGAAAGATGGCCTAGCGATGGACACCGGGTGTATAAATGAGGTCCTAGCGATGGCACCGGTTGTACATTCATCTGAACGATGTGTCTCAAAAACTTGGTGGCAGACCTCCAAATATTGAATCTTTGTAGGAGTCGGAGTAGCAAAAGTGAACGGTCATTAGAGGTTCGTGTATGAGTAGGAGTCTCCTACCAGACTTGCTGGAATAAACCGCAAGTGGGATTTGTTATTAGGCATGCATATAGTATCTTGTGGTAGCGATGACCTCATTGGATTGGATGGCTATACACCCCACTTAAGTTACAATGTAAATGATGATGAATAATGATGAGTATAGATGATATGATGCTTATGATGTGTTTGATGCTATAAGATGTAAACGATTTTCATGATGACGCTTGACCATGCGGGAAAACTTATGATACTATGTGAGTGGGTTAAGTTACAAGTTGTGATTTTATTCTATAATTACCAAAAAAACTACTTATGATTGTTTCAATGCATGATTATATGATGACTACTCTACTGACTCACGAGGCATAAGTTGATACTTCTTTCCTTGGAATGTGTCTTGTATTCTTGTAAAAGGCACAAATGTGTGCATGTTGTCGTGTGATCCTAGCTGCTGCCACTTAGAGACGTAGAAATTTATATTTTATTTTATGTTGACTTGTGGTTGACTTTTTATATGATGGTTCTTAATTTTGAAATGACTTTTTGACTACGTGGTAACGTGGTGGTTTTTATGACGATGATTATTTAGCAGTTTAAATTGTTTATCATTTAATGGTGTGTTTAAAGTCCTCCATTACGATAAAAATAATTAATATAAGAAACACATAAGATCTGAATAATCAAAAACTACATCGTTACGAAGACTGTCTCTAGTTATTCATAGTTGATATTTAGATTCACGTTGTAAACTTTAATAAAAACAAATAACACCTTGATTTTGGTTTAAATTTTGTCTCAAATTAAGTTATGCCTCTTTTGGATTGTGTCTTTTATTTTAATTTGGGTTTCACTCTAGTCTCATTTCGGTTCGAAAATGAGTGTTTTGTTGTAGGGAATTGGTGAGAATTTGAATCCAATATCCTTGTTTAAAAATATTTTAGATTTTCAGGTTTAATTGCTACTCTCATGTAATTTTGATTACTATTGGACAAATATTGTTATCTACTCTATAACAAAATGATAATTGTGTACTTAATTAGACTATAGTTACATAAGCAAGTTAAATTAATTATAATATAAGAAAAATTTTGGTTTATAAAATGGTTGATGAGAATCAAAGTTAAAAGACATGGGTTACGGAAAACTAACCTTGGCAGCCTTGATCAAGATAGGGGTTACCCTCATAACCATCTTCGCATCTACAACGATAGCCACCGCCATCTATATCGTCACATGAACTATTTTCTTTGCAATGCGTATTGCTATTAGAGCAATTTTGATCACGTGCAATTACCCAATCTACCACGATAGGTACCGTGGATGTTATGTTGTTCCAAACATCCAAAGCATCCCCTGAAATATCATCCTTACCTCGAAACTTAAAACTGTCCTCCTCAGCAAGAAACGCATAGCCACAGTCGTTAATTGACAAAACGGATGAGTGGTTCTGAAAGGAGTTGAGTGTATAATTGGTATACCGGAGACCCTTTGTTATAGATGTCTGACAACAACCATTTCCAGAGCACTGCCCATCAACTACATCTGCTGCTTCGCTACATAATCCAATACAACCACTAGAAAACTCACCTCCCACTTTCCCCGAGAACAAACCGTAATCATCACATCCAATGACTATGAACTTGTTCTTTTCAGAGAAAGTTAATATTGCATTTAAGCGAGTCCACCCATCACTTTTGGTATATACACTTCCATCTTCGTTGTAGCATCTAAAAGCAACGCTAGTCTCGATGCGCAACTCTGAATTGGAAATGTTGTATATACCAATGTTGCCTGATCCGAGGAACAACTTTTGAGATGCTTCGTTGCAAGTCACATAGAACGAGTCGTCTAAAGCACAACCTGTGTCGTTTCCTATACCAAAAGGGTAAGGAATAGTCACGTTCCCACACTTGGTTGGACACAATGGCTTTGCTATGCTGTTCGTAGCATTTAGGGTGGAATTTTCCTGAAGACTTCCCATGGTCATTAATGTAAAAGGAAAGACCGAAAACAAACACAAGAAAAAATGAAGTAGCATGTTTCTCTCCTTTCTCATGAATTTCTCTCTTTTATTGGTTAATAGTGCGTGTTTTCTGAACTATTATTATGGCAATTTATACACAGCTAGCTGCAAGGATATGATGATCGATAATTAATGTAAGGCTCTAATGCTCTCACAAGTCACCAACTACACACGGAAGTGAAACATGTTTTCAAGGGCGTATGTCACCTAATAACTTGTTTCCCTCTTAATAAAAATATCACAAGTATTAATTAATTTAGATGACGACTACAAAATTACCTCATTTTATTACGAGGAAAGATATTTATAATATGTAGCATTTATTATTAGGGAGCTAATCTGCACAAAATTATTTTTGGTCATACGTAACAAGGTACACGTATTTAAGCATATGGTACATGTTAATAATGGATAAAATTGTTGTGTAGATCAATTTTATTGTACTAGCATCGTACCCGCGTAATGCTACGACGACGAATAGTTTTTGTTTTCAACATGTCATTCTCAACAAAAAGTTTTCAAGAGCAACAAGTTCACTCTTTTCAATTTTTCTTTTATTTATATCAACTACTTTATAAATTTTAAATAAATTCTAAAAAGATTTATATTTATGAAATAATGAGAGAGAAATTAATAATATTTTGAAAATTATGTTATTTGAGTGGATAATTGTGTTTGTGTAAGAGTATATTTTAATGAAATAAATAGTTAAAATAAATTAGAAGAGACTGTGAAGTGGTTATATACTGAGTGGATAAAATTAATTTAAATAAAATAAAATGTATTTAAAGAGGTGGGAGAATGTTAAATGATTTATATAGTATATATATATATATATATATATATATATATATAGGATCAACACAATCCATATGCTTAAACATAGTCCCTAAAGTCTAAATCTGAACCATTAGATTTATTCAATTATTGTTCAAGATCTAGTAATGGTATTAATGTAACTAATTAAGCAATTATAAAATTTAATTATAGAACAAAAGATATTATGGTATTAATGTAACTAATTAAGCAATTATAAGATTTAACTATATAAAATATTATAAAAGATGTTCTGAAATCAATTTAAATAAAAGAAAAGTATTATAAATGAGGATGTACGTTGACCAAGAAAACGATAAGTCTAGGGGATATCGAATCATGCATATGAACCATTAAGTGGGGCTAAACCGCAAAACACATTTGAATATTCTTTCCTTTCTCATAAAAATATTACTTTTTTGAATAAATTACTTACGAGATGTTGACTGGATTCGCAAATCGCAATTATATGTTTTGTTTATCAGAGTAGTGTCAAATTATGGGTATAGAGTTGTATTCAATAAAGTTTATGTAAAAAATATAAATTTAAAATTTTAATATTTAATTATAAGTGATTCAGTATAAAATCATATATAATTTGTAAAAACATCACATTTGAATTACAAAAATGTTATTCTGTCCAAAATTTTAAAATGTAATATGAACCATTAATGTAATTAGGACTATGAATTAAGTATGGACTATATTAAACAATCTTCTATGGATATAAAGCAAGAGGTAGACCTATGTTATTATTATTTTTTAAACGTCTTTTAAATCTACTAGCGGGATACCCGTGCAATGAACAAAATTTGAAAGTTTTTTATATTTTTAGGTATCAAAGTTCTTTTATTTTTGTCAGGTTACCGGTAAGTTACCTGTTATAATAGGTAACTTGCATACAATGAACTAAATTTGTAAGTTGTGTGTATTTTTAAGTACAAAATAAAGTTAGTTGCATACAATAGCAATATTGGCCTCGTTTGTTGTATTTTCATGTAATTTGTCCTATTAAAATTGGTCTAATTTATTTATATATTAATTTATTAATTATAGTAAAAACTTATCTCTTATGACTTCTTTTAATCTTCTAATATATATAAAAGACTAATTGAATAAAATTTATTAGACGATCTAAATCATTCATATAAAAAATATTTAATCTTTATCATTTATTCACTTAAAATCAAAAAATCAATTTTGACTTTTTAGAGTAATATGTTATTGAACCCCCCCCCCCCCCCCCTATTTAGGGGATTATTTCAAAAATTATTAAAAATAATTTCATATATGCCCTATTAAATCATATAAAATGGTATTTATCCACCTTAATTTACAAATATCGTATTTACCCTTTATAATATTTCAGAATATCATATTTAATCAAATTCTTAATTTTATCATTCTAAAATATTTTATAATCATTTTAAATTCCTTTTTAATAATAACCAATAACGTTTAGATTTATTAAATAAAAGACTAATTTGATAAAAATTCATTAAACGATCTAAACCATTCATTTAAAAAATGTTTAATCTTGACTATTCATTCACTTAAAATCAAAAAATCAATTTTCACTTTTGTTAATTAGATAATCTAAGCCAATTATTTAGTCAAAACTAATAACATTTTTTAATTGGTCAATCACAACCATTCGTTTGTTTAAAGTTAAAATCAATTGTGACCCTAAAGCTTAGAGTTAACGTCTTGAGTCCAAAATAGGTAAAGTTACGGATTTTTTAAACCCATTTCATACTTATTCAAATTTCTTTAAATTGATTGAAACCATGACTTCAAACCGTCTTCCACTCTCTTTTTAAAACATCATAGTCTCGTCCAGTTTTTAATAACTTTACTGCACCCGTATATTTAAGATCTGTGTTTTTTAATCATCATTATTTAATCAATATAGATAGTCAACAAAAATTATTTGTTATTATCTTTATTAAATATTTGTCATCACCCATGTAATACACAAGTCACTTAACTAGTAATATTAATAAAAGACTAGCATAAATAAAATCAATTAGAAATACTAGTCATTGATTTAGAAATAAGGGCAAATTGCATTAAAACACTATAGACTTTCTTTTAGTTACCAATGTATATAATCAACTTTATTTTCTTAAAAATAATACAACCACTTTTCATAATCCTTACATTATATGCAATTTGTTGTATATTATGAAAGTTATGGCAAAGTTCATTATATAAAATGGTAACTAAACAACATAGACATAAAAAAAGTTGTTAGGATTATGAAAGTTAATTGTATTATTTTTAAAATTTTAAAATTGGTTGTATACAATGGTAACTAAGACAAAATACATTGCATTGTCATGCAATTTGCCCTAGAAATAAAATCATATCTCTTTGTATCATGATATCATATTTCTGCTCTTCCGTATGCCTTTCCTTTGGCATCAAGCCTTCCACCGTTAGTCTGGATTTTTACGCCGTATGTCAACATTTTTAAATTCTCATTTCTTTCATGTATTATAATTATTAAATATTTTCTTATGAATATTCCATATTTATCCCTTTTTTAAACAACTCAAATATCCAATGTGCATCTAATCTAGTAGTATTATACATGTGTTCATAAGGGAATGTATTTCTGGCAATAATAGTTTATTATATATACCTACTTGCAAAAAGAATCGTTTATTATATATAACAAAAAAAGCTTTTATTTATAATTATATTTTTAAATATGTAAATAGATAACTTGCATCAACACTGTTACCAAAAGTTATTCTAGTTAACAAAAAACAAAACACTACACAATCCTGTTTCAGCAGGGTACGTAAGAGATATGATATAGACAATCATACTTTAAACTAGTAGGTAGACAGATTGTTTCTCGAAAGACATCCTGTAGCGAAAAAAGATCACAAAGAGAATAATAAAAAAAAGTAAATAAATAACAAATAAAATAATTAAATCGTAAATTAAAATGATCAAATGACAAGAAAAGAAGAGAGAATATATATGATATTGCCGTATTTAGATATATATTTTATGCGATATCATATTTATATTTAACCAAATATTGTTCGTAAATGAGTCAAAAGATACTTAATATCTTAAATTGTTGGTTTTTAGGTTAAAAAGGCGGACAATGAAAGGTTTTGCGCAAAAATAGAAGAAATTGATGAAAATAAGAAAAGCTATCAGCTCCGACACACCTTAACTGTTTTGATCATATCTCACTCATACGAGCTCGGATTGAGGTGATTCAAAAGGCCATGGAAACTAGACTCAGAGTGCTACAAGCATTGCATTAGTCAAGAACGCGACGCGTCCGCGCAGAAGTTCGAAAACGTTGCGAATTGATTGTCCGACGCGACGCGTCTTAAAGGGGAAAGTGACGCGTCCGCGCCGAAACGTGAAATCTATAAATAGAACCCTATTTTCGACCCAAGGAACATACATGCAATTCTAGGGTTCCAATATGGCGGCTGAGGACGTCCAAAAGTGATTTCAAGGCCTGAGAGATGGTTTGGAGCTCAATAACGAAGAGGAAGACCACAACTTTGACGGGATCGACTCGGATTTGCCACCATCGGTCTATAATGGTTTGCAAGTTTTGTTCTTTTTTCGTTTTTGATGTGTTCTAGCCTGTCTATGGGCTAGGTTTTCTTTTTTTTCACCTTGATTAGATGAACCCTTGTTTATTTGTTTGATTTCTATGGAACCGGATGTTTATTAATCGTATAATATATCATATTTAGCTTTTTCAAAGATCCATGCGATGACCATTCGGTGTTAATTGGTTGATTTTGTGACCAATACAAATCAATAGATTAAGTCTAGCTTGATACGAATTTATTGACTAATTATAAGGATAGTTAATGCCATGACCAGAGGGTTAATGTTTCTATAATTATAGGGCTAGTGAGTCTGACCAAGAGATCTAGCTAATTTAGAAATCAGTATATAATGAATAATATCCATTGCACTTCCATGAGATTGACGGTAGACGAGGGGGTAATCGAGTCTAGGTAAGAATACTTCGTATTGATTGTTTCCATTCCAAGCTCTCAGCTTTATCTTGCTTTTGGATTGTTTTCTCTTTTTCAATTCGTACTGTCTATTGCATTCTTTGATTTATTCCCATATTTCCCATTTACTCGCTTTCTTTAGACTAATTAATAATAAAATCTTTTAAATCTGAAATCATACTCGTTCCCCAAGTGTTCGACACTCGGTCTTACCAGAACTATACTGCGATATGATTAGGTACACTTGCCTATTTGTGTTGTAGTCAGAATTTTGGTGATTCCAGTTTATAAATATAAAACCTGATCTGATTCACGCACATCAATATATATATGGAAAAGTTCAAACAATAACTGTTTTTCGTACGAAAACTGCGAGAATCAATTTTAGTCATCCAATTCTCACTCCTTTAATTGGATTGCCCATCCATGAATTCCTTACATGCACATTGTCACACTCAATCCCCACACGCACTTCATCCATGAATTCCACTTACCACTTGAATGACCAAGATTGGTTCTCGCACTTCTTGTCCGAAAAACAGTTCTTGTTAGAAAATATATATATAAATGAATATGGCGTTGTCTCACATTTAAGCTTAGATGCGAAACTTGTAGTTTTGATTAGGGTTTTCTAATAAACATTCTCTTTTGATTCTCTTTATACAAGATCTTGCATACCTAATAAACATTCATCACGTTTGATAAAATCGTAAGTCGTGAACTCTTCCTAATGATTTCTTCCCTTTTATCTCCTGATTTCATCATTGTTAATTTAATTTTATGGGATAATTTCATATATATTCTTAAAAACTTTCATAATTACGTATATATCCTTACAAACTTTAATATTACGTATATATCATCCTAAAACATCTAAAATCTCATACATGTCTTTATACTTAATTTATTAATATTTAAATCATTTAAAAATTAAAAAAAAACATAATCCCTAATCTAAAATATTGGTAAAATCCCCTAAATGTCCTTAACCTTATTTTAGCTTCTTCAACCTTTAGTCAATTACATAGAGCGACGGTTCATTGACGTCATTCTCCATCACCGTGCGATTCAGATATTTTCTTAGCTGCACGTACATGATCGAGGGCTTTCCTTCTATGTGCGATTGAGAGCTTTCTGACATAGGTATGATTATGTGACTTCCTTAATCTGAATGTTCATCTCTGTGCGCTCGAGAGCTTTCCAAATTCTGATGCTAAAAAAGGCAGACTTGGCTGAACCCATTGATGCCTAAACAAATTGATTCCAATGCAATTCTCTTGCTGCCAAATTCTGATGCTAATCAAACATAAGAACAAAGCACCAAAAGTTTAACCAAACTATAATTGCTAAACTGAAACACAGCAACAAACTAGTAAAAGTCCAACATTACTAATGCTTGAAGTATTGGTTTTCGCAGTTCTTGTACGAAAAACAGTTCTCGTTTGAATCGTCCCACACACACACACATATATATAGGAGGGATCCGGTGAGAACATATGTTAAATGGAGAACGGTGAGAACACTTGTAGGCCAATCATTTAATTAAATAAATAAGAGATCTAAAATCAACCTACCTTAATTAAATCAAATCATTAAAATTTAAAATACCTTAATTAACCAAGTTTAATATATATCGGCCATTAAATAAAGATCATCTAAGGGCTATAAACTGTTCTCCAAGTTTTTACATTAAGAGGTGTTCTCATTTGATCCTACCTATATATATACTATATTATAAAACATTTAGATCATTGTCTTAATCTCTTAATTTTAAGTCATTTGAAATTACTAATTTGCCCCTTATTTAAACATATAAGGAAACTATTACACGGGGATAATTAAATTCTTAAATACCATTTTTATAACTAAACCTTTAATAATAAATAATGTTTAAAAAAGTCAAGTCAATGTAAATTAATTTGCAATCTATATGATATTAGATACAAATTATCTATATCTATATTACTATATAAACTATTTAACATTTTCTCTTCTTCTTAATTTTAAGAGTTTTTAAAATTTAATCAAGACAGAATTTTGACTTTCATTTTATCTAAATTAATTTCATCCACTTAATCTTTAACCATTTCACTCTCTTTCTTAATTTACTTTAACTTTTTATTCATTTAAAATATACTCGCTTATATTAACACACTCTATCACACAAACACAATTATCGATCCACATTAACATAATTTTTAAAATCTTATTAACTTATCTCTTCTTATCTCATAAATATAAATATATTTGCTTATTTGAATGTCTTTTAGAATTTATTTTTAAAATTAATAAAATAGTTGATGCAAATAAAAGAAAATTTGAAAAAAATGGGCATATTGTTGTAGAAAACTTTTTTGCGACATTGAATTGTACGAATAACATATCATTAAATTCTTGAAAACGACATATTGTAAAACATAAACTATTTGTCGTCGCAGCATTGCACAGGTACAATGCTATTATATATATATATATATATATATATATATATTACTAGAAATTGCCAGGAATATATTTTCGATGTTTAATTATTTTTTATTTTTTATTTTTTATTAATATCTAGGTTTATGTGAGATGATGTACGTCACTAGAATAAGAATAGGACTATAGTAGTTCATAAGATTTTTCTTTTATTTTTAATTGAATGGTGCTAACTTGGTCTTTGGAAACTTTGAATAGCATTATCTATTATGGTGACGAGTTTGTCCAGTAAAGAAGACTTTGACTAGTTAAAAAAAATACAAAAGCTTTTCCATCTATGCCAAATGAATGTCTATCATGAGGTTTCTTTCCATTATTGCTTTCGAATTTTAATTTAGTTGTTTAATAAACTTGTCTATTTCTTTTGCGATAAGAATAAGGGCAAATTGTCAAGTAACAAAAATATCAACATTTGTTAATAAAAATAATATCTATTTTTTAGTCCAAGAAATAAGCGTAAACTTCCATTTTTAACAAAAAATAGTTCAGAAATTGGAGCATTAAATTAGTTAAAATTGATGACGTGATTAATTTATATATTATGGAAAATATTGAAAAAGATAACATAAATATCGAAATTTGTCAATAAGATGATATCCAATTTTTTAGACCAATAAAGGATGATTATTTTTTTAAAGAAAATATATTAAAATAAACCTAACAAGATACTAGAAGATGCAACCAAAGTATATGATATATTACCCCATTAGATGTCACAATAGACTAGATATAACCAACACAAATGAACTAACCCAACCAACTTAATTAAAACTCACAAGCCAAGCTAATTAAGGGCAAACACCCGGTAGATATGAAACACGCCAACCTCGACTTTAACACCAACTCTGACCGAACATAACTAACAATGGCCTCCTCGAACAACCATGTGATGGCAATGCGAGAAATGAAGCAGATGAAGTAGGTCAAACCACAGTGTTGGAGTCACGAACCTCGAACCATTGTAATCACAAATTAACGTTGAGACGAACATGTGCAACTCTAAACCGCTAGACCACGAACCAAGTGACCCAAAACAATGAACGTATAAATCAATACCTCTGAACCAGAGCCATGAACCCACAATCAAGAAATTATGAACACAAAACAACCATGAACTCAATACCTAACAACCGAGTCAAACCTCAACCCTCGAACATGAACTTGAACCTCGACCTTTATGCGCGTGTTTTCTTTTTCCTCTATAAAGCAATAACAGATTTAAACTTAAAAAACTATATTGTTTTGGAATTCGATATTTTTACTGTATCATCTTGATACTTTGACATTTGACTACTTGCAATTGATGTTTTAATATTTCTTTTACATTGGCTTTATAGTTTTATTCAACAATGTATTATTTTAATTTTATGGCAGTTGTTTAGTGACATTATGTACTGTTACTCGGTAGAAATTGATAAGAAAATAATAGAATTCCAATAAAATTGAAACGAACACCAAATTTGAAGTCCGAATGAAACAAAAACAAATATTGAATTTTAAAGTTTGAATCAAAACAAAAATCATATTCGAAGTTCTTATGTAATACGTGTGACTCAAATGTATTAATATTCTATCTATAATGAAATTTACCGTATTTATTTGATGTTCAACAGTTAAGTTATAATCTTGAATTTAGGGACAAGAAATGCAACTTTAAAAGTGAGAAGGGTATATAAACCCAGTTAGGGTACAAGGCTCAAGATTAGAATGCTCAGCCGTATTACACTATTGAGTGTGTGTGATAATCGAGAACTCGAGAAGGAGGTGGGCGGCGATTGTGCATCAAACTTTAGGATTCTTTTGGTTGAGAAATTATTGAGTTTGAATCGGTTCTAGGAGTTCGGGAGTCACAATGAAGCTGAGAACAAAAACGGGGCTAGATCTTTCGTAACTTGATGAAATTGAAATTAATTTGGTAAGGTTTGTATAAATAATGTTTAGAATGTTTTATAATTGGAACTTTGTGATTTGGTTGAGTTTTGAGTGAGATACAATTGAGACCCGTCAACTAGCTGTTCTAGGATCGCCAAATTCCTTGTGATGAATCACTAAGTGAGTTGAACAATAGCTCTTCAATCGCCAATCACTTATAATGCAAAATCTCCAAGTAGGTTAGTTGGTTGGATCTCCAAGTGTTTTAGTTGTATGGATCACCAAGTACATCTTGGCCATGGATCACCAAGCATGTGTGAAATTTGTTTGGATCACCAAGTACCGAGGGTGTTGGATTGACAAGCACAATCTAACCCTAGATCGCAAGTATTGTTTTAATTATGAGTCGTCATCCTAGACTAGAACTTGGGGACTAAGGGCTATTATAGAGAGTCAGTGTAGTAGAGTATGAAGTTGTAGGTAATAATTAACAAAGTGGAAATCTTATTTGTAGGTGATTACCGATAGACCTGAATCTGTTGGATTTTTGTGATTGTACTATAATTATTGTTGTGTTGCAGCCAGGTGAGTTACACTAAATTTGTAACGTCCCAAATTTTTTTTAACAATTAAACAAAGAGTACGCTTGATAATTCATCACAAATAAAACATTGTATAAGTTAATTACAACTCCGGGTGTTAACCCATAAATTCCAATGTAATTGTTCCGAATACATCATAAAGCACAAAGTAGTTTGATCGTTGCGGAAGCTTGTGGAAAGATGAGCTATCAACTGCGTGCTGGAGCTCCGCCGTGGCCATCACCTGAAAAGAAGGTTAAACAACAACCGTAAGCACGAAGCTTAGCGAGTACACTTACTTACAACCAACAATATGACATCACATCAATTGCTTTACATTCATGTTACATTTTTCATTCCCGCTACCGTAGTAGTCGGTCCCACATTCCCGTTACTGTAGTATTCGGTCCCACATTCCCGTCACCGAAGTGAATGGTCCCATCATACCCGTCACCGTAGTGAACGGTCTAGTCATTCCCGTCACCGAAGTGAACGGTGCAATCATTCCCGCCACCAAAGTGCACGGTCCCATCATTTCCGTCACCGAAGTGAACGGTCCAATCATTCCCGTCACCGAAGTGAACGGTCCAACATTCCCGTCACCGAAGTGAGCGGTCTAAACAATAGCATAGCATGATACAAATATCAGTTCATCAATTCACCGGTCATCATTTCATCATTCATCAATTCATCATTTATTAATCATATAGCATATAGCACATTTAACACACCCATCATAGGGTTTAGATAGTAAGTAAGAATACTCACTTGTCTTGCAGTCTCAGTTTCTCAATCTTATCTTACTAGAACACTTGTGATTGCTTGCTTAGCCAACCGTCACCTACAATAGGTCTAACAATCAATACCGTGCACGAATCCCTTGTTTGTTTATCCCCGTAATACATTCGGGTTTCACAAGGCAAGTAACAATAAGAAATGCATTAAAGTCCATAAAGTCGGGAACGCGTCGCGTCAATGTAAAGTGTCAGATTCCCCAATCCGGGTTCGACTGTCGGATTTCAACTTAACCATCGGATTTCAGTTTATTCGGATTCTCAACCATCTGGATTTCAAGTATCGGATTTCCACTTAGGTAGCAACAGTCGGATTGCTAAACTCATAAGTCGCATGGCATAGGTTTCAAAGGTCGCATGGGTGTTTCATGCGAAGGTCGCATGGTGGTTCAAAGCAATAAGTCGCATGCAGGGGTTTCATCCATGCGAAAGTCGCATGGGGGTTTAAGTGTGAAAGTCGGATGGTTAATAGGCATAAGTTGTCAACTGAAAGTCGCATGGTTTAAACATCAAGGTCACATGAAGCTCCAAGCGACTAACACATAATATAAGACTAACACATACGTAAAAGGGTATGGAGCCTTCTTGATGGATTGGTCAGATATCTCTATCTCATTCTAATTTTTAGACAATGGGCCAAAGAGAAACCGAAAGTCGTTGGGGTCCAATAGGCCATGTCCCCATCGTTTTTATATAGCATCCGCCACTAATAAGGATTGGTTTATAGGTATTGAAAACTTTTCAAACATGAATTTAAAGTGATTGCTTCAACGTAACCGATTAATTTTCAAATTAAAAATCTCACTTAAAAAAAGCATATATAGTTGTATGAATTTGTTGTACATTATGCGTTCTTAGATGAACAGTAAAATAATTACTTGTGCCCATAGTACCTATATATATACATGATACTAGATTAAGTTTTCGTGTGATACATGATTTAGTTAAAAAAACTGATAAATTTTAATCATTAAAACGTCGTATTATAATATGAAAAGACTTGATGGTATTTATTGTATAAGTCATTGATCATTATTATTACAATTCAAAACAATATAGTCAAGTATTTATTGGTTATATATACTTTAAAAAACTTAAACTGATTTATAAGTTATTTTAAAATGATAAAACTAAGAATTTTAATCAATTATGCTATTTTGAAATGTTATAAATGATAAATATAATATTTATAAATTAAGGTGGCTAAATACAATATTTTAAATTTTAAGAACAATATATATGAAACTATCTCAACTAATTTTGGTTCAAACTAAAGAACTTTGATTCTTAAAAGCCAAAATCAAGTATTTTCAATTTTAATGGATGGCTAGCATAAAATTGTTTAATGATTCAAGTTAATCTTTTACTTATATTTATAAATTGATATTGATGTTAATAAGTTTAGGCATACGGTGCGTAATGATCTAAATTATTAAGGTTTCTGTTTCTACTCAAAGGAGTTTGTTGCATTAAAAAGTAGGCTATTGCTCTAGTGTATGAATACTCAACTGTCTAGCAAAATTCACACAAAGTTGAGAGTAAAATCCACATTTAACCCGAACTAAGTCAAAAGGTTATTGAACAATATTTTGAAGTATATTACAAGGTATAAACAGTTACATATGAGTTTTTATAAGGACATATAATGATAAAGTCACTCAAACTATCAACAAATCACCACAAAAAGAACAGAACATGGAGATACAACTAAAAGCTTGTGGAGAAAGTGCTTAAAGCTTAACGTGGTATGTTTTCTTGAATACTCATACTAGTACTAGCAACTGAGTACGAGTTAGAATCCCATTCACCATTTGTATATGGGATTAATGGGACAACATACAAATCGGATTGCTCGACTTCTAGAATTAAGGTCGTAGGTTCTTCGTGTGTTTGTATATCCCAAGGATGAGTACTTTTGAACTTTTTCAAGCCCTCTAACTCTATCGCAACCTCTTTCATAGTAGGTCTATCATTTCCATGTAGATTAAGACATCTTTTTACTAGATCACCTACTACTTGTAAGTGCTCAAGAATTCCTTCACGTAGAAGTCTTGGTTCAACAATTTCAAGTAGTCGGTTTTCTTTAATAGCCTTGACGAAATATGTTGCTAAATTCTTTTCTTCATTGGTTCGATTTGTAGAAAGGGGTTTTTGCCCAGTTATGAGTTCTGCAAGGACCACTCCAAAACTATATACATCACTTTTGTCAGTTAGTTGGCTTGTGTGGAAGTATTCAGGATCAAGGTACCCTAGTGTTCCTTGAACAAGAGTTGTGACTTGATCGTGATCTAATGGGACTAACCTCGAAGCACCAAAATCGGAAATTTTTGTGGTGTAGTTATTATCTAGTAAAATATTGCTAGACTTGACATCTCTGTGTACTATAGGCATAGTAGCTTGTGAATGAAGGTAACCAAGTGCACTTGCAGCTTCAGCAGCAATTCTCAATCGATTTTCCCATGATAACCAACTCATCCCACCCAATTTATGATGAATGTGATAGAAAAGGGTGTTATTGGAAATGAATTCATAAACCAGTACCGGGACCTCCTCTTCCAAACAACAACCTAAAACCTTTACTACATTTCGATGTATCACTTGTGTAAGGATGAAGACTTCATTGATGAATTGTTCTGCTTGTGTACGGTCCACTAGTTTAGACTTCTTTATTGCAACTTCATGGTTGTCCGACAAAATTCCTTTATACACCACACCATAACCACCTTGCCCAATAATCCTCTCCTCGGAATAATTGTCGGTAGCTTTTCGAAGCTCTTCTGTGCTATAAATGATCACTGCATCACTAGTCCCCGGTGCTTTTAGCTTTTGCTTCAAGAAAACACCCCCATTTTGCTCGAAAAACTTTTCACGTAGCTTGATTAGTCTCCTCTTCCTTATGCCAAACAAAGTCCCGCTCACCGCAAATAATAATGCCACCAAGACAATCACTAGAGCTATATGTGAATAAAACAAATAAAAACTTTCTTAATTATAAAAGCTATTTTAAATGGGATCTTATAATAATCTAGTTTGAGAACAATAAATAAACTCATGTCATATAATCACTCCAATTGGTAATCTTGGTGGTGGTGACCTTCCAAAATATATAGTTAATGAATTTATTAAGATAAACAAACTAATGTAGAAATATAAAAAATTTGATAAGGGGTTATGTATTTTGAATATCCATAGTGTTACTTATATGAAGAATTACCTAATGTGAATATCATCACCGGAAATTTTGCATCTTTAACAACAGGCTGACAACCATCTTGTTTATGTGCATCACCTTTGTATCCTGGAGAACATGTACAATTGAAACTCCCTGCTGTATTGATACAAATATGCCCATGACAACTAGTACTGTTGCTTTTACACTCGTCGATGTCTGGCACATACAAAGTTTCATAGATTAAAACCAATTGATTTTAGACACATATTTACATTAAAAGTACGATCTATAGATAATAAAGGATGACAAGCTAGTTGATTTATAAAGTTGTTCGTACTTTGTCTAAATTACAGTGATATATAAAATTTCATTTTTCACGTATATGCAAATAACTTGTAATCACCATTCACCGCCACCCCACCTCCAACAACCACAAAAAACTTGATTTCTCCGACAGATTTAACTGACAGTCGGATTTCGTCGCTATTAGCAACTGATTTGCAACTAAACGGAGTAATAAATATCAAGTGCATTTCATCACTAATCCCTCATAAGTTTGCAACACATTAGTTACGTAAGTTATATATTTTGCAAATTCACGACATTAGCGATTGAAAAAACCCACCTCTAATTCGTTGTTACTTAGTGATGGATTTTTAACTAAACCAAGTAATTAAATATCAAGGGTGTTTAATAACATGAATTTGGGATAGACCCAGCAACAACTTATATGAAGCACCGTGGTTATATATATTAGTTAAATTGAGTTGTAACATGTTATATTGGTGTAAATGATCACGATGCGTGTTACTAAATCATACAATTCTTTTAAGAGATATATTAGATCATTTATATGTCAAATTTAATTGTAATATGTACGTATAATACTTAGGTACGTGAGTTGAAATAACAACTACATTAGATGCACGAAAGCTTTAAAGGAAAAGGAAGCTATAGTCCCTTAAGGAAATGTAAGAGTTTGATAAGCAGGAAATTGTAGAATCTCGCAAGAGGGAAGAAGAGACACAAAAGGCTATACAAGATAGGTCTAGTGAATTGCATGAGATGTTACTCTCGCATTTCGTGATAAACCTCCCCCTAGCAATTCCCCACCCCATCCTATTTAGTTGTATACTTGTATGTTCGGGATATACCTAAAGGGTCAATAATGGTTTAACTATTAAAGTTTTACTTCAGTTTTGGTTTAATCATCAAAGTTTTTTTTAAACGGTTTTACTATAAAGTTTGAATTTATAATTATTTAATCCTTAAAGTTACACCTTCTTTTTGGTTTAAAATTTAAAGTTTTTTTCCAATCGATTTAACCCTCAAATTTTTGTTAAAAAATGATTTAACCCTCCAAATTTTGTTAACTTTTTAATAAAAAATAAAATGCATAATAAGTAGAGAGGGTAAAATCGAAAACCATACAAAACTTAAGTAATTAATCAGTTTTTTTAACAAAACATCAAGGTTTAAATCATTTGAAAAAAATTTTTGAGGTTTAAATCATAATAAATTCAAACTTTATGGTAATTTCGTTTAAAAAAAACTTTGATGGTTAAAACGAAATTGAAGGAAAACTTTAATTGTTAAATCATTATTTGCCCTATACCTAAATTACAAACATTATTATTTTTTCCCTTAATGGATAATTTTTATATATATATATATATATATATAGGGTAGAGATCAAGTAAAAAGAAAATTAAAGTAAAAAGGGTAAAAGGGATGATTATTTGATCATTTTTCGGTATATATATCAACTGATAATCGTTAGTTCATCATCTTTATTGATTAAAGCAAGTAAAGCTATGCCCAAGGCATCTACCTGCCTCACCAAGGCCACAAGACAACCTGCAGATACGAATCATTTTCATACACAATATTAGCTATAAACATAGCTAGTGAGTACAACAAAAAACATTTGTCTTTCAAAACCAAGTTATCATCTTTTAGAAACCACAAGTTTGGCAATCAATATACTTTAGAAGTACACACATGAGCACATAAGGATGCGGGTTTGTACATTGAGCCACAATGTCTCCACGTGGTAGCTAGCCACGGTCAACATGTGCCCACATGGGGGATAGCCACATCTCCCCGTCAAGGTGGGGGATGCACGAAGCAGTCCACCATACAACGGTTATCTGGAGTGTAAGCCCTGTTCACCAAATTCACTTGTGTTGCCCCGGGTTTGGTGGCTCGTCAGCCCAGTGAACCCACACGGTCATGATGGCTACTGACATACCCCTCCATTCTCTACACCGATTCCTCAAACACCCGTACATCGCGGTTCCTCAATTGCCGAAGCCACATGAACCTGTGCACGTCTCAATGGATAGGAACCCTATGGTACAGAGTTCATATCACACAGTGGTCCGGACCAAATCACATACCCCAAAGGGTCACATAAATCACATGCCATAAAGGCCAAGTATCTCAAGCAATCAAGCTTATCAATAAACACATAAGTGTTGCAATTTATACCACTTGTGCATAAATGCTCCATAATCAATATCACATATGGCATCTCAATGCCCACAATACATCATAAGTGTAAACATATCTTTCATTAACTAAAACCAAGTTTGATGTTTCAAAATCAAAGCTTACTCCTATAAGGAGTGTCAGGTATTAATAACCATCAAGTAAAACACACATAACATAGACCATCTCCCAAAGTGGAGCAATGGTCTTATTTTGAAAACCATTTCTTAAAACACATCATATATCGAGTTCACAGTGTTCACATTCTTGGAATTTAAAAGCTTCATAAATCATTTTCCAATCATAGAAAACATTATCAACTAAATCCATAGTTCCACATCCTTTGATTCATCAAGTTTCGTCAAACATTTGCCAAACAATTAAAACACAACATGATGACTTGTAATTTTAACAACAGTTGGGTATCCGCAGGGTGTACTCACCTGAGGGCATGATGAGGATCACAACCCCATCCAAACCAAAGCTCAAACACTTGATCACAAGCCTATGATAACAAAACACAAGGTTAACTTACATCAGTTAACCAAAAACAAGGTTTCTAATTCACTTCTGGCCATAAACACTATTTCGGGTCTAAAAAGACTTTATTTATCCCTTATAAAACCTTAGAATGAATCCCCAAACAAGTATATAGTCAAATGGGGTCAAAAACATGAGTTTTGGGTGGTTCAGGGTGTCTCGCGCCGCGGAGCCTGGTGTAACACCCAAATTTTTAGACCAAATTTAAACTTTTTCAGTTCTCGATTTAAATCATATTTTATACAAATCTCTTTAACTTTGCGCGGAAGCATTATAATACTCTTTAAGTATTTCAACAAATAAATTAACTTTTTCACAAATAACATTATCAATGAACATATTCCAAAACTTTCGGTGTTACCATAGTCAATTTCACGACCATATACAAGAGATTGGAAATCCAAGATTACCGGAATTGCAAGAAAGCTATGCCCAAGGCATCTACTCGCCTAACCAAGGCCACTAGACAACCTGCGGATACAAAACATTTTACACACATTGTTAGCTATAAACATAGCCAGTGAGTACAACCAAAATCATTTGTCTTTTCAAAACCAAGTCATCATTCTTTCTCTTTTGAAAACACGAGTTTGGCAATCAATACACTTTAAAATCATACACATAAGCACATAAGGATGCGGGTCTGTCCATTGGGCCACAATGTCTCCACATGGTAGCTAGCCATGGTCAACACGTGCCCACATGGGGGATAACCACATCACCCCGTCTAGGTGGGGGATGCACGAAGTATTCCACCATACAACGGTTATCTGGAGTATAAGCCCTGTTCACCAAATCCACTCGTGTTGCCCCGGGTTTGGTGGCTAGTCAGCCTAGTGAACCCACACGGTCACGATGGCTACTAACATACCCCTCCACTCGCTGCACTGATTCCTCAACCACCCGTACATCGCGGTTCCTCAATTGCCGAAGCCACATAAACCTGTGCACGTCTCAATGGCTAGGAACCCTATGGTACATAGTTCATATCACACAGTGGTCCGGACCGAATCACATACACCAAAGGGTCACATAAATCACATGCCATAAAGTCCAAGTAATCCAAGCAATCAAGCTTATCACAAAACACATAAGTGTCACAATCATATCTCTTGAGCATAAATGCTCAACAAACAAAACCACATTTGGCATCTCAATGCCCAAATTATACCAGAAGTGAAAATATGAATTTCATTAACTCAAAACCATGTCCTTTGTTTAAAATCAAAATTTACTCCCATATGGAGTGTCATATTTCAAAACCATCAATTGAAACACAACATAAACATAGACCATCTCCAAAATGGAGCAATGGTCTTACTTTCAAAACCATTTTCTTAAAATGCATCATATATCTGATTCACAAATTTGCACATGCTTTAATTTTAAAAGCTTCATAAACATTTGCTAATCATATAAATCACATTATAAAACAATTCCATAATCCACATCCTTTGATTCATCCGGTTTCATCTACAATTTCGAAACAAATAAAACATAATCATGATGACTTGAAACTTTTAAGCAAAAGTTGGGTATCCGCATGGTGTACTCACCTGGGGGTGTGATGAGGATCACAACCCCATCCAAACCAAAACTCAAACACTTGATCATAAACCTATGATCACCAAAACACAAGGTTAACGTGCATAAGTTAACCAAAGACAAGGTTTCTTAGGAGTATAAACTCAAAACCAAGCTAAAACACTCATTTCGGGTCTAAAAGTCTCCATTTAAACCTTCTATAACCAATAGAATCAAACCCCAATCACATACAAGGTCAAAAGGGTTCAAAAACATGTTTTTGGCGTGAGCAGAGTACCTCGCGCCGTGAGGCGCTACAGTTCGTGCCGCGAACATTTCTCTGGAAACAAGACCTTCGCAAGCTAGCGGCTTCGCGCCGTGAGCTTGCTGTAAACAGTAACCCAGGGCAGTTTTCTTGCAGTAAATTCGACCCATTCTAAAATTTTTCGAACAAAACTCATACCCAACATGAAATGAAGTTAAAGGTTCCACAAAATAACCTCAATTATTGCCATAATTTCAATCTATCAAAACTTGGGTAATTAAACCCTAAATCAAAGATTTGACCCATTAACCAAAACAAATCACAATTTCAACTACAATTCACCATAAACAACTACCTATACTTGAAATCAAACAGAAGATGAGTTTAGAAATTACTTGATTCATAAAACCCAACTTGATTGCTACTTCCTTGCTTGAATTCAAGCTCAAGAATGAAGAGAAAAAACCCAACCATCAATTTTTCTTGAAACCAAGCACCAAAACATCCATTTGTCCTTTACTTTCTTCTTCTTCTCTAGAATTTTTCTTCTAGAACTCTCTCTACCCTTCCTCACGCTTGATTTCCAGAAAATGGGGATTGTTTGACTCAAAATTAGAGTCTAGAGACATATATATATTTGTATATTTACATTTCTAGTCCTCAAGCTTTATTCCCCTTTGCATTTATTTACCAAATTCATATATATATATATATATATATATCATACCTCCAACTAGCATCAATTAAATACAAACAAACACATAATTTTATTAATTTTCAATTAAACTTGCATTTTAAATAGTTTTATAATTTTATAAAATTTCGGGTATTACATTTCCTCCCTCCTTACAAAGATTCCGTCCTCGGAATTGAATCAATCACCGGGATTACACAAAAGCATACTTTTACTAAGACCCTAGATAGGACCACATAACTTAACTAACAATATCAACCTTTCCATAATCTCTTAATCTTTCTTTCTACAAGAGTAATCATTACTCTTATCTAGACCCAAGCTCTTAATCATCGATTAAGACACTTAATCACCAATGTAGCCCATCTATACAACTTTTCAAAATTAAAACTCAAAATCAATTCCTTTAACTAGACCTTCTAAAATAGCCTAGTATCTTACCATATAGTCTCATGGCTAGCTATTACTCACACTAGTTAGTGATCTACCAATCACTTCTCAATTCTCCATTACCAAACTAGCTCATAAGGCTCTTTAATCTCATTCTCCAATCATCCCTTGGCACTCCCAGTCATCTAATGGGTAATTACATTACCTTTCCAATAACACAATTGGAATTAGTCCCATTTCTCACACACTAACGCCATATCAGACAAACTTGAACAAACAACACACCCTTAAGATATAATTGTTCTTCATGAACATTTCCCCACCAATTGGAGTAACACAAGAAATATCTATCCATTAAGGAATACCATAATTCCATTCTTTGACACAATCATATCCATACAGTTCTTGCTCACATAATTAGGATAGTAGGCTTACAAATGTCACTATAATGAAATCATTCTTTCTTAAATTGATCAACAAAGACCCCAAATCATATAATTTCCTCTCAAGGTTCTTAACAACCTTGACACATCACATAATTTAATTGTATCATAGGTCACATCTTAATTCACTGGCTATACTTGCCATCAAAATCGATAACTAATGCACGAGCTCAAATTTTTGCATAATAATAACACCATGCCAAAGAAAGGTTCACCAGAACCGGTATACCTTAAACACGAATAACTAATAATTCATAACAAACCTTAAAGCTCAAATCAACCCATCAACATAAAATAACACAACTATCGTCCTCAAGACAATCGTCATTGCAATCACAAACTGTATCCAGAGATCTTCATCCCGCAAGGCCTTTCGTTGTGCACCCCTAAATTGCCTCATAAAGTCCAAAACATCTTTTGATCTAAAAGACTCACAATAACACAATTAGGACTATAACCTTGCGACTCCAAACTTAGGTCACAACCTTTGCCATGCCCGGATGAAGCAGATCTCAAGGTCAAAACTGTCGATCAACTCGAGCTACCAGCCTCGCCACATGCTCCCGATGGCCATATACCCAGTCATCTCTTGTGGTCTAAAGACACCACGCTATGTTTGACAAATATAAGCCAACTACTTGTCATAAGGACGTCTATTTTCAAAATAGAAGGGTCTTAACTTCTCATTGCGTGAGGACATGCCTCAATTCATGCGTAGGAGTTTCACTTTCGAGTTTAGCTCCACTAATTTCTAAATCTCTTTTTGGTATCCAAAGACATAAACAGAGGGAATCACCCTTAGGCATCAAACCACATGTTATTCTTCAGTAACACAAACAAAACCAATTGAACTCAAATAATCATATTTGATTATGGTGGCAATAACCATTAAGTTCTAAAGGTTCTCCTTCTCAGAGAAAGGTCTATAAGCTTTTCATTACAATGTCATCTATTATACTTATGATCTTAATATACCTCACTTTCATAAACTATCAGGGTCTTTGAGCAGACTACAACTAAATGTAGTCATCAAGAAACTCCTTTCAACACTACCCAAAACGGGCCAGTTAGTCAACTTATCAAATTCTCAATCATTAACACTTATCGCAGTTCTAATGAAATTACAATTAATCATTCCCACTATTGGGGATAAACTGATACATAAAGTCACACCAAGTTATAATTCAAATTTTCATACCACAAAACTGACCTTATAATTGGTCTTTCCTCATAAGAGGTTCAATAGTCTACAATTATCTTTCTTTTACACAACTCTCTAATTCATCAAAGAAAAGAGATTTGGTTGCACAGATTCTTAAGTGAACACGTCACTTACTCAATAACACCATATTCTTTATTTCAGAAAAGTCTCAACCACTAGAGAGTTAAAATCTCTAAGATTAATTAACAACTCAATCACATGATTACTCAATGTACAACCTTACTCAAACATTTTATTACATTATCTCAATCACAAGATACCATTGGAATTACCCAACTGACTTTATACTTCTTATCTCCTCTAAGCACCTATCAAGTGCTAAGAGCGGTTTATAGCTTTCAATCAAAACTTGAGAGTTTATGTGACTAAGAGATTTTAAATTTAGACTTAATCATTCTACATCTCACTGTGAGACTCATTAGATCTCAATATCTATAAACGATTTCAGTGAGAAGTCCAACTCAATTGGACTAACCCGCACTATAACAAAGGTGACACAATGTCTATTATTTTATCTCAAAAGCTACAATTCAAAAAGTAGTTTCTTGCTTCTTTTGAGAAACACACAAACACTATTTCTCTCATAACATAATTCATCAAAGTAAGTCTACCATTAATGGAACAATAACTTTAGTTCCAATCACAATTTAACCAATAATCTCAGTAAGGTTCATCCTTAGATAAGGCATCAATCCTCAATTCAACACATAGGAGGACACTAATAGATAACTCTATCAATAATCTATTAATGATCCGAACCCGCAACCGCAGTCGCATAAAGGGTTCATTCTATGGAGTAAATCATCTTTTATATCACTACACATAGGTGCCTCCCTCTTTGAACCAAGGATAATTGGCACTTTTCTGATCTAACTCCATTCTATGAAGTTCATCACTTACTCACCTTATTAATTAAGGCATACTAAACAAGGCTTCTAATATCATAATCTCATGTTTCTATTGGCGAAACTAATCTTAATCAAGACTTAGTTTCTCATTCTAGTGCTCAAAGCGTCTCATATATCACTAAGGAAGTCTTTCCTTCTAGCTAATACATCATTACAAAGGAGTCCACCAAGGACTTAACAATACTAAATGTCTCAATATACAAGCTTGAATAGCTTTCTGTCACTATCCAAGGTTCAATCTGAACCAGGGCCACTATTCTTAGCACCCAACAGTACAATTAACTTCTAAATTGCTACCCAAGGTAGACTATTACATAAACCTTAACTCATCTCTAAAGTCAAACTTAGTAACATAGTGCTGGAAACATACACATGAGTTACCTAACACTCAGGCAACTCTCATCCTAACCCAAGTTACCCTCCCAGCTCAAATGGATTTCCTGTAATGGTCGGCCTGGTTTGAGACCAAACACTAACTCGAGTGCATGATTCACTCAAACCCAGGCTTTGATACCAACTTGTAACACCCAAATTTTTAGACCAAATTTAAACTTTTTCAAATCTAGATTTAAATCATATTTTATACAAATCTCTTTAACTTTGCGCGGAAGCATTATAATACTCTTTAAGTATTTCAACAAATAAATTAACTTTTTCACAAATAACATTATCAATGAACATATTCCAAAACTTTCGGTGTTACCATAGTCAATTTCACGACCATATACAAGAGAGTGGAAATCCAAGATTACCGGAATTGCAACAAAGCTATGCTCAAGGCATCTACTCGCCTAACCAAGGCCATTAGACAACTTGCAGATACAAAATATTTTACACACATTGTTAGCTATTAACATAGCCAGTGAGTACAACGAAAATCATTTGTCTTTTCAAAACCAAGTCATCATTCTTTCTTTTTTGAAAAAACGAGTTTGGCAATCAATATTCTCTAAAATCATACACATGAGCACATAAGGATGCGGGTCTGTCCATTGGGCCATAATGTCTCCACATGGTAGCTAGCCACGGTCAACACGTGCCCACATGGGGGATAACCACATCACCCCATCAAGGTGGGGGATGCACGAAGCAGTCCACCATACAACGGTTATCTGGAGTGTAAGCCGTGTTCACCAAACCCACTCGTGTTGCCCCGAGTTCGGTGGCTCGTCAGCCCACACGGTCATGATGGCTACTGACATACCCCTCCACTCACTGCACTGATTCCTCAACCACCCGTACATCGTGGTTCCTCAATTGCCGAAGCCACATGAACCTGTGCACGTCTCAATGGCTAGGAACCCTATGGTACAGAGTTCATATCACACAGTGGTCCGGACCGAATCACATACACCAAAGGGTCACATAAATCGCATGCCATAAAGGCCAAGTAATTCAAGCAATCAAGCTTATCACAAAACACATAAGTGTCACAATCATATCTCTTGAGCATAAATGCTCAACAAACAAAACCACATTTTGCATCTCAATGCCCAAATTACACCATAAGTGATAATATGAATTTCATTAACTCAAAACCATGTCCTTTGTTTCAAAATCAAAGTTCACTCGCTGCACTGATTCCTCAACCACCCGTACATCGTGGTTCCTCAATTGCCGAAGCCACATGAACCTGTGCACGTCTCAATGGCTAGGAACCCTATGGTACAGAGTTCATATCACACAGTGGTCCGGACCGAATCACATACACCAAAGGGTCACATAAATCGCATGCCACAAAGGCCAAGTAATTCAAGCAATCAAGCTTATCACAAAACACATAAGTGTCACAATCATATCTCTTGAGCATAAATGCTCAACAAACAAAACCACATTTTGCATCTCAATGCCCAAATTACACCATAAGTGATAATATGAATTTCATTAACTCAAAACCATGTCCTTTGTTTCAAAATCAAAGTTCACTCCCATATGGAGTGTCATATTTCAAAACTATCAATTGAAACACAACATAAACATAGACCATCTCCAAAATGGAGCAATGGTCTTACTTTCAAAACCATTTTCTTAAAATGCATCATATATCAAATTCAAAAATTTGCACATGCTTTAATTTTAAAAGCTTCATAAACATTTGCTAATCATATAATTCACATTATAAAACAATTCCATAGTACACATCCTTTGATTCATCCGGTTTCATCAAAAATTGCCAAACAAACAAAACATAATCATGATGACTTGAAACTTTTAAGCAAAAGTTGGGTATCCGCAGGGTGTACTCACCTGAGGGTGTGATGAGGATCACAACCCCATCCAAACCAAAGCTCAAACACTCGATCATAAACCTATGATCACCAAAGCACAAGGTTAACTTGCGTAAGTTAACCAAAGACTAGGTTTCTTAGGAGTATAAACTCAAAACCAAGCTAAAACACTCATTTCGGGTCTAAAAGTCTCCATATAAACCTTCTATAACCAATAGAATCAAACCCCAATCATATACAAGGTCAAAAGGGTTCAAAAACACGTTTTTGGCATGAGGAGAGTACCTCCGGCCGCGAACATTTCTTAGGAAACAAGACCTTTGCAAGCCAGCGGCTTCGCACCGCGATACCTTATGCTCACGCTGCGAGCTTGCCGTAAACAGTAACCCAGGGCTGTTTTCTTGCAGTAAATTCGACCCATTCTAAAAATTTTCAAACGAAACTCATACCCAACATGAAATGAAGTTCAAGGTTCCACAAAACAACCTCAATTATTGCCATATAACTTCAATCTATCAAAACTTGGGTAATTAAACCCTAAATCAAAGATTTGACCCATTAACCAAAACAAATCACAATTTTAACTACAATTCACCATAAACAACTACCAATACTTGAAATCAAACAAAAGATGAGTTTAGAACTTACTTAATTCATAAAACCCAACTTGATTTCTACTTCCTTGCTTGAATCCAAGCTCAAGAATGAAGAGTGAAAACCCAACCATCAATTTTTCTTGAAAACAAGCACCAAAACATCCATTTCTCCTTTACTTTCTTCTTCTTCTCTAGAATTTTTCTTCTAGAACTCTCTCTACCCTTCCTCATATTTGATCTCCAGAAAATGGGGATGGTTTGAGTCAAAATTAGAGTCTAGACACACACACACACACTTATATATATATATATATTTGTATATTTACGTTTCTTTTCCTCAAGCTTTACTCACCTTTGCATTTATTTACCAAATTCATATATATATATATGTATATATATTTTATCACACCTCCAACTAGCATCAATTACAAACAAACACATAATTTTATTAATTTTCAATTAAACTTGCATTTTAAATAGTTTTATAATTTTACAAAATTTCGGGTATTACGCCTGGAGCTCGCGCCCGAGAAATTCTCTTGAAAAAGTTTTCTTTGCTGCACGCGACGCGTCACATCGCTACCCCAACCCGTCGTGTCGCGACCTGGTCTGCACAGGTCTGTTTCTTCTTCTTTCTTTGCTGCAAATTTCAAACTCTTCAATTTTCTTAACACCAATACATGTATTCCACCCAAAAGCCTTTAAACTAAACTATAACAACTTCATAACTCTAATATTAACACTTTGGAACACAAAATCACTCAAAAACCATAACCTGTCCATTTCTTGCCATTTTGACCCATTTACCAAAAATCGAACATAAACTTCAACCACAATTAACAAATTTCAACTATAAATCATTGATTACAACGAATGAAACTAAAATCAAACTCAATCACAAGTTTAAACTTACTTGATTCAAAACCCTCACTTGTTCTTGCATTTCTCTTGCTCAAAAATCAAACCTAACTTGAAGAAGATCAGGAATCAACACCCACATCTTGAATTTATGCACATATGCTATCACTTTCCCTTGATTCTCCTTGCTTCTCCTTGAAAAGCCTTCTAGAACCCTCTACTTTCTTCTCCACGATTTCACCAGCCATTTGCAACATTTTGACTTCAATTATTGAAGTCTAATACATATATATACACATTTACACAATTGGTCCTCCAAGTATACTAGCTTTTTCATTTGTTACCCAATTTAACTTATAACACATACATACACACTAAGTAACCATAAAATATAAACCAAACACATAATTTACTAAATATCCATCTAAACTAGCATTTATATATATTTTATAATTTTACCAAAATTACGGGTATTACAATTCCTCCCTCCTTACAAATATTCCATCCTCGGAATCAAATCAATCACTAAGCTCTCACCATAGCATATTTTAACTAGGTTCCGAGATAAGATCACATATGTAACACCCAAGGTTCGAAAATCCTTATATTTAATAATTAAATAGGAAGTGATATAATTGCGTTATAAATTACCGTTATGGGATTAGACGTGCTTTTAAAACTAGAGGGGTTAAAACCGCCAAAATATATGTATTACAAGTCTAGGGACCAAATTGTTATTAGGCCATACTTATATATATATATATATATATATATATATATATATATATATATATATATGATCAACTTTGACTTCTTGAGTCAAAGTATCACAAATTCTAAAAAAGACACAGCAACTCTATTGTTCTCTGGTGAATCTAAGAACCAAAAACACAGATACAAACTTCAGTTCCATAGCATCTAGCTCAACTTTGCTTGTTAAGGTATGATTAAACTCTTGTTGTTGAGATTTTGTGGGTTTAAATGCATGATTCTATTGTGAACCATGTTAGAAGTGTTTATAGATCATTAGATTATGTTTCTTTATCATAAGGGGTGTAGGAAAATACTCCTAGCATGTTTTCCTTGAGTTTTTACGAATTTTTAGCGAAAGTCCGACAGTTTTTGGATGAATTGTCGGAATGTCTGTTAGATACACGGCCTGTGTAGAGGTACACGGCCCATGTAGTATGAACTTGCGGATTTTGAAACTATCGGATTGTCATAGGCGGTCATAAGGCCATGTAGGGTTACATGGTCGTGTAGAACATGAGGTACACGGCCCGTGTACAGAACATGGCCCATGTAGTACGACTAGATGACACTGGCCATGTAGCCAGCATAGGTTGTGTAGTATGAGGGACACAGCCCGTGTAGAGATACACGGCCCGTGTAGAGATACATGGCCCGTGTTGGCCCTATCTCAGATCAGTATTTAAGTGTTGTAACACTTTATCATATTATTTCTATAGGACGGTGATTGAGTTACTTATCTGAGTTATCGTTACCTGTGGATCATTACATATCATAGATATCATAAGGTGAGTCTTCTAGACTATTAATCATATCTGCAGCATGTATGCTATCATAACAGATTATAACATGTAATGTTATTCATATGTGTATATATACCGAACTGCTATGTGCAGTAAGGTTCAAAGGTGATACAATACTGTTACAAAAGGTGGCTGCCCTGGGTCTAGAACCAGTGGTTAGCAATGATTATCTGAGATACGTGTATTATCTTTATATGATTCTATACGTGTGTTTATATGTTATTAGTTTGGAATACTCACTAAGCTCTCATAGCTTATCAGATACTGCTTTTGAATCTTTTGCAGGACGCGGCAAGGATAAGGGCAAGGCTCCTGTTTGACTACTTTTGGGTTAATCTTTTGAAACAAATTTTAACGCCCAGTTCTGTAAATATTTAACTTTTGAAGTACACTAAGTATGTACTTTTGTATATATCTTTTGGCAGTACCTTGGTTTTATAGTAAAATGCTTCTGCGTACGTTTTAAACTAAATGTTCATTTTACTTAATGAATTTTATGTACCATTGTGGTTATTTTAAAATTTAGGGCGTTATAACTTGGTATTAGAGCCACGGTTTGAGAGATCTGGATTGTGTGAAGCACAGTCTGGACTTGAGCCATGGTTTTGAAATTTTTTGTCAAACTGGAGGCTTGCTACTTGCAGCTTAATGAGTATACTAACAATTGTTATCTATTATGTGTGTTACATGAGGATTATACATGAATACTTGAGTAGTTAAAGGTTGATATGTTATATGCAGAATCCTTATGAGCTATATGATTATGTTACATTGCATAGATGATACTTGGCTTAATCCTGTGAATCGAGACTTTTTGTGATAAAAGTTAAGATCGAACGTGTGTAATATGTTTAGAATAATATAGGGCCCATATTATTACAGACACATGATACATGTTAGAACTTAATGTAATCATGAAGATTCTTGTGAATCGGGTGAGGGGTACTTGTAGGAAGATAGTATACCTGAGAATATAATTATAACTAGAATGCCTTAGTATGCTCAGAAATACTTTGGAATAAGAGATAAGGTATACTGAATTGATAGATACATGAGTACATTATCGTTAGAGGATGGTGTGATAGAGCTACCTATTTACCTTAATGCTTTATCTATACTATCAGGATGGTTAATACAAGAGGATCTCGCGCAGCTAATAGGCCTAAGGGTGGTCTTAGTCGTAGACCCGAAGGTGTAGAAACCAGTGTCACAGGTGAACAGGTTCCTGTGAGAACCCAACCGAATGTGAATGAGAGGGTGGTAGAACCTACAGTACAAGAGACCGTTGCCCGGGAGATTGGCAAGGCGTTGGAACAAAGTATTCCTTTTATTGTTACATAAGTAGTAGAGCAGATGAAGGATCAGAATCAAGCTATGATCAGACAAGAACTAGCAACAAGGTTTGCTGCGGGTGGTGAAGGATTAATTAATCCTCAACCACAAGTCATTATTCGTGATGCTCCAAAGGTGTGTTCATTCAAAGATTTTTCAGCATGTCAACCCCCGCTGTTCCATGGGTCTATGGATCCGGTTATAAGTCATAGGTGGATCTCTGAAATAGAGGGTGCATTCCATACATGTTCTTGTGCACCTGAGTTTAAAGTAAGGTACGCAACCAATCAGATGCGCGGTGCGGCAAAGGATTGGTGGGATATGGAGATTAAACAGAGGGGTTATGCCGGGATTGAAGCTATGACCTGGGAAGAATTCAAAGAGTTAGTTATTGAACAATTTGTTCCTCAATCCGAGATAGATAGGATTGTGGATGAATTTCATAGGTTGAAACAGACGACAAAGTTGGTTCCTGAGATTAATGCAAAATTCTTGGAACAAGCACGTTTTTGTCCAGATTATGTGGCGAACGAGAAAATGAAGATGTACCGGTACATGATGGTACTCAAACCCAATATCCAAGAATTTATTGACGCCAGCAAACACCAGACAGTAAAGTCCATGATGGACGCGGCTAGAGCGAGGGAGTTAGAGTTGTAGAGGCAAGATAAAGAGAAGAAGTCTATAGAGAAAACTGCACAAGTGTATAAGAAATAGAAGATTGAGCAGTCTGAGAAGAAAGGAATGCAGAAAACCTACCCTATTTGCCCGATTTGCAAGAAACATCACTTGGGAGAATGCCGGTTTGGTCCTCCCACGTGTTACAAATGTGGGAAATCGGGTCACGCAGGGAAAGATTGTAGAACCCCACTGCGTGTGTGTTTTAACTGTTATCAGCTGGGCCATCAGAAGTCAGAGTGCCCGAAGTTATCTTCAAATGCACCGTCTGCAGGATTCAAACCTACTCCAGCCTTACCTCCACCACGCGGTTCTAGAACAAAGGAAGTGAAGAAAGAGGATGTCCAGAAACCCAAAGGGAGAGCTTTTCAGCTTACAGCTGAGGAAGCTAAAACCGAACCTGAAGTAGTTACAGGTACATATCTTGTCAACAATTTGCCTGCTCTTGTGCTATTTGATTCTGGTGCTAGTAAATCCTTCGTATCTGTTTCTTTCTGCAAGAATTTCAATTATATATGTGAAAAACTAGATTCTCCTCTTGAAGTTGAAATAGCTGATGATAAATCCGTAATTGTATCGGATGTGTATAAACATAATGTTCTAGAAATAGATACAGTTAGATTTCCTATAGAACTCATACCCATAACTATGAGAGAATTCCAAGTGGTAGTTGGAATGGATTGGTCAGGCTATAATCAGGCTACCATTATGTGTGGGCAAAAGGTGATACAAGTTCATACCCCAAGTGGGGAAGAACTATCTATATGTGGTGATAATAAAAAGGGAAGTCATATGTGTGTTCGGTGTCAAAAGCTCGAAAATATTTGCAGCATGGGTATACAACTTTCTTAGCTCATGTGATATATACAAAGCTAGAAAAGAGACAAGCGAGTCTTGAGGATGTGAAAACAGTATGTGAGTATCCTGATGTATTTCCTGAAGATTTACCTGGCATACCGCCAGATAGACAGGTTGAATTCAGAATCGATTAGTACCGGGAGCTTCGCTAGTTGCAAGGGCTCCGTATAGACTTGCTCCACCACAGATGCTAGAATTAATGAAGCAACTTCAGGAACTACTAGACAAAGGGTTTATTAGACCCAGTAGTTCACCCTGGGGTGCTCCAATTCTGTTTGTCAAAAAGAAGGATGGTACTTTTCGTATGTGCATTGATTACCGTGAACTTAATAAAGTGACCATCAAGAACAAATATCCTTTACCCAGAATAGACGACTTGTTCGATCAGTTACAAGGAGCATCATGGTTCTCAAAAATTGACTTAAGGTCGGGGTATCATCAGTTAAAGATCAAGAAAGAAGATATTCCTAAAACCGCGTTCAGAACTCGATACGGGCATTTTGAGTTTGTGGTGATGCCGTTTGGTCTTACGAATGCACCAACAACATTTATGGATCTGATGAACAGAGTTTGTAGACCAATGTTAGACAAATCAGTGATTGTGTTTATTGACGATATCCTTATTTATTCAAAGAATCCGGTGGATCATGAGAAACATCTCAAGGAGGTTTTGGAAACTTTGAGGAGAGAACGGTTATATGCCAAATTCTCTAAATGTGAATTTTGGATTCAGGAAGTACAGTTTCTGGGTCACCTGATTAATCAAAGCGGAATCAAAGTGGATCCTGCAAAGGTTGATGCTGTGATGAAGTGGGAACCACCAAAGAACCCTACTGAAATTCGAAGTTTTCTAGGATTGGTAGGTTATTACAGGAGGTTCACTCAGAACTTTTCAAAAACTGCTGTTCCATTGACTCAACTGACAAAAAATAATGCTGAATTTGTGTGGGGAAGTGAGCAACAATCTGCCTTCTCAACTCTCAAAAAGAAGTTATGTGAGGCACCAGTTCTTGCATTACCTGAAGGGGTTGAAGATATGGTGGTATTTTGTGATGCTTCATATCGTGGATTGGGTTGTGTATTGATGCAGAAAGGTAGAGTTATTGCTTATGCTTCACGGCAGTTGAAGCCACATGAAAGTAATTACCCAACACTTAATTTGGAGTTAGCAGCGGTGGTGTTTGCACTTAAGATTTGGAGATACTATCTATATGGTGTGCGATTCACTATTTACACCGATCATGAATGTTTGAAATATTTCAAGGATTAGAAGAGTCTCAACATGAGGCAAAGGCGTTGGTTGGAATTATTAAAAGATTATGATTGTGATATTCTTTACCATCCAGGAAAAGAAAATGTGGTAGTTGACGCTTTAAGCAAAAAGTCAGGAACAGTTCTGGTGAAGAATCAAACTTTAAAGATGACTGTTACTACACCTATTATTGATGTGATATGAACGGCTTAGCTTGAAGCAATCAAAGAGAAGAATCATAACTCTGAGTGAATAAAAGGGCAGGTGGCCTATCTTACTAAAGACAGTCATGATATTTGGACCCGTTATGGTCGTATTTGGGTACCGATTTATGGAGACACACGTCAGATACTTCTTAGTGAAGCTCATAAATCTAGATTTTCTATTCATCCAGGAGCTACAAAAATGTATAAGGATCTAAAGGTTGATTATTGGTGGCCAGGCATGAAACGTGATGTAGCTAAGTATGTGGAAAAGTGCCTTACGTGCTTAGAAGTGAAAGCTGAACACCAAAAACATCACGGGAAGTTACAGCCTTTAGAAATTACAATTTGAAAATGGGAAAACATTACAATGGACCTGATTACCAAATTACCCAAAACCCAACGTGGTTACGATGCAATATGGGTAATTGTAGACAGGCTAACTAAAAGTGCTCATTTTATTCCCATCAAGGAGACTTATCCTTCAGAAAGATTGGCAGATATATATGTGAAAGAGATTGTGACTCGACATGGCGTGCCAGTTTCTATTGTATCAGACAGAGATACAAGATTTACTTCTAGGTTCTGGAGTAAATTTCATGAAGATCTCGGAACTAGACTACATCTCAGCACAACATATCATCCTCAGACTGATGGTCAGAGTGAAAGAACTATGCAAACTTTAGAGAACATGCTGCGGGCATGTGTTATAGATTTTGGAGGGAGCTGGGATTCTTACAGTTATCATTCCAGCATTGGGATGCCACCGTATGAAATGCTATATGGTAGGAAGTGCAGAAGTCCAGTATGCTGGGGTGATGTGGGTCAGAAAGAATTGGGTAGTACAGAAGTGGTACATCGAACCACTGAACAGATACAACTTATCAAAGATAGATTGCTTACTGCCCAAAGTAGACAAAAGAGTTATGCAGATAAACATAGATCACCACTTGAGTTTCAGGTGGGAGATTATGTGTTGTTAAAAGTGTCACCGTGGAAAGGCGTGATCAGATTCAGAAATAGAGGGAAACTTGGTCCAAGGTTTATTGGACCATTCAAAATTATTGCTTGTGTGGGAAAGGTTGCTTACAGATTAGAATTGCTAGATGAATTGTCTCAGATTCATAACACCTTCCATGTTTCACACCTCAGAAAATGTCTAGCAGACGAGTCTGCAATTGTACCGTTGGAAGATGTTACTATTGATGCTAAACTGAACTATGTGGAGCAACCTATAGCTATATTAGAGAGAAAGATCAAGACCTTACGTAATAAACAGATTGGACTGGTTAAAGTTCAATGGAAACACAGAAAAGGATCAGACTTTACATGGGAGCCTGAACAAGAGATGATGCAGAACTATCCAGAACTCTTCAACAGCTGATTTCGAGGACGAAATCATTTCAAGTGGGGAAGAGTTGTAACACCCAAGGTTCGAAAATCCTTATATTTAATAATTAAATAGGAAGTGATATAATTGCGTTATAAATTACCGTTATGGGATTAGATGTGCTTTTAAAACTAGAGGGGTTAAAACCGCCAAAATATAAGTATTACAAGTCTAGGACCAAATTGTTATTAGGCCATACTTATATATACATATATATATATATATATGATCAACTTTGACTTCTTGAGTCAAAGTATCACAAATTCTAAAAAGACACAGCAACTCTATTGTTCTCTCGTGAATCTAAAAACCAAAAACACAGCTACAAACTTCAGTTCCATAGCATCTAGCTCAACCTTGCTTGTTAAGGTATGATTAAACTCTTGTTGTTGAGATTTTGTGGGTTTAAATGCATGATTCTATGGTGAATCATGTTAGAAGTGTTTATAGATCATTAGATTATGTTTCTTTATCATAAGGGGTGTAGGAAAATACTCGTAGCATGTTTTCCTTGAGTTTTTACGAATTTAAAGCGAAAATCCGACAATTTTTGGATGAACTGTCGGAATGTCTGTTAGATACACGGCCCGTGTAGAGGTACACGGCCCGTGTAGTATGAACTTGCGGATTTTGAAAGTATCGGATTGTCATAGGCGGTCATAAGGCCATGTAGGGTTACATGGTCGTGTAGAACATGAGGTACACGACCCGTGTACAGAACATGGCCCATGTAGTACGACTAGATGACACTAGCCATGTAGCCAGCATAGGTCGTGTAGTATGAGGGACACGGCCCGTGTAGAGATACACGGCCCGTGTAGACCCTATCTCAGATCAGTATTTAAGTGTTGTATCACTTTATCATATTATTTCTATAGGACGATGATTGAGTTACTTATCTGAGTTATCGTTACCTGTGGATCATTACATATCATAAATATCACAAGGGTCTTCTAGACTATTAATCATATCTGCAGCATGTATGCTATCATAACAGATTATAACATGTAATGTTATTCATATGTGTATATATACCGAACTGCTATGTGCAGTAAGGTTCAAAGGTGATACAGTACTGTTACAAAAGGTGGCTGCCCTGGGTCTAGAACCAGTGGTTAGCAATGATTATCTGACATACGTGTATTATCTTTATATGATTCTATATGTGTGTTTATATGTTATTAGTTTGGAATACTCACTAAGCTCTCGTAGCTTATCAGATACTACTTTTTAATCTTTTGCATGACGTGGCAAGGATAAGGGCAAGGCTCCTGTTTCACTACTTTTGGGTTAATATTTTGAAACAAATTTTAACGCCCAGTTCTGTAAATATTTAACTTTTGAAGTACACTAAGTATGTACTTTTGTATATATCTTTTGGCAGTACCTTGGTTTTATAGTAAAATGCTTCTGCGTACGTTTTAAACTAAATGTTCATTTTACTTAATGAATTTTATGTACCATTGTGGTTATTTTAAAATTTGGGGCGTTACAACATAACTTTAACTAATAGTATCAACCTTTTCATAATCTCTTAATCTTTCTTTCTACAAGAGTAACTGTTGGTCCCAAAGATGGTGAACAAGCAACCGATACAGTGTAGAAGGGGGGGTTGAATACACTTTAAACAATCAAACAAATTAATCAAATGTATATTCAATTATCAACAAGTACAATAAC
This sequence comes from Dittrichia graveolens, assembly GCA_038502395.1. Taxonomy (NCBI): domain Eukaryota; kingdom Viridiplantae; phylum Streptophyta; class Magnoliopsida; order Asterales; family Asteraceae; genus Dittrichia; species Dittrichia graveolens. The sequence continues at coordinate 54,109,645 of JARJIL010000007.1, read as the reverse complement.
TATTATCACTCTCTAATCAAATCAACAGGATGATTTGATATTACAATGATTATAACCTCAACTCTCTCTAAACACTCTTGAATCACAAACTAATTGATGATCGAATTTCTTGTTAAACTGATTAACAAGAACTCTTGAAAACTCTCTCTAACTTTGAACTTACAAAGTTATCGCAACACACGCGTATCAAGTATCACGAACACATGTACGTTTTGCAACTTATGCAGTCTTGTAACTTATGCAGTCGTTGTTGTGTATCGTGTATCTGTTCTCGTACACACGTAAGAACATCTTTTTAAAACCTATGAGAACGTTTATACTTATACTTGATATATCTACGAACAAATCGCAGTTTAAAGATAGAACTTATCTTTTCTTTAAAACCGTAACAAACTCCTTAATTAGAACATATCTAATTTATTTCGTTTGAGATTTCTATCCAACTAATAGATAGTTTAAATTAGGTTTAGATATCCTAATTTAAATGTCGTAGATAAGGAGAGTTTATAACAGAATTTAGAACTTAAATTTTCAACTGACTTCTGACGCTGTGCTGACATACTCAGTCTTGACCTTGTCAAGCTGACTTCTTGAATCTTGGATTATTGAATCTTCAAGTCTTCAATTCTTCAAGTCTTCAAGTCTTCATTCTTAAGACCTATCTCAGCTTAGAAGTCACTGAGTTATCTAGTACTTACATAGAAAACTCTATATCTTTTATACGCTGACTACTCAGCTGAAGCTGACTAGTCAGTCTATAACAAACTTACATAATTCCTAATTCTTAACCTATCATCTATACATATCGATAGTTTGTCTGATCAAATCTAACTATTCTAAACATGGGACTAACAATCTCGCCCTATTTGATGATGACAAAACATTGAATCAAATAAGTTATAGGTTAATAGAATTATGTTGAACAACTCTGGAACTGGCCAAAGTTAGTTCTTGAAATAAGTATTGAACTGATCGATACTTATTAACGTATTTTGAACTTACAAGATCTTGATGTTACAAATCTATTATAAGACTTTTATTCTAAGTATTTGAATATACAACTACTTAGATTCTGAACTTATCAGAGTTAATTTAAGTTCTGAACTTACAAAACTTATACAACTGAACATATCAGTTTATAATTGAACATATCAATCATTAGCTTAAACTTACAAAGCTGTTTGTTTGAACATATCAAACATAATTTTGAACATATCAAATAATAAAAAGTTGAACATATCAAACTTGAGTTTGTATTAATGAACATATCATTTACATTTTAGCTTAATCATCATGATTAGCTTCTGCACACTTAGTGCATACAAAATTATAGAACTAATCTATTTAATCAACGGAATCTCCAACTTCTAACCACATGTCATAAGATTTAAGTTCCTATATCGCAGCTTTCTTGATAGCATCATTCACAATTTATTCACCTTCTGGCAGCTCTCTCATCTCAACTTTCCTTAATCTTATTTCTTTGTAGAGATGATATCTGAATACTGAGTTCTGAATTGAGTCATCACATAGAATTCTCAAGTACAGAATCAATTCCAGATTTGCCAAATGAAGATCTGTTACTTTCAAGAAACATTGATTACCTTCCACATCAAGATACAAGAATCCTTCCAAAGGTTGAGTGATATAAGTATTCTCTCTGAATTCAACTTCCTCCGGAACTTGTAAAATGATGTCTCTTTTGGCTCGCTGGCTTGCTGCTCTAACTCTTGCAGCTTTGCCTCGATTAAGAAAGGTATCAATTTCATCAGCAGGAATCTCACCTAGCTGATCGATTCTTATGAAGATTGTCTTAAGCACATCAACTATCTCTTATCTGATTTGACTTTTTTTCATTTGCTTGATAGTTATGGCTACTGTCTTCAACTCTGAGAATCCCAACTTGTACAGACATCTTATATCTAGACCAATTTCTTGTTTGTTGTCTAGTACAAAGTTGATGATTACCAATTCTCCTTTTCTACTCAGTGTAATTGATTCAATCTTGTTATTAAAATGTTTTCTTTTATAACAATGCCTAATATCCACATCTGAGTAGGGAATTGGGGTAGCTCTTGGACCAGAATAATCAGCTTCAGCTTCAGCTCTGGCAGCCTCAGCTTTAGCCTTTTCCCGTTGAACTTCAGCTTGTCGTTGCTGCTCTTTTATTTCCTCCACTGTTATGCCTAGTTCTTTAGCCATCTCTTGTAACATTTTCTCAGCAAGTATGTCACTGGCTTTTTGTGCTGCATCAGCTTCATCACTTGAGTCAGATTCATGTGCAACTAATTGAGACTTACCCTGTTGCTCTGGCTCAGGCTCAGCAATGATGACCTTTCTTTTCTTCGCTAAAGGCATAACACTTCTTTTCTTTCTTTTTACCATCTCAAACACCTTACTTTTTCCTTTATCTATTTATGTAGTTGGAACAGACTCAGCTTCAACAAATTTTGGCAAATTAGCTTGAGGAAAGTTGGTGTGAATAGCTTGAGATGTTTCTTCAAGTGGAGTTTCTGGTTGAGCTTGTGAAGTTGTGATTATTTGGACTGTTGGAGCCTGTTGTTGTTAAGAAGGCTAATCTACAGTACTCATGAACTGATCATGAGCTTGTTCAACTTGTACTTCCTCTGTATGCTCCCCCTCAACCTTATCATTACACTTCTTTGATTCTTCCTCCCCCTTTTGTCATCATCAATAGGGGAGGGTCTGAGTTTGAACATGAAGCTTTCCAAGTTGGCAACTGAAGTTGACAAATCATTAAGTTTGCGCATCAACTTGGCTTTGTCAGCTTTCCTCTTCGTGTGTAGAAGCTCAAACTGAGTTTGTAAATAATCCACAATGACTTGAGCATCGATAGTCATCAGTGTGGGCTCCGCAGGTCTTCTTCTTACTTCAACGTCCTCCTGTCCAGTGGAAGAGTGTATTTCCACCGTAAGAGTGGCTATTGAGTGTTCCTCAAAAGGTAAGGATGTGGGTCCCATATCCAAAGGTTGGTGATGACCAATGGAATCAAGGGGGCCAGAGTGTAGACCCTATAAACCTTCCTTGTGTATGAAAGGTTCATTGACAGGTCGTGCGTGTTTATGTAAGAATGGAAGTGAAGAATGACCAAGTTCGTGAGGTATGGTAGTGGGGTGAGCTAGGCTTATTGGTGAGGAGGGAGGTAATTCACCCTGGGGATTGGTCAGTATTTCAATGTTACCTTCATGGGGTTGTGAAGGCACAGAAGTAGGCTCTCCCATTGCACTAGTAAGTATGGGCTGAGTAGACACAATACCCGGTATAGGCTTAAGGGTTGAACTGAGCCTAGAGATTGGCACCTTAAGAGAGGGTGTCTCCCCCTCAGCTCCTGCCGGTGGAGGTATCAATGTGATATCAACTCCAGTGTCTTATTTAGGTAAAGGACCACCTTTGGCAGTTTTCCTTGTACAGGTGTAGGAAATATCCTTGGTAGCAGTGGGCTGACCAAGGTTGGCTGTAGATTGTAAAATAGATGGAGATGTTTAAGGTAGAGGAGAGGGGTTAGACTGAGTTAGGATTGACTCAGTTCTATCTCCTAAATTTGGAGATGGAGAAGTAAAAGAGAGAGAAGGAGATAAGGGTTGAGAAATCATACCTGCTGCACCTAGCAGTGGAGACTCAGAGCTAGGAAACAAACTCCTTTGCTCAGAACTCGAAGTGGTGGATGAAATTATTTGAGTACGAGGTCTGAACTGAGTCCTAGTTTGATCAGCTTGAGGAGACTCAGCCTCAGAACCAACATCATCACCCACTTCTTCCGCAGCTTCCTCCTCTGTCTCAGCTTCACTTGACTCAGGAGACGGAAGCTGTACATACGCCCTCATCTGAGCACTCAATGTAGGGTGCCTAGGGAAAATATCATGGGCGAACATCCTGTAGCTCAGAACAGGAGTAGGGATTGACTCATATTGAGCATTATATCTTCTACCCAACCTGTCCTCGATGACCATTGATATGAATCGTGCAAAGGGTACAATACTGTCCCTGATGTTCTTGGTCATCAATGACTTGAATGCCTCAAAGATCAACTCAGTGTAATCCACTCGTCGATCATAAAATAAGTTGTATAATAGTTGCATTTCAAAGTCATTTACATTATCCAGGCCTCCCACCTTGTATCCAAGAGAACGTACCACAGTGGATACCATAAATCCCCATGTCGTTTGGAAAACAGATTTCCGTATGACGCCAATAACTTGAGGATGACCCATTAAGGGTAAAACACTTCTTGATGTTTCTCTAGAAACCGTCGCTTCATATTGATTGTGAATCGGGAGATGAAGAATTCGGCGGAGATAGTTTGCATCGACTTCTATCGCCACTTGTCCACTTAGGACCGTGCCCCGTATAACCGGTCGGGTTACATCGAGTTTACACGTGTACCAGAACTCCGTGAGAAGTTGAGGAATGAGCACAGCAGGTCCACGAAGAAATGCATGTGCCAGGGGTCCCTTGCGAATGTAGGAAACCCACTCCTCATATCCCCTGCCAATTTTGGACTTTGGAATGTCGGTACAGGCGATGACGTTGTTTTGTTTATAGGTGGGGAGTGCGTTGTTCTTGAAATTTCTTCCACAGATCATTTGTTCAGTTAGATTCAGAGTGTAACCGTCCATTTAAATCGAACTTATCGAAATGAATTGCACTTAGCAGTAATAAGCACTTAGCAATGAACTCTGCACACAGCAACGTTAGGGTTTAAGAGAGAAGAATATTTTGGAAGTTTAAACGAAATATGATGAAAAATGTCTCTTATTTATACCTTTTCAATGTGAGAGAAAAGTTACCGTTATCTGAGGGTAATAAATATGACCGTTACCGTAAAAACTTCTACGCAGTTTGTTACAACGGCTAAATTTATTGTTAGTTACCCAACCTCACACTGTTATATTGAAAAGATATTTTATAAAAAATATATCAGAAAAATTTCTAAACGACTGACGTTTATTTACCGGACACACCGTAAATATGTTGGACTTACCATATTGTTGGACTAACCATATTGTTAGGACTAACATAGACTTATGGAACTGACCACACTTTGAAACTGATTACTCAGCTGATCCTGAATGGTCAGCTTATATGAAGTATTCAGCTGATCCTGAACGTTCAGCTTATATGAAGCACTCAGCTGATCCTGAACGTTCAACTTATTTGAAGCACTCAGCTCAGATTTTGACACTTAGTCAAATGTAGCACATAGCAAAAATTAAACAGAGATAAAGAATGGAACATACCAATTAAGGGTTGAGCATTCCAATCTTGCTGAGTAGAGTTGTGAATCTTGTGCCTTCTATTGGTTTTGTGAAGATATCTGCAAGCTGATCTTCAGTCTCAATGAAGACTAACTCTATCTTTCCCTTTTCTAATATATCTCTGATGAAGTGATGTCTTATCTCAATGTGCTTGGTTCTTGAGTGAAACACTGGGTTGTGTGTAATGGCAATAGCACTTTGATTGTCACAAAATATGGGAGTCTTTGAATAATGCAGATCAAAGTCCTTCAGCTGATGTTGCATCCACAGTATTTGAGCACAACAGCTCCCTGCAGCTACATATTTAGCTTCAGCTGTTGAATTTGCCACTGAGTTTTGTTTCTTGCTCGTCCAGCTTACTAATTTTCCACTCAAAAGTTGACATCCTCCAGTAGTACTCTTTCTATCAAGACCACATCCTGCGAAGTCTGAATCGGAGTACCCTATCAGCTCAAATCCTGATCCTTTGGGATACCATAAACCTAACTTAGGTGTTCCCTTTAGATATTTGAGTATTCTTTTAACAGCTAGCAAGTGTGATTCCTTTGGATCAGCCTGATATCGTGCACAAACACATGTAGCAAACACTATATCAGGTCTGCTTGCTGTTAAATAGAGTAATGAACCTATCATTCCTCTCTATGTAGTCTGACATACAGACTTTCCCTCAATGTCCTTGTGTAGCTTGACATTGTGTAACATAGGAGACTTTGCGGGATGGCTTGAGTCTAATCCATATTTCTTAATTAGATCAAAGACATACTTGCTCTGATTAATGAATATACCATCTTCTTTATGATAGATTTGAAGTCCCAAAAATTATGTCATCTCACCCATCATGCTCATTCTGTATGGATTAGACATTATCTTGGAGAACCAATCACACAGATTTTGGTTTGTTGATCCAAAGATAATGTCATCCACATAAATTTGAACCAGAATGACATGTCCTCTGCTCTTTCTTATGAAAAGGGTTTTGTCAATACTTCCTCTGACAAAATCATTTGAGAGCAAATAGGTGGATAGTGTATCATACCAGGCTCTTGGAGCTTGCTTGAGTCCATACAAAGCCTTGTCCAACTTATAGACATAATCTGGATGTTTAGCATCAATAAAACCAGGGGGCTGTTTCACATAGACTTCCTCCTGTAGTGCACCATTTAGGAATGCACTCTTAACATCCATTTGATACACTTTAAAGTTTTTGAAGGCTGCATAGGCTAGAAACAACCATATTGCTTCAATCCTTGCAACAGGGGCAAATGTTTCATCATAATCAATACCTTCTTCTTGTCGATACCCCTGAGCTACTAGCCTTGCCTTGTTCCTGATCACTACTCCATCCTTGTCCATTTTATTTCTATAGACCCACTTAGTGCCTATAATCGTTTTTCCTTTGGGGGCAGGGACAAGGGTCCAGACCTTATTTTTTTGAAATTCTGTTAGCTCCTCTTGCATAGCTTCAATCCAATCTTCATCTTTTAGAGCCTCTTCAGTCTTCTTTGGTTCCATTTGAGATAGAAAACTAAAGTAGGCAACATAGTTTGCATTTGCCTTAGATCTAGTTAACATACCATCTTCAATGTTTCCAATGACATCATCAAGAGGATGATCTTTTAATACTTTGAAGGTTGTTGTGGGAGACTGAGGTTCTGGGTCTGATTCAGAGCAGTGTCTCTCAGGATGAATAGGACTTACTTCTTCAGTCTGTGTAGGAATTTGATGATCACTTAGATCCTCAATCTGACATGTAGCTGATGGTTCACCGAGATTCTCAGGTTGATTATCTTCAATATTGATTATTTCTTTTAGTGATAAATGTTTGTCAGATTTACTATTATCATCATCATCATCATCAGAATCATCCATAACATACATGGGATTTGATGTGAGGTCTTCTGTAACACCGGCTTTGCATATACCCGATTTTAGCAAAAATTTACTTTTTTAAACAAACGTGAACTTAATCACGATCATATATCATTAAGCAGCGGAAACATTTACATAAGCATTATTTCAGTATCTGGTGTTACGCTACAAAACAACCGACCATAATGTACATATTACAACACAAGTGTTCCAGCCAAAATATCCAGAGGCAGGGGACCCGGCTCACGAGGCAATTTATCTTTGATCTGCAAAAGCAGTTAACATGGCACCGTTAGCTACACTTAGCTAGTGAGCACAAACTTGGCATAAACTTGATTAGAGTAAGAACATGCATTCTAGTAATAAGCATACAATGCTATCCTATCACATTGTGGTGTGCTGACATGATCGGTATAAGTTGTTTCTTGCAGGATAGCTAGTCCCGCTCAACACCAATACACCGGGGAATCAAACACAACCCTCCGCGCTGGTGGGGGAGCATAAAGCAGTCCACCAAGCATCGTTAACGGAACCAGAGGCTCCTTAGGTAACTCAGCCATTTCTGACTGATTAACCCTCATGATATAAGGCACGGCGGTTATGCCGAACCGAAGATCTGGAATGTTACCTCGAATCACCGTTAAATCCCGAATCTCCTGATCAAGGGTCCCTGGGATCCAGCTAACCGGCTGACCTTAACCATGCTTCCTGATGATCGCGAACAAATACACATAGCTTGTTCATTTACTTAGCATGCATACTCATTTACTTCTTTTAACATGCATTGTCATTCAGTTACTTCTTTATGGATCCAATCTGGATCCCTAGCATACATACCATCACATCCTTACTTAACTGATTCATTCAGAATCAGTATCATGCGTAGCATTTATTTAACTAAGCGGTTCCAGTACTGGATCCCGCTGGCATGCACATAACTCACTTACGACAGGTATTTAACATGGCAATGTACTTTTAAGTAACATGGCAATTCTTAATTATTAACTTATGAGCACAATCGTACTCAAATCACTTAACACATAATTCCTACTCTACTGAGGCTTATGGAAGTCGGTACTCACCTGAATAGCTTAACAGATAGTTATTTAACTTCCTACTTGGTCTAGGGTTTCAAGTTCACCTAGAACATTAGGATTTACATTAATCATTTTTAACATACTTAAAATAGCTACAGAGCCAACATAGGAAATCCCCCAAATCCGGATTCCAATCAAATCCGACAGACTATCCGATTCCATGAAATCCGACACTTCAAAGGGAAATCCGATACTTTATGAAATCCGACACTTATCGGATTTCAACACTTATGCACTTGGAAACTTGGTCACAAAAATGGAAATCCGACTTTCAATCGGAATCCGATTCTTTTATCGGAATCCGACATTTTTGTCGGAATCCGACACTTACATAGAAATCCGATTCTTTCGGATTTTGACTTGTAATTCACATGTGGACATTGGGAATCCGATACTCATCGGATTTAAAGCAATAACAAGGATTTAGACATGCGGATTTAGACTTGATGCGGATTCCGACACCTTAAGTCTCGGAATCCGACACTTATTCGGATTTGGCCAACATGCGGATTCCGACACCTTCATGTCTCGGAATCCGATTGTTCTAAATATGGAAACTGCCATCTTCAATGGCGTATTTCCAGAGCCTGTTTCTTGTTTGTTTTGACATTTATACATTCTGAAAACACCCATTTTCATTGGTATAACTTTGAAAACACAACAAACCCACACAATAACACCAAACAACCAAAACCCACTTGCAAAGTAAGCTTTGAATGTTCTAAGTGATGTTTTGCAAGGATTTGAGTTTCAATCATGCTTTTAAATCATAAAAATAGTTTCATATGTATTGATTCTTAACAACAAACAAGTATTTACCTTTGAATGGAATCAAAACACCAAAATCCTTGCTTCTAAGAAAATCCGAGAATCCGATGGTTTAGAGAGAAAACCGAGAGTTTTGTGCTTGAGTTTGCTTTTGACACTTTGACCATATTTGACTTTCTTCAAATATATATTTCACAATCCAGAGGCGGTGCCTCTGGATTCTTTTATTTCTTTTTTTCTTTCCTTTTAATCTTCCTTATTTGTATAAATATACACATTTACACATAACACACAGATACACATTTTCATTAACATGGTTAACTTACAAGTTTACTAACTTTATTACACGCTTAACAGCTAGGCCCAAATCGAGGATGTTACAAATCTACCCCCTTAAGAAGATTCCGTCCTCGGAATCTACTCAGTGATAAACAGGCGAGGGTATCTTGTCTTCATTTCGTCCTCGACTTCCCATGTCAGGTTCGGACCTAAACTGTGCTTCCACTTAACAAGAATTAGCTTGATCATCTTCTTTCGTAGCTTCTTGACCTTCGTGTCAAGAATTTCAATAGGTTCTTCTACGAGTCGCTTAGAAGAGTCAACCTTCAGTTCTTGTAACGGAACAATCTGCTCCTCTTCAAGGTTGCACTTATGCAAGTAACATACGTTGAAGGTATCGTGGATTCCAGATAGCTCAGGCGGCAGCTCAAGAGTTACCGTCGATCATTGACTTTGCGCACGATCTTGAATGGGCCTATGAAACGTGGACTTAGTTTCCCTTTGCGCCCAAAGCGAATAACGCCCTTCCAAGGGGAAACCTTCAAGAATACACGATCTCCGACATCGAATGTAGCGGGACGACGTTTAGGATCCGCATACATCTTCTGTCGATCTCGGGCCGCTTTAAGCTTTTCTAAAGCCACATTCACTTTATCTGAGGTCATCTGGACAATTTCAGGTCTAGCAAACTGTTTCTCTCCGGGCTCCAACCAGCAAGTCGGAGCACGACATCGTCTCCCATAGAGCATTTCGTACGGTGGCATTCCAATACTGGAATGATACGAATTATTATAAGCAAATTCAATCAATGGGAGATGAGAACCCCATGATCCACCATATTCAAGTACACATGCTCGAAGCATGTCTTCAAGAGTCTGAATCGTTCTTTCTGATTGGCCATCGGTCTGCGGGTGATAGGCAGTGCTTAAATGCACACGAGTGCCTAACTCACGTTGCAAACTTTTCCAGAAATTAGATACAAATCTGGAGTCACGATCAGAAACAATTGAACAAGGAAGACCGTGACGTGTTACTATCTCATCAATGTAAAGCTGTGCCAAACGAGTCAACGAAGCCGACTCGTTGGTTGCCAAGAAATGAGCACTTTTAGTCAGTCGGTCAACAATGACCCATATCATATCATGCCCTCTGAACGTCTTTGGCAACTTTGTCACAAAATCCATTGTGATGTGATCCCATTTCCATTCCGGAATGTCAAGCTGTTGCAAATTGCCATAAGGCCTTTGATGCTCTATCTTGACTTGGGCACATATCTGACATTTCTCCACGAATGAAGCAATGTCTTTCTTCAGAGTGGGCCACCAATACAACCTTTTCAGGTCGTTATACATCTTGGTGGTACCCGGATGGATAGACAACTTAGATTTATGAGCTTCTTGTAAAATCAGCTCACGATTACCCCCAAGAAGAGGCACCCAAATCCTGGATTGAAATATCTTCAACCCACGATTATCTTCACCCAGTTGATCTTTTAACTTCTTCATCATTTCAGATTTCAGATTATCCTCTTGCAAAGCTAATTGCTGTGCGTCTTTTAACTTTGCAATCAAATTTGATACAACTGTGAGCTTCATAAACTTTGCCTCTGCTACTGGCCCCTTACGGCTCAAGGCATCCGCTACAATATTGGCTTTACCGGGATGGTAGCGAATCTCACAGTCGTAGTCTTTAATTAACTCCAACCAACGGCGCTGCCGCATATTGAGTTCTTTCTGTGTAAAGACATACTGCCAACTTTTGTGATCTGTGCATATTACACACTTAGTGCCATAAAGGTAGTGCCTCCACAGTTTCAGTGTGAAGACAACAGCAGCAAGTTCGAGATCGTGAGTTGGGTGGTTCCTTTCATGAGATTTCAGTTGCCGAGAGGCATACGCGATTACTTTATCTCTTTGCATAAGAACACAACCCAACCCCGCATAAGAGGCATCACAATAAACAACGAAGTCTTCCGAACCCTCCGGCAAGGTAAGAATCGGAGCTTCACATAACAATCGCTTTAAGGTCTGGAACGCTTCTTCTTGAGCTTCCGACCAGACAAATGCAACATCCTTACGAGTCAGCTTAGTCAACGGACCCGCAAGTTTCGAGAAATTGCGAATAAATCGCCGATAGTAGCCGGCCAAGCCAAGGAAACTCTTTATTTCAAAGGGAGTTCGGGGAACCTCCCAATTCATTACCGCTTCCACCTTAGCCGGGTCTACTTTAACGCCTTCTTGACAAATAACATGGCCAAGGAAATGAACTCCCCTAAGCCAGAATTCACACTTAGAAAACTTGGTGTACAGTTGTTCTCGTTTAAGAGTCTCGAGAACCTGACGAAGATGAAGCTCGTGATCAGCCTAAGTCTTCGAGTAAACAGGAATGTCGTCAATGAAAACAATCACGGACTTATCAAGAAAAGGATGACAGACGCGATTCATCAAATTCATGAATATGGTAGGAGCATTGGTCAAGCCGAATGGCATGACCAAGAATTCATAATGACCGTAACGAGTCTGGAAAGCCGTCTTCGGAATGTCTTCTTCGTGGACTCGTACTTGATGATACCCCGAACGAAGATCAATTTTTGAGAAATACGTAGCTCCCTGCAACTGATTGAAAAGATCGTCGATACATGGAAGAGGATACTTATTCTTTACAGTTCGCTTATTCAGCTCCCTGTAATTGATACACATCCTCATGGTTCCATCCTTCTTTTTGACAAATAAGACAGGAGCTCCCCAAGGTGAGGAACTAGGACGAATGAAACCTTTTTCAAGTAATTCCTGGATTTGCGTCATCATCTCGCAGATTTCAGAAGGAGCAAGACGATATGGAGATCTAGCTAGAGGTGTAGCTCCAGGAATCAATTCAATCTTATATTCAACGTCTCTTACCGGAGGTAAACCCGGTAATTCATCAGGAAAGATCTCACGAAATTCAGAGACTACCATGATATCTTGAACTGGTCGCTTTTCCATCGCAGCATCAATAACATATGCCAGGAAGGAATCACAACCCTTAGCTATAGATTTCTGAGCTTTAATGACGGAGATAACATGAATATCAGACTCCCGTCGTTCTCCACGAGCAACTGCATAAGATCCATCAGCAAGAGGGATCTTAATCAATTTCTTGGAACAGAGAATCTTAGCATCACGCTTGCTAAGCCAATCCATTCCAATCACAACATCGAAACCCATAATAGGCATAACAAAGAATGAGATAGGGATGCTACTCCCATCGATATAAATAACGGCAATGGGAACTTTCTCGGTAACCGAGACTACTTTGCCATCAGCAACTTCTACATTTAGAGGCTCGTCTAGAGGCATAATAGGTAACTGGAGTCTTTTACAGCAAGCAACAAAAACAAAAGAATATGTTCCTCCAGAATCAAATAGCACACTGACAGGATAATAATTGACAAGAAATGTACCAGTGATGACGTCGCCTGCAGCCTTTGCCTCCTCTTCAGTCATCTGAAATGCCCGGCCTTTAGCCCACAGGGCATTATCTTTCTTCTGCCCTCCAGAAGACCCAGCTGCTCCGGAGCCTTGTCTCTCAGGTCAATCAACCATCTTGTGACCGGGTTTGCGACACCGGTAACAAACGTCTTCTTTATATCGGCACTCATTCACCGAGTGCCCTTTTTGCCCACACCTGCCGCACCTCCTGGTTGCTGCAGAGCATTCCCCGGAGTGATAGGTATGGCATGAAGAACACCAAGGATCGTTAGGTCTTGGTTTCTTTGGAGCTTTAGATTTTCCACCTCCAGAGGATTTCCCTTTTGAAGAGCCCGATTGGAGAGATGGCTGAAACTTCCTTTTGCTACCACCACTGGCATTATCACCCCGACACTGAATACGATCACCTTCAATTTGTTGGGCCACTTGAAATGCCCGATCTAGTGTTGGAGCTGGCTGAACATGAGCACAAAATTCCAGTGGCAGAGTCGGTACAAACCTTCTTATCTTAGTGACTTCATCTAGTATCAGGTGTGGAACAAACCTCATCTTATTAGTGAATGAGGTTATATGCTCCTCGATCGGTCTATCTCCCTTCCGGAGATCTGTAAACTCATGCTCCATCCGCTCCATATCATACTCTGTACAGTACTTCTGGAGCACTTTCTCAGAAAACTGCTCCCAAGAGAGAGCACTCAATATATCTTTGGCAACAGAGGCCTTCACAGTATCCCACCAGAATATAGCACGCCCTTTTAACATGCGTATCGCGTAATTCACACGATACTCAGGCTCGCACTCACAGGACTCAAAAGCTTGCTCCATTTCACGGAGCCATTGAATAGTAACAGTGGGGTTATCACTCCCCTCATAAGTTGGTGGGTGGCACGTCAAGAATTTCTTATACGAGCAAGGCTTGCGTGCTCTGGTGAGAGTGGATTTCAACAAGAGCTCTTTTGTAAGTCGGAGCTCTTCCTCCAGACGCTTTATATATGCTTGCTGGTCTGGATCTGGTACTGCACTACCAGAACTAGGCTGAGGGCGTTGGTCTTCAGCTTGGTGAGGCATGTGAGAAGCCTCATCTTCTAACTCCTTGAGCACTTGCTCAGTGTTAGCTCTATTAGCAGACATCTTTATCTTAACTCTTCTATATAACACAGAAGAGTAGTCAGTACTTAGTCATTCTTACTTGTCATATCTGACAAGTTATATCATAGGAAGTAATACTCATATAACTCTCATACTCAATTCCCCCTAAAGGAACACTTATTATGGTCGGGCCCTTGTTTGAGATTGAATACTCTTGCAAGTACCCAATTCCCTCAAACTTAGGCTCTGATACCTACTTGTAACACCGGCTTTGCATATACCAGATTTTAGCAAAAATTTGCGTTTTTAAACAAACGTGAACTTAATCACGATCATATATCATTAAGCAGCGGAAACATTTACATAAGCATTATTTCAGTATCTGGTGTTACGCTACAAAACAACCGACCATAATGTACATATTACAACACAAGTGTTCCAGCCAAAATATCTAGAGGCAGGGGACCCGGCTCACCAGGTAATTTATCTTTGATCTGCAAAAGTAGTTAACTTGGCACCGTTAGCTACACTTAGCTAGTGAGCAAAAACTTGGCATAAACTTGATTAGAGTAAGAACATGCATTCCAGTAATAAGCATACAATGCTATCCTATCACATTGTGGTGTGCTTACATGATCGGTATAAGTTGTTTCTTGCAGGATAGCTAGTCCAGCTCAACACCAATACACCGGGGAATCAAACACAACCCTCCGCGCTGGTGGGGGAGCATAAAGCAGTCCACCAAGCATCGTTAACGGAACCAGAGGCTCCTTAGGTAACTCAGCCATTTCTGACTGATTAACCCTCATGATATAAGTCACGGCGGTTCTGAAGAACCTAAGATCCGGAATGTTACCTCGAATCACCGTTAAATCCCGAATCTCCTGATCAAGGGTCCCTGGGATCCAGCTAACCGGCTGACCTTAACCATGCTTGCTGCTGTTCGCGAACAAATACACATAGCTTGTTCATTTACTTAGCATGCATATTCATTTACTTCTTTTAGCATGCATTGTCATTCAGTTACTTCTTTATGGATCCAATCTGGATCCCTAGCATACATACCATCACATCTTTACTTAACTGATTCATTCAGAATCAGTATCATGCGTAGCATTTATTTAACTGAGCGGTTCCAGTACTGGATCCCGCTGGCATGCACATAACTCACTTACGACAGGTATTTAACATGGCATTGTACTTTTAAGTAACATGGCAATTCTTAATTATCAACTTATGAGCACAATCATACTCAAATCACTTAACACATAATTCCTGCTCTACTGAGGCTTATAAAAGTCGGTACTCACTTGAATAGCTTAACAGATAGTTATTTAACTTCCTGCTTGGTCTAGGGTTTCAAGTTCACCTAGAAAATTAGGATTTACATTAATCATTTTTAACATACTTAAAATAGCTATAGAGCCAACGTAGGAAATCCCCCAAATCCGGATTCCAATCAAATCCGACAAACTGTCGGATTCCATGAAATCCGACACTTCAAAGGGAAATCCGATACTTTATGAAATCCGACGCTTATCGGATTTCAAAACTTATGCACTTGGAAACTTTGATCACAAAAATGGAAATCCGACTTTCAATCGGAATCCGATTCTTTTATCGGAATCCAACACTTACATAGAAATCCGATCCTTTTGGATTTTGACTTGTAATTCAGACGTGGACATTGGGAATCTGATACTCATCGGATTTAAAGCAATAGCAAGGATTTAGACTTGATGCGGATTCCGACACCTTACGTCTCGGAATCCGACACTTATTCGGATTTGGGCAACATGCGGATTCCGACACCTTCATGTCACGGAATCCGATTGTTCTAAATATGGAAACTGCCATCTTCAATGGCATATTTCCAGAGCTTGTTTCTTGTTTGTTTTGACATTTATACATTCTGAAAACACCCATTTTCATTGGTATAACTTTGAAAACACATCAAACCCACACAATAACACCAAACAACCAAAACCCACTTGCAAAGTAAGCTTTGAATGTTCTAAGTGATGTTTTGCAAGGATTTGAGTTTCAATCATGCTTTTAAATCATAAAAATAGTTTCATATGTATTGATTCTTAACAACAAACAAGTATTTACCTTTGAATGGAATCAAAACACCAAAATCCTTGCTTCTAAGAAAATCCGAGAATCCGATGGTTTAGAGAGAAAACCGAGAGTTTTGTGCTTGAGTTTGCTTTTGACACTTTGACCATATTTGACTTTCTTCAAATATATTTCACAATCCAGAGGCACCGCCTTTGGATTATTTTATTTCTTTTTTTCTTTCCTTTTAATCTTCCTTATTTGTATACATATAGACATTTACACATATACACATTTTCATTAACATGGTTAACTTACAAGTTTACTAACTTTATTACACGCTTAATAGCTAGGCCCAAATCGAGGATGTTACATCTTCTTTACTCCTTTCAAGCTCACTCAGACTAACCGAGTCAGCTTGAGCTCTGTTTGAATCATCAATACTTGTCTCATCAAATGTAACATGTACTGACTCTTCAATTACCTTTCTTTTAAGATTAAAGACTCTGTAAGCTTTGGAGATTGAAGAATATCCAACAAATATCCCTTGATCAGCTTTGGGTTCCAACTTATGGAGCTGATCTCTTTGGTTTAGCACATAGCATGTTGAACCAAAAATATGGAAATATCCAATGTTGGCTTTTCTGCCATGATACATCTCGTAAGATGTTTTACCATGTCTTTTCACTATGATTGATCTATTCTGAGTATAGCAGGCTGTACTTATAGCTTCTGCCCAGAAGCTCAGCTTGAGCTTTGCCTCACATAGCATGGTTCTGGAAGCTTCAATTTAGGTTCTGTTTCTCCTTTCAGCAACTCCATTTTGTTGTGGAGTTCTTACAGATGAGAAATTCTGGATAATTCCTTTCTCTTCTCAAAAGCCTTCAAGGGTTGAGTTTCTGAACTTAGTCCCATGATCACTTCAGAGTTGTTTAAGAGACTTACCCTTTTGCAACTCTTCTTATCTTATGAAGCTGATTAACTCATATGCAGCTTCACTTTTGGTTTTTAAGAAGATTACCCAAGTGAATCTTGTGAACTCATCAACAATCACTAGAGTATACTTTTTGCCACTTAGGCTTGGGGTGTTGATAGGTCGAAATAGGTTCAAATGCAACATATGCAATAGTTCTGTGATTGAGAAATTCTGTTTGGACTTTAAGGATCCCTTATGATGTTTTCCCATTTCACAGGCTGAGCAGAGTTTGTCTTTAGCAAATGTGATCTTAGGCAGACCAGAGACTAACTCTTTGCTAGACAACTTGTTAATATATTTAAAGTTTAAATGAGACAGTCTTTTGTGCCATAACTAGCTCAGCTTGGGAGTTAAGTCAGAGTACAAGCAGGTTTCAGTTGAAGGATCTGTGGAGCTGAGATCTAACAAATAGATATATCTCTCTCTTTTTGCCATTAATATTGGTTTTCCCTTCTTATCATAAATTGTTCCTGCATGCTTTCTGAAGGTGACTTCATAATCCTCATCACACAGTTGACTGATACTTATCAGATTGTGTTTAAGGCAACATATGCTACCTTTTTGAAAGTGACTTTTCCAGCAGTTATCTTTCCATAACCTTTAGTCCTTCTTTGAGAATTATCCCCAAATGTCACCTCGGGTCCTTCATTGTTCTGGAATTCACTTAGAATCCCCTTGCTTCCTGTCATGTGACTTGAGCATCCACTATCGAGATACCACTTGTAGGAGCCCTGCACATGATTAACTAAACTTATTAGTTTCTTTTTAGAACCCACTGTTTGGTGGGTCCTGAGGATGAGCACTTAGCTGATCCTTTGGATTTCGATTGATTAGCTCGAATAGATTTTGGTTTTGTTTTGGACTGATCATCCTTTTCGTTTTCAGGTCTAAGATTGGTACTTACACAATCTTTGGCCTCATGACCTCTATCACCACACTTATAGCATTTTCTTCTAAAGATGGGTGTTTGTGTGATTTCTTTCAGTTTTCCAACATTAAATTTGGATTCAGATTTAGGGTCATATGATATGGATAACCTTTCAATCCTCTTCGACAGTTTGTCTACTTGATTTTCACTGACTTTGGAGTTACCTTTGTCAGCTTTATGGTTACCTCTATTTGGTGAGATCTGACTTACAGACAACTTCCTGTTTTTAGACATCCTTTCATGTATGAATTGAGAATTATGTCTTTTTGAGTTAACATGAGATATTCTATCAAAAACAGTTGTTCTCACCGGATTGTAATCCAATCTTTTGAAAACTGACTTACAGTTTTTATTGGATCTGGAACATTCAGCTTGATGGTTTGAGTGAATAACCTGAGGACTTTGGGTTGGTCTCACAAACTTATTGGTTTTGACCTGTTTCCCTTCCTTGTTCCTTAAGAATGTTCTTGGGATTATGTCATGTGATTTCATCGATTTGTCTTCAAGACTAACTTGATCTTCGATGATTTCAGTAGCAGCACTATAATCTCCTCCTAGCACTGCTTTTACTTGATTTGGTATTTGCTGGTTAATGCACTTTTATGCTTCTCTTGATGACTTACTCCAAGATTCACAGATTTTTTCTTAGATTGTCAGCTTGTTCTTTTGATTCTTGCAGTTCTTCACTTAGAAGTTTGTTTATATGAAGCTGACATTTATAATCACTTTGGATCTTTTTACCAGCATTTAAGAGAGTTTCAGAGTATTTAAGTTCCTCTTTTAGTTTTGAAATTTCAGTTTTCAAACTAGATTGAACTGTGAGAGAGGTTTTGAAGTCATTCAACAAATAGTTGAACATTAGACATTTTTGTTCATCAGTGTAGGAGCTAAAGTTATTTACCTTATACATTGAGGCAGGATCCTAGTTACTGGTTTGCTTACTCAGCTTAGCCGCTTCTGCTAGATTCTCATCAAAGGAACTGTCTTCTAACTCATAGTCAACTTGTTCCTCTTCATCCTCAATGGCCATCAAACACCTATCTGGCTCATCATCATCTAAAGTAGATGATTCAGTATCCCATGTTTCAGCAAGGAGGCCTTGGTGTTTTCATCTGGCTTGCCTTTGAGTCTTTGATATTTCTTTTTATATTTATCAACTCTGTAGGCATTCTTGTAAGCTACAGAAGCTGATTCTCCCTTCTTTATTCTGCACTCAGTAGCTATGTGTCCAATCCTCTGACAGTTATAGCACTTAACTTTCTTAGGATCAAAAGTAGACTTACCACTTTTGCTTCTGTCAGATTGACCCCTTCCTCTTCTGAACTTTCTAAAGTTTCTTGCTAACATTGCCATTTGTTCAGTAAGAGCATCCGTCTCTTCATCATCTGAACCGGAGTTAAGACGTACTTCCTCAGATTCAGATTCAGAGTCAGTCTCAGCTTGAGACTTTTTAGATCCCTTCTTTTTCTTTTCTGCAATTAATGTAGATCCAGCATCGTTTATAGATTCTTTTAGTTGTTGCTGGGCCACTTTCTTCTGTTCCATGATCTGTTGATGATTTATAAGGAAACCATAGATAGATCTGGGATCATATTTTCCTAAGGTTCCTCCAGCATGAAGTGCAATGGTGATCTCATTGAATTGTTCTGGTAACACATCCAAGAACTTGAG
Source organism: Dittrichia graveolens (assembly GCA_038502395.1). Taxonomy (NCBI): domain Eukaryota; kingdom Viridiplantae; phylum Streptophyta; class Magnoliopsida; order Asterales; family Asteraceae; genus Dittrichia; species Dittrichia graveolens. Next base: position 54,090,164 of record JARJIL010000007.1, on the reverse strand, counting down.
TACCAACTCATTCTCATCTTTCTTGACATCCACTAAGATCAGATCATTTATCAAGCATTGAAATCTGGTAAACAAATCTGCCAGAGTTTCATTCTTTTTAGCAAAGAAAGTTTCATAAGAACGACTTAGATTTGTCTTCTTATGTTGCTTGACCAGGTCAGTGCCTTCATACGTGACACTGAGAGTTTCCCACATCTCTTTTGCAGTTTGGCACCCAGCCACAATATGCAGAAGAGGATTTGTTAAAGCATTGGCTATAATGCTTTGTGCCTTGTCATCAAGATTGAACAGTTTATGATCTTCCTCAGTCCAGGATGCTTCAGGCTTGGGAGTTTCTCCAGAGGGAACAATTTTGTGGTGGCAGTAATATGGATCATTGGTATGATTGGGCCATCTTGAATCACGGTACTCATCCTGTGATCCACAGACTTCAGATATAGCATGGCTCTAAACTTCCACATAGGATAGTCAGTGCCATCAAAGATAGGACAACCTTTTGCCGCCATTGTTGGTATGTGACTTGATTGCTTGCTAGTAGACATCTTAACCTCTTGACAGCGGATCTTGATCTTCAACTTATGAAGAACCTTGCTCTGATACCAGTTGTTGGTCCCAAAGATGGTGAACAAGCAACTGATACAGTGTAAAGGGGGGGGGTTGAATACACTTTAAACAATCAAACAAATTAATCAAATGTATATTCAATTATCAACAGGTTGATTTGATATTACAATGATTATAACCTCAACTCTCTCTAAACACTCTTGAATCACAAACTAATTGATGATCGAATTTCTTGTTAAACTGATTAACAAGAACTCTTGAAAAACTCTCTTTAACTTTGAACTTACAAAGTTATCGCAACACACACGTATCAAGTATCACTAACACGTGTACGTTTTGCAACTTATGCAGTCTTGCAACTTATGCAGTCGTCGTTGTGTATCGCGTATCTATTCTCGTACACACGTAAGAACATCTTTTTAAAACCCATGAGAAGGTTTATACTTATACTTGATATATCTACGAATAAATCACAGTTTAAAGATAGAACTTATCTTTTCTTTAAAACCGTAACAAACTCCTTAATTAGAACATATCTAATCAATTTCATTTGAGATTTCTATCCAACTAATAGATAGTTTAAATTAGGTTTAGATATCCTAATTTAAATTTCGTAGATATGGAGAGTTTATATCAGAATTTAGAACTTACTTAAATTCTGAACTGACTTTTGACGCTAAGCTGACATACTCAGTCTTGACCTTGTCAAGCTGACTTCTTGAATCTTGGATTATTGAATCTTCAAGTCTTCAAGTCTTCATTCTTAAGACCTATCTTAGCTTAGAAGTCACTGAGTTATCAAGTACTTATATAGAAAACTCTATATCTGTTTATACGCCGACTAGTTAGTTGAAGCTGACTAGTCAGTCTATAACAGACTTACATAATTTCTAACTCTTAACCTATCATCTATACATATCGATAGTTTGTCTCATCAAATCTAACTATTCTAAACATGGGACTAACAGTAACCATTACTCTTATCTAGTCTCAAGCTCTTAATCATCGATTAAGACACTTAACCACCAATATAACCCATCTATACAGCTTTTCTATATCAACTCAGAATCAATTCCTTTAACTAGGCCTTCTAAAATAGCCTAGTATCTTACCACTAAATGGTTCATAACTAACTCCCAATTGGACTATTAGGAATTTAATATCGTAACCCAAGCTTTACGACTCTTAAGTCATAGAGTCTCATTACTAGCTATTTATCACACTAATTAGGGATCCACCAATCACTTTCACCTCTCAATTACCACAATGCCTCATAAGGGTTCTTTGCAATATATGTCATTTTCAATCATTCCTTGACAATTCTAGATCATCAAATGGTAGTTGCATCATTTCTCCAATATTTGGGAGTAACACCCAAAAGTATTTATTCATAAATGAATATCATGATCTCATATCTTAACTCAATCATATCCATTAAGCATTTGTTCACACAACTAGGATGGTAAATGTCTCTAACCTATTCCTTTTCCTATGTCCTTTTACCCTTTGAACAGCAAGCCGGAACTGGATCTCCGGGCTCTCCTCTGACCACGAGTGGCGTACTCCGGTATGAACCCGTCTTGAGGTAATTTTACCATTGTTACTAAAATAAAATCATTCTTTCATCAATTGATCAACAAAGATCCAAACCACATAACTTAAGGGTTCAAAAAATCATATCTTAATTCAATGGCTATAATTGCCATCAAATCAATACCTAATGCCAGATTTCAAATCTCCGCACAATACTATCTTAGTACCAAAGAAGGTTTATCAGAACCAGTATACCTTAAACACAATTTAACTCACAATTCATAACAAACTTCGATGCTTGCATCGACCCAACAACAGTAGATAACACAAATACCGACCTCTGGACGCTCGCATCCGCAAGCACAACTCTATCTAGAGATCTTCATCCCGCAAGGCCTTTCGTCGTAAACCGCTGAGTCGCCTAATAAAATTCAAAACATCTTTTGGTCTAAAAGACCCATAACAACACTAATAGTACTATAACCTTGCGACTCCAACTTAGGTCACAACCTTTGCCATGCCCGGATAAATCAAATCTCAAGGTCAAACTCTCGACCAACTCGAGCTACCGGCCTCGCCGCATGCTCCCGATGGTCAAATACTCAGTCAGCTCTTGTGGTCTAAAGACACCATGCTATGTCTGACAAATATAAGCCAACTAATTGTCACAAGGACATCTATTATCAAAATAGAAGGGTCTTAACTCTATCTGATTGCCTGAGGACATGCCTCAATTCATGCGCATGAGCTTCACTTTCGGGTTCCGCTCCAGTGTTTTCTAAATCTCTTTTTGATATCCAAAGACATGAACAGAGGGAATCACCCTTAGGCATCAAACCACATGTTATTCTTTAGTAACACAAACAAACCCTATTGAACTCAAATAATCATATTTGATTATGGTGGCAATAACCATTAAGTTCTAAAGGTTCTCCTTCTCAGAGAAAGGTTTATAAACCTTTCATTACAATGTCATCGGTGATCTTTATTGCTGTTGTCCTTGACAAGAAGAAGAAGAAGAAAGCCCAGGGCCAAGTTCTTGTTGCTGAAGAAGAAGATTGGACAGAAGAAGATCTTTCCTTAGATGAAGATGAGGTGATCCCTGCTCAGTTCTGCATGATGGCCAACAACAAGGATGGTAGTTCCTTTGATGAAGATATGAAAAAGGCTTCTAAAGCTTGTTCAACTACCAACTGGGATCCTTCTTCTATGTATCAGGTTGAAAAATTTATTAACTATGATGATAATGAAAAGAATGCTATATTTGATTACTTGTGTATTGATTTCCAGTCTGCTATTCAAAGAGAGAAGCAGCTAAAACTAGAAGTAGAATCACTAAAGGAAAAGTTAATTATTAAGGATGAGGAACTTAAGCAGATAACAATCTTAAATGTTGAACTAGCTAATCAAAAGATACTTAATGAGATCGTAGTAAAAGAAACTAGTGAAGCAACCAAAAAATTTAATGACCTCCAAAAAGTAGTAAAGTCTTGGTTTGTATTTGCAGAAAAGACCACTCGGTGTGTCAAGGAGCACATACCCAAACAAGTTCAAGCTATTATTGGTGGAAATTATTCTAAGGCTGCCAACTATGTTGATTCTAGTAAGAACCTTAATATCTTAGACAAAGCTGACATTTTGCCACAGACCTTTCACAAGACTGTTAAAGGCAAAAGTGTATTCATAAATAAGTTTCTTAGAAGCAAAAGTTCCCACTTAAAAGAATCAATTATTCCTTCTGTTGAATCATCCTCTAGTAAGATTTCAGAATGTAAAAATACTAATAACACAAAGTCAAAGGATGTGATTAAAGAAAAGGAATCATTAGTTGAGACCTCAGAGACATTATGTTGTCAAACCTTGAAAACAGATGACTTAATTCTTAGCATTTCACAAACTGAAGAATCATTAGCTAATACTACTCCATCAACTGATAGGTTAGTAGATGATAAATGCTCAGCTGATAACCTGTCAGCTGATCATAGCTCATCTTCTAAACAATCAGTTGATCTAGAAGTAATCAACTCTCTTTTAATAGAAGAAACTATGAGTAAAAAGAATGATGTTCACATTGTTCCCATTTCTGCCACTCCAAAGATTGGTCAAAAGCTTTCCAAAAACAAAGATCAATCTAAGGTGCCTGTGAATAAAGACCTAAGAAATTTACAGGATAAGCTTCATAAGCAGAATAGTCAAGTTAGTCAAATGATGACTGATAAGAAAGCTCATAGGCATTCAAACCATGTTGCTCAATGCTCCAAGACCACAAAATTTCAAAAATATTATAAATGTGGAAGCAAAGAGCATAAGGCATTTGAATGTTCTTTAGAAGGGAATTCAAGACAGCGGACTTGTAATGATGACATAGTCATTCCTCTCATTCATAAGAAACCTGAGATGAAGTGGAAAGCTAGGTGCATTCCACAGGGATCCATTGAGTAGTGGATTCCTACTTGTGTCACTAACTCTTCTTTCATTCATATCTGTGCAGGGTGTTGGTTCTTGGTTTCTTGACAGTGGATGTTCAAGAACCATGATAGGTAACAAGGCTTTGCTCAGTAACTACAAGAAAGAGAAAGGTCCAAGGGTGACTTTTGGTGACAACAACCATGGGCAAACAAAAGGCTATGGTGAGCTTCATAATGGGAATCTCAAGCTGTCAAAAGTTTCATATGTCAAAGGGCTGAAATATAATCTCATAAGTATAAGTAAATTGTGTGATGGAGATAATGAAGTCCACTTCACAAAGACAGGAGGCTCCATAATAAATAAAGAAGGTAATACAGTATTCAGTGCCAAGAGAACCAAGGATGTGTATACACTTGACATGTCCTCTGGTGACCCTTTAAAGGAAACATGTTTGTACTCCAAGAATAATGAGGATACAAACTGGCTGTGGCACAAAAGGCTTTCCCACCTTAACTTTAAAAACATCAACAAGTTGTGCAAGGGTGAACTAGTGTCAGGACTACCTTCACTGACTTATCTTAAGCCTAAACCTTGCACTGCTTGTGTGAAGGGAAAGCAGCATAAGGCATCATTTCCATCCAAGCAGGCCTTCTCAATTACAGAACCTTTCTATATGTTGCACATGGATCTCTTTGGTCCGGTTGCAACTACTAGTATTGGTGGAAGTATGTATGCTCTTGTATTGGTTGATGAATTCTCAAGATATACTTGGGTTTTCTTTCTTAAAGTAAAAAGTGAGGCTGCTGAAGAAATTATCTGTTTTATCAAGAAGATGGAAGTGTTGAATGGCAATCTGGTGAGGAGTCTTAGAAGTAATCATGGAACTGAATTCAGAAATCAAACTTTGGAATCTTTCTGTGATGAGAAAGGGATATCTCGAAACTTTTCTGCTCCAAGAACCCCACAACAAAATGGTGTAGCTGAAAGAAGAAACAGAACATTGATTGAAGCTGCCAGAACCATGTTGTGTGAAAGTGGGTTAACATTTAATTTCTGGGCTGAGGCTATAAGTTGTGCATGTTTCACACAGAACAGGTCCCTTATTATCAAGAGGCACAACAAAACTCCATATGAAGTGCTCAAAGGAAGGAAGCCAAGCATCAGCTTTCTGCATATCTTTGTTTGTCAATGTTTCATACTTAATCAAAAAGATCAATTGCAGAAGTTTGCTCCTAAAGTTGATGAAGGAGTGTTTGTAGGTTACTCTGTGATTTCTAAAGCATACAGAGTATACAACCTCAGAACCAAAGTCATAGAAGAATCTATCAATGTAAGTTTTAATGAAAATGACTTTGTTGCTTCCTGTTCTTCTAATCATGTTTCAGGTGAAGAATTTAATAATCTTATGCAAACTGGAGAAGTTCCTTCAGAGCAAGTTGATCCCTCTCCACCAGCTGCTCATGATTTAGATGAACTTGTTCCTATCCAAATTTTTAACCATGAACAACCATCCTCATCCAATCCTATACCTCTACTGAATCATGTGTAAAATGACTCAACATCATTGGACTCCAATTCCATATCACTCATTCCCTCTTCAGTAGAGATACCCACAGATTGTAATAATGAAGTTGTATCAGCCACTCAAAATGAACTCATCTCTACTGCTGATAGCCAACATATAACTTCTTCTCCCCAAATCCAAATGAATCCCAATTCCCAAGAAATCCAAAAAGCCTTCAAAGGCCTCAAGCACCATCCTCATAACTTGGGGATAGGAAACATAGATGATCCAGTTAGAACAAGATCAAAAGCTTGCAACATCTGTTTGTATTCTGGACTTGTCTTAATGATTGAACCAAAGAAGGTTGATGAAGCTCTCAATGATCCTCACTGGGTGTCTGCCATGCAAGAGGAACTAGAAGAATTCAAATGAAATAATGTATGGACTTTGGTACCCAAACAAAAGGATAAATCCATCATTGGAACAAAGTGGGTGTTCAGAAATAAGCTAAATGAAGTGGGTGTCATCAAGAGGAGCTGACAGAATTTCAAAAAAATAAGGTCTGGACCCTTGTCCCTACCCCCAAAGGAAAAACGATTATAGGCACTAAGTGGGTCTATAGAAATAAAATGGACAAGGATGGAGTAGTGATCAGGAACAAGGCAATGCTAGTGGTACAGGGTACTATCAAGAAGAAAGTATTGATTTTTATGAAACCTTTGCCCCTGTTGCAAGATTGGAAGCTATCAGATTATTCCTAGCCTATGCTGCCTTCAAAAGCTTCAAAGTGTTCCAAATGGATGTGAAGAGTGCATTTCTGAATGGAGATTTGAAAGAAGAGGTGTATATCAAACAATCTCCTGTTTTTGAGGACTCAAGCTTACCTAATCATGTTTACTTTCTAAACAAAGCATTATATTGTCTTAAGCAAGCTCCAAGAGCCTGGTATGATACCCTCTCTTCGTTTCTCATTAACAAAGGTTTTACAAGAGGATGCATTGATAGCACTTTATTTATTAGGAAGTACAAAGGTGATGTGATACTAGTGCAGATATATGTAGATGATATAATATTTGGGTCTACTAATTTGGAACTATGCAAGAAGTTTTCTAAACTCATGTGTGATAATTATCAAATGAGCATGATGGGTGAGTTCAACTATTTTCTTGGTTTGCAAATTAAACAAGAGGTTGATGGTATTTTCATTCATCAAACAAAGTATGTCAAAGATTTACTCAAGAAGTTTGATTTTGAAAATTGTTCTTCAATGAAAACATCTATGTCTACTTCTATTAAGTTAGGAAAGGACACTCAGTGAACATTACTACTTACAGAGGAATGATTGGATCACTTTTATACCTCACTGCAAGTAGACCAAATATAATGTTTTCAACATGTCTCTGTGCAAGATATCAAGCAGATCCTAAAGAATCACATCTTTCTGCTGTTAAGAGAATATTCAGATATCTCAAAGGAACTCCTAATCTTGGTCTTTGGTACCCCAAAGACTCAGATTTTGAGTTAGTTGGATATTCTGATTCTGATTTTGCAGGATGCACATTAGACAGAAAAAGTACTTCAGGTGGTTGTCAACTTCTAGGAGGAAGATTGATTAGTTGGTCTAGTAAGAAACAGAATTCAGTGTCAACATCTACTGCAGAAGTAGAATACATTGCTGCAAGAAGCTGTTGTGCTCAAATTTTGTGGTTACAAAATCAACTACTTGATTATGATATGAAGTTTGAAGACACCCCAATTCTTTGTGACAATACAAGTGCAATCTCCATCTCAAATAATCCAGTCATGCATTCAAAAACAAAGCATATTGAAATCAGACATCATTTTCTCAGAGATAATGTGCAAAAGAAGAAGGTAACTTTGCACTACATCAACACTGATTTGCAACTTGCAGATTTATTCATAAAGCCATTAGATGAAGAAGACAAAGCCCTAAGCCATCTGTTAACTAAACTTCATAAATATCCAAATTTCTCTCTCATTCACCTTTACTTGTTCAAACTTTCTAAATTCCCTCTCCCTCTCTCTCTAAAAAGAATTACCCTACCTTCTCTCTCGATACTCACTGTTCATCATCCCTACCAAATGGCCACCTATATTCCAGACACAGCTGTTAACCCCGGTGAGAATGTTGCACCTAATCAACCAATGAATATAACTCCCAACAACATTCTGCTTTGCACCACCATCCCTGCCTCGCGAGAAAACCAAGGATATGAACCAATGGTCCAGTTCCTTCAAGCTCATCCACTATTTGATAGTCTCACCGCTGATCCTCACTACATATTCCCTACCATTATTGGTGAACTATGGTACTCCGCAACCTATAAACTAAACAACAACACCATTAACTGCACCCTAGCCCAAGGAAACTATAATCTCCAAATCACCGTTGACACACTTCGTGAAGCCACTGGTATTCCCCACTTCCAACCTTACACAGCTTTTCCATCCAGAGCCGAAGTTCAAACAGTTCTAGACACTATTGGCTACAATAAACCTGTAGTGCATGGTCAAGTCAAGGTCTCTGCTCTTTCTCATCCATGGAAGTATCTGGCCAACGTGGTCATTCGTTGCTTCGGTCCTAAATCTGGAAGCCATCATCTCATCAACCAAACCGAGCTTCTTGTGCTCTATGCCCTAGTCTTTGGGGTAAATATTGACTTTGCTCAAGTCATATTTTCGGATCTTATTGACAAAATCACCCAGAGCACAACCAAGAAATCATCAAGGTCACAGGTGCCCTACATTCGATTTCTGAGCCTGGTAGCCATGACGGAGATTGGAGAGGATGATTATGTAGGCTTAATCGAACATCTTGAATATATTCCTGTCCCTGCCATGGGTGAGAAGATATTCCATTTCTTGAAGGCAAACAGAGGTCCTCCAATCACTACCCAAATGCAGGAGCTCATAGATTCTGCCAATGACAATGCAAATGCTAGTGATGATGATGATAATAGTGATGATGATGCTGATGAAAGCCACACTGGCTCTAAGCATGATGATGATGTTGCTGGTGATGGTGATGTTGGTGATTTTGCTCCTCTAAGTCCAATGGAGCTAAGTCCTCTTGGTGATGATGGTGATGCCCAAGAACAAGAGATCTCTGAGCAACTTCTGGAGCTCATTGACAGAAGTAGGCACATCATGTCCCAAGGTATGGATAGTACCGATTCCACCTCTGAGGATATTCAAATGGTAGTCCCAACCTTTGATAGACCATCCTCATCTCCAGTCCATACACCTATCCAACAGCCAAGCTCTAGTGAACCTCATGTGGTCACTAGTTCTACTCCCATCCGTAGCCCCATATATAAAAGGTCACCACAAGTGACTCATCATGAGAACTTTGAGGGAGTGCAATCCACACCTCTAACCTTAACTCCAATTACCCTTCCTCATGTTGAGGGGGAGCAATTGGATGTTGCAACCTTTAAGCCAGTGGATGTATCCTCACAATAGGATACATTTGTAAAAATGGGACTTAAACTGCTAGCTGAGACAACCTCCCAACAGGTTGATCTCATTGAAAGACAGACCTCAACCCAAGGTCACACTGTGTCTATCCCTCAATTGAGTCAGCCTATACCATCTACATTCTCCTAACAGAATGTGGATCCAATAAGGGATTCCCTGTTATTGAGTGCATCCCACACTCAGTCCACTTACCTTGCACCTATCATTGATTATATTCTTACACATGCACAACCTGCCAATGCTAGTGGTACAAACCAACCACTTGCACATGGCTCAACTCTCTTTCCCAATGAATTTGAGCAAATACACCAAGGCTCAAATGAGGGAACACACACCTTACCCAAATTCTTTGAACCTTTATCCACCCCTTCCACCTCTACTCCATCTATATCTTCCCAAACCCTAAACCTTACCCTTATCCAGACTATTAACCAAAACCTTGATCAACTAGCCCAAACCTTCCAAACCCAAACCTCTGCTGAATTGTCTAAACTTACCAAAGACATTGAGTCTCTCAAAACCCCACCCTAACCCTCCCTTGCACCCATTAACCTTACCCCAATCCTTACCAAAATAGACCATCTTTCTACCCTTCTTCCCTCTCAACCACAAATTCCCTGCCTACCTCAATCTACTATCTCTACCCTAAACCAAACCATCTCCAACCTCCTATCCCAACTCCAAAACCTACGCTCAATCAACCCAAACATTTATGTACCCATTCCTGAACAACTACTCCCTATGCCTTCTTTTCTCAAAGGCATCCTTGATGACATAGAAACCTTAACAGAATAATCCAGAATGAGTCATCTCTCATTATGGAAAGCCATTAAAGATCTCAAGGATGACCTCTCCCTTCAGCTCTCTAAAATTACCTCTACCCCTTCTTCCACCCATACTCCTACCCCTGCCCCTTCCCCATCCCATAAGCCTGCAGCAGGTGACTCCCCTCCTCCTTTTGATGATGCCAAAAAGGGGGAGAAATTCTCAAGTTCTTCCAGGGAGGATGATCCTGACTCAGAGGATATTGATGCTGCTTATGCTGAAACTGCCTCAAAAATCATGCAGCAGGAAGCACCCAAAGCAACAGCTCCCTCACCCATTAAAAGAAAAGCATCTTCTGAGGGGGAGCAAAGGTTTCCAAAAAGGTTGAAAAGGATGGAAAACAGGCCAAAACCTAAAAGAAAAATTGCTGAGGGTTGCTCTCCACCAATCACCATAGAGTCTGATTCTGATGATGAGGATGATACGCCACTTTCTGACATCCTCAGAAGAAGAAGACAAAGCCCTAAGCCATCTGCTCCACCAGAACCCCATCAGTCCAAAAGGATTCAACCTCTGTTCCTAAGGATAAAGGCAAACAAAAGATGACAGATGAGCAAGTTGAAGCAGATGATTAAATAAAAAGGGAGCTTGCTCTTAAAGAAAAGGAAGAAAGGGAGAATGCTCAATAGGCTCAAGCATTGGGTGTTTCAGTTGAAAAAATCTACCAAGACAAAGAGCTAGCATACCAGCAAGAGCAAGAACAAAGTCAAAATCAAGCTGCTGCTCAACACAAATTGGCAAGGGAAAAATCTCAGGCTGAACTACTCAAAGCTAGATCCCATGCTGATGCCATCAAAACCCTCTTCAACCTTGATTTATCCGCTCCCATCAACCTAAGTCAACAAAGACTTCAAAGCTTCAGAGAAAGAATTAATATTCTGAGAAACAGAACAGAACCAACTCCAATAACAAGAGCCACTGTCCATAAAGGTGATGGTGAACCCTACCTCAAAGCAATAAGATAGAACAACTTCAACAGCTGTGAAGTTGTATCCTATGAGAGGTGTCACATATATGGGTTCACAGAGTTAGTTGAGATCCTGTACCTTCTCTTCAAATTCAAATCAAAGCTCAAAGTTCAATTTATTCAGAAAATTCAGAATTGGATAGCTCTAGTTGTGTCACAAAGGGCCTCCACTCCAGATGATTATTACAAGCATGTGCACACAGTTAATAATCTTCATAAGAAAGGCTCCAAGACCTTCAAACCATTTGAGCTAAGAGAGGTACTATCCCAGCATGAATTCTTATCAGATTTTGAGGGTCACTCCTGAGCTGTACAAGTTTATAATTATGCCTGTTGAAGGTATATTCTTTCTGGACAGAGCTGGCACATGGAGGTTCTTTAGACAGTCTGAAATCCTTAAAGCTAGCAAGAAGTTTCTATTTGGGCTAAGGATATCTACAAGAGGCAGAACTGGAAATGAAAATTTTGAAGCCCTTGTTTAAGCCCAATGTGAAGTCTTAGCTGAAGCTGATCCCCATGCCAAAGATTTTGAAGTTAAATAAGAACCTTGGTGGGATGATTGAAGACTGATTCTAACTCTGAAGATTTTGTTGTTATTTAGTTGATTGTACATTATAGTTAGTTAGTAGTTTCTATGTAAACTCTTATGTACATCTCTTTATTCTGTTATTTCAAGTGATGTTTATGTATATCAGAAAACCAAAAAATATAAAAATGGAAAAATGAAAAGATACCACAAAAACAGAACAAAATGGTACAACACAGAAAAAGATTCCACAAAAACAGAACAAAATGGAACATTAGAAAAGGAACCAAAAACAGAACAAGGTTCAATAACTAATGCTAGATTTCAAATCTCCGCACAATACTATCTTAGTACCAAAGAAGGTTTATAAGAACCAGTATACCTTAAACACAATTTAACTCACAATTCATAACAAACTTTGATGCTTGCATCGACCCAACAACAGTAGATAACACAAATACCAACCTCTGGACGCTCGCATCCGCAAGCACAACTCTATATAGAGATCTTCATCTCGCAAGGCCTTTCGTCGTGCACCGCTGAGTCGCCTCATAAAATTCGAAACATCTTTTGGTCTAAAAGACCCATAACAACACTAATAGTACTATAACCTTGCGACTCCAACTTAGGTCACAACCTTTGCCATAAACTATCATGATATCGAATAGACCATAAATAAATATCGTCATTAGGAAACTCTTTTCATCACTACTCAAAGCGGGTCACTTAGTCAACTGAGCAAATTCTCAATCATCAACACTTCTGGCAGTTCTAATGAACTTACAATAAACTTTCAATCATTTCATTTTCACCATTTGGGTTTAACTGATACATAAAAGCACATCAAATTATGATTCAATTTTTTTTTGCCACAAGACTGACCTTGTAATTGGTCCTTTCTCATAAGAGGCTTCACATACTAACAATTATCTTTTCTTTGTACAACTCTCTAAGTCATCAAAGGAAATAGACTCGATTACACATATTCCTAAGTGAACACATCACTAATCAGTAACACGACAATCTTAATTTCAGAAAAGTCTCAAACACTAGAGAGTTAAAATCTCTAAAATAATTTGCTGGGGAGATAATCACTTCACCCTAATAATCAACTCTGTCTATCTTAAAACATAGAATTTGATGATAACCAAACCCTACATTCAGTATGACTTAGAAAGAATTCAAACATGTGTTGTTTGAATCAGTTTATGTAAAAATATGCTAAGTATGGAACCATCAGCTGAGGAAAATAAGCCATCAGCTGAGCATCAGATCCTTCTCAAAGTACAGCCAAAGGATATCGGCCAAGGAGCATCAGTTGAAGTAAACAAGTAAAGAAGACCATCAGCTGAGGAAAACAGTCTATCAGCTGAGCAAAATTGTTGATCAGCTGATGAAAATATTCTATCAGCTGAGTGAACAGATTGATCAGCTAAGTGCCTATTCTATCAGCTGAGTGAACAGATTGATCAGCTGAGGGGCTACTCTATCAGCTGAGTGAACAAATGGATAAGCTGAGGCCCAGAGCATCAGCTAAGTAAGTCTTCCTTTACCCAAGTCATCTCCCCCTTATAAGCCAATGTATTTGATTGATCAGCTGAGCATTATTGATCAACTGATCATACGAATACACAAGCTTATGTCCTCCTAAGCTTACTATTGAACAGCTGAGCATCTATATGATCAGCTGAGCAATATGTATCAACTGAGTCCTAGCAAAAAGTGATCAACTGATATATTTTGTCAACTGGGTAGTGAATATCAGAGTTCCTTGTACAATCTGTTAGCTGAGTTGTGAAAAATGTCAAATCTACTCTATCTTTTCAGATTGTAAGTCATATGTAAAAGGCAGAACATGTGTTCTATTATGCCTTAGATCTTTGTTTTTAAAAGTAAGAATGCACTTTTTGGATCAAGTATGAGACAAAAAGGTTTGATCTTATCCTCTAGAAAAGGATAATGATACCTCAAACAGACGAAGATCTTGAAGATTTGTTCAAACAACTAAGTATGGCTGGCAATCCCATACTTGGTAAAGTCAAATCAATCAGAAGCATGGTGTTGATTAAAAGTACAATCATGGAAAGGGAAAGAAACTTCTACACGGCAGTAGATGTGGGTTTTAATATTTTATATTGTGAATGGGTTGCACTTTTGCAGAAAAGTACAATTACTTTTATCATACAATTGATTAAAGTAATTTTACTTTTCACCTACTACCTTTACAATTAAAATATTATATTTCCACATCCTCTTTTTTTCTTACCTTCATGCAACCGGATCCACCAAGACTTCTATATATACTCATGCATGGTGGACATGCAACAATACTACACACAACACAACAAAGTGAAGTCTCTACTACACTAAAAGAAAATCTCATCAGTTGAGAAATTTCGTAGAGTATAAGCATTGTGTAGAATCAAACTTGTTCATGTGTTGAACACTCTATATACATTAGTTGTTTTAGAGTTAGCTTGTCTATGTGTTAGACAAATTGATGGCCACCTTTTATTGTACTTAGAATTTCCGCTTCTAGTACATGTAATTCTTGATTCATATGAATAAGAATTATATAAAAGTATATAAGTGTGTCTTTAATTTTTAAAAGCTAAAGTTTGTATTCAACCCCTCTTCTACAAACATTTGTTGTTACATACTCAATCTGAGACTAACATAATTTAACAACTTAATCACAAGGTTACTCAATGTACAACCTTACTTAAACATTTCACTACATTATCTCAATCACAAAATACCATTGGAATCCCCCAACTAACATTATACCTCCTATCTCCTCTAAGCACTTAACAAGTGCTAAGAGCGGTTAATAGCTTTCAACTGAAACTTGAGAGCTTATGGGACTAAAAGATTTCCAATTCAAACTTAATCATTCTACATCACCTCTCAACGAGAGACTCCTTAGATCTCAAGATCCATAAATGATTTCAGTGAGAAGTCCAACTCACTTGGACTAAACCGCACCACTACGATGGTGACACAATATCTATTATTTTATCACAGAAGCTACAATCCAACAGAGGATTCTTATTTCTTTTGAAGAAACATAAAAACATCAATTCACTTATAACATAACTCATCAGAGTAAATCTACCATACATGAAACATTAACTTTAGTTTCAATTTCAACTTAACCAATAATCTCAATAGGGTTCATACTTAGATAGAGAATCAATTCTCATATCAGAACACATAAGATGACACTAATAGATAACTCTATCAATAACTCACTAGTAATCCAAACCTGTAACCGCAGTCGCATAAGGGTTCATTCTATCAATTAAATCATCTTTTATATTACTTCACATATGGTGCCTCCCTCCTTGAACCAAGGATAATTGGCACTTTTCTGATCCAACTCCATTCTATGAAGTTCATAACTTACTCACCTTATTAATTAAGTCTTATTAAACAAGGCTTCTAATAACATAATCTCATGTTTTTATTTGCGAAGCTAATCTTAATCAAGACTTGGTTTCTCATTCTAGTGCTCAAAGCGTCTCATATTTCATCAAGGAAATCTTTACTTCTAAACCAGTCTATCCTTACAAAGGATCCATCAATGACTTATCCATAAAACAGGACTCAATACCCAAGCTCAAACAGCTTTCTGTCACTATCCAAGGTTCAATGTGAACCAGGACCACTATTCTTACTACCCATCAGTACCATTTATTTCTAAACTGCTACCCAAGGTAGACTTTTACATAAAGCTTAACACATTTCTGAAGTCAAACTTAGTAACAGAGGGCTAGCAACCCACTTGAGTTACCTAACACTCAGGCAACTCTAATCCTAACCCAACTTACCTACCCAGCTCAAATGGATTTCCTTTAACGGTCGGCCTGGTTTGAGACCAAACACTAACTCGAGTGCATGATTCACTCAAACCCAGGCTCTGATACCAACTTGTAACACCCTGATTTTCAGTACAAATTTAAACTTTTCGAAACTCACTTTTTAAACATAGTTTATATAAAACTTATTAAATATTAGCGGAAGCATCATGATATCTTTAAAAAATTTCAACAAAATACCATACTATTTTAAACATTAACTGTATCATATAATACAGTCCAAAGCCTCTGGTGTTACCATAGTCGATCTCACGACCAGTAACAACCAGTAGGAAATCCATAATTAGCAGAAAAGCAAGTAAAGCTATGCCCAAGGCATCTACCCGCCTCACCAAGGCCATAAGACAACATGCGGATACAAAACATTTTCATACACAATATTAGCTATAAACATAACTAGTGAGTACAACAAAAAACATTTGTCTTTCAAAACCAAGTCATCATCTTTTAGAAACCACAAGTTTGGCAATCAATATACTTTAAAAGTACACACATGAGCACAAAAGGATGCGGGTCTGTCCATTGAACCACAATGTCTCCACGTGGTAGCTAGCCACTATTAACATGTGCCCACATGGGGGATAACCACATCTCCCCGTCAAGGTGGGGATGCACGAAGCAGTCCACCATACAACGGTTATCTGGAGTGTAAGCCCTGTTCACCAAATCCACTCGTGTTGCCCTGGGTTTGGTGGCTCGTCAGCCCAGTGAACCCACACGGCCATGATGGCTACTAACATACCCGTACATCGCGGTTCCTTAATTGCTGAATCCACATGAAACTGTGCACGTCTCAATGGCTAGGAACCCTATGGTACAGAGTTCATATCACACAGTGGTCCGGACCAAATCACATACCCCAAAGGGTCACATAAATCACATGCCATAAAGGCCAAGTATCTCAAGGCATGAAGCTTATCAATAAACACATAAGTGTTGCAATTATACCACTTGAGCATAAATGCTCCATAATCAATATCACATATGGCATCTCAATGCCCACAATACATCATAAGTGTAAACATATCTTTCATTAACTCAAAACCATGTTTTATGTTTCAAAATCAAAGCTTACTCCTATAAGGAGTGTCATGTATTAATAACCATCAAGTAAAACACAAATAACATAGACTATCTCCCAAAGTTGAGCAATGGTCTTATTTTGAAAACCATTTTCTTAAAACACATCATATATCGAGTTCACAATTTTCACATTCTTGGAATTCAAAAGCTTCATAAATCATTTTCCAATCATAGAAAACATTATCAATTAAATCCATAGTTCCACATCCTTTGATTCATCAAGTTTCGTCAGGATCACAACTACATCCAAACCAAAGCTCAAACACTTGATCACAAAACTCAAGGTTAACTTATATCAGTAAACAAAAAACAAGGTTTGTAACTCAATTCTGGCCTTAAACACTATTTCGGGTCTACAAAGACTTCATTTATCCCTTATAAAACCTTAGAATCAATCCCCAAACAAGTATATAGTCAAATGGGGTCAAAAACATGAGTTTTGGGTGGTTCAGGGTGTCTCACGCCACAGAGCCTAGAGCTCACACTACGAGAAATTCTCTAGAAAAAGTTTGCTTTGCTGCACGCGACACGTCGCGTCGCGTCCCCCAACCCGTCGCGTCACGACCGGGTCTGCACAGGTCTGTTTCTTCTTCTTTCTTTGCTGCAGATTTCAAACTCTTCAATTTTCTTAACACCAACACATGTATTCCACCCAAAAGCCTTAAAACTCAACTATAACAACTTCATAACTCCAAAGTTAACACTTTGGAACATAAAATCACTCAAAAACCACAACCTCTAAATTTCTTGCCATTTTGACCCATTTACCAAATCAAACATAAACTTTAACCACAATTAACAAACTTCAGCTATAAATCATTGATTACAACGAATGAAACTAAAATCAAACTTAATCACAAGTTTAAACTTACTTGATTCAAAACCCTCACTTGTTCTTGCGTTTCTCTTGCTCAAAAATCAAACCCAACTTGAAGAAGATGATGAATCAACACCCACATCTAGAATTTATGCACCTATGCAATCACTTTCCCTTAATTCTCCTTGCTTCTCCTTGAAAAGCTTTCTAGAACCCTATATTTTCTTATCCACAATTTCAACAGCCATTTGCAACATTTTGACTTCAATTATTGAAGTCTAATACATATACATATACACATTTACACAATTGGTCGTCCAAGTATAATACCTTTTTCATTTGTTACCCAATTTAACTTATAACACATACATACACAGTAAGTAACCACAAAATATAAACCAAACACATAATTTACTAAATATCCATCTAAACTAGCATATATATATATATATATTATAATTTTACCAAAATTACGGGTATTACATGATTGATCATGTTACTTTGATAAATGTTTTCTATTTAAAAAATCTGGGATGTTACAAATCGGTATCTAAGCCTTGGTTTAAGAGATTCGAACATGCAAGTGGTGTTTCGACATAAAGCTTGGTTGAGATAAAGTATTCAAATGGGTTGGGTTAGGGACTGTGAGTTTAATCCTGTTGCATGTTCTTGTTTGATTGTTGCTTCGGGATTTGGCATACAGTTCTTGACGTGACTTTATTTTTGAAATAACTTTTGATGAGTTGTTAGCTGGAGCCATTCTTGGTGAGCACAAAGGAAAAGCATATATATGTATTGTATTTATGCAGTGTTATGCTATATGTAATAATGATTGTGTCTTATGCTATTATAGATGCTTTATGCCATGCATAATATTAATCATATAGGTTTAGAATCCTTTATTTGGGCCTTATTGCATGTACTTGTTTAATTGTTGTAGTAGGATAGAATCAAATATTCGACTACTTTTATGACTTAATATTAAGTAGGGACTCATATCTATAACGCATTTAACGTGTAATGGCCTTTTGTACTACTTTGGTTAGAATGCTTTAGCATATGGTGGACATTATGTGATACATAATCTATGCTTGTGAACTATTATGCCTTCTAGCGATGATGCTAAGATCGGAAATGTATAGTGTGTTTAGGATAATATACAGGTCTATATTATTACGAGCGCATGTTACATGATGGAACTTGACAGAATTATAGGGAATCTTGTGAATCAAGGGAGGGATACTTGTAGGATGTAGTATGCATGCAGAATAGGAGTGCCTTAGTGTATATAGGGCTACTTTAGATACGTGACAGGCATGCGGAAGTAAAGGTGGAATTGAACTATTGTGTTTCAAGGAGAGTGTGGTAAAGTCACCTGATACCTTAGGAGGCGTTTGGTTTGTTGGAATGCTAAGAATTGGAATTGGAATTGGAATTGGAATCCTTGGGAATTGAAATCCTAAAGGATTTGGAATTTGAATTCCAATTCCTTAGAAGTGTGTTTAGTAAGGTTTTGGAATTCGAAGCCCTAATCTGTGTTCGACACCCACAATCACCACAACCACCCAACACTGCCACCCTACAGTCACCACAACCACCGGTCGAAGCCCTAATCACTGGTCGAAATCCACAATCACCATAATCGCATGGTCGAAGCCCTAATCTGTGTCATCGGAGGGAACGTCGGTCATCGAAGGGAACGAAGATGGGTAGATCGAAGACGATGCGTAGAACGAAGCCCTAATCTGAAGACGTTGAAGATGAAGATGGGTAGATCGAAGATGGGTGAAGAAGAAGATGGCTAGAACGAAGATGGGTGGAGACGATGAAGACGAAGATGGGAGGTTACCGGAGGTGAAGACGGGTGAAGACGAAGGTTGCCGGAGTACGACTCTAACATCAAAGGCAGGAGGTTACAGGAGGTGAAGGGAAAAACAATCCTTGTTTGATGGAACGTGAATTCCATCCAAACTTGGATTTCAAGAAATCCTCTATCCATCGGATTTCAAGAAATCCTCTATCCATCGGATTTCAACACTAGGATTCAACATTCGGATTCAAACCATAGGATTTCAACAATAGGATTTTACATATCCGCTTTTCATGAGTATCGGATTCTAAGATCCGGATTCATCTCCCGGATTTCACTAGAATCGGATTTCACCATCAACTCCAAAATCCGCAACCTTCAACCTTCCAAGAATCCGATAACTTCAAATCTTGCATACCTCAACTTTCCAGTTTATACAATTCACATACAACTTCATATAAACTCATATAAATATGTTTAAACATGCAAGCATGCATATTAAACACCATAAAACCATAAGAACACCAAGAACATCAAATCCGATTACTTCATATGGTGTTCATAACAAAACCCTCTTAAAACCGTAGCATGCTTATAACAACTAGTATGTTAGAAAGAATCATGAAGTAATCATCAACCTTTGAATCTTGAATCACACAATCAAGAAATCACAAATCCGATTGCCTTCTCTTCATGTTTTTCTCCTTTGCTCTCGGTTTACACATAAAACACACACACATGCAAACTTCAAAGTGAAGTCACCTCTCCTGAATCCCACGTATATACACTAGATAGCATGAGGTGTCATGTTTCTATTATCTAAACACATGCACACACACGTCCGTATACATACATACATATATATATATATATGTATACTAACAATATATATATATATACATATTTCATTTGATAATCACTTAATTAGAATTAAATAAACATATACAAATAATAATCCAAGTGTAACATACCCCAAACCTATGTTTCTACTAGGCCCAATCTCAAGATGTTACAAATCTTCCCCCCTTAAATTGGATTCTGTCCTCGGAATCTATTCATCATTAAACAACTGCGGGTAACGAGCTTTCATATCGGCCTCGGTTTCCCACATCAAGTCTGAACCCAAACTATGTTTCCACTTAACCAGAACCATAGGAATCAGTTTCTTTCGCAACTTCATCACTTTCCGATCCAATAGTTCTACGGGTTCTTCCACCAACCTCTTGCTGGAATCCACTTTAAGATCATGTAGAGGTAGAATCTGACTTTCATCCTCAACTCTACATTTCCGCATATAATACACGTTGAAGGTATTGTTAGTACCTTACAATTCTGCCGGAAGGTCGAGAGTAACCGTCTGATCATTAACCACTCGTTGGACACGAAACAGCCTAATATAACGTGGAGCTAGCTTTCCCCGCTTCCCAAATCAGATAACCCCCTTCCACGGAGAAACCTTCAGATATACCAATTCCCCCTCAACAAATACAACCGACCTACGACGTCGATTAGCATACATCTTCTGTCGATCCCTCGCAGCTTTCAACTTCTCTCGCGCAATAGCTACTTTGTCTGCGGTGATTTGTACAATATCAGGCCCTGCATACTGTTTCTCACCCGCCTCTAACCAACGCGTAGGAGTATGGCAGCGACGACCATATAACATCTCATAAGGCGGCATACCGATACTCGAATGATAAGAATTGTTGTACGCGAATTCAATTAGTGGTGGATGGGAATCCCAAGAACCTCCATATTTTAACACACATGCCTGCAGCATATCCTCAAGTGTTTGAATTGTTCGCCCAGATTGCCCGTCTGTCTGGGGGTGGTAAGCTGTACTCAGATTCACACGTGTACCGAACTCCCGCTATAAACTGTTCCAGAAGTTCGACACAAACCTAGAATCTCTATCTGACACAATCAAAAGCGGTATACCATGTCGGGAAACAACTTCATCTATATACAACTGAGCCAACTTACTGAGTGATGTCGTTTTACTGGTAGCCAAGAAGTGAGCACTCTTGGTCAATCTGTCAACGATCACCCAAATCATATCATTATTCCTCTGTGTACGTGGAAGTTTCGTTACGAAATCCATCGTTATGTGCTCCCACTTCCATTCTGGAATCTGCAACTGTTTAATTGATCCATAGGGTTTCTGGTGTTCTGCCTTAACCTGTGCACATATATGGCAAGCCTCCACAAACTGTGCAACATCTGTCTTTATTGTAGGCCACCAATATAGCACCTTTAAATCGTTATACATTTTTGTGCTACCTAGATGAACAGATAGTATCGATTTATGAGCTTCAGTCATGATCAAACTCCGAAGACCTCCAAGCAAAGGCACCCAGACACGAGATTGATAAACCTTCAATCCCCTTGTGTCATGATTTAAATCATTCTTTTTCTTGGTCATAATCTCTGACTTCAGATTTCCATCCCTCAAGGCTTCCAACTGAGCTGCCTTCAATCTGTCAATCAAGTCGGAGACTATTTCAATTCGCAAAAACTTGATATGTTCATTAACTCCCTTGCGACTCAAAGCATCGGCAACCACATTAGCTTTCCCTGGATGATAGCGAATCTCGCAATCATAGTCTTTTACAAGTTCCAGCCATCGCCTCTGTCGCATATTGAGTTCTTTCTGTGAAAATACATACTGTAGGTTTTTGTGATCCGTACAAATGACGAACTTTGTACCATAAAGATAGTGTCTCCACAATTTTAACGCAAAAACCACAGCTGCCAGTTCTAAATCATGGGTTGGATAGTTCTTCTCATTCGGTTTCAATTGACGAGAAGCATACGCAATGAACCTCGTGATCAACTTCAGATTTCGAATAAACCAAAATGTCGTCAATAAATACTATCACAGATTTATCCAATAACGGTCGACAAACCCGGTTCATCAAATCCATAAACACTGCAGGTGCGTTAGTCAAACCGAACGGCATGACTAAAAACTCATAATGGCCATACCTGGTACGGAAAGCAGTCTTAGCAATATCCCCGTCAGAAACTCGTACCTGGTGATAACCCAATCTAAGATCAATCTTTGAGAAATACGAAGCACCCTGCAACTGATCAAATAAATCATCAATCCTGGGCAGAGGGTATTTATTCTTCACTGTCCGCTTATTCAGTTCCCTGTAATCAATACACATTCTCAAAGTACCATCTTTCTTTTTCACAAACAAGACTGGTGCACCCCACGGTGAAGAACTCGGACGAATAAATCCCCGATCCAACAAATCCTGAATGTGCATCATCATTTCCCTTATTTCAGAAGGAGCCAACCGATAAGGAGATCTAGCCACTGGATTCGAACCTGGTATTAAATCAATCTTGTACTCTACCTCTCGAACGGGAGGTAACCCAGGTAACTCATCCGGAAACACTTCAGGAAATTCTGATACAACTCGTACATCAGTAACTGCCCGTTTTTCTTTTCTAGCATCAATCGCATATGCCTGAAAACATTCGCATCCCTTACTCAAGGATTTCTTGGCCTTTAACATTGAAATGATAGGAAACACAGACTTGTTCCTTTCCCCTCAAGCCACCACACGCGACCCATCAGATAACGGAAATGAAATCAGCTTCCTATGACATTTAATACTCGCCTTGTGCTTAATTAGACAATCCATCCCTAAAATCACATCAAACCCTGCTAATGGCATCAACAAAAATGATACAGGAAAGCACTTACCATCTATGTCAATCTCAGCACCCGTCACAGAAGTCGTAACAGGCACTATCTTACTATTTGCTACTTCTATATCAATCGGCACAGAGATACTAGTAGTAGGCAAATTTAACTTAGCACAAAATGCTACAGAAATAAAGGAGCAATTCGCTCCAGAATCAAACAACACACGAGCAGGTAAGGAGTTTATAAAGAACGTACCGATGATCACATCATCTGTGGCAGTAGCATCATCTACTGTCATCCGGAACGCCCTGCCCTATGGAGTTGGAGGATTCTTCCTTTTCTGCCCACCCACTGCAGACGAGCCCCTAACCACCCCTGCCCCTGTCCCAGCCCCGGGTCTTCTCCCTGTAGGGCAATCACCTGCCTTGTGCCCCTCCTGGTGACAATTCCAGCATACATTCCGAGGGTACCGACAATCCTTAGATTCGTGCTCGTGCGTTCCACATCTCACACATCGCATAGTCTGCGCAGTACACTGCCCAGTGTGAGTAGCCCTGCACCTTGTGCATCATTGAGATTTACTCACCGAATCCCCTGTAGGAGCTTTTATATTCCGACTGCCCTGGGACTGGTTACCCTGCAATTTCTTCTTTTGCTGGCTACCCCTAGCCTGGTCATACCTCGGCTTCTACAAAGCCGCCTCCTCCTTGCTCTGTTTGTCTTTGGCCTGGATGTCCTCCTTAACAGATTTTGTCAAGGTGAAGGCCTGGGACAGAGATCCAGCCAATCTCGTGGTGCTCCTGTATTCTGGTAACAAAGCCCCGATAAAGTGTTGAACCTGGGAAGATTCATCAGGCACCCACTGAGATACAAACCTCAGCTTAGAGTTGAACTGTTCAATCAGTTCATCCACCGTCATCTTTCTCGTCATCTTTAGTTCCATGAACTCCTGCCTTATTTTATTCAATTCAAAGGCGTTGCAGTACTGTTCACACAATTTATCCCGAAACTGGTTCCAAGTGATTGAATCCATTTGGGCTCGCGACAAGTGGGTGGTAATAGAATCCCACCAAGCCATTGCTTTGCCTTTGAGCATCCGGGTAGCAAAGCATACTCTCATTTCCTCTTCACAGTTACACGCATCCAAAATCCTCCCTGTGTCTCTCAACCAGTTTAAAGTGACATTAGGATCCGTGCTGCCATGGTATTCCTCTGGTTTACAATCCAGGAATTGTTTATAAGTACACGGCTGCATGTAACCCATTCCTGACGGAAATCCCATAAATGGATAAGAATAACACCCCTGTGGCATTGACCCCTGTGGAACAGATCCTTGCGGATAGGGCCCCTGGGGAAACAAAGGATAATAGAACGGTTGAGTCATCGGTTGAGTAAATGGTGGTATTGGCATTGACATTGGAGAAACCTCTGCCAATGTAGTCACTGCTGGAAAGATAGGGGGTATCGCAACAGTAGTTGAGGCTACATAAATAACTGGTGGTTGTACTGCAGGAGCCTGCCTCTGCTGCTCTAATTCTGATCTCAAACCTTGCAGCTGACCTTCCAGTTGGAATATATACTCATCCCTGTCATCAACTGCTGTACCAGCATTGGTTGGAATCTCAACAGTTGCAGTAGGGACTTCGGCAGTAGATGGGACAGTAGGGGTACCGGTCGAGTAATCACGTCCAGCCATTGTTATTCGTAACAATCACATCACCTCACGATTTATTAGATAAATCCGTTAGTACACAACATACTAACTCCACCCTCTCCAATTCACCCAATCCCACACCCAAGGAGTAATCGACCTACCACGAGCCAAGATTTGGGAATGTAACACTTCCACTGTGCCTACACTTCCAAACCAAGGCTCTAATAACAAACTTGTAACACCGTATTTTTAACCCAAAAATTTTCACTTTTAATTACACCGCGGACGCGTTTAAACAACAAAGTAATTACAACTAATTACAACCACGGTTTACAAAATATCAGTATTACAAAACACGGCTCGTCACAAATACATTATCAGAGTCCTAGGTGATTACTCCCCAAGCTAACCACTCTCAGCCGAGCCGCTGACTTACCAAAACCTGAAAAAAGAGTGAGAGGTGGGGATTAGCACAAAGCTAAGTGAATGGAGTATCACAAAACAGATATATCAGCCAGAACCGCATGATATCAACAACCACAAATAAGCACCCTGGGAAGACCTGCGGTTCTGCAGGAACCTACAACCAAGGCCAGCCAAAACAAAGGTTTACCGAGAGTCCATTTGCTATTCTCACACAGTATCATCCTCTGGTAACAACAAATGCATCCCAAGGTCCTGATACTGCTTAGCCAATAGCAAATGAACCCAACCCATAAGCCCAGTTGTAAACTGACTTCCCTTCCAACATGTATACATATCACAGCATTCAACAATTAACATTCACAGTTAATTAACCAATAGATATAAAATATATTCACAATAGCTGCAACCAAACCAGTACAACTAATATCACCCGTGAGCAACATCCACTCACCTCTGGTTCTCAGATATTCCACTCAGTGATCTAATGTTACTGAGCCTTGTCTGTCCCTGAGAACACAACAACCAACCATTAGTAATCAATTCATAAATATATGTATCAATCATATATTTATGTCCTTTAATCAAACATAAACATGTAAGAATCACATATGAATACGCATATATCACATAGCATCATACAATGCAAAACAACAAGCCAAAACTGTCAGATTTCATGAGAAATCTGACACTACCATCGGAATCCGCAACCCCTATCGGATATCAAAGAAATCCGATACATCCATCGGATTTCAAGAAATCCCATACTTCCTTCGGATTTCACTTAGTACAATCGGATTTTCCATGCTACTCGGATTTCAACACTAGGATTCCACATTCGGATTCAAACCATAGGATTTCAACAATAGGATTTTACACATCCGGTTTTCATGAGTATTGGATTCTAAGATCCGGATTTAGCACCCGGATTTCACTAGAATCGGATTTCACCATCAACTCCAAAATCCACAACCTTCAACCTTCCAAGAATCCGATAACTTCAAATCTTGCATACCTGAACTTTCCAGTTTATACAATTCACATACAAGTTCATATAAACTCATATAAACATGTTTAAACATGCAAGCATGCATATTAAACACCATAAAACCATAAGAACACCAAGAACATCAAATCCGATTACTTCATATGATGTTCATAACAAAACCCTCTTAAAACCGTAGCATGCTTATAACAACTAGCATGTTAGCAAGAATCATGAAGTAATCATCAACCTTTGAATCTTAAATCACACAATCAAGAAATCACAAATCCGATTGCCTTCTCTTCTTGTTTTTCTCCTTTGCTCTCGGTTTACACATAAAACACACACACATGCAAACTTCAAAGTGAAGTCACCTCTCCTTAATCCCACGTATATACACTAGATAACATGAGGTGTCATGTTTCAATTATCTAAACACATGCACACACACATACATACATACACACGTCCGTATACATACATATACATATTTATACTAACAGTATATATATACATATTTCATTTGATAATCACTTAATTAGAATTAAATAAACATAACCAAATAATAATCCAAGTGTAACATACCCCGAGCCTATGTTTCTACTAGGCCCAATCTCAGTATGTTACAGAAGCCATTACTACTATGGGATGGATAGAGTTCACATGATTGTCTAAAGAAGAGTACTCGCCTAAAGTGGAGATGGAACGAGTAATGGATGACTTTATGAAGCTGGAGCAGACTACACAGACCATAAATCGTATAACTACCGACTTTAAGATGAATCTATTGTATTGTCCTACGTATGTGAATGATGAAGTGTTATAGATGCACCGCTACTCTCAGATTCTCCGAGAGGATATATGGTAGTTCATGTCCATTGGACAGTGTACCACTTTGTAACAGATGATTGAGGCTGGAAGGAAGAGAGAGATATTCTTGGAGGCTAGGAACATAAGAGAACAGTAAATCAAGCTGAAGCTGGTGCCTTCATCGGAAGGCCACAGCAAAGAACTGCCTAGTTTCCTAAATGTGGTCAGGGGAACATGGGAGAATAGCGTATGGGATTAGGATTAAGCTGCTACAACTATGGGAAACCAGGCCACATATGCAAGAATTGCCTAATCAACACAAATGTCTGTTTTCTTTGCAACGAGCTGGGAAACATGATTTCTAAGGGCCCACAAACAAATGGGGTGGGGAGACCCGCATGGCAACCTCCACTTATGATCATGGATGGGAGAGAGGGAAAGAAGGTAGAGGCACTAAAAGCAAAGAGGCGAGACTTTTAGATGACTGTTGATGAAGCTACTAAAGAACCGGATGTTATTGAAGTACAATTATTATCAACTCTTTAATCACATTATTATTGTTTCATTTCGGGGCTAGCAAGTCCTTTGTATCTTCTACTTTTTGTAAAAGTTCTGTAATAGAGCTGGTGAAGCTACAAACACCTCTAGAAGTGGAGATAACCAGCGATAAGGCTTTGAATGTGCATATTATGTATAGAAACAATGTAATAGTGATAAATGATGTAAAAGTTCTCATAGATCTTATCCCAATGCCAATGCAAGAGCTTCAAGTGGTCTTAGGTATGGATTGCTTCGGCCGATATCAAGCGAGTATTTTGTGCAAGCAAGGAATCGTACGTATTTATAACCCAAGTGGGGAGAAATCTCAATATACGGAAAACACCCTAAAGGAATGTCTGCATTCTGCACAGTATCAAAGGCAGTCAAGTATCTTCATAAAGGTTGTGTCGCATTCCTCGCTCATGTTGTAGACAGTAAAGCAGAAAAGAAGAAATTGAGGGTTTTGGATGTGCTAGTAATTCGAGAATATCTGGAGGTGTTTCCTAAGGATGTACTAGGAATTCCGCCTAACAAACAAGTTGAGTTCAGAATTGATCTTGTGCCGGGAGCAGCACTGGACGCTAAGGCACCGTATCGATTAGCACCACTGGAGATTAGAAGTTGGTGTCACAACTACAAGAACCGCTAGACAAGGGATTCATTCATCCAAGTAGCTCATCGTGGGGAGCACCGATGTTGTTTGTTAAGAAGAAAGACTATACGTTTTGGAAGTGGATTGACTACTGCGAACTGAACAAAGTGGTAGTGAAGAACAAATATCTGTTACCCAGAATTAATGATCTATTTGATCAACTCAGGAGCAGCTTGGTTCTCCAAGATTGACTTACGGTTAGGTTATCACCAACTGATAGTTCGGGAGGAGGATGTGGCAAAGATGGTGTTTCATACACTATATGGACATTTTGAGTTTGTAGTCATGTCGTTTCACCTTACGAAGGCACCAACAGCCTTCATGGATTTAATGAACAGGGTTTGCGTTGTAACACCGTATTTTCACCCATAAAGTTTTCACTTTTTAAATACAATGCGGAAGCGAATTAAATACCAAAAATATTTACAACAGTACATAAACCAGGTTTTACAAAACCGTTTTGTTTAAAATACAGTATTACAAAAACTACGGCTCGTCACAAATCTAATCAGAGTGCCTGTCAATTATTCCCCAGACTACACCCCCTCCCAACTACACCGCAGAACTCACCAGCCACCTGTAAAAGTAGTGAGAGGTGGGGGATTAGCACAAAGCTAAGTGAATGGAAGTAAACCACCACAGATATACTAGCAAGTAACCGCATGATATCAACAACAGTAAACACATAATCACCCTTTGCCTCACGAGAAGACCGGCGGTTCTGCAGGAACCGACAACCAATGCCGGCCAAAGCAAAAGTTTACCGATAGTCTATTTGCTATTCTCACACAGTATTATCTTAAGTTGCAACAAATGCATCAAAAGACCACAATACTGATTAGCCGATAGCAAACAAACCCAGCCTAATATGCCCAGCCGGAAGCTGACTTCACAATAGGCGCAAATCAATTAACATATCACAGTTAATCAATTAGCAGACAAACAATTTATCCATGCATCAATTCACATATAGTTGCAACCAAACTAGTTACAACTAATAACACCCGTTTGAGTAAACATCCACTCACCTCGAGTTCTCGAACTCCCACTCAGTGGTCTAATGTTACTGAGCCTTGTCCTTTCCTGACATCTGAATAACTGAAATCAGTAACTGATTCCTAAATATATACCAACCACATATATTTATATCATTTTAAATCAAACATCACATATAAGATTCACATATGTAACATATAACCCATAGCTTTAAAAAAAGCAAACAAACAACAAAATCCTCCATAACCGCGGACGCGTCGCGTTCAAACACCCGATGCGTCGCGTCGATGCAAATTGTCGGATTTCCACAATCCGAGTCCCATGTGTCGGATTTCAAGTCCCGGGTTTCCACTATCGGATTCTTAGTGTCGGATTACACTCCTCCGGATTACCATGATCGGATTTTGGGTCCGGATTTCACCAATCGGATTTCCAATCAGATTTCCACAAGAATCCGCCAATAAAAGGAACGCGTCGCGTCAGCCCCTGCATCATCTTCTTCAACATTCAGCCGACTTACCACTTTCCAAATCCGATTTAAACACTTGAAATCCAATATGAACACTTCTAAAACATGTATAAACATCTTATGACATTTATCTAACATCAAGACACATCAATAACAATTAAAACACCAATTCAAACAAAACCCATTTGTCAAGTATGGAGCTTCAAGCTCCATTCATGGTGTTTCACTATATAAACATGTATTTCATCAGAAAAGCATACCAATATGATCAGAATCACGCAAAGAACATCATCATACCTTTGTTCTTGAATTAACACCCAACAATCCTAGCTTTCACCTTTTCAAGTTTGTGTTCTTTCTTTGCTTTTCTTTCAAAACACACACAACACACTTTTCACTTTTGAAAGACATATGAGCAGGCACTTCAATTATCACCCATGTATACCTTCTCACAAAATAAGCAGGAGGTGTAACAAAGTATCACACAATTCCTACACATGCAATACAGATACACATACTTGTGTACATACAATTGAATATATATATATATATAAAATCAATTCTTAATTAACTTACTAACTTTAATTAATACCATTAATTAAAATCATTTAATTAAATGCTAAACAAGCAAATAATCAAACATAAATCACGTATAAACGTACCTTGGCCTACGTAACAACAAGGCCCAAAATTAGGATGTTACATGCGTGCCGATGTTAGACAAGTCTATGATAGTATTTATTGATGATATTTTGATTAATTCGAAGACCAAGGGAGAACTCGAAGGTCATTTGAGAGAAGTATTAAAAACTCTAAATAATGAAAGACTGTATGCTAAGTCTTTGAAGTGCGAGTTTTGGCTACGAGAGGTACAATTTCTAGGGCACGTGGTAAACAAGGACTGTATAAAGGTGGATCCTGCAAAGATCGAAGTAGTAAAGAAATGGGAATTGCTGAAAAGTCCGATAGGCAGTTATTATTAAAGACTTCATTCAAAATTTCTCGAACATCATGGTACCTTTGACAAAAATAACGAAGAAAAGTGTACAGTTTAATTGGGGAGAGGAAGAGCAAGAAGCTTTCAAGACCTTACATGGAAAATTGTGTGAAGCACCTATTCTAACTTTACCTGATGGGATTGATGACTTCATGGTCTACTGTGATATGTTTCAGGTAGGACTTGGATGCCTGCTAATGCAATGGGGAAAAGTGATAGCATATGCATCTCGACATTTGAATTACATGAGGGTAAATGACTTGTAGTTAGTGGGTGTGTGTTTGCGTTAAATATATGGAGATGCTACTTATACGACGTCAAATGCACAATTTACACCAACCACGAGAGATTGAAATACTTTGCCACGCAAAAGAATCTTATGAAAATGAGGCAAAGGAGATCGTTGGATTTGGTGAAGGAATACAATTGCGAAATTCATTATCACCCGGGTAAAGCCAATGTAGTGACGGATGCGCTAAGCTGGAAGACCAGCTATGTGAAACTGAACGTGACTTGCATGAGAATGAATGTGACTATGACGTTGTTTGAATCGATTCGAGAAGCTCATGTGGAGGCTATGAAGGAAGAGAACCAAAAATTAGAACGGATAAAAGGGTAGATAGTGCATATGGTGAAAAATAGGCGGGAATTGATGACTTGTTACGGGTGGATATAGGTACCGAAGGTACTAGGGGTTCATGATACAATACTCAATGTAGCTCACAAGTCAAAATTTTCAATAGATCCGGGCACGACGAAAATGTATAAGGATTTGAGGATTGATTATCGAGGCCTGGGATGAAAAGGGATGTAGCAAAATATGTGGAGAAATGCTTAACATGTTTACGGGTAAAGGCTGAACATCAGAGACTGCACGGGAAATTGCAACTGCTAGAGATACCTGTGTGGAAATGGGAGCATATTACCATCGATTTGATCACAAAGCTTCCAAAGACTCCGAGAAACGTTGACGCAATATGGGTTATTGTGGATTGTTTAACTAAAAGTGCTCACTTTATTATGATAAAGGAAGCATTTTGAGCAGAAAATATGAGCAACGTGTGCATTAAAGAGATGATATCATGTCATGGGGTGCCGGTGTCCATTGTATCAGATCGAGATGTGCGACGATTTACATCCAGGTTTTGGGAAAAGTTTCATGAGTATTCGGGTACTCGGGTCAACCTTAGTACAACATATCATCCTCAAATTAATGGTCGAAGTGAAAGAACAATACAAACACAAGAAGATATGCTTCGAGCCTGTGTGTTAGATTTTGGGGGAAGCTATGATGTATATCTACTGTTAGCAGAATTCTCATACAATAATAGTTGCCATGCTAGTATTAGATGCCTCCATAGAGATGTTGTATAGGAGGAGATGCATAACTCCTATCTACTGGGGAGAGGTCGGTCAACAGGAATTTGGAAGCTCATAAATAGTACACAGAATGTTGGAGTATGTACAACAAGTTCGTGAAAGATTGAAAGCCACACAGAATAGACAGAATAGTTATGCCTATAAACGGAGATTGTGACTTGAATTTCATGTTGAGGATTTTGTTTTACTGAAAGTCTCCACGTGGAAAGGTGTTATACGATTTCGGAAGCAAGGGAAACTGAATCCCCGATATATTGGGCTGTTCAAAGTGATAGAAGAGCTGAGAAGGTAGCGTACTGACTGGAGTTGCTAAAATACACAATATTAAAAAACACAAAGCCTTTATATATATGGTTTAAGAAAAAATATGAGTACAAGATTATAACGTTATTAAAATAATAGATTTTTTTTGTCCAAAGGTGTTAAAGTTATTATTTAAATAACTAAGATAAAATATCTATCTTAGTTATTTGAAAAGATCGATTTATTAATATACACTATAATTTTTAGCCAAAAATAACCATTTTAGTTAATTTATAAAACTTTTTAATTATATACATTTATTTAATCCTAAATAAATACATATTAATAATTCAATTGGATAAATAACTAGTAAATTAAGCCCATTAGTTTACTAACCTCTTATTTTTTTTAAATCCTATAGAATAATATCTCACATCTTAGTTGCTAACATTGCTCGATTTATAGCACCCACAAGTGTTACCCTTGAGTGTCGTATGTCATTGACAGTGACATCAAATGGTTGTGCACATAAATCCTAACAAACTCACAGTTGTGTAAGCAAGTTATCAAAACATGATGACACAAACCTAAGGAGACCCCTAGAGAGGCACTTAGGTTATACTAGGCCGTAAGAACTCTAATACCTGGGTGACACATAAAAATCAAATATTTATTCAACTCCAATTAATTTACCTTTCATGTAGCAGGTATAGGATTTTCCTTTTGCACTATGATATATCAATTTTGAGTATAAGTATGGATAAAGGCAACTCAACTACTCACAAATTATATTTCTTGACTATATAACTTTAACCGACATAGTTAAATGCCATAGAACAAATAAGTTCATTTGGACATTGCCATGCACTTTACCTTAGTCTTTCAATTAATAGGCCCATAAATATCTCTCTTCAAAAAAATAGGGGTAAATCACATGTTTCATACCTGCCTCTAGCAACAATAGATTCCTTTGAAACTAGATACACTCCTTATGACTACTTGTTACGTGTTAGAACACACTAAGACATCCATAAGTCCCCGTATCCCAAATCAAGTACCTCAGATAATAATTAAGGACAACCTGGTGAGACATACCTATGACAATATCCATGAGGTATTCTCAACTGTGGATCACTATCCAATATATGTTATTAAAAGATATCCGTGAATTTCGTCTACTTCTCCTGTAGCCATATTCTATCCCCGAACACTCTACCAAAGTACATGATAACGTTATAGCCCTGTCGTAGCTCCCACAACCACAGGTTGCCACAGACAAGTATTGAATAAGCCTAGCTTATTCCTGGATTACTTAAAACATGCAAAATAGTAAACTCCTTCCAAACCAGTTATGTAATTCCGGGATCACAAACCAAGGGATATTTACAAATTTGACTGTTTAGAAGATATTGCTCCCTAAATCACTTGTTACATCTTAGTATTACTAGTCACAATTAAACTCCTTGGAAATATAAGCTTAGTTGACAAATTTAACTAGTAACATTAATTCAAAAAATCTTATAAAAAAACACAAAACCAACACACTAGCAAAGTTTTGCCCTAATGATCGTTTTGTTGAAATGGTTTTACAACAATTTACAGAGTTTATTACACTATTCTCTAAAGTTGGAGGTTACTAGCAAAACTCCAAGTTTCTTGCTTAACTTGCGACTTCCACATGTTGCCCTTGTAGATATTTAAATTATTTACTATTTCCAAATAGTTAAAATGATAAGTTCCATGTTTGCAATCCATGCAAACTTAAAAACTCCACAAGCACTTATCTGATATTGATTTCTAGATATTTAATTCTAAGTTATTATTTCATTCAACAATTCGTTACAAAAATACCAACACTATTCTCTGACTTATTATTTCTTTCACCAATGCTTTCAATAATTATTTATTAAAATATATGATTTTTATTGGAATGCTTTTAGTAAGCATTCCTAACTACAGAAACAACTCCTCTAGGAAGTACCACATTCTCTCATACCTAAGCACAATCCGAAGATTATGCTTCCAGTCGAGAAAGTTAGGTCCAACAAGCTTTTTCTTCTCCAAAATGGACCCAAGTGACAGATTCCATGTTAGAGTTATTTGAGTTGTTTGCCATATACAAGTTAAGATCTTTGGTTTAATTAGTAATTCACAAGATTGAAATATTCCAATAAATCCATAATCAACATAAAAGTCTAGGACCTATATTTCACACATCCAATGCATGATGGAGGATATCACACCAAAAAAAGGACATTTCTGGTAGGTAGTAACTTTACCTAGCATGTTGAAAAACGAACAGGACTCCTAGATCCTCATAAGAGTCATGTACAAAACCCTTCCAAGCATGTTTACCCTATTCGAATGCATTAGGCTTAGAATTATTTGGAATTCACTACTAGACCACAACAGCTAGACATGTGGTTTCCTAATCATGGATATCATCCTACACTATAGAAGGTGTGACAAAGCAGCCTACAACAGAGGCTGTCCAACTACAGTGTACCTTAAGTAGCATCCGGTTCCTAGATTTATAGCACTGACGGTCTTAGATTTCAAGGTTAAAGTATTCTAGAAAAACTTAGGAGTTCCCGTTTTTAAATCACTTCAAAACCTAATTTTAAATTCCATTTTACATGTATACCCCATAGAAGTATACAAAACGTATACTAGTTAGACATGTAGTTTTATGATGAAACAATTTTAAAATCCACTTTAAAATATAACATGATGATGTGTGAAATCTAGGTTATAAAATTGAGTCCATAATTCAACTTTTCTAGCACACACACAATAGGCAAGTATACCGAATCATGTAGTAGCACAGTAGAGGCAAATAATAGGTATTGTATCCATGGAGAGCGGTGCAAGCAACAAAAACGAATAATAGACTAGTAATTAACCTAAAGGAGGGGGCTTTTCAATTTTAAGATTGTGATTTAACTACAAAAACTACTTAAACGAATGACCTACTCTTAGTCCCATGTTTAGAATAGTTAAATTTGATGAGACAAACCATAGATATGTATAGATGATAGGTTAAACATTAGGAATTATGTAAGTCTGTTTTAGACTGACTAGTCAGCTTAGACTCACTAGTCAGCTTAGGCTGAGTAGTCAGCATATAAACAGATAGAGAGTTTTCTATGTAAGTACTAGATAGCTCGGTGACTTCTAAGCTACGATAGGTTTCTGGAATGAAGACTTGAAGATTTGAAGAATCAAGAAGTCAAGAACTCAGCATGATAATGTCAAGACTGAGCGAGTCAGCTCAGCGTCAGAAGTCAGTTCAAGAATTGAAGTAAGTTCTAAATTCTGTTATAAACTCTCCATATCTATGACATTTAAATTTAAACTATCTATTAGTTGGATAGAGATCTCAAACGGAATTAGGTAGATATGTTCTAATTAAGAAGTTTGTTATGGTTTTAAAGAAAAGATAAGTTCTATCTTTAAACTGCAATTTGTTCGTAAATATATCAAGTATGAGTATAAACCTTCTTATGGTTTTGAATATATATAGAACACAGAATACTGAATGGAGGGTACTGCATAAGTTGCAAAACGTACGTGTGTTCATCATACTTGATACGTGTGTGTTGCGATAACTTTGTGAGTTCAAAGTTCGAGAGAGAGTTTTCAAGAGTTCTTGTTAATCAGTTTTAACAAGGAGTTCGATCATCAATTAGTTTGTGTTACAAGAATGTTTAGAGAGAGTTGAGTTTATAATCAGTGTAAATATCAAATCATCCTGTTGATTTGATTAGAAAGTAATAATTGTAATCATTCTGTTTGATCATTGAATATACATTTGATTAATTTGATTGATTGTTTTAAACTGTATTCAACCCCCCTTCTACACTATATCGGTTGCTTGTTTACCCTCTTTGGGACCAACAACTGGTATCAGAGCAAGTTTCTTCATTAACTGAAGATCAAGATCCGCTGTCAAGAGGTCAAGATGTCTATCAACAAGCAATCAAATCATGTTCCAACAATGGCGGCAAAAGGGTGTCCTATCTTTGATGGCAATGACTATCCTATGTGGAAGTTCAGAGCCATGCTATATTTGAAGTCAGTGGATCACAGGATGAGTACCGTGATTCAAGATGGCCCAATCATACCCATGATCCATATTACTGCCACTGACAAAACTGTTCCCTCTGGAGAAACTCCCAAGCCTGAAGTATCTTGGACTGAGGAAGATCACAAACTATTCAATCTTTATGATAAGGCACAAATCATTATAGCAAATGCTTTGACAAACCCTCTTCTGCATACTGTAGCTGGGTGCCAAACTGCAAAAGAGATGTGGGATACTCTGAGTATCACGAATGAAGGCACTGACCTTAAGCAACATAAGAAGACAAATCTGAGTCGTTCTTATGAGACTTTCTTTGCCAAAAAGAATGAAACTCTTGCTGATCTGTTTATCATATTTCAATGCTTGATTAACGATCTACTCTTGGTAGGTGTCAAGAAAGATGAAAATGAGTTAGTACTCAAGTTCTTGGATGTGTTACCAGAAGAATTCAATGATATTACCACTGCACTTCATGCTGGAGGAACCTTAGGAAAATATGATCTCAGATCTATCTATTGTTTCCTTCTAAATCATCAATAGATCATAGAACAGAAGAAAGTGGCCCAGCAACAAATAAAAGAATCTATCAATAATGTTGGATCTGCATTAATTGCAGAAAAGAAGAAGGGATCCAAAAAGTCTCAAGCTGAGATTGACTCTGAATCTGAATCTGAGGAGGTAAGTCCTAACTCAGATTCAGATGATGAAGAGATGGATGCTCTTACTGAACAAATGGTAATGTTAGCAAGGAATTTCAGAAAGTCCAGAAGTGGAAGGGGTCAATCTGACAAAAGCAAAAGTGGTAAGTCTACTTTTGATCCTAAGAAAGCTAAGTGCTACAACTGTCAGAAGATAGGACACATAGCTGCTGAGTGCAGAGTTAAGAAGGGAGAATCAGCTTCAGTGGCTGACAAGAATGCATACAGAGCTGATAAATATAAAAAGAAATATCAGAGACTCAAAGCCAAGCCAGATGAAAACACCAAAGGTCTTCTTGCTGAGACTTGGGTTACTGAATCATCTACCTCAGATGATGATGAGCCAATTAGGTGTTTGATGGCCATTGAGGATGAAGAGGAACAAGTTGACTATGAGTTAGAAGATAGTTCCTTTGATGAGGATCTAGCAGAAGCGGCTAAGCTGAGTAAGCAAACCAACAATTGGGATCCTACCTCAATGTATAAGGTAAATAACTTCAGCTCTTACACTGACGAACAAAAATGTTTAATGTTCAACTATCTGTTGAATGACTTCAAAACCTTTCTCACAGTTCAATCTAATTTGAAAACTGAAATTTCAAAATTAAAAGATGAACTTAAACACTCTGAAACTCTCATAAATACTGGTAAAAAGACTCAAAGTGATTATGAGTGCCAGCTTCACATAAACAAACTTCTAAGTGAAGATTTACAAGAATCAAAAGAACAAGCTGACAATCTAAGAAAGATCTGTGAATCTTGGTGTAAGTCATCAAGGGAAGCAGAAAAATGTATCAACCAGCAGATACCAAATCAAGTAAAAGCAGTGCTAGGGAGAGATTACAGTGTTGCTGCTGATGAAATCGTCAAAGAACAAGTCAGTCTTGAAGACAAAAAAGTGAAATCGGATGATACACTTCCAAAGACATTTTTAAGGAACAAGGATGGAAAACAGTTCAAAACCAATAAGTTTGTGAGACCAAATCAAAGCCCCCAGGTTATTCATACAAACCCTCAAGCTGAATATTCTAGATCCAACAGAAACTGTAAGTCAGTTTTCAAAAGATTGGATTACAATCCTGTGAGAACAACTGTCTTTGACAAAATAACTCACATCAACTCAAAAAGACATAACTCTCAAGCCAAATATGAAAGGTTGTCTAAGAACAGGAAGTTGTCTGTAAGTCAGACTTCACCAAATAAGGGTAACCATAAAGCCGACAAAGGTAAGTCCAAAGTCAGAGAAAATCAAGTAGACAAACTGTCTAAAAGGATTGAAAGGTTATCTACATCTTATGACCCTAAAACTGAATCCAATATTAATGTTGGAAAACTCAAAGAAGTCACCCAAACACCTATCTTTAGAAGAAAATGAAATAATTGTGGTGACAGAGGTCATGAAGCCAAAGATTGTGTAAGTACCAATCTTAGGCCTGAAAAAGTAAAGGATGATCAGTCTAAAACAGACTCAAAATCTGTTCAAGCTGATCAGTCAGCCTCTAAAGAATTAGCTAAGTGCTCATCCTCAGAACCCACCAAACAGTGGGTTCATAAAAGAAACTAATGTGTTTAGTTGATCATGTGCAAGGCTCCTACAAGTGGTACCTAGACAGTGGATGCTCAAGGCACATGACAAGAAGCAAAGGGATTCTAAGTGAATTCCAAAACAGTGAAGGACCCAAGGTGATATTTGGGGATAATTCTCAAGGAAGGACTAAAGGTTATGG
Organism: Dittrichia graveolens; assembly: GCA_038502395.1. NCBI lineage: Eukaryota > Viridiplantae > Streptophyta > Magnoliopsida > Asterales > Asteraceae > Dittrichia > Dittrichia graveolens. The sequence goes on along the minus strand of JARJIL010000007.1, from coordinate 54,051,434 downwards.
AAAGATAATTGCTAGAACAGTCACTTTCAAAAAGGTAGCATATGTTGAAGGCCTTAAACACAATCTAATAAGTATCAGTCAATTGTGTGATGAGGATTATCAAGTCACCTTCAGAAAGCATGCAAGAAAAATTTATGATAAGAAGGGAAAGCCAATACTAATGGCAAAAAGAGAGAGATATCTATTTGTTAGATCTCAGCTCCGCAGATCCTTCAACTGAAACATGTTTTTATTCTGACTCACCTCCCAAGCTGAGTTGGTTGTGGCACAAAAGACTGTCACACCTAAATTTCAAATATATTAACAAATTGTCTAGCAAATAGTTAGTCTCTTGTATGCCAAAGATCACATTTGCTAAAGACAAACTCTACTCAGCTTGTGAAATGGGAAAACATCATAAGGGATCCCTCAAGTCCAAACAAAAAATTTCAATTACAGAACCATTGCATATGCTGCATTTGGACTTGTTTGGACCTATAAGCACCCCAAGCCTAAGTGGTAAAACATATACTCTAGTGATTGTTGATGAGTTCACAAGATTCACTTGGGTGGTCTTCTTAAAAGCCAAAAGTGAAGCTGCATATGAGTTAATCAGCTTCATAAGACAAGAAGAGTTGTAAAAGGGTAAATCTATTAAGCAGCTCAGAAGTGATCATGGGACTGAGTTTAGAAACTCAACCCTTGATGGCTTTTGTGAAGAGAAGGGAATTATCCAGAATTTCTCATCTATAAGAACTCCACAACAAAATGGAGTTGCTGAAAGGAGAAATAGAACCTTAATTGAAGCTGGCAGAACCATGCTATGTGAAGCAAAGCTCAAGCTGAACATTTGGGCAGAAGCTGTAAGTACAGCTTGCTACACACATAACAGATCAATGATAGTTAAAAGGCATGGTAAAACACCTTATGAGATGTATCATGGCAGAAAACCTAATATTGGATACTTCCATATCTTTGGTTCAACATGCTATGTGCTAAACCAAATAGATCAGCTCCATAAGTTGGAACCTAAAGCTGATCAAGCTCTATTTGTAGGATATTCTTCAATCTCCAACGCTTACAGAGTCTATAATCTTAAAAGAAATGTAATTGAAGAGTCAGTACATGTTACGTTTGATGAGACAAGTATTGACATATCTGACAAAGCTCAAGACCCAGTTAGTTTGAGTAAGCTTGAAAGGAGCAAAGAAGATCTCACATCAAATCCCATGTATGTTATGGATGATTCTGATGATGAGGATGGTGGTAAATCTGACAAATGTGCATCATCAAAAGAAACTATCAATGTTGAAGATACTCAGCCTGAGAATCTAGGTGAATCATCAGGTACAAGTCAGATTGAAAATCTAAGTGATCTCTCAATCCCAACTCAGACTGAAGAAGTAAGTCCTATTCAACCTTAGAGACACTGCTCAGATTCAGACCCAGAACCACAGTCTCCCACTACAACCTTCGAAGTATTAAAAGATCATCCCCTTGATGACATTATTGGTTATATTGAAGATTGTGTGTTAGATCTAAGGCAAATGCAAACTATGTTGCCTACTCTAGTTTTCTATCTCAAATGGAACCAAAGAAGACTGAAGAGGCTCTAAAAGATGAAGATTGGATTGAAGCTATGCAAGAGGAGCTGACAGAATTTCAAAGAAATAAGGTCTGGAACCTTGTACCTACTCCCAAAGGAACAACAATTATAGGCACTAAGTGGGTCTATAGAAAAAAAATGGACAAGGATGGAGTAGTGATCAGAAATAAGGCAAGGCTAGTATCTCAGGGGTATCGACAAGAAGAAGGTATTGACTATGATGAGACCTTTGCCCCTGTTGCAAGGATTGAAGCTATAAGAATGTTTCTAGCCTATGCAGCCTTCAAAAATTTTAAAGTGTATGAAATGGATGTTAAAAGTTCTTTTCTAAATGGATCACTACAGGAGGAAGTCTATGCGAAACAACCTCCTGGTTTTGTTGATCCTAAACATCCAGATTATGTCTATAAGTTAGACAAGGCTCTGTATGGACTCAAGCAAGCTCCAAGAGCATGGTATTTGATACACTGCCCACCTATCTGCTTTCAAATGATTTTATTTGAGGAAGTGTTGACAAAACTCTATTTATAAGAAAGAGTAGAGGACATGTCATTCTGGTTCAAATCTATGTGGTTGACATTATCTTTGGTTCAACAAACCAAGGTCTATGTGATTGGTTTTTTAAGATAATGTCTAATCAATACAAAACGAGCATGATGGGTGAGATGACTTACTTTTTAGGACTTCAAAATCAACTAGAAAGAAGATGGTATTTTATTAATCAGAGAAAGTATGTTTGTGATCTGACTAAGAAATATGGATTAGACTTAAGCCATCCTGCAAAGTCTCCAATGTTACACAATGTCAAGTTGCACAAGGACATTTATGGAAAATCTCTATGTTAGACAACATATAGAGGAATGATAGGTTCATTACTCTACTTGACAGCAAGCAGACTTGATATAATGTTTGCTACATGTGTTTGTGCACGATATCAGGCTGATCCAAAGGAATCACACTTGCTAGCTGTTAAAAGAATTCTCAAATATCTGAAGGGAACACCAAATTTAGGTTTGTGGTATCCCAAAGGATTAGGATTTGAGCTGATAGGGTACTCAGATTCAGACTTCGCAGGTTGTGGCCTAAATAGAAAGATTACTACTAGAGGATGTCAATTATTGGGTGGAAAATTAGTTAGATGGACAAGCAAGAAACAAAACTTAATGGCAATTTCCACAGCTGAAGCTGAGTATGTGGCTACAGGGAGCTGTTGTGCTCAAATACTGTGGATGCAACATCAACTTAAGGACTTTGACTTGCATTATTCAAAGACTCCCATATTATGTGACAATCAAAGTGCTATTGCCATCACACACAACCCAGTGTTTCACTCAAGAACCAAGCACATGGAGATAAGACATCACTTCATCAGAGACATAGTAGAAAATGGAAAGATAGAGTTAGTCTTCATTGAGACTGAAGATCAACTTGCAGATATCTTCACTAAACCTATTGAAGGCACAAGATTTACAACTCTACTTGGCAAGCTTGGCATGCTCAACCCTTAATTTGGTATGTTCCATTTTTTATCTATGTGTAATATATGCTAAGTGCTAACCTCGACTGAGTGCTCAATCTGAGCTGAGTGCTCAATATGAGCTGAGTGCTCAATCTGAGCTGAGTAATCAGTTCTAAGGTGTGGTCAGTTCCACATGTCTAGGTTAGTCCTAACAATATAAGTCCAATCCTATGGCAAGTGTAAAATATGTAAGGTGTGATTTTTTAAACATAAACGTAAGTCGCTTATGAAATAAATTATTTAAAAGATATATGTGGTAATATTCTTTTCATATTGTTAGTATTCAGATCAATGTAACAGTGTGAGTCTAGGTAAGTTACATTAAATATAGCAGTTACAACAAACTGCGTAGCCGGTTGTTACTGTAACGGTCATATTTATTACCCTCCGATAACGGTAACTTTTCTCTCACATTGAAAAGGTATAAATAAGAGAGAACCCTTATCATATTTCGCTTACTCTTCCAAATCCTATATCTTTTTCTCCATTCTCTGAAACCCTAACCTTGCTTTGTGTAGAATCAATTACTCAGTGCTAAACCCTACTACTGCTAAGTGCAATCTAATACGATAAGTTCGATTTCAATGGAGGGTTACACTCTAAATCTGAATGATCAAATGATCCGTGGTGGTAACTTCAAGAACAACGCGCTCCTTATCTACAAACAACATTCCAAAGTCAAAGATTGGCAGGGGTTATGAGGACTAGGTCTCATACATTCGAAAGGGACCACTGGCACATGCATTTCTTCGTGGTCCTGCTGTGCTCATCCCTCAACTTCTCACGGAGTTCTGGTATACATGCAGACTAGATGCGAATCAAAAAGTCATACGAGGTACAGTCCTAAGTGGACAAGTGGCGATAGACGTCGATGCAAATTGTCTCCGACGAATTCTACATCTCCCGGTTCATAATGAGTATGAGGCGACGGTTTCTAGGGAAGCCTCAAGGAGCGTATTACCCTTAATGGGTCATCCTCAAGTTGTTGGAGTTATAAGGAAATCCGTTTTCCAGACAGCATGGGGATTCATGGTTTCCACTGTGGTTCGTTCCCTTGGATACAAAGTGGGTGGTTTGGATAATGTAAATGATTTTGAAATGCAACTGCTATACAATGTATTCTATGATCGACAATTAGATTACGCTGAGTTCATCTTTGAGGCATTCAAGTCTCTAGTGACCAAGAATTTAAGGGATACCATTGTGCCCTTTGTATAACCTTTATCGATGGTGATCGAGGACAGGTCGGGTAGAAGATATACTGCCCAATATGAGTCAACCCCTACTCCTATTCTCAGCTCAAGGATGTTTGCTCATGATATTTTCCCTGAGCACCCCCCAATGAGTGCTCAGATGAGAGCGTATGCACAGCTTCCGACTCCTGAGTCGAGTGAAGCTGAGACGAAGGAAGAAGCTGAGGAAGAAGAGGGTGATGCTGTGGATTCTGAAGCTGAGTACTCTTAAGCTGAACAACCTAGGCCTCAGTTCAGACCTCGTGCCCAAAGAATTTCCTCCACCTCTTCTAGCTCTAAGCAACGGAGTCTGTTTCCTAGCTCTGAGTCACCATTGCTTGGTGCAGCAGGTATACCTTCGCATCCCTTATCTCCTTCTCTCTCTTTTACTTCTCCACCTCCTAAATTGGGAGATAAGACTGAGTCAAGCCCATCTCAGTCTAACCCCTCTCCCCCACCACAAACATCTCCATATACTATCCACTCTACAACCAACCTTGGTCAGCCCACTGCTACCAAGGATATATCCCACACCTATACACGTAAATCTGCCAAGGGTGGTCCTTCACCTCAAAAGGACCTTGGAGTTGATGTCACACTGACACCTCTACTAGCAAGAGCTGAGGGGGAAACACCTTCTCTTAAGGTGCTAACCTCAAGGCTTACTTCACCAAGTCAGCCTAAGCCGGGTATGGTGTCTACTCAGCCCATACATATCCTAGCCATGGGAGATCCTATTTCTGTGCCTTCACAGACACATGAAGGTCACATTGAACATATAACATCTCCCCAGGGTCAACTACCCCCCTCCTCACCACTAAGCCCAGCCTACCCTACTTTCAAAGTCACGACATTGGTCATTCTTCTTCACTTCCATTCTTACACACTCAAGCATGACCTGTCAATGAACCTTTCATACACCAGGTAGGTTTACAGGGTCCCCAATCTGGCCCCCTTGATTTCATTGGTCAGCACCAACCTTTGGATATGGGGCCCACATTCTCCCCTATTGAGGAACACTCAACAGCCACTCCTATAGTGGAAATTCATTCCTCCACTGGTAAGGCAGACTTTGAGGTCAAGCGAAGACTAGAGGAGCCCAAGCTGATGGAAAATGATGCCTAAGCCATTATGGAGTATTTACAACCTCAGTTTGAGCTCTTGCACATGAAAAGAAAAAGTGATAAAGCCAAACTAATGTGTAAGCTGAATGATCTATCAAACTCTATGGCCAGTTTGGAAAGATTTATGCTTAAATCAAGACCCTCCCCTATAGATGATGACAAAAAGGGGGAGGAAGAATCAAAGAAATCTGATGATATGGTTGGGGGGGAGCATACAGAGGAAATACAAATAGAAAAAGAAGCTCATGATCAGTTCATGAGTACTGTAGATCAGCCCTCTCAACAAAAGCAACAAAAGCAACAAACTCCAACAGTTCAAACAATCATAGCTCCGTTAGTCCAATCAGCTCAACCAGAAACTCCATATGAAGAAACATCTCAAGCTGTCCATACCAATTTTCCTCACGCTGAGCTACCTAAATTTGTTGAAGCTGAGTCTGTTCCAACTTCATAAATGGATAAAGGGAAAAGCAAGGTGTTTGAGATGGTAAAATAAAAGAAAAGAACAAGTGCTATGTCTCTAGAAAAGAGAAGAAAAGTCATCATTGCTAAGCCTGAGCCAGAGCAACAAGGTTAGTATCAACTAGTTGCATATGAATCTGACTCAAGTGATGAAGCTGATGCAGCCCAGAAAGCTAGTGACATGCTTGTTGAGCAAATGTTACAAGAAATGGCAAAAGAACTAGGCATGATAGTGGAATAGATGAAAGAGCAGCAGAGACAAGCTGAGCTGCAAAGAGAAAAGGCTAAAGCTGAGGCTGCCAGAGCTGAAGCTGAAGCTAACTACTCCGGACTAAGAGCTGAACCAATTCCATACACTGATGATGATCTAATATATTGCTACAAAATAAAATATCTTGCTCATGAAATTGAAAGTTTAACATTAAGCAGAAAAGGGGAGCCGGTGATAATCAACTTTGTGTTGAAAAACAAAGCTGAAGTGAGACTACATATGAGAAGATTATATAAGTTGGGATTCTCTGAATGGAAGACAGTGGCCTTGAATGTTAAAAGAATGTAACAAAGCCAAATTAAAGAAGAGGTCATTCAAGAGCTTAAAAGAATTTTTCTTAGGATTGATCAGCTTGGAGAGATTCCAACCGCTGAATTTGATGTCTTCTTAAATCATAACAAAGCTGCAAGAGAAAGAGCATCTAGGCAAAGGAAGAACAGAGTTCTCAGCCTACAAGTTCCCAAGGGTGTTGAATTCAAGGAGAATACGTATATTGATCAACCCCTATCAGGCTTCATGTACTTAGATATCGAAGGAAATCAATGTTTCTTGGAGGAAGCTAGTAGGCACTTCGCTAGCTTGGAGCAAATTCTGTATTTGAGAATTCTATGCGATGACTCAAGTCAGAATTCACCATTCAGATATCAAATAAACAGAGCAATCAGATCAAGAAGAGATGAAATAAAAGAATATCAAGATGGTGAAGAAACTCTTATCAGTGCTATCAAAGAAGCAGCCATCTGGGAGCTTAAGTGTTATGATATGTGGTTAGAAGTTGGAGATCCTATAGATTAAATAGATTAGTTCTATAATTTTGTAAGCACTAAGTGTGCATAAGCTGATCAAAATGATCAAGCTAAAATGTAAATGATATGTTCATTAATGAAAAGTTAAGTTTGATATGTTCAACTGTTTGATGTGTTCAAATAAACAACTTTGTAAGTTTAAGCTAACTATTGATATGTTCAAGTATAAACTGATAAGTTCAGTAATACAAGTTTTGTAAGTTCAGAACTTAAATCAATTTTGATATGTTCAGTATCTAAGTATTGGTATGTTTAAATGCTTAGAATGCAAGTTTTAGAAGAGATTCGTAACCTAAAATCTTGTAAGTTCAAGAAATGATGAATAGGTATAGATCAGTTTAATACTTATTTCAATAACTAACTTTGGTCAGTTCCAGAGTTGTTCAACATAATTCTGTCAACCTATACATACTTTGATTCAATATTTTGTCATCATCAAATAGGGGGAGATTGTTAGTCCCATGTTTAGAATAGTTAAATTTGATGAGACAAACCATAGATATGTATAGATGACAGGTTAAACATTAGGAATTATGTAAGTCTGTTATAGACTGCCTAGTCAGCTTAGGCTGAGTAGTCCGCGTATAACCAAATATAGAGTTTTCTATGTAAGTACTAGATAGCTCAGTGACTTCTAAGCTAAGATAGGTTTCAGGAATGAAGACTTGAAGATTTTAAGAATCAAGAAGTCAAGAACTCAGCTTGATAACGTCAAGACTGAACGAGTCAGCTCAGCATCAGAAGTCAGTTCAAGAATTTAAGTAAGTTCTAAATTCTGTTATAAACTATCCATATCTACGACATTTAAATTAGGATATCTGAACCTAATTTAAACTATCTATTAGTTGGATAGAGATCTGAAACGGAATTAGTTAGATATGTTCTAATTAAGAAGTTTGTTACGGTTTTAAAGAAAAGATAAGTTCTATATTTAAACTGCGATTTGTTCGTAGATATATCAAGTATGAGTATAAACCTTCTTATGGTTTTGAATATATATAGAACACAGAATACCGAATAAAGGGTATTGCATAAGTTGCAAAATGTACGTGTGTTTGTCATACTTGATACGCGTGTGTTGCGATAACTTTGTGAGTTCAAAGTTCGAGAGAGAGTTTTCAAGAGTTTGATCATCAATTAGTTTGTGTTACAAGAGTGTTTAGAGGGAGTTGAGTTTATAATCAGTGTAAACATCAAATCATCCTGTTGATTTGATTAGAAAGTAATAATTGTAATCATTCTGTATCATTGAATATACATTTGATTAATTTGATTGATTGTTTTAAAGTGTATTCAACCCCCCTTCTACACTATATCGGTTGCTTGTTTACCCTCTTTGGGACCAACGCCTACTAAACTAATGCTGATACTTTCGCTAAAGACAACCGAATTGAAAGAACCTATCCACCCTAAATCTCTCCCCCTAATTCAATCCTTATCGAGATCAATTTAATTTGTTAACCCGGAATGACTTTACTACAATCCACTACCGATTTCATATAGCTATTGTGTAAAAGATTTGATAAACAACTTTCAATTTAATATTGCTTCCAAAACCAACCTTGTTCATAATCTATCAACCAAGTTGAACTGTTTTTAAGAAAACCCTATCATGTGTGTGATGGTAAAGTTCTTATCTTTTGTTTCGGTTATGGCAACTAGATCCTAATTATTTGTCTTGATAAACCCTTAAACAATTCATAGACAAATCATTTAAAGAGGCAAATACATCATAAAACTTCCGATTTATACTCAATATAAGCCATGAATCAAGAAGCTAAGGTTAAAACCAATAAAGATTGAAACTTTAATTGAATAAACATGAAACTAGAATCAAACCATACATTAACCATTGTTTATCAATATGAAGGGATACCTCACGGCGCGAGATGTTGGGCTCACGGCGTGAGCTTCTAACTTTTGACTGGTTCTCCGTTTTTCTTCAATTTTTCACCCGGTTACCACTACTTCTTTGTTTTCCGGCCTCATACATTTAACCTTAAAGATCCCCAAAGAAAACTTAGGAATAAAACATGATCAATTATGCACGATTAACATGTAAAATCATAAAATTGACAGATTAAAACATTGTCAAAATTAATAAATATCACACGACGAGTTTTATAAAATCCAAGTTTATTAATAAAAGCATTGCATCGTTTTGGTTTCATAGTTACTCATAGAATAATAAATCCATTATTAAAACCTGTTTTATTTCACTGACGCATTTCACAAAAAAAACAAATATCCCCAAAGAAAACTTAGATTTTATTTCTCCGTTTTTCTTCCATTTTTCACCGGTTACCGCTACTTCTTCGTTTTCCTCATACATTTAACCTCAAACATCTCCAAAGAAAACTTAGGAATAAAACATGATCAATTATGCACAATTAACATGTAAAATCATAATATTGACCGATTAAAACATGGTTAAATTCGTAAATATCACGACGAGTTTTATAAAATCCAAGTTTATTAATAAAAGCATTGCATCGTTTTGGTTTTATGGTTACTCATAGAATAAGAAATCCATTATTAAAACCATATTTATTTCACTGACTGTTTTATTTCATCGACGCATTTCACAAAAAAAAAAAAAAAAAACAAACACGCGGATTATAAAATAACAAATACATATGTAAATTTGCAAACATATCTTAATGTCGGTTTTGACAAGCCAATGCAAAAACCAAAGCTCCAAACTAAGGGGCAAAAACACACATGAATAGTTTGACTTGGTCTTTCATCATGCTCCCACTTGCGTTAGCACCACGCGAAGCCCTGGGGAACACCGTCACTTTTGTTCTCCCGTACTTCCTTCGTTGGTTCTTTCAAATGTGTCTTTATAACAAATAGCAAATTACAATAATTTGAAAAACTCTAATATAATACTTTTATCATTTGAAAGGGTTGTAAATGACTCCCAGGCCTCCCAACACCAAAATAAATACAAGAACATAAATAAACAACCAAACACAACATGGGTATAATTTGGTAAAACTTACACCCAATCACATGTCAATATGACTTAAAACTAAACGTACCATTGACTTTTTTTGATCAAAAATATTTGTAGCCCATGTCGATCTATAAAAAATGCGAATAAAAATTAACAAGTCAACTATTTTGGTTTTACATTCAATAAATATACATACATAAACCACACACACACAAATATATATATATATATATATATATATGTATATATATAGTACGAGGATCATAAGCGACCGATAGAAATCGTTCGCAATTTGCGAACGGTATTGCGTACGGCAATTCAATGGCTACTTTTGGCAATTCAATGGCTACAAAAGTCAAATAATGTTGGCGTGAAGAATATATATATGTATTATTATTATTATGATTATTACTATTATTATTATTATTATTATTATTATTATTATTATTATTATTATTATTATTATTATTATGTGTAAAGATGAGATGCAATGTTCTTAGACAAAATGTAGTGAATTTATGTTAGATGCAGTGATTTTTAGACAAGATGCATTGGTTCTTAAATGAGAATCCATCGATTAATTCACGCATGATGGACTAGTTTTAAATGAACTCCATGTTTTTTAGATAAGATGTAATGATTTTAAGTTGGGATTTTATAGACTAGATGCAGTGTTCCTAGAGTTCTCATTTTAAGGACTGTTCTCATTGGATCCTCACCCTATATATATATATATATATATATATATATATATATATATATATATATAGATATATATATTCACCGAATCATAAAAGAAAACAAAATTGATCCGTTAACTATATCTTTTTCTCTCCTTACTAATTTCACTAATCAAACAAAAAAATATAAAGTCCCATAATTGTCATACATAAGAGTTGACCAAAATATCTTCTTATGATATATTGTGAAAAAAGATTTAATTAAAAATAAGTTTATATTTATCTTTTTAAGCTATAATATACAGTTTTTTAAAATGCAAAAGTGTGTTAAACAATCTATATATATATATATATATTAAAAGAAAACCATTCTTGGGAAATGTTCCTAAATTAAAATTCAATTAACCAATAGGAATCCTTCATTTTTTCAATTTTGACCGGAATCCCTTTTAGTAATATCCAAGCATGTTTTGTACGTGGGTATTTTAACCCGAAATTCAGAAACACGCGGGTCATATTGACCCGGCTTCTTTCCGCGATACTACCCTCCGGCTTTTCGTTTTCTCTTAATCGCAGACATTTCACATAAACCCTAATTTCTCCTCGGCGATTTCGTTCGAATCCGTCGATCTTGACTGCAGATTCCAAAGGTTTTCGCAATTAATCTTCTTCAAACATTGTAATTAATCATCCTGTTCTTCGTTATCTTTGTGTTCTTTCTTTATTAAACTTTGTATGCAATCGTTTTTATACTTGAAGGGCGATTCCGAAGGTTTTCTCGGCGATTTCGTTCAAATCCGTCGTTCTTGACTGCAGATTCCAAAGGTTTTCGCCGGTAATGCTCTTTAACCATTGTAAATTATCATCCTTTAAGCTTCGTTTCTTTACCCCTTCCCGTATACCTTTTCTCTTCGGACGCTAGCTTACAAGAACTCTAATTCATCTCTGTGCTTTCCCAAGCTACCTTCGTTGTTCACGAAATCAGTAAGTTATTCTTTATAAATTGTTTACATAAATCATCTACTTTGTTATTAATCATTTGCGTTTATCTTCAAACGCTGATACATTAGCTTGAAACTAATTTGGATAATTATAAAGATCTGAATGGTTTTTTTTGCTGTTTGTTTTGAAATATTAATGATTTAGGGTTTAAATATTGTAATTCTGATTTAGGGTTTAATGTTTTACATGATTTATGGTTTCAAATTTTAATTTTTTACATGATTTAGTGATTGACTTTTACTTTTGAAATATTTTTGAGTGGCTGTTTGTTTTGAAATATTAATGTCTTACATGATTTATGGTTTACAAAATGTTTTGACAATCAAATATTATTTATTTTCAAACACTGATACTTGTGCTATAGATTGACTTTTAAGGGTAAAAGAAGTTTTGTATTCTTATTAACTTGAAAGTTGAAGATGTGCGAAACATGAACTTAATAATAATTCAATTAATGTAGTATATATTTGTGACAGCTATAAACAATCTAATTTCATGTTTTAATAGTTATTTAGGGTTTAATGTTCTTCATCCTCCAAATTTACATGAAGTAATATTAATGATTCCTGTATTTTGGTACGTATATTGTCTAATAGTATATGAAGTTGTGAAATATGAAAACATTAACAAATATCTCTTAATTCATCACCGTATTCGTTGTGATTGTCTTCTTACCTTCATTTTGTTCATGTTCTGTTTTTCTTGATATCATCACTTATTTTACTCATGAATATGTTCTGTGTAATGTTTTACATGATTTATGGTTTAAAATTTTAATGTTTTACATGATTTAGTGATTGATTTTTAGTTTTGAAATATTTTTGAGTGGCTATTTGTTTTTAAATATTAATGTTTTACATGATTTATGGTTTACACAATGTTTTGACAATCAAATATTATTTATTTTCAAACACTGATACTTGTGCTATAGATTGACTTTTAAGGGTAAAAGAAGTTTTGTATTCTTATTTACTTGAAAGTTTAAGATGTGCGAAACATGAACTTAATAATTATACAATTAATGTAGTATATATTTGTCACAGCTATAAACAATCTATTTTCATGTTTTAATAGTTATTTAGGGTTTAATGTTCTTCATCTTCCAAATTTACATGAAGTAATATTAATGATTCCTGTTATTTCGTACGTATATTGTCGAATAGTATATTAAGATGTGAAATATAAAAACATTAACAAATATCTGTTAATACATCACCATATTCGTTGTGATTGTATTTTTACCTTCATTTTGTTCATGTTCTGTTTTTCTTGATCATAAGTTATTTTACTCATGAATATGTGATATTTATGTTTGTTAATTTATAAATTTTTATGTCTTAAATTGTTTGAAGCTTCCAACATGTGTTAGGGTTTATTATATACTTGTGCTATCTACTTATTCTTAAAATGAAAATGTTAGACAAATGTTTGACTGTTTAAAGACATAAACAATTAATTCCCCAATCTCTTAGTTAGACAATTGTTAGACTAATTTTTAATAATTATTTTACTCATGAATGTGTGATCTTTATTTTTGTTTTAATACATCAATTTTGTTTTCTATTTAGATTTGGCTGTTTGAATAAATATATGTTATTAAATTTAGGTATTAAACTGTTTTAATGGTCTTCATCCTCCAAATTTACATGAAGTAATATTAATGATTCCTGTTTTTTGTTACGTATATTGTCTTTTATTAATTTATAATTGTTTATGTCTTAAACTGTTTGAAGCTTTCAACATGCTTTCTGGTTTATATTGTACTTGTGCTAAGTACTTCTTCTTTTACTATAATATGGACTTCATACTATATAGTTCATGTTCTGTTTTTCTAGATAGCATGAGATATTTTACTCATGAATGTGTGATCTTTATTTTTGTTGTAATACATCAATTTTGTTTTACATATAGTTTTGGCTGTTTGAATAATTATAAGTTATTATATTTAGGTATTAAACTGTTTTATGTTTCTTATGATTTGTGTTATCTTTTGATAATTTATGATTGTTTATGTCTTAAACTGTTTGAAGCTTCCAACATGCTTTTGGATTTATATTGTACTTGTGCTAACTACTTCTTATTCTTTTACAGTAACATGGACTTTATTCTTATAATCAAAGAAATAGCTGTTATATTTCTAGTATCTTTTTGAAAACACTATTTTCATATTATATAGATTCTAACACTTATTTGTATTAATGTATACCATTTCGTTCTACTGTAGGATCTACCGTATATTGTCAAGCATGATTTTGGAGCTAATATCCCGATTGGGATTGTCGTTCAGGTTGATACAAAAAGGTACCTTATGGACATAATGCTTGATGTCCATAACAATGTCCTTAAAATTGGTGGGGAGAAAATGAAGGAGTTGATGCAAAGTCGTAATGTCATGCCTGGGTATATTTTGCATTTCACTATAAATCCAAATGGTCCTATATATCTATAACTTTATGACAATTCTGGTCTTTGCAACACCAATCTTTATCCAAAAATACGCCAAGGTGATTGCATCAGATATGGTGTTATTGTTCAAGACCCAACAGCTGGTTTTGTTGTAAGTTATATATATAAATATATATATATATACATAGACAAATTTATATGTTTATAGATCTGCTTAAATAGTACATAATATATATATATATACACACATATATGTATATATATTTTTATTGTTCATGTTTAGTGCTTCAATTTACCAAATACTTGGTTTTGTATCTAACCCTAGATTTTACTTTATTTACTTATTTTATATTTACTAGTTCATTCAGACAGTTTGGTTCCAACAATTCGTTCAGATTTTGAAAAAAAAAGTTGTCATTTGGATCGCTAACGCTAGGTTCGATGCTGAGTTGTTGATTCATGATGAATTGCCATGTGGCATTGTCAGTAAAAGTCTTGTCAAATTGTTCAATAGGTTTGGAGTTAAAAAAAGACAGTTTTATTGTGTTTGAGAACTATTGTGGGTTGTTTGAGTTTAAGTTGAAAATGTTTGATTTGTATGGATGTGAGTATACAACTGATAGCGGTGTTTTCCTTCCACATGCTGATGTCAAATTCTGCAAGGATATTGGTAAGTTTTTGAGAATTTTCACATTGAACGATATTGAAAGTCCTTTGTTGTGTAGAATATGAGTAAACAAGAATACTTGAAGTAAAGATGATGAAGTTTATATGAACAAGTATGAACACTTTGCTTTAACTTGAAGTTTCTCTCTTAGTATTTCTTGAACGTAAAGAGCAGAGAATGCTATTACAAAGAGTTGCCTTGCAAACTAGGTTTGCAAGGCTTTAAATACAAGAAGGCACATGGGCCTTTAAGCCTTAAGGGCCCAATTATAACTATTAACTAGACTAAACAATACATAAAGAAAAGTGGGCCAAGCCCAAACAACAAACTAGTCTAGATAAACATATTACAATAAAAAGAACACAAGGCTAACAAACTATTTAACATCTAACAATCTCCCCCTTTTGTTGTCTTGTGCTGAAGCAGGTAATTTTGATTTCATCTGCTCCTCTGACCCAAGAGTCTTTCCCAACTCCGGATGGCCTTTCTTTCCTGAATCTTGTCCTCCAACTGATCTGCTATTCTGGTCATTTTTACCAATTCTGATTGATCAGGCAAGTGACGGTTTCTGAAGCATGTTCTGCGGAATTTAGATATGCATCTTTGAAGCGTTCCGTCAGAATATGCACTGAGCTCCGAAAGTCGAAGGAACGCTTTGTCTCCGTTGAGATTTGACATGACGAATCCATCTGCTCCTTCGTAGTCTTCATCATATTCTTCTATAATAGTGTATTTTCTGTGTTTGTCTAGCTTTGAATGTTGTTGGTTAGGCCTTTGAAGATTTATTTTTGCAAGATCAGCCTCAACACCAAGTTGTAAATCGTGTGTTCTGCACAGAATGATTTTCTTTCTCATAAAGTCTCTGACAACTTGGAGAGCCCTTTGTTCTTCTCGGGTCTTTTCAAGCTTGCAAGCCAGCTCATCTTCCATATGAGTTATGTCTCCCAAATTCAAGAATCTAAGCTCGACCTCGTGAAATGTATATATTTTCTCATCTGCTTTGGTTACATGGAAGTGAACCATTTGGTATTTGAGGAAGTTACGCAAGTACACGAACTCGATCTTGACAATTGGATATTTGGAGGCCACTTGTTGTTTCTCACTTGTATGGAAGGTGGCGGCGAATATGACGGCTTTTTCATGTTCTGCTGAGTTTAGCACATATAGATCGTCAACCTCTCTGACAATCTCTGATAAGATACCCGGAATTCTTTCTTCATGATACGGAGTATTTAACCATTGAGTGGGCCATCGAGATTGGTCTTTAGCCAGAGCTTCTCTAGGCCTGATGTTTCTGATGTTTGGCCTTTCTACTATTACTCTCTCGTGAGTGGCCAAGGGCATAGGTCCTCCATGGTAAGTTGCAGGTACCGGCCACTCACCCTCTTTCTGTTCATATCCTTGAGGTTGCTGCTGACTTATAAGATCGATGGGCGCAATGTTGAATTGCCCCTGTTTAGGTGGAAATATGTAAAGCAGCTCCCTGTTTACCGTTGTGAAGACTTTGCGGATGTTGATCAGTGGAGTCTCTTCTACTTCCTCTATAATTGGCCTTTTGCCTTTGGATTTTTCTGTTAAGGATTCAGGAAAAGAGGATTCTGGCTCTTTTGAATGTGTTTGGATTTGTGGGATTTGGATTGAAGGAGTTTGGATTGTTGGGATGATTGTTGGGGTTTCTTGTCTTTCTATCTCTGACTCTGCCCCCTGACCTGCTTCAAATTCAAATTTTGCCATTGTAGGCTAAGTTTGTTGTTGTTTACCCCCACTCCCACTACCGCTTTGACCCTCTGACGGCTTTGACACTGGGGCGGCTTCAATTCGGAGTACTGTACTTTGAGCCCCAATGTAACACCGCTTCCGCTTCTCCCCCTCATGATGTCCTGGATCCTCAGGATCATCATGCCTACGTTTGCGTGTTTCAGATTGAACCTTACAGGACTCCTCCACGACTTCCAGCCTTTAGCTAATATTTGAGACGGTGGAGGTTAAGGCATTTAAGGCTTGTAGGACAGTATCTTGGAAGGTGGTGGAGCTGGAGGAGGAGGCCTGGGGTTGGTGTTGCAGTGCTGCTAGTATGGTTGATTGTTCGGGTGTAGGATTGGCAACACTGTTCAGTTTAGCATGAAGGAGGTCCTTGAGTTCATCGATTGAATAATCTCGCTCAATAACACTAAGTGGGCGGTTTTCCAGGGCTCGGATTTGGGCTCTGAGGGAGTCGATTTTAGAGTGGAGTTGTGTGTTGACATACTCCTTCAGGCCAAAGTCAAGAGAAGAGAACTTAGAGTTTAGGAAAGTCCTAAGTTCCGGTGTAACCCCGACCTTACCAAGAGGCTCGGTTGGCACCGGTCTTTCAGACCCGTGGCCCTCACGAAGTGTTGGCACAATTGTAGCACTAGAGGGACTTCCGCTCGATCCTCGCGTTACCTCTGCAGTAGAGGCCGCTACGGGCATTCCGGCAACATCACGAAGACGTGCTAATGCAGATTGTGTCCTAGCAAACGATTGAAAACCAGTTAAGGGTGGCGCTAGACTCAATGGTGCTTTGAAAGAAGATGTGGACGGGGAAGGCGGTCCACTGAATTCAAAGCCAGCAAACTCCGAACGAGTTGCTGACTGTGTATGTGATATATCCCCGTGCAATGAGACTACTTCCATTTGAGTGGAAGCAAAGTGGCTGGTGGGGTGAGGTGCATGCACTGGTGGGATGCCAGTGTCTGTTTCAATACCAACCGGAACAGTGTCCCGACCGGTAGTAGATGAGGCTTCCCGGCTTTCTTGGTCTGGGGTACTCTCACCCTCATCATTTTCTTTCTCGCTAGCATTATCACTCACTACAACCTCTACTTCTTCGTCTTTTCTTTCCATTACCGGTACATCACCAAAGGTGGCAGATATGTCTGATAAATCATGATGGATGTCCTCGGGGTGATCAATTCCTTGTCGCGTGCAAGTAGATTCGACACGGACGGTAGAAGGTCGTGGACCAAATGAGATAGATTGTCTTGAGGAGGAGGATTCGGTTTGAGTCCTTTCTGTGGAGGACTTATTCTCTGATTCAGCATGGGTGGAGGCCTCCGAGTCACTGATTACAACTCCCTCGCTCTCTTGTATCTCTCCTCCCTCACCACTTCCACCGCCCCTCTCAACAGATTCTTCTTTCTCAATCACAATCCTGCTCGGGGCACCCCTGCGCACCCGAGCCCTAATACCACTAGGACCCTCACCAGGTACTACTACTCCCGGGGTAGGCACAACCGGCTCTGGTTGCGCCGGAGGAGCAATCCTATTAACCCTCATATACTTGTGCACTACCTCACTTTCCTGATTCAGCGTTTGAAGAATGGCAACTGGCACAGTCATGGCTACGACATCGGGAAGGTCTCTGATTCGTAGGAATCTAGCGATGCGTTGTACTTGGACTTGTGGGCTATTGAGTCGCCAAGGGATGGTGTGGTAGGTTTCCAGGTCTCTGGCAATGAAGATGGTCAGGAATCGTTGAAAAGATATAAAGGTTTTCTTGCGAGAGGTTTGCTTTTCCTTGACCATTCGGACGATCTCCTCGAATATGATGGTGGTGTAGTCCAAGTGGCGGTGGTAAGCAACACCAGCCAACAGTAGTAGGGAGTAGTAGGAGCCGCCATCGGTGCCTCGGTGAATACCAGTCAGGGTACGGGAGATAATAGTGGCTAGCGTCTACCAGAGAGGCGCAAGATTTGTTTGTCTGAACTGATGAATTTGGTTCAGTTCTCCCTGATAACCAAGACCTCTGATTAGGTATAGTACCGCATCTACACTTGGATTTTCATCAAAGTCAGCTCTTCCTGGATAATGATCAACAGCAGGTAGGTCTAATAGGTTTCTCAGTCGGAATGCAGAAAGAGTTGTGCGGATATTCTCAATACGACCCCGGAGGCACTTGTGTCCCAAGCGGGTGACACCCTTAGTAAAGGTATACCACAGTTGCTGCAGATAGATTTCAGGTACGTGGGTGGGTGATGTGTTTGGGTTTTCAGTGATGGCTTAGCGGAGAGGATGGGCACGGATAATTTCAGTGATTATGGGGATTTTAGTATCGGTGGCTAGATCAAAATACAAGTTATTGCTCAGAGTTTCAAGCCTGTCAGCAGCAGGGATTAGGCTTTCCTCGGGAAGGGGTTGATTAGTAGCCATCTGTCACAGATAAGATAGATCATATTAGCATAAGAGAAAGGACAGATATTTGCTGATGAACATGTGAACCTATGAATGAATATGTGTATTACAGTTCAATGCACATGTGAATGTTGGGTATTGACTTTGACTTTTATTTTGTTACTTATGAAATTTGAAGCAAGTAAGAAAAATTTCTAAGTGTTGAAAGTTGGATAAGCTTACGTAGTGCGACAGTCGGATGAGGTGAAAGTCGCATGAGTATTAATCTTGAAAGTCGCATGAAGGTTAACTTGATAGTCGGATGGATTTGTTTAAGTGAAAGTCGGATTAACTTGTTTCAATTGAAAGTCGGATGAACTTGTTTCACTTAAAAGTCGGATGAACTTGTTTCACTTGAAAGTCGGATGAACTTGTTTCATCCGAAAGTCGAATGAACTTGTTGCAAATGAAGGTTGGATGGATTTGTTGCAAGTGAAGGTCGGCTAAACTTATTTCATCCGAAAGTCGGATGAACTTGTTTCATCCGAAAGTCGGATGGGCTTGTTTCATCCGAAAGTCGGATGGACTAGTTTCATACGAAAGTCGGATGAACTTGTTTCATCCAAAAGTCGCATAGACTTGTTTCATCCGAAAGTCAGATGGCATAAGACTTAGTCTTTTCAGAGTTGTTTTATTGCAAAAGTCGCATGGTGTAAAGTTTGACATTCGAAAGTCGCATAGACCAAACTTCATCCGAAAGTCGGATAGAACAATTTCATCCGACTGTCAGATGAAATTCCATTTCCTTCATCCGACTGTTAAGAACACCCAGCTAGTTCATATTGAGTCCAAAGTGATTTTTGACATAAACTAAGTTCATGGACTCAAAGTTGGTACCAAATGACTCGGAATTTAACCCCAAACAAGTTTGTACTCTCAAACAAGCCTAAACAATGCTATTTTATGCACATTGGAACTCGAAACCCTCTATTCTTCAATGCGAAGAACAGTGCTCAAAACCCAAACAATGGATTTACAAATAACTCGATTTTGTGTGACCTAGAACATGAAATTAGTGCCATTGTGTGCGCATACACTCAAGAATCACTCTACATTGTTCAAACATTACAAACAATACCATCAAGCCAAAAAGAAATGGATTTTAGGCATTTAAACCATAGAAGATTCACCCATTCTTGTTTCAATCCCCTTACCTTTCGGTTTTTTGTTGTTTAAACACAACAGATTTCACTCTAGTTGAGTTCGATCGAAAGCAGTTGAGAGGGAAGAAGATGAATAGTGTTTTTAGCTTTTTGAATTCTTGAAAGCGTGAAAGGAAAGGAACCGTCGGCTAGTCTATAAATAGAGTTATCCGACAGTCGGATGGATCGGGCCTTTGATCCAACTGTCGGATCGACCCGGTTTGGTCCAAACTGGATGTTTAGGCCCATGACTTAAACTGTAGCATTATTTAAGCCCAAAAGTTGAGTTTCATTCTTTTTGTGGTTTTCAATTACACTTTGACAAAAGTTATTATATTATTTTTATTCTTTTTGTGGTTTTTCTATTTCATTTTTGGTGACATAAATACAGACAATAAAATTAACATCTGACGAAGTATCATCTGTGAAGATGAATTCTGCACATTTCTCCCCCTACATGAATGCACAGAAAACACTCGTGTTAACCAGTGAACCCGTAATGCTCCCCCTACACTGGAGCACTTGTATAGCTGCACAGAGAATAAAAGAGCGCATAAATCTGTTCTAGACATGAAAACAGTAGAGAATTAGAGTTTGAGATTAAGCATGCCAATCTTGGAAACCAGAAATAAGAATTGGGCTTCGTCCAATGGTTTAGTGAACAGATCAGCCAACTGATGATCAGTGGGGACGTACTGGAGCTCAATCAGACCCTTTTCGATGTTGTCTTTCAAGAAGTGATACCTGATATCAATATGCTTGGTTTTGGAGTGATGGACATGATTGTAGGAAATGGCAATGGCACTCTGAGAATCACACAACACGGGAATCTTGGAGTAGGTAAGACCAAAGTCCCGTAGCTGAGTTCGCATCCACAGACTCTGAGAGCAGCAACTTGCAGCTGCCACAAATTCAGCTTCGGTAGTTGATGTAGAAACACAGTTCTGTTTCTTTGAACTCCAATAGACCAAACGATCGCCCAAGAAGTGTGCACTCCCTGACGTGCTTTTCCTGTCTAACATACACCCGGCATAATCCGAGTCGGAATACGCAAGCAGTTCAAATGATGAGTCGCGGGGATACCACAGACCAAGGTCAGGGTTCCCTTTCAGGTATTTGAGGATACGTTTCACGGCAAGTAAATGTGATTCTTTGGGATTCGCCTGAAAACGAGCACAAAGACATGTAGAAAACATTATATCCGGTCTACTAGCCGTGAGATACAGTAGAGAGCCGATCATACCCCGATAGGTTTTCAAATCGACTGTCTTTCCATCAGGATCAGCAAACAATTTGGTTTTAGAAGACATGGGAGTTGATTTGGACGAGCAGTCCGACATGTCATATTTTCTTAATAAATCGTTAATATATTTAGAGTGATTTATGAAAATGCCATTGGAAATTTGTTTGACTTGTAAGCCGAGGAAGAAATTCATTTCTCCCATCATGCTCATTTCAAAATTGCTCGCCATTAATTTTGAAAACTCTATACTGTACTGCGGGTTTGTAGAGCGAAATATAATATCATCCAAATATATCTGAACCATGATATATTCATCCCCAATTTTCTTGGTGAAGAGTGTGGTGTCAATTCGTCCCTTCGAATATCCTTCACGAACCACGTAGGCCGAGAGAACATCATACCAAGCCCGTGGAGCCTGTTTGAGTCCATAGAGGGCCTTATCAAGGATGTAAACGTCATTCGATCGTTTGGGATCAACAAAGCTTTCTGATTGAGATACATAAACTTCCTTCTTAAGGATTCCATTCAGAAATGCTGTTTTGACATCCATCTGGTATACCTTGAATTCCCTGTAAGCAGCATACGCGAGAAAAACTCGGATGGCTTCAATACGGGCAACAGGAGCAAAGGTATCATCGTAGTCAATACCCTCCCGCTGGTTGTATCCTTTTGCTACTAGTCTGGCTTTGTTCTGAATTACCACACCGTCGGAATCTTTCTTGTTCTTGAAGACCCATTTGGTGCCAACAATGGTCTTGTCGTGGGGTCGGGGCACAAGTCTCCAAACCTTTAAACGGGTAAATTGATCTAGCTCTTCTTGCATGGCAAGAATCCAGTCTGGGTCTTGTAATGCGTCAGCTGTTCGTGTGGGTTCTATCAGACTAAGAAAGCTGGAGAACTAACACTCATTTGTTGTGGCAGATCTGGTCTGAACGCCGGCATCTTTGTCGCCAATGATTTGTGTCTATGGATGTGCAGCCGTCCATCTGGTGTTATGAGGAAGAGAGTTATCAGTGATTTCATCAGTAACATCCTGGGGAAAGAATTCATCCAGGCGTTGTTGAATGGATGGTTCACCCTCAGGAGTGGATGATTGTAGGAAGGACTAAGAAGTTCTATTGTCGTGATCCTCAGTGTTAGCATCGCTGACGGTGTTCACTGTGGAGTTGGAGGCAGTGTACCGGTCACCTAGAATAAGGAGTGGGTCGGCAGATGAATTAACAGCCCCTGATGTGGATGTAGTGGCAATTTACTGCGTGAGTTCAAAGGATTCCTGAACAGCATCTGTGGGCCTGTCAATATGTACACTATTAGTTCTAGAATCATCAGCGTCTAAGAAATCAAATATATACTTAAAATCAGAAGATTCATTAGCGTGTGTTATATTTGTTTCTTGTCGATTAAGTCCCGGTCCTGAACTGATTTGTCCAGAAGCGATTACAGGTGACTCAGGTGATAAAGATGTAGTGGTTAAAGTGTCATCAAAAGTCACATTTATACTTTCAATCACAACATTTGTTCGTTTATTTAACACACGAAACGCTTTAGACTCTAAGGAATAACCACGGAAAATTCCCTCATCAGCTTTGGGGTCAAACTTTCCAAGGTTAGCCTTCTCATTAAGAACAGAGCACCGATTACCAAACACATGAAAGTGTTTAATATTGGGCACTCTGCCATTTGCAAGTTCATAAGGAGTTTTGTTAAAGCGACAGTGCAAAATTGTGCGGTTTTGTGTGTAGCATGCCGTGTTGACAGCTTCTGCCCAATAGGAAGGAGGCAAATCGGCATAGGACAGCATGGTTCGAGCAGCTTCTACAAGCGTTCGATTTCTTCGTTCAACTACTCCATTTTGCTCTGGAGTGTATGCTGCGGAGAGCTGATGCATGATTCCCACGGATTCAAGAAAAGAATCCAAGACTTTGTTCTTGAATTCGGTGCCATTGTCGGTTCGAATGGCTCCAACCTTTCCTTGTGATTGATTCTGCACCAGTTTGAGGAACGAGATGATTGTAGATGGAGCTTCATCCTTCGCCCTCAAGAACTTGACCCAAGTGTATCTCGAATAGTCATCAACTATCACGAGAATGTACTTCTTTCCATTACGAGACTGAACCCTCATCGGCCCGCACAAGTCCATGTGCAGCAGTTGGAGAGGAGCTTTTGTGCTGGACACCTGTTTGATTTTGTGAGATGCCCATTTCATTTTGCCTCTCTCACAGTGCTCACAGAGGTGCTCTTTTTCAAACTTCAGTTTGGGCAGTCCGCGAACCAGATCACCGTTGACCAATTTGTTGATATTCTTGAAGTTGAGGTGAGATAGTTTTCGATGCCACATCCATGTCAGTTCCGATGAGGCCTTGGACAGAATACATACTGACTGTTTGCCTTCCAGATCTGCAAGATCAATGGTATACAGATTTGACCTTCTGGACGCAGTCAGTACCACATCACCGTTTTCAGTCTTAACGAGAAAGTTTTGGCCTTGAAGTTAACTTCTAACCCCTTGTCGCAAAATTGCCAAATACTGAATAAGTTGTGTCCCAACCCTTCTACATACGATACTTTGCTTATTTTTATATTTTCTTTGATAATGTCTCCAGTTCCCATTATTGGAACCACGTGGTCGTTTCCAAAACGAACATTTTCCGAGTATTTTGGGACATAGTTCGTAAGGAGACTCTTTTCACCCGTCATATGCTTTGAGCAGCCGGAGTCCAAGTACCACCGGCTAGATATCTACACATTGAAGACAAAAGTTGTTGAGGTACCCATTGTGTGTTGGGTCCTTGACTGTTAGCAAAAACAACAGTATCACATGTAGTTTCAGTTAATGAGTTCGGTGTTAGAATGTTGGAAGTACAAACTTGTGACACCGTTTGTGGTTAAGACGGTGATGGTATTATGCTTTCTTTGGTTATTGCGGGGGAATTGGGTGTTCTGGATGTGGTTACAGATTGTTCAATAACCACGTGATTACAACCTTTTGGTAGTGAGACATCATCGTCGATGTATGCACTTGATTTCTTTGGGAGTCTTGCTTTGGTTGTTTCAGTTATCACTTTGATGGGTTTGTATTGAACTGTAGGTTGTTTATGCTGTTTGAATTGAGTTTTCTTACTCAAGTGATTTGTGACAGTTGGTTTGGCAGCATTTGGATTGGCGTGATTCCAGTTGTTGTGATATCTACGATTTAAAGTCCATGAAGTGTGCCTATTAGTAGATTTTGATTCTGGATTTCGTTTAAACGGCACACTTTTGTTACTTATTTGGAATTTTGCTCTTGTCGAGCGTTTCTTCCGCCAATAGGTAATTTTGTTACCTCGTTTGTTTATGAAGAAAGCTTGTTCACGAGTGGATTCAAAGGATTTATAGTTTGAATTCGGTTTGATCCCTCATTTCTTTCTATCATCATCATACACACATTTGAAAGTACAATGACCTTCCATGCAACCATCACTCATGCAAAATATTTCAGTTTTAACAGAATCAAGTGGAGTTTGAACAGGTTTAACATTTACGATTGAAGAATCATTACAAAGTAACAAAGTTGTTTGTTTATTGAAAGTAGCTGGGTAAATCAAACACTCTTCGTCTTGTCTTTCTCCATCTTTCTCTTCTGGCTTCTTTCGCCATCCAAAAATCTGTTTTCTCTTGCTCTTCACATTTCCACCTAGAAGGACATTTGTGTTAGAAGTAGACATTTCCAAACTATCATTCTTAGGGCGAGAGCGTGTTGTTTGTTTCTTGATTAGCTTTGATTTGGATTTGGATGGTTTCGATGTACTATTCTTTCGTGATAACGGAGTATCAATTATCTTGGCGTTTCCTTTAAAGTGATTGGATTCAATTGTTTACATTCCAAAAAAATCATTCTCAATTGTATTAAGTTTCTCATGAAGAGTGAATAATGATTTTTCTGATTTTCCGCATTGTTCACAATGTTCACCAAGATTCATTGGGGATACATCACTTGCATGTATGTCGAAATTTGAGTTTCCAGATGTTGAACATTCACCTTCTTGCAAGTGTGGAATCCGGATTTTAGACGTTCTTAAGGCAGCGGAGTCTTGTGAATTGGTATTCTCAGTGGCAAGGTGATCAATCAGGTTATGAAGAATTGTTTTTTCGAAGTCAAAGACAATGGATCTATGGACAAGCTCAAGTTCAACTAACTCGAGGTGTCGTTGTAGATCCATATGAGGGATATAGAGGCTCGGCTCGGGTGGAGAATCCGAGATTGATGGTAATGACTCCATTTCTGTTTGGGAGTAGCTTCGGAAGTAGTCATCGGAAATTGTGGGTTTGAAGACTTCGGTTATGTAGGACTATTTTAGGCTTTTGTAGTCGTATGAGGTTGAAGCTCTGTTCGTGATGCGTCTCTTGTGTTCCTCCTCGGCGAGTTCGTCGACTTGTCCAACGAACACTGTTTGCTTGGTTAACCCCATATTCATGCATTCAAAGTCGTATAACTGTTTAGCACTTATCTTGTCACATATATGAGGATTAACGTAACCTAAACCTTCGTATGTCCATTTAGAAAATTTAACATCCTTAGGTTTATTCAGAAAAATGGTTTGTGCCGTTTGATCTCTTTTAATTAACAGGTCTTCGAGATCTTTTATTTTTGAGTATAGTTGACATCGTTCTTTTTGCAAAAACTTAAAATCTTCTTCAGCTGAGACTTTGGCCGCTTTTAAGTTATGAATTATTACCTCATTTTCACTTTTTAAGGTATTTAGTTCATTTTCTTTCGCGGTTAATTCTGTTTGAAGGTTGTCTAAGTTAGAAGTTGATTGATTCTTGATTCGGTGTTCCAACTTAGAGATTTTACGGTTTTGTCATTCGATGTGTTCAACCAGTGTTTGAGCATACTCAATGTTTACCTTCCCAGAAACACCTGCATCATCAGTGTATGTTTCTTCAAATTCATCAGCCCCATCAGCTTCATTCTCATCCTCATTATCTGAGGAGACTACATCATGAGCCATCAAGCAAAAATGAGCTTGATCAGTACAATCTTCTTCTGAATCATCTGTGTCGGACATAAATTGATCTTCTTCAACAAGCATCGCTCTCCCACTTTCCCTTTTCTTTGGTCTTGGGTTTTCGACAGTCTTTGATAAAATGCCCTGTTCTACCACAGTTGTAGCATTTCTTTTCCTCTTCTTGAGGTTCTGCGGGTTTGTCCGTCTTCTTCTTCTCATCAGCTACTATCCCTTCACCTTTTCTAGGTCCGGATGTGTACCGCTGTCGGTGGTTGGTCTTTCCATACTTGTTCTAGAAGGCTCTCGTAATCAATGACATAGCTTTCAGTACTGCATCCTTTTCTGACATCTCCATCTCTCCTTCCGAGGAGTCGGAGTCAATCACAACCTGCTTCCCTTTGCTACCTCTGGATGATTCCCGCGGTCTCCTTTCAGCCACTAGTGCAACCGGGTCAGATGGTTGCTTCATTGAAAGTTTGGTGAGAACTTCATCTTGAAACTGATTCAAGTCCTCATAAATCGAGTGGTGGGATACCGCCTTGAGATTCCGATTAACATGTTTATACAGGCGAACATGTTCACTCCATTCAAGACCAAGTGCATTGATCAAGTTGACGTTTATATCTAGATCGGATCTCGTCATGCCATGATTCCTCATTTCGTTCAACAGTCTGCAGAAGCGACTGTAAGTGTTTTACAACAGTTCACCCTCCCTGGCTTTGAATTCCCGGAAGGTGTTCACAAGCTGTGTTTCCCTAATAAATGAACCTTGCTCAGTACCCTGCATTTGTTGTTTTACTTCGTCCCAAATCTCTTTGCAAAAGTCAAACTGTCTATTATTGAGTAGATTTCCGCGCATAGCCCTTGTTTCAAGTAATACTTTGCGTCTTTGTCGGCGCGTGCACGGTCTTTCTCTTCTGCAGTTAGTTCTGATGGGAGCTTCCGTCTCCTTTCGGCAAGAATTGGTGGATTGTTTTCTAGAACAGCCTCGACAAATTTCTCAAAACTAGCATCACCGTTTAGGATGCTGTCTTTCATCATTTCACCATATTTTTCATTATGCTCTATGAAGTCCATAAACCTTTCTTTCCATACATTGTACTCATTTCTGAAAAGTACTGGAGGTTTAGTGTCTGTTCCTATGGCAAGAATTTCGTTGCTTGAACTCATCTTTACTTTAGATCTTTCTCCCTGAAATAGAATGGTTAGTGTGTGTGTGTGAGAAGACTTGTGAAGTCGGTTAAAGTGTTTGAGACTTGGGTGAAGTTATCCAAGTGTGATTTGATGCGACTGTCGGATGGACTAAGTGTTCTTGGATTAGTGTTTCTTTGACTGTCGGATGAGACTGAATGTTGTCCGAAAGTCGGATGAACTTTTGGACCGAAAGTCGGATGAAGTTCCGAAGGTCGGATGAACTTTTGGTCCGAAAGTCGGAAGAAGTTCCGAAGGTCGGATGAACTTTTGTTGATCCGAAAGTCGGATGAATGATTGGTGATCCGAAAGTCGGATGAAGTTCCGAAGGTCGGATGAACTTTTGTTGATCCGAACGTCGGATGAGGTTATCAATCCGAAAGTCGGTTGAAGGTCGGATGAAAAGTCGGATGGGACTTAAGTTGTGTGCCTTTCAAAAACAAGTTCAGATGAACTTAGTGCAAAAGTCGCATGAACTTTGGGAAATTCGCACGATTTCGGATGAGCCAAAGTCGGATGAGCCTAGAGTCTCACGACTGTCTGACGGATAATAATCCAAAACTTGCAGGTCTGTACTCTGTTCGATAACAGACTGCTAATTTGCCCAAAACACTCTAAAAACTCACTAAACTTTTGTTTTGACATTTCCTTTTACTAGAAACACTTCACTTTACTGATTTCAACCCAAAACAACAACAAATTTTTGAAAATTTGATGAAACAATAGAAAAACTTTAACAACTTGAAGAACACTAAATTTTAAAGAACACTACCCAGATGTTGTTTGTTTATCCTAAAAACACTTAAAAAGGTTTTATCCTTCTTAAATACTTCTTAGATACAACAAATAACTTGAAAAAATAAGAGATTTTGGCTAAATGGGTTTTCTTCTTTCTAAGCCTCACGTAAACAAGAACAGAAGCAGCTTCTGGGTTTTGTTTCTCACACACATATGTTTCTTTCAGGTAATGTTGAACTAATCCAGTATGGAGTTGGCTCTGATACCAATTGTAAGTCCTTTGTTGTGTAGAAGATGAGTAACAAGAATACTTGAAGTAAAGATGATGAAGTTTATATGAACAAGTATGAACACTTTGCTTTAACTTGAAGTTTCTCTCTTAGTATTTCTTGAACGTAAAGAGTAGAGAATGTTATTACAAAGAGTTTCCTTGCAAACTAGGTTTGCAAGGCTTTAAATACAAGAAGGCACATGGGCCTTTAAGCCTTAAGGGCCCAATTCTAACTATTAACTAGACTAAACAATACATAAAGAAAACAACACTTATGTTTTAATATATTCAGTTTCTCTTACCATTTAAAATCTCTAAATTGTAGTTCCCTGCCATTTTGGACCATTCTCACGTCAATAGTTTTATATCCTTGGTAATATGTTCTAATCTGCTTCAATTTTCATAATTCAAACAGATTATAGAAATTTCATTCTTCTTTTTATTAATATATGTACTAAATGTTATTATGTATCACGCAATGTTGCTTCTACAAGCAACTCGATTCACCCCAGATATCGATATCTCCATTTTTTTAGAAAGCGGATGGTTGATATTCTTTTACAGAATGCATTGGTAATCTTATTTTTTGTAATATTTTAATGTTATGTTTATATTAACTTATAATTAAATTTATTGTCTTATTTTCAGCACATTCCGGCTTGGTTTGTTAAGAAGTATAAGCTTAATGAAGGTGCTGCTCCAGTCACTGTATGATGTGGAGATTACCATACCTAGATGCGGTTTAAAGTTTATGGAGATCCGAGATTAGGGGATACTGCGCCACAATATCATGTGGTAATGAAGGGTGCTTGGAAGGTACTTCAACAACACACCAGCTACCGTGGGAGTAAGAGTTTGAAGTTTGTGTTGGAAGTTGACACTCTTGAGGAAAGTGGGTATGCGGTATTTACTGTTTATTGACATTGTGGTAAGTCCGGTAACATGTCCCGGTATGTTTTTCTGGAAACTTAGGGGTTTACTTGTGGTTTGACATGCTATTTTTTGAAGGCCGATACTATGCACCACCAACGGTATAAAATTATCTGGATACCTATATGATACACCTATAGGTTATTTTTTGTGATAACATGATCTAACTAATTATTATATATATTTGGGTTGACTCGTCATGGATTTTTAGGATGCATGTATATATGTTACTATTAGTATTAAACCATATCTTATGTTTTAATTGGTCTGTTAGTGGCAAGTGATTGTATTTTACATTGCTGTATGTTTTCAACCCACGAAATCATTCATTGCAAATATGAAATAATGGATAGAGTAGTATTGTTTGTTAGTTTTTCTAAGTAAGGTAGTTTAGTCGGCACAAACACAGGTTTATGCATATTAATTTGAAGTGGTACTTATTTGATGTTTGCAAACGTTAGACTATATTGCTATGATTAGTAAACTTATAAAAATCGCTATATTTTGTATTTTTTTTCATAATTATGATACTAAATCTACACATATTATGTGAATGTAAAATGAAAATTATAAATGCATTGTTTTAGAAAATGAGAATTAGTTGATAATAGAACCAACCAAATTTGTTTCTTTTTTTTCTTGTCACCTAAATCCTAAAATGTATGTAATAGTTTTTAAATATTACAAAAAGAATCAACATTGGCGATTTTAAAAAATAAATATAGAATGTCAACATAATATTTTGTACATTTTAAATGTTTGGTATTTGTCATTTCATTTAGGGGAAATCTTTTTTTATTTTTTTCTTTCTATATTGATTACATATTTTTCACATATGTAATTGTTCGTTAGTTTTGAAAAATTTTTTATTATCTTGATAACTTACTAATAATACATTATCTTTATGTACACAAATTTCAAAGGAAATATATTTAATACTTTTTTGAAACATAAAACTAATAAAGGAAATTCTGGTACATATTTTTGGAAGTCAAGATTTCCGATTAGTATTCGTAGTTTCAAAGGAAATATATTTACTTATTTTTTAAATATAAATTTTATACAGGAAATTGTGGATATATTTTTGGAAGTCTAGGTTATTGCATACTTGGAATATATATTTAAAATAAATTCCGTGGTTCAAAATAAATAAGAGTCAAACCATTTCTTAAATTACAAACGTATTTATGTTTTTGCTTAATATTTACTCCATATTTTTAAAAAAATACGGATACTATTATTTTGATTTAATTTTAGTATTGATTTCATTCATTTACCTTATATAATAAATATATATTCTTAAAATCGACTCTCCCATATATATCAAACATAATTCAGTAAAAGTTTAGTTTCTTTTGGAGAAAGAAAAATGCCAATGTCTTCAGATATTATACCAAGTAAAGATGTCAAGTAAAGATGTCACCCTGCTCAAGTTCATTGACGGCACATCTGATGTGTTTCGTATCAAAGTTAAAATTATTTTGAAGTGGAAGACATGTTACGCAAATAATCCACAAAAAGAGGCAAGTCTTGACATGATTTTGGAAGATGAGAAGGTAAAATCGACACAATTCCATATTTTCCATTTACATCTTTACTTACAGTTAGTTATTTGTAATAATTTTTTATACATATACTCCTACAATAGCTAATTATAATTTTTCTTTCATTCTTTTAGGGTGATAGAATTTTTGTAACAATCAAAACTGTTCTTATTGCTCACTTTGAAAATCAATTAAAAGAGGGTGAAACCTTTTTTATCTCTAATTTTGGAGTTGCAGAAAACAATCCAAAGTTTAAAGTGGTTGATCATGTTGCAAAGCTTAACTTTTACAAGTCCACTATTGTGATACCAACATCTGATTTTAAATCAGTATTAGCTATTGATTTTTGTTTTGTTGATTTCGTTGATGTTAACCAACGAAGACTTGCTAATAGTGTTGCGTTTGGTAAGATAATTCTTAAAAACTAATATATCATTATTTACAGTTTACTTAACATATTAAATTTATTAAACACTCTTAATAGATTGTGTTCAATCACATATTATACTTTTTTCAGATGTTATAGGTCGTGTGATTTCTTCGAATGATTTGAAGGTTATGAAGGTTTCGGGGCGCGACAAAAGTTTACTGAATTGTGAATTGGAAGATTTGAGGTAATCATCATACAAATTATGTTAATGTCAGTTGCACGAACTCCATTTAATTTGATGTATGCATAATTTATCGAAACCAATTATATGAGTTCATTAATAACATTATACTAAATTATAATTTAAATGTCAGTGGTGAAAAAATAAGTTGTGCTTTGTGGGATGAACACGCGTTGAAGCTTCAAAAGTTCATCCAAGGACACAACAATGACAACAATCATGTTGTAATTATCTTACAACTTGCAAAGTTCCAATATTGGAGTGGTAATGTTATTAATTTAAGAAAGTAAATGTTTCATTTACTTTATACGTATTATTATTTAAATCATGCTATATTTTTAAGTACAGGTATTCCTCAAGTCTCCAATTCCCTTAACGGATCAAAGTTGTTTATTAATGAGGACATACAACCCATTAATGAGTTTATGCAAAAGGTTAGCTTCTGTACATAAATTTTTTTTGCTAATTTATGTTTAATATTTTCTACACTATTCAAACATATTGACAGTGTGAATGAAAACCATGAGAAAGAAACATCCTCCTTGGATATGTTTGTTCAAATGTCCAGCAACACAGTCATTACAAGTCAAGAAGATTATTTCAAAGCTTTCAAGAAGATTATTTATGTTTAATATTTTCACGCTATTTTTAACATCCTCAAACCTGGGCTAGGAGGTTAGCGGGTTTGTGGTAAGTGCTTAATTGTTTAATATGATTAATTAGTTAATTAAATGCTAATTGGTTAATTAAGTTTATTAGATAAATAAGAGTAATTGTTTATATGTGTTTAAATTGTATGTATGTCACCGTATGAATGCATGTATATGGGTTTATGGGTGTGCACGTGTATGTGGGGAGGGTTTGCCACCTCTTATTTTTAGGTGTTATACGTGGGGTTGGTAGGAAACTCATGCAAATCTCCAAATCAAAGAAAGTGAAGTGTGTGAAACAATCAGATTTTATATATTTTGTGTTTTAGATCAAGATTCAAGGTTAGATGTTTTAATATATCATGATTAGATGATTACTATATTGAATCTTGATGGAACTAACATGAGTTTATGAAGAAATACTTTAGAATCGGTTCTGAATGAAACATGTGTTTTGAGTCGGTTTTTGTGTTCTTATGAAAATTATGTTTAAATGATGTGTGATGCATGAATATATGTTTAGAAGTGTTTAAACATGTTTCTGAAATGATATGATGAGTTCATATTTTCTGGGTTTGAGTTATGAGGATGGTGATTTGGAAGAATCTATGAAGCTCTCGGATTTGGTAAGGAAGAAGGTGAATTCCGATTGATTAGAAAACCGATAGTTTGGAAAACCGGAAGTTCAAAATCCTATACTTGAGAAACCGAAACCTTAAATCCGATTGTTGCAAACCAAGTACTTCTAAATCCGATTTATTTAGAAATCCGAAACTTAGAATCTAAGTATTCTAAAACCAATAGACTTAAAATCCGATACCCAAAACCTATACCCAAATCCGAGTAGAATCCGAGACATGATGAAATCCAATTGATCGAATCCGGGTACTTGAAATCCGGCACAAATGATAGAATCCGACAAACCTAAATCCGATTGAAGTCAAATCCGGAACTTTGATGAAATCCGATAGTCTCGGAATCCGAGTGAAGGGAAATCCGACAATTGACAGAATCCGATAATGAGTTACGGATTCTTGGAATCCGACAGTTTTTGTAGAATCCGATACTTGTGTTTTGAACTTATATTTGTTTATTGTTTGATGTTTGTTTGATGAATGATTTATAAATATATGGATAAGATATATTTATGAGATTGGGACTAATTTGAATATTCCTGTGTTTACAGGAAATCCTAAGACTCAGTAATATTAGACTTCTGAGCTCGTGCTGAAACTGAGGTGAGTGGACGTTGAACACGGATGGTAAAGATTGCAGTTAATTTGATTGATGTGAAGCATGATTGTGGTTTGAGATTGAATTGATTGAACTGCTGATTGTGATATGAAATGTTGATAACTGCTGCGTGAATATTTGGTTGATACGCACTCTTAGGATGATTTTGAGTTGCGTTGAGAAGTCAGCTATACGTGGACTTGGGCTGGGCTTGTCTAACAGGTTGGTTGAACAGTAGTAGCCTTTCTGTTGCATTTGTTGCTCAGAGGGGAGTTTACTGTGCCAATCTAGTGGAAAGCTATCGGTAAACCTTTGCTTTGGCCGGCATTGGTTGTAGGTTCTGCGCCGAACCACCGGTCTTCTCTGGATATGTGATTACATGAGTTATGATTGATTGTGAATGTTTGCATTTGTTGCTTTAGCCTCTACTCACTTAGCTTTGTGCTAATTCCCCTCAGTTGTTGCTTTGCAGGTTGGTGTTTGTAGTTGAAGAAGGAAGAGTTGACCACACTCTGATACATGTTTTTTGAAAATGAGACGAGCCAGTTATTTTGTAACACCAAACATTTGTTAGTGATGTTGTTGTTTTTTTTGAACAAATGATTGTACATTTGTAAATATTGATTATATGTAATCAAGATGGTTTTAATTAGCTTCCGTAGCGTGATTTAAAAAAATGGCTTGTGATTTTCCGGTGTTACACTAATAATTATAATTGCTTAAACAATATAATGTTTATAACCTATATTATTGTTTTTGTCAATTTCTTTGGTATTTTAGGCGATGCAGTGCAACCTTGTGGCAAAGGTTATAAAGATTGAACATAAACAAGGATGGTACTATTTGGCATGCCGCAAATGCAATAGTGGTGTTAAAAACAATGATGGTAATCCATATGTTTATTTTTATGATATATTTCTTTTATTAACATTCTACATATCCTTTCCTTATTTCTATTAAATTATTTATAACAAGAGAAGGCATTCATCTATATAAATGTAATACGTGCGGTACAGTTTCAAATGTTTATAATAGGTAAATTACTGATGACTATATTATAAGTTGGACATAATTATATTATAATACTTTCTCAAATATTTTAATAGTATTAACTTTTTCAATGAATAATTTCATTTAATTTATTAATATAGAATGAAAGTTTTTATACGTGTTCAAGATTTTACTGGAACTGTTTCTCTTACATTGTTTGAGACAATAATTACTGGGTTATTGAACAAAACCACAGCTACTTTGATGAAAAGTATGAAGAAGGTATGTCGCATACGAAGCCTATTTATTAAACATTCGAATAATTTTACTTACACATTTACTAATTATTTATTTTAATCAAAATTATATATAGCAATCCCGATTTTCTCCATATCCAGACGAGTTTAACCAATTGTTGAACAAGAGGTTTATGTTCAAGGTTAAGATTTCTAACTATAACATCGAGCATAAGTACTACAGCTTCACAATTAGCAAATTGACGGATGATGAAGATGTTATTAGAAATTTGTTACAAGGAAAACCAAATTTGGAGGTAATTAATATTTAATCATATGCATAGTTTATAAAAACTATGTATTAACACTATTCTTTTCTGTTAATTTATTTTTATTTATGTTTGTAGGATTTAATTGCTGAATTTGATTCTCCGTCGTCTATAATCGGAGTGTCACAAGGTTGTATTTATTCAAAGGTAGAGAAATTTTAAAATTTTTGCATATAATTCATGCTTGTGTTTTGATATTACAAACGTTTATATCTAAAATTTGGTACAACTTTTCTTTATGTATATTTAGGAAGCAATCTCTAGGACGGCAGAAAATAGTTCTCCACTTATTATATTGGCAAGCACTGCAACAAGTCCTGACCCAAAAAAACATTTTGAAGAGATTGATCACGACATTCATATTCAATCTTCAAGTTCAAAGACATTACAATTTAACCAAAAGCTCAAGAAACCAAAAATGGAGCCAATGTGATAGATTTCATCATCGTTACATTTCAGTTTTTATAGACTATTATTATATGTTGTTTTTGATTCGTACAATTTCGGTTTAAATTTTTCTGCAGTTTATGCCTAAGTTTTGTTACATATTTGTTGGTTGGAATGGTTTTCATTTTATGCATAAATTTATAAGTTTTGTTACATATTTGTTGGGTGGAATGGTTTTCATTTTTATACATAAATTTATATTTTTTGTTACATATTTGTTGGCTGGAATGGTTTTCATTTTATGCATAAATTTATATGTATTGCTACACAGTACAATGAATGCATTATATTTAATATATAGATTTTGTTTTACATAAAATTTCAACCTCAAAATTACAATTCAAATCTATAATTAAAACCATACAAAAATTTCCAACAATGATTTTGTGATGTCTCATTCACCAAAATTTAATTTCGTGTTTGAGGATTTAAAAAATTACATATACTATGTGTAATTTTTACGAAAAATAATTTAATATATTAAT
Organism: Dittrichia graveolens; assembly: GCA_038502395.1. Taxonomy (NCBI): domain Eukaryota; kingdom Viridiplantae; phylum Streptophyta; class Magnoliopsida; order Asterales; family Asteraceae; genus Dittrichia; species Dittrichia graveolens. The sequence goes on along the minus strand of JARJIL010000007.1, from coordinate 54,015,502 downwards.
GGAAGTTATATGTAAAATTTATTTACAGAACAAATTTTAATAATGATATCAATAAATATATTTCCATTTCGAGATATTTGGAAACATTCTATATAAAAAATGACAATAAATACAAATAATTACATTCAATTTTTTCCTTAATTAGATGTTTACAGGAAATTGAGTATAAATAAACACTTTTTCTTCTTTTGCATTCATAACCAATGTTTTAGTCTTATGATTCAAACATGGATAGAAGAACATCATCAAAGAAAAGAACAACAATATCAGAGACTTCTAACGGAATTCATTTATCTCATTCAGATGCTAAGCATGGAAGGAATAAAAGGATTGTTTTACAAGATATCTCTAATGGTATGTTATTATTTAATTTTTTGTATTACGTGTATATATTTTTTCTACAATGTTTGATGCAACATACATAACAACAATACTTATTCATTCGACTTGTGTTACTATTTAAAAACTTTATGTTGTATTTTTAAAAACAAATGTAAAATCATTTTAATGATTTACCCCAACAAAAAAACTCATCAAATTCAATGACTCAAAATTAAAATAAACATCCTATCACGCTAAGAAAATTTGTGAATAATTTAAACGGTTGAAAAGTAGACAATTAGTAATCGTATGACTGTATTTCATTTCGTTCATATATAAATTTTATTTGTTAACTACTTTTAATGTTTATTTTCTAAGTATTTTTCTCATTCTCATTTTCAATATAGTGATATCCAATGATTCTAACAAGCTACATGAAGTGCCTATATTAAATTGCGAGACTTACGAAGCACTGAGGCTTCAGGATGATTTTTTTCATTAATCAAGTTGTTAGTAACAATACAATAATTCCATGTATAATTTTCTTATAATAGTCTTTAAATTTTTTATGTTATTCATAAATAAGGTATCTTAAGAATACATATTTGTTCATTAATTTTAGTGTGGTTTGAATGATTTTCAATTAAGGTTTGTAAGAAAAATTGTGTATTATGTATCTTATCAATGAATATACTTGATTTAAACACTTTTAGGTTATATAAATTCATTACCAAAAAGTTCTAATGATCAAAATTTCACCCCTACATCACACCACCAAAAGTATCATGTTGTTACTCCAACAACGTTTATTTTACCGGGTATGTTTCATAAATTTCTTCTTACACATTTGGGAAGTTTAGAGTATACAATTGATAAAGTTTGCACCTTTGTCCTATTATATGATACCAGTATATATATTATGTTCATTAATCTTATTTGAACAAATTTATTTATAATTATACTAGCATCTACTACTTAAAAATTATATATGCAAGAACGTTTGGGTTTTACTCCTATCTGCATTCCTTATACAGGTATGTTTGACAAATATATTATTTTAAGTTATTTTATTTAATTTAAATATTTTATATCAATAGATTTAACCTAATTACAATTTGCTAATAATATATATAGATTTTTAAGTATATACAGCAACTGAATTAGCTTAATTTTTTATAGGATTTATGGGAAGTGCATCAACAGGATCTACACATAATGGATTTACGAGTTGTCAAATCCCTGTTTCATCAACAATAAATCAATGTAAAAGGAAAACATCATTCACACATGGGAAGCAAATTTCATCTCAAAAATTACCTTCTTCTAGGTTGAACTTTGATGAAGAAGCTTATGTACGTCCTCAACGTTCGGAATTCACAGAATATCAGTAGGTATATATTACGATCACTTCACTTATGTGGATTTGATTTTGTAATTTATTTAGAAAATATTTTCTTCATAAATTGCATATCTAATTTATAAATTTTCCTATTTTTAGATTATTTTGATATGGGCGATCTTAATTTCACATGTGTGTCATGTAAAGCTAAGTTATGGCTTGCTAAAGCTGCCAGAGGTAACAAAGATATGAAGAATGAGAAGTATTCACTTTGTTGTATGAAAGGAAAAGTGTTGCTTCCCCATCTTAAAGAACCTCCTTCCATGTTGAACAACCTTTTTGATAGTAAAGACAAAAGAAGCAAACATTTTCTAAAAAATATTAGAAAATATAACAGTATGTTCAGTTTCACATCTATTGGTGGTAAGATTGATAACACATACAATAGTGGAGGTGGACCATATTGTTTTAGAATCCATGGAGAGAATTATCATTCTATTGGTAGTTTGCTTCCTAAATCAGGTCAAATTCGACGGTTTTCACAGCTGTATATATATGATACGGATCATGAGACCTCAAACAGATTCAATGCGTATAGGTATTATTAAATTCTATCATTTTTAATACAAGTTATTATTAAATGCATTATTAAATTATATTATAATTTTGTCTTTGCAGTTCATCACATAATAATGCTAATTCAGATCCGACTTCAATTGAATTCTCAATAGTTAATCTACTACAAGATATTCTAAATAAATGTAATCCATATGTCGAACAGTTCAGAATGGTAAGAGATAGATTTGCTACCCAACCAGAAGATCGAGTACAACTAAAGCTTATCGGAAGAAGAGACAAAGATGGAAGAACATACAATCCTCCAACAGCAAACGAGTTTGCAGCCTTGATAATAGGAGATATTGATGGTTCCGGTGATAACAGAGATATTGTTTTAGAGACACGCCCTGGTTATCTAAAGCGAATAAATGAATTACACCCTTCTTACCTTCCCCTTTAGTATCCTTTGGTTTTTGCTTATGGCAAGGATGGATACACAGTTGATATTTTTCTCAAAGATGTAAATAGTAAAGATCAACGTGGCAGGACAAACTTGTCAATGAGAGAGTTTTTTGTATACAGGATGCAACAAAGAGATGATGAGGTCTCCCTTTTGCTAAAGAGTAGAAAGCTTTTTCAACAATTTTCGGTTGATGCATTTACAATGGTTGAAAATCAAAGGCTTCATTATATTAAAAATCATCAGAAAAACCTGAGGATGTCTACAGTTAGCAACTTGTCAAGAGCAATTGGTAATGGTCAAGCAAACTCTTCATTAATTGATAATCGTGTTATCCTTCCATCCTCATTCACCGGTGGAGCAAGGTTTATGCAGCAAAATTTCGTGGATGCCATGGCTCTATGCAAGTGGTATGGTTATCCAGATCTTTTTATTACTATTACTTGCAATCCAAAAATGGCCAGAGATTTCTAGGATTTTGTATGATCTTCATGTTGATCCTTCCGATAGGCCAGATCTTCTAACAAGAATATTTAAGTTGAAGTTGGATAATTTGATTCATGTAATAAAAGACGACCACATCCTCGGTCGAGTGAATGGAGGTACAATATATATGCTTTACTTATAACCTATTAGTAATATGAATAATGTGAACATGTCTTCGCAGTAATTAAATGTATCATTCCTTACTATTTATTTTTTGTAGTTATTTATACGGTTGAATTTCAAGAGAGTGTTAGTCCTTTATTTGTATATATTCCATTACTGAAGAACCTTTCGAAGAAAGCGACCGAAGGTGTAACATCTTATTCTTTTGTACACTTTTCTGATGTGTCATCTGAAGAAAGAAGCCCGTAGTTCATCTGAACATTAGTTCCGAAGTGAACGTCAACGGAAGTTTCATTCATCAAAGGGTCTTCTACACTGAGATACATCTGACAACCAGAATCTTACTGTTATGTAAAGTGCACGATGAAGGAGCATGAAACGGCAATCTTGTTTTCTGTTCCTAATTAAGTGTAGAGCGGTACACGCGTAAATAAATTAGATGGTCAGGATTAGTTTACTTAGCCTATAAATACCTGCTCGATTAACGAGAAAAGGTTAAGCGTTTGTTCGCTAATTTGCATTCAAGTTTGTTCTTGATTTAGTTTGTACTCCGTGCTTAAGTTTGTTCTTGTGCACTCTTTGAAATTTGGTTATTAATATAATCCTACTTTGAAAACTTTCGTGTGTTCGTTGCTTTAAAACTATTTCCGCACTTTGATCTTATTCATTGTTAGTTTTACTTATTCGGGAAAAACAAAGAGATGTCTCCCGCATGCCCACATTTGTATCTTCCTTCATAAGGAAGACAAGTTACCAAATCCTGAAGATATTGAATAATATCTGTTAAATTGCCTTCTAAAGACGATGATCCTGAATTATATAAACTTGTGTCCGAGTTTATGATTCATGGTCCATGTGGTGAAGATAATCCAAGGTGTCCCTGTACAAAAAACAGGAAGTGTACAAAGAAATTTCCTAAGCCATTCAATAATCATACTTACATTGATAGCTACGGATGTGCTGTTTACCGACGTCATGATACAGGAGTTATAGTCGAGAAAAATGGTGTACCATTACACAATGGGTATGTTTTTATCATTATCATATTATTTTAATACAAACAACTTTATACATAAATTTTTATATCTACCAATAATTATGTATATATATACAACTACACATGTGTATTTATTGTTGGTTTGTATGTAGATTCTTAATTTTGTTATTATTAAATTATTTGTGCTATATTTGTAAATACTAATTGTTTAATATTATTTCCATAGATATGTTGTTGGATACAACTCTGACTTGCTTAGAAGATATCAATCACATATCAACATTGAATGTTGTAACCAGCTTAGATTCATAAAATATCTGTTCAAGTATATAAACAAAGGTCCTTACAGTTGGTTTTCTCACATAAATAAACATCCATCTACTTCAGAAGATGAGAACCAAACTGAGCAAGATGAAGTAAGGAACTACTTTGATTGTAGATATGTGTCCGCGTGCGAAGCTTCATGGAGGCTTTTTGGTTACGAAATTCATTATCAAACACCTCATTTTGAGAGGCTCTCATTTCATCTTGAAGGTCAACAACCTGTATGTTATGATCCTGCAAATAATGTCGATGACATTTTGACAAAAGCTTTTGTTGGAAGAACACAATTCACAGAATGGTTGGAGTGTAATAAAGTTAACGAACGTGCACGAGAATTAACATATGTAGATTTTCCTGCACATTTTGTGTGGAATCAAAAATCTAGGAAATGGACCGAGTGAACGAAGAGAAATGCTGTCGGCAGATTAAATTATGCTCCTCCCAAATCAGGTGAGTCATTTTATCTAAGAATATTACTTAACAAAGTTAAAGGTCCTACATCATACGAAGATATCAAAACTGTTAACACAGTTAAATATGATACGTTTAGAGACGCTTGCTATGCTCTTGGTCTTCTTGATGATGACAATGAATATATAGAGTGTATTAAGGAGACATCAAACTGGTCAACGGGTTCGTATTGTAGGTCTTTATTTGTTATGTTAATTTCTTTGGATACTTTGTCAAGGCCTGATCATGTTTGGGAAAACACATGGCAATATCTTTGTGATAATATACTTCATATTCGTCGTAAGGAACTTGAAGTTCCATGTAACATACAAAATTCCTTTATACGTTAATATAATTGGTTTTTTTACATTTTAAAGACATCTGTCTACATATCTTATTAATTATTGTTCTTAATTATTTGTTTTAGATTTAGAGTTGGACGAAGAAGCCATCAAAAATATTGCTTTGTCCAAGATTGAAGTTTTGTTGAAAGGTTTTTCAATGACTCTAAAAAATATACCTAATATGCCGTATCCTGATTACAATTACATTGAAGAATCATGCAACATGTTGCTTCAAGAAAAGCTATCATATGACAAACACATGTTGAAAGAAGAATATAAAAATCTCTTCTCATTAATGACAGATGAACAAAACAGTATCTATGATACAATTAGTAGTGCTGTTATTAATGGTGAAGGTGGGGTATCCTTTGTATACGGATACGGCGGTACTGGTAAGACTTTTCTATGGAAAACCTTATCTGCAGGACTTCGATCAGAAGGTCGCATAGTACTGAATGTTGCTTCAAGTGGTATTGCATCTTTATTGCTTACAGGAGGTAGAACTGCACATTCAAGGTTTGCTATTCCAATAAACGTGAACGAAGATTCTTTTTGCAGCATTTCTTCTGATAGTGATTTGGCAGCTTTGTTAAGAAGGGCGGATCTAATCATTTGGGATGAGGCTCTGTTGGTCCCAAAGAGGGTGAACAAGCAACCGATACAGTGTAGAAGGGGGGGTTGAATACACTTTGAACAATCAAACAAATTAATCAAATGTATATTCAATTATCAATCAGTACAATAACTTTTATCACTTTCTAATCAAATCAACAGGATGATTTGATATTACAATGATAATAACCTCAACTCTCTCTAAACACTCTTGAATCACAAACTAATTGATGATCGAATTTCTTGTTAAAACTGATTAACAAGAACTCTTGAAAACTCTCTCGAACTTTGAACTTACAAAGTTATCACAACACACGCGTATCAAGTATCACGATCACACGTACGTTTTGCAAATTATGCAGTCTTGCAACTTATGCAGTCGTCGTTGTGTATCACGTATCTGTTCTCGTACACACGTAAGAACATCTACTCGTGTCATATAAACCCATGAGAAGGTTTATACTTATACTTGATATATCTACGAGTAAATCACAGTTTAAAGATAGAACTTGTCTTTTCTTGAAAACCGTAACAAACTCCTTAATTAGAACATATCCAATTAATTTCGTTTGAGATTTCTATCCAACTAATAGATAGTTTAAGTTAGGTTTAGATATCCTAATTTAAATGTCGTAGATATAGAGAGTTTATAACAAAATTTAGAACTTACTTAAATTCCAAACTGACTTCTGACGCTGAGCTGATAAACTCAGTCTTGACCTTGTCAAGTTGACTTCTTGAATATTGGATTATTGAATCTTCAAGTATTCAAATCTTCAAGTCTTCAGGTCTTCATTCTTAAGACCTATCTCAGCTTAGAAGTCACTGAGTTATCTAGTACTTACATAGAAAACTCTATATCTGTTTATACGCTGACTACTCAGCTGAAGCTGACTAGTCAATCTATAACAGACTTACATAATTCCTAACTCTTAACCTAATATCTATACATATCGATAATTTGTCTCATCAAATCTGACCATTCTAAATAAGGGACTAACAATCTCCCCCTATTTGATGATGACAAAACATTGAATCAAATAAGTTATAGGTTAATAGAATTATGTTGAACCACTCTGGAATGGACCAAAGTTAGTTCTTGAGATAAGTATTGAACTGATCCATACTTATTCACGTATCTTGAACTTACAAGATATTTATGTTACAAATCTATTGTAAGACTTGTATTCTAAATATTTGAATATACAAGTACTTAGATTCTGAACTTATCAGTTTACAATTGAACATATCAATCATCAAATTAAACTTACAAAGCTGTCTGTTTGAACATATCAAACATAATTTTTGAACATATCAAATAATAAAACAGTTGAACATATCAAACTTGATTTTGTATTTATGAACATATCATTTACATTTTAGCTTAATCTTTATGATTAGCTTCTGCACACTTAGTGCTAACAAAACATATAACTAATCTATTTACTCAACGTAATCTTCAACTTCTAACCACATATCAGAACATTTAAGTTCCCAAATTGCAGCTTTCTTGATAGCATCTACCATAATTTCTTCACCTTCTGGCATTTCTTTCATCTCAGCTTTTCTTGATCTGATTTCTTTGTTCAGATGATATCTGAATACCGAGTTCTGAATTGAGTCATCACATAGAATTCTCAAGTATAGAATTAATTCCAGATTTGCCAAATGAAGATCTGTTACTTTCAAGAAACATTGATTACCTTCCACATCAAGATACAAGAATCCTTCCAAAGGTTGAGTGATATAAGTGTTCTCTCTGAATTCAATTTCCTCTGGAACTTGTAAGATGATGTCTCTTTTAGCTCGCTGGCTTGCTGCTCTAACTCTTGCAGCTTTGCCTCGATTAAGAAAGGTATCAATTTCATCAGCATGAATCTCACCTAGCTGATCGATTCTTATGAAGATTGTCTTAAGCACATCAACTATCTCTTGTCTGATTTGACTCTTTTTCATCTGCTTGATAGTTGTGGCTACTGTCTTCAACTCTGAGAATCCCAACTTGTACAGACATCTCATATCTAGACCAATTTCTTGTTTGTTGTCTAGTACAAAGTTGATGATTACCAATTCTCCTTTTCTACTCAGTGTAACTGATTCAATCTTGTTATTAGAATGTGTTCTTTTATAACAATGCCTTAGATCCACATCTGAGTAGGGAATTGGGGCAGCTCTTGGACCAGAATAATCAGCTTTAGCTTTAGCTCTGGCAGCCTCAGCTTTAGCCTTTTCTTGTTGAACTTCATCTTGTCGTTGCTGCTCTTTTATTCCCTCCACCGTTACGCGTAGTTCTTAGCCATCTCTTGTAACATTTGCTCAGCAAGTATGTCACTGGCTTTCTGTGCTGCATCAGCTTCATCACTTGAGTCAGATTCATGTGCAACTAATTAAGACTTACCCTGTTGCTCTGGCTCAGGCTCAACAATGATGACCTTTCTTTTCTTTGCTAAAGGCATAACACTTCTTTTCTTTATTTTTACCATCTCAAACACCTTACTCTTCCCTTTATCTATTTGTGAAGTTGAAACGGACTCAGCTTCAACCAATTTTGGCAAATTGGTTTGAGGAAGATTGGTGTGAACAACTTGAGATGTTTCTTCAAGTAGAGTTTCTGGTTGAGCTTGTGAAGTTGTGGTTATTTGGACTGTTGGAGCCTGTTGTTGAGAAGGCTGATCTACAGTACTCATGAACTGATCATGAGCTTGTTCAAATTGTGCTTCCTCTGTATGCTCCCCCTCAACCTTATCATCATGCTTCTTTGATTCTTCCTCCCCCTTTTTGTCATCATCAATAGGGGAGGGTCTAAATTTGAACATAAAGCTTTCCAAGTTGGCAACTGAAGTTGACAAATCATTAAGTTTGCGCATTAACTTGGCTTTGTTAGCTTTCCTCTGGTTATGCAGGAGCTCAAACTAGGATTGTAGATAGTCCATAATGACTTTAGCATCGGTAGTCATCAGTGTGGACTCCACAGGTCTTCTTCTTACCTCAGCGTCCTCCTGTCCAGTGGAAGAGTGTATATCCATCGTAGGAGTGGCTGTTGAGTGTTCCTCAATCGGTAAGGATGCAGGTCCCATATCCAAAGGTTGGTGAAGACCTATGGAATCAAGGGGGCCAGAATGGAGACCCTGTAACCATCCTGGTGTATGAAAGGTTCATTGACAGGTCGTGCGAGAGTGTGTGAGAATAGAAGAGAAGAATGACCAAGTTCGTGAGGTATGATATTGGGGTGAGCTAGGCTTATTGGTGAGGGGGGTAATTGACCCTGGGGATTGATCAGTATTTCAATGTTACCTTCATGGGGCTGTGAAGGCACAGAAGTAGGCTCTCCCATGGTACTAGTAAGTATGGGCTGAGTAGACACCATACCTGGTATAGTCTTAAGGGTTGAACTGAGCCTAGAGGTTGGCACCTTAAGAGAAGGTGTCTCTCCCTCAGCTCCTGCCGGTGGAGGTATCAATGAGATATCAACTCCAGTGTCCTTTTGAGGTGAAGGACCACCTTTGGCAATTTTCCTTGTATAGGTGTAGGAAATATCCTTGGTAGCAGTGGGCTGACCAAGGTTGGTTGTAGATTGTAAAATAGATGGAGATGTTTGAAGTAGAGGAGAGGGGTTAGACTGAGTTGGGCTTGACTCAGTCCTATCTCCTAAGTTTGGAGATGGAGAAGTAAAACAGAGAGAAGGAGATAAGGGTTGAGAAATCATACCTGCTGCACCTAGCAGTGGAGACTCAGAGCTAGGAAACAAACTCCTTTGCTCAGAACTCGAAGTGGAGGATGAAATTATTCGAGTACGAGGTCTGAATTGAGTCCTAGGTTGATCATCTTGAGGAGACTCAGCCTCAGCCCCAACATCGTCACCCACTTCTTCCGCAACTTCCTCCTCTGTCTCAGCTTCACTTGACTTAGGAGTCGGAAGCTGTACATACGCCCTTATCTGAGCACTCAATGTAGGGTGTCCTGGGAAAATATCATGAGCGAACATCCTATAGCTGAGAACAGGAGTAGGGATTGACTCATATTGAGCATTATATCTTCTACCCAACCTGTCCTCGATGACCATGGATATGAATCTTGCAAAGGGTACAATAGTGTCCCTGATGTTCTTGGTCACCAATGACTTGAATGCCTTAAAGATCAACTCAGCGTAATCCACTCGTCGATCATAAAATAAGTTGTATAATAATTGCATTTCAAAGTCATTTTCATTATCCAGGCCTCCCACCTTGTATCCAAGGGAACGAACCACAGTGGATACCATAAATCCCCATGCCGTCTGGAAAACAGATTTCCGTATGACGCCAATCACTTGAGGATGACCCATTAAGGGTAACACACTTCGTGATATCTCCCTAGAAACCGTCGCTTCATATTGATTGTGAATTAGGAGATGAAGAATTCGGCGGAGAGAATTTGCATCAACTTCTATCGCCACTTGTCCACTTAGGACTGTGCCCCGTATAACCGGTTGGGTTACATCGAGTTTACATTTATACCAGAATTCCGTGAGAAGTTGAGGGATGAGCACAGTAGGTCCACGAAGAAATGCATGTGCCAGGGGACCTTTGCGAATGTAGGAGACCCACTCCTCATATCCCCCTGCCAATTTTGGACTTTGGAATGTCGGTACAGGCGATGACGTTGTTTTGTTTGTAGGTGGGGAGTGCATTGTTCTTGAAATTTCCTCCACGAATCATTTGTTCAGCCAGGTTTAGAGTATACCCCTCCATTGAAATCGAACGTATCGTATTGGAGAACCAATCACACAGATCTTGGTTTGTTGATCCAAGATAAAGTCATCCACATAAATTTGAACTAGAATAACATGTCCTCTATTCTTTCTTATGAAAAGAGTTTTGTCAATACTTCCTCTGACAAAATCATTTGAGAGCAGATAGGTAGATAGTGTATCATACCAGGCTCTTGGAGCTTGCTTGAGTCCATACAAAGCCTTGTCCAACTTATTGACATAATCTGGATGTTTAGCATCAATAAAACCAGGGGGTTGTTTCACATAGACCTCCTCCTGTAGTGCTCCATTTAAAAATGCACTTTTAACATCCATTTGATACACTTTAAAGTTTTTGAAGGCTGCATAGGCTAGAAACAACCTTATAGCTTCAATCCTCACAACAGAGGCAAAGGTCTCATCATAATCAATACCTCTTCTTGTCGATACCCCTGAGCTACTAGCCTTGCCTTGTTTCTGATCACTACTCCATCCTTGTCCATTTTATTTCTATAGACCCACTTAGTGCCTATAATTGTTTTTCCTTTGGGAGCAGGGACAAGGGTCCAGACCTTGTTTCTTTGAAATTCTGTCTGTTCCTCTTGCATAGCTTCAATCCAATCTTCATCTTTCAGAGCCTCTTCAGTCTTCTTTGGTTCCATTTGAGATAGAAAACTAGCGTAGGCAGCATAGTTTGCATTTGCCTTAGATCTAGTTAACACACCATCTTCAACGTTCCCAATGATGTCATCAAGAGGATGATCTTTTAATACTCTGAAGGTTGTAGTAGAAGACTGAGGTTCTGGGTCTGAGTCAGAGTAGTGTCTCTCAGGCTGAATAGGACTTACTTCTTCAGTCGGAGTAGGAATTGGATGATCACTTAGATCTTCAATCTGACATGTACCTGATGATTCACCGAGATTCTCAGGCTGATTATCTTCAATATTGATAATTTCTGTTAGTGGTGCACGCTTGTCAAATTTACTATCATCATCATCAGAATCATCCATAACATACATGGGATTTGATGTGAGATCTTCTTTACTCCTTTCAAGCTCACTCCGACTAACCGAGTCAGCTTGAGCTCTGTTGGATTCATCAATACTTGTCTCATCAAACGTAACATGTACTGACTCTTCAATTACCTTTCTTTTAAGATTAAAGACTCTATAAGCTTTGGAGATTAAAGAATATCCAACAAATATCCCTTGATCAGCTTTGGGTTCCAACTTATGGAGCTGATTTATTTGGTTTAGCACATAGCATGTTGAACCAAAAATATGGAAATATCCAATGTTGGGTTTTCTGCCATGATACATCTTGTAAGATGTTTTACCATGTCTTTTCACTATAATTGATCTATTCTAAGTATAGCAGGCTGTACTTATAGCTTCTGCCCAGAAGCTCAGTTTGAGCTTTGCCTCACATAGCATGGTTCTGACAGCTTCAATTAGGTCCAAATGCAACATATGCAATGTTTCTGTGATTGAAAAATTATGTTTAGACTTGAAGGATCCCTTATGATGTTTTCCCATTTCATAGGCTGAGCAAAGTTTGTCGTTAGAAAATGTGATCTTAGGTAGACCAGAGACTAACTCTTTGCTAGACAACTCTTTTGTGCCATAACCAGCTCAGCTTGGGAGTTAAGTCATAGTACAAGCAGGTTTCAGTTGAAGGATCTGCGGAGCTAAGATCTAACAAATAGATATCTCTCTCTCTTTTTTCCATTAATATTGGTTTTCCTTTCTTATCATAAATTGTTCCTGCATGCTTTCTGAAGGTGACTTCATAATCCTCATCACACAGTTGACTGATACTTATCAGGTTGTGTTTAAGGCGTTCAACATATGCTACCTTTTTGAAAGTGACTTTTCCAGCAGTTATCTTTCCATAACCTTTAGTCCTTCCTTGAGAATTATCCCCAAATGTCACCTTGGGTCCTTCATTGTTTTGGAATTCACTTAGAATTCCCTTACTTCCTGTCATGTGCCTTGAGCATCCACTATCGAGATACCACTTGTAGGAGCCCTGCACATGATCAACTAAACGTATTAGTTTCTTTTTGGAACCCACTGTTTGGTGGGTCCTGAGGATGAGCACTTAGCTGATCCTTTGGAGTTCGATTGATCAGCTCGAACAGATTTTGGTTAACGTTTTGGACTGATCATCCTTTTCATTTTCAGGTCTAAGATTGGTACTTACACAATCTTTGGCCTCATGACCTCTATCACCACATTTATAGCATTTTCTTCTATAGATGGGTGTTTGGGTGATTTCTTTCAGTTTTCCAACATTAAATTTGGATTCAGATTTAGGGTCATATGATGTGGATAACCTTTCAATCCTCTTCGACAGTTTGTCTACTTGATTTTCACTGACTTTGGACTTACCTTTGTCAGCTTTATGGTTACCTTTATTTGGTGAGGTCTGACTTACAGACAACTTCCTGTTTTTAGACATCCTTTCATGTATGACTTGAGAATTATGTCTTTTTGAGTTAACATGAGATATTCTATCAAAAACAGTTGTTCTCACCGGATTGTAATCCAATCTTTTGAAAACTGACTTACAGTTTCTGTTGGATCTGGAATATTCAGCTTGATGATTTGAGTGAATAACTTGAGAACTTGGGGTTGGTATCACAAACTTATTGGTTTTGACCTGTTTCCCTTCCTTGTTCCTTAAGAATGTTCTTGGGAGAATGTCATCTGATTTCATCGTTTTGTCTTCAAGACTGACTTGATCTTCATTGATTTCATGAGCAGCAGCACTATAATCTCCCCCTAGCACTGCTTTTACTTGATTTGGTATCTACTGGTGAATGCACTTTTCTGCTTCTTTTGATGACTTACACCAAGATTCACAGATTTTTCTTAGATTGTCAGCTTGTTCTTTTGATTCTTGCAGTTCTTCACTTAGAAGTTTGTTTATATGAAGCTGACATTCATAATCACTTTGGTCTTTTTACCAGCATTTAAGAGAGTTTCAGAGTGTTTAAGTTCATCTTTTAGTTTTGAAATTTCAGTTTTCAAACCAGATTGAACTGTGAGAGAGGTTTTGAAGTCATTCAACAAATAGTTGAACATTAGACATTTTTGTTCATCAGTGTAAGAGCTAAAGTTATTTACCTTATACATTGAGGCAGGATCCCAGTTACTAGTTTGCTTACTCAGCTTATCTGTTTCTGCTAGATCCTCATCAAAGGAACTGTCTTCTAACTCATAGTCAACTTGTTCCTCTTCATCCTCAATGGCCATCAAACACCTATCTGGCTCATCATCATCTGAAGTGGATGATTCAGTATCCCAAGTTCCAGCAAGAAGGCCTTTGGTGTTTTCATCTGGCTTGCCTTTGAGTCTTTGATATTTCTTTTTATATTTATCAGCTCTGTAGGCATTTTTGTCAGCTACTAAAGTTGATTCTCCCCTTCTTTACTCTGCACTCAGCAGCTATGTGTCCTAACCTCTGACAGTTATAGCACTTAGCTTTCTTAGGATCAAAAGTAGACTTATCACTTTTGCTTCTGTCAGATTGATCCCTTCCTCTTCTGAACTTTCTAAAATTTCTTGCTAACATTGCCATTTGTTCAGTAAGAGCATCCATCTCTTCATCATCTGAACCAGAGTTAAGACGTACTTCCTCAGATTCAGATTCAGAGTCAGTCTCAGCTTGAGACTTTTTAGATCCCTTCTTTTTCTTTTCTGCAATTAATGCAGATCCAACATCGTTTATAGATTCTTTTAGTTGTTGTTGGGCCACTTTCTTCTGTTCCATGATCTGTTGATGATTAAGAAGGAAACCATAGATAGATATGAGATCATATTTTCCTAAGGTTCCTCCAACATGAAGTGCAATGGTGATCTCATTGAATTGTTCTGGTAACACATCCAAGAACTTGAGTACCAACTCATTCTCATCTTTGTTGACACCTACCAAGATCAGATCATTTATCAAGCATTGAAATCTGGTAAACAAATCTGCCAGAGTTTCATTCTTTTTAGCAAAGAAAGTTTCATAAGAACGACTCAGATTTGTCTTCTTATGTTGCTTGACCAGGTTAGTGCCTTCATACATGACACTGAGAGTATCCCACATCTCTTTTACAGTTTGGCACCCAGCCACAGTATGCAGAAGAGGGTTTGTTAAAGCATTTGCTATAATGCTTTGTGCCTTGTCATCAAGATTAAACAGTTGAACAGTTTTGTCAGTGGCAGTAATATGGATCATTGGTATGATTGGGCCATCTTGAATCACGGTACTCATCCTGTGATCCACAGACTTCAGATATAGCATGGCTCTAAACTTCCACATAGGATAGTCAGTGCCATCAAAAATAGGACAACCTTTTGCCGCCATTGTTGGTATGTGACTTGATTGCTTGCTAGTAGACATCTTAACCTCTTGACAGCAGATCTTAATCTTCAACTTATGAAGAAACTTGCTCTGATACCAGTTGTTGGTCCCAAAGAGGGTGAACAAGCAACCGATACAGTGTAGAAGGGGGGGTTGAATACACTTTAAACAATCAAACAAATTAATTAAATGTATATTCAATTATCAATCAGTATAATAACTTTTATCACTTTCTAATCAAATCAACAGGATGATTTGATATTACAATGATAATAACCTCAACTCTCTCTAAACACTCTTGAATCACAAACTAATTGATGATCGAATATCTTGTTAAAACTGATTAACAAGAACTCTTGAAAACTCTCTCGAACTTTGAACTTACAAAGTTATCGCAACACACGCGTATCAAGTATCACGATCACACGTACGTTTTGCAACTTATGCAGTCTTGCAAGTTATGCAGTCGTCGTTGTGTATCGCGTATTTGTTCTCGTACACACGTAAGAACATCTACTAGTGTCATATAAACCCATGAGAAGGTTTATACTTATACTTGATATATCTACGAGTAAATCGCAGTTTAAAGATAGAACTTATCTTTTCTTTAAAACCGTAACAAACTCCTTAATTAGAACATATCCAATTAATTTCGTTTGAGATTTCTATCCAACTAAAAGATAGTTTAAGTTAGGTTTAGATATCCTAATTTAAATGTCGTAGATATAGAGAGTTTATAACAAAATTTAGAACTTACTTAAATTCTGAACTGACTTCTGACGCTAAGCTGATATACTCGGTCTTGACCTTGTCAAGCTGACTTCTTGAATCTTGGATTATTGAATCTTCAAGTCTTCATTCTTAAGACCTATCTCAGCTTAGAAGTCACTGAGTTATCTAGTACTTACATAGAAAACTCTATATCTGTTTATACGCTGACAACTCAGCTGAAGCTGACTAGTCAGTCTATAACAGATTTACATAATTCCTAACTCTTAACCTAATATCTATACATATCGATAATTTGTCTCATCAAATCTGACCATTCTAAATATGGGACTAACAGGCTCCAATGATGCATAGACATTGTTTTGAAGCATTTGACAGGACTTTAAGAGACAAAGTCGATCCTGAATTTAGTTCAACCCCATTTGGTGGAAAGGTTATTGTGTTTAGCGGTGACTCTCGGCAAATACTGCCAGTTATTCAGAACGAACGAAGAGAAGATATTGTTAATGCTTCATTGAATTCATCATTCTTATGGAAGTATTGTTCCGTTCTTAAGTTGACTGTTAACATGCGCCTACAGACAAGTTCAAATAAACAAGATATACAAAGTAGAAAAACATTTGCTGATTGGATTTTGGACATTGGAGAAGGAAATATTGGTGGTCCAAATGACGGAGAGGCTGAAATACAAATTCCTCAAGATCTGTTGATAAAATCCAATGGTGATCATGTTCAGATTTGATGAGACAAAATTATCTACCAACATTATCATTTAAAAAAACCCGGGCATGCACGGGTCCCTAAATCTAGTAGTAATAAAAGAGGGGTTGTATGCTATTGAATGGGGTCAATGGGGTCAATATGGTTATTTGTAACTAAAGGGATCAAGAATGTCATACGGGAAAGATGAGAAAGATATTTTAACTAAAGTTTAGGGCACAAGGCACAATCCATCTTGCTAAAGACACCTATTAGTGTGTGAAAAGTGTGATGTGTGTGTTGTTCATGCGATAGAGAAGGGAGTTGGATTGAATCAATGTTTTCTGAGCACCAAATTATGACAAATCGTTCATGTAATCTCCCATAAAAGTTCATGAATCATTATGTAATAATTCTACAGCATTCGATTCTATTTTTATGAGATTTTGGAGTGATTGATGGGCTGTTCAACCAGCGAGAAAGAACCAAAACCATAGGCTGGGTTGTTGACCATTAATCGTAGACAAAATCTTAATTAATCATTAGGGAATGATAATCACATGAGTGAGGAACTATTACAATTGAAATCATGCAATTTGATTGAAGTTTCTAGGGATTTGAGTGATTCCCTTGAATTGTTTGATAGTGTAGTCAAACCGAGATGTTAATCGGGACTTTTGATCAATAATTTTGTGGAACTCTAATTAATTGACAAGGATTCATTTATGGATCAATTGAGAACTAATATAATCGGAATAACACAATTTAAGGGATACACCATTCAGTTAGATTTGGATTAGTCGGAGAGAAATCACATATGTTCTTGAGCATTTACAAGAATCGCAAATCATAATATAAACGAACAATCGCAAATCGCAAGTGGGCCTTGTATTGTAACCACAACTAATCTTGCTTACTGAATTGCAAATTGTGAAATTTGGTGGAATCACAAACTAGGCCAAGTGTATGAATTGCAAAGTGACTATTTTATATGAATTGCAAATTGTAGGGAATAATTAGAGTACAATCGCAAATTGAGTTCCAAGAGAGGAATCACAAATTAAGGACATAATATGAATCGTAATTAGACACTCTTTGAATTGGAATCACAAATTGTTAACTGTTATAATGTTAAAGCAATCACAAATTGGGGGAAATATATATATATATATATATATATATATATATATATATATATATATATGTATATGTACATGCTTGAGCAGGATCGCAAAACATGAGTTTAGCAGGATTGCAAATTAGGTTGGGAGTTTAATTGCAAATTGGGCCATGGGCCACAATCAAAAACTAGTTATAAGTAATTGGATCACAAACTTACCTTGTTAGCAAAATCGTGAATTGGGACTAAAGGGGCGAATCACAAATTGGCCAAGGGGGTTAAAGTCACAAATTGAGACCAACAAGGGAATCGCAAATTGGTCATGGGACTTTAATTATATAGATATGAAATTGTGAAGTTGTGAGGACTTATGAAGTATGATTTAATTGTAGGTGTTTGCATGGCATTAAATGAATTCCAATTATTCATTGTGTGTTTATAGTCTATACTTAAACTAGAAATAAGGTAAGTTAGACTAACGTATTCATTATCCTAGTATGAATGTACTTATTATGTGAATTAAATGTGTGATTTATGCGACTTGTTGATGTGGGGTGAAGAGTTATGTAAATGGAGTGAAAACACAAGCTGGGCATAGAAAAGACGTAACACCGTTGGGGTGTCTTGGGTAGTCATCTGTGACCCGAGCGAGACGTAAAACCCTTGGGGTGCCTTAGGTAGTCGTTGAAAGGAGACTAAAACCCTTGGGGTGAGTTATCCTTTTTAGCACAGAACCGGGAGGGAGCTCCGGCATTGTGAAGAAGGGCTCTTAGTCAAAGAATATTTTCCTACGTTTATAGTTTTGTTTCAAATAGTTCGAATGTTTACTTATGATGAGTAGTCCGAGTGCTAACCTCGTCTACGATTTTGTAATGTTGAATGCTTGTTTTACTCCGATAATTGTTTTTAAAAAAATATGGGACGTTACATTATGGAATTAACCTCCATAAAGTTCTAAGTTTAATAACCTAACACTTAAAATATAAACTACTCGGTTTCATCCAATTCATAAAATTGCCATATTTTAAATCCTAAATCTTAAATTTATAAATCACAACCTAAACCTTTATTCTTTTAAACCTGAAAATAGAAATTTCTATTTTGATTAACAGATTAACGAATAAAATACACCTATAACCAGATTTTAAAAATACTTTATATCCGTTGGACTACACCTATTACCGGATTTTAAAAATACTTTATATCCGTTGGGTTGAGGCCCAATAATAAAACCCTACGAAGGGTTTGATCCAAAAGTGACATTTTACTACCAAGCCAAAAATGGTTAGTTGAGGTAGAGTATGTTTAGAAATCTAACAACCAAAGTAGCATGACTATTTTAGGCACCATTCCCTAGATAATATCTACAAGTATCAATAACTGAATATTATTTCTTGAGACGGGTCCAAATGCAATTTCTTAAACCATTGGGCGAAAAGCCTACGAACCGAAATGTTACATCCTTCGGGCCTAAGCCCATTAAAATTTGGTCCACCAATTAGTAAACACCATGTGTGCTTAGTACAGAAAATGAAATTGCATTAAAAATTAAAGAGGATGAAATTGTAGAGAAAGAGAATTAGTCCGGAGAGAATGTGAATCAACTCTTCTATAGAGATCATTTCTCTTGTTTGGTATAACAGGAAATTCAACAAAGAATTGTACCAACCTTATCATTTATTCACACCTATTATGGTAACTTATTAAATATTTTGCATGTAACATTCTTGATTCAATCGAACTATACAAATGATAACTACACATCATCCACCAATGAATCATAATATACATGGTATAAAATACACTTATAGCAACTATTCTTAGTCTTAAAGGTGATCTTACCATTTACAAGAATGATAGACATCAAAATTCGAAAGAGTAAATTATTGAAATGGTCTATGTTGTTTGTCAAAAGTTACTGGTTTGGTCCTTTAAGATCAAAAATTACATTACATGTCCCGATGGTTGCTTTTTTGATACTTGACTGGTCCTTTAGTGTAATTTCCATTAAAAACAAAAGTTAGTTGTCTTTTAGTACATGAGTATTTTTGTCATTTTTACTCTTATACCCATTCCAAACATCCTTCTCTTCTATCTCCCTAAAATTTTGTTTCTGCATTCATAACAAACCACAAGCCCTACTTGAGCCATCAATCCTTCTTCTTCTTCTCCTGCATGACCCCTCATTTTCTTAAAGATTTATACTTCTCATTTGAAATTCATTGATCGAGTGTAAGAGGTGGTGTTATGGGTAGAGAGTGGTATTATTTGTAAACAGAGAGAGCATTGCTTCTGTATGTCTGTAGATTGTACACAATGCAATTACTACAATGGATTTGGTGAGCTTGATAACCTGCTACAGTGGCATCAACTTTGCAAATGGCGCCACATTCTGTCGATGACTCACTTTCGATCCACCTTCAGGTGGTTGCCGCTGACGTCATTACTTCCAATCCACCAATTGCTTGTGAGATCTAATCCCGTTGTGGAATGAAATAACTAAACAAATAAAAAAGAAAGAAAAAGGAGAGAGACAAAGTCAATCGCTATTTACAACTCACCTCATCAATGCCATTTATGCCTCCATTAATTGTAAATCGGAGGTCTAGAAAGTCATGAAGGAGAGCATAGTAGTACTCATATATACATGATTTACAACCAAAAAGTGATGACAAAAAAAGCATAGAAGAATGATGCAAAGGCGTTATCACTTATAAGCATTCACAACATTACATAAAAAAGGATCGTTACTTCACTTCGTTTCCATTTCAAAATTATGGAAAGAAAGGGAGAACATTGGCTGATTCTTTTACTCAATAATGACAACACAAACTAGTTACATACTTCAAGGGAGGAATTCTCCTATTATCAACGGGGCTAATTCCATTCAGCAATGCCTTTTTGGAATGTATTACAAAATGCCTTGTTGGTGATTGCGAAGAAACTTTACATATAAAATCACCAGCAAACAAAAATCCAAAAGATCTAAGAAGTCACATAAATCATACGTATTATCAAAAACTCATTTTATGCTAGCCCATGTAATTCAACCTTTTTATTTAATCAAAATATATCAAAAAAACAACTAAGAGGAAAAGATATAACTTACAGAGTTCATTATATGAATCGTGGTCATCAACACCAATTTGACACTTAGCACTAACCGGTACATCTGTGTTACCAACAATGACAGACATAGCTTCAGCAACAAACTTCCCATACAAAAAAACTAATTAATATACTTAAATGGACAAACATGACTAGACTGATTTTATGAAGCATGTAGCTAAGAGAACGTGTTCAAACCTTTAGACCAAGCATAAGTGTAACGCCCCAAGGTTCGAAACTTAATTATTATTTGCTGCTTAAGTGTTATACATGTGTAGGTTGCTTTTATGTAAGTTATTTATGTATTCTAAAGTCCAGGGACTAAAAGTGTTAGTTTTAAAGTTGATTAAGTTCATGGTCCTTTGTGTCATTCTTGTATAGTTGTATATATAAATATGCCTAGCATTTGACTTTAGTAGTCAACTGTAGCAAATTCTCAGCCATTGCAAACCACAGCAACCAGCCTTTGTTCTTGCCAAAATCTGGAATATTTGTGTCAAGATTAGAGTGCCATAGCATCAATTAAACTATCTCAAGTAAGCAAGGTATGAACTCTTGGTGTTTTTGTGTGTATAGAGGTCAAGAACATGATTCCATGGTGGAATCCATGTTCATACATGTTGCTGTTTTATATTGATTTAGTTGGTGTTTTTAGCTGTATGGGGTGTAGGAAAACACCCCTAGTTGATCTCAATCAACTTTGGGTCGAATTCTTAGCCAAAACAACGACTGTGAGGAAACATAGTCGGCTGCAGCTGTAAGGTACACGACCAGTGTACGTTTTGGGATGGCGTGTAGCCGGCCCGTGTAGATGTAACACGGCCCGTGTAATGGTGAGCATATGAGCAGTAGAAGTTTTATTGCTATTTGTTTTAGCAATTTGATTATGAGATATCCTGTTCCTGCATGTGTATAAGTTTTATGGCAATGTTACGTGTTATGAAACGGGAAGTTGACTGGTTGAGTTGAGAATTAGTAAGGTATAATGTGTTCATAATAATATTGGGCCCATATTGTTATAAACACATGATACATACTTAGACTTGGCTAGATCGGAGCAAGTCCTGTGGATTATGTGGGGATATTATCCTGTTTTTACAGCATAATGTGTTAGTGCAGTATGATTAAGTCAGAGAAAGTAGTATTATGTTATTTTTATGGAAGTCACTTAATTTCAGTATGGAAAATGTGGAAACAATTAATATGGGACCGACGCAACAACCTGAGACGAGTGTACCTCGGGAAATTAGAGATATGAATGTGTCCGATGCGATTCCTATTTTAACTACAGGGACTTCGAGTGGTCCTTCAGGGGAAGTTCCAGTTACAGAAGAAGTCCATGATCTAGAGAACAATACCATGAAAGAAGTGATAGCTATAGAAATAAGTAAAGCTTTACAGGGGAGTATTCCTTTTATAATCAATCAAGTGTGTGATCAAATGTGGACTCGTATAAGCTATTCAAGCTGCTGGAATGAATGCACAGGGAATTGGTAGAGGCGAAGCTACGATTGGCCAGTTGCAGGGATGTACGTACACGGATTTTACGGCATGTAAACCACCAATTTTTGAAGGAGTTACTGACCCGATTGTGAGCAACCGATTGTTAGTAGAAACAGAAGGGGTGTTTCGCACTAGTGGGTGTTTACCCGACAAGAAAGTTATGTATGCATCGAATCTGTTGCGCGGAGCAGCGAAAGACTGGTGGACTATGTTATTACAGAGGAAAGGGGAAGCACACATAGAGGCGATGACTTGGCCACTATTTAAAGATTTATTTGAAGTACAGTTTGCACCCAGGGCTCGGGTGGATAAAATTACAGAGGAATTTCTAACTATGAGGCAGACGACAGAGTCGGTGGATGATATTACTAAGAAGTTCCTAGAAATGGCGCGTTTTTGTCCTGAGTATGTGGCTACGGAACCCATGAGGATGAAGCGGTACATTTCCATTCTTAGGAATGATATTCGCGAGGTGTTGGAAACAGCTACTTGTACCACGGCGGACGAGATGATGAGTTTGGCATGGAAGAGGGAACAAGAATTGATTTGACAGGGAATATTGGGAGGGAAGAGGAAAGTAGAGACGATAAACGTTCCCAGTAAGCGACCAGTCTATTCACCCCAACGGGGAGGGCCCGCTCCCCTACCCAATTGTAACAAATGTGGAAAGAACCATCTTGGGGAATGTAAGATGGGAGTTCCAGGATGTTTTAAGTGTGGGAGACAAGGACATATGGCCAAGGATTGTAATAACCCAATTGTGGTATGCCACAATTGTTATCGGCCGGGACACATCAAAGCTCAATGTCCTAAGTTACCAGCTTCTCAGAGAAGGCCAGTACACCCTCTACCCCCGCTTCTTAATAACGAGGGTAAGAACCAAAAGGCAGCAGTACCTCCTGCTCAGGGCCGAGCCTTCCAACTTACGATAGTAGAAGCTAAGGTGGAAGGTGGCAGGTACATTTGTTGTTAATAGTATACCTGCTCTGGTATTATTTGATTCTGGTGCGAGTAGATCTTTTGCTTCAATTTCATTTTGTGCTCAGTTTGTTACTCCACATATTAAATTAGAATTTCCTTTTGAAGTAGAAATAGTAGATGATAAGACAATTTTCGTAAACAATATTTATAAGAGTAATGTGATAGAGATAGATACTTGCCAATTCCCTATTGATCTTATTCCTATAGCAATGAAAGAATTTCAAGTAGTGGTGGGTATGGATTGGTTAAGTCAGCATCAAGCTCAGATATATTGTGATCAAAAGATAGTACGAGTCTAGAGCCGAAGTGGGGAAGAATTAATAATACGAGGTGAAAGTATGAAATCCAGTATTTCGGTCTGCTCGCTAGCAGAAGTGCGTAAGTATTTCATTCATGGTTGTATGATGTTCCTAGCCTACGTGGAAGATTTAAGCAAGGAAAACAAGCAACAACAAATTCAAGATATACCGATAGTCTGTGAATATCCTGATGTTTTTCCAGAAGACCTACCAGGAATTTCACCGTTGCGACAAGTGGAATTTAGAATTGATGTGATACCAGGAACAGAACCCAAAGTAAAAGCCCCCTACCGATCGGCACCACCGTGAAATGAAGCAGTTAATGAACCAGCTTGAAGAATTGACGGATAAAGGTTTTATTTGGCCCAGCACCTCACCATGGGGTGCACCGGTTCTGTTTGAGAAAAAGAAGGATGACACGTTTAGAATGTGTATAGACTACAGAGAGCTTAATAAGGTGACAATTAAGAACAAGTACCCACTTCCTAGAATAGATGACTTGTTCGATCAGCTACACAGTGCATCATGGTTCTCGAAGATAGATTTGCGGTCAGGGTATCATCAGCTTAGGATTAAAGATGAAGATGTGTCCAAGACAGCTTTCCAAACACGTTATGGGCACTTTGAGTTTGTGGTTATGTCGTTCGGTCTTACCAATGCTCCAGCAGCATTTATGGATTTAATGAATAGAGTTTGTCGACCCATGCTTGATAAATTTGTCATTGTATTCATTGATGATATCCTTATTTACTTTAAGACATCATAAGCACATGGCGCACATCTTCGAGAAATGTTAGAGATCCTACGCAAGGAAAAATTGTACGCAAAATTTTCTAAGTGTGAGTTCTAGCTAAGAGAAGTACAGTTTCTAGGTCATCTTATCAATCAAGAGGAGATTAAGGTAGATCCTACTAAAGTAGAAGCTATGATGAAATGGGAACCGCCTCAGAACCCTATGAAAGTTAGAAGTTTCCTCGGGCTTGCTGGATACTATAGACGCTTTATCCAAGATTTTTCCAAGACAGCAGTACCCTTAACTCAGTTAACCAGGAAGAACATAGTGTTCAAGTGGGGAAGGGATCAACAGGAAGCCTTTGATACATTGAAGCATAAGTTATGTACTGCTCCTGTACTTACAGTACCCGATAGTATGGAAAATATGGTGGTTTTCTATTATGCTTCATACAGAGGGTTGGGTTGTGTACTCATGCAAAAGGGAAAAGTTATTTCCTATGCCTCTCGTCAGTTAAAGAATCATGAAAACAATTACCCAACACATGATTTGGAGTTAGCAGCCGTGGTGTTTGTTCTCAAGATATGGCGTCATTATCTTTATGGGGTTAAATGTACTATTTATTCGGATCATAAGAGACTTAAGTACTTTCTAGAGCAAAAGAATTTGAATATGCGCCAGAGACGATGGTTAGAATTATTAAAAGATTACGATTGTGAGATACTGTACCAACCAGGGAAAGCTAATGTAGTTGTAGATGCTTTGAGCAGAAAGTCAGGTACTTTACAGGTTCAAACACATTTTGTGAAAATGTCAATTATCCCTCCAATACTCGAAAAGATTAAAGCAGCGCAGGACGAAGCAGTCAAAGAAAACCAAAAGAAGGAGCGCATAAAAGGTCAGGTACCAAAACTAGCAAGAGATAGTCGAAATCTATGGACCCGTTATGGTCGGGTGTGGGTGCCTAGTTTTGGGGGTGTGAGACAGACACTCTTAGAAGAGGCACATCATTCTCATTTTTCAATCCACCCAGGGGCAACAAAAATGTATAGAGACATGAGATTATGTTACTGGTGGCCAGGAATGAAGCGTGATATGGCAAGACATGTTGAAAGATGTTTGACTTGTCTCCAAGTAAAAGTAGAACACCAGAAGCCACATGGGAAATTACAACCATTGGAAATTCCAGTTTGGAAATGGGAACATGTTACAATGGATTTGATCACCAAGTTACCTAGAACACTTAGGGGGTTTGATCCATCTAGGTAGTTGTTGATCGGCTTACGAAAAGCGCCCATTTTATTCCCGTGAAAGAAGTGTATACCTCTGAAAGAATGGTGGATGTTTATATGAAAGAAATTGTGACCCGGCATGGAATACCTGTTTCAATTATCTCAGATAGGGATACTCGGTTTACCTCTCGATTTTGGAATAAGTTCCACGAGGATATGGGAACCAAGTTACACTTTAGTATAGCTTTCCACCCGCAGACAGATGGGCAAAGCGAAAGAACCATACAGACATTGGAAGATATGCTCAGAGCTTGCATCATTGATTTTAGTGGTAGTTGGGATACATTTTTACCGCTAGCAGAGTTCTCGTATAATAATAGTTATCATGCGAGCATTGGCATGCCACCATATGAAATGCTATATGGTAGAAAGTGTCAAACTCCGGTATGTTGGGGTGAAGTTGGTCGGAAGGAACTTGGCAGTACAGAGATAGTACAACAGACGACTGAGGGTATACAGCAGATACGAGAACGATTGAAAGCAGCCCAAGATAGACAGAAGACTTATGCCGATAAGAGGAGGTCACCATTGGAATTCCAAGTTGGGGATTTTGTGTTCTTAAAAGTGTCTCCGTGGAAGGGTATAATTAGATTCAGGAAAAGGGGTAAGTTAGGACCTCGCTTCATTGGTCCTTTCAGGATTGTTGCAAGAGTTGGAAAAGTAGCATACAGACTGGAACTTCCAGATGAGATGTCACAGATTCATAATACCTTCCATGTGTCTCATCTTCGTCAGTGTTTAGCAGACGAATCAGCAATTGTTCGACTACAAGATGTGACGGTTGATGAAAAGCTTAATTATGTGGAACAACCGGTAGATATCTTAGAACGAAAAGTTAAAATCTTACGTAACAAACAGATAGGCCTTGTGAAGGTACAGTGGAAACATAGAAGAGGTTCACATTATACTTGGGAACCAGAAAGTGATATGAGGCAGAATCATCCTGAATTGTTCGCAGAGTAAATTTCGAGGATGAAATCGTCCTAAGTGGGGAAGAGTTGTAACGCCCCAAGGTTCGAAACATAATTATTATTTGCTGCTTAAGTGTTATACATGTGTAGGTTGCTTTTATGTAAGTTATTTATGTATTCTAAAGTCCAGGGGCTAAAAGTGTCAGCTTTAAAGTTGATTAAGTTCAGGGTCCTTTGTGTCATTCTTGTATAGTTGTATATATAAATATGCCTAGCATTTGACTTTAGTAGTCAAATGTAGCAAATTCTCAGCCATTGCAAACCACAGCAACCAGCCTTTGTTCTTACCAAGTTCTAGAATATTTGTGTTAAGATTAGAGTGCCATAGCAACAATTAAACTATCTCAAGTAAGCAAGGTATGAATTCTTGGTGTTTTTGTGTGTATAGAGGTCAAGAACATGATTCCATGGTGGAATCCATGTTCATACATGTTGTTGTTGTTTTATATTGATTTAGTTGTTGTTTTACATGATTCCATGGTGGAACACCCCTAGTTGATCTGAATCGACTTTGGGTCGAATTCTTAGCCAAGACAGCGACTGTGAGGAAACACAGTCGGCTGTAGCTGTAAGGTACATGGCCGGTGTACGTTTTGGGATGGCGTGTAGCCAGCCCGTGTAGATGTAACACGGCCCTTGTAATGGTACACGGCCCGTGTAGTAACCTAGGGCGGTCACAGGCCATGTAGGGACGGTGCATGGACCGTGTACAGGTACACGTCCCGTGTAGAGTGTTGGTTAAACACAGGCCATGTAGCCTGAGCCAGGTCATGTAGGGTGTAGCGGACATGGCCCGTGTAGACTTCAGTTCAGGACAGATTTCCAGGTTTATAACACTTTGTTATGTTATTGTATAGGATAATTATTGGATACAACACTATTTGCATAATCATTTACCATAGTAGTTAGCTCGGGTGAGTATACTATTCTCTTGCATGAGCAATACATGATTTTAATAGTTGAACGGTATGATAACTGTGTTATGTGTTTTATCTGTTTCGGATGCGAGGCATCCTGGGAAGTTGTTACTCCTGTTAGTTGGATGCTAGCCATCCTGGGGAGTTATTACTCATGTTAATTGGATGCGAGGCATCCTGGGTAGTTGTTACTTCTGTTAGTTGGATGCAAGGCATCTTAGGGAGTTGATACTCTTGTTAAACCATGTTATACTTTGAACAGTATATCAAGAGCAGCTGGGGATAGGCTATACGCGAGGTATAGATAAGCCCCAGCACAGTAACAATTTATGCAGGTTTGCAGGTGATTCAATTCGGATGTGAGACATCCTGGAAAGAGTTTATTCTTGTCTTTTAGTTTCAGTTTCTCGTAGTATGCTCACTAAGTGTTAGCTTATGTTTCAGTTTTGTTTGTGCAGGTTCTGTGGGTTCTAGCAAGGGTAAGGCCCCAGCTCCTTGATCCACTGGATAGTTTCTGGCTTTTGAGAAGAACTTTAACACTACTTTTGTATAATATTAGTATATGTAAACAGAAACTTAGTTTTTGTGGATAAACATATGTAAGCTTTTGAAGAGTAAGCCCTTAAATTATATTTCTGAGTTAATAAGTAAAAAGTGGTGTTACAATAAGACGCACAGCAAAACAATTGGGCCCAGTCTCAAGGATGTTCATGTTGTGCCCTTGAACAGAGCCAAAGTCTACAAGGGCCACATTTTTTTATCTCTTACATAGTATGTACTTATTTGTGGACCAATTATTTTAGGTTAACTAGAGTTAAGCAACTCAGCAGGTAGGCAGCGTGAAAGCTTCTCGGGAAATCACAACTCAAAATCACAGCAACTACATCTCTCAATGGAAGACGATTGTGTTTCGGTTGATTTCAAAGAGCCTAGTAGTAGGCGTAGATAGATGTAGAGAAATCTTTAAATCTATCTCCTTTGAATCCCAACTAGGCGTACATAGATGTCAATTCTCAAACTAGTTGCTTTTCCGGCCATTATGGACGGTGACGAAATCGAAATCGAAATCGAAATCAAAGACGACGTAACGACAGTCGTCGTTCGAAAGAGAGGTGGTGAGATCGGAATAGCCTTCTCCGGCCCCACCAACTTTATGACGCTTACCAACTTTGATTTCTCATCGATTTTAAATACTATATACGGATGACTATCTTCCACTTCATTTCCATGAACGAATTCTTGCACTCATCCGCCACCCACATCCTTGTCGCCTACAACTGTCGTGGTTGCACCACGGATTGGCAGTTAGTAAACTCATTTTCACACAAACACAAGTAAAGATACAAGCTAGCTATAACAACTAGTTGATGCTACTCTGAGACAAATCTGAATTGTAATTTTATAAAAGAAAGCAGGCTGCAAGCACTCAAGTAGGTAGACAGGGGGTGTGGTGGTGATAGGACAAGTCAAAGAAGACTTTTCAATTTCAATTGTACCGTCACAAACGGACAAAGGTAATTTTTTGTGTTCTTCATTTTTTTCAAATCTAATTTGTTCACATCTTCTTTACTGTTTTTCCTTTACTCTTAGTTAAAATATATTAATCATAAATGTCTAATTATCTAAAGCAACAATTATATTATATATTATAATGTAAAATAAACTTAATCATTGAGTTAGATACTTATACTATAACTTATATTAGTATGATTTTAGCTCCCTTGAACCAATTATCCAAGTTCTCGTCAGTACTTGGTTGCTTAAGATGAGAAAATCAACAAACATAAGGAAAAAAATAATTTACAAATTACAGGTGTTCTCTCTTTTTGCTATAATTTATTATGCCTATTGAACTAAAAAAATATGAAAATGGATATGAACAGCTTAAAGTTATAAGTTTCAGCACCTATTTTTTTTTACTTAATTGCATAGGTGGTGTGGCTTAGGTATACTATATTTTTAACGATTTAAAAGCTTATTACCACATTGTTTTAAAAATGGAATTACCCTAGAAACACAACACACACGGGCAGCGAACCCACGTATGTAGTATAGGCTATTGTAAAACCGGATATCGAACTCAGGGAACGATAGCTACCAATACTCAACCATTACCATTGTTTAGTCAAACAAACATCAGAGATCACAGAAAATGAGCAATTAATCTAAAAGAACTAAAGATGGTGTCAACTCTCACACAATCAATTTATAAAGATATTCACTCAAATCTTAAATCATCCAACATAGCCATGGATAGTGCAAATATATATATATATATATATATATATATATATATCATAACATTGATCAAGTAGATTTCTTTAAACATGCCAAAATAACCAAATCAACATGTAAAGAGTTATAAATAATGATGTTTCAACCCGTGTTCATACGAATCATAAGTTTATAGAAATTCAAGATTCAAAAACCTTTGTAACCCCAAATCTTTACTTACAAAATGATTTGTCTAAACACACCAAGTTTCATGTGCATAACTTCTCAACCACTAGGAAACACAACAAGGTGCATAAATCAATATTCCAATCCATCTCCCATTAACCTAATGTGAAGCCCCAAAAATGCATACCAAACATGAAACACATCAAAAACCACCAAACCTAGCATGAATCTAACATGAACATACTTGTTTGAATATATGCAATTTTGAAGATAAATTGAACAACCATGAAGACAAACCTATCATACATGTTCATACAACCCACAAGGATTGAAATTATCAATAACACAGCCAAATCATGCATTCATTGGATCATCATCATCAATAAAATCTAGAAATTCATATGATCAAAGCATAATAGCATATATATTACCAAAGGCTACATTGGAATCATATTTATTCAAGTGAATAAATGAGTTTAGAAGCACATGATTACAATATCCATCATAAAATACACTGATTTCATACCTAACATTCTGGAAATCATATTAGAGTTTACCAAAATGAAGAACAACAATCAATGGTGATGAAAGTGATGAAGATGGAAGCTCCACAAGCTTGAAATGCCTTCTCCTTTGCTTCTCCAATGCTCCAAGGATTCCCCATATGTGTTAGGACGTGTTTTGGACAGGGAATTTGAGAGAGATTGTGTAAAAAGTCGAACCCTGTTCTGATTTTCGAACAGATATTTAAAGACATACAGGGTCTATTCACGACCATGAAGGGCCTTCACAACCCGTGAAAGATGAAGGCTTCACGACCCTACACGGGTCGTGAAAGGCTAGTGGACCAAGTGGAACAAGTGGGTCTGCAACTGAAGATAAGGCTTCTCACGAGCCGTGAGAAGGTCATGAAGGACCTGGCTCCACATGGCTCATGAAAATCTATCCAGTTCATGTAGAATGTGGTCTTCACGGCTCGTGAAGGGTCGTGAGGGGTCGTGAAGGACCACTTTTCTCTATTTTTCAACAACTTTGCTGTAAATCAACCAGGAATGGCTCGTTTGTTGCTGAAAAGCCAATATATGCATGTATGGTGAACAACAAGTGATTAAGTAGCTTATATAAAGATTTTCACCATAAATCTAGGGAAAATGCAGGGAAATTCGCATAAGAAACATGTATAAATTAGAGTATATCAAAATTCCCCACACTTAAACTTTGCTTGTCCTCAAGCAAACTCTTATGCAACAATCAACTCAAAAGATATCAAGCAACCTCAATTAGTGCAAAAAGGCATCCTTCCAACAAAATAAAGGTCTACAAGCATAACAGAATTCTAAGCAAATGACCGAGGTCACACTTTCATATTCAGTAGACAAAGTCTAAGTAAACCCAACACGCACACAAGAATTCTGACAAGTATCTGACTTCATACCTCACCATGTGGTCTCTGAAGCAAACTCTGTCTGTATATGTATTAGGGCATGTGTATAGTGCAGTGGTGCTTAATTGAAGCCAAGATAAACTTAAGCTTAATTAGACATCAAATCTCCACCAAATAACAAAAACATATGCATGTATCAAGAGGTCTTTGATTGGGTTGTAACGTGGATGTGGCTATGGGTAGGATAAAGGGAAATATAAATGTTGCTAAAACAGAATCCAAAGACCGAATTTAAAACACATCTAAGCTGCTATTATTGAAACTGAATAGAAATACTACAATATTTTTTTCGAAGAACACTGCTCACCGAGAAGCATGCCAAACAACTGGAGTTCTCATTTTTCTTTTCTATTTCTATTTTTTTTCAAACTCAGTCGCACGCAACATAAACAGAACAAAGCGAGGGACAAACGAACTTTCCATGTCCCGCTAATCGGTGCATGACCAAGGTAGAATGCACTAAACGTAACTAAGCAGCTCAAATGGGTCAAATTGGTTCAGAAAACTTAAAAACAAACATAAAACAAAAATATGGATCACAAGGGTGGTGAAATGATAGGCTAAGGCTTAAATTGGCAACTAAGGGAAAAATGAATGAAAAGGAAACTCCTTGAAGCGCAAAATAGCAGCTAAACAATGTAAATTTCCCCACACTTAAAGCTCAACTCGATCCATGGACAAGCTCTCAGATCAGACATAGCACTCATGAAACCAGACATAGGGAATTAGCAAAAGAGAGCAATTCAAAAATAGCAATAAGAACAATAATAACCAAAAGCGGCCGGATGCATTTTTATATAACAAAATAATGCAAGTACATCCAAATGGGTAGCAACAAGGTTTGTACAATAATATATATCAAAACCGTACAACCAAGAGTTAGCCTAAAGCTAGATTAGTACAAACTACTACGAGGCTTGTAAACTATAAAAACAAAAACGGTACAACCTCCAGCTAAGCTATACATGTCCAAAATATACATAATATGTGAGACGGGGCCATCAGACTAGGCCCCTCATGCTGGTGGTGGTGGCGGTAGCTGGTCGTCCTACTGTGGCTATCGTCGCAGTCGTAGAGTCTAGATGCCAGCACCCTGGGATAAAGCAATAAGTGTGCGTGAAATCCAATCCCAACGCTCCTCCCATAACTGGGCGTCAAAAGTGGGGGGAGGAGGAGGAGGAGGGGCGAACTGATCGTCATGAATTTGTGGGCCCCTACCTCCTATATGCTCATCTAGATGTGCTAAAGTGGAAGGCCCAGGATCAGGCCTCCTCCTGAAGTAAACACGTCTAGGTGGTGGAGGTGGGCGTGTATGAGGCGGAGGCATAGGGTGCGGGTCTGGCTCTGGTGCACCCTGGCCCTCGGGTATCTGTTGCTGCTGCTGAGGATGATGCCAGGGATTACCCTGGCCATCAAGAAGTACAAACCCACCGCCAGTCCTCTGGATAACGCACATATTGGTGAGCGTGTCAATGTCAATAGCGACAGTGAGCCCCTCATCGTGAAGCTCGTCTAGGATGGCAGGGGTGAGAAGGCCAAAAGAGCGGGCCAGGCGTGTGATATACGCGCCGCCCATCATCGAAGAGGAAGACTGTGCCCTAGCAGCTCTGGTGAGATAATCTGCAAGACAGTGGGCGAAATTGGCATTGTGGCCGCCAATGATGCAGTTAAGGTAGAATACATCCCTCTGAGTAACGGTACCGGGATCACCCATACGCCGCAAATAGTCAGCGCGACCGCACGGTGAATGATCCTGAAAAGCGGCTCCAGTAATGCAGTGGCCTTGGGCTGAGCGCCCACATACTACCCATGGCCAATCTCGGGCCAGTAGTCATAATGGTGGACCCCTGCAGGGAAGTCCCTAAGCCCGTTAGAGAAGATAGGTAGATGAACCTCCTCTTGTGTGTAGATACCAACGCGAACGGCGAACTCGCGTAAAGACATAGCGCGCTCGCGACCTCCGAGCCTGAACTGGATGGCTCGGGCATAATTAAGGTCCTGGACCTCTGGCTGGTAGTGGTGAGGAACTCCTGCGTGAGCTCTCGGTAGGTAGGCTCGGAGATGAAGAAGAATCTGGTCCAAACTAGATCACAGAGCCGCTGAGCTCTGTCTCGGACCCCAATGCGCCTCAGGGCCTCCCAGTCTATGTGGCGCTGGCACGCAATCATCCTCAATTTGAGCTCAGCGAACCAGTCACGATCGTTCTGGTTCTGAAAGATTAGCCACCGGGCGACATCAGGGTCACCCCATGGCTCGGGCGGAGCAGCTGGATCCTCCGCTGGTGGAGGAGAACGAATACGAGGACGGAGCAAAGGCATGGCTTCACGATATAAGAATATAGGTCAGAAAATGGCTATGCGTGCGCGAGGATTGCTAGAAACCCGCTTAAGATGTGAATTTTGGGTAAAGGCAGGGTTTTTATCAATCTAAGGTCTGAAATGGTCGATACTACAGACTACGGATCGGAACCGATTGAAAAATATGGAAAAATCTGGAAAAACATTGTTCACGATCGTGTAGGCAAAGGGCATCACGACCCCGGGGTCGTGAAGTAGAAATGGTGTTCGAAACCCAGGATCTGCACAGGCGATAAGTCGTGAAGGCAAAAGAGCTTCACGACCTCGAGGTCATGAAGAAGTGTTCGAACAGAAAACTAGGGTTTGCATTAAAACGAACAATTTGAAGCAATTTTTTGACCCAAAACAAACCTAAATGCTATTAAAGATCATTTGTAACAAGTAGGGAGCAAAAAAGATACCCGGAGATGCGAGAAAACGATCGAGAAAAACGAAACCCTAGTTCGCCCGTGAGAGGTCGTGAGGATCGCCCGTGGAAGCTCGTGAAGACTCGGAGATGGTGAGAGGTTGTGAAGAGGGATCTGTCGTGAGATCTTATATAGGCGATGGGTTCACGGCCCGTGAGACAGAAAGCTTCACGATCGTGAAGACCCTACAGACTGCAGATTTTCCATTTTAACGCAGAATTTGCCTAACACCTCCATAATTTCAAATTTACTATCGATAAGAGCCAAAACCAACTACAAACCCCCAGGAAGGGTGCCCGGACATGATTGAGTCACTAGAACCTCGACAGCGCACCGAAACAGAAATCAACAAAAATAAAACGAATAAACAAAGAAAAAAAGAAAAAGAAAACGCAAAACACGGTTCTAAGGCCACCCTAAGTCGTGGAAACCCAGATTTCCTCTAAACACATGCAGATGGGTGACTCACGCAAGGATATGCAAAGAAACGCAAGATTCACGCGCTGAAAAACCAACGGGTCACGGCGATCCGTTTGCACCAGAACAAACAGAAAGGAAACAACTATCTACGAATTGTATGTACTGAACGGGGGTGCCTCCCCGCTAGTGCTTCCAATTTTATTTAACGAGTCCGTGGCTAGACTCGCCCGCTCAGCTAAGGACCTACAGGGTGAAGCATCAGTACTTCACACGCATCTTCAGGAGCTGAGGACCCTACATAGTGCTTTAACCGATGACCATTGACTTTAAAGATTAGACCATCAGTGTCAATAAGTTCAATAGCACCGTGCGGATACATTGTGTACAATATACGGACCTGACCATCTAGACTTCAATTTTCCTGGAAAGAGGCGAAGACGGGACATATAGAGAAGCACGCGATCGCCAGCCTTGAATTCTTGGTCCTTTAGGCGGCTATCATGAAAGGCCTTTGTCCTTTACATGTATATTTTCGAATTTTCATAAGCTTGGAGCCTCAGCTCGTCAAACTCATTGATTTGAAGCAGATGGTTTTCACCAACACCAGAGGCATCAAGATTTATCATTTTCAAAGCCCAGTAGGCGTTGTGCTCTAGTGCAACAGGAAGACGGCACGCTTTACCATAGACCATCCCATAGGGTGTGGTACCTATAGGGGTCTTGAATGCTGTGCGGAATGCCCACAGCACGTCATCCAAATTTTCAGCCCAATCCCTCGGGCTTCCTCCTACTATCCTTTCCAGGATTCTTTTCAGACCTCTGTTTGTGACCTCAACTTGGCCACTTGTCTGTGGATGATAAGGAGTCGATAGTCTATGGGTCACCCCATATCGTTTCAACACCTTTTCGAGTTGCGCATTGCAAAAATGAGTTCCCCAATCGCTTATGAGTGCTCTCGGAGTACCGAATCGACAGAAAATATTTTTCAGAAATTTGCAAACTACCCTCGCATCATTAGTAGGCAAGGCTTGCGCCTCAACCCATTTCGAAAGGTAATCAACAGCTACAAGAATGTACTTGCAACCGTGCGAGGGTGGAAAAGGACCCATGAAATCGATGCCCCATACATCGAAGATTTCACAAATCTGAATGCTGTTCCGAGGCATTTCATTACGTGCAGAGATATTACCTGCCCTTTGGCAGGCGTCACAAGATTGATCAAGAGATGAGCATCCTTAAATATCATAGGCCAGTAGAAGCCTGAGTCAAGGACCTTTTTGGCAGTGTATCCGGGTCTGTTGTGGCCACCAGTTGGGCCCATGTGACTGTGCTTGAGGATACTCTTGGCCTCGTCGCCACTCACACATATCCGAATGATTTGGTCAGCTCCTATCCGAAAGAGATAGGGATCATCCCAAAAACAATGCTTTAATTCAGAGAAAAATTTCCTCTTTTGCTGGTGTGAGAGGCCTTTTAGCAAGATTCCGCCCGCAAGGTAATTTGCAAAGTCAGCAAACCATGGAATCTCATCGATGCTACTTAAGGCCAGGAGGAATTCATCAGGGAAGTTATCTTTGATGCCAGATTCGTGCAGCATCTCCAAATTTGGATTTTCTAGACGTGAGAGATGATCTGCAGCCAGGTTTTCTGCTCCCTTCTTATCCTTGATGATAATGTCAAACTCTTGCAAGAGCAAAATCCACCTAATTAGGTAGGGTTTCGCATCTTGCTTCGCGAATAGATAACGAAGGGCAGAGTGGTCAGTATATACCACCGTTCTGGATAACACAAGGTAAGACCTGAACTTGTCAAATGCAAAGACAACCGCTAACAACTCTTTTTCAATAACCGTGTAGTTCTCTTGCGCGTCAGTTAGAGTCTTGTTGGCATAATAAATAGGCTGAAAGTGATTATTTATCCTTTGGCCCAAGACGGCACCAACTGCGTAATCACTTGCGTCACACATTAGCTCGAATGGTTGTGACCAATCCGGGCTCGTCAGAATAGGGGCATTGGTTAATTTCTCCTTCAGGAAATTGAATGCATGATCACATTCAGGAGAGAAAACAAATGGAGCATCTTTTTCAAGCAGATGGGTTAACGGCCGAGTGATTTTTGAAAAATCCTTTATGATGCGCCGGCAAAACCCTGCGTGTCCAAGGAAGCTCTGAATAGCCTTGAAATTTGTGATGGGAGGCAGTTTTGAAATAACATCAAGTTTAGCTCTATCTACCTCAATCCCCTCACTTGAGATTTTAGGACCCAAAACTATACCTTCGCACACCATGAAGTGGCATTTTTCCCAATTGAGCACAAGGTTAGTTTCTTCACAACGAGACAGCATCCTCTCTAAATTATGAAGACGCGCATCAAAGGAGTTACCGAAGACTGAAAAGTCATCCATGAACACCTCAACACAATCCTCAATCATATCATGGAATATAGCTGTCATACAACGCTGAAACGTGGCAGGAGCGTTACATAACCCGAAAGGCATACACCGATAGGCGAAAGTGCCATAAGGGCATGTGAAAGTGGTCTTTTCTTGGTACTCCAGTTCGATAGGTATCTGAAAATACCCAGAGAAACCATCAAGAAAGCAATAGAAGGCATTGTCAGCCAGACGCTCCAACACTTGATCAATGAAGGGAAGGGGGAAGTGATCCTTACGTGTGGCATCATTGAGTTTTCGATAATCGATGCACACACGCCACCCCGTGATCGTACGAGTTGGGACTAACTCATTCTTGTCGTTAGGAATGATGGTCATACCTCCCTTTTTTGGGACAACCTAGACGGGGCTGACCCACGGGCTATCAGAGATAGGGTAGATCAAGCCAGCATCCAGGAGCTTTATGACTTCTTTCTTGACTACCTCTTGCATGTTTGGATTTAGTCGTCTCTTGCGCTTCAGCAAGGCTTATAATTATCTTCCATAAGAATCTTATGTGTGCAGAAAGACGGGCTAATCCCCTTGATGTCGGAAATTTTCCATGCAAGGGCAATTTTGTGGTTTTTCAATACCTGTAATAGCTTACTCTTCTCATCAGCGGTAAGGTTAGAAGCTATGATTACAGGTAACTTGGAATCTCCCTCTAAGAATGAAAATTCAAGATGGGAGGGGAGCTCTTTCAGCTCAAGAGAAGGGGGGTCCATAGTAGATGGTCGAGAAGCGGAGCTCTCCGTCAATTCAAGGACCTCAAAAATTTCTGGAACAGCGATTGTGTCAGGTGGAGTAGTGCTATCCAGCTCATCACAAACAAGCTGCACCTGCTCTACGTCTGTGACAACCTGATCTAATATTTGCGTGTCAAATACGTCCTTCTCCCAAGTAGGTACAACGGGATCCACGAGATGATGATTAATGATATCAACAAAGTATAGAGAATCATCCTGGCTTGACGAGTGCTTCATTGACTGTTGGATGTCAAAAGTCACCTCCTCGTCATCTACTCTAAGCATGAGTTTTCCATTGCATACGTCAATCAATGCCCAAGCAGTAGCTAGGAATGGAAGGCCAAGGATGAGTGGCACATTTTTGTCTTCGTCCATGTCTAGGATGACAAAGTCAACAGGGAAGACAAATTTTTCAACTTTGACTAAGATATTCTCCACAATCCCACGTGGATACTTGACAGATCTATCGGCGAGCAGGATTGACATCCGGTTTGGTTGGTGTTCGTCTAGGCCCAGCCTGGAAAACACAGATGATGGCATCAAATTGATGCTGGCGCCTAGGTCAGCTAACGCATTGTTGACTGAAAGATTACCAATCAAACACAAGATTGTGAAACTACCAGGATCAGTTTTCTTTGCTTGTAACTTGTTTTGTAGAATGGCTAAGCATTCCTCATTCAAGTTTACCAAGGACAAGTCCTCCAATTTCTTTTTGTTGCTCAGAAGATCCTTAAGAAATTTGGCATACTTGGGCATCTGAGCAAGAGCCTCTACAAATGGGATGTTCACATTGAGCTGTTTGAATAGCTCCAGGAACTTACCAAATTGTTCCCCCATTTTCTCCTTCCTCAACCGCTGAGG
Source organism: Dittrichia graveolens (assembly GCA_038502395.1). Lineage (NCBI taxonomy): Eukaryota > Viridiplantae > Streptophyta > Magnoliopsida > Asterales > Asteraceae > Dittrichia > Dittrichia graveolens. Next base: position 53,976,988 of record JARJIL010000007.1, on the reverse strand, counting down.
GTAAGGAATGGTAGGCTGGTATTCTTTGACCAGAGGTTTGACTTGCGCGGTACTTGCTGGGTCTAGCCTGTTTTGCGCCTCATCAGGGTCCTCCGATTGGACCTGTTTTTTTCGTTTGATTTGGATTTTGAGGGGTCAGAAGGGGGCACCATGGTCGTCCTACTACGTAAAGTAATAGCCTTCACATGTGCCTTTGGATTAGGATCCGTATTGCTCGGAAGACTACCCGGCGGCCGATCTGACAAGAGTTTTGAAATCTAGCCTACTTGGTTCTCGAGATTTTGAAGCGAGGTCTGCTGATTTCTCAAAGTAGCATCTATCTGCTGGAATCTATTTTCAGAAGCTATCACAAGTTTAGCCACGATATCTTCCGGGCGGCTTGCTAGATGAAGAAGGAATCAAGGATTGAAAGTTAGAATAATGATTTTGATCCCTTGTTGCTGAAGCTGTTGTCGCTGTTGAAATTGCTGATGCTGCTGCCCTTGTTGACCTTGTTGAAAATTAGGATTTTGCTGAAATGGAGGTCACTGAGGGACAGGAATACCTAGAGGGGGCTAATTGGAGCTGCTTGTTCCCGCTCTCCAACCAAAATTTGGGTGCTTTTTCCACCCAGGATTGTAAGTATTGGAATATGGATTTTGTTGGGGCCTTTGAGTGCCCATGTAGTCTACCTCTTCGTGAGAGGCAAACATATTGCCTGTCTGGCAATCCCTACTCAGATGTGAACCGCCACAGTATTCACAAGAAGTTTGCACAGCATTGTTCTTCATTTGGTCAATCTTATGGTTCAAGGCCTCAACCTTTGAAGAAAGGACGGTGATAGGATCAACCTGGTATATACCAACTTGTTTAGGTTGCCTTGCTCGCGAGGAATGCCACTGGTACCTGGTCATGGCCATATCCTCAATGAGCTCGTAAGCCGCTTCTGGAGTCTTGCTCGTGAGAGCACCACCGGCAGCCGCATCAATCATTTGGCGGGTGTCCACAGACAACCCGTTACAGAATGTATAGACCTGAAGCCATACTTGAAGTCCGTGATGCAGACACCTCCTCAACAAATATTTATATCTCTCACATGTGTCATAGAGAGATTCCCCATCCAGCTGCATAAATGATGAGATATCATTGCACAGTTTAGCCGTTTTTGAAGGAGGAAAATATTTTAATAAAAATTTCTCGGCTAGATCGTCCCATTTAGTGATGGAACCAGTAAGAAGGGAGTTCATCCATAGTTTGGTTTTATCTTTGAGTGAAAATGGGAAGAGACAGAGAAGAATGGCATCGTTGGATACGCCATTCATCTTGAACGTGTCACATATCTCGAGGAAGTTCCGAATGTGATTGTTTGGATCCTCATCCTGCAATCCATAGAATTGGACTGTGTTCTGCACCATTTGAATAATATTCGGGTTAATTTCAAAATTATTTGCGGTGACAGCCGGTCGCACAATGCTCATGTGCATGCCGTTGAGGGTCGGGCGTGCAAAGTCACCCATCGTCCTGCCTGCTGGTTGCTCTCCTTCTGCACCCGCCATGTCTGGATTAGCAGCGGCCCCCATACGCGCTAGGCGTCGTTGGTTTCAAAATTTGCGTTCGGGTTCGGGAAATGTGTCGACAAGACTGACAATCGGTAGACGGGCACGGTGGCGAGAAAATAGGAAGAAAGGAAAACGAGAGGCAAGGCACGAACAAGCAACTAGACACTAAAGGCAACTAAAACTAACAAAGAAAGAAATACACATATATACAAATAAAAAGACTAAATCAACAGCGTTGATTTTCTCAATATTGCCGTTCCCCGGCAACGGCGCCAAAAACTTGGTGTGGCTTAGGTATACTATATTTTTAACGATTTAAAAGCTTATTACCACGTTGTTTTAAAGATGAAATTACCCTAGAAACACAACACACACGGGCAGTGAACCCACGTATGTAGTATAGGCTATTGTAAAACTGGATATCGAACTCAGGGAACGACAGCTACCAATACTCAACCATTACCATTGTTTAGTCAAACAAACATCAGAGATCACAGAAAATGAGCAATCAATCTAAAAGAACTAAATATGGTGTCAACTCTCACACAATCAAACGGGATGAGCACGAAGATAACAATCAATTTATAAAGATATTCACTCAAATCTCAAATCATCCAACATAGCCATGGATAGTGCAAATATATATATATATATATATATATATATATATATATATATATATATCATCATCATCATCATAACATTGATCAAGTAGATTTATTTAAACATGCCAAAATAACCAAATCAACATGTAAAGAGTTATAAATAATGATATTTCAACCCGTGTTCATACAAATCATAAGTTTATAAAAATTCAAGATTCAAAAACCTTTGTAACCCCAAATCTTTACTTACAAAATGATTTGTCTAAACACACCAAGTTTCATGTGCATAACTTCTCAACCACTAGGAAACACAACAAGGTGCATAAATCAATATTCCAATCCATCTCGCATTAACCTAATGTGAAGCCCCAAAAATGCATACCAAACATGAAACACATCAAAAACCACCAAACCTAGCATGAATCTAACATGAACATACTTGTTTGAATATATGCAATTTTGAAGATAAATTGAACAACCATGTAGACAAACCGATCATACATGTTCATACAATCCACAAGGTTTGAAATTATCAATAAACACAGCCAAATCATGCATTCATTGGATCATCATCATCAATAACATCTAGAAATTCATATGATCAAAGCATAATAGCATATATATTACGAAAGGCTACATTGGAATCATATTGATTCAAATGAATAAATGAGTTTAGAAGCACATGATTACAATATCCATCATAAAATACACTGATTTCATACCTAACATTCTGGAAATCATATTAGAGTTTACCAAAATGAAGAACAGCAATCAATGGTGATGAAGGTGATGAAGATGGAAGCTCCACAAGCTTGAAATGCCTTCTCCTTTGCTTCTCCAATGCTCCAAGGATTCTCCAGATGTGTTTGGATGTGTTTTGGACCGGGAATTTAGTGGACTAAGTAGGAGAAGTGGGTCTGCAACTGAAGATAAGGCTTCTCACGGGCCGTTAGAAGGTCGTGAAGGACCTGGCTCCACATGGCTCATGAAGAGCTATCCGGTTCGTGTAGAATGTGGTCTTCACGGCTCGTGAAGGGTCGTGAAGGACCCCTTTTCTCTATTTTTCAACAACTATGCTGTAAATCAACCGGGAATGGCTCGTTTGTTACTGAAAAGCCAATGTATGCCTGGGTGAACAACAAGTGATTAAGTAGCTTATATAAAGATTTTTACCATAAATCTAGGCAAAATGCAAGGAAATTCACATAACAAACATGTATAAATTAGAGTATATCAATAGGTCTCCAAAATCTTGGGACAGAAGAACAAATTTCAAAGCATAAACCAATGAAGAAAACATCATAAAAGATATTTTTTATGCATTAGAACACACTTTAAGTTAATCTCATCATAACCATGACTATTTGCTAGTTGAGTTGCTTTTGCTAGATTTCCCAAATTATTGCCACCAACTTGGAGTACTATAGGGTGCTAGTATGGAGAAAGGCGTTCTAAACATCAACTGTTTGCATGGAGGAGGAAGAAGAAGAAGAGAAGAAGTATGTTTGGAATGGTATAAGAATAGAAATGACAAAAATACCCATGCACTAAAAGACAACTAACTTCTATTTTTAACGGAAGTTAAACTAAAGGATCAGTCACGTAACAAAAAAGCAACCATAACGACATGTAGTGTAATTTTTTATCTTAAAGGACCAAAGTAGTAACTTTTGACAAACCACAAGGATCATTTTAGTAATTTACTCAATTCATAAATATGAAATAACTTTCAAGTTTATAGACAACAATCAAATATGGTCAATTAAAAAATCTAATTTCATAAATTTCAACTTATTGGTAAGTCTAGTCTATTGACATTCTTGATTCAATCAAATTGGGTAAATTAACAATCAAATTTCATAAATTTCAAGTTTTTGGTAAGTCTAGTCTACTGATGGTCAAATTACCAACACCAACACCAACACATAATAACAAAATGTGAGTCTTTATTTCATAGTAAATAACAATTAGAAATTGATGGTCAGATTCTAAATCTGAAATTAACAACACCAAAACATAATTAAATGTTTTAAGTCTTTATTTCACAGTAAATAACAAAATGAAATCCATGGTCAAGTTATAAATCTGAAATCGTCGTCAAAATGTATATTGGAGTAGAGAGTGCGAAGGACGGAGAGTGAGAGAGACTCGTAGCTGGAGATATGAGCCGGAGACAGATAGCGCCGGAGATACGAGCTAGTCAAAATGTAGATCTGCATAGAGAGTGTGAAAAATAGAGAATGAGATAGAGATACCTTACGGTCGTTGAAAAAATGCCGCCGTAGAAGAACTCGTCGTCGGACATATGAAGTGGAGAGAGATAGCGCTTTAGATACTAGCTAGAGAGATACTAGGAGCAAAGAGAAGCCGTGGGGGAAGAACTTGTAGCCGGTTGAATAGAGGCGCCAATAAGTGAGCTATTTTTGAGAGAGAGCATTTGATGGGAGACATTTTTTAGATGAACCGATGATGGAATGACAGCCCTAACCTTTTCTGTATGACTTTTTTTCATTCATTACCCTTTTCTCCGTAACCCTTTTTTTATTTCCCCGACGATTCCCAAGTTCCATTTCCCACATTTTTCTTCCATATTTTAGAGACTTGAATGAGAAATTATTTTTCCCCCACTTCTCCTTTTCTCAAGTGTATTCTATTTCCCTTTCTTAGTCTCCATTTCTATGTAACAAACAACACCTAAGTTTAATTAACTAATGGATCTTCGGGAAATAAACACTCATCCTTAACCTGATCCATAATCAATATGTAATATCTAAACTTTCCGGTCCCAAACTTTAATTAACTTAAAGACCCTAATTAATATAAATGTTGAAGTTTCTATCCTTTTTATTTTTTTAATAACAAACCAAAAATTAAAATAATAACCCCTTTAAAAATAACCAAACTTTGCCAACAAGTTTTCCAAACATACATATATATATATACAGGGTGAGTTTCAAGTGAGAACCCTTTTATGCACAACAATAAGAACATGAGTAAATTTGTAATTTAGCATTTCTCCTTTACTTTCATGTTCACCCATAGTTACCCAAAAGTCATGGTTTGTATGCATTGATGCATCATATCAGCGATATAGACAAACACTTTTGTATGCATTGATGCATCAAGTATATAGTCAAAGAGGCCGTTTTAAACCATTCGATCAATAAAATCAAAGGCCCAAAAATATTCTTTGTGTTCTCTTTTAAAAAGTGTTCTTTTGATCCTAACTGTATATATATATATATAGGTTGAGGTTATACATAGAACCTTACTTATTCATAGAACCTAAAGAACAAACCTGTTTGTGACATGTGGCATCAAGAGTAAGAATAAAACTGGACAAAGAATTACAAATTAATACTCAAGCCCCTCTCTCTCATTCAACCTCCAAACTTTCATTTTTTTTAAAAAAAATCCTACTAAACATCCAAATTATCATAATATATTCATGTTTAAGAATATTAGCAAAAAAAATATACCATTAGATTCAGTTTTTTATTCTCTTTAATTCAAGATCAGGATTGAAATGTTTTCTAGTTTTTTTTATGAAAATGCAAATTGTTTGACAAAAATGCAAATGCTGCCGAAAATGAAAAAAGAACAGATAACAAAAATGCAAATTGTTTGACGAAAATACAAAATGCAACCTATGTAAAAACAAGATAACGAAAATGCAAATAATATTAAGTCATTAACATGCAAATAACCCAATGATTTGCATTTTAGTTCTCATTTTGCATTTTCGGGGGGTGGAGCCATAAATAAAATCAAAACAGAATTACGTATTTGCCCTCAATTATGTAGTTACCTAATGTAATTTTCATATAATTTACAAAATTACCACCTTCAAATCTTAACCATTAATTTAGATGATCCAATGGTTCAGATTTGTTCTTTAGGTTCTATGATTAAGACTAAGTTCTATATTAATTAGATATATACATATATATATATAGAGAGAGAGTTTCATGTATATCCTCATAAACGTTTTTACTTTAAATTCTCAAATATGTCCTTTTATTATAATTATTGTTGATTAAATCATTTAAAATTTAAATAACATAATAACTAATTTAATTTACAAGTAAAATCCTCTAAATACTTTTCTCCTTTCACCTTCCTTCTTCAAATAATACTTTTGGCCGCGAATATGCATCTCACTTGAGTTCATCCCACATCACCAGCAGATTATCCAATGAGATTACTTAGCCCAACCACAACCCACAATCCTCACTTCAAAGCCCGCGTCAATTTCATCGTCCAAAGTAGAGAGGTGGCTTTACGCCATTTTCTGGCAAACATCCATAGACACCAACAGTCAATTTGTTCTCTTTTAGGCCGACGGTTACTTTCTTGACACTAGTTGTGGCTTACTGCCTTCAACAATAAATCATGTTGACCTGGAGTTGATTTTGTCCCCGTCGTAATGAATGTTTGGTAAGAAATGATGTGGTCGGTAGAATTAGGGTATGTTTAGCAGAAATAGCTATAGCTTGTAGCTAGAGCTGGAAGCGTATATTTTAGTTATATACTAGCTTATGGACCCATGGGATCACGACTATTACAGAAGTAAACTTAAAAAAATATAATATCATATACAAAATAATTTTTGAAGTACCAAAAATTGTAATTTTGTAAACAATTTGAAGATATGTAATAACATAATCAATTAGCCATAAAGGATTATTATATGAGCAATTGAGATAAGTAAAATCTTATAGAGAAATGCTAAGTCTACATATACAAAGAATATAAAGTGTGTATGTAAGAAATAGAACTAAATTTTTGAAGAGCTTTATATACTCGGTTTGTTGTTTTGCTAGTGACATCGTCGTTGTTGTCACAAATCAAAACTTTCAACCCCTTTTTACTTTTAACACTTCACCCTGCGACGTACAATTGTCCATGTGTAAGAACAGGTCTCCTGAGGAATAACTTTTGTAACACCACTTTTATAAGACTGCTGCAAACACGTTTCTTTTTTAGATGTAGAAACTGGAAAAGAGTGCGTAATAGTTTTTCTCTATACTTCTAATGAATCTGCATCTAATTGAAGTATAAGTCTTCACGAAATATGATCTTGATTGCATCTTAACTAACTAAAGATGTATTATCCGGGCGAGGCAGCGTTGCAAGCCGTGAACCCTGCAATCAATCATGGACAAAGATTTAAACAATAGTTGGGGCGACAACGAGGCCATTGCAAGGACATTTTCAACTTACAAATTAAACAAACAAATATAAAACATAATCAGATACCTCGCGGCAATGGTAGTTTGGACGAGGAAGATGAGTTGAATAGAATGTAATGATACGAAGAAATTGGCAAGCCTGCATGACATAGGGTTAACTTATTAAATATAGACAACACTGGGTCTCACACTAACCATCACATCACAAAAACAAAACTGTGTAATAGTTTATTATAAAAAATACCTATTTGCTAATGTATTATTGCTGAACAGTTTCTAAATAAGGCTACTCTTCTGTCCCATGAAACTATAACAACTAAGGGGCGCATAATTTTTTAAGTCTTAAATTATCTCTCATATGCCTTTAAAACCTTCATAATGACAAACTAATATAGAATACATTTGATTATCACAAATAAGGTTCACGAATGAAAATGGGCAAGTAGGTAATTCTACTATTAGTATACGCAATATGAGATAATGTTGCAATTATCATTGGGGTGTCTCAAAAGAAATAAAATTGTTCCACTTTGGAAGGGTCTGACGAACCCACAAAAAAAAACATCTAATATCTCAGACAAACTTGCTATTAAAACTAAAACATGTGTGGAGGAATTGTATAAATATGATAACGCTCCAAGCCATCAAACTTTCAATCCCAACAGAAAACTCAAAACTTGAGAACATACACACATAAATGATCATATCTACACATACATATAAAAGATACATGGGTATAGATAATTGTGTCTATGTGGGGGGATCATATTTTAACAAAAAATTATACATTGTGTCTATGTATACAGAACATACATAGATACATTATCACATCTATGCATACATATAATAGATACATACATATAGATATGTATTTATGTATGTTTGGGGAATAAGATGTCCAGAGCTATTCATTGTGTATGAGTGCTTATATGTAAAAGTAATACATACATATACATGTGTGTGTGTGTGTCAATAATGAGTACCAATCAAAATAGTGTGACAGGGCCTATTTTCTTGACAAGTAGTCCTTGAAATTAATAAACCTTTAGCTTACTTTACCCAAAAGAACAAAAACATAAGCATTTATTGTGAAACTGTGTAAATATGCTCGTACAAATTGCCACTTACAACTAAAAACGCGAGGACCCTGCACCATATTAGAACTGTGTAGATATTCTTGCTCTTGAATATTAAAGGATGAAAGGTCCATTGTACCAAAAGAAAGGTCAAATGGTTTAAAATACTGGATCAGGACAAAATGTACATAACAGTCATAAATGCAAAATAAGTTGGAAAGTAAAGCAGAACCAAAAATAAATTACCTTAACTAATGAAATTTTCAACACATGAAAAAGAAAGCATAATTACCAAGAAAAATGATAGAAAGACAAACGTGAACACGGTCTCACTGACGTATGCTCTCTCATGCCCAAGTTCCTTAAAGCCATAGAATTACAAATACAATGATTAGCAACTCTTTTTATCATGAAACACCAAAACCATTGTCCCCAATTAGTCTGCATGACCTGTGCAAAACACCCTGTGACATAGCTCAAAACAGTTTCAGGCCATTAGACCCACATACATTTCCCTTAAGGAGTTGATACACACATCAGGGTTCAAAGACATGATGCTTTGTGAAGCACCAGACTTGCTACCAACCCCTTGTGGTTTGAAACCATTAGCACCAAAACAATGGTATGTGTTTACTTATAAACAAAATACCAAGCCTTAAATTATACGTACATGAAGAAGAAAGAACCCAGTTTCCTAAAGAATTGGTCCTAGGTGATGAAAATAATGAACTCCTCGAGCTGCTAGGCCATGAATCTACCGAAGAAAATGTACCAAAATATAGAATAAGATAAACAATATCTTAGTGAGGCATTAAGCAATACAACATAGTGAAATTTTTTGTTGCAGGTTACCTTTACATCAACGTTTTAACAAACAAACTATATATGCTATTTATATTGAGAAATTTTAAAGAAAATCAATACACTTATTGACCTTCGGTAATAACTTGCACACCTTAACTACATGCATAACCAAGGGGGACTTATTCTGGATACGAAACAAACTTTCAAAGCACCACAACACCAAAACACAAAGTTATTAAAATTTAAATAAATTTTGTCAAATGAATGCTCTATAGCTAAAACAGTACTAACCCAAAAATAACGAAGAAAAAGATGCGTAGAAGTGTCATACCATAAACAATTTAGAACGACTAGAAAAGAGTCACGGTAGTAATATAACTGTTCTTCATGACTTAAGCATAGCTAAAAAAGTTATAATCAAACGTATATTTAATATGTAAACATTGAGAGATTACATAAAGAAACGATATACAAGATGCGTGAGGAAAATATAAAAAAGAAGATTGTGCCATCAATAGCATACCATTTTTTCATATTAAAAGTAAGAAAATTACCTCAAAAGCAACATTTTGGTACCCATAGACAAAGGTGGAGCCAAAAGGATTGCTTGTAAAGCCTTGTGTTTGAATAGCAGCGCTGCCACAAACTCCCATAAACTCCTGTTATAAAAATATCAATACTACATTATTTTACCTTTCCCAGAAAATTAAGCATATATATTGATATTCCATACCTCCTTTCAACACGATGGGGTTTAAAAAATAACACTGATTCCTTCGCAGTCTAGGAACATATTCTTTTATGTAACTTAGTGAAGAGATTGTAAAGAATAAATTCCATATCGTATGTTCAAATCAAAACAAATGTGTGAGGTTTGTTGGATTATGCCCACGGACACACACACGAGTTGGCATCATGGCTGATGAAGCAAGGGCATATTGGGTCACACACCTAGTATCGATTCCGGCATCACGGATGGTCTAATGAGAGAGAAAACCAGAAACTGGTTCTGGTGGGCTAAGGCACGCCCGTGCCTCTATGAGGTACGGCCGTGCCCTACGGGCCCAAGTCGGGTGTGACTTGGTTGTGGCCTATGGCTAGGTACGCCCATGCCTCTAAGAGGCACGCCCGTGCCCCTAGAAGGCACGCCCATGCCCCTAGGAGGCACGCACGTGCCCTGTGCCCAATGGACAGGCACGAGCCCAAGTTGGTCGTGACTTGGGCGTGGCCTCTTGGGCTGGCACGCCCGTACCTTTTGAGGCACGGCCGTGCCTCATGCAGTAAAAGCCTCTTTACTAGGCTTTCAAAGCTAGTTAAAGTGTGTTTATGTGTATTGATCATGTAACAGCCATGAGATTAATTGTTGCACGTTTTTTGAACTCAATTTTAAGTTCTATATAAACCACATGAAGTCTAATGGTTTTGGTTGCTTGAAAGAAATACACAAAGTTAATATAATTTGCATAACTCTCTCAAACACACAAAATACATCCAAGGCTTTGGTTCTTTTGTGTAGATCATATTTGTGGTGTTTAGGTTGGCAAGTGGGAAAAGATCAAGACTTGGTGTGGACTTCGATAGAGGTGTACACGTTAGTGCACGAGGCTTCCAAACTCTAAACTCGCGCGTACAAAGAAGATAGCATCAAGGGTATAACTCTATTTCTTTGTATGTTTACTTTGTTGCTTATCCATGTTTAGAGTTTTGGTCCATTTGGTGGGCGTATTCGTGGTCAATTTTTGAAACTCTTTTTCTACTCGTTTTGCTTCCGTTGCGACTTTAGACCACGAAAACCCAACAGTGGTATCAGAGCCATCTCTAACATGGCTTTGCACTTTTGGAGTTAAACCGGATTTTCTGAGTTTTTTGTCAAAAATGGTTTTCCGGTGACCGGGCACGGTCGTTCCTCTAGGGGTACGGGCCGTGCCAGCAGAATTCGTAAAATGTTTAAAATTGTTTAAACTGTACACTGACAAAAATGGCAGGCACGAGGGTACCCCCGTGCCTTATGGTTTTTTATCAGATTTGGTTTTTGACACAATGTGTTTAATTATATTAAAATCCAGGTTTTAGACTAGTCTTGATTCTGTTCATCCCCACTATATTTTGGTTCCTAATTCTATATGTTTTGTGTGACTTGGCATGAAGTTCACAAAAACATATATTTTTAGGTGTATATGAATATGCAATTTTAAAGGTGTATTAAAATTGCTAATGCATATGTACAAGGATTGCTTGTTGTGCCTTAAGTGTTATTTTTGCAATCTTGATCAAAATATATATATTTGTTGGACATGGTTTTGTGGCACACCATTGCTTTCGTTTGGTTGTGTTTGTTGTGGTAGCCCGGTAACTTGTTTTGCCCATAGCCCTTTGTGTTGTTTATGGTTGGTTTTGGTTTTAGCCTGCGCGCCGTAGTGTTGTAATATTTATATTTGGTGCGACTTGCATGTCGTTTATTTAAATCTTTGTACTCGTAATAGATTATTAGGATCGCGACTTGCATGTCGTTTTCTTATTATTATGTACTCGTACTTAGATTGTTTCAAATATGTAATATTGCATCAAACCGAACGAGAGACAAGGTGTTGGCGTCTTGACGAACCAAATCCGGGAGATTCGCCGAAGTGGAGATCATGACGAAGCATCCCTTGGTGTTGTCCCTAGATTGACTATGTTTTCCCCGTTTTGGCTCACGGGGAAAACACTTAGGATTTGGGCATGTTACCGGGTCTTTATTTATATTTATGCGTGGTTGTTTTATATTTGAATTCTTTAGGATTTGCATGCTAGAGAATTTTTTGAAATATATAAAACAAAGAGATTTATAAATGAGTTTATATTTCTACTCGCATAAGAATTGGCAAATATTAATATAAAAGTGTTTATATTAAACGGTGATTAAAAAGGAGTTTTTGTCACTTAAATTGCTAATTCGTCAAAATTGTTAAAATATTATTTTAACCGGAAAAACAAAAACCCGTTTTTCGAAAAGTAAGTCACGCGCCACCCGTAAGACGACACCACCCAAATCTAACGAAACTTGGATGATTGTCGAGCATTAGCACGAGTCATGCCTTATGGGGTTGTGTGGAAGGTGAGTGTGGCAACCCGCAATATTGGTAGTCGAGCTTAAGCACGAACCAATGATTGGGCTAGGGTACCAACGTGTGTCATGACGGGCGACTTACAAATTCTTTTATGTTGCTTAAATGATGTTGATCTCTAGCCGAGTCATTTAAGAAATAATAAGAGGATTGGTGTATGAAGGGATCAAACATGCCTTAGACATTTGATGTCGAAAGGATCCCGCAAGGATCTAAGAGTTGCAATGGTTGCAATTGGTAATTTGTCTACCGGCCTAAATAACTTATTTCATGATCCTCGGTAAACCCGTCATGAGATAGAGTGAAATATGGTTCTTAGCCTTGTTCAAATAATTAAGTTTTATAACTATTGGGTAATTATTTCTACAAGGATTTCACACCTAAAATTGGTACTCTAATTTTGTACATGGCATCCAACAACGCTTCTACATCTTCATCGAACTCTATTTCCCTAAAATTGTTCCTCGAAAAGGCCAAACTCGATGGCCAAAACTTCATGGATTGGTTCATGCAACTAAGGATAGCCCTTAGGTATGAACAAAAGATGTGGGCCATCGAGGAGCCTTTGTCGGAGGCACCTGCAGCTAATGCGACTAGGGCGGTCCGAGACGCGTATGACAAGCGCATTAAGGAAACGAACGAAGTGGCGTGCATTATGCTCTCGTCAATGATTCTTGAGCTTCAAAAGCAAATGGATCATTTAGGAGCATATGAGATGCTTAACCAGCTGAAGGAAATGTTCCAACAGCAGGCTAAGCTAGAGCGCTTCGAGTACGTAAAGTCCCTTTTCGATTGCCATATGCAGGAGGGCGGAAATGTGAGCGTTCACATGCTTAAGATGAAAGCATTGGTTAATCGCTTGGAGAGATTGGGATTCCCGTTGGGGAGGGAGTTGGCGGTGGATGTGATCCTCCGTTCTCTTCCTAGTTTCTTTTCACAATTTGTGTGGAACTATCATGTCCATGGCATGGACAAGTCCCTAATGTAGCTTCACGGAATGTTAAAGACCGTCGAGTCCGACATGTCCAAGAAGCCCTCCTCGTCCAAACCCGTCCTAGCTATCCAGGGAGGCGGAACCAAAAGAAAAGGCGCTCCCCCTCTAAGGGAAAGGGTAAGGGGAAGGATGCAAAACCTAACCCGAGTCCGGCCCCGAAGGGCAACGGGAAAGCCGTGATGGTTCCACCGGCTGAGGACCCTGCGGAAGCCGAGTGCTTCCACTGCAAGGAAAAGGGGCATTGGCGGCGTTCTTGTCCAAAGTACCTTGAGTAGCTCAAGCGGGTAAAACCGAAGGGAGCGGGTAACTCAGGTACGTTTATGATTGAACTCCACAATACCGCTACTTCTGACGGCTGGTTACTTGATACCGGTTGTGGCATTCATATTTGTAATAATGTGCAGGTGCTAAAAAGAAGTAGGGCGCTGGGTGCTGGAGAGCTTGACCTAATCATGGGAAACAAGGATGTGGTTCCCGTGGAGCGGATAGGGAGTGTTGATCTCGCCTTTCCTTCAGGACTTGCTATTACCTTATTGAATGTTTGCTTTTCGCCCTGCGTGGCACGAAAAATTATTTCCTTTCACGCTTTGTATGATGATGATTATGAGTTTAATTTTAATAATGGAATTATTTCTTGTTTGAGAAATGATGTTCACTACTTTAAAGCTTATCCGTGTCATGGGATTTATGAAACAAGTGTGTGTTTGGATGGTAATAAATCAATCATGAACATTGATTCTAAGTCCAAAGGTGTATTGGACAAGTTGTCTTTGTGGCATAGTCGTCTTGACCATATAAGCAAGAAACGTATCGCCAAACTCCAAGTGGATGGGATTTTGGAATCGTTTGACCACGGGTCAAGCGAAGTATGCGATTCTTGTTTATTAGGCAAAATGACTAAGGCGCCCTTCACCGGCGTTAGTGAAAGGGGCAAAGACTTGTTGGACATTGTTCACACGAATGTGTGTGGTCCGTTCAGGTCTGCTACAAGAAACAACTGTAGGTACTTCGTTACTTTTACTGGTGATTTCAGTAGGTATGGTTATGTTTATTTGATTAAGCATAAGTCTGAAACCTTTGAGGTGTTTAAGACATACCAAAACGATGTGCAGAATCAATTGGGCAAGTGGATTAAGATTCTCAGATCCGATAGGGGTGGTGAGTATCTTAGTACCGAGTTTCTTGATCATCTTAGGGGTTGTGGAATTATTTCACAACTCACCCCACCCAGGACACCACAGTTAAATGGGGTCGCCGAGAGGAGGAGCCGAACTTTATTGGATATGGTTCGGCCCATGATGAGTCGCACAAAGCTACCCGCAAGTTTTTGGGGTTATGCTTTGGAAACCGCTGCTAGGACCTTAAACCTTGTACCAACAAAGAAGGTTGTAAGTACACCATTCGAGATGTGGCATGGAAGGGTTCCTTCGCTAGCCTATCTCAAGGTCTGGGGTTGTGAGGCTTACGTGAGACGTGAAGCTCAAGACAAACTTGAACCCAGAGCCGAGAAGTGTATTTTCATTGGCTACCCAGCTGGTTCTATGGGATATTTGTTTTACAAAACTTCGTAGAACAAGGTGTTTGTTGCTCGAAGGGCGGTCTTCCTTGAAAGAGAGCTGATATCTACAGAAGCCAGTGGGAGGAAAGTCGATCTAGAAGAAATTCTAGATGACACCAATGATCAACCTGATGTTGGCACTAGTACCGCTTCTAAGGTCGGCGTACCGGAAGAAGTGAAACCTCAACCATTGGTGGATGAGATGCCTCATACACAACCGTTAGAGCTCCGTAGATCTGGTAGAGTTCGTAATGAGCCGGAAAGATATGGGTTTCTCATATCCGAGGGTGACGAACTATTGGTGGATCATAGTGAACCAACCAACTACCGGGAAGCCGTAGCGGGCCCTGAGTCTGCTAGGTGGAAGGAGGCAATGGACAGTGAGATGCAATCCATGACGGATAATCAAGTCTGGGACTTGGTTGATCCGATACCCGGCCACAAGCCAGTAGGGTGCAAATGGGTCTTCAGGAAGAAGACTAACATGGATGGAAAAGTAGACACCTTCAAAGCCCGACTGGTAGCAAAGGGTTTCACTCAAACTCATGGTGTAGACTATGATGAAACCTTTTCTCTAGTGGCTATGTTGAAGTCTATTAAGATATTAATGGCTATCGCTGCATATTACGATTACAAAATATGGCAGATGGATGTCAAGACTGCCTTCCTTAATGGGAAGTTGGCAGAGGAGGTTTACATGGCACAACCTGATGGTTACGTAAACCCCAAATATCCTAATAAAGTCTGCAAGCTTAAGAGGTCCATTTATGGACTTAAGCAAGCACCTCGGAGTTGGAACATTTGCTTTGATGAAAAGGTCAAAGAGTTTGGCTTTTCTAAAAGCAAGGATGAACCTTGTGTATATGTCAGGGCTAGTGGGAGTGCTGTAGTTTTTCTAGTCTTGTATCTAGATGACATACTACTCATAGGAAGTGACGTGACTACCTTGCAGGAAGTGAAAACCTGGCTTGGGAGTTGCTTCTCTATGAAAGACATGGGAGAAGCAGCATATATTTTGGGGATAAAGATCTATAGAGATAGATCTAAGAGACTCATTGGTTTGAGCCAGAGTACATACATAGATAAATCTTGAAAAGGTTCAAGATGCAAGATTCCAAGAAAGGGAATTTGCCTATGTTGCATGGTATGGCGTTGAGCAAGTCTCAATGTCCTAGTTCTCAAAAGGAACTAGAGGAAATGAGTCGAGTCCCGTATGCTTCGGCAGTGGGATCGATCATGTATGTTATGCAATGTACTCGGCCTGATGTGTCGTATGCCTTGAGCATGACGAGCCGATATCAGGCCAACCCTGGTCAAAGTCATTGGGTTGCGGTTAAAAACATCCTTAAATATCTTCGGAGAACTAAGGAAATGTTTTTAGTGTTTGGTGGATCGGAGGAGCTCAGAGTTACTGGATATTCTGATGCTAGCTTCCAAACGGACAAGGATGATTGTCGGTTACAATCGGGATTTGTATTCTTGTTAAATGGTGGAGCAATAAGTTGGAGGAGTTCCAAGCAAGATACCGTGGCCGATTCAACCACGGAGTCAGAGTATATTGCTGCAAGCGAGGTTGCTAAGGAAGCCGTCTGGATGAAGAAATTCATTCAAGACCTTGGAGTTGTTCCTAGCATCGCTAACCCTATTGAGATCTTCTGTGACAATGAGGGTGCAGTAGCTCTAGCTAAGGAACCAAGAGCGCATCAACGTACGAGACACATTGCTCGGAAATATCATTTTATTCGTGATATCATCGAGAATGGTGACATTGTGGTTAGTAGAGTACCATCTGAGGGGAACTTGGCAGATCCACTCACCAAACCTTTGTCACAAGTTAAGCATGATTCTCATGCTAAGTCTATTGGTATTAGATTTGCTAATGACTTGGTTTAATTGTTTTAGTTGTATTTGTTATTGAGAACATTAAAGCAATAATGTATTTCTTATTGTAATGACTATTAAATGGGGATTTAATATACGCATGGTGCGATTACTTTATGAAACATTATTGTGTTCTATCTTTGCATGTTTAATACTTCCACGAATAAGTTTGTTTATTCTAAATACTCCACGATCGGTCGTTCTTCATTGGAAGGAAGTAGTGAATTAAGATCGAGGCGAGTGGTTGGTAAAGTTTTCATCTTGGATTGAATACTTGTTTACGCAACACTAGCCTGTACTTAATGGTGATTAAGTAATTGGAGGACCCGTACCTGGGTTTACTTCATGGATTTTATCACGAGTAAATCAGGATGATAATATTATTTATCCTTTTACTAGAGATGCACTCGTTGCTTGATTATTAACATGGACTTGTTTAGATTGCTTTCTAACGCAGTTCGTAACTGGCTGTTATAAGGGAAGTTTTCAGGCAAGAACTTGTTAATATGATAGGGCGGTGTAGTCAAAAGTATTCGTTCCTCTTTTGAGAGATATCCTTGGGCCCCTCGTTGACTAAGCTGATGACAAATCAAAATGCATGGCCGTGCTCAAGTTGAATTGATAATGGATCAATTGTGCAACTTGTTTTGTTAGTCATAGTTAGTCTATATCGAGAAACATAATTGTGAATGATTTGGGGTTGATCATGTTCCATGACCTACATTCACAACGGATATCGTGAACGAAGGGATAAGTAATCACTTATCTATAGGACCTTTCCTTTTGGTAAGGTATTTGTTATGGGAAGACAAACCCTGTGCTGACTTGGGGGCATAGATGCCTTGATAGAGTCCGCTCTATGTCGGTGACGCCTTTCGTAAGTTTGTCATGTGCAAGTGGGAGTCTGTTGGATTATGCCCACTGACACACACGAGTTGGCATCATGGCTGATGAAGCAAGGGCCTATTGGGTCACACGCCAAGTATCGATTCCGGCATCACGGATGGTCTAATGAGAGAGAAAACCAGAAACTGGTTCTGGTGAGCTAAGGCACGCCCGTGCCTCTATGAGGTACGGTCGTGCCCTACGAGCAGGCACGAGCCCAAGTCGGGCGTGGCCTGTGGCTAGGTACGCCCGTGCCTCTAGGAGGCACGCCCGTGCCCTGTGCCCAATGGACAGGCACGAGCCCAAGTCGGGCGTGACTTGGGCGTGGCCTCTTCGGCTGGCACGCCCGTACCTTTTGAGGCACGACTGTGCCTCATGCAGTAACAGCCTCTTTACTAGGCTTTCAAAGCTAGTTAAAGTGTGTTTATGTGTATTGATCATGTAACAGCCATGAGATTAATTGTTGCACATTTTTTGAACTCAATTTTGATTTCTATATAAACCACATTAAGTCTAATGGTTTTGGTTGCTTGAAAGAAATACACAAAGTTAATATAATTTGCATAACTCTCTCAAACACACAAAATACATCCAAGGCTTTGGTTCTTTTGTGAAGATCATATTTGTGGTGTTTAGGTTGGCACACCTAACACTCTAGCAAGTGGGAAAAGATCAAGACTTGGTGTGGACTTCGATAGCATCAGTGCACGAGGCTTCCAAACTCCAAACTCGCGCGTACAAAGAAGATAGCATCAAGGGTATAACTCTATTTCTTTGTATGTTTAGTTTGTTGCTTATCCATGTTTAGAGTTTTGGTCCATTTGGTGGGCGTATTCGTGGTCAATTTTTGAAACTCTTTTTCTACTCGTTTTGCTTCCGTTGCGACTTTAGACCACGAAAACCCAACAAGGTTGTGATGTAAGAGATAGAATTTTATGATTAAATAAAACATGTCGTATACCACCAAGTGTGAGGCTGTGATGTAAGAGATAGTCCAATCATAGTACACAAAAGCGTCCCAGCAAAACCTTTTAGCAATCTATATATTTAAGAAATCCATTTCCTGCAAAACCGTTTAGCAATATTTTATACCATAACTCGTAACTAAAACTTTTGTACACCTTAAAAATTCATTTCAATCACCTAAAAAATCCAATATGAATCAAAAAGAAAGGTAATTCCATCAAACCTCACACACACATATAAAAGACCAAAATTGGTTAAAGAACTACCCTTATAGTTCTTTCATCTCTTTCACACCACCCATGCTTCTATATTCAGGCTAAAACTATACGTGAATTGAATTAATAAAAAGTTAGCTAGAAAGCATAGATTTTTATATAAATCAGCTTATGAATTGTAATAGGGACTCAAAAGTTGTCATTTTATTCTGTTAGACAGATATTAATACATTTAGGTCTTCTTCAAATAATGGAGACTTTGAGCTAATAGATTGAATCTTTTAAAAATAGAAGTTACCTCTCACATATATATCTATACAAATAGTACATAAAAATGAAATATTATGATTTGCCTTTTATTTGGGGCCTTGTTGATGCATCAATATATAAAAGGGGTGTTGGGATAATAAAAGCAAATTTATTCAATAACAGATAATTCTATATCAATTTAGAAAATTGAAACCGTGAAAATACAATTTAAATGTTCAAATGTTAATAATCGAGGAAAGAAGGTAGTTGTAGCATGAGAAATTATGAAACATACGATTGAAGAACCATACCATCAACAAATTTGACACCCCTCTAATGTAGCTTATAGGCTCTATTTTATTTACACACACATTAATATATTAACATTCAACAGAACCCGAAGACCCGTATGATCAAGCGTATGATCAAGCGCATGCACTCAACTACATTGTCAACCAACAAAAGGATTATAAACTTTTATGAAAAAGAACACACTGAATACATATAAATAATAAACTTCACCATCTTTCGAAGTCTATTAACATGCCTCGTCTTCCTTTTGGGATTGGCTCCCCAAAGAACACAATTATAATTTTTTATAATCCATGTGTAAGAACTTTTTGTAATTAAAAAAATTAAGAATTATTGTAGTACATAAGTAGAAAAAACTTATGATAAATAGTTAATTCTATTAATCATGAACATCATAAACACGAATAAAAACAATTTCATTTGGCATGTTGTCTTCCAAACAATTAATTAACCCCACTCAAATACAAAATGTGAGGAAGAAGAAAGCTTGAATAACAAACAACACAGTGCTCGGGATAAGAAGCATACATTGATTATTTATTTTGACAATTCAAACTCTTATGATGCTATTTAATTAATGATACTTCAAGTTTTTTTCTTAATTTAACCTAATAATGTAAGAAACATCGAACATGTAAATCTATATATTTACACCTAATGAATGCTCCATCGATGTACTAAGTTTATGTAACTAAATAAAGGAAGTAAAGAGGGAGGTAGATTACAATAGTAAGTTGTTTAAAGCTGAGGAACAGATAAAACCGCTTTGTTTCAAACCTATATAAAATCACAAAAAAAAAACAATGTGATAAGGTATAGGAAAAACAAATCTTGGGTGAACTTAAACTAACCAACCTTGTATAAAATAGGGGATAGAGAACTTGGATAATAGCGTGTAGTTTGTTCTTCACATATATTATGTTTAAAACCCAAAATCAAACCGATTCCATGTTCTTTAGATATATAATAAGCCTGCATATGTTATGTATGATTCTAATGGGAGTTGATTTTTAAGCAATTCTCAAATAGCTTCCATGTAATTCTGAAAAAATATATATCAAACCATTGATAAACATTTAGATACGAAAAAAATCCCAAAAACAAAGTTCACGTTGGATCATTTAGAAACCATTCAAACACCAAATTAAAAACCAATATGTGAGTCCTAATAAGATGATTCTAATGGCAATTGATTTTGAAGCATTTTCTCAAACAGATTGTGTGCATAATAACTAATAAGTACTTCCCAAAATTCTCCATTTTTTATAAATTAAATACGAATTACATCCAATAATCAGTTACTTTGTTTTTTATAGAATTAAATGGAATCACATAAACAATCAGATGAATAAAACATCAAACTATATCGAATCTGTAGATAAAATTGATGTAAACGAAAAGAATTGTAGAGTCGACAAATGGTGAGAAGCACAAATATTCTATTTTGGTAAAAATAGATAATCAACACCGAAAATCAATCGTAGCATGATAACTCAAACAAACCTGCAATCAAAGCCTTAAAGAACCGATCGAAACCTTTGATGAATACGACGAAATCAACGTAAATTAACAGCGAAGGAGGCGATGTATGATATTGAAAATACATGAAAAAGAACGATGGAATCGACTTCTGCAGATGAAATCGGCCGATAGTAGGAAGAGATTTAGGGTTTTTGAAAAATCTTTGTGGAAGGCGTAAAAGAGAAGGAATTCGACAAGGTAGCATAGGTGGAACTCGGAGCATCCGAATAGGAGAAGGTCCGCGCTTTTCCTTTAGCCGGATCTTTCCCAAAGGCAATGTTTTAAAAATGGTATGTGTTGAAGTGGAGGGTTATGATTGGTGGGGAGATTTTTTTTTATTACTATTCTTGTAAAGATGGTAAGCCTTTTAATAATATATATAGATGTGTTTGGTAAATGAGCTAGTAGTTGGAGCTTAATAATGTAAAATGACAAAAAAATACAAATAGTAAAAATAAGAGGAATTATAAAACAATTAAAGATGGTATTTAGGTAATTTGGTATATAAAAAGCTTCCGGGGCTATTTTAAAAAACTACTTCAAGAAGCTTTTGTTTTAGAGCTTTTTTTGTTAAAAAAGAAGCTTCCATCTTTATTTCATCCGAACATGACTTGTAGCTTTTTGTTTCAAAACAAAATGCTACTAGCTCCAAGAAGCTCGAAAAAGCTTCATACCAAACATACTCATAATCACTAAATGGACCAAAGAAGTTAGAGTAACCAAAATCAAATCGTTGGTTTGTACTCCAACTTCTAATCGTGTTGTTGAATTGGCTTTGCTACATTGCAAAACAAGATGTTGGTCCGATCCAATTAACAAAATCTGTCTTTAATTCGACCGCTTTTTCAATTTCGATGAATGTGAAATTCCTAATAATCAAGGTATTAGAGCATAAAGAACAAATATTATAGCATAAACCAATGAAGAAAACATCATAAAAGATATTTTTTATGCATTAGAATGCATTTTAAGTTAATCTCAGCGTAACCATAACCATTTGCTAGTTGAGTTGCTTTTGCAAGATTTCCCAAATTATTGCCACCAACTTGGAGTACTATAGAATGCTTGTATGGAAAAAAGGCGTTCTAAACATCAAATGTTTGGGAGAAGGAGGAGGAGGAGGAAGAAAAAGTATATTTGAAATGGATATAAAAGTAGAAATGACAAAAATACCCATGCACTAAAAGACAACTAACTTCTATTTTTAACGGAAGTTAGACTAAAAGATCAGTCAACTAATAAAAAAACAACCACAAGGACATGTAGTGTAATTTTTTATGTTAAAGAACCAAATG
Source organism: Dittrichia graveolens (assembly GCA_038502395.1). Lineage (NCBI taxonomy): Eukaryota > Viridiplantae > Streptophyta > Magnoliopsida > Asterales > Asteraceae > Dittrichia > Dittrichia graveolens. Next base: position 53,954,790 of record JARJIL010000007.1, on the reverse strand, counting down.
AGTAACTTTTAACAACCCACAAGAACCATTTCAATAATTTACTCAATTCATAAATATGAAATAACTTTCAAGTTTATAGACAACAATCAAATTGTGTCAATTAAAAATCTAAGTTCATAAATTTCAACTTATTGGTAAGTCTAGTCTATTGAGATTCTTGATTCAATCAAGTTGGGTCAATTAACAATCAAATTTCATAAATTTCAAGTTTTTGTAAGTCTAATCTATTGGTGGTCAAATTACCGATACCAACACATAATAACAAAATGTGAGTTTTTATTTCATGGTAAATAACAATTAGAAATTGATGGCCAGATTCTAAATCTGAAATTAACAACACCAACGCATAATTAAAAATTTTAAGTATTTATTTCACAGTAAATAACAAACTGAAATCGATGGTCAAGTTATAAATATGAAATTGTCATCAAAATGTATAATGGAGTAGAGAGTGTGAGAGACGGAGAGTGAGAGAGATATCTTACCGCTGCTGGAAAGATGCCGTTGGTGAAGAACTCGTCGCCGGAGATATGAGCTGGAGAGAGAGAGAGAGAATGAGAGATATAGCCGGAAATACGAGCTAGTCAAAATGTAGATCTGAATAGAGAGTGTGAGAAATAGAGAATGAGATAGAGATGCCTTACAATTGTTGAAAAATGCCACCGCAGAAGAACTCGAGTCGTCAGACATATGAAGTGAAGAGAGAGATAGCTTTGGAGATACGAGCTAGAGAGATACTAGGAGCAAAGACAAGCCATGGTAGAAGAACTTGTAGCCGGTTGAATGGAGGTGCCAATAAGTGAAAGCTATTTTTGAGAGAGCATTTGATGGCCGAGAGTTTTGATGGCCGAGAGTTTTTTTAGTTGAACCGGTGATTGAATGGTAATCCTTTTCTATGTGACTTTTTTTCAATCATTTCCCTTTTCTCCGTAACTTTTTTTCATTTCCCACATTTTTCTTTCATATTTTAGAGAATTGAAAATAAGGATTGAGAAATGATTTTTTTCCCACTTCTTCTTTTCTCAAGTGTAAATAAACAAGGAAAATGTTTCTATTTCCCTTCTTAGCCTCCAATTCTATGTAACAAACAGCACATAAGTTTAATTAACTAATAGATATTCGAGAAATAAAAACTCATCCTTAACCCGATCCATAATCAATATGTAATACCTAAACTTTCCGGCCCCAAACTTTAATTAACTTAAAGAACCTAATTTTATGTATATCCTTAAAAACTTTTTTACTTTAAATTCTTAAATATGTCCTTTTATTTTAATTATTGTTGATTAAATCATTTAAAAATTTAAATAACATAATAACTAATTTAATTTACAAGTAAAATCTTCTAAAACTAATTTAGTTTTCGGTAGGAAACGATGTAGTCAGCCGGAGTTATAGGGTATGTTTGGTAGAAATAGCTGAACGCCGGTAGCTAGAGCAGGAAGCTGTATATTTTAGTTATATATGTGTTTGGTAAATTAGCTTGTAGTTGGGGCTTAATAGAGTAAAATGACAAAAAAAGGACAAATATAAAAATAGGAGGAATTATAAAACAATTAAAGAGGGTATTTAGGTAATTTGGTATATAAAAAACTTTCAGCTAGTTTTAAAAACTAATTCAAGAAGCTTTTATTTTAGAGTTTTTTGTTTAAAAAAAAGCTTCTTAGTTTTTCATCCAAACATGACTTGTAACTTTTTTTTCAAAACAAAAGGCTAACGGCTCCAAAAAGATAATCATTAAATGAACCAAAGAAATTAGAGCACCCAAAATCAAATCGTTGGTTTGTATTCCAACTTCTAATCGTGTTGTTGAATTGGCTTCGTGACATTGCAAACAAGATGTTGGTCCGATCCAACTAACAAAATCTGTCTTTAGTTCGACCGCCTTTTCAATTTCGATGAATGTGAAATTCAGGTATCATTTTTTGCTGCTTAATTTTCTTCAATTCCTGTTTTGACTTATAGTCGAAAACCTAAAAATCCTAATCAATATCAACTAATTAAGTTCTGTGTATCAATTAATTTTAATATTTGAAGAAGGGAAAATTACCGAGAAAAATAACATAAATATTGAAAATTGCTAATAAAGGTAACATCCAATTTTTTTACCTAGAAAGGATCATAAATTTCAATTTGTAATAAAAAAAAAGGGTATAATGACCTCTTAAACCTAACAAAAAAGGATTATAAATTTAAATTTTTAACCAAAAAAAAGTATAAATTTCACGTATTATACCATTTTTTGTTACAAATTAAAATTTATAATCCTTTTTCGGCAAAAAAAAATGGACGTTACCTTTATTAACAAATCTTTATATTTAGATTACTTTTCTCGATAATTTTCCCTTTGAAGAATTTATAAGAAAATGAAGATACAGTAATAGTCAGATTCCAAGTTACATGTTTCATAAGAAAGTTACTATCTATACTACTATATAAACCATTTAACATTCTCTCTCCTCTTCAATTTTAAGACTTCTTAAAATTCAATCAATATAAAATCTTGACCCTTAATTTAATCTTATCCACTCAATCTTTAACTATTTTATTCTCTCCTAATTTACTTTTAACTTTTTATTCAAAATATATTATCTCATACTAATACAATTATCCACTCACATCAATATAATTTTTAAAATCTTATTAACTCTTCTCTTTATTTCCTCAATATAAATTTTTTTTCTTATTTTATTGTCTTTAAGAATTTATTTTTAAAATTAATAAAATAGTTAGATGTAAATAAAAGAAAATTTTAAAAACACGGACATGTTGTTGTAGAAAACTTTTTCTCGACATTGAATCGCGCGAATAACATATCATTACATTCTTGAAAGCGACATATTGTAAACAAAAAACTATTTATCATCATAGCATTGCGCAGGTATGATACTAGTATATTGAAAAGTATTTTGAATTCAAGATTTGTTGAAGAGAAAATAAACACAGTGTCTAATAAAAAATTTAAAATATTGTTGTTTGTATTTATGGGGACTTTCAATTTCTTTTCTATTTATTAGCTTACATATGTCATATGCGAAGGACGGTGAATAAACAAAAAGGGTAGTTACAGGATTTTACTTATAAATTAATTTAGATATTATGTTACTCAAATTTTAAAAGATTTAATTACTATCAGATTAAGTAGAATGAGATATTTAAGAGTTTAAAAAGTTTAAAAGGATATCGATGTAAGATTGAATTTTGTAAAAATATATATAATTAAAAAAGTTTATAAGAATATATATAAAATTCTTCCTACTAAATAAAAAAAGAACATTCTGTGTTATCCAATTGCTTTGGCAGTTATCTCTATTTTAGCTTTCAAATTGGAAGCTGGCGTCTATTTTGGATTGATAAATATTAAATATGATCCGAATTTGTTTTCAGAAATTGGATTAAGACTCTAATTAATATTAGAGTTATATATATATATATATATATATATAGGGATGAGATCAAATAAAAAGAAAATTAAAGTAAAAAGTATAAAAGAGATGATTATTTTGATCATTTTTCGGTATATATATCAATTGATAATCGTTAGTTCATTATCTTTATTAACTAAAACTAGTTCTTCATCAATTTCTTTTTGATTTCAAATACAGATTTTGAAAACAAAATTTTGGAATAATTTGTTGATGAACAAAATGTTTTCATCTAAAAAGTGATGAATATGTTGGATTCATCAAAAAGAAATTGATGAAGTACTAGTTTTAATCAATAAAGATGTTGAACTAACGATTATCAGTTGATATATATACCGAAAAATAATCAAATAATTATCCCTTTTACCCTTTTTACTTTAATTTTCTTTTTACTTGATCTCTACCATACATATATATATATATATATATATATATATATGGAAAAGTTGGTCTTGGGTAAAAGTTTAAAGTGATTGGCCTGTTATATGTTTTTGTATTTGTATTTCTAAGTGTGTTGATATTGTTTGAGAATTGTTCTTGAAGTTGGGATATTTTATTCTCATTATTATTATATGTGTATTCGTCTTCAGAGTCTGCAGATTAATTTATTACATTAATTTTTATTTCACTAGGTTTTTGTTCTAATTCATTAACCAGTTTTTTATTATACCCTAAATTTATTGTTGAATCTATTTGTTGGGGTGTAAAGATTGGTTTATCTTCATATTTTATTGTATTATTACCTTTAATGTTGATATTGTTTTCGTTATTTTCGAGTCTGTTTAATTGTTGACTCATGGTATTTAGTATTTCATTAGTATAATTATTTTGATATACAATTTGTTTAGTTAATTCTTCTTTGGTTATTGTTTCATTAACTGTGGTGAATGGTGTAGCTAATATGTTGATCTGGATTAATATACGAGTTTTTGGAGGATGTATAACTATTATTTTTTCGTCTTTAGTTATATCTAGGTATTCTTGCGTTATTTTTGGGGATTCATATATATTTAAAAAGGGATTCGAAATATTATTTTGTTTGCAATATATTTCATACCATTCAAAAAATGTTATATGAATGTTGTTTTGATTAATGAAATTTCTCCAGGAGAGTTGATGTATTAATTCTTGTTTGTTATTATTAACAATGTTATAATAATGCGTTCTTTTTTCTCTGTTATGATCTGCATAGAATTCATTTTTGAGATATTCCATATTAACTGTGTTGGTCATTTTAACAAACTATTAGAAAACTTGATTTTTTAGTTGTTCGAGTTTTATAATTAGTGTTGCACGAATGTTTTTAAGCATATTTAGTGTTCTAAAATGTGCTACTTTATTATATATGTTTTTACCCGTTCTTAATTCATCTGTTAATATTTTTATGTGTCTATCTAATTGATTAATTCGGGATGTAGTATATTTTATTTCCTTTTTAAGATTTTCTAAAAATGGACTCATTAGCAAATAACTAATTCTGATTTCGTTTGTTTGATCCATGTAAATATTAATTCTGTTCTTTGCTGTATTTGATTACTTCTTATCTTAAGATTTGCTAATTGTATCCATTGAATATTTGTTAAGTCTTTAGGTTGATCTCATTGAATATTCATTGGTTCTTTAGAGCTTTTTATTATCTGATTTTCTTTATTTTTAATTTTTAAAAGTTCAATATTATTGATGTTAATAATTTCCCAATATTTTTTAATTGCAAGTATTTTTTGAATATTATTATTACATAAAGCTTGAGTCTTATTACTCATGTCTGATTTTTAAAATTATTAATTTCTGATAATATATCTGATTGAGTTGGACTATATCCTTCAGATTCACTTTGTTTATCTTCATGATAAATAGGTTGTGGAATATTTTTATTAAAGTCTACATATCTTAATGATTTTGATTTTCTGATAAGAGGATTTTTAGAGTTAGTTGTACTATTAATAGATCCTGTGGATAATCTTGAGGGAATGGTTTGACTATTTTCAAAACTAACATCTACAGATCCATCTTCATGTTCTATAACACTAGATGTTCTACTAGACTCTCCAATTGGTTTGGGTAGATTAATATCTTGTAGATTCCAGTTACAAGATTGAGTTATTTCATTCCACTTGAGCCGTTTTGGAGTTTGAATTTTTGTATGTTGTGGGTTTGATTCGAAAATTACAGTTTCATTTTTTGGACTAGCTATCTTAGTCCTAGGTTCTATTGTTGAAGTCATAGTTTTGTAACAAATTCTGTATATGATTGCAATAGCTTTTGTTTCTTCTTTGAATTCTAAATTTTTTGTTTTAATAGTATCAAGAATGTTTGGATCAAATAGTCCTACTGAAAAGTTTGGGTAACAATTAAAATATATGGGACCATTTGAAATATTAGTTTCTGCCATAGCTAATATTGAATTTTGAAAATTAGTATGTCTTGCATCTCTTAATATTAAAAGGACCGGAGCATCTATTCCTAATCTGAATAGTGGTTTAACTGCTACTTGTACTAAACCAACATGTAAATATTTATATTTCTTTCCGTGTTGAATAATAGCAGATTTGGATAATAGATGTAGATTATCGTATTCTTTATTAATTGATACTGTTTGTTCAGATGCTTTGATTGAATACCCTTGTAGATAGTCAAAAGTTCCAATTTTATATATTGTATTAAAACTTTGCTTTGGAATAGTCCAATTGGACAAACTTTGTTCTATATCCAATATATGAACTTCAACAGAGTTCATATGTAAATCAGTTTCTTCATTAACATCTTTGTCTAAGTTATGTTTTTTAGAGAATAAATTCATCATCTTATATGTAATCTTTAAATCGTAGTTTTAGAGATCTAATGATTTGAAAGAGATTAATATCTTTTAATGGTTAAATATATAACGAAGAACACCTACAGTGTTTTATTGTTATGGTCTGGCTGGGCGTCTTACAAGCATATGCTGCGCCATTTATGCTAATCCAACCAACAATAAAGATTATCACTGACAATAATAGATCTTCTAACGTTATTATACTAAAGACATTAAGAGATTTAATATTCTTAGAAATCATAGGTACCTTTAAAACTTGATTTTTTAGAGACAGATCTCCGATTGTTATTATTCTAAATAACATAATAACAACAAATTTGTTTTTGAAGAATAACTAAGAGCACATGGCTCTGATACCAAATGGTAGAAATGGATCATTAATCAGAGAAAAAGTAAATAAGTGGTAACAATGGCAAGCAATATTAACAAGAAATAGATTTATGATAAAGTACCTTCTTTGATTAAACAATCTTGATTACACTTGTCTTTATGACAATCTTGACATACATCTGGAAATATGAATAATTGGAAATCTAGAGACTTGGAACATCTGGTAGTAGAGAATTTGAGAGAGGGTTTTGAGGATTTTGAGTGTGGCATATCATGTTTTAGAGTAGAGTGAGAAGTGGTGTCTTTAACTAAATCTTCAATCTCCTTTTATAGACATCTAGGATAATTGTAGTTTGAAGATATCCGGTTATGGACTTCAAACCTATTCTTCATTTTGCTTAATTCCTTTTGTCTTCTTCTTATTATTGAATAGTAAGCATCTTTTGAAAAGTTGTTTGTCATGACTTGATAATGGAGCATCTTTTCTTTTAAAAAGCTTCTTGATTGAACATGTTTTTGTCTTGGCATAACATGTTTCTTGTCTTGGCATAACATGCTTCTTGTCTTGTCATGTTTTAGCATCTTTACTCCGTCTTTATTCTTCATGTCTTCATGAACCTATTTGATAAACTTTTTATTTGAATAATAAATTCTTTTGAAATACCAAAAATGTATTTCAAATATTTGAATAATTAAAAGAATTTTTCTACAAAGACAAATCACCAAACTCACACAACACAGTTACATTGAAAATGTTTAATTTGAATACATCATGAAGTATTAATCATAAAGACTAAATTCTGCATATGGATCTTGAGCCTCTTGAATAGAAGATTCTTGGGGCATATCTTGAATAGAACTTGTGGGAGAACTTTGCTTTATTTCCTGAATCAGTCTTCGAATTTCTTCGTTTGAATCTGCAGTCATAAATTGTTTGATCTGTTCTTCTTCATCTTCTGGACTTGGAGGTGGAGCAATAGAAGTTGTTGCTCCAAAATTAATTGAATAATAGTTTGATACTCTTTGAATAGTCATTTTTTCAAGCTATTCGGTGGGAAGTTTATCCCACCATTTAACTCTTACTGTCCTTTGTAGTAACGGTGGGGATGTTCCATTACCAGGAACAATCATGAAGGTCCATGAAAGAATCCATGGGATTTTGAATAAAATGGTAAACTGTAGTATGTATTCAAAGTCGGGAATATCTTGAACAAATATTTCTTTAAATTTGATAAATCCTTCCTTAACACGATCTGGGAAAGTGTCAACAATATTTCCTAAAAACTTGAACCATTTGATAAACCATCTTGGATAATTGTGGTCAAAATTTTTATCAAAGAAGATGAACCATGAATGAGAATAGCTTCTTAGATAAAGGAAATTGAACCAGGCATCTTGATAGTCATAATAGTTATAAGAAGGATGTTGGGGAAAGTTTGAAAGGGTTTTATTGGTATGTGGTCGAGTCTTCCATTCTTGAATAGACATAATATGAAATATTTGAGCTTTGCTAAAGTCTATTTGAAGGGGGTTTGACGGGCTACGATTATGAATAACTTTGATAGATCCTGTATCTATTAAGATGGCTTGATAGTAATCACGTGTTTTTTGAGTATCATTGATAAATAGAGAATCTTTTGGGAAAAGAAAATCTGTTAGAATATGAAAGCCTTTAGCTTGTAGTTCTAACTCATAATCTTCTAGTATCTTAGCTATTTGAAAATTTGGGTTGAGAATATAAAAGCTGTTTTTTGGTTTTGATGATGGAGAAGGTATAACTGGCTTTGAGAAAGGAGAGATGGTAGCGGCTTTTTGAGGAGTAATTGGAGAAGATATTGAAGAATGTTGGGGAATGTTTGATGATCTTGGTAGAATGGTAACAGGTGTGTTGACTAAAGTGAGTATGATGGGTATCTTTTTTTAGGAGTAATTGGAGCAAATCTATTTTGAGTAGGAATGATGGAAGAACTTCCACCTGTAAATGGGGAGAGAACTAATTTTTTCTTTTGATCAGATGTTTGAGTAGGATTTTGAGAAGTCATTTGCCCTGTAAAAATTCTCTTGATAAGTAATCTGGTAAAGAGTTATCTTTACCTTTGATAAATTCTATTTGAAAATCAAAATTACTTAGCAAGGCTTGCCATCTTGCAAAAATTTGTTTAGATATTATATTTTTTATATCATTTTCTAAAATTGGTTTAGCTGATTGACAATCAACTCTTAGTAAAAAGGGTTTCATATATAAATCATCTTCGAATTTATTGATACACAAAACAATGCTTAAAACTTCTTTTTTGACAGTTGAATAATTTTTTTGAGTTTCATTCCAAGCACCAGAGTAATATCTTACTAGTTCTTCTTTTGTTTGATCATTAGTCTTTTGCTTAAGTATTCCTCCAAATCCTAGGTAACTAGCATCTGTTTCAACAATTATTTTTGCATTTGGTTGGGGAATATTAAGACATGGTAGGTATTTGATTTTTTGTTTAATTTCTTTAACTACATTAATATGTTCTTGAGTCCATGGCTCAGGGTTTTTCTTAAGTCTTCTGTATAAAGGTTTACATATTGTTCCTAGATCTTGGAAAAAATCATGAACATAGTTTAAACATCCTAGAAATCTTTGGAGTTGAGTTTTGTCTTTAATCTCATCAGGAAATTTATTAGCAAATTCTAGGCTTCTTTGAATAGGTTTAATGGTTCCTTTGATGATCTCATGACCTAAGAATCTAATGTGTGTTTGAAAAAGACTCATTTTTGAAGCAGAGACAACTAATCCATTTTTATAGATTAATTCATAAAAAATGTTTAAATGTTTAAAATGTTGGTCAATAGATTTTGAAAAGATTAGTACATCATCTATATAAACAATTGCAAAATCACTTATAGGAACTATGATATCGTTCATAATATTTTGAAATTCTGATGGAGCATTTTTTAATCCAAAGGGCATAACATTCCATTCGTAATGGCCGAAGGGTACATTAAATCCAGTTTTGTATTTATCTTGTTCATGAATCTGTATTTGCGAAAATCCAGATTTCATATCAAATTTTGAAAAGATATTTGAATCATATAATCTTTATAATAAATCTCTTTTATTAGGAATTGGATATCTTATCCATTCTAAAACTTTATTTAAGGGTTTATAGTTAATTACAAGTCTAGGAGATCCTCTTTCAAGTTCAGATGCATTCATAACGTAAAAGGCTGAACAGGACCAAGGAGACTTTGATGATCTTATAAGTTTCTTACTTAGTAATTCTTGAATTTCTTGTTTGCAATGTTCTTGTAATTCAGAGGAAATATGAATAGCTCTTGATTTTGAAGGTATATCTTTTTCATCAAAGTTTTTTATGTATGGTAATTTGACTATATGTTGTTTTCTGTTCCAAAAAGCATTAGGAATATTAGAACATACGTATTTTTTGAATTTTTCTTTGATTTGTTTAATTTTACTTTAAGTTATTCTTTCTTGTAATTGATCAGGAATCTTTAAACTACTTATTTCACTTATTAAATATTTTGCTTGGTTAACTTTATTATTTAAATTATTTAATTCTGAAAAGGCAATTGGATTAGTGAATTCAAATGTTATTTCTTTATTTAAAACTTTAGTACTTATTCCTGTTTCATTAATAGTAAAGGGATATAATTGTGAAATGAATGGCGTTCCTAATATTAGAGTGGAAGTTAAGTTTTTTGCAAGAATTAGAGAAGTCTTATAACAATAATCATTATTACATATATGAACATTTGTAACTTTGTATTTAACATTTAGAGAAGATCCGCTAGCTGTTGACAAACGACTAGCAGTTTTTTCATAATATTTTGTTTGAATGATTCCTTCTTGAATGCAATTCATATCTGCCCCACTATCTATTAATGCTAAAACTGTTATGTTAAATTCATTTGCTACACAAAGATGTATATAAGTATTCCATCTTTGATAGGATATATTTTTTGGAATTTTTATTTGATTTGAACTTGTATTGATGATTTTGTTTACATTATTTTCGTTTTCAGTAATAATATCTTTTTCTACTTTTGATAATCTTTCTTTGATTGATCTTATTTCTGTTTTTACAGTTTTTAATTCTTCTTGTAGGTCTTGAACTGTTATTGTAGTTTTTGGTTTAGAAAATCTTGCATATATTTCTTGCATATTAAAGGGATGATTATTATGTGATGTTTCTGTAATCGATTCAGTATTTTTGTTATAATTAAGAAATTTATCTATGAGTTGGGTTTTTATGATTTATCTGGAATTTTGTCTATTAATTCTAAAAAGTCCCTATCTTTATCTGTGATAACATTTATAGTTTTATTACAAATACAATTTCCTAAACATTCGCAATTTGATTCATAATCAGTTTCATCTGATGAATAACTTTGTAAAACATTTAGATCATTATTATCATAGTCTGATATACTTGATTCTGAATCGTCATTTTCATTAAGAAATAACTTACTTATTTGTATCTTTAATTGATCAGAGATATCTAGCTCATTTATAGTTTTCTTGACATAACAATTTTTTGCCATATGACCAGCCTTTCCACACTTATAACAGATAATAATGTCTCTTTGATTACCCTTCGAGCTTGATTTTTTAAACCTTTTATAATTTTTTCTGTTATTGTTATGTTTTTCTGTATTATTTGTCTTTGGTGTATATCTTTTGCTAAAAAAGCGTCTTTTATGAAAATTTTTTTTAGGTTTAGAAGAAGAAGAAGGTTTGGAAATAGGTTGAAAACCATATTGTTGACAGAAATCTCCTAATTCAGATTTACTTGTAATCTTATCCTTTTTAAGTTTGGCTTTAAACTTTAAATCTGAGCATATGGATAATCCTTCCTTATTGACATGACTAATTATTTCTCCATAGGTAAGTTCCTTATATGGTATTTGATTATTATATTTTTCCCTTAAATTATTTCTAATTTTTTCAGCAAACAAGTTTGATAGTCCTGTAATAAATCTCTCTTTCCAATAGGCTTCTTTACAATCTGATCTTAACATTACTTTGGTTAGGAACATATCTTTATACCATCTAAAATCTTGAAGTTTTCTACAAGTAAGATTAAGTAATATCTCTACACTTTTTTCTTGAAATATAGTTGGATCTCCTATAAAATGTTTTACTATTACAAATATAAGTGTGTTTATAATATCATCTTCTTGAGTAGTTGTAGTTTCATTATTCTCTTGCTTTATGATTGATTTTTTTGCAGTAAGAATAAACTCTCTTTCCTCACTAGTTAGGTATGAATCCCACCATCCTTTTATATTACCAGTAAACCCAGAAGTTAGTAGATCAGCTATTTTTCTTTGATTATTTCCTCTTATTGAATAAGCATTGGTAGCCATATTCATTTCTTGAAGCATGTTTAAAATTTGATGCTCTGTTAATCCATCTATATTCCATTCATAGACAGAAGAACCATCATATGCACTTCTTAATCCTGCAAATTCTCTATGTTCAAATTGAATATATATATATATAGGGTAACACACCCCCCCCCCCCTTCCTTTCAATTGTTGGATGGTGATTTTTACTCAAAAATTGTAGGCTGGCGGTGGAACTTTTGTGAGCATAGTCTCTAGAGTGATAATATCAAGTAACTACAATTATTTTAACTATATAATTATATCATAATGTAAACTACTCGGGTGAGGATTCAATAAAAACAGTTCTTAAAATAAGGATTTTAGGAACACTGCATTTAATCTATAAAATCATTGCATAATATCCAAAATCATTGCATAATATCTAAAAAACATGCAGTTCTCTTAAAACTAATCCATTATGCACGAATTAATCAGTGGATTCTCATTTAAGAACCACTGCATCTAGCATAAAAACGTTGCATCTCATCTTTATACAAATAATAATAATAATAATAATAATAATAATAATAATAATAATAATAATAATAATAGATCACACAACTTTGACTTTGGGGCACAAAAACATGCCGTTCGCATTAGATCCTCTTACTAGGGTTGGGATCCTTTACAAACAGAATAACGGTGTGAACGATACGAACAGAAAATTGACAGCGGAATATTGGACGACTTTGGCGGTGGATTTCTAAACTTTAATGTTTTTTTTGCAAAGATTTGCCGTGAGAATTGAGAAGGCAATGAGTGTAGTATAATTTAGATCCTCAACTATAATTATTACATGATGTATTTTTTTTAAATATAATTTATAATAATATCAAAAGATATAAATTATTTTTTCATAAAAGTTGTATTTAAGGTTTTTAACCGTTAGTTTTCCATATATGCTTTCATTCTACGAATCTTTTTTTAAGTTTAATCGAAGATGGTGCATCTTGTTTAAAACACAACTACATCTATATCTTTCTCTTGCATAGCAATTGGATTGGATTAAAGCTAATAATAACATCTTATTTAAAAACAACCACATCACGTCTAAAAAACATTAGTTCCTTAAAACTACTGCAGCTTAGTTAAAAATTTCAATTGTTTTACATTTAAAAACAACCGCATCTAGTCTAAACTTATTGCATGTAGTCTAAAACCACTACATCTTATCTTAAATTATTGTATCTCAATGGTTGGAGGTCGATTTGTTAGTTTTTGTTGTCGTTCGTCTCTTATAAGTCAAAAAGATTTAAGACTTATGATAATGATATATCAACAAGTATGATTTTTTTAGAGATACATTGATTTTTATTATTTTAATATAACTTACATTATGTTAATATTTAAAAAAAGTTATTATGCTAGTTTTTGAAAAAATATATATAAAGCTTAAAGCCTATTCTAAAAGATAAAGGAGAGTAATTGTATTTATTAAAAAAAAATCACTAAATCTTGCCTAAAAACACTGCATCTTAATATTTAAAAAAATCACTACATCTAAAAGCCTAACATATTAAAATCCATAATTCAAAAATAAATCCATCGAAAATTTAAAAGAAAAAGAAAAATAAATCAAATTTATATATTAAACTATTTTTCAGCCGTAAATATTGACTAATTACTAAAAAAGTTAGTGCAAAATCCGTTCGCATAATATCTAGTCTATAAAATCATTGCATCCAACTTAAAATCATTGTATAATATCTAAAAAACATGAAATTCTCTTAAAACTAGTTTATCGTGCACGAATTAATCGATAGATTCTCATTTAAGAACAAATACATCTTGTTTTAAAAACCACTGCATCAAGCATAAAATCATTGCATCTAGTATAAAATCACTGCATCTTATCTAAAAACATTGCATCTCATCTTTACACACATAAATAATAATAATAATAATAATAATAATAATAATAATAATAAATAAATAAATATATATATATATATATAAGTACACATTTGTTGACTTTTTCTTTGGTTCGCAATTTGCTCGCAATTTGCGAACGATTTGCGTCGTTCGCATTAGATCCTAAGACTATGGTAGAGATCCTTTGCGAACGCTACTTTATTTGCGAACATGCGAACACTAACTTTAACCGCAATTGGACGATGGAAGACATACAAAGGCGGTGACGAATGGACGTTGGTGGTGGTATATTAGTCAAACTTTACTGCGGGGAATATATATACTTAATACTTTGCAGCAAACATGATGAATCTATTTATATATCATATAAATAATAATAAATAACTAATATATATATATATATATATATATATATTTCGTAATTCACATGTGATACTTTTACAAATCATATGTGATTATATACAAAATCATCTGTGATTGAATATTAAATTACGGACTATGTTTTTTAAATAGGGACGAGGATCCAATAGATTCAATCTTAAAATAGAAACACTAAGAACACTGCATCTTATCTATAAATCACTTCATCCAACTTAAAATCATTACATCTCGATTTATAGACATAAAGTACCGTTAAAATTACTGCATCTTTATTACAGAATTTAATAATTTTTGGTTTAGAAACAACTGCATCTTATTTAAAAACACTACATCCGACTTAAAATCATTGCATCTAAAACCTAAAAACTTTAAAAATTAATTGTATTTATTAAAAAAAGAAAAAAAAACTAATCTTTCACTAATCTAAAAGATATTTGATAATAATTGTATTTATTTAAAAAAAAAGAAAAAAAAACAAAATGCCTAAAAACTTTGACTTTTGTAAAAATGTCTCATCCTTTCCCAACAATTTATTTCATAAAAACATTTATTTTCCTAAAAAGCGTTCGCACGGTTGCGAACGTTCGCAAAAGATCTCAATTCTATATCTATATCTATACTACTATATAAAACATTTAACACTCTCTCTCCTCCTTAATTTTAAGACTTCTTAAAATTCAATTAAAACAACATCTTGGCCTTTCATTCTATTTAACTTAATCCCATCCACTCAATCTTTAACCATTCCAATCTATCTCCTAATTTACTTTAATTTTTTATTCAATTAAAATATACTCTCACACAAACATAATTATACACCCATAACAACATAATTTCTAATATCTTATTAACTTCTCCATGCTTATTTCACAAATATGATTTTTTTCCTTATTTTAATGTCTTTTAGATTTTATTTTTATAATTAAAAAAATAGTTTATGCATATAAAAGAAAAATTGAAAAAAAAATGGGATATGTTGCTAAAGAAATTTTTTTGTGACATTAAATTTTACGAATAACATATCATTACATTTTTTAAAACGGCATATTATAAAACAAAAAATATTTGACTCCGCAGCATTGCGCGGGTACGATGCTAGTATATATATGATGAGCCGTGAGACTCAAATTGGTCTTTGAGAATTATCCAAATTGATTAGGATAATTTCAAATGAGATATATACATACACATCTTTATGTGCCTACGTAATATATATATATATATATATATATATATATATATATATATAGGCAAAAGTTCAAACGAGAACTGTTTTTCGTACGAGAACCGCGAGAATCAATCTTAGCCGTCCAATTCCCCCTCCTTCAATTGGATGTCCACCCATGAATTCATTACATGCACCTTGCCATACTCAATCCCCCACGCTCTTCATCCATTAATTTCATTATCCAAAATGAACGGCCTAGATTGGTTCTCGCAGTTCTCGTATGAAAAACAGTTCTCGTTTGAACCCTCCCCTATATATATATATATATATATATATATATATATATATATATATATATATATATATATATATATATATAGGGAAAGGTTATACATAGAACTTTGTTTATTAATAAAACCTAAAGAACAAATCTGGTGATGACACGTGACATCAAGAGTAAGGATAAAATTAGAAAAAGAATTACAAATTAATGCCCACTCCCCTCTTCCTCATTCAACCTTCAAACTTTTATTTTAAAAAACAAATTCTACTAAACATCCAAGTAATCATAATAAATTCATGTTTAAGAATTTTAGCAAAAAAATATACTATTAGATTCAGTTTTTTATCCTCTTTAATTCAACACCAGAATTGAAATGTTTTCTAATTTTTTTTATGAAAATGCAATTTTTTTGACGAAAATGCAAATTTTTTGATGAAAATGCAAAATGCTGCCGAAAATGAAAAAAAAAAGATAACAAAAATGCAAATTGTTTGACGAAAAAGTAAAATGCAAAATGCAACCGACATAAAAGAAGATAACTAAAATGCAAATAACCGAAAATGCAAATAATATTAAGTCATTAACATACAAATAACCTAATGATTTGCGTTTTGGTTATCGGTTTGCATTTTCGGTCGGTGGAGCTAGAAAGAGGATTTGTCGCTACCAAAACAGAATTTCATATTTGCCCTTAATTATACAGTTACCTCGTATAGTTTTCATATAATTTACAAAATTGTCACCTTCAAATCTCAACCATTAATTTAGATGATCAAATTGTCCAGATTTGTTCTTCAGGTTCTATGATTAAGACTAGGTTCTATATTGATCTTATTTATATATATATATATATATATATGTGGCCAAGTTTAATACTTAGACAGAGATTTATTATTATTGGTAGAGATCAATAAATTAGCTTGTTAGCTTTTCTTTGCTATTCGCAGGTTTAGGTTCTTTTTTGATTAACTGCGTTGTTGTAACCTCCTCATATTCTTTTCATATAGTGATATCATCGGTTGTGCCCGTGGGCTTTTACCTTAAAATGTTTTTCACGTTAAATCTTGGTGTTCTCGTTTTTCTGTTATTTATTCGTATTTCGTTTCTACGTGGTTGGATATATATTTATTTTACAACAAGTGATATCAGAGCCATGTTGTTTTCTTATTATCCTTGAGGTTTTATATTGACATGACTACTTTGAAATACGTTCTTCCGCTGCTCAACCGAGATACAAGATTTTTCTTATGGCTAGTGAAGATACAAGCGATATTGACTCAAATTGATCTTGATGATGCACTATTATGTCTTGAACAGATGCCCACTGCTTTGTTTGATGAGGAGAAAAAAACAAAAGATTGTAAGGCTCTCTCTTATATTCATCTTCATTTATCTAATAATATTTTACAAGAAGTTTTAAAAGAAGGCTTCATGTTGATTGAAGATAATTCACCATATAAAATTTCTAGAATTGGCTCAATTCAAATCAAGATGTATGATGGTGTTATTAGACCTTTATCAGATATTCGACATGTTCCATGCTTAAAAAGAAATTTTATTTCTTTGAGTAGTCTTGATCTTAAAGAGAACAAGTACTCTAGTAAAGGTGGAGTTTTAAAGATCTCAAAAGCAACTTTGATCAAGTTGAACGCTTCTTGTATTGTTGAATAAAACTTTTATGGAGAGATTTTAATTGCTATTCCGGCAACTAAGTTTGAGCCTTGCTTAGGCTTGGTTGATATGACAATATAATTTCAAAGGATTATTGGCACACGATCATTTTTATGATGAAGAGTTCAATGAAGGTTTATCTTCTTATTAGCTACAAGTGCAAATTCGTCTCAAGGTGGAGATTGTTGAATATGATCCGAATTTGTCTTCACGAATTGGATTATGACTCTAATTAATATTAGGGTTATTTTATGTATATATATATATAGGGGAGGGTTCAAACGAGAACTGTGAGAACCAATCTTGGCCATTCAAGTGGTAAGTGGAATTCATGGATGAAGAGCGTGGGGGATTGAGTGTGGCAAGGTGCATGTAAGAAATTCATGGGTGAGCAATCTAATTGAAGGATGGGGAATTAGACGGCTAAGATTGGTTCTCGCAGTTCTGGCAGTTCTCGTTTGAACTTTTGCCTACATATACATATAAGCAAAAGTTCAAACGAGAATTGTTTTTCGTACGAGAACCGCGAGAACCAATCTTAGCCGTCCAATTCCGCCTCCTTCAATTGGATTGCCCACCCATGAATTCCTTACATGCACATTGCCACACTCAATCCCCCCACGCTCTTCATCCATGAATTCCATTATCCAAAATGAACGGCTAAGATTGGTTCTCGCGATTCTCGTACGAAAAACGGTTCTCGTTTGAACCCTTCCCTATATATATATATATATATATATCTTATAACTTAATAACTTTTCTATCCTATGTGGCATCCTTCATGGATCCCTAATTTTTGAATCTAAGTTAATTAGGATGGGTGGGTGAATGATGTGTCATCAAATTAGAAGTTTGGGCTTAAAGTGTTTACAAGATGAATTTGTGAGATAAAGTTATGTAAATAGTGTGTAGTCTTTGGTTATACAATCGGTTATACAATTTTTATTTAATATGTATTAAGTTATATTTTCGGTTATGACTTAGAATTTATGAGGAGAAGTAAATGAGAATAGTACTACATTTGAGCTCCAACTAGAATAGTACTACATTTGAGCTCTACCCAAAGGTCTATAAATTTGAAAGCTTTCTTCTTTATTTCTTCGCTTTTTGTTCAAAGATAATGACGATATTAGTGAGATAGTTTGTTTAGTTTAATTGAAGTTCACTATTTGTGCTAAATCTTTTATTCTTTACATATAAAAATTGATCTTTATGCTTTGTAAGTGAAGAAAGTAAATGAGAATAGTACTACGTACATTTGAGCTCCAACTACAGGTTTATAATTCAAAAGCTTCCTTCTTTCTACGCTTTTTCTTCAACGATAATGACGATATTAGTGAAATAGTTTGTTTAATTGGAATGAAGTTTACTCTTTGTGCTAAATATTTTATTCTTTACCTATGAAAATTGACCTTTATGCTTTGTAGGTGAAAAAAGCTTTCATTGTTTTTTTTATTTGAGCTTCAACCGAAGGTTTGTTAATTCGAAGGCTTCCTTCTTTCTTCGCTTTTTGTTCAAAGATAATGACGATATTAGTGAGGCAGTTTGTTTAGTTGGAATGAAGTTTACTATTTGTTCTAAATCTTTTATTTTTTTTACCTATGAAAATTAACCTTTATGCTTTGTAGGTGAAGAATGTTATCATTGTTGTTTTCGGTGTTGTTAATGTAAGTGATGAACCTGAGATACTTGCAAACTTTCCTATGAAGGTTGAATTATTGAAGGTATTCTATGTCTTTAACCATGGTTATTTAACAATGATAAGTACATAAAGAGTACAAAGAATTATGAAGCTTACTTTTTTTTCCTAATTTTAATATAGGATTACGATACAAATAACAAAGTTGTGATTGATAGTAATGATTGTGAAATTGTGACTCCTAAGGTTGGGTCGAAAACAAATACGGTGGGTCCATCCGGAAAACGTCGCAATATTGATAACAAAGATGAGATGTAGAAGGATCTGCACTTGTAAATATGAAGTTTGTGTTTGTGAAGAATGGGAAAAGTTTGAAGGATTTGAGATGGCTACCGTTAAGATTAATGTCTTTTGTTTTTTACTTTTATCAAATAAGTAGGTTAATTATCTTTGATAGTATTTTCCAAACACTGATCCATTTCACCATATGATAATTAGGTCATTTGGAAATAAT
This sequence comes from Dittrichia graveolens, assembly GCA_038502395.1. Lineage (NCBI taxonomy): Eukaryota > Viridiplantae > Streptophyta > Magnoliopsida > Asterales > Asteraceae > Dittrichia > Dittrichia graveolens. The sequence goes on along the minus strand of JARJIL010000007.1, from coordinate 53,935,301 downwards.
ATACTTTGATTTGAGTTTTAAAATATAAGTTTTCATGTTTGGAACTATTAAGCTATTTAGTTTGAGTTTTAAAATATAAGGTTTTGTGTTTGGAAATATTAAGTTCTTTGTGTTGTGTGTTAGTGTATATTTGTATATTGTTCAATTAATCTCTACACATAATATGTTTGTATTTCTGCTTTGTTATACAATAATTTCCTACAAAAACTACTTTAAAGACTACAAACCATGTTTATAACATCTGATTCACAAAAATTAATCGAATTAGAATGCATAGGATGGATTGGTATCAATATATTAAAGATTATGCAATTACTCCCAAAACAATACTACATTTCCAAATAACCAATTCATTTAAACTTAATATAGTTGAATATCATATGGAAGGCGAACAATCACATATATACATATATATATAATACATAACAACAATACCTTGAGACACCAAGATACTTCATCACATTTAGTGAATAAACCACAACATATCAGGTATGTATAAATTATAGCCTTATTCTACATTCAAGAAATATATTGTGATTTCACAAAAGATAACATGTCAACAACCTCAAATGTAGGACTTAAGCAATTTATTTCTACAATCAATCAAATTTGACACCACCACAAACATTCAATATATGCTCACTTACGAGTGTATGAGGTTGATGTGGCGTTTGATGAAGCTCTAACAGTCGGTTTATGCGGACCAACATGACAAAAATTATGTAAAGATCTTAAAATCACTCCAGGATAGTATCTCATGTTTGATCATATAATGGAAGGAATGATAAGCCTTACACACTTTGACATATACGACAAAGAAATTATCCCTAAACATGAAGATGTGAATAAGGCTACAGAATAAAATATTAAAACAATGAATGATTAAAGAACTTGTGGAGGGATTTCAAAAAACCTTTAAAGTTAAGACAATGTACTAAGTTGTTTTTTACAATTGATGTGAATGCTTTACAAAACAATCATGAAGTGGTGTTTACGGTTACATTATCTTGTCGCTGCTAGCATATTTTAAAGTAACTATGATTGTTTTGGGTGCCCTACTTTAAAAAAATACAAATAAACAGTTTTAACGTAGCACAATAATAACCATATATACCAAACATTGCATAATTTAGAATATATTCTGGTAGTATAATTGCTTTGCAAATTAAAGAAATAAGATATTTGTATGATAGTGCATTATACTTTGAGAAACACTTTCTTCTTTTTTTCATGTACCAATGAATGGATATGAGCTTACTTAAAGCAACATAACAAACTAAAAAAAGAATATCAAAACAAAGCAAGACAATTTAACAATTTGTGTAGAATGAAATGTATGGTCGGAAACTTACTTTAAAAAACAATTAATATTAAACAAAATTAACAAATAAATTATAACATGTCCCGTGTTTATTGTAACATCCTGAGATTGGCCCTAGTAGAAACATAGGCTTGGGTATGTTACACGTAAATTATAATTTGATTTATGTTTAATTGATTATTAATCATTGAATTAATGTTATATGTGATGATATGTATATATATACGGATTATGCATGTGGGTGTGTGCATGTAACTAAATTCAAGGTGATGACACCTCATGCTTAATTAATCGGAATTAACATGTATACGTGGGTTTCACTTTCATTTATTCACTTTGAATCAATTGCATGTGCGTGTATTGTGTGAAACCGAGAGCAAAAGAAGAAAGGAAGAACAAAGCAATCGGAATTCTGTGATTTGTGAAATTGTGAATCAAGCTTAAAGGTTTGTGGATTCTTGTTTGATTCTTGTTGATATGATTAGATTAGTATTAACATGCTACGGTTTTGAGTGGGTTTGATATGAACATCATATGAACATGCTCTATCAGTGTATTTGATTTGGTGTTCTTGGTATTAAAAGGTGTTCTTGGTGTTAAAAGGTGTTCTTGATGCATGTTTGCATGTTTAAACATGTTTGAATGTGTTTCTATAAACTTGTATCTATATGGTATGATCTGGAAATGAGAGGTATACAAGTTGAAGTTTTTGGATTGATGAAGCCTTGAAGATGGCGGATTTTGATGATGATGATGAAAACCGAGACTTTGTAAACCGGGTGTTGGAATCCGGAACTTATGTTGAAATCCGACACTCTTAAATCCGGATGTATGTAATCCGAGTGTTTGAAACCGATGGTGGATTCCCAAGTATGAAATCCGATTATGGGTGCCAAGTGAAATCCGATGGATGTATCGGATTGTTTGAAATCCGATGAAGGGTTGCGGATTTGGTGTAAATCCGATGGTAGTATCGGATTTCTCATGAAATCCGATAGTTTGGCTATTGTTTGCCTTGTTTAATGCTATGTGTTATATGTGCATTCATATGTGAATCTTACATGTATATGTTGGATTAAATGGATATAAATATAAATTTTTGATATATATATTTATGAGTTGAATACCGATGGTTGGTTGTTGTGTTCTTAGGGACAGACAAGGCTCAGTAAAATTAGATCACTGAGTGGAAATAGCTGAGAACCAGAGGTGAGTGGATGTTTACTCACGGGTGATATTAGTTGTACTGGTTTGGTTGCAACTATTTTTGGATAGATTGTATATCTGTTGGTTAATTAACTGTGAATGTTAATTGTTGTATTCTGTGATATGTATACATGTTGGAAGGGAAGTCAGTTTTCGACTGGGCTTATGGGCTGGGTTCATTTGCTATTGGCTAAACAGTATTAGGACCTTGGGATGCATATGTTGCTACCAGAGGATGATACTATGTGAGAATAGCAAATGGACTATCGGTAAACCTTTGCTTTGGCCGGCATTGGTTGTAGGTTCCTGCAGAACCACCGGTCTTCCCAGGGTGCTTATTTGTGGTTGTTGATATCATGCGGTTCAAGCTGATATATCTGTTGTGTGTTACTCCATTCACTTAGCTTTGTGCTAATCCCCCACCTCTCACTCTTTTACAGGTTTTGGTAAGTCAGCGGCTCGGCTGAGAGTGGTTAGCTTGGGGAGTAATCACCTAGGACTCTGATAGATTATTTGTGACGAGCCGTGTTTTGTAATACTGATATTTTGTAAAAGTGGTTTGTAATTAGTTGTAATTACTTTGATGATTAATCGCTTCCGCATTGTAATTAAAAGTGAAAATTTTTGGGTTAAAAATACGGTGTTACAAGTTTGGTATCAGAGCCTTGGTTTGGCAGTGTAGGCACAGTGGAAGTGTTACATTCCCAAATCTTGGCTCGTGGTAGGTCGATTACTTCTTGGGTGTGGGATTGGGGTGAATTGTAGTGTGGTGGAGTTAGTATGTTGTGTACTAACGGATTTATCTAATAAATCGTGAGGTGATGTGATTGTTACAGATAACAATGGCTGGACGTGATTTCTCAACTGGTACCCCTACTGTCCCAACTACTGCTGAGGTCCCTACTGCAATAGTTCAAGTTCCTACCAATGTTGGTACGTCTGGTACAACGAATGATGAGAGGGATGAATATATTTTCCAACTGGAGGGTCAACTTTAGGATCTGAGAAAGGAGCTAGAGCAGCAGAGGCAAGCTCCTGCAGCACAACCACCGGTTATTCCAATAACATCAACTACTGTAGCGATACCACCTATCTTTCCAGCAGTTACTACTTTGGCAGAGGTTCCTCCAATGTCAATGTCAATGCCGATACCACCTCTATCTGAACCGATGACACAACCCTTTTACTATCCGTTGTTTCCTCAGGGGCCCTATCCACAAGGATCTGTTCCATAGGGTCAATGCCACAAGGGTCATATTCTTATCCGTTTATGGGAGTCCCACCCGGTATGGGATACAGGAAGCCATGTACTTGCAAGCAGTTCTTGGATTGTAAACTAGATGAATATCACGGCAGCACGGATCCTAATGTTACCCTGGGGGATACTGCAAGAATCTTAGATGCTTGCAACTGTGAGGAGGAAATGCGAGTATGCTTTGCTACCCGTATGTTGAAAGGCAAAGCGATGGTTTGGTGGGATTCCATTACCACCCATTTATCGAGAGCATAGATGGATTCGATTACGTGGAATCAATTCAGAGACAAACTATGAGAACAATACTGCAATGCCTTTGAATTGAATAAAATAAGGCAGGAGTTCATGGAACTGAAAATGACGAAGAAGATGACGGTGGATGAACTGATTGAACAGTTTAATTCTAAACTGAGATTTGTAACACGGTGGGTGCATGATGAATCTTCCCAAGTTCAGCACTTTATCGGGGCATTGTTTCCAGAATACAGGAGCACCACAAGATTGGCTGGATCTTTGTCCCAGGCCTTCACCTTGCCAAGGTCTGCTGAGGGGGATATCCAGGCCAAAGACAAACAGAACAAGGATGAGGCGGCTTTGCAGAAGCCGAGGTATGACCAGGCTGGGGGTAGCCAGCAGAAAAAGAAGTGGCAGGGTAACCAGTCCCAAGGCAACCAAAGTAGAAAAGCTCCTACAGGAGATTCGGGGAGTAAATCACAGTGGTGCACGAGGTGCAGGTCTTCTCACACTGGGCAGTGTACTGCTCAAACGATGCGATGCGTGCGATGTGGAACGCACGTGCATGAATCGAAGGATTGCCGATACCCCCGAAACATATGTTGGAACTGTCACCAGGAGGGACATAGGGGGTGATTGCCCTACAGGGAGAAGACCAGCGGCAGGGACAGGGGCAGGGGCGGTTGGGGGTTCTTCAGCGGCGGGAGGGCAGAAAAGGAAGAATCCTCCGACTCCGGAGGGCAGGGCATTCCGGATGACAGTAGATGATGCTACTGCCATTGATGATGTTATCACTTGTACGTTCTTTATAAACTCCCTACCTGCCCGTGTATTATTTCATTCTGGAGCGAATCGCTCCTTTATTTCTGTAGCATTTTATGCTAAGTTGAATTTGCCTAGTACTATTATCTCTGTGCTGATTAATATAGAAATAGCAGATGGTAAGATAGTGCCTGTTACGACTTCCGTGACGGGTGCTAAGATAGATATTGATGGTAAGTGCTTTCCTGTATCATTCCTGTTGATGCCATTAGCTGGTTTTGATGTGGTTTTAGGGATGGATTGGCTAAGTAAGCACAGGGCGAGTATTAAATGTCATAGGAAGCTGATTTCTTTTCCGTTATCTGATGGGTCGTGTGTGGTGGCTCGAGGGGAAAGGAACAAGTCTGCATTTCCTATCATTTCTATGTTGAAAGCCAAGAAATCCTTGAGTAAGGGATGCGAGTGTTTTCTAGCATATGCTATTGATGCTAGAAAAGAGAAACGGACAATTACTGATGTGCGAGTTGTATCAGAATATCCTGAGGTGTTTCTGGATGAGTTACCTGGGCTACCTCCTGTTCGAGAGGTAGAGTACAAGATTGATCTGATACCAGGTTCTGATCCAGTGGCTAGATCTCCTTACCGGTTGGATCCTTCTGAGATAAGGGAGATGATGACACAGATTCAGGATTTGTTGGATCGAGGATTTATTCGTCCGAGTTCTTCGTCGTGGGGTGCACCAGTCTTGTTTGTGAAAAAGAAAGATCGTACTCTACGTATGTGTATTGATTACAAAGAACTGAATAAGAGGACAGTGAAGAATAAATACCCTCTACCCAGGATTGATGATTTGTTTGATCAGTTGCAGGGTGCTTCGTATTTCTCGAAGATTGATTTGAGATCGGGTTATCACCAGGTACGAGTTTCTGACGGAGATGTTGCTAAAACTGCTTTCCGTACCAGGTATGGCCATTATGAGTTTTTAGTCATGTCATTCGGTTTGACTAACGCACCTGCAGTGTTTATGGATTTGATGAACCGGGTTTGTCAACCGTTTCTGGATAAATCTGTGATAGTATTTATTGACGACATTCAGGTTTATTCGAAATCTGAAGCTGATCATGAGATTCATTTGAGACAGGTTCTTGAAACGTTAAAACGGGAGAAATTGTATGCCAAGTACTCAAAGTGTGAATTCTGGATGCGAGAAGTTCACTTTCTGGGGCATGTCATTTGCAGTGATGGAGTCAAGGTTGATCCGGCAAAGATAGAAGCAGTGATGAACTGGGATGCTCCGAAGTCGCCTTCTAAGATTAAAAGCTTCTTAGGATTGGCTGGATATTACAGAAGATTCATTAAAGACTTTTCTAAGATTGCAAATCCCATGACTAAGTTGACTCGCAAGGAGGTTCCATTTAAATGGAGTGATGAACAGGAGAGAGCTTTTCAGACGTTGAAACGACTCTTGTGCCAGGCTCCTATTCTTGCTTTACCGGATGGGTCAGATGACTTCATAGTTTACTGTGACGCGTCATTGGCAGGGTTGGGTTGCGTGTTGATGCAACGGGATAGAGTGATTGCGTATGCTTCTCGTCAGTTGAAACCGAATGAGAAGAACTATCCAACCCATGATTTAGAACTAGCAGCTATGGTTTTTGCGTTAAAATTATGGAGACACTATCTTTATGGTACAAAGTGCGTCATTTGTATGGATCACAAAAACCTACAGTATGTATTTTCGCAGAAAGAACTTAATATGCGACAGAGGCGATGGCTGAAACTTGTTAAAGATTATGATTGCGATATTCACTATCATCCAGGGAAAGCCAACGTGGTAGCCGATGCTTTGAGTCGCAAGGGAGTTAGTGAACATATCAAATTTATGCGAATTGAAATAGTCTCCGACTTGATTGACAGATTAAAGGCAGCACAATTGGAAGCCTTGAGGGATGAAAATATGAAGTCAGAGATTATGACTAAGAAGAAGAATGACTTGAATGATGATTCTAGGGGATTGAAAGTTTATCAATCTCGTATTTGGGTGCCTTTGCTTGGAGGTCTCCGGAGTTTGATTATGACTGAAGCTCACAAGTCTAGACTATCTGTTCATCCACGTAGCACAAAAATGTATAACAATCTAAAGGTGCTTTATTGGTGGCCTGCAATGAAGACGGATGTTCCACAGTTTGTGGAGTCTTGCCATATTTGTGCACAGAGCACCAGAAACCCTATGGATACTTAAACAGTTGCAGATTCCAGAGTGGAAGTGGGAGCACATAACGATGGATTTTGTAACTAAACTTCCACGTACGCAGAGGAATAATGATATGATTTGGGTGATTGTGGACAGATTGACCAAGAGTGCTCACTTCTTGGCTACCAATGAGACGGCATCACTCAGTAAGTTGGCTCAGTTGTATAGAGATGAAGTTGTTTCCCGACATGGTATACCGCTTTCGATCGTATCCGATAGAGATTCCAGGATTGTGTCGAACTTCTGGAACAGTTTACAGTGGGAGTTGGGTACACGTGTGAATCTGAGTACAGCTTACCATCCACAGATAGACGGGCAATCTGAGCGAACTATTCAAACACTTGAGGATATGTTGCGGGCATGTGTGTTGGAATATGGAGGTTATTGGGATTCCCATCTGCCGTTGATTGAATTCGCGTACAACAATTCGTATCATTCAAGTATCGGTATGCCGCCATATGAGATGCTATATGGTCGTCACTGCCGTACTCCCACATGTTGGTTAGAGGCGGGTGAGAAACAGTATGCAGGGCCTGATATTGTGCAGATCACCGCAGACAAAGTGGCTATTGCGCGAGAAAAGTTGAAAGCTGCGAGGGATCGACAAAAGATGTATGCTGATCCACGTCGTAGGTCGGTTGTATTTGTTGAGGGGGAATTGGTATATCTGAAGGTTTCTCCGTGGAAGGGGTTATCCGTTTTGGGAAGCGGGGAAAGCTAGCTCCGCGTTATATTGGGCCGTTTTGTGTCTAACGAGTGGTTAATGATCAAACGGTTACTCTCGATCTTCCGGCAGAATTGTCAGGTATTCACAATACCTTCAACGTGTGTTACTTGCAGAAATGTAGAGTTGAGGATGAGAGTCAGATTCTACCTCTACATGATCTTAGAGTGGATTCCAGCAAGAATTTGGTGGAAGAACCCATAGAACTATTAGATCGGAAAGTGACGAAATTGCGAAAGAAACAAATTCTGATGGTTCTGGTTAAGTGGAAACACAGTTTGGGTTCAGACTTGACGTAGGAAACAGAGGCCGACATGAAAGCTCGTTACCCGTAGTTATTTGATGATGAATAGATTCCGAGGACGTAATCCAGTTAAGGGGGTAGGATTTGTAACATCCTGAGATTGGGCCTTGTAGAAACATAGGCTTGGGTATGTTACACGTAAATTATAATTTGATTTATGTTTAATTGATTATTAATCATGTAATTAATGTTATATGTGTTGATATGTGTATATATATATATATATTTATATACGGATTATGCATGTGGGTGTGTGCATGTAACTAAATTCAAGGTGATGACACCTCATGCTTAATTAATCGGAACATATACGTGGGTTTCACTTTCATTTATTCACTCTGAATCAATTGCATGTGTGTGTATTGTGTGAAACCGAGAGCAAAAGAAGAAAGGAAGAACAAAGCAATCGGAATTCTGTGATTTGTGAAATTGTGAATCAAGCTTAAAGGTTTGTGGATTCTTGTTTGATTCTTGTTGATATGATTAGATTAGTATTAACATGCTACGGTTTTGTGTGGGTTTGATATGAACATCATATGAACATGCTCTATCAGTGTATTGGATTTGGTGTTCTTTGTGTTAAAAGGTGTTCTTGGTGTTAAAAGGTGTTCTTGATGCACGTTTGCATGTTTAAACATGTTTGAATGTGTTTCTATAAACTTGTATCTATATGGTATGATCTGGAAATGAGAGGTATACAAGTTGAAGTTTTCGGATTGATGAAGCCTTGAAGATGGCGGATTTTGATGATGATGATGAAAACAGAGACTTTGTAAACCGGGTGTTGGAATCCGGAACTTATGTTGAAATCCGACACTCTTAAATCCGGATGTATGTAATCCGAGTGTTTGAAACCGATGGTGGATTCCCAAGTATGAAATCCGATTATGAGTGCCAAGTGAAATCTGATGGATGTATCGGATTGTTTGAAATCCGATGAAGGGTTGCGGATTTGGTGTAAATCCGATGGTAGTATCGGATTTCTCATGAAATCCGATAGTTTGGTTGTTGTTTTCATTGTTTAATGCTATGTGTTATATGTGCATTCATATGTGAATCTTACATGTATATGTTGGATTAAATGGATATAAATATATAGGTTTGATATATATATTTATGAGTTGAATACCGATGGTTGGTTGTTGTGTTCTTAGGGACAGACAAGGCTCAGTAAAATTAGATCACTGAGTGGAAATAGCTGAGAACCAGAGGTGAGTGGATGTTTACTCACGGGTGATATTAGTTGTACTGGTTTGATTGCAACTATTGTTGGATAGATTGTATATCTGTTGGTTAATTAACTATGAATGTTAATTGTTGTATTCTGTGATATGTATACATGTTGGAAAGGAAGTCAATTTTCGACTGGGCTTATGGGCTGGGTTCATTTGCTATTGGCTAAACAGTATTAGGACCTTGGGATGCATATGTTGCTACCAGAGGATGATATTGTGTGAGAATAGCAAATGGACTATCGGTAAACCTTTGCTTTGGCCGGCATTGGTTGTAGGTTCCTGCAGAACCACCGGTCTTCCCAGGGTGCTTATTTGTGGTTGTTGATATCATGCGGTTCAAGCTGATATATCTGTTGTGTGTTACTCCATTCACTTAGCTTTGTGCTAATCCCCCACCTCTCACTCTTTTACAGGTTTTGGTAAGTCAGCGGCTCGACTGAGAGTGGTTAGCTTGGGGAGTAATCACCTAGGACTCTGATAGATTATTTGTGACGAGCTGTGTTTTGTAATACTGATATTTTGTAAAACAGTGGTTTGTAATTAGTTGTAATTACTTTGATGATTAATCGCTTCCGCAATGTAATTAAAAGTGAAAATTTTTGGGTTAAAAATACGGTGTTACATTTATACGGGCTTGAGATCTAGTATAGATATATATATATATATATATATATATATACACTACTATATAAACCATTTAACATTCTCTCTCCTCTTAAATTTTAAGATTTCTTAAAATTCAATCAATATAAAATCTTGACTCTTCATTTAATCTAAATTAATCTCATCCACTCAATTTTTAACTATTTTATTCTCTCCTAATTTACGTTAACTTTTTATTCAAAATATATTCTCTCATATTAACACAATTATCCACCCATATCAACATAATTTTTAAAATCTTATTAACTCTTCTCTTTATTTCATCAATATAAATCTTTTTTCTTATTTTATTGTGTTTTAGAATTTATTTTTAAAATTAAAAAAATAGTTAAATGTAAATAAAAGAAATTTTAAAAAAAAAACGGACATGTTGTTGTAGAAAACTTTTTCGTGACATTAAATCGCGCGAATAACATATCATTACATTCTTGAAAGCGACATATTGTAAACCAAAAATTATTTGTCGCCGCAGCATTGCGCGGGTATGATACTAGTTTGTGTGTGTATATATATATATATATATATATATATATATATATATATATATATATATGATGAGCCGTGAGACTCAAATTGGTCTTTGAGAATTATCCAAATTGATTAGGATGATTTCAAATGAGAGATATATACATACACATCTTTATGTGTATATATATTTGTGACCAAGTTTAATACTTAGACAGAGATTTATTATTATTGGTAGAGATCAATAATTTAGCTTGTTAGTTTTTTTTTGTTATTCGTAGGTTTAGGTTCTCTTTAGATTACTTGCGTTATTGTAACCTCATCATATTTTTTTCATATTGTGATATCATCGGTTGTGCCCGTGGTTTTTTCCCTTAAAGGGTTTTCCACGTTAAATCTCGGTGTTCTCGCTTTTCTATTATTTATTCGTATTTCGTTTTTACGTGGTTCGATATATATTTATTTTACAAAAGTAAATATTGATAGGGTTTTGTTCAATATAGTACTAATTTAAATCATAGTCCCGAGGGATAATTTTTAGCCATTAGATTTCAAAATTCAATGGTTCAGATTCAATCTTAGATAATAATCAAAATTGATAAGGGAGGGTATTTCTTATTTTTTGTCTATTGTTCCCCACTTTCTCTCTCCTTTTATTTATTTAAAATTAATTGTCACACAAACCGTTAATCGTTAGACGATACGAATTATACCATTGCGATCTTCATGTTCCCCTATTTTATTAGAGAAGTCACTTGATATACTTTCGACAAATTTTTTTTCATTTTGTTAGGTTGAACCTAAATTTTATTAATGTATAATCACATGTGATTCATAATAATATTACATGTGTTGTTTTATTGATTTTTTTATCTTCTTAAATTGTATATCATTTAATGTTTAATAATTTTGAATGTTTGCTTAAAAAATCAACGTTTGCTTAAAACCGTTTATACATGTATGTACATGTTCAATTTCACCCAATTCAATTGCATTGTCTACCCATGAATGCATATATTGTGTACTAGCAACACCCTATCCCCTCTATCAAAGGTCCAGATGTGTTCTCTTTCTAATTCGATGTCGTTTATATTTCTTCTTGTAATAAGAATGGTTCTCATTTGAATCATCCCCTATGCAATCACATATGATTGAATACTAAATCTCATGTTTTTTGGTATTCAATCACATTTGAATCTGTATAAACTCTCGTGTGATTCTCTACAAAATCACAGATGATTAAATATGCAATCATATGTGATTGAATACCAAATCTTATGTTTTTGGTATTCAATCACATGTGATTCTATACAAATTCTCATGTGATTCTGTATAAAATCACATCTGATTGAATACGCAATCACATGTGATTGATTCTCTCAAATCTGTGACATAAAAATGCTACATTTAATCAAATCACACGTGATTATGTGCATGTATAAGAGATAGATAATCATATTTGTTATGAAACAACTAATAAATTATAGTCATTTTTCAATTTTTGATTTTTTGTTACTAAACCATAAAACTTCGCCATATTATCAAACACCACAAATCACGTAGATAATCGTTTTTTTTCTTACGAGAGAATTTTTATAAAAACTATATTGAGAACACCTTTATGTAATCACATGTGATTATACATTAATAAAATTTAAGTCCAACCTAACAAAATGATTTAAAAAATTTTTGTCGAAAGTATATCAAGTGAGCTCTCTAATAAAAGAGGGGAACACGAGGATCGCAACCGTATAATTCGTTTCGTCTAACGATTAACGGTTTGTGAGATAATTAATTTTAAATAAATTATAGGAGAGAGAAAGTGGATACCAATAGACAAAAAGTCAGAAATGCCCTCCCTTACATATAAATATATTAATTTTGATTATTATCTAAGATTTAATCTGAACCATTGAATCTTAAAATCTAATGGCCAAAAATTGTCCCTCCAGATTATGAATTAAATTAGGCCTGTATTGAACATTTCTCTTGATTTTGCTCTTCAATGAATTGCACGTTTTTTTTTGTCTCATTTAGTAGTAGGTTTATGGTCGAAAATTTGAATTTTCTATCATATTATCCATAGATACTTACTCAATTATTGTTGTAACCGATACTCTCATATTGGGCCTTCCTATAACTCCTCTTTTAGCTCCATGATTTTATTCCTCTTCGTTATTTAGAGTTTTGTGTTTGTGTGCCTCTACATATATATACTAGTTGTGTATCCGTGTAATGCGGCGGCGGCGAATGAAGAGAAGGTTGTCGAAGAGTTTTTTTGTGAGTATGAATCAAGAGGATGGAGAAAACAATAGAAACAATAATACACTTTAAATTAAAATGAATATAAGATAATACATTGTTGTGATTGTCAACCAATAGTGAAATACTATAGTAGCTTATTACTAAAAAACTTAAATGTATGTTGACTACCATTAAGAATTACAATCTATTGCAAGAACGAAATTATTGTAGGAATATGATAAACACGGTCTGAAGCGTCCATCTATTGTTATATCCTACAAAAAAAATTATATGTATATAGTGGTTAAATATATAGATATATTGGAAATGAATTTCTAAGAATAAATAGTTGTGAGTACCTTATTCGTGACGTAAAACTTCTTGATATACCACATTAGACGTGTAAACACCATCATGAGTAAATGTTTTGGTAGGATTCACCAAAACCTTTGTATTCCCATGCGATGTTCCTCTGGAAAGCGCCACGTAAAGTTGGCCATGCGAGAATACCGGTTGCGGTAGATATACACCAACGTGTGGAATAGTCTGACCCTGGGCTTTATTAATTGTCATTGCAAAACTAAGCGTAACAGGAAATTGTTTTCTTTTCAGCTTGAACGGGAACATGTCATCTTCACATGGACAAAGAGGAATTCTCGGTAAAAATACTCTTTTACCATAATGTTAGCCAACAGCTATCTCGGCATCAATGACATTTTGTTGAAACCCTCTGCATATTAATCGTGTACCATTACACAACCCATTCGAAGGATCAATATTTCGCAACAGTATTATCAGACACCCAATTTTAAGATGAAGAGAATGAGGTGGCAAACCACTAACAGATAGCAAGTTTAAAAATTCTACGGGGTAGAAGCTATTCTTATCATCCTCTGCTTCGTCAAAACTATAGTATATTTTTTCAATTCCACCAAAACGGTCAATCAACTGATCATTAATCTCATAAACACTGTCGTTTTTATAATATTGCTCAAGAAACAATACTATCGGAAAAATTTTCATTGAATTCCATAAATGGAAAGATCGCTCGATAAGAGCATCTACCGACTTCGCTTTATCTGTGTACGGAATAGTCATGCCATCATGTATGCGAATAAAGGTTTTCTCAATCACTTCTTCAGTCCCATCACCGACCCGCAATAGAAAATCCGAAAACCAAGGATCGGTTATTGCTCTCATGTTACAGGTTAACCGTATTTTTTTAATTGAAGGCCATAGCGGTGACATCCGTAAACTCGAGTCTACAATCTGTGCTCGCGTGCCCCGTCTCACGACCGGCAACACCCATCTAAAATCTCCTCCGAGAATCATTATTTTGCCACCAAATGGTAGTGTCACCCTTGTTAGGTCTTGCATTGTACGATCGACTTCCTCCACCGCTTGCCTCTTAAGCATGGATGCTTCATCCCGTATGATTATTTTTGCATCCCGGATGAGGTGAGCAGTTTACTTTGTTTTTTAATATTGCATACCGAGTTGTTGTTAAGATTGATGGGAATCTTAAATCCGGAGTGTGCATACCGAGTCGCAGCACCAAACGAAGTAGTTGCAAGTGTAATAAAACCTCGAGATCGAACCTCTGTAAGCTATGCTTTGTAAAGATATGTTTTGCCGGTTCCACCAGGACCATCTATGAAAAACACACCCGGGCGATCATTGTCAACATGTCTCGTGATTTCATCATATGCGACTTTCTGATCGATATTAAGATATTTACGAGCAGTTAGGTGCTCGTCTTCAACAGCAATAGAGTACTCCTCCTGTACTTCATGAAAACCTCTACCATGTATGTTAACATCATTGTTTAACCCTGGAAGATCAAAATCATCAAGACTCTTACCCATAGATTGGAGAAAGACTTTGATGTCTGTAAGAACCATACTTCAGATTGCATCTACACTTTCATATTGTTGCCTATAATCCTCAGAAAGTGCATCATAATGGTCATCCCATAACTTCCGAACATCGCCCGGCTCACAATAAATCAATATTGTTGCAAATAGCCTTCTAAGAGCATTTGGAAATTGAAACAATGAGGCTTCCGTAAGACAACGTGATAAGTTATCATCACTCTATTAATCCTCTCAGAAGAGCTGATTTTTGGAATGTCAACTGCCTGACACCATCAGCCTTGTAGAGATCTTCAAAACCCTGAGGCCCTATGACATGTATTAATAGAAGACGTAGGTAATACCTCTCTCCTTCGGCTGGATTAGCATATTCCAATCGCCCTCTCATAGCTCCTTTTTTCCCAGGACTCCAAGTACGTGAACTTGCATTCCAAGTGAAATGTTTTGGAAAGTCTTTGTACAAATATTGTCTTGCACTCACATCTACTTTATTCCTTTAAAAAAAGCCGTTAACGTCGATCTTTTATCTCTCTCTCTCTTGCAACAATATCCGTCATTACATCGTTGTTTCTAAACCTAACTAATTGTTGGTTTGGGAGATGAAGCTACAATGACATCACAAAAGGATGTATTTGAGACAGCGTGAAACTGAAAACCCTCCACATTGCCTCGGGTGGCGAGATATAACGTGCATCTTGAAATCTTTTTATCTCATTGATGACCACATCTTCTCCATCTAGGTCGATATGGAAAACTTGTTTGTCATGACCTTTGTACACATATTTGAACACATACTTCACCGATACTATACTTGAGCAAACCTCTACATTGATGTGATAATTGTACATCATTAGCAACTTTGGATTATACGAGACCACCCATCGGTTGTCCAGAGTATTTCCACGTACATTTGCTTCAATTTCATTGTCTCTCCTTCGATACAATGGATATGAGTCATCTCCTTGTGTTGTAGTTTTGTTGAACTGTTTAGGAAATCTAAAGCGACATTTTTTAGGTTCACCCTACATACATGGACTGGACTCTCGCAAATTTCCACATGGGCCATGCATCATGTGCGTGAGGACAAGTTCATGCAACTTAGAATACTTGACAGGGTGGGGAATTTTAGCGCTTACGATATTATCATAATGATCAAGATTAGTCATCTTGTGTTCTGGACTTATTATCAGCAAGAAATGGGCATGTGGAAAACCACGTTTCTATAACTCGATAAAATAAACATAGGCCTCGACCACACCGAGGACATGCTTTTTGAATAGTTGCTCCTTAGAGATCCTCCAGTTGCGCATGAAAAACTCCTGCAACAAGATCAGGTCGATTTTGTGATGTTTGTCCGAGCAATAGGTCATCAACAATTTTGGGCCACTTCGGATTGCATGTCATGGTAAGGAAGATGTCAGGCTTTCCATCATTCTGGACTAAAGCCATGACATCGAGGAACCTTCATCGCATATCACGTTGCCCTCTGATAAAAGATGCAGGCAACACAACCCTTTGACCGACTCTACTTGGTTGTGTCTCACCAGCATTAACACAATCCATAATCCCTTGGTATAAGTCTGATCTTATCTTTGATTGATTTTGTGCACAAAAAACCAAATGCAAAGTCTCAATCTTAATGTATATATCTGCCACAAATTCTTGTAGTAATCTTCCCCCTAATAAAATTAGGTTGTCATTTAACCAAATGCAAAGTCTCAATCTTAATGTTACAGTCTTCCTACCCCTTGTTGTTTCAAGTTCTGCATGATGTTGATGGGTTGGAAAAAATATAATTAAGTTATAGTTATATAGGTCAGGTTTGGTTATTAAAAAATGAAGATTTCACAATAGGATAGTGTTCATACCTTCTGAATCATTGTCATTGTTTTCATCATCATTGACAATATCATTGATAGATACACCATCCCTTGGTATTTTTGGATGCCATCCACGTTCGCCATTAGGAAAGAACAGGGGATATGATAGTGGATCATAACAAGCAAAGTAAGGTTGAATTTGTTGACCGTATTCGGACCTTCCGTATACAACAATACTTCTCTTGTATGCAGTGATATTATCATTACCTTCAACCCATATACCTACAACCTACATGTTGGTACAATTTAACATGGTTTGAAACAACTATTAGTTATAATATTTTTCATATATATTTTTGTTATAGAAAATACTCAAGGTCGGACCTCAGATGTTGTTGGCCGATTGTACACCCTCTGGTCAAGTTCTACCGATGCATTCAAAGTAACTTTATATTTGTCAAGGGGTCTAAGCTCAGAAAGGCTTCAAAATGTTGAAACATATGGGTTTGTAGAAAAAACATGTTTCAATATTTCAACAACCTTCTTATCTAGATTTGGCCACAGAAGCCTATTAGCAACCTCGGATTCAGCGTCATAAAAATACAATTGTAAGTACCGTAACAGACCATCCCTTGGAACTAACCGGTCAAATTTATGATAAATTCCACCTTGCACTCGAAAAGTATAAACTCCATATGACATATTGTTCATCGTATTATCCAAAGATACACCAATTGACGTGAAGGAAAAATTCGTGTTGTATGCACGTATGTTATTCTTGAACAACTTTCCTAAGTCAACTTGTTTGGTAAAGAGATTCTTTAACTCTTCAGGAATGTGTGACTCAGCCAACTTTGTTTTCCTGGCCATACAGCAAAATGTAGGGAACTCAAATTTTATTCGTTTTGCTCCGCACTTCACACATGGGTTTTGTTTCTTTAACATACGATGTTCTCTCGGAATACCTTCGTAGATATAATCAAAAGGATCCTCATGGAGAATATTTGTTTCGATTGGGGTGATATTCGTCAAAAGTGTCGTAGATTGACTATTTCCTTCACCGTTTGCTATTTGTCTCCTTCTTTTGTTCTCCTTCTACCGTTCATAATATTCTTTGTTTTGCATCTTTCTAGTTTCTACGCAATGGTTTTATATTAGCACTATATGATAAGACACATTTAAGTTGCAGTAATATTAAATTGTATATTTATAATGTATGCCATATACCTTTGTGCATATCAAAATCACTTTGTCTCCTTTTATTACTCTCTTGTCTTCGCGCGTAATACGATTTATTTTATTCTTTCCGTTTTTCTGTTATTGATGAAGATTCCATTAACAATATAAAATAAAAACACAATCGTGATTTTTATAATATTATGTTGAATAGAAAAGACATACCCTTTTGTAGAATCATATCTCGTTGAATTACATAGTTGTTCACATTCTCATCACATCCGATCGTTTGAAACTAAAAAACAAAACAATATATGAATTGTGTAAAACTAAACCGACTTATAGTTGAAAATAACTTATTATTTTTTAATATCATTTTAAACATTTACCAAACACTACCATAAATAATGTAGTTAAGATAATGCTAGAATTAAATTTGTGAGAGATATAATGTATTATAGTGATATCTCAAGAAATTGATGCTTAATATTTTTAACCATCATTAATCAATTATATATCGCTAGGTTGAATAATGTTTTTTTTACAAATTAGTGTGTGTGTAGATATGTATGACTTTTGTGTAGTGTATATGGCGTTTAGGTGGAATTAGAAATTTGCATATTCAACTTGTATGTTGGTGTTTAGGTGATAGATAATTTGCAAAAATTGTTAACCATGGTATTTGCATTGGATAACTATTATGAAGTAATTGATTTGTGTTAGGTGATGCAGTTGAATAATAGTATTCAATAATGATAATACTTTTGTGTGTTTTATTTGTTTATGGTTTGTTGAAAAAATAGATAGGAGTGTTAGCATTAATTTTACACATTTAGTTTTTGATTTAAAATTTTATTATATGTTAATATAACAGAAATAGAAACATTTATTTAGCGTACATAATAAAAACAAATAATACAAAAGCAAGCAATTATAATTAAAATTCATATAAAAAGACTTCATAAATGTTAAAATATCTTAAAAAAACATCCTACTTATTGACCATGTCAAAATTAGAAGGCTTAAAACATTGTTTCACTAAATATCTAGTAATTTAATTTCCTCCGCTTCTTGATGTCCAGCTCATATTTTACCTCGCTCAAGTCCGTGCACATCAACATATTTTCTAAGAATATATACATAGTCTTGCTATTAAACTGAAGTTCTATAAACAAATACAGATGAAATTATAGTAAAATAGTTAAAACGTGTAGTACTTATACTTACTTTCTCTCCGATGCATAAGTTTAACTTGAGTAACAAAGATCACTTGTCTATCCCTTATTCCTCGAGCAATAGGTACCGGATATTTCGAGCATCGATCATGCAACCTCATTATCATTTCTTCACCCCTAGTAATAATTCAATCATAAGTAGCAATTAAAAAGTTAATTGCCTTTCTCTATACATACACTGCCGCACATGTATACTCATATTATATAAACTTACGTCATATCCTTCAAGGTTAGTTCAATAAAGGACGGTTTATGCTTATTCCATGGAGCTATAAATCTTATAAGCTTTCCTCCCACAATTTTTCCAACCACATCTAAAACAAGTCACAAAAAATTTCTTAATGTTAAGTTATACTTCTTTATACCAAAAAAACATATTGAAATTAATAAAAGTACATATACCTATCCACATTTTCCTCTTTGTTTTATCATTGAGCAGCATTTCAAATGTAGGAGGTTTATGATACATTGGAAGCTCTAGTTTTTCATTTGTAATATCCAAGTGAGAGAATTTGGTTTTTTTATTAATCCATAGTGTCCATTCAGCACGGTGTATTGCAAATCCATTGTATCTTGGGAAATCATCACAACCACTTCCGTTGAATTCAAAGCGCTCGATCTCAAACAGAAGCCGCTCCAGATTAAGCGCATCATAATGTTCAACAAGATCAGGAGAAACAACAGCCACAACTCTATCTCTCTAACACCGCACGATATTTAATAATTTAGAAATCATATATTAGGTTATTAATAATTAATTTGTAAACATTTATAATCACTTACATTCCTATCAAGTAGAAACAAATATATTTTGTTTTCTACTGTGTCCTTGTATATTGAATAAACTCTCACAACATTTATCTTGAACAACCCATGACGTGGTTCGAATTCAGAAATAACTTCATAGATATTTGGATTTTTAATCTACAAAAACAATTAAATAAAAAACAATTACTTTTAGCAGTTAAATCACCATAACATTAGTATTCAAAAGAAGTAACTCTACTTGTTAGTTTTTCATATTCAACTGTATTGGATTGTTTGTTGATAATGTGCCCGTTTTTTTCTTTTGGCTCATGGAGTTACCTTTTGCATTATATGGACGTTTGATGTTAGCATTGTGGTACAAAAAAGAAATAGATTTATTATTGATAACTTAAGTAGATGACAATCTGGATGGTTACATTTACATATAATCTATTTCTAAGTAGGATAAATAAACATCTACACTGCCAAATCTCTCCGCAAGGTCAATCATTAACTCGAAATCTACATCAAATAGCAAGCCTCCTCGGCTGGTAAAATCAAAAGGGGCACAGTAACATAAATCTTCAAATTTATGGAACCTCCGATGCATAAACTTGAAAAGTTCCAAAATATTCCACTCAGTAATATCGAGATCCGTAAGTGTCTATATCTCGCCGCCTAAGTAACATGTGAACGGGTAATTTGCAACAATACCACTATAATAGCAATTCATGGTAGTAACTTGACTAGCCTGAGTAATGAGAGAATGGTTACTTTTGAAGTAAATGTATTATATCCGTAATATATATAACTGAATAAAAAATAAATATAATAAAATAATAATTAAAAATAACGCGGGCCCGTCGGATTTTGTAATGATGTAATTAATAATTTAAAATCCATCAAGTTAACTAAGCCCATGTAAGCCATCAAAGTAATACTATAATTATAATAATTAATAATTTTTGCTCGATAATCTTTTTATTTTAAATTTTCAATAACCAAATTCCATTATTAGTGTGAACGTAGTAGTTATTAAATATAAATAATTATATTAAATAAATAAATATATATATATATATATAATATACAATTAACATTAATTAATTAATAGAAAAATAGAGGGAAATTTTCAAGTAAAAAGCGAAGTTACTTAAACGATTATTAAATAATAATACATTAAATAATATAGAGAATGAAACCCTAAATACACCGGAGATTTAGTCGACTCCTTCGATACCCTAACATAGTCGACTCCTTCGATACCCTAACATAGCCGCCTCTTATGCGATTCCCAAATCAGTCAATACCCATTTCGTTTGCCATTCGAGAGGTCAAGGTTGATGTGTTCTTCATCTATCGAAAGAGGAAACCCGAACCATAAGAATCGAAGTTCTCATGGTCTGAATCGAACGGGAACCCCAAACCCTAATCTTTCCCATTCTTCATGAATCGAAGCTTTAGCCGGTCAGAATCGAAGAATTAGGCAACTGTTCAACCCCATCTCCGTCGAGCACGACGCTCTTCCTTACCCAACCGACCCATCTCTTCAACGTGCTTGACCCATCTCGCCGTCAATTTCTACCTTCTTCCATATTTGAAAATGGTAGTAGATCTCCCTTCTCCGGTGACGATTTAAGTTATTGTGCATCTATCGAAGGACCTTCTTGACCTTCTTGATGTAAGGCAATGTTAAACTTTTTATTTGATTGTCAAGATATTGTTTGTGTATAATTTGGTTAAGTAAT
This sequence comes from Dittrichia graveolens, assembly GCA_038502395.1. Taxonomy (NCBI): domain Eukaryota; kingdom Viridiplantae; phylum Streptophyta; class Magnoliopsida; order Asterales; family Asteraceae; genus Dittrichia; species Dittrichia graveolens. Next base: position 53,914,037 of record JARJIL010000007.1, on the reverse strand, counting down.
TCTTAGTACTACAGTTAAAATTATATTTCATCCATTCATAGATTCATGTTGTCATGAATGATAAATTCAAGGATTTCAGATCATTGTATGTGTAAGGCTACATTGATTTCCCCTGTGTTCATAACTATTTAATGCTTTTGCAATTTCATTTTTTAGCATGTAGGCATATGTGGTTCTTTATTAATCTGATATGTAATACATGGTACTTATAGCCCATACTAATCAATTTAAGGATTCATGTTGTTGGAAGTTATAAATTTAAGGACCTTAGATCGTTGCATGTGTAAGGCTTAGTCTTATATCCCCTGTGTACATGATTATGTAATGTTTTCTCTATTAAGTTTTTTTTTTGGCTCCTGAATTTGTGTATTACCATATGTATAATAAGTGAGATTTAGAGATCTAGAATGAGTTTTAGCAGCAAGATTTGATAAATGAGCAAATTAAGTATATATATAACATATTACCCAAATAATTAAACAAACTTCAAGTTTGACATGGAGCAGATGTTCTTTATTAAAACAGCATACATAATAGGGCAGGTATCATCATATGACTAAAGATAGTAAAATGAACATGTTATATTCAATTGGCAAATGGTTTTCCCATTAGAGTAGTGATGGAATTATATGTTGATTAAAAAAATTTCTATTAGTTGGTAAATAAACAGGTGTTCTTACTATGTTATATATATTCAATTAATCTGTTTTTATTATATGAATATGTTATATCAATGATTTATCGCTTCTTTATGTTCTTACTATTCCACCTGTTTCACCTCTATAGGCCAGCTATAATTCTTGTATTGATATATCCGGAGTGATTGCACATGATTTTGTCATGCTAAAATTATGTCATCGTAGTATTGTATAATCTTGCCTATTCAAATTTAGGGTTCGATCTAAGCTAATATGGATTGCAGCAAGTGGCGGCAGGGACAGTCCATCGCGCCTTTCTCCTTGACGACTCGCAGAGTCGCAGGTCAAGATCACGCTAACGATTCATCCGACTGTGCCTTCCATTTCTCTTTTGATCGACTGTGCCTTCCATTTATTTTGATTAATTGATTCATGTACTTAGTTCACAACCAATTTGATTTAACTAAATTATGCATTTCACATTGATGAACTGATCATAAATAGTTAATTTGTTTGTTACTTCCATTTCTCACAGTGGATTTTAGGTTTATTTGTTTTAATTAGTAGAATTTTGTTTGCTGTTTTTTTCTAGTTTTAGGTTTATTTTGTTTAACCTGTTACTTCCACTTCCGACATGTTTGGGGGTCAATTTTGAAAGAAAAGAAATCATGAAACAAACAAATAGATGTTAGGTACACCACCAAAAGCTTTTAACAAATTTGCTTTATTTTTTTTACAGTAAGCCCCATTTTCCAATAAAATGTTATAATCTGTTGTGGCAGTTTAAGTAATCACAACCAGGTTTTTCAGAAAACCAAAAAAATGAAACTAAATACAAACTACGTTAAAAATCAAATTACATATTGTCTAAGTTAAATTAAATTTTGAGTGTTTTGACTTTTGATTGATTGAGAAACAGTTTACAATTAATTTATTTCTCCTCACTTACTTTAAAGTTGTTATCATCACTAACCATATGGGCTATATAGCCAAGTTACGAGTTTTTACAACTACTTGGGTTTCATGTAATTTCAAGGACTCTTATTTGGTGTGAATGTGTTTAACAACTTTTCAATTACTTTTATTGTTCGCTACATTAATTAACTATTTATGTTCATCTTGTTTATAATGTATGTAGCATATAGATGCACATACATTACTTGATGGAGTTCGCAAGATAAGCTTTGTACGGAATTAGTCTAACATAAATGTAGAACAGCGCTAATACATTTAATTTATTCATAATAATCAAATCATTGTTTTCAAAGCACATGTGTTTTTCTTAAAATCATAATAATAAAGGAGATAAAATATAAAATAATTGGTTCTAATCTTTATCCGATTCATCAATAAGCCGGTAAACTTTATTACGGCTAAAAATTGAGATTTGGTTTATTTTCGTTCTTTTAACATTGTCCAACAATCCATCTTCATCATTGGAGGTGTCGATGTTGATTACGTCATCCCATTTCCAATTGGTCAAATTTTCTTCCCTTGTTCGTTTGTTTGGAATCTGTTCAAAAGAATATATTTAATATTATTTGTTATTTTCAAGTTATGGTTATTTTGGGATTATGATTATATATTAGTTTTTACAGTTTAATATGAAAACAGTATGACCATATAACAGTTTAACATAATGTTTGTTATAGGATACATTATGATGTTGATATTCTATTTGTTATAGGATACATAGTCAATATTTCGGGTTGATGTTAGACTGTTAAAGTATGGTTTTTAATTGAAGTGCATGGTCAGATTTAACATTGTATAAAATTGACATAATAATCTAACCATTGAATTAGTAGTACAAAGCGTAACAAATAGATGCAGTGGACATGTCATATTGAGTCACATATTCCGTTTATGTATGTAATTATGTTGCTAACCTGTATGATATTTGTGGTTGCTGGTGTAAGCCTTGAAGCATCGATGCAAGTAACATTGGATTGCAGAGATGTGATGGCCGGAGCATCTTGGCAAGTAACCTCTGAAGAAAGCTTGTGACAGAAATGTATTTACAGGATAGAAAAAAGACACTTTGCAATTCATAGACAAAAAGAACTCATTGTTGTGTATATCTTTATGTTTAAATAATTCATAATTACCCTAAATTTCGAAACTCAATATGTTTATTCTGTATTTAGTAAGGTGAATAACATAGGTAATTTGTTTTTATCAATGGTTAATGTCTTTTTTCGTCAATTTAAGCTATTTTTTAAGGTTAATAACATTGGGAAATTGTCTTTTTGCATTTAAGATAATCTGTTTTTTCTTAATTCAGTTTCTCAAAACAAATTTTGTAGATTAAAATTAGGTCTATATATCTAGGGATTTATATTAGAAAATATAATTTTTTTAATAATAATATATCAGGGTACACAAAAAAAGTAGCATATCTTTAATTAGAAATTATAATAATTTGTTGTTTAGTCAAAGGTTTGAAGAATTAAAATTAGGGTTGATGATTTTACATATTATTTTTATGTTATATACAACAAAAGGTTAATGCTTAAATCACAATAATCTTCAATATGTACATAAGAAAAACAGTTAGTGAGTTTAGCAGAAATAAAAAAGTTATAGTTATTATGCGTGGTAAAAATTACCGAATAGGAAAATAGTTAGTGTATTTTATAATGATAAAAAAATTGAATGATAACCTGTATGATTTCTATGGTTGCAAGTGTAATGGTTGAAGCATGGATGCAAGTAACATTGGATTATAGAGATGTGATGGCCGGAGCATCTTGGCAAGTAACCTCGGATTCAAGCTTGTGACAAAAAATGCATTACAGGTTAGAAATATTTTTTTGCCAATTCATAGACAAAAAAAAGTATTGTAGGAGGTTAAACTCTTAATTCCTAGCACATTACCTCACTTTGGTTCATATTCATGATTGAATCCTCAACAATGTTTGAAGCATCCATTGTGTTGGTATCAATCTTTAAAGAATTACGGTTCTTAGTATAAATGAAACTATAGAATTGGTTCTACAAGTATATATAGCCCATAGAATTAAGGTTTTGTTGTTGTATTTGAGTAAATGATTAAAAAGGCAAGCTGTGATCATGGTAATCCTGATTTTTGAACAGTTAGTAGGCCTACCTTACTGCAGTAATAAACCAGACAGAAATGAATATGGAAGCTGTTTATATGGAAGTTGTGATCGTGGAGGTACATTGCAGTAAAGTAACAGATTATATACATTCTAGCCTAATAATGAGGGATCATAGGTAAGGTAAAAGATTATATATGTACTTGGCTTCGTAACAGAATATACATTTAATTTTCTTAAACGTGTTTGATTGCTGTAGTATTTTATATATACTAATCCAAGGTAATTATATCATTAGGTGTAACACCCTGAATTTTAGTACAAATTTAAACTTTTTATATTTCAACAAAACATCATTATAAGAGTATTCGTTTACATCATAGTGCGGAAGCTTCTCGAATTTACAAAAGGGTGGTGTTACTTGTTGACCCGAATACACGACCATTAATTACAGATAAACAAAATGAGAATAATCATGTATTCCAAACATATCCAAGGCAACAAGCTTCTCCCAAAAGTGTCTACCCGCCTCACGGGCATCATACTATTGCTTATCTGTGGATACAAAACATAAACACAAATTTTATTAGCAGAAGCTAGTGAGTGTGCCAAAACCAGTTAAACAAGTAAACAACTCATCATAGTTCATAAAACAGTTATGGCATCAGTAACAGTTCACACAAGATGTGGGGGACAAGTCCACTTATACTTGTATATTCCATAGGGGCCAACCATGGTCAACAAGTCCTCGTGGGGGTGTGTCCACATCTCCCGTCAAGGTGGGGGAAGCACAAAGCAGTCCACCATACAACGGTTCTCTGGAGTGTAAGCCCTGTTCACCAAATCCACTCGTGTTACCCGGGTTCGGTGGCTCGTCAGCCCAGTGAACCCACACGGTCATGATGGCTACTGACATACCCCTCCACGCTCTGCACCGATCCCTCAGCCACCCGTACCTCACGGTTCCCCAATTGCCGAAGCCACAGGAACCTTGTGTACGTCTCAATGACTAGGAACCCTATGGTACAGAGTTCATATCACAACAGCGGTCTGGACCAAAGCACATACCCCGAAGGGTCACATAAACACATACCCCGAAGGGTCACATAATCACAAGCAAGTTATACACACAAGGTCACAACTTGCCATAATCAAGAACAAAGCATAGCATGCTTCATAACAGGTGTATCACATAATCAATTGCATAAATCGTTATCATAAACATGATAATTTCAATAACAATTCACATTGATGCCATACATATACATAAACATGATACATAAGAAAACAATTGATGACTTGCACATTAAAAGCGTTTTGGGTATTCGCAGGGCACAACTCACCTGACTGAAGTGATGAGGGTCACTTCTACTTCAAAACAAGGCTACAATTCACTTGCACAACGATCCTATGATCATAACACAATGTTAACTTAGTTAAGTTAACCATACAATGAAGTTATACACAAGTATAGACTCAAAACATGACTTAAAAAATATTTTCGGGTTTTTCGGACTCCCTATGAACTCCCTAAAACCATTAAAAACAATCCCCAATCAATTACAAGGTCAAATGGGGTCAAAAACAACTTTTTGGAAGTTTTAGGGGTCCTCGCGCCGCGACACAAGAAGCCTCGCGCCGCGGAAAAATCTCTAGAAAATGGACCCTTGCGAAGAATGCCTGTCGCGCCGCGACGCCCCCGTATACAGTAACCCAGGGCCTTTTTCTTTGCTGCAGGCCCCGATTTCACCCAATTTTTCACAACCAAAGTTCATATCTTCCATCATAAGCCTTAAAACTAAAACAAAACTACTTCAATATACCATATTTACAACATTTAGCATAACTTTGATCATTCAAACTCTATACACACCAACTTTCCCATTTTTTGACCCATTTAACAAGTTTTCAACATATTTAACCAACAATCACTACAATCAACCTTATTTTTAGCATCAACCCATCAATATCACATGTAAAATCACCATCATACTCCAAGATCAACACTTTATACACATTTGATCATACCAAACACTAACTTCAACAAATTCCCCAACTTTGACCCATTAAACACAATAAACCCAAAATTAAACTAAGAATCACCAAATACAACATACATAACTCAAATCAAACACAATTTTAAAGATTTGACTTACTTAATTTGAAACCCAACTTGTTGTGTTGCTTCTTTGCCCCAAACCAAGCTCAAAGTGAAGAAATTCAAACCCAAAACACTTGTTTTCTTGAATACAACACCCTAGTCTTCAAATTTTTCCTTGGTGTCACCTTCTTCTTCCAATCTCTCTCTAGACTCTCTCTCTCTTGCTCTCCTTCATGATGAAGTCTCCAGCAAAATTGATGGTTCGACTCCGATAATTGGAGTCTTGCCAATTATATACACACATTTACATGATTAGCCCTCTTATTTTCCTTCCCTTGTCATATAGTTACCAATTCTAATTTATAAAACACAAACCCACTACTAATAACATATATATATATAGCATTTAGTCACATAGATTTACTAATTCCTCATTTAATATTGCTCATATATATTTTTAATAATTTTACAAAATTACGGGTTTTACATTAGGGGATTAATATATACACATATACTAATTCTATATAGATAATTAAACAATAATAAATATGTCGGCAATTAGCGGTAGATGTTGTACAATATTGTTCCGTGATATAATAGTCTTAAGTGAGTACTATATTGTTTCTAATTCTCAAACTGCATGTGCTAAGCAATCTGAATTGAAACATATATTTGTTAATTGGTTCAGTGTTGTTAGGGACATTCAATGGATTTAATTGGTTTTCAATATGAAAAGGTGGCAATTTTAAGTGGTTCCAGGTAAATTGAAATTAAGAATTAAATTGCTAACTCTGAGTTATTTATGTTTTAGTTTGTTGGAAGAGTTTTGTCACATAGGTGAATCATGAAGTTGCTAATTATATATATATATATATATATATATATATATATATACTAGTGGGGTACCCGCGCAATGCGACGGCGGTGATTAAAGAGGTGGTTGTGATGAGTTTTGTGCAGAATAATCACAAAGAGCTAATATGAGTTTGTGAAGATTCCTTGCCAGATGAAGATAATATGAGTTTGTGAAGATTCTTTGCGAGAGCCACTACTCTGAGTTATTTGTCTTTCAGTTTGTTGGAAGAATTTTGTCGCGTGGCTGAATCATGAAGTTGCTCATTATATATATATATATGTATGTATATGTGTGTGTAATGTTTCATGGTTCCAATTATTATGTAATTGAGTTAGAATGCAATGTTTATAAATTTCAACTCTTTGACTCTTTCACTTGTTTGGTGTTTTCGAAATCTCCTGAACTTGATTTATTGAAAACAAGAATTTAGGTGATCTCATGAATCAAAAGTTAATATTAAAAATATATAATTAGACTTAATTCAGTTATTAGTATGGTGATCTCATGAATCAAAAGTTAATATTAAAAATATATGGTTAGAAATAATTCAGTTATAAGTATTGGTTTAAATTCATTAATTGTCGGTTATGTTTTTAATATTTATTTGTTTAAATTCATTAATTGTGGACTTAAAGGAGGGGTATTTTAGTAAAATTACTATTCTTAAAATTAAGAGTTTTTGAGGTGATAAATGCATTATATAAGAGTAAGATATATATTTGGCAATGAGAATCAAAAGTGTCGGTTATGGCAATGAATTTAGGTGAATCAAAAGTGTCGGTTATGATTATATATATGTTTGGCAATGATTATATATGTCGATTATATATATGTTTGAAGTATTGGTTTAAGAATTCAGTTATAAGTATTGGTTTAATGAATTTAGGTGTAATTAGTATTGGTTTACTTGAAAACGGGAATTTTGGTGATCTCATGAATCAATTTTTAGATGGTTCTTCGTTGCAGGTACATTGAAATTAATTAAGAATTAAATTGCTAACTCTGAGTTATTTGTGTTTCAGTTTGTTGGAAGAGTTTTGTCGCATGGATGAATCATGAAGTTGCTGATTTTATATATGTTTGGCAATGATAATCAAAAGTGTCAGTTATGGCAATGAATTTAGGTGAATTAAAGGTGTCGGTTATGATTATATATATGTTTGGCGATGATTATATATATGTCTGAAGTATTGGTTTAAGAATTCAGTTATAAGTATTGCTTTAATGAATTTAAGTGTAATAAGAATAGGTTTACTTGAAAACAGCGATTTAGTTTAATTAAAGGTGCCGGTTATGATTAAATATATGTTTGGCAATGATTATATATATGTCTTGGTTTAATGACTAAGCTGTTTTTAAGCTGATCTCATGAATTCAGGTTTAAGAATGGCAATGAGAATCAATTTCTGACTATGTTAAAGCCTACCGGTTTCAATTTCTAACTATTTTAAGTTGTAAGCAAACTTTATTTTCAATATTTATTTGTTTGAATTCATTAATTGTGGACGTAAAGGAGGGTAAAGGAGGTTCTGACTATTTTAAATTGTAAGTAGACTTTATTTTTAATATTTATTTGTTTGAATTCATTAATTGTGGACGTAAAGGAGGGTAGGCTAGTAATTTTACTCTTCTTAAAATTAAGAGTTTTTTAGATGGTAAATGCATTATATAGGAGTAAAATATATATATATATATATATATATATATGTATGGAAAAGTTCAACCATAACTGTGAAAACCAATCTTAGCCGTCCAGTTCCCCCTCCTTCAAATGGATGTCCACCCATAAATTCCTTACATTCATCTTGTCACACTCAATCCCTTCACTCTCTTCATCTATGAATTCTACTTACCATTTGAATGGCCAAGATTGGTTCTCGCAGTTCTTGTACGTAAAACAATTCTCGCTTGAACCCTCCCCTATATATAGGGGAGGGTTCAAGCGAGAACCATTATTAGTGTGAGAACCAATTTTAGCCGTTCAATTGGTAAGTGGAATTCATGGATGAAGAGCGTGGGAGGATTAGGTATAGCAAGGTGCATGTAAAGAATTCATGGGTGGTCAATCCAATTGAAGGAAGGGGAATTGGACGGATAAGATTGGTTCTCGCATTAAAAACGGTTCTCAAATGAACTTTTCACTATATACATATATATATATATACACATATATACATATATATATATATACATATATATATACATATATATATACATATATATATACATATATATATATATATATATATATGAGTAAAGATCCTTTGCGAACGAAAAAATGGTGCGAATGTGCGACGACATTACAATTTTAATTGGATGGTGCCTTTTGGCGGCGGCTATGAACGACCTCATTCATATAATTGTTAGTAATTTATCTATAGTTTTATATATATAATTTCTTTCATTTACAAACTTTGATTTATTTCCTCTCGGATGGATTTATTTCTTTCATTTGCATTACATTTTGATTTATATCTTTCATTTGCAATGGAATTATCTTTTGAAATTGAAATAAAAAATATCAATAAAGTGATTTTAAGTCGTATGTAGTGGTTTTAAACAAGATGCAATGATTTTTAAATAAGAATAATTGACTCCTTCAACCAAGATGCAGTAGTTTCAGAAGAAATGGTCTTAAAATGTGCGACGATAGAAACACTACATCTAGTATAAATTTAGTGCAAAAATCTCGAAGGACCGTCATTTGACAATAGTAAGATATGATTTACCTTTCAATATGCCATTTTTATTTAAATAAATATGTTTTATAGAAGAAAAAAATTAGATGCGGGAAAAAATAATGCATCCATAAAATCACTGTATCCGGCTTAAAATTACTACATCTCTTCTAAAAACATAAACTCTCTGTTCTTGAGTTTAATAAGGGGAGGAAATAAAAGAAAAGAAAAGAAAAGAAAATCATTTCCTTCCAAATTATCCCAATTTTAAGATAATAGATTTGAGTTTAAAATAAGACTAAACTCTCCCTTCAATGCTCTTCATTTACTATCCTTCCCTTCCTTAAATAAAACCCAATAACACTTTTTAGGGCGGTTTCCTTCCAAATCATTTTCTTTGCATCTCTAAAAAAACTCAAGAACAGGACGAAAGTCTCCTTAAAATTTATGCATCTTGGTTAAAGATTTAATATTTCTCCATTTAAAACTTGCTAAGTCTTGTCTAAAAACACCGCATCTCGTTTAAAAACATTGTATCATATCTTCACGTAGTAATAATAAAATAATAATAATAATAATTATTATTTTTATTGTTATTTATTATTATTATAATAATTATTATTATTATTATTATTTTAAAAAGAATAATATTAACAATTTAATGAAATGTTGATAAAATAAAAACAAGGAAAAATCAAAACATGCCAACATGGTGAGAGACCCATTAACGGGATGTTAATCAAAACAAGGAAAAATCAAAACATGGGATCGTTGATAAAAAAAAATCGTTCCTAGCGTTCGCATTTTCAATGCATTCGCAAGCGATCCCTTTATATATATATATATATAGTATTAATATAGAACTTAGTCTTAATCATAAAACCTAAAGAATAAATCTGGACCACTGGATCATTAAATTAATGTTTGAGATTTGAAGATGGCAATTTTGTAAATTATATGATGTAATTGCGTATGTGAGGGCAAAGATGAAATTTTATTTTCATCGCCACAAATCCTCTTTCCGGCTCCACCCCCCGAAAATGCAAAATGATAACCAAAATACAAACCAAATAAAAAAACAAAATGCAAATAATATTAAGTAACATGCAAATAACCCAATGATTTCCTTTTAGATCTATAATTTACAGAACTTAAATGGCGGTTTTCGGTCTTCATTTTCATGTAGGTTGGATTTTGGCTATCTCTTCATCTAGATGAAGAAGATAACCAAAATGCAAGTAACCGAAAATGCAAGTAACCGAAAATGTAAATAACATTAAGTCATTAACATGCAAATAACACAATGATTTCTTTTCAGGTCTATAATTTATAGCTCTTAAATGGCGGTTTTCGGTTTTCATTTTCATCTACGTTGCATTTTTGTCATCATCTTCATCTAGATTGCATTTTGATTATCATCTTCATCCACAGTTTGCATGTTCAAATTTGAAACTTTCATTTTCGCAATTGCATTTTTGAATTAAAAATTTTAGAAATACAGAAAGAGTGATCTTGAATTAAAGAGCAAAAAAACTAAACCTAATGGTATAATTTTTTTTACAAATCTTAAAAATGACATAGTTATGATCATTAAAATGATTAATGGGTTTTTTTAAGTGGTTGCCTCAGATTTATTTCTTGGAGACGCATGACTTTATGATCAAAAGCAAAAATCTCATTTTTGCCCTTTTCTTGATGACACGTGTCATCACCATAATAGTTCCATAAGTTTTATGACTAAAGGTGGTTCTGTATATAACCTAACCTATATATATATATATATATATATATATATTCTTGCTTCGGGTTGTATTTCTATCGATTAATTGTATAAAGAGACGACATTCTTAATGGTATCATAGTAGGTTTAACACCGCTTAATCAATCAACCTAATTGGAAGCTGTTGTTGGAACCATGGCCGGTGACAAGAATGACACTATCAAGAATGAACAGTCCAATATTCTCCTTCTACATCCACGATGCACATCAATGATGTTTTGACAGACAACTACTATACAACTACTATAATACTTGACCCAAGAGGTGGAAAATTTCTTGTTTGCTAAGAACAAGATTGGCTTCATCGATGGGATGGATCACATGGCGTGGATGCAAGGATCAAAGGATGTCCCATGCTAACCATGGATAAGAACATTCGAACCAGCGTAAAATACGCCAACACTACCACTGAAATATGGTCATACATTCATGAGAGATTTCGAAAAGAAAGTGCACCTCATGCATATGAACTAATACAGACGATCTCTACTACAAGTTCAGACCTACATGAGAGGTTTAGAAAAGAAAGTGCACCCGATGCATATGAACTAAAATAGGCGATCTCTATATACTTAGCAAAATGCCATGACCGTCTCATCCTACTATACAATGTTACAAGGACTATGAGATGAGATTCAAATTGTCCTCCTTACTCCTAAGTGCTTTAATGTGGATGTGTTTGTTGCCTCAGAAAATCACTCAAAGATCTCATGGAAAAAGAAAAACTCTATGAGTTTCTCATGGAGCTTGACAATGAGTTCTCAACTATAGAAAACGGATACTAGTAATGAAAACCACATTGTCTTTTGGAAACTCCTATCACATGGTTGTATAGAAGTTGCGGCATTTTAGGCTTTCATAAAAAACGATGTTGTTTCCATCGAACAATGCAACAAGTTCATGAAGAAGAATGCGAAAAAGATGGAGCACTACAGTTTTTTTTGACAAAGACGGTCATTCTTGTGGTGGGTGTTTAATACGCATAAGTTATCCAGAGCGATGTACAAGAAAGTCCCGCGTGTTAGGCCGGTGATAATTTTAGAAACAATTTTGAATATTTTATGATTTAAAGTTTTAATGACTTACCGAGTTTATTATTATTATTCTTGTTGTTATTATTATTATTATTTGTTATTATTAAAATTTGGATAGTTACTGTTAGATTATGCCCACTGACACAACATAGGTCTGTATCACTGCCGATAGGACATGAGCCTATTGGGTCACACGCCAAGGATTGATTCCGACAGCACATATCGCGAACCGGGAGAAGAATGTGTGTGGACATGCCTTGCGGCCGCAAGGACCAGCTGTTTAATGTTTTTGCAAGGCTCAATGTTACACTTATTGGTTGCCTTGGGGCCTGCATGGATGACTTATCTGTCATTGACTGAGCCTATTTCTGCCAGCAATAAGTGTACACGTGAGTGGCTTTTGTTTGCTTTACAACACAAGGCAAAAACACATTATTCTCTCAACTTTGAAGGCTTGCATACTCTTGACTGAGTTCTTGAGCAACTTCCAGCATCTGGAAATATAGTGTGTGCTGTTCCAAGGTGATTTCAAGTGTTTGAAGATCACAAGTGGCTTACTAGCATATGGGAATCAAGCAAACTTGGTGTGGACTTGAAATATAGAGTTTGTTCCATTGGTGGGACTTAATGGCATCATGTTTATCACCTCTTTTGCTTCCGCTGCGTGGGTGAGATGGCCATTAAATCCATTCAGTTACAACTTGGTATCAGACCTCGGTTTAAGAGATTCAAATGCGTGATTGGTGTGTTTGGACTTAAACCTTGGTTCAAAATGAATTTTCAAACTTGTGATTTTATAAATAAATATTCGTAACGCTCTATCAGCCGGAGCTTGAGGTCCTGGTGAGCTATTTATGTAGATGTTATGATGCTTTAAACTTTGTGATTATTGTGATACTGATATTATTAATGTCTTGTGTACTGTGAATGCCCTATGCCATGCATGACGCTAGACATATAGGGTTAGAATACTTGATTTGGCCTTATTGCATGTTCTTGTTCTACATGGTTGAGGGTTATGCATAGTATCGCATTCATACTGCATTAGACTAGCAAATAATGTGTTGGACTATATGTGATGGTTATATTATTCAAGTGATAATGAGATACACGGCCTAAGCTTGTGAATCGGCAATTCTAGTGGTAATGCCAAGATCGGGTGTGTATAGTGTAGTTCAGAGTAATATACGGCCCCATATTATTACGAGCACATGGTACATGTGGGAACTTGATGAAATCATCGGAAATCTTGTGAATCAGGGGAGAGATACTTGTAGGATGTAGTACGCATATAGAATAGGAATGCCTTAGAGTGTGTAGGGCGACTTCAAATATTTGAAAAGGTCTACGGGTGTGATAAGTGGATACAAACTACTATATGTTGAGGAGAGTGTGGTAAAGCCACCTAATACCTTAGTGCTTTATCTATACTTCCACCGGAGGATATTCCCCGAGATAGGGATACTTTTAGTCATACTACTGAAACTAACCCCGACGACAACCTAGAATAGCGGTGGGTAATGATGAGACTGAGAATAATCATCAAGAGCCTGTTTTGAATGAGTGGCTCGTAGCTGCAGTTGGGAAAGCCTTGGAACAAATATTGCCAAACATGTTCCAACAGATGACTGAGGAGACGAAGGTCAAGGTTTCTAACAAAGTGAACGGGGTTATGATTGCTAGGGAGACTAATCATCGACTCGAGAATCAGGGAGTTAATTAGGGAATTGCGCGGGTATGCAGTTATCATGATTACTTGACCTATAACCCACTTGCGTTTGAAAGGAAACCCGACCCTATTTCCAGTACTCGATGGGTCGTAGACGTAGAAACTGCCTTTCGCACGTGTTACTGTCTAGCATACCGAAAGGTGACATTTGATGTAAATCTTATTAGAGGGACAACCAAGGACCAGTGGTCGCTTATGGTTAAAAAATGAGGGGAGGCAATGTTGGATACAACCTGGGAAGCATTTAAGGAGTCCGTTTACTAAAATGTTTACTCCACAAGTCGAAGTGGAGAGGATTAACAAAGAATTTCTCACAATGAAATAGACTACTGAGACCATCAACGAATTAAATACTATGTTCCTAGAAAAGTCTAGCTTCTGTCCCGAATATATTGTGTCCTCCCTCCATCGCCGATCTTTCCTCCGGTGGTAGCGTCCTTTCTCCAGCGCCGACCTTTCCTCCGGCAGTGGGGACCCTTCCACAACTTCTTCCACCTTCAAGCAACAGCAGCCTAAGGAAGCGCTCTCTCTCTCCCGAAATTTTGTTCCACCTTCCACATTCTCAGTTTATTCCACAAAACAATCCAATTTTTCTCAATTTTTTGTTTTTTATGTGTTTTTATGATGTTTGTTAAATTGAGTTATTTTTATGTTGTTTGTTAAATTCAAATTTGTCATGGTTTGTTATTTGTTAAATTCAAATTTTCTGCTATTTGTTGTTTATTAAATTGATTATGTGTTGGTGTTGTTAAATTGACCCAAATTGATAAATTTGGATTGTTAATTGACCCAAATTAATTTTTTCTTATCGGAACAATATGAATGCAAATGATAAATTTGGTACAATTCTCTATTGAAATCTCTTTGCTACCAAACAAGAGAAATGATTCATTGTTACATTTCTCTACTGAAATCTTTGTGCTCCAAACAGAAGATTCAATTCTCATTCTCCAGACTAATTTCCTTTCTCTACAATTTCATTCTCTGTACCAAACGTACCCTTAAGGTGCAGTGCTTGGGATTAACAGTCACAACTTCACTTTTTGATTGATACAAGCGGCTCAGACATAGACTATCAAGAAAGAAAACCACAACAAAAACTGAATTAAGGGTCAAGTCTACAAGTTCGTTCAAGACAGCCAGAATATGCTTATGTGTTATGGATGGGCATGTGTACCAGGTGGAGGTGATGTCAGGTTAACTCTAATGGATGAGGCACATAAGTCAAAGTTTTCCATTCATGCAGGGGCTACAATGGTGTATCGTGACTTGAAGATAGATTATTGTTAGCCATGGATGAAGCACGATGTAGCAAAATTTTTCAAAAAGCGTTTGACATGTCTTAGAGTGAAGCATGAGAAGTTACAACCGTTAGAGTTTCTGGAGTGGAAATGGGAGCATGTGATAATGGATTTATCACCAAGCTACCCTGAACCCGAGAAATTTTGATTACATCTGGGTTATTGTGGATAGATTGATGAAGAGTGCACACTTCATACCAATCCGTGAAACTTTCTCCTCAGTAGCTTTGGCCAATGTGTATGTTAAAGAGGTGGTCTCGAGGTTTACTTCTAGGTTATGGGAGAAGTTTCATCGGGAATTAAGAACAAGGTTGCACTTTAGCACTGTGTATCACTCTAAGACGGATGGTCAGAATGAACGGACGATACAAGCACTTAAGGACATGTTGAGAGCTTGTGTGCTCGACTTTGGGGGTAGCTAGGATACTTATCTTCCACTAGCGGAATTTTCTTACAATAACAGTTACCATGCCGGTATAGGCATGCCTCCTTATGAGATGTTGTATGGGAGGCGGTGTAGAACTCCTCTTTGTTGGGTGAAGTTGGCCAACGTGAGCTTGGAAGCACCGAGGAAGTTCAGAAAATGGCATAGAATATTTAGAAAATTCGTGAAAGACTTTAAGCCGCGCAGAGCCAGCAGAAATGTTATGCTGACAAGAAACGTTCAGATTTGGAATTTCAAGTGGGTGACTATGTCTAGCTACAGGTATCACCTTGGAAGGGCATCGTCTGTTTCTAAAAGTAGGGGAAGTTGAATCTTAGGGTTATCGGACAATTCAAGATTATAGATTGAGTTGAGAATGTGGCTTATCGGTTAGAGTCATAAGAAGAATTATCAAGGATTCACAACACGTTTGACATCTCGCATCCCTTAACTGACGAGTCCACTTTCATGTCGTTACATGACATCTCGGTTGATGAAAACTTGAACTACGTAGAGATACCGGTGGAGATATTAGATTAGAAGGTCAAAGTCCTAATAAATAAACAGATATAATGGTAAAGGTATGGTGGAAGCACCGTAAGGATTCGGAATAGGCGTGGGAATCGAGGGAAGAGATGAAGAAATTCTACCCAAAACTGTTTAAACAGTGATTTTAAGGACGAAATCATATCTAAGTGGGGGAGAGTTGTATCATAATGGGTTTCTAAGGGTTTAATTAGTGGAATTAATTAATGAAATGTTCTTTTATCTTTGGGCTATTATGTACATAATGGGATTCTAAGAGTTTTAAAAAAAGAGGTTTGGACTTAAGTAAACTAAAGAAGGTATAAATACCCAAAATTAGGGCACACCTTCCTAGATTCAATTCACTGTAGCTGACTCTGTGTAATCAAAGAGTTGTGTACGTCTGCTCTAACACTACCGAGAGGAAAGGCCTAATCACATTCATTTTTGCCACAAAAATAGTCGAGGATTATCGAGTAATAATCTTTGCTCACTTGTGTACGATTCTATGTAGTTTTTATCGAGATCGATTGGGTATTGTTTTGAATCTATGAGGTTCTAATCTGGTCGAGGTTGGGGAATAAAACCAAGAGGGAGATTGCAACTTTAGACCATGAATTCCTTAATCAAATCAAAATTAATGGCGAGAGATTTGTTAATAGTATACTAGGATTGCATTAAAATGAGAATGGGTGAAAAGATTACGTTTTAAATGATTTTGGGTTTGGGATTGTATTGGCAACGATGATGCAGGGTGCAAGTGTTCTTGGCCATTCCCTAATCGCAAATGAATATATATATATATATATATATATATATATATATATATATATATATATATATATATAGGGTGAGGTTATATATAGAACCTTACTTATTCATAGAACCTAAAAAACAAACCTAACGATGACACGTGGCATCAAGGGTAAGGGCAAAACTGAAAACTGAAATACAATTTAACACTCACGCCTCCCTCTCCTTCAAACCTCCAAACTTCCATTTTTTTTAAAAAAAAATCCTACTAAACATTCAAATGATCATAATATATTCATCCTAAAGAATTTTTGTAAAAAAAATACCATTAGATTCAGTTTTTTATCCTCTTTAATTCAAGTCCAAGATTGATATGTTTTCTAACTTTTTTTTTCAAAATGAAAATTGTTTGACGAATATGCAAAATGCAATCCACATAAAGAAGATAACAATAATGCAAATCCAGATGAAGAAGATAACCAAAATGCAACCAAAATGAAGAAGATAATCAAAATGCAAACAAACCAGATGAATCAATTTGCATTTTTTGTGAATGCAAACAATGACCTTTGCTCTGAAAATTTTGCATTTTTCATGGCCTTAAACGACGACCGGGGAGAAATCATCGGCGGCGATGGTCACCATCGTCGTTGAGGATACGTAGAGTGTCGCAAGGCATGACTACGATAATGAAAAAGAACAAATAAGATGTCGAACCATGGACGTCGAATTTTACAAACAATATCTAAATGCAAACAAATATCTCAGAATCAATGTTACAATAGTACAAAACAGCATGTAAATTCAAACTGATATAACTATGTTAATGTAACAATTTTACAAACAACATGTAAATGCAAAATGACTACGATAATGAAAAGAACAGATCTAAATACAAACAAATATCTAAATGCAATATGTACAAACAATATCTAGATGCAAACAATAATAATAATAATAATAATAATAATAATAATAATAATAATAATAATAATAATAATAAGCAACTTAAGTTAATATCTTCAGCCACAATATTTGACTTTCAATTCGCTTTATCTCATGGATCAAAAGTTCCGTTCGCAATGAAAAATTTTTGCAAACAATATCTAATTTTACAAACAAATTTCTCAGAATCAATATTACAATAGTACAAAATAGCCTGTAAATGCAAACTGATATAACTATGTTAATGTAACAATTTTACAAATAACATGTAAATGCAAAATGACTACAATAATGAAAAGAACATATCTAAATGCAAACAAATATCTAAATGCAACATGTAAATGCAACATGTACAAACAATATCTAAATGCAAACAAATATCTAAATGCAAGGCATGACTACGAGAATGAAAAGAACATATCAGATGTCGAACCATGGACGTCGAATTTTACAAACAATATCTAAATGCAAACAAATATCTCAGAATCAGATATGAAATTTGCATTTTCAAAATCAAATTTTTAGAAATATGGGAAGAGTGGTATTGAATTAAATAGCAAGAAAAACTGAACCTAATGGTATAATTTTTTTGTTAAAATTCTTAAACATGACATAATTATGTTCATTAGAATGATTAATGGTTTTTTTTAAATAAATGTGATAGTGATCAGTGAGGAGGTGTGAGGAGCTTATGATTTTTTTTCAATTCCTTTTTTGCCCTTCTTTTTAATTATAGCATCATAATTATGTATGATAATTACAATTTTGCCACAACTTAATATCAGCCCTTGATCAAGTTAATCTAAAGGCCCAAAATGGTTTTTTAGATTCTATGTTTAAGAGTGGTTCTATATTGATGCTATTTCTATATATATATATATATAGTGAAAAGTTCATTTGAGAACCATTTTTATTGCGAGAACCGCGAGAACCAATCTTAACCGTCCAATTCCCCCTCCTTCAATTGGATTACCCACCCATGAATTCCTTACATGCACCCTGCCACACCCAATCCCCCCACGCTCTTCATCCATGAATTCCATTATCCAAAATGAACGGCTAAGATTGGTTCTCGCGGTTCTCGCAATAAAAACGGTTCTTCAATGAACTTTTCACTATATATATATATATATATATAGGACCAATATAGAACCTAGTCTTAATCATAGAACCTAAATAACAAATCTGGATCATTGGATCATCTAAATTAATGGTTTAGATTTGAAGGTGGCAATTTTGTAAATTATATGAAAATTATATAAGGTAACTGCATAATTGAGGGCACATATGGAAATCCTCATTATAGCTCCACCTTCTGAAAATACAAAATGATAACCAAAATGCAAATCATTGGGTTATTTGCATGCTAATGACTTAATATTATTTACATTTTTGATTTTTTGCATTTTTGTTATCTTCTTTTATGTCGGTTGCATTTGCATTTTGCATTTTTGTTATTTGTTCTTTTTCTAATTTTTGGCAGCATTTTGCATTTTTGTTATTTGTTCTTTTTCTAATTTTTGGCAGCATTTGCATTTTCGTCAAACAATTTGCATTTTCGTAAAAAAAAATAGAAAATATTTCAATCTTGATCTTGAATTAAAGAGTATAAAAAACTGAATCTGTTGAAGCAAGGATCTTCTTGAGGTCAACATCAGATGGAGGAAGCTCGTCTGGAACTCGTAAGCCTGAACGATCTGCAAAACAGACCACCGTTAGCCTCGTCACAAGGGTGGAACCTCTAGACCAAGCTCCGGTGTGAGAATAAGCTTCATTGTATGTAAGAAGAATAAGTGTTTTCAGTATGAAGAGAAGCTGAGAGAGAGTTCTACGTGGTGAGACCTACCTTCTGCCGTTCCTTATGGTCTTATATATAGGTAAATGGGTGAGGGATGTGTCTCCCTTTTATCCAATAGTCTTTGAGAGGACCTTCTGACTTGGTCAGACCAGAGAGTCCCAAGTCCTGCAGGCGATGTGACCTCTCATAGAGGTTGACCTTCTGCTTGGCTATCTCTAGTGTGATCTGATGCATCCTTTTTAGTGTTCCTAACCTTAATCACCCTTTTAGTAACCTTTGCCACAAGAGGTTAAGTAGTGCCTTTAGCTATGCTTGTCTACCTTTCTTCAATTTGTTGGTTGTATTACCAATGGTTGCAGTGTGCTTGGTCCCGAGGAGCTTGGTGAGCAATGTTCCAGACTTCTTCTAAAAGGTGAAGGTCCGGCTGGTGCTTGAAGGATGAAGCTTCGGATGTCCATCGGATAGCATAGGTCCGGCCAAGGCTTTGGGGGGTGGAGGTCCAGACATACCTCATCATTTCCCAAGCCGGAGGTTGTAAGGTTCAGATGGTCGGAGGTCATGAGCTTCAGCTGTGGATCAGCTGTCAGAGCTATTGGTCCGATGGTCATAAGATTCAGCTATGGAAGGTTATTCCTGTAGTTGGTTAGAGCTCTTGGTCGGATGGTCGTGAGGTCCGGATGAGCCTAGTATGGTACATACCCCAACAAGTCCCCCAGTCTAGAGTGACTTGACATTCAATTCGGCGAGTTACTCTAGACTTAAAAAATTAGTCTGTTTATTATCTATTAGTCAATTGTTTCTAGGTAACCATGAACATGTGTCTTGTTTTTGTGTGCATGTAAATAATTGATAGCAAATATATCTGCTTCACACAATCTATTGTTGATTGAAATGTATTGGGTCATTTTTGTTTATTGTATCAAATCTATAATGAGTATCAATAGATTTAACTCGAGGGTGAACATGTTTTTGGATATTCCCTTATAAAACATGTATTTTGTGATAACCCGTTAGTTTTCATTTGTAACGATGTTTGCATCATTTGGCCTTAGCCTTATGCATTTCATAACAGTTAATACTTCTGTGTACATAATCATTGTTTTGTGGCTATTGCCTTGTCCGGAAGAATTTTTTATTTTTTTTGGCTATCGCCTCGTAAACGCGTTTTTCGTAACCAAGACCGTTGTCGAAAGTTACGGAGCGATTTATGAGGTGCGCTCAACCTATCAATAATGCGAGCCGTTGCTCGGATTATGGGGTTGTTTATTGGGTATACCCATCCCGATTTAGCCCATCGGCTACTTGGATAAAATAATGTCGATCGGAATAATATCAATCATATTAAATATTTTTTATCGGAATAGCATCGATCAAATAAGCAACATTTGAAAGAGATCACAAGGGTCTCTCGAATATTTTTATCAAGTTGTATGACATGTTTCGGTTTGTAACATGTGACGATTTGTTTGAGAGTGTGTCCTCAGATACGATTAATGATAATAATGGGAGAGATGGTATATTAGTTCCCGTACGAGGGCCACGATGTTTATCCAATCTTCATACCCATCCGGATTTAGCCCATCAGCTCGTTCAGAACACTATTAATTGAATAAAATAATGTCAATTGGAATAATATTGATCATATTAAACAATGTCAATCCGAACAACAGCGATCAGAATGATGTCGACAAATAACATTTGTGTAAGTTCATTCCGTTCTTTCACTATATATTGTTCACTGAAAATGGTTCGATCCCAAATCAATTCTGAAAAAGGTCATGTTTGTCCCTGTAAGATTTTTATCAAATGGTAGAGCATGCTTCGGTGTATAACATGCGATGACTTATTTGTAATTGTATCGTCCTGAAATAGATACAAGCATATATACAGTTTCCTTTCTTATTTGTCAGTCACAATAATAATAATAATAATAATAATAATAATAATAATTGAGGAAATGAAATATCATTTCTCATACAAGAGCCACAAATTAACCATATCTTTGGCAAGTATGGTGGTACAATACTACTATAGTCCTCCAGTTCAGTTGTACTAGCTAGTACTATTGAACTCACAGAAGTTTATTTCATGTATGTAACTACGTGAGAAAGTTTCTACCCTTTTTATATGTTTTACCAAGTTGTTCATGGTATTTTAATTTGTCACGAGCTTATTAAATTGTCACGAGCTTATGGTCGTTTGAAAATATAAATGCATTATTTGCAAATATAACTGAAATGTGCTGACATATGAGTGTCGGACGATAATATCCGGAGAATAGTGGTCGAACTAGAAAATTGAATTAGTAGTAGAATAATGTTCGGCAATTGTGGTCAATTTATAATGACTAAACAAAAGTAATTTGATAAACTAGGAGTACCATGAGTAACATCTGACAATTGTTGTGACATTATACTGCGATAGAAGACCTACTTGTTGAATGGGTTTTATCATAGTTCGATGAATATAACATACTTGAGTTATGATGGTTAGTATAAGCAAGAGTTTGTAGTTGTACTATTGTTGATGCGTTTTACATTGACTTCCTTCAATAGTATCATGGTTATTTTCAAACGAACGATTTTTGTTTGGACTCTATCATGCATATATGTATAAGCAAGTAAATGTTTTACTTATAAACCAGATGGTGTTTTGAGAGTAGTTTTAGATATATTCTTTGGGATTTGAGCCCATAGGATACAAATGTTAAAGGTATTCATAGTTGAAACATAAATTATGCAAGTGACAAAAGTCAAAGCATCGAGGGTTAAAGGTTGGAGTATAATGAACTTTGAATGCTTTACTTAGAATTATCACAGAATAAATGTGTTTGGGATGTTAAAGCTTCATAAAGGTGGGTCAGGTAGTTTGCATATCGAAAGATGCTAAGCTGAAAGTGCCAATGCCGAAGGATGGCAGGCTGAAGGTGGCAACAGAGCTTCGTTGAAGTGAACAAGTAACGATGCAGGCTAAAGGTGGATGATTACAACGTATATGCATATATTGTTATTTTTTGTTTAACATGGTTTAGTTATATTATGTATCACCAACTTTGCAATTGGAAATATACCTAGTATATATCGTCACAAAGACGAGTTTTTATACGATTGATAGATGATTTTATTTCACTTAGTGTGAATCTTTTGAAGGCAATTGCCTATTAATTATTTGCGGGAAAAAGAAATCAATTAAAACCACAAACATAATGGTGTATTTGTGTATTGTTGGAAATATTAGTTGTTGTTATTGACTTAAGGCTTTCATAGTTGCTCATATAAAGTTCAGGAAACGTTTTTTTGTGCGTAGAGAATAGGAAAGGCAAGGGATAATTAAGTAGTCAATCTGAAAAATGATGATGTTGCAAAATGTCATGCCAAGTGTCAATATTAAAGGTTCTAGTAGCAGACGTAGCTATGAAAGTTTGTGAAGGCGAATAAACAATAAATAGTCATGGATCAATCACATGAATATTATGGACCTCGAGAAAGTAGCTGGAAGTAGCTCCGATTAAGTCACCTTTTTTTTGGTTTGAAAGGCGGGTAATAAACCGATTTTTAAGTTTAAATGGAAGGATATGAAAGGTTTATTGATAAATATTACTATTCTCTTATGCGTATAGTATTTGTATTGACCTATTAGGCTTCTTTAATTTTTAGAGTGATTGTTTATCATCTTTAACTTTAAAAATATCAGCCTAAGCTAGAGCATCCCAATTCTGCAATCAAATATTATGAGCAAGTATAGGTGGTGACTAACGTCTCTTATTTGTTATTTGGACAAGAGTGGTATCACCTTTGGTCGGGATTGGACCTCTGGTCCAGACTTAACATGTGGTTCGAATTAGACTTCAGGTTTGGATTGGACATCTGCTTCAGTTGTGGGATGTATGGTGAAAAGGTGTCCAACGTTCAACGAGAGTGGTCCATGCTAGTGTATAAGCGTGAAAGGTGGCGATATAAGGTAAGCTATAGAAAATGATAGTAAACGCACATGGTCGTGTCTACCAAATCAGGACAAAGTTTGTTTTGTTTATTCATGATTTCACTATTTAATTAAGTATGTAGGATGGTCATTTATGGGAATTTGTGTATTAGTTTTAGGAATGAACTTCTAAATATTTCATATGTCAAAGGTAATTTGTTTGAGGGATGGAGGTTTATGAAGTAGCAGTACCTAACCTGATAGTTTGAGGTATCAACTCACATCACAAGATGGAAGACAATGTTGTTCAGGCCTAGGTCAGCTTCTTCTTCGGATGAGTGATTGCAAGGCCGTGATCTACTGATGCTTCGACGCATCAACTATTTTTTCCTTCCTTTTTTATAAATGAGTCTTACTCTTTTATATTATACCTGGTATATATATACATGTATATATGAGCTAAGATTAGACGAGAAGCTATGGAATTATAGTCGGATAAAAGCTGGAAGAAGCTATACTATCGTATTTGAAATCCTTCGGATCTAGAAGTCAAATGCAAGAAATAAAGGTCTTATTCCCCATTATTTTTCTTTTGGTTTAACCAGGGCTAAATGAAAACAAAAGTATGCTGAAGCAGCAAAAGAGGCAGATATGTTATTCTCATCTTTAGTTATGTGATGTCAAACAAAAGTAGATGAAGTAAAGGGGCATTATGATATGCGTTTATGTGTTATTCTCATCTTTAGTTATGTGCTGGTCAGCAAGTTTATTCTAGTTTGCAAGAAATGCATACTTTTTCATGGACTTGAGTTCATTATAGAAACAACTACAAGTGCTTTATCGTTGTTTCATCAACGTTCACGACTGTTGCTTGCCTAAGCACCGAAAAATTCCATCTAGGTGGCTTTATCCCTTACGTAGGTCTATATTCATAGCCAAAATAAGGATGAACAAGTCGCATTACGAAGTATGTTTCACCACTAAGGAAAACTTTTTGAAATAGAGCAAGTAAGTATCATGCATAATGATAAACAAGATTATGTAGGTATCATGCACGTCATAAACAAGGTCTTGCAAGTATTATGCATATCATAGGCAAGGTCACACATAAGTCATATAGTATAATAGGTTTGATACTTAGAACCTGTGATATAGGTGAATGAATCAGTTCCTGATCGAGCTCTGTTTAAGGTTGGTTCGGAGCTTCGGACCAGAACATGAGCTTGTAGTTGAAGGACTGCTTCTTTTGTCTGGACCAACCTCCGGTCAGAATGTTGGGCTATTGTAACATTGGAGTCCGTTAAAGGTTTTCTAAAGGTCAACCTCCGGAGGAACTGCTTCTTTTGTCCGAACCAACCTTTGGTCCGAACGTTGGACTATTGTAACAATGGAGTCCTTTGAAGGACTATTGAAAGTTAACCTCTGAGCAACAACTTGTTTTGTCTAAACCAACCTTCAGTCCGAAGGTTGAGCTATTGTAACATTGGAGTCCATTGAAGGACTGCTGAAGGTCCACCTCCGGAGGAACCGTTTCTTTTGTTTAAACCAACCTCTGTGTACGAGCTTCTTCTAAGCAATTCGTAAGTCAACCTCTGTTAGTGATTGACTCAAAGCTTCAGAACGGAGCATGAGCTTCGGAGCAGTTCGTACTGCTTCTGCTCTAGGCTTAGGCTTATTGTGATGGAGATGTTGAAGGATTGTCAAAGGTCATGAATAGAGAGCTCCTTGAGGTCCCACAACGTGCATTCCTTGGGTTTAGTATGGCTAGAGATAGTTGCAACTTCTCTAAGTTGCGAGTTAAGTTGTAGCAAAGGTTGTAAAAAAGATGTTGAGATGTGAGAAGGACCAAGTGTTTATCTGAAACCTTTAGCATTAGCCTCTTCATCGAAACTCAACCTTGTTTGAATCTTTTGTAACCTCTCCTCCTTCTCATGACTTCGAAGTTAAGTGTTTTGAGAAAGTAGTAGTTCTGGAGCTCTAATTCTAGTGTCATTTGTGTTTTTTTGTGGGTTATCCAAGGTTTGAGTGGTTAAAACAACCATAGTCCATGGTAGAGATGCAGGATAGAGTAGTTACGTTTCCAGACGAACCAAAGGTCTTTGGAGGGAGACGATTCCATCATTGAGAAAAATCGGTCCCACAGATGGCGCCAAATGTTGAAGCAAGGATCTTCTTGAGGTCAACATCAGATGGAGGAAGCTCGTCTGGAACTCGTAAGCCTGAACGATCTGCAAAACAGACCACCGTTAGCCTCGTCACGAGGGTGGAACCTCGTGACCACGCTCCGGTGTGAGAATAAGCTTCTTTGTATGTAAGAAGAATAAGTGTTTTCAGTATGAAGAGAAGCTGAGAGAGAGTTCTGGGTGGTGAGACCTACCTTCTGCCGTTCCTTATGGTCTTATATATAGGTAAATAGGTGAGGGATGTGTCTCCCTTTTATCCAATAGTCTTTGAGAGGACCTTCTGACTTGGTCAGACCAGAGAGTCCCAAGTCCTGCAGGCGATGTGACCTCTCATAGAGGTTGACCTTCTGCTTGGCTATCTCTAGTGTGATTTGATGCATCCTTTTTAGTGTTCCTAACCAAAATCACCCTTTTAGTAACCTTTGCCACAAGAGGTTAAGTAGTGCCTTTAGGTGTGCTTGTCTACCTTTCTTCATTTGTTGGTTGTATTACCAATGGTTGCAGTGTGCTTGGTCCCGAGGAGTTTGGTGAGCAAGGTTCCAGACTTCTTCTAGAAGGTGAAGGTCCGGCTGGTGCTTGAAGGACGAAGCTTCGGACGTCCATCGTATAGCATAGGTCCGGCCAAGGCTTTGGGGGGTGGAGGTCCGGAGATACCTCATCATTTCCCAAGCTGGAGGTTGTAAGGTTCAGATGGTCGGAGGCCATGAGCTTCAGCTGTGGATCAGCTGTCAGAGCTATTGGTCCAATGGTCATAAGATTCAGCTATGGAAGGTTGTTCCTGTAGTTGGTCAGAGCTTTTGGTCTGATGGTCGTGAGGTCCGGCTGAGCCTAGTATGGTACATACCCCAACAGAATCTAATAGTATATTTTTTTTGCTAAAATTCTTAAACATGAATATATTATGATCATTTGGATGTTTACTAGGATTTATTTTTTTAAAAATAGAAGTTTGGAGGTTGAATGAGGGATAGAGACTTGGGTATTAATTCGTATTATTTTTCCAATTTTGCCCTTACTCTTAATGTCACGTGTCATTACTGGGTTTGTTCTTTAGGTTCTATGAATAAACAATGTTCTATGTATAACCTCACCCTATATATATATATATATATATATATAGGGGAGAGTTCAAACGAGAACTGTTTTTCGTACAAGAACTGCGGGAACCAATCTTGGTCGTTCATTTTGGATAATAGAGTTCATAGATTAAGAGTGTGGGGATTGAGTGTGGCATGGTGCATGTAAGGAATTCATGGGTGGGCAATCTAATTGAAGGAGGGGGAATTGGACGGCTAAGATTGGTTCTCGCGGTTCTCGTACGAAAAACAGTTCTCGTTTGAACTTTTGCCTATATATATATATATATATATATATATATATATATATATATAAAATTCAATCCCAAATGGAGAATCACAAATGGAGCTTAATGTGTAATCACAAATTGGAGCAACCAATGAGGTGAAATCGAAAATTGTAAGTCGGTTAATTAGTTTCAACTGTAATTTGCAATTTAGTTCGAAACACAAATCAACCTCTGTGTAGGATCGTGAATTAGGGACGATTGGGTTGTGACTTGTAAACTTATAATTAAATTGGTGAATTGGGCCGTGGGCTAAGATTTACTAAATGGGCTCTGAATCGCAAAATCATAATATGAATGAATTCCAAATTATAATGGGAGGTGACCAGAAATCGTGAATCACACCACCTATTGGGTTGAGTCCATTTTGGGATTTCCCCAATCACAAATCTGGTTTAGGTAGCAATCGCAGATTGAATATCATGTGTGGTGCAATTGGCGAGAGTGATTCAACAAAGGGAATTGCAAATCGAGGGTTCTAAATGGAATCAGGAAATAACAAGTATGATAAAATCGGTTTTTAAGTATGAATCACAAATTGAGACTTGTAAGTTGAATCACAAATTGAGACTTGTAAGTTGAATCACAAATTAACCCTTGACCAAATCGCAAATTGGGTAAACCCCAATTGCAAACCATTAGTAATATTTAATTGATGAGTAAGAACTCAATGTTAATATAGTAGAACCGTGTTTGTAGGTTCTTGTTGAAGTATTGTTGTTACTATAATTACTGTGTTGTTAATTAGGTGATTTTTCACTAACTTATTATACTATGATTACTATTCATGTGTGATATTATACTGTTGTATGTCGATATGACATTTTATGCGCAGATGGATGCTAGTTATTGTAGCTTTGGCAATTTGTGATGATATGTACTTGTTACCTGAATATGTGATTATGGTATAATGTGCAAGTAT
This sequence comes from Dittrichia graveolens, assembly GCA_038502395.1. NCBI lineage: Eukaryota > Viridiplantae > Streptophyta > Magnoliopsida > Asterales > Asteraceae > Dittrichia > Dittrichia graveolens. The sequence goes on along the minus strand of JARJIL010000007.1, from coordinate 53,886,027 downwards.
TGTGTTAGCTCTCTAAGCTTTATGCTTACTCATATTTGTTGAATGTTTTCGGGACCGTCTCGTGTGTACAAGGGTAATGGGCCGGCATGACAGCAGATTTCGTATTTTATAAATTCTGATATAATTACTTGATTCATCTTATATTTTTACTTGAACCGTAAGTCCTGGTGTTAGGCTAGTGATAAACAATTTTGAATATTTTATGATTTAAAGTTTTAATAAATTACTGATTTTATAATAATAATAATAATAATAATAATAATTATTATTATTATTATTATTATTATTATTATTACAAAAATTGGGGCGTTACAATCTTGTTTATTAATATGCATGATGTTTGTTCTATTACAAAAGTTTTTTCGGTGGTGAAACTTATTTTGTAAACGAAATTCAGACATCCTTGTTTTGGACATGAATTTGGTCGTATACGAGGGGTAGAGCCACCAAAATGAAACTTTTTGGATGTTTAGGTAACAAGGCAATCGTGGACATAGATGAAACAATAATAAAGCTTCTGTAGCTATTTCTATGATGAATTTAAGACTATGACAACGTATATACTTATTGCACATTAGAATAGACCTACTATCTCCATCTCCGTCTAGTCTTGCTTAAACCAAAAAAAACCAGACCTTTACTTCTTAACTCTAAGGCGGTGTTTGGTTCGTGGTATTTTCTGGGAATCTTTAGGATTGGGATTTCAAATCATGAGAAATCTTGTGTTTGGTTTGTAAAAATGGGATGGGATTTCAAATCCCGGGAATCCTTGAAATACCACAAATAAGGGATTTCTAAATCCCCTCACCCCCCATGGTATTTACAAATCCCACGGATGAGGGATTTCTAAATTCTATGTTTTGTTCGTCGTTCGTCGTCCGCCGTCGTTCGTTCGTCGTTCACCGTTGTCCGCCGTCGTTTGTTCGTTGTCGTCGTTGGTCATCCGCCGTCATTCACCGTCGTCTGCCGTCGTTCGTTCGTTGTCGCCGTCATTCATCGTCCGCCATCGTTCACCGTCATTCGTCATCCACTATCGCTCGTCATCCGCCGTCGTTCATCCGTTGTCTCCGTCGTTGGTCATCCGCCGTCGTTCGTTCGTTGTCACCGTCGTTCACCGTCATCCGTTCGTCGTCCGTCGTCCGCCGTCGTTCGTTCGTCGTCCGCCGTCATTCGTTCGTCGTCCGCCGTCGTTCGTTCGCCGTCGTCCACCGTCATTCGTCTTCCGCCGTCGCCGTCGTTCACCGTCCGCCGTCTTTGGCTATTGATGGAGTTTAGTGGTGGTGGAAATCCCACCTAAGATATATGAACCAAACACAAGATGGGATTTTAAATCCCACTAAATGCAAATCCTACCAAATACCAATCTTATTTGAAATCTCAATCCCTTCAAAAACAATACTTGAACCAAACACCCCCTAACTTCTAGATCTGGTGGATAAGAAATAATGCTACTTTCATCTTCAAATACAGTAATATAGTTTTTTTTTTGTCTAATCCTAGCTTAGAAGTACACTGATATTTCACGACAATAACTAGGTTTTTCAAGTCGAATAATAGTAAAAAAGGTGTTTAAATATTTACTTAATCAAAATATGGCTATCTCAGTTGAAGGATGCATGAAAAGGTAGAAACGTGCAAAAGTTGGTGAAACAAGCATGAAGATCAAACATGAGTTAAGTTGATTCAAATTGAATCAAGAAAAATCATAAACGAGATTATAAATGACTTGCATATCTTCGAAGTGTGTTTAGTTGTTCTTGAAATTGAAGTACATCAATTTATTATACCACCAATTTACGATACACGATTCTGAAAGCATGAGATTTAAGTGCTTCTTTAATTCTCATTATAGCCTTCATGATGATAAATTACATATGGAGTATGAAATATCAATTTGTTTACAAAAGAGTCTATCATAGAGTTTTTGTTAATTAAGGGTCTGTTTAGTTAGAAAGAAAGCAATAACAAAGGAATGAAATTGACAAAATAATAGAATGGAGAAGGTAATGAAATGAGTCGTTACCATTCATCAATATGTTTGGCATGCTTTGTCGGATGAGGAAAAAACACTCATCCTCCAAGGAATGAAAATCCTAAAAACAGAGAGAACCGCATTTCGTACGTAATAACTCATTCCATTTCTACGTAACTAACAAACATCTTCTGATAAGGGAATGGAATGATGGTTTCCTTTTCCTTCTCCATTCCACCATAACAAATGCAACCTACGTGTGTTTTGAATATGGGCTCCAAAGTCCAAAAGGAGAAAAGAAGAAAGATAGAATTAACAAGGAGATTTTATATTTCATTCTTGTTATTGTATTGTAAACCCAAGAGCAAACGCAACAAAAGGGCGGCTGCCATTTCATTTATTAGGGGAGGTGCTATCTTGGGCCAATAAGCCCAAATCAAAACAAACCGTAACTAACTTGGGCCGATTGATGGCTATTGTGTCAGAAGAGTTTTTTTCGATATGCACATTCATATAGAATGGGATTTGAGGTTTCTTTTCATGCGATGAAGTTTTAGGGAGTAATCTGTAATCGGTAATAGAAAGGAGAGAATATAACATCTATAAAGTTAACTTGGTTGTTATCATCGGGGCGGACCCAGCCAAAAAATCTACTAGTTGCACATCAAAAATTCATAGTAGTAAATAAATTAATATTGAACAAAAAGTACGAATTCCTTATAGGCCGAGTTATTTTCTTTCAAGTAATCGAATTCGATATTCATTATTCTCAGCGTTTGTTTGTTTATGGAGAGCAACGGCAATAGATTGATATTGTCTGATTAAGCTTTCACATTTTTGTAATGACTTATTGTGAAAACTATCAACATTACCCATATGTAATTTAAAGCTTGACTTTTTACTCCAACTATCAAAGCCTTCGGTCACAAATGTATCACTCACACCTTGGTGCCCTACAAAATCTCTAAACATGTAACATCATAAACAAAATACCTTGTCCGTCTTTACACTATATTCTAACCAATGAAATTCATCAAACCAAGCCACAACAAAACGTCTTACCTTAGTCCCTACTAATTTTGTTGGGAACTTATGGCCACGTGGTTGACAAGTTCCCCTAGCCCGATACTTCGCTTTATTTCTTCCCTTTTATTAGGATGATAATCCAAAATTCTTGGTCTAGCATTGTTCCGCCTAAAAGCTCTATAAGCACAAATATACAATTACACAATATTACAAAGTTACAATAAACTCTAAGACAATCAGCATCCAACCCTCACTTACCTACTCTAACCTACTGTCACATCAGCATGCACATCATCTCCAACCTCTAACCCTCTCTACCCTACAAACCCCACATCCAACCCTCTTCAACCCATATCAAATATTAATAAAAAATATATATTAATTAAGAAAGAGAAAGAGAAAAAAAAAAAAAAAAATGGAGACCAGCTACAGGTAAATGAACTAGCAATGAAACCCTACTACCATCAACCCTATGAGGGTCGGTTCCAGCTCGGGTTGGTCCTCGATGCGCCGGTCTAACTGTTATTACATATTTCGATGAAGGTATAAACAAAGGAAAAAAGCACACTCTACTTCTGAAAAGTCTACTGCATCTACCTAAACAAATAAAGAAAAGCCTTATAAAGCTACTGCTTCATACCCTCCTATAATCCTGCTTTAAACCTGAAAAGAAATAAAGTAGAAACCCTAGAAAAAATGCATAAATAAAGATGATTAGATGAAAACCTAACCTCTTGGCTCTTGAGATCGTGAAGTTAAAGTCTTATAGCGGCAAAAGCTCTCCCTGATTGAAGCATCAGTGACCTGAAGTTCTCGAACGGTTGAAGATTTGAAGCAAGTGATGGTTCCTTCTTGGTGCCTAAGCTCTCTCGGCGGTCGCAATATACAAAGTAGAAAACTGGTTTTTTTAATCCACCGATTGAGGCCTATTGCTCCGGTAAGATGATTTATGAATCCTTCATTCATAGGTTGTAATTTTTTTAGTTTTCTTATTTATTGGGCTTTTAAAAACCATGTTACTTCTAATTGGATATTGGGTTTTTTAAATTGTTTGATCAGGCTATTTAATTAGAAGAAAAATCAAATGTAACACTCTTAAATTTGACTTGTTGCACTTGTATATAAATTTATAATTTTAAAAAGATTTTATACTATGTATAAAAAATTGACATGTAGCACCGGCTACCCCATGTCCTCATACATGTTCGTCACCGGCTACCATCGGGCTATAATGGTTTGTAACTTCTGTTTTTCTTTGTATTTGCTTTCTTACTTGTGTATAAGTTAGACCTCTTTTGTATTTACCGTGATGAACGAACCTTATGTTTGATTTGTAATTTTTATTTCTATTATATGATTAAGTTTTGTTTATGTTGAACCATGAACATTGAGTTTTTTATATACTCGTTTATTGAGTGATTTGTTAAGTGCGATTTGTTCATGTTATGGAATTATGACTTTATGTGTTTTCTTCTGTCCAATTGTTTGCTTGTTTTGAGATTATGACGTTTGCATGTAATATGATAGACAAATATTCAGAAATTATGATAACTGGAATTACTTAGTAATGCCGTAGATAAAAGTTTGAGATTGATTCACCATACAAAGAGATTTAAGTGCGAGTTAATTAGGTTAGATCATAATCGGATTAGTATGATTAATGGTAGTTGGTTCGAAACCTCGTAGAAACCTATCATATTAATTGTGCTTATAACAAATTAAACCTAGGGGGTAAATATATTTTTGTCAACTAATATTAACTTCTAAAAATTACTTCCAAATATACTGCTTTAACTCAATTAACTTCATACTTTGGCAGCGGTTAGCTACTAGAATTCAAAATCCACTCTTTTACTTTTAAAGCATTTTAGTGTAAGTAGTTTATTCCTTAGTAGTATATTTCATAGTTATTCCCTATGAAGACAATCCTGGTCGGTTGGTCTTGTTTAGTTTACTACTATACCATCGGGTACGCTTGCTAGTTAGTGGTCAGTCAAATACGGTTAGATTATTGTTTAATTTAAGACTGATATTCACGTATCATATATGTCCTAGGAAAATATAAAAGAGCAAGACTTCTGTATCCAAAAAAAGAAAAAAAGTTGATGCTTCGAAGTGGCTGGTAGATCGGATCTAGGCCAGAACAACATTGTCATTCATCTTGTGATGTGAATTGATACCTCAAACAAATTGGTACTATTACTTCGTAGATTTTCATGCGTCGAACAAATTTGTTTTCGACATATGAAATATTTATAGGTTCTTTCCTAAAAATAAAAGATGAAATGATATTTCCATAAATTAATGACCTACCTGGACATTAAATCTTCTACGTTCTTACATTTGGAGTGAGACGTCTTCTAAATTTATATGAGTAGGTTATCTCACAAAGAGAAGTAGAACTAACAAATCATGACTTGCGTGATTATTCACCTCTTCATACCAACTATACTTTCCTAAGACATGTCTCCTACACCCTTAATTAAATAGTGAAATGTGTGAGTGAGCATGTTCAAGGAGTTCAACGAGCCCAAAGTCACCCGTCTCACCCTCATTGAACTCGCCTAAGAGAACATTTTCCGTTTTCACATCACGCTAGATGATTTTCGGGTCACTTGTGTGGATACAAAAGGCATCGTGCAGCTCCAATTGCAAATTTTTTTCAAGCATTCTAGTCCAAAGATGGTACCAACTATGATATCTAGCTTGTGTTTTATATGTTCCTATTTATACTAATTAATAAATAAAAACCTTCTACCAACAAAAGCTTACTTGTTTCGTTTATAGAACTATTAAAAGAATGGTAGATGCAGATGCTTTTATGTTAGAGTTGATACATATGCTTTTAGATCTAATGTTGCCAAGGTAGTTTCTTCGGTCTTAAAGAAAATTAAATCTTACCATAAGTACTTCCTATGGTTGTTAAAAATTGCAATATTTCCAAATTTTCCTAAATTTAATTTATATGCGAGATAATGGGAGAGGTGTTTTTTAAGGAGTACTAGAGGTGCAATTGTACATGGGTTACAGGGGTGTCTTTGAGGGAGTGTAGGAGGTGCGGCCGTACAGGGCCCACGTATCAAAGGGGCCCACTTTTATGTGTGTGTGTATATTATAATTTTCAAAAGCCCACCGTTAAAAAATAAAATTTTAAATTGCCATGTTTTGATTAATATATTAAAGAAGTGAACATATTGATCGAATACTTCAAGGAGTTCAAAGAAAGAGAGTTATCTAAGGCTATTGATGATGCTAAGGAACTTGTCATTGAAATGAATATTGATCCGGTATTCCCTCAAAGACGTAAGGTTCGTAGAAAAAAAATTAATTTGAGGAGAATCAAAGTGATCAAGATGTCTTCTTTTCAGCTCAGGAGAATTATAAAGTTAATTATTTTTTTATATATTATTGATCATTCTAATGCTTCTCTTAAAACCAGACTTGAACAGTACAAAGAGTATGAAAAAGTATTTTGTTTTTTGTTTCCTAAAAGGTTATCAAGTTTAGTAAATTGTGAATTGTGAATTAATGATTATGCTTGGCTTTTATTTGTTCTCAATGCTACTATCAAAGGCAAGCGGCTGGTTTATTAAAAATATTATGATAAAAGTATGAGGATATAAATAAATAATATATATAATTTTATAGTAATACCTTTATGCATGTTTTGAATGGTTGAGACACCAAAACATTTTATTTAAATACTAGTAAAGTTTTTAAGCTGTGCTACGCACAGCCCACGATGTTTTATATTGATGGCATTGAATATTGAATCGAAAATGTTTTAGAGATACCAAATAAACTCCATTTGATGGGAGTGGACATAACAATAAGATTATTTATTGTGATAAAACCCCGCTTTGGTATACAATAGCATGTAAAAATGTGTAGATCAATTGATGGCAATGAATATTGAATCGAAAATGTTTATTTGTTATAAGAAATATATCACGTCAATTATCAACAAATTTGTTGTATTTTACTTGTGGATCTTTATTGTAGGTGTATCTTTTGGTATATATATTTGTAGGGGATAAGATATATGCTTCTAATAGCACCTATCTTGGGTGCTTCCATACAAACATTTTAAATAAGGGGTATGTTAGTTATTTCATCATTTACTCATTTAACTGTTTATAAGTGTGAAAATACCTATCATAGGTGCTTGTAGCTTCACTCATCTTTTTTCCCATATTTGTAAGGGTTATTCAATAATTTGTATCTACATACCTACTGAAAGGAGACACAACTTATTAAATAGATTAATTTTATATAACTTAGATTTGAACTTACATTTTCATGTGCCCTTAGATTTGAACTTACATTTTCATCTGCTTCAGCTATATATGAAATTAACTTTTCAAAATGTGGAGTACATATATAGTTGGGTGAATACTTGTCATTCCATCATCAATGTGAAACTTTATCCTATATCTATTAAATCCATTAATGAGTAGAAATCATATACGAGAGGAAACTAAGTTTTATTACAGTTGGGCACAAAATAACAAATTTGTATATATTTTTCCTCCGGCTATTGAACTAAAACAAAGTACCAATTTTCACAAAATAGAACATTGGCTCAATTAAACTACAGGTGGTTAACAAGAAGATACACACCAAAGCATAGAAATGATATCATTTAAACAGGATTAATGATTATCAAAGCAAAGGTAATGATAGAACCTAAACTGTAATAAAAACCAAAAAGGAAGAAGTATCGAAATAGAGAGTAGCCTATGAAACCAAAATCAACAAAAGAAAAAGAATTCTCACCTATAAAATAATCAATCGTGGTAGAAGGCGTTCCCAAACATCACCCCTTTAACTATAGCAAATGAAGAAATCACATGTAGAAGGAGAAGTAGTCACGAATACAAAATCTAGACTCAATAAAGCTTTTACTACTAAATCAAAACAATATTTTATAAAATTATGAAAACCTGATGGTCATAAGTATTTTATCGGATGCAATAACATTATGTGTCAAACAAGAGCAATCATCAAAGTATGTGACATGAAAAAGAGTGGAATGGTGAAGATGTGTATAATAACTATTTATAGCTTATGTGGATTGAATTATTAAAAGAGAGATAATATATCCAGCCTCATACTTTTTTCTTATATTTATCCTCCTACTCACAAAAATAACACAAGTGTCAAAATCAATGAAGGTGATTGGGAAAGAGAATTAGCGGAGTCCACATGTTAACTTGTGGTGAGTAGGAGGATGAAATAGGAAAAAATAGTATGAGGATATATAATCCTTTTTATTAAAAGGGAGGAGGTATTAAGTGCATTTGGTGTTGATGATGTGTTGTAATAGTTTGACACTATTTTAAGCAACACATGTTGATTTTTAAGGGTGTATGTTGATTTTATATATAAGGTAGATATGCATGTTTTGTTACAATGGTATTTTGATTAGTATATGGTTTATCTTTATGGCTTAGACACCATAAAAACTATTGACTTGTATTCTTAGATGCAAAAGTTATTTACATAAATGATATATTATTAATGAGAAATAAATCGGTATCTAATACATAGAAATATAAAATTATTTATTTGAAAAACTGTAAGACAATATATGACACCTCTATAGCTCATTGTAATTGAGTTCATCTAAGATTGAAAAATTTATTCTATAAGTGGGTATAAATTGGTCAAATTATATTTCTTGTATGTTATTATTAATAGCTAGAAGACTATATATGAGAAATATGTTAAGTGAAGTTTAAATTGATGTTTGCTTTTGGCCAAATAAACAATGAGCAAAACATAAACTTTCAATATAAAACCCGTTCTGTTGGCTCAATTACATTCTCAGAAGTGAATGTGATAACATGATAATATATATAAATATGATGGTTATCGGCCTACTCAAGATAATTATCCTGGTACACATGTTAATAATATAATTTGCCAACAAAAGTAGCAGATAATTGACGGGTATATAAGTAAAAAAAGGGGTGAAAAGTATAAAGATGTCATAGCAAATATATGCTAGTAATGGGTGAGATAAATCATTGGATGCATTTTGGAAAGCTAAACAATTAGTATAATATTATCTAAAAGCACTTATTAAAGAAATATTATTGTTGTATTCACATGGTTCGTTTAGCTTATGGTTTATTTATATATGATGGTGACTCATGACTTAAGCACGTATAATATTATTTGGTGCACTATTGATGGTTATTATATGTGTTCTATAAATAGTAAAAAGTTATTACTGCAAGACAGTTTATCCTACCAAATAATGTTATTGCTACATAAAGTAACTACTAATATTAGTGCAAAATTAATCAAATTCTCCGAAGATATGTAATAAATTGCTATGAGTAAAAACTTTAAAAGTCCTGACGCGTCACTTTTATTTCACATCCTCTGATATCAAACAAATCAGCGAAACCGAATCATATGTGGTCTTAACCAGAATTTTGTAGACCACAATCATTTTTTGGCAATTTGGCATGACCGGATAGACCATCCAGAGTCAATAATGATGTGAAAATTTAAAGAACTAGAAGTTTCTTCAAAGTAATATTTTTGTATATCATGTTTGCTCGAGCGGAAGTTAATTTAAATCTATTACTAGTATAAAGTAAAGACAATTCCTTAATTTTTTGAAAATGTGCAATGAGACATATGAAAGCTTATATGTCCATCTTATGGACCACTTAGAGATTTAAACCGATGCATCGTCTAAATGGTTATCAAAGTCGCAATCTGAAGTTTGCGAGATTAGTGGCTCAAGTAATAATATTGCGAACTCATTGCTCCATAATATCATTTTTCATATTTGATAAATTGCTTCACATATGTTTAGTGATTATTGGAATACGTGTTGAATGATCTATGTTTTATGTTCATATATAATTTGCTTTTGTTGAAACGTTTGCCAGGCGCATTCAATTGCTTGCAATATTGTAGTGTTGAACACCATATTTATTATGTTCACATATAATTGCTTTTGTTGAAGTGCTTACCATGCGCCTTCAGTTGATTGTAATATTGTAGTTTTGAACAAGACGATAAGGAGATCTTGCTACAGGCGTAGCACCTGGTACAAGATCTATCTGATATTCAACATCTCTTACCGATGGCAAACCCGGTAATTCATCAGGGAAAACACCCGGGTATTCAGAAACTACCCGAATGTCATTTACAACTTTCTTCTCCATGTGTGTATCAATAACATAAGCCAAATAGGACTCACATCCCTTGGCTACAAACTTGCGAGCTTTCATCAGAGAAATCAATGGAGTTTCAGAAGTTCTTCCTTCACCACGAGCCACAGCATATGACCCGTCAGAGAAAGGAATCTTAATAATTTTTTTTCGAACAAATAATCTCAGCATTTTGTTTGCTGAGCCAATCCATCCCGATTACTACATCAAACCCAGGAATCGGCATAACCAGAAAAGAAACAGGGAAACTAGTCCCGTCAATATCAATCAGTGCAATAGGAACTCTATGAACAACAGAGACTATCCTACCACTAGCAACTTCAACACTTAACGGATCAGTCAGTGTACAGATAGGCAATTGCAGTTTAGCACATAAGAATGCAGAGATGAACGAATATGTTGCTCTTGAATCAAATAAAACACACGCAGGAGAATTATTAATAAGAAAGGTGCCCGTGATAACATCACCTGCAGCCTTAGCCTCATCGGCTGTCATCTGGAATGCCCTGCCTGGAGCAACATTCTTTCCCTGGCCTGAGGAAGATCCACCAGCTCCTCCCGATCCGGTGTTGGAACCCGACCTACAATCAGCCGATCGGTGTCCCGGCTTGAAGCACTTGAAGCATACATTATCTCTATATTTACAGTTTTCAGCTGTATGCCCCTTTTGACCACATTTAGGACACCTTTCAGTATCCTTAGTACAATGCCCAGTATGCCTTGATCGACACGAAGCACACCATAGATCATCAGAAGGATTATACCTAGAACCCCCTTGTTGCTGCTGGTGTTGCTGAGGCTGTCTCTGCCATGATCCTTCACCTGAAGCCTTCGACCCCGAAGACTGTTCAAACTTCCTTTTGGAAGTTCCCCCAGCTTGTGTAGCATGATCGGTCTCATACCGGCGTGCAATATCGAATGCCCTATCCAGAGTAGTGGCAAAATGGACAGATGATCGATACTCCGGTGGCAGAGCAAGTGCAAAGTGCTTAATCTTTGCTTCTTCGTCCGGTAAGGAACCCTGCACGAAATGAACCAATTCGGTATACCTGGTGATGAGTTCCTCAACAGATCGATTGCCTTTAGACAAGGCTCGGAACTCATTATCCACAGCTTCTACCACCTGGGCTGAACAATATTTAGCCCTCATAATCCTCAGAAAATCAGACCACGTCATAGAGTTGAGGACAACAGCCGGTGTAGAAGCTATCACCGTATCATACCAAGACACCGCTCTACCTCGCAGCATCTTTCGTGCATATGCCACCTTCTTGGATTCATCAGCCTCACATGTCTCGAAGGCCAATTCAGTATCGTGGATCCACCGCTCAGCGATCACCATATCCATATTACCTTCAAAGGTCGGTGATGAACACATCATGAAGGCCTTTAATCCCATGGCCATCTTCTTTTCGGGAACACGCTCCTCAGAGGCATTAAGACGAGCCTCCAAGTCACGAATATACGCCTCCCGATCATCACTCCCAGACATAGTCAATCTCTAAGTTCTGTTAGATCATTAAAGTCAAACATACTTAATATACTTTTCCATACTTGATTAATCATGTTAATCAATAAACAAATAATCAACAACTGTGTTAGTCATGTGAATCATATCAATCTCTCTCACACCCCAACACCTCCCGAGGAACACTTTAAATAATGGTCGAGAACCTGAATTTGAGACTGAGTACTTATTCAAGTACCCAATTCACTCAAACTTAGGCTCTGATACCAGCTTGTAACACCGCCATTTCGAGGACCAGGTTTTTCTTTTTAAAACATTTATTTATCTTATTCATTTTGAAAACACGCAGCGGAAATAGAAAACACGTGGCAAATATATTACAAACCAAAAGATGCCACATACAAGTTCGGTGTTACTGTTACTTATCCGGTCGACCATTATCAAATACATACAAACATAATATCAGAGTTATTACAAACACAGTGTTCCTCCTAAGAAATCAAACTACCCGAAGGGTCCCGAGCTCACTGAGGATCACCTGCACATGTAGGGTGTAGCATTTGTTAGCTATAATAGCTAGTGAGTACTCAAATAGCATATGATTAACATAAATACATCACATATCATCAATTATGCTCAGATAATTCTATCCTAGCATCTCGCGATGAGTTGGCGTAGTCAGGAGGTAACATATCTTGCGGGGGAGCTAACCCGGCTCAATGCACCAAACTGGGGTACCAAACACATCAACCGCCCCGGTGGGGGAGCTATACAGCGTCCACCGTTGCATTTTGGAATCCGCAGATTCCTCTGTTGTACAGCCGCAGCTATACCCAAAGAGGACAGCTTTGTCCTTAATTAGAACAGCTTTGTTCTCGTAGGACAGCTTTGTCCAGGACATCTTTGTCCATAGGATCCGGATCAACCACAAACAAACAATTGATTCAGTCGAATCATCAGTCAATGTGCGCATATATATATTCAATACTCATCATAGCATACACCTAATCAAGTGCATACTATACTGTGTCAACATGGTATATTCTAGCATCATCATGCAATCCTACACTTGAACAAGTGCGTGTACAAATCATGGTTTACAATTCTGTAATCATTGTTAATATATGTTATAGGTATATTAATCGTTATGTTTTCAGGCACTCACCTGTCGAGTTAGAATACTTCTCTCTACAATACTGTAGCTTCTGGATCAATCGGAATACCTAAACAAGGTTTACAACTATTAAAACCTTGTAAAACAGATTCTGCCAGGGGCAGGGCACGCCCGTACCTTGCCAAGGCACGCCCGTGCCTGGCGTGGCACGCCCTGTACCTGGGTCTCAGGTACACCCCATGACTTCAGGGTACCCTCGGGCTCGCTAGGGTTAGGCACGCCCCGTACCCTTGGGAGGTACGGCCGTGCCTCCTAGGTACGCCCTAAGGTACGGTCTGTTCTTGAGAGACACGCCCGTGCCCTTCAATATACAGCAGCAGGTTCATGCAGAACCTGCTGTTTTCCATCCTAAAACATACCAAATCACTTCCAGAGTATTACCAATCGGTGTCTATGGTTCATATGTGAAATAACACATCTAAAACAACTTAAAGGTACCATTTTTACATACCAAAACAACCAATTCAATGTTTGGGACCAAACTCCTCTTTTTGACCCATTTGACACTTTAATTACCAAATTCCCTCCAAACCATCATTTTAATTACAGAATTTGATTCCTATGAACTTAGAAATCATCTAGGAACAGATTGGTAACATCATAAACATTTATTGAGTCCAAATCAGATTAAACCCAATTGAAACCCAACTTCAAGAAAGTGAAGAACAAAGAACTCACCACAAGGATGGAGAGGATCAAGGAATGATTTACAGCAGATTGAACTCTTGAATCCACACTTAAATTCAGCAACAAGAATCAGGTTGCTTGGATCTTCAAGGAACTCCTCTTGGATGTCTTTTGCATACAAGAACACAAGAAGAAAAGTTTGAGAAAGTCTATGTGTGTTGTCTGTACACACACGTGAGTTTACACACATAGATACCTGCTTGTGGTTAATATTATCCACAAGTGGGTATCTTGTTCCCCTTTTCAACTTACAACTTTACGCACGAGTACCCGTTTTAACCAACGGGGATATTTTTGGAAACCCCGTTCTAAACCATTTAATAATTCATTATTATTATCTATTTTCAATAATATTTTAATATTATCATTTCTTTATTATTTTCCTTTATTTTCTTATTTAATCAACAATATATATTTAATTAGAATTTAGACGTACCAGATTCGAACACGACTAGGCCCATTTTGAGGTTGTTACAATAATCTCAAGCTCTCTAGGCTCGTTTGTGTGCTAAAATCTTTAGAAGATTAATAAAAACATAATCCCTCATAAATACCCAAAATAAAATCCATTTCAAGTAGCTTATTAAATGGGAATTGAGATTATCATTAGGTACTATTAGAATGATACCCTCGTTAAGCAACGTTATAAAAGTCTAATCCCATTTCTTTTATTTTTTTCTTCCACCTTATTCATCGAAATCTGTTCGTTTCCTTGTATTGTCAACAATTTTAAGATTATGCGTACCAATCAGCCCAAAAGGGCCAGGAACATAGGTACTACCCCCTTGCTACCCGATGAGTAGCCTTTCGGCTCCCCATACCCGACCTATTTATTTTTAAATATAACCGTTATTTAATGACAATAAAAAAATTACTTTTTTTCTCCTCTCTCCCTTATAAATACACCACTACACACTTTAAAATTTTCATCTAAAATTTTATATTTATTATTTTCGATTTAGAGTTTTGTAATTTATATTTTCTAATAATAATTTTTTTATTAATGTTATGAAAATTTTAGATTATTTGTTAAATTTTATTTTTATATATTTTATTTTATTTAATAGTTAAATGTATAATAAAATAAATTTAAAAAGGTGGAAATATAATAGGTTAGTTTGGGTTAGACTATTCTACGTATTTGGGTAAGAGAGAGAAATAAGAGGAAAAATCGAAAAAGTGATGTAACATTTGAATATGAGAGAAGATGTAAGGCCATACGCATGGCCTAAGTTCTACAATTTCAATTCCAAGTCATTCTTATGATACACATAACACACATGTACGTTTATGAGTCTTAGTTTTACCTTCCACATATCCATCTCCATTATTAATATGTGTGTTTGTTGTTATATATAATGCATTTGAATGAAATTAATAAAAACATGTGTCATGGTATACTCATGTATGTCTTTTTCCGTAATTTCATATTTTCAGCTTTAGTTCTTTACCGAACGTTTTTTAATAAATATAACATTCAACTCAATCTTAAGTTTCAACCACATCTTCAGCTCCAACTCCAGCTCTAGTCTTAGTAAGTTTTGCCAAACACACCTATACTATTATTTAGATTATGATTATGTTGATTTTAGTACACAAGAGTTGTTGATCTTGCCATTGTTGAGGTGTATTTATGATATAATATATATATATATATGGTATGGTTACTATAAGAGAAAATTATCATAGGAGGGGTAAAAGGGATTATTAGCCATTGGATTTCTAATCAAAAGACAACAAAAATTGGTCAAAATTGATTATTAATAAACTGTCAATTAATGAAGTTAAAGGGTAAGTTAGACATTAAAAAAAATATCTTACAGCCCATAAGATACTTTGGCTTCTTAAATCACGGTGCTAATATAAATTAAGGATAAATACTAATAAAAAAATATACTTAAGAAAAGATACGTATAAACAACAAATTAAAAACAAAAAATTAATCAAATAACTTGATAAAATTGGTGATTTTATGAACTTCATAAAACAGAACTTTTTCAAAAAGATCCAAAACATATGATGAACTCAAAACATTTATTGTGATTTAAAAAATGAAGAACCCGGAAATTGATTAACTTGATGAACTTGAACCCAACAAAAAATTACTATATTCAAAATTGATGGATGCGTGTGGCGGCAGAACTAATGGATAATTCATCAATTTCAATAATGAAAATATAAACGAACAAAATAATGAAAGTGGAGAAGACGTGAAGAATAAAATATAATTAAAATGCACACAAAAGATTTATAGAAATGATAACAAACCAAAAAAGATGCTTTAGTTGCCATAAATATCGCAAATACAGTTAATTGTTCATGTTTCGTTGCCTCTTACACCTCTTACACAAAAAACACATCTTATTTGATCCCACTCATGTACACACACATATAGGATCAATATAAGTCCTATGCTTAAACATAGATCCCAAATGTTAAATCTGGACCATTAGATTTTTTAAATTAATGGTCAAGATCTAATAATAACATTGTTGTAATTAATTAAATAATTATAAGATATAATTATAGAAGAAAGAGTATTATGGAAATCCCTCAACCCAAGAATCATGCCCCTTCTTTTTTTCCCTAAGTCTCCTCTAACCGAAACTGAAAACGATAACTTTTCCAGCCGAAAACGATAACATTTTTCAGTTGAAATTGATAACATTTTCCGGTTGAAAATGATAATTTTTCTAGATAAAAATGATAAAAAAATAGACTCATTCCACCCGAAAATAATATAAAATACACATGTTTTCAATGAAAATGACAACAATTTCCGGTTGAAAATAATAATATCTTCGAGATGAAAATGATAATAAGATACAAGATTCAAAATGATAACATTATCCAGATTAAATGATAAAAATAGACTCATTTTCAGCTGAAAATGATATAAATACACATGTTTTTAGTCTAAATGATATAAATACACATGTTTTTAGCCGAAAATGATATAAATAGATTCCTTCTAGCCGAAAATAATATAAATACATATGTTTACAGTCGAAAATGATAAAAATTCACATGATTCAAAATGATACCATTTTGGTATCATTTTCATATGGTTTGCATTTTTAAAATAAAATTTTAGAAATATGGAAAAAGTGGTCTTGTTTGAAAGAGGATTAAAAAATAAGTAGATTGGGAAAAAAATGCTCAAATTCTCAAAACTGAAATAATTATGGCTATTTAAAGATTTAAGAGATAAAATAATAAATAAAAAAAGAAAGTTGTGGTTAAATCTTGAGGGAGACGCGTGAGTTTCAATTTGAAATTGTCAATTCCTATTTTGTTCTTTTAAATGAATGGCTGAAATTTTAGCTTTAGGGACTATGTTTAAATAGAACCTTACGATATATATATATATATATATAGAGGATTGAGATCAAATAAGAGTTATTTTTTTGTAAGAGGGGTAAGAGGGAAGGAATGATTGACATATGGCATTAATAGCCCAAGGGTATAATGGGTACTAATTAATATAATAATTAATTCCTAATATAAATTTTGTTTAAATATGGCAACCTAATATCTCTACTCATAACTCTCACCTAATTTAAATTTTGTTTTTCTCTCTTTGAAATCAAGATTCATCCATCCACGGCAACCCTAAAACTTCCACCGCGCATGAAGACTGCCGCATATCAAGATTCATCTATCCCATGTTTGTCTTTCTCATTTAGTCGCTGCACCTTGGATGGAGATTACAAGCAGTCTCACTGTGGCTTCCGTCGGCAACTGTGTAATCGACGACCATCGCCACTCCCCCTATTACTAGAAAACAATCTGAAACATCGACTGTATTCATTATCGATTTTATCGACACTTTCCTGTTGTGATCAGCGACAACTGACACTTCCATGGCGTCTTGAAAACAATCGTCAAAATTCGGTTTCTTTTGTGGATCTACCATCTCTGCTGCACCAAATCCGAATCGAGACCCGAATCGCCACCGTCGGGCACAAGCACCCACACCGCCGCCACATGTATACGCTACTTCCTCTGCATCAGATCTGAATAGAGATCTACTCTACTAAAGTTCATCAATTTGTGATTTCTTGTTTCACTATTGGCATCCTCTTTTTATCAATTTCTAAATAGAGATTTATTCTTCTTTTGCTTTATTCATCAATTTATTGTTTCGTTTTAATCATCAAATTTCTTTGTATCTGATGCTGATTTTGGTGTATATAGTCAGATTCATGTTTTTTATTCTGTTTCCGATTCTTATTTCATCAGTTTATATGTTCATATGAATGCGTGAAAAATTCTTGTGTAGAACTTCATATATGTTTCATCAGTTTATATGTATTCATCATTTTTAGTTTCATTCTAAATCTGATTCTTCATCATTTTCATATAATCTGTATCACAAGGGTTTCATCATTTTTTAGAATAAGGAATATACGTGATTTTAGGAGCTGTTATTATTTTGATTTCCTAATCTACCCTTAAACTTTATTAAATTGGTAGTTACTATTAATTAGCTTTGACTATTTTTAGTTGACTTTTGATGAAATCCAATGGCTTAAAATCACTCTTAGGGTGTGTTTGGTAGAGGGAATTGGGAGTAGAGAAATAGAAATGGAAACTAAATCTCTTGTTTGGTTACAATTAGGAATTAGAAAAGGAGAAATGATTTATTTCCAATTCTCTATTTTTGTTTCCCTATCAAAAGGGGAGAAATCGTGAGAATTCCATGTTCTAATTCTCTGGGGCACTCAAAATAATACACGGAGAATTGCAGACTCCCTTCAAACAATCGTCGCTACTGTGCTTCCTTCAAGCAATCGTCTCTCTACAGTGCTTCCTTCAAGCAATCGTCTCTCTTCCACGCTTCCTCCAGCGGCGGCAACCCTAGCGGCGGCGACAACCCTAACGGTAGCGACTCCAGCGACGATCCCACTCACATCAAGGTATTTCTCTGTTCACTGTTTTATGTATATATATATAATATTTCGCTATCTCTGTTCTTGGTTAAAGATTGAGATATTAGATGGCAGTAATCAAAACCCAACTCTTAGCTCATGTTTCCCACTTACTAAAAGTAGGAAGAAACTTCAGACCCCCACCAAAAGTTGACTCATCTATTGTTAGAATTGAGCCAAGAAAACCAGCACCAGAGTTAATTCATGCTTTGTTTGCTTTCTTTGATAATGTGTATTTCTCTGTTCACTGTTATGTATATAATATTTCCTTGTCTCTGTTCTTGGTTAAAGATTGAGAGATTAGATGACAATAATCAAAACCCAGTTAAGAATTTTCAAACAAGATGACAACTTTTTTATAAAATTAATTTGTAGCAAAAAAAAGGAGATTGAGATCACATATAAATATTGAGAAGCTGTATTGGATATAATATTGAGTACAAAATCACCCATCACTATTCACCACCTAGCTATGTCTACTGTCTAGTACTTAAAAGATTTGAAATCTCTCAAAAGGATTGACTTCCAATTCTTGAATATTCTTCCTTTGAAATAAGATCAATATGGGCACCAAAGCCACTTTTACCCAAAGCTATGTCTACTGTTATGTCTTGTAAGTTTCTTTAAATGCCACCAATTTTTATTACGCAGTCTGCTTCTTGTGCAACAGCGCTAACATACTTAATTAGTTATTGCACATATTTGAGATTATAATAAGAAGCATTATAACCTACTGTTGTGGTTTTTCACAAACATGATATCCATTCTACACAGCCCTTCCATATGAATCTGCCATTGTTTTACACACAAACACAGCACACGAAAATATATATGTATAAATAAAAGAAATTTGTTTTGCAAATCAGAATGTATATATCGTGAAGGTTAGTGTATATACACCCATGATCCCTATTTATAGTGTACTAGAAATAACTGCCTGGAAGTTTTGCATGCAGTTATCAAAAACTGTCAAATGAACATGGCTGTTTCGATGGACACAAACACCATTTTACAGCCTTATTTTTACATAACATATAATACTAATAATAATCTATAATATAAGTCTTAAATAAAACGAAAATAACATTTAATTTCCAACACCAACAAGTTTCATCTTGCACACAAAAACATACTTTAAAACTGGAACCATCACTTCAAAGTCCATTATTTATTGCTTTTAATATTATATATACATTTAAACTACAGCGTTGAAACAATTTTACTTTGAGGATAACTTTATGTTATGAATTCGCCATTTTTGGTGATAAACATATATATAGAAAATGATAGACATAATGATATACCTACATTTGAACTAACAAAGAGATCATAGACGATTCCGTCAATATGTTATACACAAAAAGGCAAATAGATAACCCGATAATAGTATATGCCTCCTTAATTATTAGTATTTTCTCCATGTAGTTCTTTGTATTTCTCTGCTTTATTTGCTTTCTTAGAAAACATGTCACTAAAAAACACATATATTGTTAAATTTTCATCAGCTTTCCATATGGTATGAAATCTTACTTGTTATGAATTTGTTATATTTGTATGTGTAGATGGCAAGATCGCCTTTGAGACAAAGAATAGTTGCCATATGTGCGTTTTATGCCATGTATGTTATGATTCGTTGGTGGATGATGTGTAGTTATCGTTTGCGTCGTTCAATTGAATCAAGAACATTACATACAAAATATTTAATGAGTTATCATAATAGACGTGAAAACATGATGAGGATGGTTTATGAATCTGATGTTACGAGTGTTGTTAATATAAGAATGAATATACATGCGTTTTCGACACTTTGCGATATGCTAGAAACTAGAGGGGGACTGAAGAATAGTAAAAACATGCTAGTTGACGAGCAAGTTGCTATGTTTTTACATACCCTTGCTCATAATGCAAAGAATAGGATATTAGTCAATAGATTTTATCGATCTGGGGAAACTATAAGTCGGTATTTCAAGTTAGTCTTAAATGCTATATGTCGATTACACAAAGAATTATACAAGTCACCAGTGCCAGTGCCAGTGCCAGATAATGAAACCGACGAGAGATGGAAATGGTTTAAGGTTAGTCAAACACATAATTTTTTATTACATAAACTTTTTGCTAATTGAATTTATTAAATAATGTTATCTTTTTATGAAGGGTTGCCTAGGAGCATTAGATGAAACATATGTTAAAGTTCCTGCCATCGATCGAAAACCATACCGGACACGAAAGGGGGAGATTTGTACCAACGTACTCGGAGTATGTACGAGGGACCTTTTATTTACGTACGTATTAGCGGGATGGGAGGGTTCTGCAGTTGATAGCAGAGTTCTACGAGATGCAATTAGTAGAGCAAATGGTCTTAAAATAACTCAAGGTATGGGATGGATACTCTCCAAATAATATATATAGAATTAAATATTTTAATTAACATAGAGTTTATGGTTAATTGTAGGAACATATTATCTTTGTGATGCCGGTTATACAAATGGCGAAGGATTTTAAACTCCGTATCGAGGTCAACGCTACCATCTAAATGATTGGTCTCGGCCACCTACGAATGCCAAGGAGTTATATATTATGAGACATTCGTCGGCAAGGAATGTTATAGAAAGATGTTTCGGATTAATTAAAGCCAGATGGGCTATTTTGCGTGATAACTCATATCATCCTATAGAGTCCATGCCACGTATCATAATTGCTTGTTGTTTGTTACATAATTTCATACGAACAACAATGAGTGAAGACCCTATTGACAACGAAGTCCCAACAAATCATACACAACCTAGAAATGATCATGACAATGTTATTTCTACGGTTGAGACTTCACAAGAATGGACCGATCGTAGAGACCTTCTTGCTAATGAAATGTTTAACAATTGGAATGCGAGGCGTGCCATGAATTTTATTTAATAATATTTATTTTTATAGTCAATGTACTCTTTATGCACTTCTTATGTAATTGTGTTGTATTCATTTATGTATTCTTTATTTGTAGAACCGTGAATTTTATTGAATAATCTTTTCTTCATTATTTCTAGAACCATGAATTTTATTTAATAATATGTTCTTCATTATTTATAGAACCATGAATTATAGATTAAAGTTTGTATGTAGGTATGGCAGATTCAAATGTAGCGAGAGGAACCGGAAGGAGTAAGCATACTTGGACAAATGAAGAAGATGCGAAGTTAATTGATGCGTTAATGGAGGACATGCATCCGGAAAGTATGCCGGTGCTGACAACGGATTCAAACCGGGCTACTTAAATGGAGTTCAACAACTGCTAGACATAAGTCTTCCTAACTCTGGTCTCAAAGCAGAACCACATATAAAGTCTAGGATGAAGACATGGAAGGCACACTTTAGTATTGTATATGACATGGTGCATACAAGTGGGTTCGGTTGGGATGAGCAAAATACTTGTGTGGTTGCTGAGGACAGTGTTTGGGACGAATACGTCAAGGTATATTTTAAAGAAATATATTTTTATTGATTAAAGTTTATTCTAAATTTATTTCTGATTGACTTTTAGTCACACAAAGGTGCCGCAAGTTTTCGAGGCAAGCCATTCCCGTTCTATGACAAACTTTGTACCATCTTTGGTAAGGACAGGGCAACGGGTAGTAAAGCAACTGACCTTGGGGAAGAAGATGATGTCATTCCAGAGACATAAAGAAGTTCCCCGATTGATCTTGGAGAAGACGATGATGTCATTCAAGATGCCCGTCCATCTCAAGGACCAACAAGTAGTGTAACCAGCAAACGTAAAAGAGGCAAAAGCATGGAAAGTGATGAAATATATCGGGAATCTTGCAAAGAGATGAATGAAGTATTTGTTAAATTTGGAGAGATTGTAGGAGAAAATTTCAATAAAGAAAGCTTGGAAGCTCGTGAAATCTTTGACAAGGTTAGTGACGAGCTAAAAGTTTTACCAAGGATTACTATGACAAAGCGTTTTAAAGCTGCTCAATTGATTGGTAAGGATGTGCTTCTCGGACGATTATTTCTTGGGTTGACACAAGAGGAGAAAATATGCATGGTGGAATTGTACACCGATAGTTCCGTTGGATAAATGTTTGTGATTATTTTTGAGAGGGTTATATATCCTTCTACTCATCTTCATACTCTAAAATCAAAACAAGTGTCAAAATCAAGAGAGGATATGAGGAAGAAGAATTAATGGATTTCACATATCATATTATAGTGCGTAAGACGACGAAGTAGTAGGAAATAGTAAGAGGATATATTTCACCTCTTATTTACTTTTTATTAAACTAAAGGAACTATATTGCCATGTCACAATGTGATTAATGTTTTGGTTTATTTTTAAGTTACACATCTTTTTATTAGATACTCTAAAGTAAGAATAATGTACTAATGTTTTGTGAAAAATTCGTAAAATAGTAACCAAATTTAAAAACCGTCTCATTAAGGTCACTCTCTCATTTATTTCATATTATAAAAATTTTCATAAATAACTTAATAAAATAATTTTTAAACTTAATTACTTTCGCATAAAATAAACTTTTATTTAATTTTGATGAAAACAACCAAACAAGTAAAAGACAAAAGCACCTATAATGGGAATTGGCACGTGGTGTTAGATATAGATAAATATCATGAAATTATTAGGACCACCACACCACCAATGCCTAAAGTTAAAGGGCCCCATTTTATCAATATATGAATAAATCCAACCCCACTATAACCTTGTTTGAGATTATGTTTTTACAAGATAATATGAATAATTACAAAAGTCACTTACCTAACTTTATTGATTTTTAATTATTTGTGTACCTTTTAGATAAAAGAAAGCATGATTGTATATAAAATGTCTTATATCAAGAATTATTTATATTTAAATTTGTCTAATAGAGGAAATACATCATGATCTCACTTACATATCTAGGTAGTACAAAAAGGAGTGCACATGGTATTCCCTTATTTACACACCACATACTAGCCAATGCATAAAGATGTTTTATTTCTAGGTGCTAATTTTTATTAGGTTTATCATTTTATCAGTCGGATCATTTGTAATGAGAGTGGTATAGATATGATAGATGATGAGTGAAGCTGATATGACACGTACAGAGAGAGAGAGTAATGAATGAGCTCCATGAGACAACTTTGGTGGACCCTTAGGAAGTGACCGACGAATGATACGATGGAAGGGGGTGAAATATCAATATATTATAAACATTTTTATATCAAAACAATTATCAAAATCAAAATATGTGGATGAAAAATAATTTAAGAATTACAAATATCATTCTTTAGTAGCTAAACGAATAGGGTATGAAGATTTAGTTATAAAATAACTAGTAGTATTGATCATAGATGCTCTTATATTTACTAGCATGGTATCTGCATAATACTGAGACGACAAATAGTTTCTATTCAATAACATGTTGTTTTATAGAATACAAAAGTATGGTGTTTGGCAAATAATTTATATCCAGTAACAATGTCATTTCATTTCTTTCTCTATTTTTTCATTAACTATTTTATTCACTTTTAAAATAAATTTCAACAGAACAAAAAAAACAACTTTTCAATTCATTTTTAAGGGTGGGGAAGTGTAATTATGGAAGTGTATTTATTGTTAAGAGTGTAAGGTAGGAGAGAGAGTGTGTATGGTTGAAAAATAGAGGTGATTTGATATATATATATATATATATATATTATTAATTCTTATTTATTGAAATTTTAAGAGTAAAGTAAAATAAGAGAAATAATATTATATGTATTATAATGTAGCAGTATAAATAAGTTATTTAACAAAAAACTTAACCAAGTTATATGAGATGATGAAAAATGATTTTCTCTAAAAAAAATTAAGGGGTCAATTTTATGATGGATAATACAATAGATTTTGAAGTAAATTTAATGGTTTTATATTTTGGTTCTAAAAATTGGATTTTGATAACCATAGCACTAAGAGCTGTGAATAAGAATAAAATAAATTAAGTTTTAGTTTTTAAAAATGACAATCTTGTTTCATTTATGAAAAGTTAAAAACTAAATAAAAAATAAGTATAAAAAATAAGAAAAGTTAATTATAAAAACATGAATTGTGATTGTCATTTTTAAAAAATAAAATTATCTTTTTTATTTTTATCTATCCTCTCTAAGTCAATGAGTATAACATCCTTCAACCTAAATTAACCCAAATGACGCATCAGCTATCACATCAACTTTTCTTCCTTTTTCTTTCCCAACCCAAATTAACCCAAAACCCAAGTAGCACTCATTTTAAATCAACCAAAATATTTTTTTTCTCCTTACTCTCCCTACAAAAAAACCTCTTCGGTTTCATCGGGTTGCCAAACCCAAAATGACAAAGGAAGAAAAAAACCCGAATGGGGCATAGGGGTGATCCCGAAGGACCCGCATGAACCCGAGACCGCTACGCGTAGCCTAAAAATTACTTATAAATGATTTAAATAACTAATTATTTTAACACTTTAGTTATTTAAGTGTTAATGAGTAATAAATTATTTGCCTTTTTACACTGTTTACAAGTGTTTTACAAATGCAAACGCACTACTCCCTATAAATACTCCTTGTATCTCAACCTACTTCCCTCTCCATTCTCCCCCTTCGAGTAGGGTTTTGATTTCTCCTTCAATCACCCAAATTACGCAATTTATAGCTGTTTACAGTGAATCTGAGAGGTGTTTTTACTGATTTACACACAATTAGGGTGAAAATGGATGCTTATGCGTTGCATCTAGCTATGGCGGCACTAGTTGGAGCATCATTTGTCGCGGTTTCGGCTTACTATATGCATCGGAAAACCTTAAATCAATTGCTGGAATTTGCCAAAACTGTTGAGAAGGAGAGAGAAGACGGAGAAGAGGACTTGTTGCAGCATTATAAGAAGCAGAATAGTATCGAGAAGCCGCCGCAGAGGCGGATTCAGGCGGGACGGAGAAATGGGTTTTATCGTCGGGCTTCGACTTCCTTGCCTGACGTCACGTCGATTTCTGGTGGAGGCGGAGGTCATGATGAGGATGCTATTCCAGTTGGGTTGCCTAAACTTCATACGCTTCCGGAAGGTTTGAAAATGGCTTTTCTTCTTCCTTTTTTGGCTGTGTTTCAGTTTGTGAATTTGATAGAATATGTGATGAAATATGATTATTGGGTACCAGTTCTTTTAGGCATTTGACATGTTTTATACGATTAAAGTACAAATGAATGGCCGGATCATGGATTTCTTATGAGTAAAATGATACACTCTGTTTGCATATGCCTTGGAGATTATACTAAGTGGGATGCTTTGTTAAAGTTTAATCAATGGTACTTTAAAGTTAAATCTTTATATGTATATGTCTTCCCGTTACCCTGTGTAGATATGGTTGGTGTACGACATTAGACCGGCTTCATTTTGTTGTAGTATAATGTTTACTAATGTTTTATCTCTCAAAATATAACAGGGAAATCTTCAGGCCACACAGGGTTGGCAAAGAGAGCTTCACACATACTTAGGCCAACTTCTCCAAAGTCTCCGGTTGCTAGTGCAAGTGCTTTTGAAAGTGTCGAAGGGTCTGATGAAGATGCTGATGTGACTGACAATGTTAATCTAGATGCTACATATCTTGACACAAATGGGAATGCGGTAAGCTTTTGATGCACTATGAGGAGTCTCTTTCACTCAATTTGGGACACATGTTGTATTTTGTTTGGTGAACTTACGGTTATATACTATATGTTTGGACACAAATGAGCAGGGCCCAGAGTGCGCAAATGCCAATGCAAATGGTGAACAATTGCCCATAGCTGCGGCTTCTATGATACGGTCGCATAGTGTATCTGGTGACCTACATGGTGTACAACCTGATCCTGTGGCTGCTGACATTTTAAGAAAGGAGCCGGAGCATGAAACCTTTGTACGGCTTAGGATTACTCCATACGGTACCTGTGTCCTTTTAAAATTCATCAAAGTGACTATAGCTAAGTTGAAGTTAGCTACTTTACCTATTATATGTGATGCCATAATGTAGGAGTATTTGCAGTCATGCCTAAGTTCTATTCTTAAAGAATGAACAAGTGGAAATAGAACTACGTCTGGCTTAGATTGTGATAGTAATATTGTTCCTCTTTGAGGTAACGAGTTATTTAATCTATAGCCAAAACATGAAAATAGACAGTGAAAGAGCAGGATATGATCTTGAGAGAAGTATACATAAACTTTATGTTCTTAAGTTGTAAAATTTAGGAAATTTAAGCCTTTGACATGTTTGAAATGTAGGATTAATGTAGAATATTCTTTGGTAAAAAGAAAATAACGGCAATGTAGGTAGTAACAGTGTTGTAAAACTCCTATTTCAAGGCCGAGTACTCGGCGAGTACTTGTGATAAGGTCGGTGACCTTGCCGAGTTGAGGTGAATCCGAGTACTGCAAAACTCGTCCCCAACTCGATCAAACTCAGGATGATTTGGTCCTTAATTTTTTTTATAAATACTCTAGGTTCCCATAATTAAAGCCATTAATGCATACTTAGTTTCCTCATGTCATGAGTTAACAGCTTGTTTGAGTATTCATTTTCTAATTCTATAGTCTCATACCCTATAATTTTGAAATTTATATTTTATATATAAAAGTTTCAATCCGAATACTCCCCGCCTAGGCCGATTACTTGCTACACGCCTACACCCTAGTCGGCCGCTTGAGTATCGCCTAGTGAGTTTTACAACATTGGGTAGGAATGAGAAGAAAGGTGACAGTTCACATAAACTATAACCAAATCATTATCAATCAGTTCTACTTCCTACATGGAATTACATAGCCATATAGAACAGAGATAAAAATAGTGATTAAAGTTACATATAATCAAAATGATAATACTAACGTTTATCATGATATCCGTCCTCTTTAAGTTATAGGTAGTCTTTCTTAAGAATTGCATTCTCCTTTTATATTGTGTTCATCATGTTTGCTTTGTTTCACGTTATGAAGGCTGTAGATAAAAGTGACTAAGAATATATTATCAAATAATTTTACGGGAACAGCATAAAATATGATTGTTGCAGGCAGCTTAAAATTTTGCCGCTATTAATATTTGCAGAGACACCGTCACCTGATGAAGCAGAGGTTTACAGGGCTTTACAGGTTTGCCTTGAAATGCGAAATAGTTATGTGTTCAGGGAAAGCATTGCTCCATGGGAGAAAGAGGTCATATCTGACCCTAGTACCCCGAAACGCAATCCAAATCCTTTTGATTTTATTCCAGAAACAAAATCTGATGTGAGTTTCAAACCATTATCTACTTCATGTTTGAATCAATACAAATATTCTTGACATGGCATTTCATATTTGCTGCAGCATTACTTTGAAATGGAAGATGGAGTCATTCATGTTTATGCAAATAAAGATGGTAAGATCCCATGATTTCTGATGACTGATGGCGATACTTTTGTCTTTAAATATTTAGTTAGAGTTTCTAATTGTTTTTCTTTTCAGCAAAAGAGAAACTTTTTCCTGTTGCTGATGCAACAACCTTTTTCACCGACCTGCATCACATCCTTAAAGTGATAGCTGCTGGGAATACACGAACAGTATGCCATCACCGGCTTGGTCTCCTGGAACAGGTCTATAAAGTTTTTGTGTTTGTTAGTATTGCTATTTTTAGGTGATAAATTATCATCTGACATTGACCTGTTTCTTTTATCAAGAAATTTAACCTCCATTTGATGCTAAATGCCGACAAAGAGTTCCTAGCTCAGAAAAGTGCACCGCATCGTGACTTCTATAATGTCAGGAAAGTCGATACTCATGTTCATCATTCTGCATGCATGAACCAAAAACATCTCTTGAGGTTCATAAAGTCCAAGTTGAGAAAAGAACCTGATGAGGTAATTTGTTGATTTGTTCCTTGTCGTCATTAGGTTGGTATCTGGTAATGACTTTCCAGTTTTTGGTTAATTTTTTTCTTTTCAGGTTGTAATTTTTCGGGATGGAACGTATCTGACCTTAAGAGAAGTTTTTGAGAGCTTGGATTTAACGGGGTAGTAGAAGAATAATCATTTGGATATCTAATTAAAAATGCAACTGCATCTACCATTTAAATTTTATAAATCAATTAGTCTAATGATATTTAGAATTCTTGATGCAGATATGACCTCAATGTTGATCTATTAGACGTGCACGCAGACAAGAGCACTTTTCATCGTTTTGACAAATTCAATCTCAAGTACAATCCCTGTGGTCAGAGCAGGCTTAGGGAAATTTTTTTGAAGCAAGATAATCTGATCCAGGGTAAGCTACATCTATTTCAACTTGTGGAATCAGAAATTACTGCAATCTCTGAAAGAGAAATCTAAAAATCTATGAATATTATTTTTGTCAAAGGCCGCTTCCTTGCTGAGTTGACTAAACAAGTATTTGCGGATCTTGATGCAAGTAAATATCAAGTAAGTTATGAATTTGGAATCATATCATGTTAATTATGTATGGAACTGAATCTCATCCATCTGTTGTAGTTGCAAGATGGTCCTTATCGTCTACTTTAATTAATCTTGATGGTTATCTTTCATGATTATTAAAAGTGTTACTTCCACAGATGGCTGAATATAGAATATCCATATATGGGAGAAAGCAAAGTGAGTGGGACAATTTGGCAAGTTGGATAGTCAATAATGAGCTGTACAGTGACAATGTTGTCTGGCTGATTCAGGTACTGACCAAACCGATCACATTACCTTTTAAAGGACACTACTTCTTACATTTCCCATAATGATATTATTGTTACAATTTTTGTTTCTTTTATGGAACACAATTATTCGTTGATTTGTTTTCTTTTTCCTTTTTTTTAAATAGATGTACATAAAGACATAAATCATTGTGCTCACTTTTGAACCTCAACTTCTTTGCAGCTGCCTCGGCTTTACAATATATACAAGGAAATGGGTATCGTCACATCATTTCAGACAATTCTTGATAATATATTCCTTCCTCTCTTTGAGGTTACAGTTGACCCATCATCACATCCTCAGTTGCATGTTTTCTTGAAACAGGTATGTCTTTTAAACTGGTTATGCCTACTGACTTCCTATCTTTTTTTCTTTTTAAATTACATCCTCAACTGCATGTTTTTTGTTCTGAAAAGTTTTGCTTAATGGTGTTCAAACTTTGCATTTCTGTTTATTTAAATTTGCTAAGATTGTAAATATTATTTGAGTGCCTGTTGCCCAAAGGTTGTCAATGGAACATGTCATTCAAAATCACATACTGCTCTTTTCTTATCCTGTATTCCAAAGTATTGTTGCCTAACACACTGTTTCCTATAATTGCAGGTTGTAGGGTTAGATTTGGTGGATGATGAGAGCAAGCCTGAAAGACGCCCGACAAAGCACATGCCAACACCTGCACAATGGACCAATATATTTAACCCTGCCTTCTCATACTACGTATACTATTGTTATGCCAACCTCTATACCCTAAACAAGGCAAGTATGCTTATGTACAACTTCATAACAATTCACATGTTTGTAACTTTCAAATGCATTCCAATATAAAATGTATGAATTCTGAGTATGTTGATGTTATGTCACAGCTTCGTGAATCAAAAGGCATGACTACCATCAGATTCCGCCCTCATTGTGGGGAGGTATGTATTGCAGACCCCTTTGTTTTTATATTATCGATTATTATTTTACTTTATGAGTTATGTATTGATCAGGCTGGTGATATTGACCATCTTGCTGCGGCATTTCTGACAACCCATAATATCGCACATGGGATCAACCTGAGAAAGTCTCCTGTACTTCAATACCTGTACTACCTTGCTCAGGTACATGAAAAAAATAATTTCTTTCCTTTTCTTTTATTTATTATTTATTTTTTTCGCGCGGCTCGGGGGGGTGTGGTGGGTTGTTCTACTTACAAGTACATCTGATGCTCTGTTACTTTGTGGTCAGATTGGTCTGGCTATGTCTCCTTTGAGCAACAACTCCTTGTTTTTGGATTATCACCGGAATCCTTTTCCAATGTTTTTTCTCCGAGGCCTTAATGTTTCACTATCTACTGATGACCCATTACAAATCCACCTCACAAAGGAGCCGTTGGTGGAAGAGTACAGTATTGCTGCTTCTGTAAGCATCAACCTTTCTGTTTCTGCCATGTTTAGTACAGATGGAAAACGGGCGTGGTGGGCTGGTTAAGTAACTGGTCCGAATTGGGTCCTTGTAAATTTTTTAAATAAGTAATGTATTAAATATTAAAGAACTATATATAGTGATCTTTTTAGCCATTTAACCCTTTCAGCCATTTCTTTTTCAGTCAATTTTTGTACTTAGCTCGTTACCCATCAACAACCCAAGATGACTAGTTTCCATATAATTGGATTGAAACCGCCACCCTTTATCGTTTCATGTTATTTGGAGTAAAGAGAATATACTAATTTCTTTTTTCTTTCACAGGTATGGAAATTAAGTGCATGTGATCTCTGTGAGATTGCCCGTAATTCAGTATACCAATCAGGTTTCTCACATGTTCTGAAGGTACTAATTTCATCGTTGATGTCATTGTTTATTGAAAATGTAAAATGCGTCTTCCTCTTGAGGTTGTGCATGTTAAATACCTTTGGCATTGGGAACTGAAATTTCTTTTTCCAGTCCCATTGGATTGGCCAGGAGTACTACAAGAGAGGGCCAGATGGAAATGATATTCACCGGACAAATGTGCCACATATCCGACTTGAATTCCGTGACATGGTATGTAGTTTAATTCAACATAATCTTATCTGTGATATTGTTATTGAATATTTAAAGAAAAATGGATGTAGTATGTTTAGCATCCAGAACCATACAGATAACACTACGATTGCAAATTTATCGGTTATATTGTTGCATAGCTTCTAGAGGATGGGAAAAGAAATATAGCAAAAGAAATTGTCCAGTCTTTTTTGTAAAGAAGAAATTGGGAGATTGTTAACAGTTGTTTGCAATAGGAGAAATTTAACCTGTTTGATCCATTTCTTTTTAGTTAATATTTTTTAACTTTTACCCATTTGATAGCAATAAAGCATATTCCAGATTGACACATTTTCTAAGCTACCATCTTTTAAAGCTAAAGTGCTCTCCGGGCTATTTATAGAAATATTATCGTAGATAATGTCTATCTGATTGGCTGATACAGATCTGGAGAGAGGAGATGCAACAGATTTATCTAGGGAAGGCTGAATTGCCTGAATACATCGAGACTTAGCTTCATTCGTTATGATTCCACTAGGGATCATCTGGAGGTACACAATTTATTTTTCTTTCTTTTTTTGTGTTATCTAGGTTATTGCTTGTACATGTCTCATTACAATGCCATTCGTTAAAAGAAAAATAAACAATTTCCAATGTCACTAGTTGCTTTCCTTTGCAAAAGTCACTTTTTATATTCAAAACTGATAAAAATTTGTAACTATTATATACCTCTTTTCATTCCAAAATCGATGCATTTGTTGCTTGGGCCTACAACAAAACGTTAGATGGAACCGTCTCCATGGCCTTTTTAAACACTCCCTATGCCCATCCAAATGTTTACCGAGGGAGGATTAAATGAGGCCTCTTATGAGACTTTCCGGGCCTCCTTACCACTAGGCCATCCAAAACACTCCATGATGTTAAAATAGAGAATCTTGTAGACAGAAATCATTGCCAACTTACCAATCACCACTTTCAATTGTAACATTACTGACTGCGGAACATTGCACACATTGCACCGTTTTGTTTAAGAGACATACTGTAAATTTGAATCTCAAAACTGATTATCTGTGCTAATAAGGCCTCATATCAAATTTGAAAAATTTAAAGCATTCGTTTTCTTTTAAAAAAATGCAATGTCTGTTAATGCTGCTGTTTCATAACATTATCTTGTAGTCTTCAAATATAGGATTTAGTTTGCGCTTGGGGTGTAATCGAGCCATGTTGAGTCAACACAGTACCTAGCTCGAGCTCGATCAAGCCTCTAGTTATAAGCACGAGCTTGAGTGGAGTTGATTAACCGATACTTTCAAGCTCCGCCTGGCTCAACTCGACTCGATGTTTAAAAAGTAATTTAGTATTATTGTAGGGTCTATACCTTGGAGTTTGTTTCAAGCTTCGTTTGACTTTTCTCTGTACTTTTAAGCTCTATTCAACTTGATCCTATAACAATGTGTATATATAAATATACAAGGGGAAATATGTAAAATGGTTCAAGCTTTTCAAGCCATGTATCCTAACACTCGAGCTTGACTCGACTTAAAACTGAGTCAATTTGAAGTAACTTGCTGGTTGGCTCAACTCAATTAGACCCCCCAAAATTTCCTTCATTCCGAAACATTTACACGTCTTTGCCTTTCAAACCTGCTGCAGCCAGTTACCGGGATCTATCTCTGCTGTTTCAGTGGCCAAGTTTTGGTGAAGTCATGGCACTCGTGTAGGGAGCGGAGACTTAGCATACTCCTAAAGCTTAAGAGCTATTGCGGGTCAACTCCAGAGTTCAGTGAAAGCTTTAGGTCAACCAATGTAAGTGTATATTATAAGAGGTTTTTAGGACCCCAGATATACAGTCTATAGCAAGAAACCAGAAGACCTTTACTTCAGCTTGTCATAAAGCTGACAGAATAATGGAAATACTTGTTTTAATATCTTTAATCAGATTTTCAAGTAGTGCCATTTTCTGTGCAATGAACAATGATAGGATTATGTTATCTGTGTTATCATACGATAATTGTTCGGTTGTTTTGAAAGAAAAATCTACAAGTGAAGATCGGATGAAAAAGCTAGAAGCTTTCTTTTAACAAAAAGCTCTAAAACAAAAAGCTTCTTGAAGTAGCTTTAAAAACTAGTTGAAAACTTTTTATATACAAAATTACTTATATACACTTTTTAATTGTTTTACAATTCCTCTTATTTTTATGATTTGTTATATTTTTTTGTTATTTTACGCTATTCAACTCCATCTACTAGCTAATTTTGTCAAACACATACAAATAAAAGATACAATTTTCAGTTTTTAGCTACCAGTCAACTATTTTCGCCATACACACCTAGAGATTAAGTTATCTCTGTATATATGATGGCTTATTTACCGTTTATGGGTGATTTATATAGTACAACTGTGGTTACTTTGACCAAGGTTTAATTTGGGGAATTCATTGAAAACAAAAAAAGGTTATTTTATGTTCAAGTCTTAACGCTCTCTTTTTAGCTTTTTCCTTTCCTTACATCAATTATTTAGGCTTCGTATTAGAGTGCAAGAAGTGGTCATATAAAATCACACAATCACGTTAGCTTTTTTCTCCTACCATTTAATCAATCACGTTGCTTTGTAGTGATCATTTTTCATCACATCAAATTATGGGACCCACATATTACATAACTAACTAATCAATTAAAAAAAAACGTTAAAAAGCTAAGTGACCCACCTCTTCTCATCACACACTCGTTCAAATGTGGTGAATACCGCGTCTCACCTCTCATCACATCTTAATGGAGTGTAACCACTCTCACCCTCAAGTGGTCATCCCACCATATCTATTCACCACCACCACTCCGTATACTCTTAAACATATACGCAATCACGGTGTGATCGACACTAACACTGTTGATCCCTTGTGTACTTCGAACCCTTTTGTTAAATAGTTCAGAACGCGTAACTTACAACTTATTTGACATAGATGGTTATATAAGCAGTGAAGTTTTATAAATTTTAATACTTAAAACAATGATTACTGTTTTATTAAAATATAATATTCAATGTCAAACACTCTCCCACTAGTATTACTACTTTGATCCTCACTCTTGGCATAAGACTATCAGCATCCAATTTAACTTACCCAATGCCACATCAGAATCCACGTCATTTTCTACCTTAAACCCTATCAAACCCATAAATCGCTATATTCAATCCTCTTCAACTCACATTAAATATTAATAAAAAAAATATATTAAATATATTATATATGTGAGAAGAAACAAAAAAAGAATCGGGTTTGGAAACCCAATTTAGTACCCTATCACCATCAACCCAATTGGGTGTTTTGGTGTTCCCATTGGGTTTCATGTCAACCCAACATCGGGTAAAGGACCGATGCGGGTGGTCTAATCCTGGTTAGCTCTGCTAGACTGCTAGTATGTTTCTAGCCTAATCTTCTAATATAAATAAAAGATAATTTCTAAACTATTTATTTAAAAAAATATTTAATCTTGACCATTCATATGCTTAAAATTTAAAAATCAATTTTGACTTTTTAGAGTCAAAATTATTAGAGATAATTTCATATATGCCCTTATTAAATCATAAAAAATCGTATTGCCCACCTTAATTTACAAATATTATATTTACCCTTTATAATATTTCAAAATAATAATTAACCAAATTCGTAGTTTTATCATTCTAAAATATTTTTAATCATTTTAAATTCCTTTTTAATTATAACTAATAACGTTCAACTTTATTACTATTAATTGTAACAATAATGATTGATTCCCATTCGCGTCGATGTTTCCACTACTGGTTTGGGTGTTAATGTCGTATGTCGTCATTTTTTAAATTCTCATTTAGTTCGTGTTTTATTATTATTTAATACATTTTTATTAATGTTTAATATTTATTATCGTTTAAACCAACCCATATATCACACGGGCATTTAGTCTAGTTAACTTATACAAGCATAATTTTTAGAGTTAATTTCATTTTTGATACTTGAATTTCTACGTCCCGAACTTATTACATTTTAGAAGACTAAACTACCCTAACCTCTTTATTTAATTTTTTTCATAATTAACTAGATTAAATGACCATGTGATACACGTGTTAGTTTAAAAGATAATAAATATTAAATAATTATAAAATGAGAATTAAAAAAAATGATGCGGGATTGCATCAACACTCTGACCAATGGTGGAAACATGTACGCGGGGGTGAGGGTACATGTGACGGCAGAAACGTGGTATCATGATATGAAGAGAAGTGATTATTTCTTGTATAATAATCGATCATTATTGTTATGATTACGGGCAATAAAGTTAAGCATTTATTGTTTATATTAGAAAGAGTTTAAAATGATTATAGAATAATTTAGAGTGATGAAACTAAGAATTTGGTTAAATATGACATTTTGAAATATTATAAACGGTAAATATGATATTTGTAAATTAAAGTGGGTAAATACGATATTTTATGATTTAAAAACGACATATATGAAATTACCCTCTAATAATTTTAATTTAAAGTGAAAATTAAATTCAATTTTGACAAAAAAAAGTCAAAATTGAACTTTAATTTTTATAAAAATGGTTGGTTAATATTTAATAATTAAAACTTTTATCAAAATGGCTAAGATTACCTAATAGATTTTATTGAAGTTAGTCTTTTACCAATACTACATTATAAAGTATTTAACATTTTATTTTTTAAAAATTTAAAAACTAATTAATTTAAAGTAGTATATGTTTTTATGCAAACAAGCATCGTACTCGCGCAATACTGCGGCAGTACATAGTTTCTGTTTTACAACATTTCACTTTCAAGAATGTAATGATATGTTATAACAAAAAAGTTTTCTACAACATGTTCGTTTTTTTTCAAATTTCTTTTTATTTGCATCAACTATTTTATTAATTTTAAAAATAAATTCTAAAAGACATTAAAATAAGAAAAAAAGATTTATATTTATGAATTAAGGAGAGAGAAGTTAATAAAAAAATTTAGAAATTATGTTACTGTGTGTGGATATTTGTGTTTGTGTGAGAGAGTGTGTTAGTGTAGAAGAATATGTCTTAAATAAATAAAAATTTAAAGTAAATTAGGAGAGAAAATGAAGTGGTTAAAAATTAAGTGAATGTGATTAATTTATATAGAATAAAAGGTCAAGATTTTGTCTTGATTGAATTTTAAGAACTCTCAAAATTTAAGAGAAGAGAGAATGTTAAATGATTTATATAATAGTATAAATAGTACAAATACTCAAAACAATAGTTCAATCAATCATCTCCCTAATTAATTCAGCAAGTTATGGTAACTATTATTTTGAACAACTCATTAAACATAATTTTTCTTATTTTTATTGTTTTTATAATATTACTTTAAAACCAAATAAAAGGGTTGATGACAAAAAATAAAAATAAAAATAAATAGAAAAAGAAAAGAACAAATATTATGTCAATTAAAAGTATCTGGTACAATATTCCGTAAATACAATACCCTTACATTATTGAAACAAGACATGTTGTCAAGAACAAACTATTCGCCGCCACTGTATTACAAGGACCCCCACCTTTCTCTCTCATGCAATTTAATCAAAATCAAACAAATACCTACGTCAAGCAGAAAAACACCCAACTCTTGAATAATACCACCACCACAACCTTAGGCCAGCATCACTGTGAATGCCATTGTCTTGAGCCAACTCAGCGTCATTGTCTTGAGTCGGCATGAACACCATATCGTTGATCCCTACCATTGATTTCTTCTTTTAAATTTCTTCTCCACACGTGCCACACCATTGACGATTCCACTTGCGACGCTTCCAACTACGCCATCCCTCCTCTTCTCTCTCATCTTTCTCCTCTGCCATTCCAGTTTGGGGATAGTGTATGTCCCAATTTAGTGTTTGCAAGTTATGGCTAATAATGGTGAGAGTATAAGGTTTCTCTTCTTCTCTATTTAATGATTATGCCGTTTTGATTGGGATTTTGGTTGAGATTGTCTTCTTTTTGTTCCAGCCAAATTGATGGTTTATTTTTGTTCGATAATTTTTGTTTAAAATTCGTTCCAAATTCAAAAGGTTGCTTGTGTGTTTGTGTTTTTGTGTGTTCATAATTATTTCCAGATTAAAAATCGTTGTTTGTGCCGGTCCTTGGGCACCGTATATTGTCTTCGTAGAGGTCATGAGTTCGATCATTCCCTAGGTAAACACCTTGGGGTGATATATTCATCACCGCAAATGCTTGTTGGGTCTTGTAAAGGGAGACTTTACTGAAATGGTCTAGGATTTAATTTCGACCCCTTGCTCGGGCAACCAAGACAGGTGATCATTGCCTGCGGGCTAGTTTTTGGGAAATGGTCGGTTCGGATCTATAGAATTCCGGACGCAAGGTTGTCTCGGCGTAAACAACCTTTTGCTGAAAAATAGGTATGGGTCAAAAATGCAAGACGTGTGGTTATGGAAGGACCAAACTCGTAACTTTAAACAAAAGGCCAAAGGACCAAATTCTTAATATGGCGTAAGTCACAGGGACTAGAAATTTGATTTACTCTAACATTTAAAAATCTATCAAAACTTCAATCTATGACTGAACCAAAAGACTTTAGTTATATAAGACTATAAAATTCTAGGTACTTATAAAAAACCTTCTTGATAAAACTAAAAAAAATGTTCCTAAAACAATTGTAACACCGGAAAACGATAGCCATATATATAAATTTTTTAAAATACGCGTTGCGGAAGCTTAATTAAACAAACCACTTTACATACAAAATGAATAAGTACAAATTAAAACATCTGTTTACAAACAACAACATCATCTTGTCGAGGTGTTACAAAAACAACTGGCTCGTTTCCATTTAATTCAAAAATTATCAGAGCGGGGTCGAGCTTTCCTTCTACTAACACCAACACTCACAAATCTGCAAAAGCAACAACTGAGGGGAAATAACACAAAGCTAAGTGAGCAGAAGCAAATCACAAAAGCAAACATCAAGTCAACATCAAAGCATGTAATCACACAAACAAGAAGACCGGCGGTTCGGCGCAGAACCTACAACCAATGTCGGCCAAAGCAAAGGTTTACCGATAGCCCTCTATTGAGTTGGCACAGTGAAAATTCCCCTCTGATCCAACGCATGCACCAGTAAGATTATCACTATTCAACCAACCAGTAAACAATCATAATCAATAACCTACAATCAGACTCAACAGTCTATCAATCACATATACATGCATCACATAATAACATCAACCATAATCTTTACCATCCGCGATTAACGTTCACTCACCTCGTTATCACAGATGTGAAACTCAGATATCTTATTTTACCGAGTCTTGGTATTTCCTAAAAACACAGCAACAACGAAATCAGTCTCGAGCTCATAAATATATCTGCCCACATATATTTATATCTCAATAGCTTGTAAACAATTTAATATAATCATATAAGTGATAATCCAACATATCCCAAACAAATGCAAATCAAACAATAAAATTTTCCGAAAGAGCACTGGTTGCGTTGCGACCATTATCTGGGTCGCGCCGCGACGCGACAAGGTCGGATCGGGAAAAGTCGCATCAACCATCCGAAAGTCGGACCATCCATTCGAAAGTCGGACCATCCATCCGAAAGTCGGACCCCCAATGTCGTGCGACCCTTATCAAAGTCGCATGAATCTGTCGGATGAAAACGGAGTCGCGCTGCGACCCACAAACATGTCGTGCCGCGATCTTGGTATATCCAGTTCATCTTCTTCTGCTGTTCATACTTTCAGCCGACAAACTCATAATATATTCATTTCTAACATCTAAATTTTGAAACAAAACACTTCTAACATACATACAACTTCATATAACATGTATACAAACATCTTGAACTCTTTTAAACAATTAAAAAACAACAAATCATCCAAAACCCACATACCAAGTTTCAAAAACCCATTAATGGTGTTCTTCACTTTATCATGAGATTTCAGTAATATTAAAGTATAAAACTAACATGATTCAAGCTTCTAATCCACAAGAAATACTTACTAACCTTTTACTTGTATTATCAACAACAAATCTTCAACTTAGAATTTTCAAGTTTGCAACTACAAGCTTTCTTCAATGGAAGGTTTCTAAGAGTACACACACCTTTAAACACTTTTCTTTCTTTTGAAAATAATCAGCCGATGTCCTCCAGATTGTAGTATACACACACACACGTACACATACCTTTGATGATAACAAAGCAGGAGGTGTCACCCTCTAATTTAATTACAACCCACGTGTTTATCCACTAATTTACATGCATACTACAACCCGCTAATGACTTAGGCAATATATACTATCTTTAAGACACTCAATTAAATTAAAACACATTTAAGCACGAAATTACGTACCACTAATCCGCTAATGATTAGGCCGGGTTTGCGGGTGATACAACAATGATTTCCATAATCTTCTTTAAGAAAAGTAAAATTCTCACTTTGCTAATCTATAACTATGTTATAAAAAGTGACTTCTCTTGTTATCCAAGCTCGCTATAAAAAACAGACCCAACTTCTCAACGATTTTTCACACCTTCGCCAAAAGTCTCGAGATAGACAGGAACAATCATCTCCCACCTTCTCCCCATTAATGGTGCATTAACCGTTCAACTTTATCCTCCCACCAGCTATTCGTAGTTGTTGGATTTGAACCTTTTGTTGGTGTTGTAGGACTTTAAACAAGTAATTTAAGCATAATAGAATTAACAGACGAAACACAACAGCAAATTTTGTGCTTGTTGTAACCCTCTATCACGTACACACCATAATTACATCTAGATGATGGGATTAAGCATAATAGAATCAACAGACGAAACACAACAGCAAATTTAAGCGTAATAGACAACTATGTGTAATTTCTTACTGACAAAATAGTATTATTAATGCAATGAACCATCTAGATGATAGGAAGGAGCCATTGACATATAATCGGTATTGTCACAGGCATGTCAGAAGCAACTTTATGAAGCGGTTTAAGAACTACATATTGAAGAAACTTTGTTGGGTGATGGGTTTCATGACTCAGAGGAGAAAATATAGGGAAGTCCTACGAGAAAAGAAAGGGATCAACACCAATGCGTAGGACTATCTAAAAGAGATTGGAACCGCTAAATGGACGCTTCTACATGATACAAATCATCATCGTTGGGGAAACCTAACGACAAATATTGTAGAAAGTTTGAACAATGTCTTCTGAGGAGTTAGGCTTCTTCCAATTAAAGTTTTAATTGATTTCAAATTCAATAGAACTGTGCAACATTTTAGAAAGCATAGGGAAATTGCAAAGAACTGCGAGACTCCGCTACCCCCCGTATGTGGCGTCTTTTCAACTTTTGCAACCAGTTTGCACATCAGCATGATGTTACAGAGTTTGACTACACCTCTGGTATCCACAGAGTCATGTCAAGGTTTCAAATTGATGCCACAGGTGGAAACCACTACACAGTTGAGTATAGCGTATGTGATTGTACGTGTGGGAAGTGGTAAATGTAACGCTTCCCGTGTTTACATGTTATTGCCGTTTGTCGTCATAGGGGAGAAAACCCACACACACTTGTCTATAAAGTGTACACAACACTTATGTACAAATGACAATACCGTAGTGACTTTTCACCACTTCCTCATGTTGGCGACTAGAATAACACAGGTTAAAGAATTAGAGCTAACACAACAAAATTGTCAACCGAGGTCGACGTGCATGCATAATACATAACGAGATGGACATTCGTTATCCTAACGAGCCCGTTGTAAGAAGATGTGGATTATGCAAACAAACAGAACATAACAGAGTCATTTGTCCAAACTCTCATATTTTAAAATTTGATACCACGTTTAAGATTTATTTTAAATTCTTTTCATCATATGTATGTAACATTCTTTTTGTCATATGTATGTAATAAAGTTATTTATCTACATATTTTATGTACATATCTTTTTAAATTATATAGAACCAACTAATTTTTACTAAATACATTTTTAATTAATTAGTTTTATATATTGTATTTTAATCCAAATACATTTTGTTTACTTGTGTTGGGAATCAATGTTTATTTTTTTAGATGAAATATATTTACATTTGTTTAAATTTACAAACCCTAATTTTGCCCTAATAACTATTGTTAATTTTTTTAAAATTGCATTATTTGTGAAAAAAATTCTCCTTTCTAACAAGAAAAAAGCTCTTTAAAATATTAGACAATGCGTATGAGAGTCTTTCATCGGGAAGGGGCAGTGGGACGCTGCGGTGAGATTTGACGGAGAAAGGTCGAGAGAAGCAGCCACATCAGAACTGCTTAGTTACCGCTTATCTTCACCACACAGCTTTAAAATGTCCACCATCTTTAAGTAAAAAACACACACACGCTACTCGCAACAATCAAACACCTAAAATACACGACGCCACTTAAATAAGTTACATACTTGCCATACATAGCAACATTACATGACAACGAACATAGCCATGAAACAATAACTAAACATCACCCAATTTATCGCACTAAACCTATGACAATCTTAAAATAAAAACAACGCTAGCAATGGTTTCGAGACATAGTAACGGAAGAATCACAAGAGCTTCAACTTCCACAGGACGAT
The DNA here is from genome assembly GCA_038502395.1 of Dittrichia graveolens. Lineage (NCBI taxonomy): Eukaryota > Viridiplantae > Streptophyta > Magnoliopsida > Asterales > Asteraceae > Dittrichia > Dittrichia graveolens. The sequence goes on along the minus strand of JARJIL010000007.1, from coordinate 53,844,262 downwards.
CCCCTGCTGCAAGAACAAAATGACTGTCTTTATTGTGATTTACATTACTGGTATTTTGGTAATAGAAGGGGCGAACCATATTGACCTAAATGCTTTTGTAGGATATTGATGTTGACCGAAAAAATTGTGTGAATATCAACCATCAATGATTCTTCGACTGCAACATGCATAAACAAATTGAAATTACTTTTAAGTTTCAACTAATTTTGAATGTGGATGAAAGAAAAAGTACCCTACCTCGAAGTTCCGAGACATTTCCTTCACCTGCTCAGCAATTTCTTGCTTCTTTTTAGCAGCTGCAGAAACCAAACTCATTACAAGTGTCGATATTAATGGGCATAGGAGGCGGCCAGCTTTGGGTAATAGGGCAAAGAGGTTCTGAGTGAACAGGTCATGTCTCTTCTTTAGTACACGTCGAGTTAATGGGCACACCCTTTGTCATGATTATGAAAACAATATTTTCATAAATTTAAAACGATAATCTAAATCTCCGAAAAAATGATCTAGAAGGTGCTAAAGATTAAGATTAAACTTTAAGTGAATTTTATTTGTTCAACCAACCCCCTTATAACGCATCTTGGCCCGTTACCCTAGCTATGTTTTTATTTGGCCTAACCCAAATCTATCCATTCATAATGGGTCAAGGTACCAAAACTGCCACGTGCGTATTTACTTACCTATACTTGACATTTCTTCCAACGACTTTGAAGTCTTAACAGCAAACCGTTGAAATGCTCGGCTGAACATCATATTCCATGAAATAAGAAAAACCATCGTCAGTTTCACGAAAGGAAAGTGGCTTACAAGAAAAAGAAAAATATAAAAAACAACACAAGTGATGTTGTGGCCTAGAACTACGCAACTCTGTGCACTCTCTTCACTCATAACAACAAAAATATTAAAGATGAGTGTCTTAGAAAGGTGCATGCAACAGAGTATTCAAAACATTGTTCATAAGATATCATAATTACTGTGAGGACATGCAAGTCTCTCAAAAGTATATTGGCAGATAACACACAAATATCTGTTGTGCAAAATGACTTCCAGCTAGATTATTGTGTGCTTCTTGGCAGCAAAAGAAGCAACTATGCTTCCTATTCACGATTTGAATCTATTATGCCCCTACTGTCCCATTGGCAAAATTCTACACTCCTCAACAGTCGTAAGGTTCAATTTGACTTTTTAACTACTATTTTCTGGACTTAGTATGTTCAAATTTCATATCATATTCTTCTACTCTCCACTTCTTATACTCTCCCGATTCAATTTTGTGATATAGCTACTGGGTTTTTTTTTTCTTCACTAAAATTGGTGTTTGGGTCTGAGAGATGTATTGTTTCTGTTTTGGATGTTTTTGTATTAATTTTCCAGCAATTCTGCACTGTTTATGCTTTTGTTTTTTTTTAAATTCTGCACTGTTTCTGGCTTTTGTAATTCTGCAGTTCAATTCTTGCAATTCTGCACTTTTTTGTGCAATTATGCACTGTTTTAATGAATTACAGCATGTTAATTGTTTATGATTTCTGTTAATTGTTATGTTTCTGGTTTGGTTTTTAATACTAGAATGTTATTTAAGGTTTGGTTTATGAAATCTGTTTTTGGTAGTGGGTACAACATACCAAAACGTAAGGTACATCGTACCAGACGCGTACCGAAATGAACCTACCCCCCTCCGTACCGGATACGTCCAACCTAGCGAACTGCGTTCCCGATCCTCGTTCCCGTACCGAAGCGATCCGCGAACTATGTGACTATGATTTAAACAGCCCAGTTCACCGCCTTTTTGTCAAATAAGTAAATAACAAGTAAAAAATGAAGCATCCTCTACATATACAGGAGAGTGAAATGGCAAATTCCATTTGGCAGATAACTTCTGTACTCTATTAAATTTAATTCACAGTCATATTATGGCCCATTTACAACAAGAATCAAACCCAGCAAAAAAGAACACCCACCCCCTCCGCAAACATGTGGTATTTGACCGTTTGGCCCAACTAGTTCATGAATCTGTCCACAGTACCCCTTTCGCATAGTTAAGGCAAACTTTCAATCTTCTGGCCAGCAGTGTCAACCAAAGAAAGAGCAGGCATGATCAAAAGGGCCAATCATGGTCATGAGCACAACCTAAAAGAATCAACCATACCTAAGGTATTCAAACCTGGTACGAATTAAGTCCAAATCCTATCAAATAATCAAATATACACATTTGTTCGGGTAACCCTGGCTACATATAGTACACACTTTACAATCCTGGTAACAATCTATACTGTGGCGATAAGAGTTAACATACCCAATTATACACATAGGTGCACAAATTTTCCCATGTGAATTAAAACAACACAAAAGGGATTTCATATGTATAGTATTCAGCGTACAATAGAAGAAAACTACATATATAAAGAAAAAAACAGACCGATTCCTGAAAATCTTTGTTGCAAAATCAAAACTAAACGTCTCAACAAAAACAACCTTAAATAAGTATAACAAAATATCTGGGGTTCACTACAATCTCGACAATCATGTTAATTATATAGGAAAAAGAGATAACCTGTTGGCAAGACTATCGACGAGGATCTCGTTAACGAGGTAAGACATCACACGGTGCACAAAATTGCCTCCGGCCATGATCTAGCAAAGCTTCGTAAACTTCCTGTTAAACTAAAAAATTGTTATAAAAAGATATACGAACCCTAATTCTTGATTCAAAAATTGAAAAAATTAACACAAATTTATGGACTGGTATACGAATTACAGTCGGGAAACAATAACAATCGTCGAAATGAATGCAAAGAAGAATGATCAGATAATTGTGTACCTGGATTTATGTCAACAGAAAGTAGCAATTCAATCCCTAGTTTCTCGAAAGGTCTCAAGAGGGGGGATCAAAGCAAGGAGAATGATTTTACGACGTCAGTAATTGGGTTTTGCGAGGGAGTGGGGGTTGGGCCTTTTGGCCCGTTAATCATTTCTTGGGGGAGAAGCCATCGACTTTGTCCCAACGTATATTGATTACTTGTAGTCGTGAGGTGTTTGATGATTATTATATTTTATGACTTAACTAGCTTTTCTATCTGTAGGATTACGGGTATTACATAATGAAATCTAAAAAATAATATAAAATAATATAACAAAAAATTATGAATTAAAAAACACATAATGTTGTAATAAATTGACAAAAGTTAAAATCTTACAAAGATAGTAAAGAAATTTCACAAGAATATAACTAAATTTTTTGAAGAACTTCTTTATATACAACGTTTGTTGTATGGTCTGTAACATTGTCTTTGTTGTCACAAATCAAAACTTTTAACCCCTTCTTATTCTTGACACGTGATACTGCAACATACAATTGGCCATATGTAAAAACTGGTCTTCTGAGGTATAAGCCAACAATTGATAGAGACTGACCTTGACTTTTGTTGATTGTCATGGCAAAACAATTCATCACAGGAAATTGTCTTCTTTGAAATTTGACTGGGATTTTCGTATCTGATGGAATCATTTTCATTCTAGGAATATACTCAATATTTCCAATATTCTTTCCCGAAATGATCTTTACCTCGATAATATGTGTACCAAGTCGAATAACTTGTAGCCTTGTTCCATTGCATAAGCCATTTGATTGGTTAATATTGCGAAGTAACATGACTGGTACACCAACCTTTAAACAAAGCTTGTGGTTTGGAAATCCTGATACTTTTAATGAGTTAAGTATTTTAGGAGAGTACAAAGATTCTTCAAAAGCATCTGACAATTCTGCCGAACATACAGAATCTGAACTAAAGTGCGTAGCTCCCTCTTTGTCAATCTTTGAAAGCATGTAATTGTCAAATACTCAACATCATCATTTGTTGGAACCAAAATTGCACGGTCCTGAAAGTAATTCTCATCATAAAGATGATTTGAGAAAGATGGGTATACAACTTCAGTAATCGAATGAACATAATCTCCATTTGAATTAATCAAAACATCTTGAGGAAATTGTATATTAGCTTCTCCGTCATTTGGCCCACCAACATTTCCCTCTCCAATATCTAAGATCCAATCTGCAAATTTCTTTGTGTCTTCGAAATCCTCGTCACTTGAACCTGTCTGAAGACGCATGTTAGTTGTCAAACGCAGAACAGAACAATATTGCCAAATATATGATGAATTCAAGGAAGCGTTAACAATATCTTCTCTTCTTCCTTTAGGAATAACGGGAAGAATTTGTCTAAAGTCACCTCCAAAGACTACCACTTTTTCACCAAAAGGAATTGTACTGTACTTTGGATCAACTTTATCTCTTAATGTCCTGCAAATGCTTCAAAACAATGTCTATGCATCATTGGCACCTCATCCCATATGACAATATCAGTTCTTCTCAATAAACCAGCCAAGTTACTATCAGAAGAAATATTGCAAAAAGAATCTTCATTCAGATTAATTGGAATAGCAAACCTTGAATGAGTTGTTCTACCCCCTGTAAGTAATAATGAAGCAATGCCACTTGAAGCAACATTTATTACTATCTTTCCTTCAGACCTATGACGTACAGATAAGATCTTCCATAGAAACGTCTTACCGGTACCACCATGTCCATAAACAAAGAATACACCACCTTTTCCTCTGATAACGGCGTCATTTATTTTATTGTATATAACGTTTTGTTCTTGGGTCATAGTGCTGAAAAGTCGATCATGTTCTTCTTTCAACAAACTTTTGTCATAAGATAACTCCTCTAGAATCAACGCGTTACAAGAATCTTCAACATCATCAAGATCGGGAAATGGCATATTTGAGATCATTTTTAAAGACATCCCAGAAGCTTTTAACAAATTTTCAATATTTGCCAAAACAATGTTTTGTATCACACTTTCACCCATCTCCAAATCTATGAAAAAACATTAAATAATGAATATTGTGTAAAAATGAAACTTGGAAAGTTGTTAATATGAATTTTAAAAGATACCTGGAATTTGAAGCTCTCTACGCCGATTATAAAGAATATCATCACACATAAACTGCCAAGTTTTTTCCCATACATAATCCGGCCTTGACAAAGTATCTGTAGTTATTAGCATAACAAATAAGGACCTACAGTACGAACCACTTGCCCACTTAGATGTTTCTTCAATGCAATCTATATATTCTTTGTCATCATCAAGTAGGCCAAGAGCGTAGCAAGCATCTCTGAATGTATCGTAAGTGATATTATTAACTCGCTTGATATCTTCATAACATGTAGGACCTTTTACTTTGTTAAGTAACACTCTCAGATAGTATAACTCACCGGTCTTGGGAGGAACATAGCAAATTCTTCCAGGTGCATATCCTCTTTTTCTTTCAGTCCATTTTTTTTGTTTTTGATTCCAAACAAAATGTGCTGGAAACTCTACATACGTAAAATTCCTTGCACGTTCATTTGTTTTATTCATCTCCATCCACTCGACAAACTGAGAATGGCCAACAGAAGATTTTCCTAATACATCAGACACATCATTTATTGGCTCATAGCAAACAGGTTGTTCTCCATCAAGATGAAAAGAGAGCCTCTCAATATGAGGAGTTTGGTAATGTAATTCAAAACCAAAAAGTCTCCATGCAGCTTCACACGCAGAAACATATCGACAATCAAAGTAATTCTTGATTTCATTTTCATCATTATGGTGATCATCTTCAGTATTTGAAGAATTCTTGTTAATGTTAGAAAAACCAACCGTGATTCTATCAGGACCTTTATTTATATACTTGAATAGGTATTTGATAGATCCAAGTTGGTTGCACCATTCGATGTTGATATGACACTGGAATCTTTTAAGTAAATCAACGTTGTATCCGACAACATACCTGTACAAAAAAAATTACAATAACATTAATATTAACAAAAGAATATCAACATATTTAAATAATAAGTATGAGAAAATATAGGAAAAATAATACTGTATTATATAAATATATTATATAATATATAATACCTGTTGTCTAATTGAACATGATTTTTTTCAACAAATATTCCTGTATCTCGACGTCTGTAAACCGGATATCCGTAACTGTCAATGTACGTATGGTTATTAAAGTTTTTTGGAAACTTTTTTGTATATTTTTTTTGCAAATTTGTACACGGGCTCCTCGTATTTTGTTCGCCGCAAGGACCATGAATCATAAATTCTGAGACGAGTTTGTAAAGCTCTGGATCATCTTCTTTGTTGGGTATCTCAACACATATTATTCGATCAATATCTTCGGGATTTGGCAATTTATCTTCCTTTCGAAGGAATAAACATATATGTGCATGAGGCAAACCCCGCTTTTGAAACTCCACGGTATAAACAACTGAAATAAAATTTCATTTTAAAAAAAATGTTAATTGAATATATTAAATATTAGTACCTCAAAGTATAATATTTTTATATTCTAATCTGAAAGTAAATAATAATAACATAGAAACATGTTTAATACCTGCGTTGACGTGTCCAAGAATGTGTTCATCTTTTATCGTAGATATTAAGTTATCCAACTTTAATTTAAAAAGTCTGCTTACCAAATCTGGCCTATCTGCAGCTTGTAACCCAAGTTTGTCTAATATTCTGCACAACTCAGGCCATTTTGGGTTGCAAGTCATTGTAATGAAAAGATCTGGATAACCATACCACTTGCAAAGGGCCATCGCGTCTAAAATTTTTTGTTGCATATACCTTGTACCACCGGTGAAGGATGATGGAAGGATAACACGATTACCAACTAAAGATGAGTCACGTTGACCATGAGAATGAGCTATACTCAATTTGCTGATTGTAGAAAACCTAAAATTTTTCTGGTTTGCTTTTATATAGTGGAGCCTTTGATTTTCTACCATTGTAAAAGCATCAACCAAAAATTATTGAAACAATTTTCTACTCATTAGCAATAAAGACTTTTCATTATCTCTTTGTTGCAATCTATATGCAAACCATTCTCTCATTGATACCTTAGTCCTACCACGTTGATCTGAACTTTCAACTTCTCGAAGAAATATATCAACTCTGTAGCCATCTTCTCCATACGGAAAAAGTAAGGGATATTGAAGTGCAAGATAAGAAGGATGCAATTCACTTATTCGTTTTAGTTGCCCAGACTTTCTCTCTAAAATAATATCTCTATTATCACCTGATCCACAGTATCACCTATAATCAAAGCTGCAACCTCATTCGCTGTTGGAAGATTATAAGTCCTTCCGTCTTTTCCTCTTCTTCCAATTAACTTTAGCCGTATATTCTCATCAAGGTTTGTTGCAAAACGATCTCTTACCATTCTAAACTTCTTGACCAAAGGATTAACATCATCTAAGATAAGTTTGAGCTGGAAAACTGTATAACTCTGCATTGAATTATGATCATCCGCAACATCATCATGGGCAGAGCTGTTTAAAAAAATAGGTTGTTATAAAATATACAAACTTTAAATAATATATGTATAACATTTTTACCTATAAGCATTGAATCTGTTTGATTCTTCATGATCCGTGTCATATATGTAGAGTTGCAAGAAGCATGGAATTTGACCATCATTTGGAAGTAAACTACAGAGTGATAGTATTCTCCATGCAATCTAAAATTGTATGGACCACCACTCCTATTATATCTGTTATCTATCTTACCACCAATTAGTATTCTCCATGCAATCTAAAATTGTATGGACCACCACCCCTATTATATCTGTTATCTATCTTACCACCAATTGATGTGAAGGAGAACATATTGTTATACTTCCTTATGTTTTTAAGAAATTCTCTACTTTCTTCCGACTTCCCAGAAAAAAGACTTTCAAAAATGTAAGGAGGATCTTTAAGTTTTGGAATCATAACTTTCCCTCGCATACAACAAAGAGAATAAGACTTCGAATGTAACTTCTGATTTCCTCTCGCAGCTTCCGCATTCCAAAGTATAGCTTTACATGCTTGGCAAGTCTTGTCAAGGTTACCCATATCAACATATTCTAAATTGTTTTTAAAAAAATTAGTAAATAATAATAAAAATAAATCTGTAATGCTACATTAAATTTTTAATGTTTCCTTACAACATAAATACAATTATATACCTTTAGAAATACCCTTGAAATTTGAATTTTCAGGAATATTAGTTGACTCATCGTCAAAATTTATGTTTAGAGTGAGCAAATCTCTAGACGAATAATTTCTACTCCTTGTGAATGACTTCTTGTTGTTATTTGCAATATATTTTGAAGAAGTATTAATATCAATAGTAGAACCTACATGATGAGATAACAACGTTAAATTAAAAACTTAAAGAAACCAAAAATATTGAATGTTAGAATTAACCAATTATATGAACATTTGTAACATTAGATAAGAAATTATAAACTTACTTGATGAGCCAACATTCATTGGAGTTAAAGGTGTAACCATGTGTAAACTTGTTGGAGAGATTATTGCTAGAACAAATAATATATAAATATAAATTACAATACGAATTAGTTCATATATTATGAGTAAGATAGAAATAGTATCAATTGATAGATGATAATAAATAATAAACTTTGAAAACAATGTTAAAATTAAACAATTATATGAACATTTGTAACATTAGATAAGAAATTATAAACTTACTTGATGAATCAACATTCACTGTAGTTAAAGGTCTAACCATGTGTAAACTTGTTGAAGAGATTATTGCTAAAACAAATAATATATAAATAGAAGTTACAATACGAATTAGTTCATATATTATGAGTAAGATAGAAATAGTATCAATTGATAGATGATAATAAAAAAAAACTTTGAAAACAATGCAACATGTTAAACATATTACCTTCACCATTAGTTAATGGTGTACACATGTTGTAATTAGACAAACGTGATAAATGAGAAACATAACCTGTAACAGAAATTTACAAATATAATACGAATAATATTTTGAATATAATAAAAATATATCTTGATGTGAAAAAAATTAAACATAACACAACTTACTACCACGATGTTGATAAGTCAATACTGAATGAGGAGTATTGTAATCTGTAAAATTATAATCATTTTATAATAACATATAATTGTGAATATAAAACAATGATCATATAATTATTGATAAGTCGAATTTACATAGGAGGATTTCACATTTTAAGATAAAACAATCAATTTCTAAATATTGTAGAAATATTGTTATGAATAAAAACGTCAACCAATACAAACTAATAGTTGTCTTATAAAAGTTTATATAATATAAAAATGGTAAAGAAAGAAAAAGTACGTATAAAATAAAATAAATTATAAGCTTACTTGGCGAATTGTGAATCCTTGGAGCTATAGGTCGAAACATATGTAAGGTTGTGGTAGGAGAAATTGTTTCTAGAATAAATAATAGAAAACCATAATGTGTAACCAAATTAGTTCATACATGAATTATATGTACGTATTGTTAAAAGATCATTATAATCAATAATTATAATTATCCGGACTAAAACATGTAATATGTTAAAATATGTTACCTTTACCATTACCTGACGGGGTACGATTATTGTAATTAGAATTATTTGACAAAGGATAAACATAACCTGTAGTTATGAATTATATACAAGGTAATATCTATTGTATATATAATATAATGCAAATAAAAAATGATATAGCTAAATATAATTTAAGATAACTTACGTGCAGGATATTCAGACGTCAATCTTGATGCATGAGTATTGTTATCTGATGTTTATATTATAAGAATAGGATAATAATGAAAATTTTTAATTCTTAATAATAAATAAAAATTAAGAAACTTACTTGAAACACCGCTAACTGTTAAAAACATTTGTGGACTTTGAAAAGAGGGAGTTAACCGATATTGTAGGGAGCTTGAATGTTGTGATGTTGTAGATATAACTTTTGAATATATAAACATACAAAATTAATTAGTAAATATTGTCTTATAACATCATACTATTACATTAATTACTTAAAAAAACACAAACATAAATATAATAAAATTTATAAAATTGATCTAAATATGATGCCTTGAGAGAATGTTGAGTACATTACCGTTTGAAATATCCTGTAAAGCAACTCTTTTACTTGAATGATCATCTAGAACATGAGGAGAACGCTTCTTGATTTCACGATTGGATTTTGACTTTGAAGAAGTATTAGAAGAATGATTTTTAGAACTATGTTCATCCATTTCTTACAAGTAGGAAATTTTGAAACATATAAAAAACTAAAATGTGGTGATGAATAATAAATTTATATGAATTGTAATTTTGTAATTAAGGCATGTAATAATTAAATATGGAAATAGGGAAAGAATATACGAATTTACTAAAAATAAAAAAAATTCGTATTCAACATTAGTTTAAAAATTTTCGTCAAATATCTTAAAATTTAAAAAGTGATATATTTGATTGATCTAAGATTTTCGACCAAGTTTAAAAAAATTTAAATATATTAATGTGGGAAAGATAACTAATACCATTCTAATATAATTTATAATATCGGAAAATATTTTTTAGTTTATTAGTATAATTTAGAAAATTTAGGAAACATGAATACATAATATTTCATTATATTTATTATATTTAGAGTATCATTACCTATATTAGGTAGAGGAATTTAATACTTTAATTAACTATAAATTTTGTTATTTCATATATACGTACGGGTTTATAATTATTAGTATTTATAAATATACTTATAGATTATAGATTTATATACATATACATGTTTTTTATGTAAAACTTATTAATTAAATTAGGTCATTTACCAAAACTTTAATGTAAATGGTAAATGAAGTTTAAAATAATACGTAATGTTTAAAAAATAGTTGAATATTAAACATGTTCAAAAAATATAAATATTAATTTAGATGCATATTAAAATGTTTCATATAAATTTGTAGAAAATATAAATAAAAGAAATAGAGAAATCACCCATCATCCATACATTGCAAAAAGAATAAATATACCGAATAAGAAGTTAAATATTTAACACCAAGAAACAAATATCTTGATGATAAACAAACATTGTACGTTTCCACACAAAATTATATCATAAGGGTGATCAAAAAATCCAGATGAAATGACCATCAATCCAAACAATAAAATAACATTAAAAAATGTCTTGAAACGTAAATATGTGAAAGTAGATAATAGTTTAATTAATCTCCAGTTTCGACTGTTTCAATTTATTTGAATACGGCAAGGTCTTGGAACTTGAAAACTGGACTTGTAAATCATTTTCAGAAGATTCAAAATTCCTTTTTGGACCTGGACTTGAAGCAGTGCTTGAAAGAATCTCTACTGGGGTTCCATTATCTGCTATGATAGAAAAAGCGTCCTTAAACAATAAAATATTATAAATAGTTAGATATCGTATAATATATATTACATATCACTTCTTAATAAAAGACACAAGTAAAGTATTATACCTTATACTCATGAGATACTTGGGAAACATCAATAATGGCAAACGGATTCTCAATATCTGCAATTGCATTCTGCAACAAAGGAAATGTATATATATTTTAAAAAGTACAAATGTACAAATATATATATATATATATTACATCATGCAGAAAGTAAAATCACAAGTTGTGAATTTCTCACCTCCATTTGTGGAACCTTTTTCAAAACTTTCTTAATGATATCTTCATTGTCAGTGAACCTGATTATTGTAAAACAGTAGTACTTCTGATCGATGTTAAAATCCGAGATTTGAATTTTGAACATATATCTCTTGTTTAATAAAACCCTAAACTCATCTGGATATGGACATAATTTATTCATCTGTAACAATATTAATAACATTAAGCATCATATGTCAAAAACATTAAGTGTTCAAAATTTATGTAAAAAATAATAGAAAATAACAAACCTTTTTAATTTTCTCAAAAATAGAAGAAGCTTTCTTCCTTAATATCCTTTCAACATCTCTCTCAAACATTGTTAGAGAAACAGTGTCACTGTTATCTTGAACTCTAACATATAACTTTATCCTAAAATATCACAAATACACATATTATACATATAATTATATGAGTATTATTTATGTAGTCATATTTCATAAAGAGAAGTTCAACAAAATTCTATGTCACTTACTTTTGATTAACATCTTTAACATCACCACATGTTTTACACTTAAAAGGATTTGCATCATTATCTGTATTACATATATACATGCTGTTAATAAATATATGTTATTATAAAATGTAATAAAAAAAAGAGGTATGAGTAATATATACCATCATTGTTCTTAACAGCACCATCACAAACAACACATTTATTATAGAACCAACCCTGCTCATGCTCAATCTTTATAATTTTTTCAAGTACAACACAACCCATTGGCTAAAACATTGAAAAAATTGTTATTTCTAGGATTATAAAATATATAGATATATCAAATACGTTTAAAATAATTTATCAAATGAGAAATAAACATATCTCAGATATATCTAACAACTCATCAACATGCTTGAATTCCCAACTTAACCAAAAATCATCTTGGTTTGTGATTATGGTGTTGCTCGACAACTGGAGTAAATCTAATGATGATGATTCCTTTTCGCTTACATTGACACTAAAAAGGATAAATTTATTAATAAATAATTTTTTGAATTCATAAACTATATATATGATATAAATTTAATTATTAAATGAAATAACATAATGTTACCTCTCAATGAATTTTTGTATCTCCGGTATCTTCTCATTAATATGAAGTCTTGTCCCAAAAAGAGAATTTGAAACCTGAGAAACATTTAAAAAATGGAAAAATTTCACATATAGTGTTATTATATGTTGGGTGAAAATAAATATGTAAAAGTTAGAAAGAGAAAATTTACTATTGAAGACGTCAAACTTTGCAAGTTGTAATAAGAGCACAACTAGAAATGTAGGATTCTTGTTCTCCTTTAAGAAATGTTGTAGCTTAAGTGCGTATTCACCCCAAAGAGCACAAGTAATCTTCTCACCACTAAGAAACACACGCATAATATTTCATTTTATATATAGATGCTTGATGGAAAATGAAATAATTAAATGAATATATGTATATATATATATATATAGTGTAATAGACTATTGTAGATTTTTTGGTAATTATTAAATATTGAAAGTAATTACCTTAAATCTTGAAGTTCACAATTAACAACTCTTTTTTGATTCCCAAAAGATTCAAAAACTTTCATATATCATCTGATGGTACAACACGTCCAATTACATCTATAAAAAGATGAGATTTGAAATTTTGATTAGTATATAATTATGAGCACTACATAATCATATAAATAAATAATTATAACTTTAATAATTGATTATTAATAATAATACTGAATATTGAATATCTCACCAAAGCCGATTTTCTTATTAATTCTCTTCTCAGCAATATCACCAAAGTTAACAAAGCGAAAATGATCAGAAACACATATAAATGAGTTAGCTTTTAAAACATCAGTGGCCTTGTAAAAATTGATCTTTGATTTGTGATCAACGACCTTGAAATTAGAACTGTTCGAAGCAACACCAAAATTTAAAATAAAGTACGATTCACCCTCATGGATTTTGCTATCAAACTGTTTAATAAGACTTCTCTTAATAGTTCCAAGAATTCGATCCCCCTGTAAAGAGTAATGATTAAAGGTGTATATGTGAAATCATGTTTAATGTTTTGAAATATTAATCAATAAAATTTTTTTAAAATTTTTAATATACTGTTGAAACTAATATGAAATAAGGTGTATGTAATAAAAATTGTAGAAAACATACCTGTTCATCTTCAAATATCATGTCTATACAGGACTGAACATCAGGGTTATCTCTATAAAAACCTTTCCACTTCATAATAACCTTTACCTTTATTGTGGTAGAATCAACATTACCATCAACATCTTTTATGTTGATAAAATCTATACCCTTAGCATCAACTATGGTATTAGACATTTTTTGAGAGAGTAAAAATGCCTTTTGGAAATTTGGAGAATGGATATATTATGACTACTCTTTAAAAAAATCGAACTAACCTATTTAGAGGTACGGAATTTGGAGAATGGAAATTATTATGTACGGAATTATTTCTAAAATTAATTCAATTTGAAGATAAACATATTTAGAGGTAAGTAAGGAAAGAAATATTGACAATTAAAAGAAAATTAAAACATTTCTTAAATCTGGAGTTTATTTAAAGACAAAATTTTGAATATATTAGTTCATAAATAGTTTCTGGAGATTATTTAAAGAAAAAATTTTAAGACAAAATATAAGTATAGATTAATTATTTAAATTTTATACCACGGAATAATAATTTTAAGTTATAAATAATATACGATATATACACAACAAATCCAACAAATATTCAAAGTAACATTTTATGTTAAATTTTAACTGTTATTTATACCTATAATTATTTAAGTACAGTTAAATTAAAATTTAAAGAGGGTTGATAATGATAAGAAAATATTTTTTTAAAATGACTGTTATTTTGTCTGACAGATCAATAGTAAACATGATTGGTATTTATTTATTACATTATATTCAAAATTTTTTAATCATATAAAAAATGTGATTAATGAAAAAAATGATAAGCATGCAAATAAATAAATGATAAACATGCAATAAATAAAATAAATCCTGTATTTTATACCCCATGTATTTAATATAGGTATTATTTTCCCACCTTCCACTAACTTAACTCGCCAACCATACAATTTTTGTATGTAGGTATATTAAAAATTATTTGTATTTATTGACGAAAAAATAATTTTTGTATATATTGACATTATTCTAGATGTAGAAAGTGGGTATGATTTGAATATTATATTTGAAAATTTTATTTCAATGATATGATGGAATAAATGTTGTTTCAAAATTGTATGGTTGATCAAAATTTAACAAAATAATAATTTTCCCAGTCAGATAGTACCCACATAGAAGAAATATTTGTAAAGAAATCCTAAATAGACACACATGTAACCAAATATACTCAAAACCAACAAAATACACCTTAAATCAATATGGGTGATCAAGACCATCAAGTATGTACTTATATTTCTAAACCATCATTGTTTTCAGCCACAAAAATAATGTTTGTTTTTTACCCAAGTGTTAACCTACCCAGTAGTTAGTATCATTAGCACCGTGCATATTGCACATACCAAAAAATGTGTTACCCACCAAAATATTTTCCAAAGATTTCAACCATCATACCTTTTCAGTAAATATTAAAAGCGACATACCCACTTTCCTCAAAGGTTTTGACATCCAACACAAACTTCATACTCTTCATCCTCCGCATATTGGTTGCAATCTGTAGCTCTTTCCAGCAGCCTTTCAACACCACATGATTGGATGGAGAACCTTGAACCAAGCGCTTATCACCATAAACCTTCAACCGCATTTCTATCTGGTAGGTACATCGAACAGTAACTAGTTGAGTAACTTCGTTCGGCTTATATTTTTTAACAAACCATGCCGGTATGTGCTGCATTACAAAATTTATTGATATATAATAAGATAATGTCTCGTTCATGCGGGAAAAATATAAATATCTGAAAAGATAGGAGAAAATTTTATTGAAATGAAATTAACATACCACACCATTGCCTAAGAGAACATCCAACAAACACTTGAGAAAAAACTGTGTAGACGGAACAGATGCAGCTTGGGAAGTACCGGTAGGAGTACCAATTTGTTCTACATGATACACAACTTAGTACTGATCATGAATAAACAATACATTTAACTTATGATAAATTTTTAGATATATAAAATACTTACTTAGCTTGTAAAATTCTTCATGTGAAAGAGGACCACAATGACAAGGAACTACATTAAAAAATAAGATATATGTAAAGTTATAAAAAGAAATAATTATTTTTGATGGAAATAGTATTCAAATTATGTTTTTGCTTACCAAACTCATTTGCAAACTTGATATCGGGATGAGGAAGGAAGACTCCGGTATCGTTGACATAATCAAGACCATTAACATCAAAAATTTTCATCTTAAATTCAAAAACACCCGTATAGTTTTCAAAAACAACAACACTACCCTTCTTAACATTAAACCTGGTGAACAAATCAACAAACTCATGACTTACAAAATCTGCAGGCAAATCACAGTTCACAAACAATCCCACTTCAAAACTTTCGTTCATTAACCAGATAACAGCTTCCAATTTCATGATCTGGATAAACTGCTTGAACCAATCAGACTGAATCATCTGTTAAATAGTAAAAATAAAAAAACGTTAAAGCATGTAACAAACAATACGTTGATTGTATATAAAGTAAATTATAACAATACTCACAAGAAAACCAGAGGTAGGATCCTCCACAATAGATGCATAACGTACTCCATCGGCTCGACGAATTTTAGGATACAAAGATGTGAAGCAAAAACCCAACTTCTCGTAGAAGTACAAAAAAACAGGAGCATTTGGCAGAATAACAAAGTGCAAGTAAAATCCAGGAACAACCTTTTTTTCATGAAATAGCTGAATCAAACTGTCCCCACCAATTTTTAGAACTTCATTGTTTTTGTCGGTAATTATGTCTAGTGGGTATGTTTTGTTATCTACGTTCACAACCATTCCAACAGGAATGTTGGGATCAAAATCAATCTTGACAAAAGAGGGTAAGTCCTGAATTAGTGTAAATATTGATTTTGTTAGTAAAAACTCATATGTATGTACAAAGTTAGAAAGTAAATACACCAACATGATATTAATTTACTATTAAACAGGAATGTTGTGTTCAAAATCAATCTTGACAAAAAGAGGGTAAATCCTGAATTAGTGTATAAAGTGATTTAGTTAGTAATAAGCAATATGTATGTACAAAGACAAAAAGGAAATACATCAACAAATTATTTAATGTACTATTAAATAACTAATTACATTCACTCATCATATAATTCATCATAATGTTCGTGGACAAAATGAAGTATAAAATATGTTACCGGAAACACTTTAGGTGTTTTAACTATCTTGATGATAAACTCCATCGTTCTACATAAAATAGAGGTTTAATATATTAGAATTAGAATTTTATAAATAACTCCAATCATATATAAACCCAATAGTTCTGCATAAAATTTTGGGTTTAGTTTATAAAAATGCATTCAAGTAGTCACCTTTTGCTATTGTATGTACCAAACTTTCAAAATTACCATTTAATGTAATAGACTTTCCAAACTTGCCATTTTATGTATTGGTTTACCTATTACTTAGGTTACCAGTAATTTTATTATTTTTAAATTATTTTTATATCTAAATAATGCAAAAATGATTCCATATCAGATTTTAAAAGCTTCTATTATTATTATTATTATTAAGGTAACATAAACATAAATACATCTAGAAAATGAAAGATTTTAAATACTGAATTCTGGAAAATCAATGAAGATTCAAACCATGGAAAAAGATGAGCAATGGCAAACTTCCAAACAATTACAGAATTACTGATGAAGATGAAGATTCAAATGATGGGGACATTGATAAAGATGAAAAAGACGAAGAAGAAAGCACGTCTGGAATTGATAAAAATGAAAATGAATAAAATCCAAACATATCATCTATGAGTTTAATATGTGAACCCTAAAATCATACTCAGGTCTGGAATCAATTTATTACAAGATGAAGAAGAAGGCAGATCTGAATCAATTTATTACAAGATGATGAAATTGCAAATCCTAAATGAAAACCCATTTGATGAAATCCTAAACCCAAACAAGTCCATATGATGAAATCGAAAACCAAACTTACATTTGAATCGAACAAGAACATCTTCAGTCGACCATTAAACCGATCATACGAACACATCTTCAAATTTGGTCTTATGAACCCTAAATGTACGAAATCGATTGCATACCCATCAAATGAAATCGCAACTTAAAATCGCACCCTGAACTTATTGGTTTCAAAAACCAAACAAGAATGCAGATCTGGTTTAAATAACCGAACAAGAACAATCAAGAACCCTAAAATCAACCAAAAAATTGCATACATTTGAAATGATGAAGCAAATTTGGAATCATAGATCCTTAAACTTCTGAACTAAATCCCCAGATCTGGATCATATAAATTGATGGGAGAACGCAAATGGAGCAGGGGAGAACGACGTTCATAATTGATGAAACCTCGATTAACCTTTCAGAATCTGTTGTCGATGAAACCTTCATAATCTGTTGTATCAATGAAACTTCCAGATCTTCTAAACTTCTAGCAACATAGTTATTATTATTATTATAAAACAATGATTATCTTTTTTCTTTATTTTAAACCATGAAAAATACAAGTCATATGCCATGTCACTAGCCACTTCATTAAAACCAGCGTCACGTCAGCTTGTAACCTGCTATAGCATGTTCGGTACATAAAATGGTAAGTTTGAAAAGTCTAATACATTAAATGGTAAGTTTAAAAGTTCAGTACATACAATAGCAAAAGATGACAAATTGGATACATTTTTAGTAACTAAACCCTAAAATTTTCAACCAAAACAAAACATATAAACGATAATAGTCCTTTTAATTGAGTATTAACCATGTTAAAACAAACAGAATAACATAAACAAAAAATATTGATATTTGAATAAGTATTAGAAACTGTTTTAGAATATATCAGTAGGCTCAACAAATGGCAAAAAGTAATTAGAAAACATTTATGTTTTACAATAAATCAATCAGTAAACATGTATGTTTTCTTATGAGTAAAATAAAAACATGTAAACACACCATTAATTTATGTTATGTCTTAGTATTGAAGTATTATGAACTAATATAAACCCAAAACACATCACTTTCATATAAAAACATGATCAACCTTTGGAATATCATAAACTTTAAAGAAAAAACAAAAACCTTCACATATTGAAATTGGAATTAGTATCAAGATATCGATCCAAGGTAGGTTCAATGATGTAGAATACCTTTCTAACTGAAGAAGAGGTTGAAACCTATACCATTCTGTTTTCCATTATATCTATATAAAAGTCTTGTATTTTATATATTTATATCACATAATATAAACAGAACCCGAAATCCTTAACACAAGAAACTGTTTTAGATTATCAATACTGTGAAAACATAAAACAATATAAATCCAAAGGTTTATAAACAAAATCAAAAATATAATTGTTTTGGTTATCTCAACACATAAACAGAAAATTCAAATAATAACATGGTAACAACACCATTGGAATTAGTATTAAACAGAACATATACAAAGTTTAAACTTATACCAAAACGTAATAAAGCATACAAAGTAGTTTCTAACAAAGAATTTAACGCATACAAACACTTAGAGTGAGAAAGTACCATTATAATATAATTTATAATATCAATTGATACTATTTCTATCTTACTTATAATTTACTTTGTTAGAAACAGAATTTTCTAAATAACTCCAATCATATATAAACCCAATCGTTCTGCATAAAATTTTCAACCAAAACAAAACATATGAAGGATAACATCCCTATTCAATGAGTATTAACCATGTTAAAAAAAACACCATTGGAATTAGTATTAAACAGAACATTCAAATAATAACATGGTAACAACACCATTGGAATTAGTATTAAACAAAACATATACAAAGTTTAAACTTTTACCAAAACTTAATAAAGTATACCAAGTAGTTTCTAACAAAGAATTTAACGCATACAAACACTTAGAGTGAGAAAGTATACCTCTCTTTTTAAACAGAGACTGCACAAGGATTTGTTGAATATCTACCGGATGATGAAACAGTCCTCGTCCTTTATAAATTGGAGAAACCCCATGGAACACAGATAAAATAAACAATAAGTTAGATAAACTTCAAGAACTTCAAAAACCCTAACTTTCAATTCAAATAGATAACAATAATATCGATAATGAAGATCTGGTAGGTAAAAACCAATAGAACACAGACAAAATAAAAAAAAAGGTAGATAAATTTCAAAGATTGTAAAACCCTAAATCTGCATTCATAAAAACAACAACACAGTCGATATTTAAGTTCTGTTAACGAAAAACCCATCAAACAAACATAAAATAAACAAAAAAAATACCTAAACCTAAAATTTTTAAAAACCCTAGATTTGGATTAACAACAGCAACAGAAACACGAAACTGAAGGCATAGTAGGAATAAATTTCAAGAACTTCAAAAACCCTAACTTTCAATTCAAATAGACAACGAAAAAATATCCATAATGAAGATCTGGTAGGTAAAAACCCATAGAACACAGACAAAATAAACAAAAAGGTAGATAATTTTCAAATATTGAAAAACCCTAAATCTGGGTTCACAAAAACAAACACACAATCGATATTTAACTTCTGTTAACGAAAAACCCAACGAAAAAACATAAAATAAACAAAAAGATACCTAAACTTCAAAGTTTTAAAAACCCTAGATTGAGATTAAGAACAGCAACAGAAACTCGAAACCGAAGGAATGGTAGGAATAAAACCGAAAAATGGAAGAGAGAAATTGAATGAAGAAGTCATAACATACCTTAGACAAATGATGAACTTTGGAGCAAACGATCGCCGGGAAGAACGAAGAAATCGCCATCGAGAGAAAAGTCTAGGGTTTCTATGGACTCGTTTGAAGAATACGTAAAAGACAATGGTGAAGTAAATCGGAGGATCCGGAAAAGGGAGGATCCGCGTTTTTTTAAAACCGGGTCTTTCCCAATGTGTAGATTTTAAAAATGGTAGTTGCTGAAGTGGAGGGTTCTTATTGGTTGAGAGAATTTTTTTTATTGCTATTTTTAGTAAAAAAGTAAGTCTTTTAATAATATATATAGATTATCGTGGTTAGGTTCGTTACAGAATCAGTCTTATATGTATAACTTGTACTGTAGAATCAATCTTGATCTTTAGATTTGGATGATTAATGGTTGAGATTATAACTAAATATGCAGTTTTTAACGAAATATGCAGATTACATAAATTGAATGATAGTCATAATCTCTATAATTAATCATCCAAATCTAAAGACTGTAATTGATTTTATGGGTTTTGTATATTAGGCTGGTTTTGTATTAATCATAGTTGGTATTTTAACTATCACAATTCTGCTACTTTAATCTTTCAACTTTAATTAAAGTGGTAATTATGGTATTTTATGATCTATTTTGTGGTGAGAAAGAGTCTTTTTAATGGTGAATGTTTACCAAGTCTGTTGAATTCTCTTCATGTGCACTGCATATGAGAGCATTTAAGTCACTTTACTCTTTTTTTGATTTTTAAATCATTTTAAACATTATTTAATTTTTGGAAATAATAAAATGCTCACTCTCTGTCAATTATTTCACTCTCATCTATATCTTTCTCTCCTCTCTACCTCTCTCTCATTCGACTCTCTAAGAACATCACCGCTCACCACTACAAACTACAACCACAAGCACCGTTCTCTCCAAAAACCACCACCGCACCCAATGTTCTTTACTATCGCACACACCACCACTAGAAACTATAACCACGACCACCGTTCCCTCTAAAAACCACCACTGTACCCCATCTTATCCACCATCGCAACCCCATCTTCTCCACCATTGCACCACATCCTCTCCATTGCCGCACACACCGCCGCGAGAAACCACAACTCACAACCACCGTTGACCACCTTGGATCTTTGTTATCTTCAACCAAACAACCATCCTGGAACTAAAACCCCATTTATTAAACCATGAATTAGCCCTAACTAACAAAAAACCCTAAAAACAATTTTGAAGAAGCAAACCCTTTTAACCTTTTTTGATGGTCCAAACAACTTTAGATCCTTATAACCTTCATCACAAATAGTAGAAAGTGCCCTATCACAACCCTCTTCAACGTTAGAGGCAGGAGATCACCTCACAGGGGCTAGTCATATAGAGTGGGTGTTTGTGTGTGTATGTGTATAAGAGAGAGATAAGGAAGAGGAGGGAAGAGATCTGGATGGTGGTGGTGAAGGCAACGATGATCGTAAAGCCAAAGTCAATTGTAGTGGTAGTCACTAGAGTGTGAAGAGTCACCGATGTTTTAGAGTTATGAAGAAAAAATGGGGTCCGATTGTGGATAAGATGATACAGTTTTAATATTTAGAATAAATATTACGATTTATAAAAATTCAAGTTAATATTAAAATAATAATTTTGAACTCAAACCTACATCCACTCCTTGACCTCTGTCAAGAGTTCCACTAGCACAACGTGCAAAAAGTCTCCTTAGAGCGGAAGAGACCACCGGTTACAATCACCTTTGATACAAAGAAATGATCGCCTCACGATGTTCTAATCCAAGAACACCAAACATGACCTCTTCACCAAGACCCGAAATGCCTCCAACGAGGACTTCTTTGCTTACCATGTAGGACTTCTTTGTCTCCACCGAGGTCTTCAACAAATGCCTTTTTCAAGGACTTGAAAAAAGTTTTCTTCACCAAGAACAAAACCCAAGAACAATGTGGGGAAAATAGTCAAACCCACATGAACAACTAGTTGTACAACTAGCACTATCTCTCAAGAAATGAAATCTCACCAACACCAACAATGGTGTGTACAAATGATTTCACCCTCTACAAATCAAGAGTCAAATGAATGGGTATATGAAGCTCTTGTATTCTCTCTCTTGCTCTCTCTTGATCACAATGAGTTGTTTAAAGTATATATGCTTTGATATTTGAAGATTAAACAACTCAAGAATCACACATATAAAATATAAAGATGAAAGATCACAAGTATGTGATGAAATGTTACAGAGAAATTTTTGTGCAAGAGGATGAAAGATTGGACAGTCGCAACTCATGGTCGACCATGGCCTGTGACCGTGGGTTTCCCACACAACTTTATTTGACAACTCAAAAATGTTACCATTGGAGGCTAACAAATACTCACATTTTTTTATCATAAAATAGTACAAAACCCATTAAAAATAATATTTTATTGTGTACTATTTATTGGTATTTGTGAGATGAATTATTTAGTTGGTTTGACACTAATATTAAGGATATTAGAATGAGTGGATGAGAGTACACCACATAAAGTGGGTTGTACCTTCTTGGCACAAATATCAAGAAAGTTGTATATTTTGTATTTTGATTTCTTCCACTTTATCACAATACCCAAGATAATAATACCTCTTTAAATATATCTCACACATACAACTTGAAAGATTAAGTGCTTGATCAGTACATATATTAATGAAATTGTTGCTCGACACAGTGTTCCTCTATCTATTGTCTCTGATACGGATACACGGTTTGTCTCAAACTTCTGGAGCAGTCTTCAACGGGAGCTTGGTACTCGTGTTCATTTGAGTACCGTATACCATCCACAGACGGATAGTCCGAAAGGACTATCCAAACTCTTGAAGACATGCTACGCACATGTGTACTTGAATATGGTGGCTCGTGGGATTCTCATTTGCCTTTGATTGAGTTTGCTTATAATAACTCATATCATTCTAGTATTGGTATGCCACCGTATAAGATGCTTTATGGTAGGTGTTGTCGCACACCTATCTATTGGCTTGAACCAGGGGAGAAACAGTATGTTGGACTTGATCTGGTCCAGATTACTACTGATAAAGTTAAGCTTGCATGTGAGAAGCTTAAAGCAGCCAGAGACAGACAAAAGATGTATGTAGATCCGAAACGCATGCCGGTTACCTTTGAAATAGGTGATCAGGTATTCTTGAAGGTTTCTCCCTGGAAGGGTGTTATCAGATTCGGCAGGAAGAACAAGCTGAGTCCGCGATACATTGGTCCTTTCAGAATTATCCAAAAAGTCAACGAGCAGACAGTATCTTTGGAGTTACCTCCAGAGTTATCAGGTATTCATAATACCTTCAATGTTTGCTATTTTCGTAAGTGCAAGGTGGATGAAGATCAGATTCTACCCTTGCATGATCTGAAAGTTGATTCTTCTACACGGCTCGTGGAAGAATTGGTCGAGAGTCTGAACACGAAGACTAAGCCGGCTGAGAAAGAAGACAATTCAGCTGGTCTTGGTCAAATGGAAGCACAAACTCGGGTCAAACCTGACTTGGGAGACCGAGGAGGATATGGGGGCCCACTATCCCCATCTATTTTCTTAAAGTAGATTCCGAGGACGAAATCTTTTTAAGAGGGGTAGATTTGTAACAACCTCAGATTGAGCCTAGTCGTGTTCGAATCTGGTATGTCTAAAATTCTATTTAAATATTGAATAAGAGAAATTATATATATATAATTGATTATTTGGGAAAATAGAAGAAAATAATAAAAAAATGATAATATTAAAATATTATTAAAATAGATAAGAATAATAAATTATTAAATGGTTTAAAACGAGGTTTCCAAAAATATCCCCGTTGTTAAAACGGGTACTCGTGCGTTAAATTGTAAGTTGAAAAGGGAAACAAGGTACCCACTTATGGATAATATTGACCCACAAGTAGGCACCTCCTGATGTATACTCACGTGAGACACAAAACACAGACAACTCTTTTTCTTATCTCTCTTTGTGTTCTTTGTAGGTTTATTCAAGAAGAAGAAATCAATTGAAGAAATCATCAAGCTACAATCTTTGCTGCTGAAATTCATTTGCAATCTGTTGTAAATCATCTACTTCATCTTCTCCACCTTCAACTTGTAAGCTTTCTTCCTTAAATCACCATGTTCTTGATTTTTGACCATTTAGGTTAAATGGGTCAAATTTCCAAATTGACTTCTACAATTGATTCTATTGATTCCAATCTGTTCCTATATCATTTCTAAGTCACAAACAATTAGATTCTTGAATTAAAGTAGAGTTTTTGATTGAATTCTTGAATTAAAGTGCAAATGGGTCAAAATGGAGATTTTGATCCCAATCCTTGAATTTGATGTTAAAGTATGAATTGATAGTTGTTTCAAGCTTAGTTTAGGTACCTCTTTCATATGTGAACACTAGAAATTGGATTGGAATCGATTGGTTGTATTTTGGGGTTGAAAATCGTAAAAATAGGGGCTGGAAATCGCACTGGTCTGTGCAGACTTGCTTGCGGGCGCAAGGGGTATTGCTTACGGGCGCAAGCAGTTCTATGCCCTTGTGGGCGCAAGCAACCTTGCTTGTGGCCGCAAAGAACCCTGTTCCAGCATACAGTTTGTTGTTTCGAGTTATTCTGATATATGGGGTATTTGTTTAGGTGAGCCTGACAACCGAGAAGACTCGGAACATTATAATAATCAGTTTAAGCCCGTCAGGTGAGTGCCTGATAACATAACGATTAATATATCTATAACATATATTAACAATGATTAGAGAATTGTATACCATGATTTGTACACGCACTTGTTTAAGTGTAGGTTGCATGATGATGCTAGACTTAACATGTTGACACAGTATAGTATGCACTTGATTAGGTGTATGCTATGATGATAAATGATTGTATGCGCGCATTGATGATCCGATTGAATCAGATTATTTTTTTGTGAATGGTCTGGATCTTATGGACAAAGCTGTCCTGGACAAAGCTGTCCTACAATAAAAACAAAGTTGTTCTACTTTAAGGACAAAACTGTCCTCTGCGGGTATAGATTATGGCTGTACTAAGAGGAATCGGTTGATTCAAAAACGCTATGGTGGACCGCTTTACAGCTCACCCACCGGAGCGGTTGGTCTGGTACCCCAGTTTGGTGCATTGAGCCGGGTTAGCTCCTATGCGAGATATGTTACCTTCTGAATACGCCAGCTCATCGTGAGATGCTAGGATAGAACTATGTGAGCATGATTGATGATATGTGATATGTTTATATTGATTGCATGCTATTTGGTACTCACTAGCTATTATAGCTAACAGATGCTACTCCTCACATGTGCAGGTGATCCTCAATGAGCTTGGGAGCCTGCGGGTAGCTTACTTTCTTAGGAGGAACAATATCTTTTGTTAAATTCTGATAATATATTATGTTGTAATAGATAATGGTCGAACAGTTCAGTGACAGTAACACCAAACTGAGTATGTGGCAATTTTTGATTGAATAATGTTCGCCACTTGTTTTAATTCCGCAGCGTGTTTTTATATCAAAATTATAAATTAGTATTTTAAAAAGAAAATTTGGTTCTCGAAAGCACGGTGTTACAAGCTGGTATCAGAGCCTAAGTTTGAGTGAATAGGGTATTTGAAAGAGTACTCAGTCTCAAATTCAGGCTCGACCATTAGTTAAAGTGTTCCTCGGGAGGTATTGGGGTGTGAGAGAGATTGATATGATTCACATGACTGATATTGTTGTTGCTTATTTGATTAACATGATTAATCAAGTATGAAAAGTATACTAAGTATATATGACTTTAATGATCTAACAGAATATAGAGACTAGTAATGGCCGGAGGAAGCGATAGAGAAACGTATATCCGTGAACTAGAAGCACGATTGAAAGCAGCAGCGGAACATGCACCTGTTCCTACTTCTGAGAAGAAAATGGCCGTGGGCCTGAAAGAGTTTCTATCTTGTAAACCACCTACTTTTGATGGTGGTATGGATCTGTCTGTTACTGAAAGATGGATCCGTGATATCGAGTTGGCCTTTGAAACCAGCAAAGTAGAGGAATCAAAGAAAGTAGCATATGCTCGGAAGATGCTTCGTGGCCGAGCAGCGGCATGGTATGACACAATGATTGCATCTACTCCAGCTGCAGTCAGGGATGCTTTCTTGTGGTCCGATTTTCTAAGAATTCTTCGGGCCCAATACTGTTCTGCACAAGCTTTGGAGAGTGTGGATAATGAGTTCAGAGCCTTGACTAAAGGCAACAAGACAGTGGAGGAGCTTATTACCAAATTCACAGATCTGGTTAGATTTGTGCAACACACTCTACCTGATGAAGAGGCGAAAATTAATAGATTCGCCATGGCATTACCACCAGAGTACCGGTCTTCTATCCAGTTTGCTACCACATTGCATAAGGCTTTTGATATTGCTCGTCGATACGAGAGTGACCATGCACAACAGGCCGGGGGAACTTCCAAAAGGAAGTTTGAATAGTCTTCGGGGTCAAAGGGTACAGGTGGAGGATCGTGGCAGCGACAGCAACCTCAGCAACAGGGGGGTTCGAGGTACAGTCCTTCAGATGACTTGTGGTGTGCTCAGTGTCGAACCAAGCACATGGGGCATTGCACCAGGGATACTGCATGGTGTCCTAAGTGCGGGCAGAAGGGGCATAGAGCGGATAAATGCGGGTATAAAGACAATGTGTGCTACAAGTGCCTCAAACCGGGACATCGTTCAGTTGATTGCAGATCGGGTCCTAACCCTGGATCAGGAGGAGCCGGAGGATCTTCCTCAGGTCGAGGGAAGATTGTTGCGCCACATGCTCCGGGCAGGGCATACTAGATGACTGCCGATGAGGCAAAGACGGTAGGTGATGTGATCACTGGCACCTTTCTCATTAATAATTCTCTTGCCTGTGTTTTATTTGATTTAGGAGCAACATATTCTTTCATCTCTGCATCTTTATGTGCTAAGCTACAACTGCCTATCTGTACACTGATTGATCCATTAGGCGTTGAAGTTGCTAGTGGTAGGATAGTCTTTGTTGTTCATAGAGTTCCTATCGCATTGATTGATATTGACGGGACTAGTTTCCGTGTCTCATTTCTTTTTATGCCGATTGCCGGGTTTGATGTAGTAATCGGGATAGATTGGCTCAGCAATCAAAATGCTAAGATTATTTGCTCTAAAAAGATCATCAAAATTCCTTTCTCTGATGGGTCATATGCTGTGGCTCGTGGTGAAGGAAGAACTTCTGAAACTCCATTGATTTCTCTGATGAAAGCTCGCAAATTTGTAGCGAAGTGTAACGTCCCAAATTTTTTTTAAACATAGCAATTAAATATATGCAAACCATTACCAAAATCAACTGTTACAAATGTAGCATCGTCAATGTTAATTGTTTGTTACAACGGAAGCGAATAGAAATATAAAATTGTTTGACTGATAGTTGAGTTAAAAACATGAAACGCTACGGTCGCCGCCATCATGCCGGAGCCTTGCCCTTGTCCATTCTCGAGGGACCTGAAACATAACGGAAAGGGGTAAGCACAAAGCTTAGTGAATCACCACTACCCTTACCTTCGCATGAATCACATCCTGCCATCTAGTAACACATAACTAGGGACTCGACCTCTGCCGCATCTCGGGTCCCACCCGTTTGATGCCTAAACCGGGCCTCGCCCGTTATGACTCATCACAGGTCCCACCTTTAGATGAAGTCATTTGCCCCGACCGACGACGAAGGCATGGTTGGTTACTAACATCTCACAATGATAACACATCATAACTTATCACATTTAAGCACATACTTGGCAACGATAAACATCATACATATCACTTACACATTACGGGAAATAAAGTAAGTTAGGTTAACTCACCTGAATGACGACACAGTAAAGTCAGAAATACTTCTCGACACTGCTTTGACTAACAGATCCTGACAGTAAACCTACAACACAGTTGCTAAGTCGGGTCAAGTACAATCCTCCAAGTCCTACGAGTCAATACCGGCATTAACCTTAACATACTAGCACAACTATTACAAGTCGGATGGGCATAAACATAGGTTCACATACGCATGTAACGAAAAGAATGCAAACATCAAAATCCACAAAACCGCGGATGCGTCGCGTCCAACAAGCTGACGCGTCGCGTCAAGGTAAAATGTCGGATTTCAACTGTCGGATTTCAAACTGTGGGATTTCATAACTTCCGGATTTCAACTGTCGGATTTCGGGCATGGTATCATGAAATATGTGAAAGTCGCATGGAATAACAAGTAAGTCGCATGGAACATTAGATAAGTCGCATGAGTGTATCAAAAGTCGCATGAAGTGTTTATGCATAGCTGAAAGTCGCATGGGCCATCTTATATACACATAAGTCGCATGAATCATATAGAAGTTTACATGAAAGTTGCATGAACAGTCGCATGGCACAAAAGTGTCGCATGAACATAAGTGTTGCATGGAGTTTAAGTCGCATTAATGCAAGTGTCGCATGGAGTATAAGTCGCATGAATGCAAGTGTCACATGACACATGGAACAATAAGTCGCATGGCTCACGAGCCCAAAAACCCCAGTTACAGTCTCATTTTAAATTTCTGAGATCCTTCAAAACTTAACCAATTCATGCCATTTTTGTCCCAAAAGCTTCCTAACAGTAAATAAACAATTCCTTTTGAAGATAAACAATTACCAACTCGATTTCCAAGCCTAGAATCTCGTTTTTGTTTCTCAAATGGTGTTTCACTAAAAACCCAAGAACAGGGAATGAATCTCAACTAAAACCTTTCTTTAAACATCTAGAATTTTCTCAATCTTCTCATACAAGACATGATACAAGGTTTAGAGCTATTACCTGATGATTTCTTGATGGTTTGGCTCAAAATCTCTGCCTTGCTTTCTTCCTCCTTCTTCTTGGTTGAACTCACGTACACACACCCACACTTTCTCTCTCTCAAGGTTGAATGAAGAAGAGAATGAATGGAACAGTAACCTCCCCTTGGAGGCTGTGCCCTAATCCCCATTATATACATATTCTATCCTGGGCCAAGCCCATTCTTTAAAACTTCTTGGGCCAACTTAGAAAGATCAAGAAAATGGGGCTAACCCACTAATCCCAAGTATACTTATACATATATGAACTTTCCAACTCTATCTCTTAAAATTGAAGCAACATAATAATACTAATAATAATAACTCGTGATATTCATATATATATATATATACATACATACATACATATATATATATATATGTATATTATGCCAATACTCGTAAATTGCAAATTTACATCATGATAATACAGGATTCCGAAAATGGACATTACAACTCTCCCCCATTAAAACACGACTTCATCATCGAAGTCATTCTTCGAACAGTTCGGGGTAATTCATCCTCATTTCGCTTTCGGGTACCCAAGTCCATTCCGATCCTCTGCGGTGCTCCCACTGTACCTTGACTATCCCAATCTGCTTCTTTCTGAGAGTCTTGGTCTTCCGTTCAAGTATCGCCACTGGTTTCTCTACGTAATTCAGCTTGTCATCCACCACAATATCCTCCATAGGTACGAACGTCGACTCGTCAGCTAGGCACTTCCTTAAGTGTGACATGTGGAAGGTGTTATGAATCCTTGATAGTTCCTCGGGTAGTTCAAGTCTGTACGCTACCTTCCCCACTTGTGCCACTACTTTGAAGGGCCCGATAAACTTTGGGCTCAATTTCCCTCGCTTCCTAAAACGGGTAACTCCCTTCCAAGGCGAAACCTTGAGTAGTACGAAGTCCCCGACTTGAAATTCTAGCTCCGAGCGACGCTTATCCGCGTAACTCTTTTGCTGACTCTGCGCCGCACGTAGTCTTTCGCGGATTTTCTGAATGTTCTAAGTCGTTTTCTGTACCACTTCTGTACTCCCGAGCTCCCTCTGCCCCACCTCACCCCAACAAATAGGGGTTCTACAACGCGTGCCGTACAAAATCTCATACGGAGGCATACCTATACCGGCGTGGAAGCTATTATTATACGAGAATTCTGCTAATGGAAGGTAAATATCCCAGCTGCCCCCGAAGTCTAACACACATGCCCGCAGCATGTCCTCTAAGGTCTGTATCGTCCGCTCACTTTGTCCATCCGTCTGTGGATCGTAAGCTGTACTAAAGTGCAACTTCGTGCCTAGATCACTGTGAAACGTCCCCCAGAATCTAGTATCCCTGTCAGATACTGGCATCCCGTGCCTCGAGATCACCTCTTTCATAAACACATCTGCCATCTTTTCTGACGAGTACGTCTCATTGATCGGGATGAAGTGTGCACTTTTCATCAACCGGTCAACAATGACCCATATAGCGTCATAACCTCTCGGGGTTCGGGGCAACTTGGTTATTAAATCCATTGTGATATGCTCCCCCTTCCACTTCGGTATCTCTAAAGGCTGAACTTTTCCGTGGGGTCTTTGGTGCTTAGCCTTGACTCGAAGGCACGTTAAACATCCTTCTACATACTTTGCTACAGAGCGCTTCATCCCTGGCCACCAATAATCAAGTTTTATATCTCGGTACATCTTCGTAGCCCCCGGATGAATTGAAAATTTAGAGTTATGAGCCTCGTCGAGCAGCGTAAGCCTTGCATCCCCCATACTGGGTACCCAAATTTGTCCATGTTGACTAAGCAAATCTCGACCATCCTTTATGAGCTTAGTTGCTTGACCCGTAATCCGTTCTCTCCTCTGGTTCTCCTCCCTGATTGCTTCCTCCTGGGTGGATCTTATTAAGTGAAATAAGGAGGTGGTTACCGTCAACCGCAAACACTCCACTCGAAGCAGCATGCATCCTGCTTTTCTGCTCAAAGTTTCTGCCACCACATTGGCCTTACCTGGATGATAGAGTATTTCACAATTGTAATCCTTCATGAGGTCTAGCCACCGTCGTTGTCTCATATTCAAGTTCTTCTGATCTTCGAAGTACTTCAAACTCTTGTGATCTGTGTAGATCGTACACTTTACTCCGTACAGGTAATGTCTCCGGATCTTCAGTAAGAAAACTACTGCCGCGAGTTCTAGGTCATGCGTGTGATAGTTGCCCTTGTGCAGTTTCAATTGTCGTGACACATATACTATGACTTTACCTCTTTGCATTAACACACACCCCAACCCACAGTGAGAAGCGTCGCAGTAAACTACAAGATCCTCCATCTCTTCGGGTAGTGTTAACACTGGTGCCTCGCATAGTTTGTTACGTAGGGTATCAAACGCCTTTTGTTGCTCAATTCCCCAAACAAAATCGCATTTTTCTTGGTCAGCTTAGTCAAGGGCACTGCAGTTCTCGAAAAATCTTGGATAAACCTCCGGTAGTACCCTGCTAAGCCCAAAAAGCTTCTGATCCCAGTCGGACTCTTAGGCTGTTCCCATTTCATGACTGCCTCAATCTTAGCCGGATCCACTTTTATGCCATTCTCGTTCACGAGATGACCTAAGAACTATACTTCCCGTAACCAAAATTCACATTTCGAGAACATAGCATAGAGCTTCTCTCGCTTTAGCGTCTCCAAAACTTGCCGTAGGTGTTGCTCGTGCTCCTTCCATGTCCTCGAATACACTAAGATGCCGTCGATAAATACTATGACCGACTTGTCGAGCATCGGTCTGCATACCCTGTTCATAAGATCCATAAACACTGCTGGAGCATTGGTCAAACCAAACGGAATGACCACGAACTCATAATGGCCATACCGCATTTTGAACGCCGTCTTAGTAATATCTTCTTCTTGTACCTTCAACTGATGGTATCCGGAACGAAGGTCGATCTTCGAAAACCATGTAGCTCCCTGAAGTTGATCAAATAGATCGTCGATTCTTGGTAGCGGGTATCTGTTCTTTATGGTGACCTTATTCAGTTCGCGGTAGTCGATGAACATCCTGAAAGACCCGTCCTTCTTCTTGACGAAGAGTATAGGCGCACCCCTGGGCGAACTACTTGGTCTGATGAACCCCTTATCTAACAGTTCCTGGAGCTGACTCATCAATTCCTTCATCTCGGGCAGAGCTAGTCGGTAGGGCGTTTTGGCTATCGGTGCGGCCCCCGGTACTAGGTCGATTCTGAATTCGACCTGACGGTCGGGCGGTATTCCGGGTAGATCCTTCGGAAATACTTCCGGGAATTCTCTGATTACTGGCACATCTGATACTTCTAATGTGCCTTTCTCCTTCTTACCATCAAGTACGTAGGCTAGGAAAGCGGTGCATCCGTGACGAAGGTACTTCCTTGCTTTGGCTACTGTGCAAAATGCCGCTCCTTCCCTTCAGCGTTCCCCCGTGACAACAATTTCTCCCCCACTAAGGGTTTGGATCCTAACTCTCCTCCGATCGCATTTAATGGTAGCTTGATGACGACCTAGCCAATCCATCCCCTCGACGATGTGAAATTCCCTCATGGCAATCGGTATAAGGTCGATAGTAAACTTCTCACCCTCTAGTTCTATCATATTACTCTTATATACACTAGACACGCTTATGGCCTTGTCATCAGCTATTTCTACTTCCAAGGGTACTTCTAGTTTCACAGGTGCTTGGTTGAGGTTTTTGCAAAATGTAAAAGAAACAAACGATCTACTCACGCCAGAATCAAATAAAACAAGTGCAGGTACCGAGTTTACAAGTTGAGTACCTGCAACCACATCAGGCTCCGCTTTGGCTTCTTCGGTGGTCAGCTGGAAGGCTCGACCCCTCCTCTTGGCGGTTTTCCCCTTCCTTTCCTACTCCTTGTAAGCGATCCTCAAACTTGCAGGTACCACAGCCTTCACTTCCCCCTTGTTCAGTTGGGGACATTCTGACCTCAAGTGTCCCGGCATATAGTAGTTGAAACATACCCTTGCCCCTCCCCTACAATCCTTGCTCAAGTGGCCTGGTTGTCCACACTTGAAACAACCTGGCCATCCCAATTTAAATTCTCCCGCATGATTCCTTCCTCACTTCTTACACCTTACTGGTTCCTTTTTCCCTCCCAGCTTGCATTGAAAACTTGAATTTCTTGTTAGCCCCTGTTGTATGCTCAATCTTTCTCTTGCTCTGCCTCTAAACTTCTTGCTTTTCCAATTCAATCTCCCGGGCCCTGGCGGCCCCCATCATCTGCTCTAGAGTTTGGTACTTCGAAGAATCCATGAATTCACGGATTTCCGACTTCAACACCCTCATGTACCTGAACATCTTCATTTTCTCATTGGCTACGTACTCTGGGCAAAAACGGGACCTTGCAAGGAATTCAGCTCCGTGATGGATTCAGCAGTTTGCTTCATGGCAAGGAATTCATTCGTGATCTTTTCGACCTCAATTTGCGATTTTTCTGTAAACATCTCCTTAAAATTCTCCTAGGTTGAGTCAACCAGCGCTTCACCCTTTTGTAACATCAGCAGCGACCACCAGTCCTTTGCTGCTCCACGCAGCAAGTTAACGGCAAAGAGGACCTTACGGTCTGCCGGACAATAGCTAGTACGGAAAGCAGATTCAACCTCGGCTATCCATCGGGTACTCAGGACTGGGTCGGGTTTTCCTTCGAACACAGGCGGGTTGCAAGCTGCAAAGTCACGATAGGTGCACCCACCTTGGTTGGCCCCTAAGTTCTAGGGACGGCGGTTAGCTTCCTTCGCAGCCAACTCC
Source organism: Dittrichia graveolens (assembly GCA_038502395.1). Classification (NCBI taxonomy): domain Eukaryota; kingdom Viridiplantae; phylum Streptophyta; class Magnoliopsida; order Asterales; family Asteraceae; genus Dittrichia; species Dittrichia graveolens. The sequence continues at coordinate 53,810,171 of JARJIL010000007.1, read as the reverse complement.
TTCGTCACCGTCTCCATAACCATTCTTTCCATCTGTTCAGCCATTTGTTCAAACATGTTAGGGAGGATTTGTTCCAAGGCCCTCCCTATCGTTGCTACAAGCCCATCGTCCACGGGAGGATCCACGGTTCCTACCCCGGCGGCTACTATGGGTATTTCCGTCTGGCGTCTTGGATCAGTCTCGGCTGTGTAACTTGTAACCTCCCCATCCCGGGGCACATTGGCGGGACCCCCCGCTAGTGGGTTTGGATTCTTTCTTGTGTTAACCATTCTGAAGTATAGATAACGCACTGTAAGTTAGGTAGGCGTTACTGCATATAACTTCCTAACGTATTCATTACTATCAGCATCCCTACGTGCACTAAGGCCACCCTAGCTACATACACGTCATGACATACAAGTAACCCCTCACCAGATTCACAAGATTCCTCATGATTCTGTCAAGCTCTAGTGTGTACCGTGTGCCTATAACAATATAGGCCTTCATATCATTACTGACACACTATACATACCAGACCTTAGCATCACCAATCGGTCTCTCGATTCACGGGCTTAGGTCATGCATCACTAAAGTTCTAAGCATATAAGCTTCACGTATAAGTTATCATGTATAGGTCGTTACATCTATAACACTTCACCATCAACCTAATATAATATGAACACGATGCTGTTTCTTCTATGCTTCTCCTCTCATGCATGGTTTAAGGTTTTCACACTACACTGACTGTTGCTATTATCTGTTCATAATTATAAGAATAACAATCACATTTCATAACTCATGCAATCAATAAGTGCTTACTAGGACCTTCGGCTCCAGCTGACAGCGCGTTTCAAAATGGTTTAGGAAATTGGTTTAGTTTGAAAATCTCATTTTGAACCAAGGTTTAAGTCCAAACACACCCCTCACGCTCTTGAATCACTTAAACCAAGGCTCTGATACCAAGTTGTAACGTCCCCAAAAAAATATTTTTTTTAAACATAGCAATTAAATATATGCCAACCATTACCAAAATCAACTGTTACAAATGTAGCATCATCAATGTTAATTGTTTGTTACAACGGAAGCGAATAGAAATATAAAATTGTTTGACTGATAGTTGAGTTAAAAACATGAAACGCTACGGTCGCCGCCATCATGCCGGAGCCTTGCCCTTGTCCATTCTCGAGGGACCTGAAACATAACGGAAAGGGGTAAGCACAAAGCTTAGTGAATCACCACTACTCTTACCCTTCGCAGGAATCGCATCCTGCCATCTAGTAACACATAACTAGGGACTCGCCCTCTGCCGCATCTCGGGTCCCACCCGTTTGATGCCTAAACCGGGCCTCGCCCGCTATGACTCATCACAGGTCTCACCTTTAGATGAAGTCATTTTCCCCGACCGACCACGAAGGCACGGTTGGTTACTAACATCTCACAATGATAACACATCATAACTTATCACATTTAAGCACATACTTGGCAACGATAAAAATCATACATATCACTTACACATTACGGGAAATAAAGTAAGTTAGGGTAACTCACCTGAGTGATGACATAGTAAAGTCAGAAATACTTCTCGACACTGCTTTGACTAACAGATCCTGACAGTAAACCTACAACACAGTTGCTAAGTCGGGTCAAGTACAATCCTCCAAGTCCTACGAGTCAATACCGGCATTAACCTTAGCTTACTAACACAATTACTACAAGTCGGATGGGCATAAACATAGGTTCACATACGCTTGTAACAAAAAGAATGCAAACATCAAAATGCACAAAACGGCGGACTCGTCGCGTCCAACAAGCTGACGCGTCGCGTCGAGGTAAAATGTCGGATTTCATAACTTCCCGATTTCAACTGTCGGATTTCAAAATGTCAGATTTCATAACTTCCGGATTTCAACTATGCAGGTGATCCTCAGTGAGCTTGGGAGCCTGCGGGTAGCTTACTTTCTTAGGAGGAACACTATCTTTTGTTAAACTCTGATAATATATTATGTTGTAATAGATAATGGTCGAACGGTTCATTAACAGTAACACCAAACTGAGTAGTTGACAATTTTTGATTGTATAATGTTCGCCACTTGTTTTAATTCCGCTGCGTGTTTTTATATCAAAATTATAAATTAGTATTTTAAAAAGAAAATTTGGTTCTCGAAAGCACGGTGTTACAAGCTGGTATCAGAGCCTAAGTTTGAGTGAATTGGGTGTAATGGCCGGAAGAAGCGATAGAGAAGCGTATATCCGTGAACTAGAAGCATGATTTAAAGCAGCAGAGGAACATGAACCTGTTCCTACTTCTGAGAAGAAAATGGCCGTGGGCCTGAAAGCGTTTCTATCTTGTAAACTACTTACTTTTGATGGTGGTATGGATCTGTCTGTTACTGAAAGATGGATCCGTAATATCGAGCTGGCATTTGAAACCAGCGAAACAGAGGAATCAAAGAAAGTAGCATATGCTCGGAAGATGCTTCGTGGCCGAGCAGCGGCATGGTATGACACAGTGATTGCATCTACTCCAACTGCAGTCAGAGATGCTTTCTCGTGGTCCGATTTTCTGAGAATTCTTCGGGCCCAATACTGTTTTGCACAAGCTTTGGAGAGTGTGGATAATGAGTTCAGAGCCTTGACTAAAGGCAACAAGACAGTGGAGGAGCTTATTACCAAATTCACAGATCTGGTTAGATTTGTGCAACACACTCTACCTGATGAAGAGGCGAAAATTAATAGATTCGCCATGGCATTACCACCACAGTACCGGTCTTCTATCCGGTTTGATACCACATTGCATAAAGCTTTTGATATTGCTCGTCGATACGAGAGTGACCATGCACAACAGGCCGGGGGAACTTCCAAAAGGAAGTTTGAATAGTCTTCAGGGTCAAAGGGTACAGGTGGAGGATCGTGGCAGCGACAACAACCTCAGCAACAGGGGGTTCGAGGTACAATCCTTCAGATGACTTGTGGTGTGCTTAGTGTCGAACCAAGCACACGGGGCATTGCACCAGGGATTCTCTTACCTGTGTTTTATTTGATTCAGGAGCAACATATTCTTTCATCTCTGCATCTTTATGTGCTAAGCTACAACTTCCTATCTGTACACTGATTGATCCATTAGGCGTTGAAGTTGCTAGTGGTAGGATAGTCTCTGTTGTTCATAGAGTTCCTATCGCATTGATTGAATTGACGGGACTAGTTTCCCTGTCTCATTTCTGTTTATGCCGATTGCTGGGTTTGATGTAGTAATTGGGATAGATTGGCTCAGCAATCAAAATGCGGAGATTATTTGCTCTAAAAAGATCATCAAAATTCCTTTCTCTGATGGGTCATATGTCGTGGCTCGTGGTGAAGGAAGAACTTCTGAAACTCCATTAATTTCTCTGATGAAAGCTCGCAAATTTGTAGCAAAGTGTAACGTCCCAAAAAATTATTTTTTTAAACATAGCAATTAAATATATGCTAACCATTACCAAAATCAACTGTTACAAATGTAGCATCATCAATGTTAATTGTTTGTTACAACGGAAGCGAATAGAAATATAAAATTGTTTGACTGATAGTTGAGTTAAAAACATGAAACGCTACGGTCGCCGCCATCATGCCGGAGCCTTACCCTTGTCCATTCTCGAGGGACCTGAAACATAACGGAAAGTGGTAAGCACAAAGCTTAGTGAATCACCACTACCCTTACCTTCGCATGAATCACATCCTGCCATCTAGTAACACATAACTAGGGACTCGCCCTCTGCCGCATCTCGGGTCCCACTCGTTTGATGCCTAAACCGGGCCTCGCCCGCTATGACTCATCACAGGTCCCACCTTTAGATGAAGTCATTTGCCCCGACCCACCACGAAGGCACGGTTGGTTACTAACATCTCACAATGATAACACATCATAACTTATCACATTTAAGCACATACTTGGCAACGATAAACATCATACATATCACTTACACATTACGGGAAATAAAGTAAGTTAGGTTAACTCACCTGAGTGACGACACAGTAAATTCAGAAATACTTCTCGACACTGCTTTGACTAACAGATCCTGACAGTAAACCTACAACACAGTTGCTAAGTCGGGTCAAGTACAATCCTCCAAGTCCTACGAGTCAATACCGGCATTAACCTTAGCTTACTAACACAACTACTACAAGTCGGATGGGCATAAACATAGGTTCACATACGCATGTAACAAAAAGAATGCAAACATCAAAATCCACAAAATTGCGGACGCGTCGCGTCCAACAAGCTGACGCGTCGCGTCGAGGTAAAATGTCGGATTTCATAACTTCCGGATTTCAACTGTCGGATTTCATAACTTCCTGGTGTCATGAAATATGTGAAAGTCGCATGAAATAACAAGTAAGTCGTATGGAACATTAGATAAGTTGCATGAGTGTATCAAAAGTAGCATGAACTGTTTATGCATAGCTGAAAGTCGCATGGGCCATCTTATATACACATAAGTCGCATGAATCATATAGAAGTTAACATGAAAGTCACATGAACAGTCGCATGGCACAAAAGTGTCGCATGAACATAAGGGTCGCATGGAGTACAAGTCGCATTAATGCAAGTGTCGCATGGAGTATAAGTCGCATGAATGCAAGTGTCACATGACACATGGAACAATAAGTTGCATGGCTCACGAGCCCAAAAACCCTAGTTACAGTCTCCTTTTAAATTTCTGAGATCCTTCTAAACTTAACCAATTCATGCCATTTTTGTCCCAAAAGCTTCCTAACAGCAAATAAACAATTCCTTTTGAAGATAAACAATTACCAACTCGATTTCCAGGCCTAGAATCTCATTTTTGTTTCTCAAATGGTGTTTCACAAAAAACCCAAGAACAGGGAATGAATCTCAACTAAAACCTTTCTTTAAACATATAGAATTTGCTCAATCTTCTCATACAAGACATGATACAAGGTTTAGAGCTATTACCTGATGATTTCTTGATGGTTTGGCTCAAAATCTCTGCCTTGCTTTCTTCCTCTTTCTTCTTGGTTGAACTCACTTACACACACCCACACTTTCTCTCTCTCTCTCAAGGTTGAATGAAGAAGAGAATGAATGGAACAGTAACCTCCCCTTGGAGGTTGTGCCCTAATCCCCATTATATACATATTCTGTCCTGGGCCAAGCCCATTCTTTAAACCTTCTTGGGCCAACTTAGAAAGATCAAGAAAATGGGGCTAACCCACTAATCCCAAGTATACTTATACATATATGAACTTCCCAACTCTATCTCTTAAAATTGAAGCAACATAATAATAGTAATAATAATAACTCGTGATATTCATATATATATATATATACATACATACATATATATATATATTACGCCAATACTCGTAAATTGTGAATTTACATCATGATAATACTGGATTCCGAAAATGGACATTACAACTCTCCCCCACTAAAACACGACTTCATCCTCGAAGTCATTCTTCGAACAGTTCGGGGTAATTCATCCTAATTTCACTTTCGGGTACCCAAGTCCATTCCGATCCTCTGCGGTGCTCCCACTGTACCTTGACTATCCCAATCTGCTTCTTTCTGAGAGTCTTGGTCTTCCGTTCAAGTATCGCCATTGGTTTCTCTAGGTAATTCAGCTTGTCATGCACCATAATATCCTCCATAGGTACGAACGTCGACTCGTCAGCTAGGCACTTCCTTAAGTGTGACATGTGGAAGGTGTTATGAATCCTTGATAGTTCCTCGGGTAGTTCAAGTCTGTACGCTACCTTCCCCACTCGTGCCACTACTTGGAAGGGCCCGATAAACTTTAGGCTCAATTTCCCTCGCTTCCTAAAACGGATAACTCCCTTCCAAGGCGAAACCTTGAGTAGTACGAAGTCCCAGACTTGAAATTCTAGCTCCGAGCGATGCTTATCCGCGTAACTCTTTTGCTGATTCTGCGCCGCACATAGTCTTTCGCGGATTTTCTGAATGTTCTAAGTCGTTTCTGTACCACTTCTTTACTCCCGAGCTCCCTCTGCCCCACCTCACCCCAGCAAATAGGGGTTCTACAACACCTGCCGTACAACATCTCATACGGAGGCATACCTATACCGGTGTGGAAGCTATTATTATACGAGAATTCTGCTAATGGAAGGTAAATATCCCAGCTGCCCCCGAAGTCTAACACACATGCCCGCAGCATGTCCTTTAAGGTCTGTATCGTCTGCTCACTTTGTCCATCTGTCTGTGGATCGTAAGCTGTACTAAAGTGCAACCTCGTGCCCAGATCACTGTGAAACTTCCCCCAGAATCTAGTATCCCTGTCAGACACTGGCACCCCGTGCCTCGAGATCACCTCTTTCATAAACACATCTGCCATCTTTTCTGACGAGTACGTCTCATGGATCGGGATGAAGTGTGCACTTTTCGTCAACCGGTCAACAATGACCCATATAGCGTCATAACCTCTCGGGGTTCGGGGCAACTTGGTTATTAAATCCATTGTGATATGCTCCCACTTCCACTTCGGTATCTCTAAAGGCTGAACTTTGTCAAAAAGAAAGACGGGACGATGCGGATGTGCATTGACTACAGGGAGCTGATTAAGCGAACTGTAAAGAATAAGTACCCTCTTCCTCGTATTGATGATCTGTTTGATCAACTTCAGGGTGCTACATGTTTTCCAAAGATAGATCTTCGTTCTAGTTTTCATCAAGTCCGCGTACGTGATGAAGATATTCCCAAGACGGCTTTAAGGACGAGATATGGGCATTATGAGTTTTTGTGACGCCTTTCGGATTAACGAATGCTCCAGCTATATTTATGGATCTTATGAATCGGGTCTATCGTGCCTTTCTTGACAAATTTTTCATTGTATTCATCGATGACATACTTATTTATTCCAGATCTGAAGCAGAACACGAGGCACATCTTCGCATAGTTCTTGACACTCTGATGCGAGAACAATTGTATGCAAAATTCTCTAAATACGAGTTCTGGCTCGAAAAGATACACTTCCTTAGGCATTTGATAAGCAAGGATGGTGTAATGGTTGATCCTGCCAAGGTTGAGGCAGTGATGAATTGGGGAATTCCTAAAACTCCATCGGATATTGGTAGCTTCTTAGGACTTGCCGGTTACTATCGGTGATTCATTTAGAATTTTTCCAAGATTGCAGGTCCTCTGACAAAGCTTACATGAAAGGATGTTCCCTATTCGTGGTCTGATGAACAAGATAAGGCCTTCCAGACATTGAAGCAACTATTATGTCAAGCTCAAATTCTGACTCTGCCAAATGGGTCCGAAGATTTTATCGTTTATTGTGATGCTTCTTACGCAGGTTTGGGAAGTATCCTTATCCAGAAGGACAAAGTGATAGCTTATGCTTCCCGCCAACTAAAGCCACATGAGAAGAGCTATCCGACTCACGATCTGGAGTTGGCAGCTGTTGTCTTTGCTCTGAAACTATGGCGCCACTACTTGTATGACACCAAATGTGTGGTATTCACTGATCATAAGAGCCTCTAGTATGTTTCTACACAGAAGGAGCTCAATATGAGGCTACGCTGGTGGATAGAGTTGATAAATGACTATGAATGTGAAATCAAATACCACCCGGGCAAGGTTAATGTGGTGGCTGATGCATTAAGCCGAAAGGGCTCCACAGATACCATTAAATTCATGAAAATCATTGTTGTTTATGATCTTATTAATCGATTGAAGGAGGCTCAGCAAGAAGCCTTAACAGAAGCTAATCTGAAGGCTGAAGTTATGTCAAAGATGAAGGAGCAGCTACAAGATGACATCAGGGGATTGAAGACATACAGGTCCCGAATCTAGGTACCTAGCATCGGAGGGAACCGGGAATTAATCTTGAAGGAGGCGCACAGTTCTCGTCTATCTGTTCATCCTGGGTGCACTAAAATGTACCATGATCTTAAGGCAATTTACTGGTGGCTTACATTGAAGCGTGACATTGCTTCATATGTGGAGAAATGTCAGATCTGTGCACAGGTGAAGACCGAGGACCAAAGACCCTATGGTAATTTGCAACAATTACCAATTCTAGAATGGAAATGGGACAACATCACTATGGATTTTGTTACTAAACTGCTCAGGACTTCAAAAGGGCATGACATGATCTGGGTGATTGTTGATAGACTCACCAAGAGTGCACACTTCCTAGCTGTTAATGAATCATCTTCTATGCCTCGTCTTGCTCAACTATAAATTAATGAAATTGTTGCTCGACATGGTGTTCCTCTATCTATTGTCTCTGATAGGGATACACGGTTTGTCTCACACTTCTGGAGTAGTCTTTAATGGGAGCTTGGTACTCGTGTTCATTTGAGTACCATACCATCCACAGACAAACGGACAGTCCGAAAGGACTATCCAAACTCTTGAAGACATGCTACTCACATGTGTACTTGAATACGGTGGCTTGTGGGATTCTCATTTGCCTTTGATTGAGTTGGCTTATAATAACTCACATCATTCTAGTATTTGTATGCCACCGTATGAGATGCTTTATGGTAGGTGTTGTCGCACACCTATCTGTTGGCTTGAACCAGGGGAAAAACAGTATGTTGGACCTAATCTGGTCCAGATTACTGCTGATAATGTTAAGCTTGCACGGGAGAAGCTTAAAGCAGCCAGAGACAGACAAAAGATGAATGCAGATCCGAAACGTAGACCGATTACCTTTGAAATAGGTGATCGGATATTCTTGAAGGTTTCACCCTGGAAGGGTGTTATTAGATTCGGCAGGAAGGGCAAGGTGAGTCCGCGATACATTGGTCCTTTCAGAATTATCCAGAAAGTCAACGAGCAGACAGTATCTTTGGAGTTACCTTTAGAGTTATCAGGTATTCATAATACCTTCAATGTTTGCTATCTTCATAACTGCAAGGTGGATGAAGATCAGATTCTACCCTTGCATGATCTGAAAGTTGATTCTTCTACACGGCTCGTGGAAGAATTGGTCGAGTGTCTGAACACGAAGACTAAGCCGGCTGAGAAAGAAGATAATTCAGCTGGTCTTGGTCAAATGGAAGCACAACCTCGGGTCAAACCTGACTTGGGAGACCGAGGAGGATATGAGGGCCCGCTATCCCCATCTGTTTTCTTAAAGTAGATTCCGAGGACGAAATCTTTTTAAAGGGGGTAGATTTGTAACAACCTCTGATTGGGCCTAGTCGTGTTAGAATCTGGTACGTCTAAAATTCTATTTAAATATTGAATAAAAGAAATTATATATATAATTGATTATTTGGGAAAATAGAAGAAAATAATAAATAAATGATGATATTAAAATATTATTAAAAATAGATAAGAATAATAAATTATTAAATGGTTTAGAACGAGGTTTCCAAAAATATCCCCGTTAGTTAAAAACGGGTACTCGTGCGTTAAGTTGTAAGTTGGAAAGGAGAACAAGGTACCTACTTATGGATAATATTGACCCACAAGTAGGCACCTCCTGATGTATACTCACGTGATACACAAAACACAGACAACTCTTTTTCTTATCTCTCTTTGTGTTCTTTGTGGGTTTATTCAAGAAGAAGAAATCAATTGAAGAAATCATCAAGCTACAATCTTTGCTGCTGAAATTCATTTGCAATCTGTAGTAAATCATCTACTTCATCTTCTCCACCTTCAACTTGTAAGCTTTCTTCCTTAAATATAACACCCGCAAACCTGGGCTAGCAGATTAGCGGGTTTACGGTATGTGTTTGTTTGTATTTTAATTGCTTTAAATTTAATTATGTGATTAATTAAGTGATTTAGTTTAGTAAATTATTTGAATTAGATCTAAGAAGTAGCATGTATGTATGTATATGTGGCCGTATGTATGTATGCATGAGTTAGTGGGGTTCTACACGTGGGGTGTATATGGAAGATTGGTGCCACCTAACCTTGCATGTACACAAGTGTGTGTGTGTGTGTGTTACATTACCTCAAACAAAAGAAAGTGTATGTGTGTGCTAATAGTTTTGCAAGAAACCGAGAGAAAAGAAGGAAAAAGAATCGGAATTCCAAGTTGAGTTTATATAAATCAAGATTTAAGGTTGGTGTGTTAATATCTTTCTTGATGTGTTATCTAATTCAAATATGATTTATGATTAGTTCGAAGGTTGCATGTTAAGAACATTATAATCGGTTTTTGATAGAATATGATTTGATGATTTTATGAGTTCATATATATATATATATATATATATATGTTTATATGATGATTCTTTGCATGAAAACGTGTTTAAAAGAGTTTTAATTATGTTTCTGAAATAATATTATAAATCTATATAAATCTGGGTTTGTATTATGATATTTTGATGTTGGCGGATTTGATGATTTTGATGTTATCGGATTGTTGGGAAGAAGGTATTAGAAATCCGATTCTTGCTTAAATCCGAAGTATTGAAAACCAAAACTTGGAAAACCGAGACTTTGAAATCCTTGACTAAAACCGATACTTGGATTATGACAACCCCAAATCTGATTGCTATATTTATATATGAAATCCTAAACTTGGAAAATGACAAGTCAGAATCCGATACATGAAATCCGGAACTTGAATCCGGGAATAGTGAAATCTGATACTCCTGAATCCGGGATTCTAAATCCAAGTGCTTGAAATCCGATTAAGACAAATCTGACAAATTGGAAACCATCGGATTCTTAAATCCGACAATTGTGAAATTCTAATAGCTAAGTTGCGGATTTTGAGAAATCCGAGTATAAATCCGATAGTTTCAAGAATCCAACACTTTTGAGTTTTATTTATATTTGTTTATTGTTTGTTGATGTTATGAATGAATTATAAATATATTTCGATATATTTATAAGATTTGGACTGATTGATCTTTATTGTGTTTTCAGGCAATCCAAAGACTCAGTAACATTAGATTTCTGAGTAATTCAACTGAGATTGAGAGGTGAGTGGATGTTGGATACGAATGGTAACGATTGTGTTTAATATTACTGATGTAAGGCATAATTGTATGTGATGGCTTGTTATTGGAATTGTTGATTGTGATTATAATGTATTAATGACTACTGCTTGATTATTTTGTTCGATACGCACTCTTAGTATGATTTTGAGTTGCGTTTGAGAAGTCAGCTATACGTGGAATTGGGCTGGGCTCGTTTACTGGTTGGTTGAAAAGTGGTAGCCTTACTGTTTCATATGTTGCTTCAGAGTGGGATTTCACTGTGCCAATTCAGTAGAGGGCTATCGGTAAACCTTTGCTTTGGCCGACATTGGTTGTAGGTTCTGCGCCGAACCGCCGGTCTTCTTAGAGTTGTGATTACATGTTTAGTATGGACTTGATGTTCGCTTTTGGGTTTATCCTCTACTCACTTAGCTTTGTGCTAATTCCCCACAGTTGTTGCTTTTTGCAGGTTTGTGTTTGTGAATGCTTGTGGAAGGAGAAGTTGACCTAACTCTGATATCCAGATTTAAAATGAAACGAGCCAGTCTTTTGTAACACAGAGTTTTGTTTGTTGACTTTAAAGAACATATATTTTGTTTTGTAAATATTCGTGAATGAAATGAATGTTTAAAGTTAATTAAAGCTTCCGCAGCGCAATTAAAAAAAATGACTTAGAATTTGTGGTGTTACATTAAATCACCATGTTCTTGATTTTTGACCATTTAGGTTAAATGGGTCAAATTTCCAAATTGACTTCTAAAATTGATTCTATTGATTCCAATCTGTTCCTATATCATTTCTAAGTCACAAACAATCAGATTCTTGAATTAAAGTAGAGTTTTTGATTGAATTCTTGAATTAAAGTGCAAATGGGTCAAAATGGAGATTTTGATCCCAATCCTTGAATTTGCTGTTAAAGTATGAATTGATAGTTGTTTCTAGCTTAGTTTAGGTACCTCTTTCATATGTGAACATTGGAAATTGGATTGGAATCGATTGGTTGTGTTTTGGGGTTGAAAATTGTAAAAACAATGGCTGGAAATCGCACTGGTCTGTGCAGACTTGCTTGCGGGTGCAAGGGACCACCCTTGCGGCCGCAAGGGGTATTGCTTACGGGCGTAAGGGATTGCCTTGCGGCCGCAAGGACCTCCTTGCGGGCGCAAGAAGTTCTACGCCCTTGTGGGTGCAAGCAGCCTTGCTTGTGGCCGCAAAAAACCCTGTTCCAGTATACAATTTGCTGTTTTGAGTTATTCTGATATACGGGGTTATTTGTTTAGGTGAGCCTGATAACCGAGAAGACTCGGAACATTATAATAATCAGTTTAAGCCCGTCAGGTGAGTGCCTGATAACATAACGATTAATATATCTATAACATATATTAGCAATGATTAGAGAATTGTATACCATGATTTGTACACGCACTTGTTTAAGTGTAGGTTGCACGATGATACTGTTGGAATATGCCCACTGATACACGTGTACTAGCATCACTGCTGATGAGGTAGGGGCTTATTGGGTTACACGCCAAGGGTAGATTCCGGTAGCACAACGCAAGCATTAGAGAATATGAAATTAGTGTTTCTGGCGACCTTCACGGGCCCTCACGGGCCGTGAAGAGGTCGTGAAGAGTAACCCTCCACGAGGCTTCACCACCAGGAGAAGTAGTTGTGGGAGCACTGCCTTCACGAGGGCTTCACGGCCCGTGAGAGCCCGTGAAGGCAGGCGCCATGCTTTTATTGGACCACTCGTTGGCCCAATGAGAGCGAGCGGTGGAACCTGGCCTATGAGGCCTTCACGAGTGCTTCACGGCCCGTGAGAGCCCGTGAAGTGAGAAGTCAAAGTGTCACTTGGTCTTTATTGGACCTTTGTGTTGGTCCAATGAGGGTGTTCCTAGTTGGCCGACCCTGGTGGCTCCAAGACCATTTCTAGACTTTATAAAAGGGTTGGAACTCTCTCATTTGCTACTCTTGCTTCATGCTCCAACATACACACATATATGGTACTTAGAGTTCTACAGGAGCTAGGTGGGTGTATAGATTGAAGGCAAGTGGTTCTTGGTTTTGTAGCTGCTCCAGAAGCACGAAGACATAGCGTGGTTCGTGTGTCGGGTCAATAGCGAGACGGAATCTCGCTCACTTGGTGTGGACTATCAATAGAGGAGCTCGGTTTCGGGTTCTCGAAGATCTTTCTAGCTCGGTGGATAGCTCCAGCCCCGTGATGGTATATTTCTCCCCACTCTCGTTTGCTTTTAGTTGCTATATTCATTTGTAGTCACGATCCCCACTTGGGGAATACATGCATGTCGGTTTTAATGCCCGAAAACCCCGGTTTTTGATGTCGTTGCTTCCGCTGCGTACGGGTGTTGGCGTGCATGGATTTCCTACAGTGGTATTAGAGCCTAGGCTATAAAGATATAGCACAAAAATGGCTTGAAAAACCGTTTTGGAAGATTCGTTTTTCTGTCCAGTAGGCCTTCACGGGCCGTGAAGTGTTCTTCACGAGTCGTGAAGGCCACATGACTAGTGTTCGTGAGGGGTCTGGTCGTGGGAAGTGTTTTCAGGCTTCATGAGTCCTTATGGCCGTGACCGGTCGTGAAGCTCTTGGGCATCACGAGCCGTGAGGGGTCGTGAAGGCACTCGTGAACAGTATAGTCGTGAAACTTGGTTTTTAGGCTCACGAGCACTTCTGACCCGTGATCAGTCGTGAAGCCCTTGGGCTTCACGAGCCGTGAGGGGTCGTGAAGGAGCTCCTGGGCAGATTCCGTTTAGTTAACCCCTCATAATATTTTGGTACAAATATGGGTATGTAAGGTATGGTCTTGGCATGAGATGCATACATGCATACACATATGTTGTGTATATATGAATATGGTTATAAAAGTTGGTTTTGTGCCCTAATGCATATGTACAAGAATTTCCTTGTTGTGCCTTGAGTGTTTGTGTTGGAAATTCTTACCGAAATATTCCTTTGGTCACAGTTTTGGCACACCGTACTTTGTGGTTGTTGTTTGTTGCTTTTAGTTGGTAACCATCGCCCTAGACCTTGTGGTTGTACCTTGTGGTTTGTTTGGTTGTTTGGATTTATTTGGTGACCTTAGTGTCACATGTGATGTAATTAATTATTTATTCATTTGGTTTGTAATTAATTATCGCGGCTTGCATGCCGTTTCATTTATCCATATGTACTTGTACTAGATTGATAGGAAGCGCGTGGCTTGCATGCCATTTCCTTTCTTTTGTACTTGTGTTTTGAAGACCACAATCAAGAGTCAAGAGGAGACGTCTTGAAGACCTTGTATCCGGTTAGTCCCGATGGAGGTAGCGGATTCATGGGAGCACTCCATGGTCTAGGTTTGTGTCCTTAGTACACCTAGTCCTCCCGGCTTGGCTCGCGGGTAGGGCGCATAGGTTCTTGGCATGGTTACCAACCCCTTTGTATGCGTGTGATGTGATTTATATTTCTTGCGTGGTTGTTTATGTTTCTTCGCATGCTTGATAACTTTTCTAAGTTAATAAAATCACAAGAGTTTTTTAATTGATTAACAAACTCTCGCGCGTACACGATTAACAAGACAATATAAACTTGGTATTTATATTTAAAGTGAAAATAATTTTTGTCACTTACTTTATTAATCAAACATTAAAACTTGGTTTTAATCAAGAAACAAAAGCCCGTTTCCTAAAAATGTAAATCACGCACCATCCATAAGATGACACACCCGATTCTAGTGAAGCATGGGATAATTGTCGAGCTTAGCACGAGTTATTCCATGCGGATCTGTGTGGAAGGTGAGATTGGCGACTTGGAGTTATTGGTTGTCGAGCTTAGCACAAGCCAATAATTGTTGAGTGTGCTACCGTGTATCTTGTTGGACGATTTACAATTGCAAACTAAAATCCTTGTGTGATTGTCGAGCTAAGCACGAGTCAACCAAGAATTTTAATTTGGGATTGGTGTAAGTAGGGATCAAACATGCCAACCAACCGTTTTACGTAGTTGGATCTCGCAAGTGTCTAAGAGTTGCAATAGAGATTGCAATCGGTAAAATGGTTACCGGCCTAAATAGCTTCATGAAGTGATCCGCGGTAAACCCGTCATGTAGTGGAGTAAAATATGGTTCTTTGCCCTTGTTAAGATAAATTGTTTTTCTAAAACTTTATGGGTAATTATTTTAACGAGGATTATATCAAACTAACTAAAACGTGTATTCTTGTTATTTATAGATGTCAAACCATAATAACACCACGTAAAACAATTCGCTTCGTATGTTCCTACATAGGGAGAAACTCATGGGAGTGAACTTCGTTGTCTGGCTTAGGCAATTGAGGATTGTCCTTCGCTATGAGTCAAAGTTGCACATCCTTGAGAAACCTCTTCCAGAGCCACCTGCTACCGACGCGACTTGGTCCATCCGATACACTTTTGAAAAGCGTGTTGAGGACACACACGATGTTGCCTGCCTCATGTTGTCAACTATGAGCTCACAGTTGCAAAAGCACTTTGAGCACATGAGTGTGTACGATATGATGAACAAGTTGAAGGACATGTTCCAACAACAAGTTAGGGAGGAACACTATGAGTGCGTTAAAAACCTAGTCGGTTGTAGAATGCAGGAAGGTAGGAGTGTGAGTGCCCACGTCCTCAAGATGAAGGCGTACGTGGACCAAATAGAGAGATTAGGTTTTCCCATTGGAAGGGAGCTTGCTGTGGATATAGTACTCCAGTCCCTGCCCGCATCATATGATCAGTTTGTCATGAACTATCACATGCATAACATGGGGAAAACCTTAGGTGAATTGCATGGTATGTTGAAGACTGCGGAGTCTGACATGGCCAAACATGAATCCACCTCTTCCATTCCTACCACGAGTTCTAGGGAACAAGAGAAAAGGAAGAAGAAAACGACACAAACAGGAAAGTTTACAGTGTCCAAGCCTATCCTCAACGTTGAATCTGAGGACAATGCTTATGTGCCTCATGAAGAGATTCAACGAGTGGTTTGCTACTTCTGTGGAAGATTTAGAGATTGGGGCCGTCACGCCTGCCCTTCGTGCCGAGAGGATATTAAACTTCTAAGGAAAGAGAGAGTTAATTTCCCCTCTAAAGGTACATTCATGATTCATTGCTAATTCTTCTAATTTCGCTGGGTTGTTCACCCGAGCTAATTAACTCACGTTTGTCACAAATTTATTTTGTTACAATGTGTAGGTACCATTTAAAAGAAGAAAGAAGAGCATGAAGAACCGGATCTCTAAAAGAGGAAACTTGATAGATTGACCTCTAAAAGAGAATTGGGAGTTTTGATGTCGCCTATTCTTACCGGTGTAATTATTACTTTATTTTGATGCCCTGCGAGGCAAATTAAGTTTTTGTTGTATGTTCCTGAAGACGATGGATGAGATTTTGAATTTTGGGTTGTAAAATATTTTTCCGCATTACTTATTCAATTTCAAAGTTTGTTCATGTCATAGCTTATGTTTTATTTTGGCCTTCAAGGCGCATCATTCTACATTTGATGACGATGAATTCATACTTGAATTTTGTTTTTGAAAAATATTTGTTGATTGATAAAAATCAAAATTGTCCATGTCAAGACATACATGCTACAAATAATAATTATTCATGAATGATTGATTCTAAGTCCAAAATAGTTTGGATTAGTCGGCTCTTTGTCATAATCTACTTAACCATATAAATAAGACAAATATCGCCTAGATCCATGTGGTTAGGATCTTGTACTAGTTTAACCTCGGGTTAAACATTTGATGCTAGTCTTATCTATTAGGGTAAGATGATTATGAAACCTTTCACGGTATATGTGAGAGGGATGCTAGCTTGTAAGATATTGATCACCTTTGGTGGATAATCCGTACAAGCACATAACAAAGAGAAACTAATTAAAAGAATCAATTAGGACATATAGATAGGATGCTTAGATCTAGTTGAGATGCTAAGATATCTTAAATCTATATCATTGACCACATTATGAATTGCGGGATTATCTCACAATTCATTCCTTAACATAGACACATTTGTACATGGTGTCACGTTGAAGGAAACCAGATATTCTTGAAAATGATCTGGTAAACAATGGGTCAAATATGTGTATTCGACTTGTTAGTATACACATTGAATGTGACGAGCCAAGTCCTTAATCTTAATCCAACTTGAAAGTCTATTTAGCACCTTATGAGATATATCTTGAAAGAGTTCTTTGCTTGTATATATCAAAGTTTGGAGATTTTCAATCTACATCTATTGGGAGATTGAAGAACTTAAATGGTGCTAATACATTTAAAAGGTTCTTATAGGTTTTGGATACTTGACCTTACGAGAACAATGTTTTGTTGCTCCAAAGGAAGATAATAACTAGAGCATTCCAGTAGAAGAACGTGCAACTTAAATGAAAGACTTGATGTTGGCACTAGCATATGATCAAATATCGGCATGAGAATGCCGGTTATCCTGACCATGAGTAATTACTTTCAAGGCTGATAGAAGTTATGTAGCCAAAGAGATATCGGTTCCTCACATCTAAGTGGCAATGACTTGATGGTGAGTCTTGTTCTATCGGAAAGCATAGTGGGCCCTGTGTTCACTAAGGTAATGAGAAGTAATTAATCATGAGATGAAATCCATTTTAAGTATGCGAATACTTTGCTTAATTCCATACTGTTAGTCCCATGTTTAGAATAGTTAGATTTGATGAGACAAACTATAGATATGTATAGATGATAGGTTAAGAGTTAGGAATTATGTATGTCTGTTATAGACTGACTGGTTAGCTGAAGCTAAGTAGTCAGTGTATAAACAGATATAGAGTTTTCTATGTAAGTACTAGATAGCTCAGTGACTTCTAAGTTGAGATAGGTTTGAAGACTTGAAGACTTGAAGATTCAAGAATCCAAGATTCAAGAAGTCAGCTTGACAAGGTCAAGACTGAGTAAGTCAGCTCAGCGTCAGAAGTCAGTTCAGAATTTAAGTAAGTTCTAAATTCTATTATAAACTCTCCATATCTACGACATTTAAATTAGGATATCTAAACCTAATTTAAACTATCTATTAGTTGGATAGAAATCTCAAACGGAATTAATTAGATATGTTCTAATTAAGGAGTTTGTTACGGTTTTAAAGAAAATATAAGTTCTATCTTTAAACTGCGATTTGCTCGTAGATATATCAAGTATAATTATAAACCTTCTTCTGGGTTTTTACACACGAACGAATGTGCGAAAATATACGATAACAAGTACGTGATACTGCATAAGTTGCAAAACGTACAGTGTTCGTGATACTTGATACGCGTGTGTTGCGATAACTTTGTAAGTTCAAAGTTCGAGAGAGTTTTCAAGAGTTCTTGTTAATCAGTTTTAACAAGAAATTCGATCATCAATTAGTTTGTGATTCAAGAGTGTTTAGAGAGAGTTGAGTTTATAATCATTGTAATATCAAATCATCCTGTTGATTTGATTAGAGAGTGATAATAGTTATTGTTCTGTTTGATAATTGAATATACGTTTGATTAATTTGTTTAATTGTTTAAAGTGTATTCAACCCCCACTTCTACACTGTATCGGTTGCTTGTTCACCCTCTTTGGGACCAACAACTGGTATCAGAGCAAGTTTCTTCATAAGTTGAAGATCAAGATCCGCTATCAAGAGGTTAAGATGTCTACTAGAAAGCAATCAAGTCATATACCAACAATGGCGGCAAAAGGTTGTCCTATCTTTGATGGCACTGACTATCCTATGTGGAAGTTTAGCTCCATGCTATATCTGAAGTCCGTGGATCACATGATGAGTACCGTGATTCAAGATGGCCCAATCATACCAATGATCCATATTACTGCCACTGACAAAACTCTTCGCTCTGGAGAAACTCCCAAGCCTGAAGCATCTTGGACTGAGGAAGATCGTAAACTATTCAATCTTGATGACAAGGCACAAAGCATTATAGAAAATGCTTTGACAAATCCTCTTCTGCATACTGTGGCTGGGTGCCAAACTACAAAAGAGATGTGGGATACTCTCAGTGTTACATATGAAGGCACTGAGTTGGTCAAGCAACATAAGAAGACAAATCTAAGTCGCTCTTATGAAACTTTCTTTGCTAAAAAGAATGAAACTCTGGCAGATTTGTTTACCAGATTTCAATGCTTGATAAATGATCTGATCTTGGTAGGTGTCAAGAAAGATGAGAATGAGTTGGTACTCAAGTTCTTGGATGTGTTACCAGAACAATTCAATGAGATCACCATTGCACTTCATGCTGGAGGAACCTTAGGAAAATATGATCTCAGATCTATCTATGGTTTCCTTCTAAATCATCAACAGATCATGGAATAGAAGAAAGTGGCCCAGCAACAACTAAAATAATTTATCAATAACGCTGGATCTGCATTAATTGCAAAAAAGAAAAAGAAGGGATCTAAAAAGTCTCAAGCTGAGACTGACTCTGAATCTGAATCTGAGAAGTAAGTCTTAACTCTGGTTCAGATGATGAAGAGATGGATGCTCTTACTGAACAAATGGCAATGTTAGCAAGAAACTTTAGAAAGTTCAGAAGAGGAAGGGGTCAATCTGACAGAAGCAAAAGTGGTAAGTCTACTTTTGATCCTAAGAAAGCTAAGTGCTATAACTGTCAGAGGATAGGACATATAGCTGCTGAGTGCAGAGTTAAGAAGGGAGAATCAGCTTCAGTAGCTGACAAGAATGCCTACAGAGCTGATAAATAAAAAAGAAATATCAAAGACTCAAAGGCAAGCCAGATGAAAAACACCAAAGGTCTTCTTGCTGAGACTTGGGATACCGAATCATCTACTTCAGATGATGATGAGCCAAAAAGGTGTTTGATGGCCATTGAGGATGAAGTGGAACAAGTTGACTATGAGTTAGAAGACAGTTCTTTTGATGAGGATCTAGCAGAAGCGGGTAAGCTGAGTAAACAAACCGGTAACTGGGATCCTGCCTCAATGTATAAGGTAAATAACTTTAGTTCTTACACTGATGAACAAAAATGTCTAATGTTCAACTATCTGTTGAATGACTTCAAAACCTCTCTCATAGTTCAATCTAGTTTGAAAACTGAAATTTCAAAACTAAAAGATGAACTTAAACACTCTGAAACTCTCTTAAATGCTGGTAAAAAGATTCAAAGTGATTATGAATGTCAGCTTCATATAAACAAACTTCTAAGCGAAGAACTGCAAGAATCAAAAGAACAAGCTGACAATCTAAAAAAAATTTGTGAATCTTGGTGTAAGTCATCAAAAGAAGCAGAAAAGTGTATTAACCAGCAGATACCAAATCAAGTAAAAGCAGTGCTAGGGGGAGATTATAGTGCTGCTGCTGATGAAATCATCGAAGATCAAGTCAGTCTTGAAGACAAAACGATGAAATCAGATGATATACTCCCAAGAACATTCTTAAGAAACAAGGATGGGAAACAGGTCAAAACGAATAAGTTTGTGAGACCAACCCAAAGTCCTCAGGTTATTCATGTAAATCATCAAGCTGAATATTCTAGATCCAACAGAAACTGTAAGTCAGTTTTCAAAAGATTGGATTACAATCCTGTGAGAACAACTGTTTTTGACAGAATATCTCACGTCAACTCAAAAAGACATAACTCTCAAGCCATATATGAAAGGATGTCTAAAAACAGGAAGTTGTCTGTAAGTCAGAATTCACCATATAAAGGTAACCATAAAGTTGACAAAGGTAAGTCCAAAGTCAGTGAAAATCAAGTAGACAAACTGTCGAAGAGGATTGAAAGGTTATCCACATCTTATGACCCTAAAACTGAATCCAAATTCAATGTTGGAAAACTCAAAGAAATCACCCAAACACCCATCTTTAGAAGAAAATGCTATAAGTGTGGTGATAGAGGTCATAAGTCCAAAGATTGTGTAAGTACCAATCTTAGACCTGAAAATGAAAAGGATGATCAGTCCAAAACAGACCAAGAATCTGTTCGAGCTGATTAATCAAACTCTAAAGGATCAGCTAAGTGTTCATCCTCAGGACCCACCAAACAGTGGGTTCCAAAAAGAAACTAATATGTTTAGTTGATCATGTGCAGGGCTCCTACAAGTGGTATCTAGACAGTGGATGCTCAAGGCACATGACAGGAAGCAAGGGGATTCTAAGTGAATTCCAAAACAATGAAGGACCCAAGGTGACATTTGGGGATAATTCTCAAGGAAGGACTAAAGGTTATGGAAAGATAATTGCTGGAAAAGTCACTTTCAAAAAGGTAGCATATGTTGAAGGCCTTAAACACAATCTGATAAGTATCAGTCAACTGTGTGATGAGGATTATGAAATCATCTTCAGAAAGCATGCAGGGACAATTTATGATAAGAAGGGAAAACCAATATTAATGGCAAAAAGAGAGAAAGATATCTATTTGTTAGATCTCAGCTCCGCAGATCCTTCAACTGAAACCTGCTTGTATTCTGACTTAACTCCCAAGCTGAGTTGGTTATGGCACAAGAGACTGTCTCATTTAAACTTCAAATAAATTAACAAGTTGTCTAGCAAAGAGTTAGTCTCTGGTCTGCCTAAGATCACATTGCTAAAGACAAACTCTGCTCAGCTTGTGAAATGGGAAAACATCATAAGGGATCCTTCAAGTCCAAATAGAAATTTTCAATTACAGAACCATTGCATATGTTGCATTTGGACCTATTTGGACCTATTAGCACCCCAAGCCTAAGTAGAAAAAAGTATACTCTAGTGATTGTTGATAAGTTCACAAGATTCACTTGGGTAGTCTTCTTAAAAGCCAAAAGTGAAGCTGCATATGAGTTAATCAGCTTCATAAGACAAGAAGAGTTAGAAAAGGGTAAGTCTCTTAAACAACTCAGAAGTGATCATGGGACTGAGTTCAGAAACTCAACCTTTGAAGGCTTTTGTGAAGAGAAAGGAATTATCCATAATTTCTCATCCGTTAGAACTCCACAACAAAATGGAGTTGCTGAAAGGAGAAATAGAACCTTAATTGAAGCTGCCAGAACCATGCTATGTGAGGCAAAGCTCAAGCCGAGCTTCTGGGCCGAAGCTGTAAGTACAGCCTGCTATACTCAGAATAGATCGATTATAGTTAAAAGACATGGTAAAACACCTTACGATATGTATCATGGCAGAAAACCCAACATTGGATATTTCCACATTTTTGGTTCAACATGTTATGTGCTAAACCAAAGAGATCAGCTCCATAAGTTGGAACCCAAAGTTGATCAAGGGATATTTGTTGGATATTCTTCAATCTCGAAAGCTTACAGAGTTTTTAATCTTAAAAGGAAGGTAATTGAAGAGTCGGTACATGTTACGTTTGATGAGACAAGTATTGATGAATCCAACAGAGCTCAAGCTGACCCGGTTAGTCTGAGTGAGCTTGAGAGGAACAAAGAAGATCTCACATCAAATCCCATGTATGTTATGGATGATTCTGATGATGATGATGATAGTAAAACTGACAAAGGTGCATCATCGAAAGAAATTATCAATATTGAAGATAATCAACCTGAGAATCTCGGTGAATCATCAGGTACATGTCAGATTGAAGATCTAAGTGATCTTCTAATTCCTACTCAGACTGAAGAAGTAAGTCCTATTCAGCCTGAGAGACACTGCTCTGACTCAGACCCAGAACCTCAGTCTCCCACTACAACCTTCAGAGTATTAAAAGATCATCCTCTTGATGATGTCATTGGGAACATTAAAGATGGTGTGTTAACTAGATCTAAGGCAAATGCAAACTATGCTGCCTACTCTACTTTTCTATCTCAAATGGAACCAAAGAAGACTGAAGAGGCTCTAAAAGATGAAGATTGGATTGAAGATATGCAAGAGGAGCTGACAGAATTTCAAAGAAATAAGGTCTGGACCCTTGTCCCTGCCCCCAAAGGAAAAACAATTATAGGCACTAAGTGGGTCTATAGAAATAAAATGGACAAGGATGGAGTAGTGATCAGAAACAAGGCAAGGCTAGTAGCCCAGGGGTATCGACAAGAAGAAGGTATTGATTATGATGAGACCTTTGCCCCTGTTGCAAGGATTGAAGCTATAAGGTTGTTTCTAGCCTATGCAGCCTTCAAAAACTTTAAAGTGTATCAAATGGATGTTAAAAGTGCATTCTTAAATGGAGCACTACAGGAGGAGGTCTATGTGAAACAACCCCCTAGTCCTATTGATTCTAAACATCTAGATTATGTCTATAAGTTAGACATGGCTTTGTATGGACTCAAGCAAGCTCCAAGAGCCTTGTATGATACATTATCCACCTATTTGCTCTCAAATGATTTTGTCAGAGGAAGTATTGACAAAACTCTTTTCAAAAGAAAGAGTAGAGGACATGTCATTCTAGTTCAAATCTATGTGGATGACATTATCTTTGGTTCAACAAACCAAGGTCTGTGTGATTGGTTCTCTAAGATAATGTTTAATCAATATAGAATGAGCATGATGGCTGAGATGACGTACTTTTTAGGACTTCAAATCTATCAGAGAGAAGATGGTATATTTATTAATCAGAGAAAGATGTCTTTGATCTAATTAAGAAATATGGACTAGACTCAAGCCATCCTGCAAAGTCTCCAATGTTACACAATGTCAAGCTACACAAGGACATTGATGGAAGATCTGTATGTCAGACTACATATAGAGGAATGATAGGCCCATTACTCTATTTAACATCAAGCAGGCCTGATATAATGTTTGCTACATGTGTTTGGGCACGATATCAGGATGATCCAAAGGAATCACACTTGCTAGCTGTTAAAAGAATACTCAAATATCTGAAGGGAACACCAAACTTAGGTTTGTGGTATCCCAAAGGATCAGGATTTGAGCTGATAGGGTACTCAGATTCAGACTTCGCAGGATGTGGTCTTGATAGAAAGAGTACTACTGGAGGATGTCAACTTTTGGGTGGAAAACTAGTTAGCTGGACAAGCAAGCAAGAAAACTCAGTGGCAATCTCCACAGCTGAAGCTGAATATGTAGCTGCAGGGAGCTGTTGTGCTGAAATACTGTGGATGCAGCATCAGCTGAAGGACTTTGATTTGCATTATTCAAAGACTCCCATATTTTGTGACAATCAAAGTGCTATTGCCATTACACACAACCCAGTGTTTCACTCAAGAACCAAACACATTGAGATAAGACATCACTTCATCAGAGATATTGTAGAAAAGGGAAAGATAGAGTTAGTCTTCATTGAGACTGAAGATCAGCTTGCCGATATCTTCACTATACCAATTGAAGGCACAAGATTTACAACTCTACTCGGCAAGCTTGGCATGCTCAACCCTTAATTGGTATGTTCCATTCTTTATCTCTGTTTAATTTTTGCTAAGTGCTACATTTGACTAAGTGTCAAAACCTGAGCTGAGTGCTACATCTGAAGCTGAGTGCTTCATCTAAGCTGAACACTAAGGATCAGCTGAGTACTCCGTTCCAAAGTGTGGTCAGTTCCGCATGTCTAGGTTAGTCCTAACAAATGGTATGTCCAATACTATGGTAAGTCCAACATCTTTACGGTGTGTCCGGTAAACAAACGTCAGTCGTTTAGAAATTTTTATGACATATTCTTTTCATAAAAATATATTTTAATATAACAGTGTGCGTTTGGGTAACTAACAATAAATTCAGCCGTTGTAACAAACTGCGTAGAAGTTTTTTACGGTAACGGTCATATTTCTTACCCTCCGATAACGGTAACTTTTCTCTCACATTGAAAAGGTATAAATAAGAGAGATTTTTCATCATATTTCGTTTAAACTTCCAAAATATTCTTCTCTCTTAAACCCTAACGTTGCTGTGTGCAGAGTTCATTGCTCGGTGCTAATCCCTACCACTGCTAAGTGCAGTCCAATACGATAAGTTCGAATTCATGGAGGGTTTTACTCTAAATTTAACCGAACAAATGATCCGTGGTGGAAATTTCAAGAACAACGTACTCCCCACCTACAAACAAAACAATGTCATCGCCTATACCGACATTCCAAAATCCAAAATTGGTAGGGGATATGAGGAGTGGGTCTCCTACATTCGCATGGGACCCCTGGCACATGCATTTCTTCGTGGACCTGTTGTGCTCATCCCTCAACTTCTCACGGAATTCTAGTATACGTGTAAACTGGATACAACTCGACCGGTTATATGGGGCACAGTCCTAAGTGGGCAAGTGGCGATAGAAGTTGATGCAAACTGTCTCCGCCGAATTCTTCATCTCCCGATTCATAATCAGTATGAAGCGAAGGTTTCTAGGGAAACATCACGAAGTTTTTTACCCTTAATGGGTCATCCTCAAGTGATTGACGTCATACGGAAATCTGTTTTCCAGACGGCATGGGGATTTATGGTATCCACTGTGGTTCGTTCCCTTGGATACAAGGTGGGAGGCCTGGATAATGTGAATTACTTTGAAATGCAACTGTTATACAAATTATTCTATGATCGACGAGTGGATTACGCTGAGTTGATCTTTGAGGCATTCAAGTCATTGGTGACCAAGAACATACGGGACACCATTGTGCCCTTTGTAAGATTTATATCCATGGTCATCGAGGATAGGTTAGGTAGAAGATATACTGCCCAATATGAGTCAACCCCTACTCCTGTTCTCAGCTACAGAATGTTCGCTCATGATATTTTCCCTGAGCACCCTACAATGAGTGCTCAGATGAGAGTGTATATACAGCTTCCGACTCCTGAGTCATGTGAAGCTGAGACAGAGGAGGAAGCTGCGGAAGAAGTGGGTGACGGTGTTGGTTATGAAGCTGAGTCCTCTCAAGCTGATCAACCTAGGACTCAGCTCAGACCCCGTACTCAAATAATTAATAATTTCATCCACCACTTCGAGTTCTGAGCAAAGGAGTCTGTTTCCTAGCTCTAAGTCTCTACTGCTAGGTGCAGCAGGTATACTTTCGCATGCCTTATCTCCTTATCTCTCTTTTACTTCTCCACCTCCAAAATTGGGAGACAAGACTGAGTCAAGCCCAACTCAGTCTAACCCCTCTCCTCCACCTCAAACATCTCCATCTATTTTACAATCTAAAGCCAACCTTGGTCAGCCCACTGCTACCAAGGATATATCCTACACCTATACTAGAAAGACTGCCAAGGGTGGTCCTTCACCTCAAAAGGACTCTGGAGCTGATATCACATTGATACCTCCACCGGTAGGAGCTGAGGGGGAGACACCTTTTCTTAAGGTGCCAACCTCTAGGCTCAGTTCAACCCTTACGCCTATACCGGGTATGGTGTCTACTCAGCCCATACTTACTAGTGCCATGGGAGAGCCTACTTCTGTGCCTTCACAGCCCCATGAAGGTAACATTGAAATACTGGCCAATCCCCAGGGTCAATTACCCCCTCCTCACCAATAAGCTTAGCTCACCCCTACCATACCTCACGAACTTGGTCATTCTTCTCTTCTATTCGTACACACTCTAGCACGACCTGTCAATGAACCTTTCATACACCAGGAAGGTTTATAGGGTCTCCATTCTGGCCCCCTTGATTCCATAGGTCATCACCAACCTTTGGATATGGGACCCACATCCTTACCAATTGAGGATCACTCAACAGCCACTCCTACGGTGGAAATACACTCTTCCACTGGACAGGAGGACGTTGAGGTAAGACGAAGACCTGAGGAGTTCAAGCTGATGACCAACAATGCTCAAGTCATTATGGACTATCTACAAACTCAGTTTGAGCTCCTACACAAGAAGAGGAAAGATGACAAAGCCAAGTTGATGCGCAAACTTAATGATTTGTCAACTTCAGTTGCCAACTTGGAAAGCTTCGTGCTCAAATTCAGACCCTCCCCTATTGATGATGACAAAAAGGGGGAGGAAGAATCAAAGAAATGTGATGATAAGGTTGAGGGGGAGCATACAGAGGAAGTACAATTTGAAGAAGCTCATGATCAGTTTATGAGTATTGTAGATCAGCCTTCTCAACAACAACAGGCTCCAAGAGTCCAAATTACCACAACTTCACAAGCTCAACTAGAAACTCCATATGAAGAAACATCTCAAGCTACTCACACCAACCTTCCTCAAGCAAAATTGCCAAAATTTGTTGAAGCTGAGTCCGTTCCAACTTCAAAAATAGATAAAGGTAAGAGTAAGGTGTTTGAGATGGTAAAAAGAAAGAAAAGAAGTGTTATGCCTCTAGCAAAGAAAAGAAAGGTCATCATTGCTGAGCCTGAGCCAGAGCAACAGGGTAAGTCTCAACTAGTTGCACATGAATCTGACTCAAGTGATGAAGCTGATGCAGCATAGAAAGCCAGTGACATACTTGCTGAGAAAATGTTACAAGAGATGGCTAAAGAACTAGGTGTAACAGTGGAGGAAATAAAAGAGCAGCAACGACAAGCTGAAGTTCAACGAGAAAAGGCTAAAGCTGAGGCTGCCAGAGCTGAAGCTGAAGCTGACTATTCTGGACCTAGAGCTGCCCCAATTCCCTACTCAGATATGGATCTAAGGCATTGTTATAAAAGAACACATTTTAATAACAAGATTGAATCAATTACACTGAGTAGAAAAGGAGAATTGGTAATTATCAACTTTGTACTAGACAACAAACAAGAAATTGGTCTAGATATGAGATGTCTGTACAAGTTGGGGTTCTCAGAGTTGAAGATCGTAGCCACAACTATCAAGCAGATGAAAAAGAGTCAAATCAGACAAGAGATAGTTGATGTGCTTAAGACAATCTTCATAAGAATTGATCAGCTAGGTGAGATCCCTGCTGATGAAATTGATACTTTCTTTAATCGAGGCAAAGCTGCAAGAGTTAGAGCAGCGAGCCAGCGAGCTAAAAAAGAGATCATTTTACAAGTTCCAGAGGGAGTTGAATTTAGAGAAAACATTTATATCACTTTACCGCTGGAAGGATTCTTGTATCTTGATGTGGAAGGTAATCAATGTTTCTTGAAAGTAACAGATCTTCATTTGGCAAATCTGCAATTGATTCTGTACTTGATAATTCTATGTGATGACTCAACTCAGAACTCAGTATTCAGATATCATCTCAACAAAGAAATCAAATCAAGAAAATCTGAGATGAAAGAGATGCCAGAAGGTGAAGAGATTGTGAATGATGCTATTAAGAAAGCTGCGATATGGGAACTTAAATATTCAGATATGTGGTTAGAAGTTGGAGATCCTATTGAGTAAATAGATTAGTTCTATGATTTTGTAAGTACCAAGTGTGCAGAAGCAAATCATAAAGATTAAGCTACAATGTAAATGATGTGTTCATTAATACAAACTCAAGTTTGATATGTTCAACTTTTCATTATTTGATATGTTCAAAATTATGTTTGATATGTTCAAAATTATGTTTGATATGTTCAAACAAACAGCTTTGTAAGTGCAAGCTGATGATTGATATGTTCAATTATAAACTGATATGTTCAGTTGTATAAGTTTTGTATGTTCGGAACTTGAATTAATTCTGATAAGTTCAGAATCTAAGTAGTTGTGTATTCAAATACTTAGAATACAAGTCTTATAATAGATTTGTAACATAAACATCTTGTAAGTTCAAGATACGTGAATAAGTATGGATAAGTTCAATACTTATTTCAAGAACTAACTTTGGTCAGTTCCAGAGTGGTTTAGCATAATTCTGTTAACCTATACCTAATTTGATTCAATGTTTTGTCATCATCAAATAGGGGGAGATTGTTAGTCCCATGTTTAGAATAGTTAGATTTGATGAGACAAACTATAGATATGTATAGATGATAGGTTAAGAGTTAGGAATTATGTAGGTCTGTTATAGACTGACTGGTCAGCTGAAGCTGAGTAGTCAGGGTATAAACATATATAGAGTTTTCTATGTAAGTACTAGATAGCTCAATGACTTCTAAGCTGAGATAGGTTTGAAGACTTGAAGACTTTAAAACATGAAGATTCAAGAATCCAAGATTCAAGAAGTCAGCTTGACAAGGTCAAGACTGAGTAAGTCAGCTCAGCGTCAGAAGTCAGTTCAAAATTTAAGTAAGTTCTAAATTCTGTTATAAACTCTCCATATCTACGACATTTAAATTAGGATATCTAAACCTAATTTAAACTATCTTTTAGTTGGATAGAAATCTCAAACGGAATTAATTAGATATGTTCTAATTAAGGAGTTTGTTACGGTTTTAAAGAAAAGATAAGTTCTATATTTAAACTGCGATTTGCTCGTAGATATATCAAGTATAAGTATAAACCTTCTTCTGGGTTTTTACACACGAATGAATGCGCGAAAATATACGATAACAAGTACGTGATACTGCATAAGTTGCAAGACTGCATAAGTTGCAAAATGTACAGTGTTCGTGATACTTGATACGCGTGTATTGCGATAATTTTGTAAGTTCAAAGTTCGAGAGAGTTTTCAAGAGTTCTTGTTAATCAGCTTTAACAAGAAATTCGGTCATCAATTAGTTTGTAATTCAAGAGTGTTTAGAGAGAGTTGAGTTTACAATCATTGTAATATCAAATCATCCTGTTGATTTGATTAGAGAGTGATAATAGATTGTTCTGTTTGATAATTGAATATACGTTTGATTAATTTGTTTAAATATTTAAAGTGTATTCAACCCCCCCCCCTTCTACACTATATCGGTTGCTTGTTCACCTCTTTGGGACCAACACATACCAAGGTGCAAACCAAGATGGTGTAAATGGAATTAACATGGATTGTATTGTAGACTACTTCAAATACCGACTAGGGGTAAAGGTTTCATGATGGTTATTGTGGAAACTTTTCCTAGTGGTCATGTTGAAGGTCATTTGATACTCGTTGCTATCGTTGTCTTCTTATGACAATAAAAGATAGTACACGGATATGCAAGACCGCGTTCCTTCATGGAACAATATGTTGAGGAAGTGCATACCACACTCTCTAAGGGTCTTAGATATCCGTAATATCCAAATTAAGTCTACAAGCGTGGATAAGTCCTTTGGACGTATACTAACATCGTAAAAGTAAGATCTTTGCTTTCAGAGAGGATCAAAGCATGAGTCTTCTAGAAGCATAGATAAGACTTTTAAATATGTCAGGGCTAGTGGGAGCTTTTGTTGTATACCTAGAAGTATGTATCGATTGAAGATAATGTCTCATTGTTAAGTGTTCTATGAACCTAAAATAGGGAATTATTGTATCATGATAATACTTAGAAGATACAAAAATTTTGAAATTTTAAATTACAAGAAATACTTGTATATGTTCTTGATGTTTGACGACAAGAAATAAGCCTTGGAGTAGGTTTATACTCTAATACTAGTTTCTAATAGGATAACTGTCGATCTTGATCGAAGTCTATGGTCCTACTTTGTGGTGTTGATTATTGATTAGAAAAGTTCTTAAAATCACTGATCCTATTGTGAGCTTTTGTAACAATGAGGATATGAGTACTTTAACATTTTGTTATATAATCTCTTTGACGGATACTTTGAATAGTAGTCTGGTCAAAAGAAAGTTATGAGTTAACAAGAATACAAATGGATGATGCATGGCAAATCCATTGAATAAGCCGTTGACATAATGACTAGTGATGTTTGACATACTAGGTCATGTAGCATTTCTTATGCATATGATTTGGCTTGAAATATTGTTTTAGTAGTTGATTGTTTTATGTAAGCTATGGGAATTGCAAGCAGTATCGTAACTTTTTATTGCTTTCGATATATAGTGGGGACTATGTATACGCAAGATGCGGTTACTTTCATTAGTCTTTACTGTGTTCCATCTTAGCATGTTTAACCACTTCCCTAAGTGCTTATGCATTCTAGATTTCTACAGTTAGTCATTCTTCATGGGAAGGAATTTTGACCCACGACTGAGGATAGGGTTTGCTCATGCATTAATCAAGGATTGAACGCAAGTGACGCAAAATTAACATGTGCTTGAAATGAGTTTCAAGTGATTGGAAGACCCACACCTGAGTTCACTTCATGGATTATGGTCACAAGTGACTCGGGATTATAATATCATTTCATCCTTAGACCGGAGATACATGTGTATCCAAAGCATGAGTCTGCTTTATTTTGATTGCTTTCAAACGTGGTTCGTAACTGGCCACTATAAAGGGAGTTTTCAAATAAAGTGTGAAGCATGTGGCGGGGTTATGTAGTCAAAAGGATTTGTTCCTCTGGTTAGAGAGATATCCTTGTCCCCTCGATGATTGGGCGCTGACACCAAAAATGCATGGCCGTGCTCAAGTTACAATGATTTTAGATCAGTTGCTAAACTTGTTATTTTGGTCACCACCAATCTAGAATCGAGAAACAGAATTGTTAGTCCCATGTTTAGAATAGTTAGATTTGATGAGATTGTGAATGATGCTATCAAGAAAGCTGCAATCTGGGAACTTAAATGTTATGATATGTGGTTAGAAGTTGGAGATCCTATTGATTAAATAGATTAGTTCTATAATTTTGTAAGCACTAAGTGTGCAGAAGCTAATCATAAAGATTAAGCTACAATGTAAATGATATGTTCATTAATACAAACTCAAGTTTAGCTATGTATAGATGATAGGTTAAGAGTTAAGAATTATGTAAGTCTGTTATAGACTAACTAGTAAGCTTAGGCTGAGTAGTCAGCATATAAACAGATATAGAGTTTTCTATGTAAGTACTAGATAGCTCGGTGACTTCTAAGCTGAGATAGGTTGTAAGAGTAAAGACTTGAAGATTTGAAGACTTGAAGATTCAAGAACTCAGCTTAACAAGGTCAAGACTGAGTGAGTCAGCTCAGCGTTAGAAGTCAGTTCATGAATTTAAGTAAGTTCTAAATTCTGTTATAAACTCTCCATATCTACGACATTTAAATTAGGATATATGAACCTAATTTAAACTATCTATTAGTTGGATAGAGATCTCAAACGAAATTAATTAGATATGTTCTAATTAAGGAGTTTGTTACGGTTTTAAAGAAAAGATAAGTTCTATCTTTAAACTGCGATTTGTTCGTAGGTATATCAAGTATAAGTATAAACCTTCTTATGGGATATACGTATGTAGACGAACACGAAGACGATAAGTGATACACAACGATGACTGCATAAGTTGCAAGACTGCATAAGTTGCAAGACTGCATAAGTTGCAGAACGTGTGTTCGTGATACTTGATACGCGTGTGTTGCGATAACTTTGTAAGTTCAAAGTTCAAGAGAGTTTTCAAGAGTTCTTGTTAATCAGTTTTAACAAGAAGTTCGATCATCAATTAGTTTGGGATTCAAGTGTGTTTAGAGAGATTTGAGTTTATAATAATTGTAATATCAAATCATCCTATTGATTTGATTAGAGAGTGATAATAGTTATTGTTCTATTTGATTATTGAATATACGTTTGATTAATTTCATTATTTGTTTAAAGTGTATTCAACCCCCCCCCCCTTCTACACTGTATCGGTTGCTTGTTTACACTCTTTGGGACCAACAAGAATTGTGAACGATCTGGAGATTGACATTTTTCCATGTCTCGTGTTCATAAGGATATTGCGAACAAAGGGATGTTTATGATCACTTATCTATAGGACCTTTTAGCCTTTCTAGGCTACCAGGATTTATTAGGGATGACATAACTCGTACCGACTTGGGGGCAAGTATGCTTTGCTAGAGCCGCTGCTTGTCTGTGATGTTAGAAACAATGTATCATGTGCAAGTGGGAGTCTGTTGGAATATGCCCACTGATACACGTGTACTAGCATCACTCTTGATGAGGTATGGGCCTATTGGGTCACACGCCAAGGGTAGATTCCGGCAGCACAACGCAAGCATGAGAGAATATGAAATTAAGGTTTCTGGCGACCTTCACAGGCCCTCACGGGCCGTGAAGAGGTCGTGAAGAGAAACCATCCACGAGGCTTCACCACCCAGACAAGTAGTCATGGGAGCACTACCTTCACGAGGGCTTCACGGCCCGTGAGATCCCGTGAAGGTAGGCGCCATGCTTTTATTGGACCACTCGTTGGCACAATGAGAGTGAGCGGTGAAACCCGGCCTATGAGGCCTTCACGAGTGCTTCACGGCCCTTGAGAGCCTGTGAAGGCAGAAGTCAAAGTGTCACTTGGTTTTTTATTGGACCTTTGTGTTGGTCCAATGAGGGTGTGCCTAGTTGGCCGACCCTGGTGGCTCCAAGACCATTTCCAGACTTTATAAAAGGGTTAGAACTCTCTCATTTGATACTCTTGCTTCATGCTCCAACATACACACATATATGGTACTTAGAGTTCTACAAGAGCTAGGTGGGTGTATAGATTGGAGGCAAGTGGTTCTTGGTGTTGTAGCTGCTCCAGAAGCACGAAGACATTGCGTGGTTCGTGTGTCGGGTCAATAGCAAGACGGAATCTCGCTCACTTGGTGTGGACTATCTATAGAGGAGCTCGGTTTCGGGTTCTCGAAGATCTTTCTAGCTCGGTGGATAGCTCTAGCCCCGTGATGGTATATTTCTCCTCCCTCTCGTTTGCTTTTAGTTGCTATATTCGTTTGTAGTCACGATCCCCACTTGGGGAATACATGCATGTCGGTTTTAATACCCGAAAACCCCGGTTTTTGATGTCGTTACTTCCGCTGCGTACGGGTGTTGGCGTGCATGGCTTTCCTACAGATGCTAGACCTAACATGTTGACACAGTATAGTATGCACTTGATTAGGTGTATGCTATGATGATAAATGATTGTATGCGCGCATTGACGATCCGATTGGATTAGATTAGTTGTTTGTGAATGGTCCGGATCTTATGGACAAAGCTGTCCTGGACAAAGCTGTCCTACAATAAGAACAAAGTTATTCTACTTTAAGGACAAAGCTGTCCTCTGTGGGTATAGCTTATGGCTGTACTCAGAGGAATCGGTTGATTACGCAATGGTGGACCGCTTTACAGCTCACCCACCGGAGTGGTTAATGTGTCTGGTACCCCAGTTTGGCGCATTTAGCCGGGTTAGCTCCCCTGCGAGATATGTTACCTTCTGACTACGCCAGCTCATCGCGAGATGCTAGGATAGAACTATCTGAGCATGATTGATGATGTGTGATATGTTTATATTGATTGCATGCTATTTGGTACTCACTAGCTATTATAGCTAACAGATGCTACTCCTCACATATGCAGGTGATCCTCAGTGAGCTTCGGAGCCTGCGGGTAGCTTATTTTCTTAGGAGGAACACTATCTTTTGCTAAACTCTTATAATATATTATGTTGTAATAGATAATGGTCGAACGGTTCGGTAACAGTAACACCAAACCGAGTGTGTGGCAATTTTTGATTGTATAATGTTCGCCAATTGTTTTAATTCCGTTGCGTGTTTTTATACCAAAATTATAAATTAGTATTTTAAAAAGAAAAATTTGGTTCTCGAAAGCACGGTGTTACATGTCTAAAATTTGTCATCTGAAATATATTTCGTTTTTGTTTGTGGCAATTTATTTTATAAAAATACATTTTCAAAATAAATATATCTTTTGAGCACATGGACTTGTTTTATAAAATATGGAGATGCATTCTAGTCCAAAAATCGAATTCTATATATTTGTTCGTGTTCATTCAAAAATCGTTTTTAATTAGATGTGTATTGCATACGTTTGGCTTTTGTAAAATTTGCATACTCAATTCTATTTGAATCATCTCATAATATTTCATTGTGATCGATGCAAATTTATATTAGATAATTTATTTTGCCAAACTTATTATTTTCATATTAACTTGGATTTTTATAAGATATTTAATATTAAATCCAAATATTACAATTGCGTTATCAAAACATTAAAATAAATATTTATTCGTTGATTGCACTAACATGTTACACTTGGACTGTCAGAGTAGCAGATGGAGGTTGATGCTTTTGTTAAACAGTATTTTTGGAAATCACGATATAACATGCTGGATGATCAGAATACAGTTTTCATAAAATCTAAGCTCTTTGTATAATTTCTGTCATCGTTCATCCCCAAATCCTCTACTAACCTCAAGGGGATCTTCCTAAAAATCGATTAGGTAATTCCTCACATTTGTGACAATCGTAACTTCTGATTTTACATTGCATTTTAGTAGTTATTAACAAATGTTAAATTTAAACTAAAATAAGGGGCATAAATTCATATGTTACAACTTTTAATGAGAACAACCTGTCAAAATACTAAAGATGTCTAAGTATGAATTAAGCATTTGGAATGTGAACCTCCAAGATCTTCATCTTCACAAATATAATAATGTTTAGATATACCCGTAGGATAGATATCACACTTTTCAATCACCAATTGGGATACATGACCGTACGCAACATCCTTTTAGTGAAGGAATTTTAGAATAGTCTTTCCATATAGTTGAAGTTTCAAAATTGATGTATCTAAGTGAACCTTGAACATCAATTTATCTTGACCATACATGATTTTAGTTTCTTTTCAGTTAAGTAATCAATGTTGGCTTGTTAAAAAACTTTTGTTACCGTTCAAAATTGAATTTGACAACAAATTAAGAAAAAAATCAACTGGTTCTGAACCGTACATATGTACTTCATTATGTAATACTGAACTAAAAAAACAAGAATTAAATTAGGTTATATTATTAGATAAACATCCATCATTGATTTAATCCAAAAAAGACGTTTATATGCATAAACAAATAATATAACATTTCTAACCATATATCAACAACATTCTTGGTTGAAAAGATACCTCCAACAGATCCTAAATCAACCTAATTCCACCACCCATCAAAATTTAAGGTTTCAAGATACTATTTCAACATTCTGAATGAATAATATAATAATCATAACCCTAATATTTAGAATAATACCCTTAAAGACGTTTAAATGCATAAACAAATAATGTAACATTCCTAACTCTTAATCAATAAACAACATTTTTGTTGAAAAGTGTAACGTCTTAGTTTTGAGCCTAGTGACTAAGTAAGGCTTTGGTGAGTAATACTTAATTATTAATTGACTATGATCGAGTCTATTTATTTAATTGATTATTTTAATTAAGTATTGGTTATTTATATATATATATTAGCAAGGTACCCGCGCAATTCTGCGACGGCAAATAATTTCTATTTTACATCATGTTGCTTTTAAAAGTGTAATAATATGTCATTCGCGCAATTCAATGTCACGGAAAAGTATCGTACAATGTCAGTTTTTTATTTTTTTATTTGCATCAACTATTTTATTAATTTTAAAAATAAATTCTAAAAGACATTAAAATAAGAAAAAGATTTATATTTATGAAATAAGGAGGGAGAAGTTAATAAGATTTTGAAAATTATGTTGATGTTGGTGGATAATTGTGTTTGTGTGAGAGGGTGTTTTAGTGTTAGAGAGATATTTTAAATAAATAAAAAGTTAAAGTAAATTAGGAGAGAGAATAAAATGGTTAAAAGTGGTATTTTAAAAGTTAAAGTAAATTAAGAGAGAGAATGAAATGGTTAAGAAGGGGTATTTTAGTACATTCAAGTTACTTAAAATTAAGAGTTTTTAAGGTTGTACATGTATTATAAAGAAGTAAGATGTATATGTATGCATGTATATGTGGGTGTTTGAGAATTAATATAAGATAGCCACCTCATGCTTATGCATGGAAAGTTGTGTGATTACGTGGGTTTGTTTGGATAAGCTCTAAACTCTCCTAAGTCACCTCCTCAATTGTGTAACTTGCTGGAGTGTGTTGTATGTGTGCTTTGAGAAGAAGAAAATTAAGAACAAGACTTTGAAGTTGAATCTTAGAAGTTGATTATCCAAAGTTGAGGTTGGTATGTTTTCTTTATTTGTTTAGAATCAAGATTCGTGCCTAACATGTTATATTTGCTGCTAATTGTTGCTAGGTTTTTATCAAGTACACCATGGTTAAGCATGGAAGAAACTTACCAAGTGGGTTTTGTTAATTTTAATGACTTTGATGATTTAAATGTGTTCTTGATGATACTAAACATGTTATATGAAGTTTACATGGGTTTAGAATTGTTAGAAATTGAATTCCAGTATTATATGAATGATTGGAAATTTATATGGAGCTGAAAGATGAAGAAAAGTTACAGGTTTGATTCTGAAACAGACGCGACGCGTTCTGGGTTGGTTGCGAATTCAAAGCTTTAGACTTCGAATTCGAAGTCTTCTTGATCTATATTGGGCACTCGAAGCCTCCTTGGCTTGAAGGGGATCCGCCCGCAGCCTCCTTAGCTCGAAGGGGTTCGCTCGAAGCCTCCTCGGCTTGAAGGGGGTCCGCTCGAAGCCTTCTTGGCTCGAAGTGGCCATTCGAAGTCTTCATGGTTCGAAGGGCTGTTTGAAGCCAACGCAACGCGTCAGGGTGTTAGACGCGACGCGTCTCCGATAATTTAGGATTTGAAGCTTTTGTTTGTTTATCAAACGTGATGCTTTTGTGTGTTTATATTTTGGGTGTTTCTAACTTGTTGTGCATGGTTAGAATGGATATAAATATATGTGTTGATATATGTATTTATGAATCGGATACTGATTTCGGTTTTATTGTGTTCTCAGGAATGGACAAGACTCGGTAACAATAAATCACTGAGTGGAGTTTGAGAACAAGAGGTGAGTGGAAGTTTAACTCATAGATGGTATTAGTTGTAACGGATTTTGGTTGCAACTATTTATTGGACTGATGCATGGATAGACTTTATGTCTGATGATTGATTAACTGGTTGTTTGTTAATTAATCGTTGCGTCACTGATATGTATACATGATTATTTGAGAGGTCAGCTTATGTGTGTTTTACGTACTAGTTTTAAATTTATATTTTTACCGAATTAATTACCAAAAACTGCACGAATAGGCAAGTGAACCTAATCGTTTTGTATTATAGTTAATAAGTCGGGTGTTGAACTCTTGGGAAACGGGAGTTAAACTGATTTTATCAAATTAATCTAGAATTAACTAGTTTAAACTAATTAAACAAAATAAAAGACAGTTAAATACTAATTAAAAGCAATTAACTAAATAAGGGGGAATTTGTGATCAAGTTGCAAACTTTATGAATTAAATGAATTACTAACACTACCAAACACTCAAAAACAATCAAAGAGAACAAAAGCAATGATCTTTATGGACTTTAACTATCAATTAAAAGACTTTCCCTCTCTAGATTTAATTCTACTCTTTTCAATTGATTAAATCCAATTTATATTGTGCAATGGACAACTAACTCAACATGTACCGATTCCTATCATAGCTAGACTCTTGATCCAATTACCTAGCTTTTTAATCCTGCAATTACTTAACTTTTATGGTCATGAAATTAAACAAAAACACAATTAGACGTTTTAAGTTCGAATCAAACAAGATCTTACCTTTAATGATTAATTAAGTTAGTAAATCATTGTATTGACACACAAAAATCATCATGCATCAATCATACACATTAAGTTTCCATATTAACATGTTTAAGCCTAGGATTTGGTCAATCACTAATCAATACTATTTATTGGTCCTAAATAGTTATGATTAAAGTCATATAAATGGATTGGTCCTCAAATTTATACAAACTCGGATTATAAACATGCAAAAACAATAACTATAACACATATGGATCTTTGGAAAGACTTGTAAGATAAATACATGATGAATTAGATCCTAAAACATGGAATTAATCAATTTAAGTAGAGTATCATCTCCTCTAGGGAGGAAAACAGAAGAACTAGTCTAGAACTAACATAATCAACTTCTGGAAATTCAATAAAGACATTAAAACAAAAGAGGAATGATAGAACCGTAAAAAGCAAGCTTCCTAGCCCTTTAATCTTCAATTTATGCTCCAATCCTTCAAGAACAGCCTTCAAGACTCTTGGAATAGCTACTGGAACGTATTTGGCAGAGTATGGGTGTAATATGATAAGTGGTTAACCCCAAAACAGATCTGGATTCGTGTTTAAATAGATTTCTAAAAACAGGGGGTCGGGCCGCGACGAGTAAGGGTCGCGCCGCGACCCAGAGTTTTATCGTGATCCAACTTCTTTTGAATTTCAATTCTGACGCGTCGCGCCGCTACTATATCTTGGGTCGCGCCGTGACATCCATGTACGTCGCGCCGCGATCCTTGAAATACCACCCGGTTCTTTCTTTTAATTAATTTGGGCTTTTCTTTTGGGCTAAACTCTTTTAACTATTTTCTTTTCTTTCTTTCTTTCTTGGGCTTCTTCTTTCTTTTATAAACGCATCTTTTTACAATTAAATACATATTTTCCGGCTAAAACTAACCCGATATCCCACAATATTAATATATTATAAACGTGATATGAAGGTATTTGTTTGGCATAAACGAGTAGCAACGGAAGCAAGATACAATACAAAACTCTAAGCTAGCCAAAAAAACATACATGCCATGGGCCAACATCTAAACATGAATTTGCAACTAGAATATAATAAACAAGAAAGAAGAAAGGTTATACCATAATGCAAGTTCACCAAAGCTTTCTTCTTTGTCAAAGTGTGTAGAATTCAAGGAAGAATTCCTCTAGAGTAGTCCACCCCAAGCACAATTGATTCCCCAATGCTAGTAGGTTGATGTAGCCACCAAAACAACACAATACAAGAACAAGCAACACCTTTGCGCATCAAAGCTTGATCACAAAGTGTATATTACCTTCTCTTGTGCACCAAATTTGATCACCAAGAAGAAGAACCATTGGAGAGAGTATGAACTCTAGCATAAGACTCTAGAGCTCCCAAAAGTCTGTTCCAGAGACATTTGAATCGTGGCTTATCATTCACTCACATTAACCACATTAAAATGAGTGTTTAAAGCTGTTTATTCTGCTGTTACAGAGCCTATACACGGCCCGTGTTGGCCAACACGGCCGTGTAGGCTCAAAGCCCACGGTCTCGATTGGGCGAAGTTAGCCCGTGTCTAACAGACCTAACACGGACAGTGTTCATCTACACGGCCGTGTAGGCCCAAAGCACACGGTCCCTTCTTGGGCCAAAACGCCCCGTGCTAGTTGGGCTGGACAAGGCCCGTGTTCAAGAACACGGCCCGTGTACCATGCTGCCAAAACCCATTTTGGCCTTTTTATCTCTTTTGCTTGATTGTGTTGTCGGAATCAATACTTGGTGTGTGACCCAATAGGCCTATACTTCATCAGCAGCGCTATTAACTCGTTCGTGTCAGCGGGCATATTCCAACATGATATCATTAGCTCGGCAAGGCTATGGGCTGGGTTTGTTTGCTATCGGCTAATTAGTATTTGGATCTTTTGATACATTCGTTGCAACTTAAGGTGTGAGAATAGTAAATGAACTATTGGTAAACCTTTGCTTTGGTCGGCATTGGTTGTTTGTTCCTGCAGAACCGCCGGTCTTCTCGGAGCATGATTACTTGTTGTTTTGGTATCTTGCGGTTGCGATTGATGCTATGTTGTGGTTTAACCCGTTGGAATCTGCCCACTGACACACGTAGGCCGGTATCACTGCCAATGAAGCGCGGGCCTATTGGGTCACACGTCAAGTTTCAATCTAGACAGCCTGCTATAAGACGAAAGAGTCAAAATGGTCAAATTCAATCTGACCTAAGCTTCACGACCATGAAGGATGCTCCACGGGTCGTGAAGCAGCTCGTGTACACGTGTCCTGTCATGGCCGCATGGTTCGTGAAACCCTAGGGCTTCACGACCCTACACGGCCCGTGAAGGAGGTCGTGAAGACACGAACCCTCACGATTCCTGCACGACGCGACACGGCTCATGCAGGATTAATGACCGGTCGTGACGCATTCATCCTTCACGGCCCGTGAGAGCCCGTGAAGAAGTCGTGAAGACAGAATTCTAAGTGACACTTGTATTTGGTTGGACCATTTTGTTGGTCCTATGAATGAGTGACAATTAGCACGACTCTGGGCTCTCGAGAACAGAAGAAGTCTCTTTACAAGGGGTGTTCTTTGTTCATTTGCCACTCTTGGTCAAATTTGTGCAAGTATACACTTTGTAAGTTCCTTCTAGTGTGAGAGAGAGCAAGAGCAAGTGTTCAAGGTTGTGCACAAGTGTTATCAAGGTTATTCCAGGAGAGTTTCATCAATTGTTGGTGATTCTTTGGCTTGCTAGTACAAGGAGAAAGAAGCAAAGCTTAGTGTGGACTTCTTTGGAGCTTGGAGCCTCTTGTTTCAAGAACTCATCCCAAATCCGAGTTGTTCCAGCAATTAATCAAAGTCTTCAAGGGTGTGATTTGATTTCCTTCTTCTCCTTGTTCTTGTTTTGGTTGCATGTACCCTCTTACAAGTTTTCACCACCATTGAGACTTCATGGGATCATTTGTGTGTGTTTTTGTTGCTTCCACTGCGTGCTTTGATCCCCATGGAATCTCAACAGTGGTATCAGAGCCATACTTGTAAGATGCATGCACCTTTGTGGCTTGAAAATCCGTATTTTTGATTTTGGACATTCTGTCCAGAAGGTCTTCATGGGTCGTGAAGGCCACACGACCAGTCTCGTGGGGTGTTGGTCGTGAAAGGTTTTTAAACTGTTTCACGAGTCGTGGAGCCAGTAGAACAGTAGCTCGTGAAAGAGTCGTGAACAGGCTGTTTTTGGCCTTTTTGAAAAAGAAAACTTGATATGGATTTTGGCATTTGGTTTTGGTGTTTCCAAAATCATTTTAGGCTTTTTAGCCTTATATATTAAACCCCATAATATCGTAATTCTTGTATATGTATGTATTGGGTGGTTTTGGCATAAAATGCACACATGCATACATGTATATTGTGTATACATGAATATGGATTTCAAAGTGTTTGGAATCCTAATGCATATGTACAAGGTTTATTCTTGTGCCTTTAGTTTTTAAATGAACTTGATTGGGATATTGCTTTGTGCATGGTTTGGTGTGGCACACCATGCTTTGTGGTTGTTTCGTTTTTGTAAGCACCGGTTTGAGCCTAGACCTTTGTGTGGTTGTTTGGTTGATTTATTTGTTGTTCGTTCATTTGGTGGTTTGTACCACATTTGGTTTGTAATAATTTATTTAATCCGGTTTGTAATAATTTATTTATTTGTGGCTTGCACGCCAAAGTATTTATTCTTTGTAATTTGTAAATTAGCTTAGAATAGATTGTGTGGCTTGCATGCCATTTCTCTTTAAATTATGTATGTATTTTGAAGAGAAGACCGGAGGCACCAAAGGGAGTCTTGGAAGACGTCTCGGCTACCTCGGGTCCGGAGGCGCGGGATCGAGTGGGAGCACACCACCTAGTCTTGGATTGTTTGTCCTTAGTAGACTTAGTTCCTCGGTTGGCTCACCGGGAAACACTTAGGTTGGCTCAAATCGGTTTTGTATGCGTGGTTGTGTAGGTTTATTTATTTATTTTCTTGCGTGGTTGTAGGATCTTCGCATGCTAGAAAATATTTTGAAAATAATAAAACTATATAGTTTTCCTTAATTGGTTAACAAACCCCGCTCGCTCACATGATTAACAAACGAATATAAAGTGTTTATGTTCAAATGGTGAAAAATGCGTTTTGTCACTTATTTGTTAATCAAAACGAAAAGAGGTTTTCAACCGGAAAAACAAAAGTC
Organism: Dittrichia graveolens; assembly: GCA_038502395.1. Classification (NCBI taxonomy): domain Eukaryota; kingdom Viridiplantae; phylum Streptophyta; class Magnoliopsida; order Asterales; family Asteraceae; genus Dittrichia; species Dittrichia graveolens. Next base: position 53,767,749 of record JARJIL010000007.1, on the reverse strand, counting down.
CCGTTTTTCTTAAAAACGTAAATCACACGCCATCCAAAAGATGACACCACCCGAATCTAATGAAGCATGGGACAATTGTCGAGCTTAGCACGAGTTGATCTATGTGGACTTGTGTGGAAGGTGCGTATGGCGTCTTGAGAGTTTTGGTTGTCGAGCTTAGCACAAGCCAATTATTGTCAAGGGCGTCATCGTGTATCTTGTTGGACGATTTGCAATTCCAATTTAATACGCCTTGGTAATTGTCGTGCCTATACCGAGTTACCAAAGCGGTTTATTGAGGAATCGGTGTGGGAAGGGATCAAAAATGCCAAACCGGTGCTCTGAGTACCGATGGATCCCGCAAGTGCCTAAGAGTTGTAATCACGGATTGCAATTGGTAAAGTGTTTACCGGCCTAAATACCTTCACGAAGTGATCCGCGGTAAACCCGTCATGTAGTGAAGTTATGTTGGGTTCTTAGCCTTTGTTAAATTTAAGTGTTAAACTATTGGGTAATTATTTAACAAGGATTAAAATATGTCGAACTAACCTTTTTGTGTGCTTTGCCTTCTTTTAGATGGCATCTACAAGCAACACCGCGACACACATGTCACTCCGTCCATTTTTGGAGAAAGAGAAACTCGTAGGAGTAAACTTCATGGATTGGCATAGGCAATTGAGAATTGTCATACGCTATGAAAGCAAGTAGTATGTCCTAGAGGATCCTCTTCCGGAGGCTCCTGCTACCACCGCTACGCGGGCCGTTAAGGACGCTTATGAAAAGCACCTTAAAGACACCAATGAGGTGACTTGCCTCATGTTGACGACCACGAGTTCCGAGTTGCAAAGGCAATTCGAGGACGTTGGTGCGTACGACATGATCTTGCAGCTTAAGGAAATGTTCTAACAGCAAGCGAGGCAAGAACTCTACGAGTGTGTCAAGGCCTTCACAGGGTGCCAGATGCAGGAAGGCGGGAACGTGAGCTCCCACATTCTTCGTATGAAGCAATACGTGGACCAGCTCGAGAGGTTGAGCTTTCCTATGGGGAAAGAGTTGGCTACGGATATTATCCTCCAATCTTTGCCTCGAGCATATGGTCCGTTCATTGTGAGCTACCATATGCATAATATGGACAAGTCCTTGATGGAGTTGCACGGCATATTGAAGACTGCCGAGTCTAACATGGCCAAGGCAAAGCCATCAACCTCCGCACCCGTCCTAGCCGTCCATGAGGGTGGTGCTAAGAGGAAGCGGCCCGCTTCAAGCTCCAAGGGCAAATGGAAAGGGAAGGGCCCGCTTCCGAGTTCGAACTTTGCATGTGTTATCTCTTCCTTGAATGTTTCACATTCTAAATAGTCCACGGTCGGTCACTCTTCATTAGAAGGAAGTATGAACGAAGATCGACGGAAATGATTGGTCATAGTGTTCAATGGAATTGAATACAAGGGACGCAATATTTCGCCTATACTTGAAAAGAGTTCCAAGTGATTGGACGACCCACACCTGATCTTACTTCATGGTACATGTCAAGAGTAAATTAGGATGATAATATCTTTTATCCTTAGATCGGAGATGCATATGTTTCACTATTTTGGTTTGCTTTATTTTGACTTCTTTCAAACGTAGTCCGTAACTAGCTATTATAAAGGAGGCTTTTGGGTAAAGTATTGCCAATGTATTGGAGGCAATGTAGTCGAAGGAATTTGTTCCTCTGTTTAGAGAGATATCCTTGGGCCCCTCGATGATTGGGCGCTGACACCAAAAATGCATGGCCATGCTCGAGCCTGCAATGATTGTTAATCAGTTGCAGCTCACCTTTTTAGTCACCACCAATCTTGATCAAGAAACATAATCGTGAAAGATCGGAGAATTACTTTGTACCATGTCTCGTGTTCACTTGGATATCGCGAACAATAGGATGATTGATCACTTATCTATAGGACCATGTAAAACTCCTTTAGTTTGACTTGGAGCTTGTTAGGGATGACATACCCCGTGTTTAGTTAGGGGCAGGGATGCCTTGCTAGAGGCCGCTCCCTGTCTGTGGTGCCCATGGATACGGTGTGTCATGTGCAAGTGGGAGTTTGTTGGAATCTGCCCACTGACACACGTAGGCCGGTATCACTGCCAACGAAGCGCGGGCCTATTGGGTCACACGCCAAGTTTCAATCTCGACAACCTGCTATAAGAGGAAAGAGTCAAAATGGTCAAATTCAATCTGACTTAAGCTTCACGACCGTGAAGAATGCTCCACGGGTCGTAAAGCAGCTCGTGTACACGTGTCCTGTCTTGACCGCATGGTTCGTGAAACCCTAGGGCTTCACGACCCTACATGGCCCGTGAAGGAGGTCGTGAAGACACGAACCCTCACGATTCCTGCACGACGCGACACGGCTCATGCAGGATTAATGACCGGTCGTGACGCATTCATCCTTCACGGCCCGTGAGAGCCCGTGAAGAAGTCGTGAAGACAGAATTCTAAGTGACACTTGTATTTGGTTGGACCATTTTGTTGGTCCTATGAATGAGTGACAATTAGCACGACTCTGGGCTCTCGAGAACAGAAGAAGTCTCTTTACAAGGGGTGTTCTTTGTTCATTTGCCACTCTTGGTCAAATTTGTGCAAGTATACACTTTGTAAGTTCCTTCTAGTGTGAGAGAGAGCAAGAGCAAGTGTTCAAGGTTGTGCACAAGTGTTATCAAGGTTATTCCAGGAGAGTTTCATCAATTGTTGGTGATTCTTTGGCTTGCTAGTACAAGGAGAAAGAAGCAAAGCTTAGTGTGGACTTCTTTGGAGCTTGGAGCCTCTTGTTTCAAGAACTCATCCCAAATCCGAGTTGTTCCAGCAATTAATCAAAGTCTTCAAGGGTGTGATTTGATTTCCTTCTTCTCCTTGTTCTTGTTTTGGTTGCATGTACCCTCTTACAAGTTTTCACCACCATTGAGACTTCATGGGATCATTTGTGTGTGTTTTTGTTGCTTCCACTGCGTGCTTTGATCCCCATGGAATCTCAACAGTGGTATCAGAGCCATACTTGTAAGATGCATGCACCTTTGTGGCTTGAAAATCCGTATTTTTGATTTTGGACATTCTGTCCAGAAGGTCTTCATGGGTCGTGAAGGCCACACGACCAGTCTCGTGGGGTGTTGGTCGTGAAAGGTTTTTAAACTGTTTCACGAGTCGTGGAGCCAGTAGAACAGTAGCTCGTGAAAGAGTCGTGAACAGGCTGTTTTTGGCCTTTTTGAAAAAGAAAACTTGATATGGATTTTGGCATTTGGTTTTGGTGTTTCCAAAATCATTTTAGGCTTTTTAGCCTTATATATTAAACCCCATAATATCGTAATTCTTGTATATGTATGTATTGGGTGGTTTTGGCATAAAATGCACACATGCATACATGTATATTGTGTATATATGAATATGGATTTCAAAGTGTTTGGAATCCTAATGCATATGTACAAGGTTTATTCTTGTGCCTTTAGTTTTTGAATGAACTTGATTGGGATATTGCTTTGTGCATGGTTTGGTGTGGCACACCATGCTTTGTGGTTGTTTCGTTTTTGTAAGCACCGGTTTGAAGCCTAGACCTTTGTGTGGTTGTTTGGTTGTTTTATTTGTTGTTCGTTCATTTGGTGGTTTGTACCACATTTAGTTTGTAATAAATTATTTAATCCGGTTTGTAATAATTTATTTATTTGTGGCTTGCACGCCAAAGTATTTATTCTTTGTAATTTGTAAATTAGCTTAGAATAGATTGTGTGGCTTGCGTGCCATTTATCTTTAAATTATGTATGTATTTTGAAGAGAAGACCGGAGGCACCAACGGGAGTCTTGGAAGACGTCTCGGCTACCTCAAATCCGGAGGCGCGGGATCGAGTGGGAGCACGCCACCAAGTCTTGGATTATTTGTCCTTAGTAGACTTAGTTCCTCGGTTGGCTCACCGGGGAACACTTAGGTTGGCTCAAATCGGTTTTGTATGCGTGGTTTTGTAGTTTTATTTATTTATTTTCTTGCGTGGTTGTAGGATCTTCGCATGCTAGAAAATATTTTGAAAATAATAAAACTATATAGTTTTCCTTAATTGGTTAACAAACCCCGCTCCCTCACATGATTAACAAACGAATATAAAGTGTTTATGTTCAAATGGTGAAAAATACGTTTTGTCACTTATTTGTTAATCAAAACGAACAGAGGTTTTCAACCGGAAAAACAAAAGTCCCGTTTTTCTTAAAAACGAAAATCACACGCCATCCAAAAGATGACACCACCCGAATCTAATGAAGCATGGGACAATTGTCGAGCTTAGCACGAGTTGATCTATGTGGACTTGTGTGGAAGGTGCGTGTGTCGTCTTGAGATTTTTGGTTGTCGAGCTTAGCACAAGCCAATTATTGTCAAGGGCGTCATCGTGTATCTTGTTGGACGATTTGCAATTCCAATTTAATACGCCTTGGTAATTGTCGTGCCTATACCGAGTTACCAAAGCGGCTTATTGAGGAATCAGTGTGGGAAGGGATCAAACATCCCAAACCGGTGCTCTGAGTACCGATGGATACCGCATGTGCGTAAGAGTTGTAATCACGGATTGCAATTGATAAAGTGTTTACCGGCCTAAATACCTTCACGAAGTGATCCGCGGTAAACCCGTCATGTAGTGAAGTTATGTTGGGTTCTTAACGCTTGTTAAATTTAAGTGTTAAACTATTGGGTAATTATTTAACTAGGATTAAAATATGTCGAACTAACCTTTTTGTGTGCTTTGCCTTCTTTTAGATGGCATCTACAAGCAACACCGCGACACACATGTCACTCCGTCCATTTTTGGAGAAAGAGAAACTCGTAGGAGTAAACTTCATGGATTGGCATAGGCAATTGAGAATTGTCCTACGCTATGAAAGCAAGTTGTATGTCCTAGAGGATCCTCTTCCGGAGGCTCCTGCTACCACCGCTACGCGGGCCGTTAAGGACGCTTATGAAAAGCACCTTAAAGACACCAATCAGGTGACTTGCCTCATGTTGACGACCACGAGTTCCGAGTTGCAAAGGCAATTCGAGGACGTTGGTGCGTACGACATGATCTTGCAGCTTAAGGAAATGTACCAACAGCAAGCGAGGCAAGAACTCTACGAGTGTGTCAAGGCCTTCACAGGGTGCCAGATGCAGGAAGGCGGGACCGTGAGCTCCCACGTGCTTCGTATGAAGCAATACGTGGACCAGCTCGAGAGGTTGAGCTTTCCTATGGGGAAAGAGTTGGCTACGGATATTATCCTCCAATCTTTGCCTCGAGCATATAGTCCGTTCATTGTGAGCTACCATATGCATAATATGGATAAGTCCTTGATGGAGTTGCACGGCATGTTGAAGACTGCCGAGTCTATCATGGCCAAGGCAAAGCCATCAACCTCCGCACCCGTCCTAGCCATCCATGAGGGTGGTGCTAAGAGGAAGCGGCCCGCTTCAAGCTCCAAGGGCAAAGGGAAGGGGAAGGCCATGGTGGCAACACCTAAGCCCAAACCACTCCCGGCGCCGGAGCCGAAGGGGAAGGAACCCGCACCTATAGCCCCCTCACCGAAAGAGGCTACCTGCTTCTTCTGAGGGGAGAAGGGACACTACCGGCGTAGCTGCCCCAAGTACACGAAGGAGCTCAAGAAGCTTCGCGCCAAGGGACAAGGCGCCTCCGGTATGTATATGATTGAACTCCATAACACTTCTACTTCTAACGCTTGGGTCTTGGACACCGGGTGTGGTACTCACATAGTTAATAATGTGCAGGTACTAAGAAGAAGTAGGGACTTGGTTGATGGGGAGCTTGATCTCATCATGGGAAACAAGGCGGTTTAACCGGTTGAGAAGATTGGGAGCGTGGACCTCGCCTTTCTATCCGGCTTATTTATTACTTTATTAAATGTATCTTATTCGCCCTGTGTGGCAAGAAACATTTTATCTTTTTATGCACTTGTTGACGATGGATTTAGTTTTAATTTCTCTAATGGAATTATTTCTTGCTTTAAGAATGATTTATTTTATTTTAAAGCACATCCATATCGTGGCATATATGATGTATGTGAATCTTTCTTATTGGGCAAAATGACCAAAGCACCCTTCACCAGCGTTTGTGAGAGGGGCAAAGACTTGTTGGATATCGTTCACACGGATGTGTGTGGTCCGTTAAAGCATGTCACAAGGGATAACTCAAGATACTTCATAACCTTTACCGATGATTTTAGTAGGTATGGGTATGTTTACTTGGTGAGACAAAAGTCGGAAACCTTTGAGGTTTTCAGGACTTTCAAAAACGAAGTTGAGAACCAATTGGGTAAACGAATTAAGATGCTCAGATCGGATCGTGGTGGTGAGTATCTAAGTTCGAAATTCCGTGACTATCTTAAAGATTGTGGAATTGTTTCGGAATTGACACCTCCTAGGACACCACAATTAAATGGTGTCGCCGAGAAGAGGAACCGGACATTGTTGGATATGGTCCGGTGTATGATAAGTCGTACGGATGTACCCATAAGCTTTTGGGGCTATGCATTGGAAACGGCCGTTAGAATCCTTAACCTCGTACCATCTAAGAAGGTCAAGAAGACACCCTTTGAGATGTGGCATTGAAAGGTTCCATCGCTTTCATATCTAAAGGTTGGAGGACAAATTGGAACCCCGAGCCGAGAGGTGTTTGTTCATTGGTTATCCTACCGGGTCTATGGGATATTTGTTTTACAAACCTTCCGAGAACAAGGTATTTGTTGCTCGGAGGGCCGTCTTCCTTGAAAGGGAGATGCTATCCAAAGACGCTAGTGGGAGAAAGGTTGATCTTGAAGAAATTCAAGAAACTTCCAATGACCAACCTGAAGTTGGCGCTAGTTCACAAGATGATTCTCAGCACGGCGTTGCTGGAGAACCTGACACGGATCCTTTACCTCTTAGGAGATCCGATAGGAGTCGCAATGAGCCAGAGAGATATGGGTTTCTCATGTCTGAGGGCTACGACCTAGTGGTGGATCATGATGAACCATCATCTTATCGGGATGCCGTGGTGGGCCCTGAGTCCGCTAGGTGGAAAGAGGCAATGGAGTCCGAGATGCAATCTATGTCGGATAACCAAGTCTGGGATTTGGTAGATCCAGTACCCGGGTGTAGACCCGTAGGGTGCAAATGGGTCTTTAAGAAAAAGACCGGCATAGATGGAGAGGTAGACACCTTCAAAGCCCGACTGGTGGCTAAGGGTTTCACACAAACTCATGGTGTAGACTATGATGAAACCTTTTCCCCGGTGGCTATGTTGAAGTCTATCCGGATACTCATGGCAATTGCCGCATTTCATGATTATGAGATTTGGCAAATGGATGTAAAAACCGCGTTCCTTAATCGGACACTAAGCGAGGAAGTCTATATGACTCAACCCGAGGGTTTTGTACATGCCAAGCATCCGGATAAGGTCTGCAAGCTTAAGAAGTTCATTTATGGACTTAAGCAAGCATCGCGCAGCTGGAACCTGTGCTTTGATGAGAAAGTCAAAGAGTTTGGCTTTTCGAAAAGCAAGGATGAGCCATGCGTATATGTCAGGGCTAGTGGGAGCATAGTTGTATTTCTGGTCTTGTATGTCGATGACATACTCCTTATTGGGAACGATGTCCCGACCCTTCAAGGTGTAAAAACCTGGTTAGGCAATTGTTTTGCAATGAAGGATCTAGGAGATGCGACTTATATTCTTGGGATCAAAATATATAGAGATAGATCCAAGAGGCTAATTGGGATTAGCCAAAGTACATATGTTGACAAAGTCCTAAAGCGGTTTAGGATGGAAGAATCCAAGAAGGGGTTCATTCCAATGTCACATGGTTTGCTATTGAGTACGACTCAATCCCCTAGTTCCCCAGAGGAACGGGAAGTAATGAAGCGGGTGCCATATGCTTCGGCTGTGGGCTCGATCATGTACGCCATGCTATGTACGAGGCCTGATGTATCGTGTGCCTTGAACATGACGAATAGATATCAAGCCAACCCAGGCGATGCTCATTGGATGGCGGTGAAGAGCATTCTCAAGTATCTTCGGAGGACTAAGGAGATGTTCTTGGTGTACGGAGGTGAGGAAGAGCTTAGAGTAAAGGGTTACTCTAACGCAAGCTTCCTGTTGGTCCCAAAGAGGGTGAACAAGCAACCGATACAGTGTAGAAGGGGGGGTGAATACACTTTAAACAATCAAACAAATTAATCAAATGTATATTCAATTAATCAACCAGTACAATAACTATTATCACTCTCTAATCAAATCAACAAGATGATTTGATGTTACAATGATTTTAACCTTAACTCTCTCTAAACACTCTTGAATCACAAACTAATTGATGATCGAATTTCTTGTTAAAACTGATTAACAAGAACTCTTGAAAAACTCTTTCAAACTTTGAACTTACAAACTTATCGCAACACACTCGTATCAAGTATCACGAACACACGTACGTTTTGCAACTTATGCAGTCTTGCAACTTATGCAGTCGTCGTTGTGTATCGCGTATCTGTTCTCGTACACACGTAAGAAAATATACTCGTATTCATTCGTGTATGTATTCGTGTACGTATATATAAACCCAGAAGAAGGTCTATTCTTATACTTGATATATCTACGAATAAATCGCAGTTTAAAGATAGAACATATCTTTTCTTTAAAACCGTAACAAACTCCTTAATTAGAACATATATGATCAATTCCGTTTGAGATTTCTATCCAACTAATAGATAGTTTAAATTAGGTTTAGATATCCTAATTTAAATGTCGTAGATATGGAGAGTTTATAACAGAAATTAGAACTTACTTAAATTATGAACTGACTTCTGACGCTAAGCTAACATACTTAGTCTTGACCTTGTCAAGCTGGCTTCTTGAATCTTAGATTCTTGAATCTTCGAGTCTTCGAGTCTTCAAGTCTTCATCCTTAAAACTTATCTCAGCTTAGAAGTCACTGAGTTATCTAGTACTTACATAGAAAACTATATATCTATTTATACACTGACTACTCAGCTGAAGCTGACTAGTCAGTCTATAACAGACTTACATAATTCCTAACTTTTAACCTATTATCTATACATATCGATAGTTTGTCTCATCAAATCTAACTATTATAAACATGAGACTAACAATCTCCCCTATTTGACGATGACAAAACATTGAATCAAATAAGTTATAGGTTAATAGAATTATGCTGAACAACTCTGGAACTGACCAAAGTAAGTTCTTGAAATAAGTATTGAATTGATCCATACTTATTCACGTATCTTGAACTTACAAGATGTTTATTTTAAAATCTATTATAAGACTTGTATTCTAAGTATTTAAATATACAACTACTTAGATTCTGAACTTATCAGAGTTAATTTAAGTTCTGAAGTTACAAAACTTTATACAACTAAACATATCAGTTTATAATTGAACATATCAATCATCAGCTTAAACTTACAAAGCTATTTGTTTGAACATATCAAACATAATTTTGAACATACCAAATAATAAACAGTTGAACATATCAAACTTGATTTTGTATTAATGAACATATCATTTACATTTTAGCTTAATCATTTTGATTAGCTTCTGCATACTTAGTGCTTTACAAAGTTATAGAACTAATCTATTTACTCAACGTAATCTCCAACTTCTAACCACATATCAGAACATTTAAGTTCCCAAATTGCAGCTTTCTTGATAGCATCAACCACAATTTCTTCACCTTCTGGCATCTCTTTCATCTCAGCTTTCTTGATCTAATTTCTTTGTTGAGATGATATCTGAATACTGAGTTCTGAGTTGAGTCATCACACAGAATTCTCAAGTACAAAATCAATTCCAGATTTTCTAAATGAAGATCTGTTACTTTCAATAAACATTGATTACCTTCCACATCAAGATACAAGAATCCTTCCAAAGGTTGAGTGATATAAGTGTTTTCTCTGAATTCAACTCCCTCTGGTACTTGTAAAATGATGTCTCTTTTAGCTTGTTGACTTGCTGCTCTAACTTTGGCAGCTTTGCCTCGATTAAGGAAAGTATCAATTTCATCAGCAGGGATCTCACCTAGCTGATCGATTCTTAAGAAGATTGTCTTAAGCACATCAACTATCTCTTGTCTGATTTGACTCTTTTTCATCTGCTTGATAGTTGTGGCTACGATCTTCAACTCTGAGAATCCCAACTTGTACAGACATCTCATATCTAAACCAATTTCTTGTTTGTTGTGTAGTACAAAGTTGATGATTACCAATTCTCCTTTTCTACTCAGTGTAATTGATTCAATCTTGTTATTAAAATGAGTTCTTTTATAACAATGCCTTAGATCCACATCTGAGTAGAGAATTGGGGCAGCTCTTGGACCAGAATAATCAACTTCAGCTTCAGCTCTGGCAGCCTCAACTTTAGCCTTTTCTCGTTGAACTTCAGCTTGTCGTTGCTGCTCTTTTATTTCCTCCACTGTTACGCCTAGTTCTTTAGCCATCTCTTGTAACATTTGCTCAGCAAGTATGTCACTGGCTTTCTATGCTGCATCAGCTTCATCACTTGAGTCAGATTCATGTGCAACTAGTTGAGACTTACCCTGTTGCTCTGGCTCAGGCTCAGCAATGATGACCTTTCTTTTCTTCGCTAGAGGCATAACACTTCTTTTCTTTCTTTTTACCATCTCAAACACCTTACTCTTCCCTTTGTCTATTTGTGAAGTTGGAACAGACTCAGCTTCAACAAATTTTGGCAAATTAGCTTGAGAAAGGTTGGTGTGAATAGCTTGAGATGTTTCTTCAAGTGGAGTTTCTGGTTGAGCTTGTAAAGTTGTGGTTATTTGGACTGTTGGAGCCTGTTGTTGTTGAGAAGGCTGATCTACAGTACTCATGAACTGATCATGAGCTTTTTTAAATTGTACTTCCTCTGTATTCTCCCCCTCAACCTTATCATTACACTTCTTTGATTCTTCCTCCCCTTTTTTGTCATCATCAATAGGGGAGGGTCTGAGTTTGAACATGAAGCTTTCCAAGTTGGCAACTGAAGTTGACAAATCATTAAGTTTGCGCATCAACTTGGCTTTTTCAGCTTTCCTCTTTTTATGCAGGAGCTCAAACTGGGATTGTAGATGGTCCATAATGACTTTAGCATCGATAGTCATCAGTGTGGGCTCCGCAGGTCTTCTTCGAACTTCAACATCCTCCTGTCCAGTGGAAGAGTGTATTTCCACCGTACGAGTGGCTGTTGAGTGTTCCTCAATCGGTAAGGATGTGGGTCCCATATCCAAAGGTTGGTGATGACCAATGGAATCAAGGGGGCCAGAATGTAGACCCTGTAAACCTTCCTGGTGTATAAAAGGTTCATTGACAGGTTGTGCGAGTGTGTGTAAGAATGGAAGTGAAGAATGACCAAGTTCGTGAGGTATGGTAGTGGGGTGAGCTAGGCTTATTGGTGAGGAGGGGGTAATTGACCCTGGGGATTGGTTAGTATTTCAATGTTACCTTCATGGAGCTGTGAAGGCACAGAGGTAGGCTCTCCCATGGCACTAGTAAGTATGGGCTGAATAGACACCATACCCGGTATAGGCTTAAGGGTTGAACTGAGCCTAGAGGTTGGCACCTTAAGAGAAGGTGTCTCCCCCTAAGCTCCTGCCGGTGGAGGTATCAATGTGCTATCAACTCCAGTGTCCTTTTGAGGTGAAGGACCACCTTTGGCAGATTTCCTTGTATAGGTGTAGGAAATATCCTTGGTAGCAGTGGGTTGACCAAGGTTGGCTGTAGATTGTAAAATAGATGGAGATGTTTGAGGTGGAGGAGAGTGGTTAGACTGAGTTGGGCTTGACTCAGTCCTATCTCCTAAGTTTGGAGATGGAGAAGTAAAAGAGAGAGAAGGAGATAAGGGTTGCGAAATCATACCTGTTGCACCTAGCAGTGGAGACTCAGAGCTGGGAAACAAACTCCTTTTCTCTGAACTGGAAGTAATGGATGAAACTATTTGAGCACTGGGTTTGAGCTGAGTTCTAGGTTTATCAGCGTGAGGAGCCTCAGCCTCAGAACCAACATCGTCACCCACTTCTTCCGCAGCTTCCTCCTCTGTCTCAGCTGCACTTGACTCAGGAGTCGGTCTGTACATACGCCCTCATTTGAGCACTCAATGTAGGGTGCCCAGGGAAAATGTCATGGGCGAACATCCTGTAGCTGAGAACAGGAGTAGGGATTGACTCATATTGAGCATTATATCTTCTACCCAACCTGTCCTCGATGACCATGGATATGAATCTTGCAAAGGGTACAATGGTGTCCCTTACATTCTTGGTCACTAATGACTTGAATGCCTCAAAGATCAACTCAGCGTAATCCACTTGTCGATCATAAAATATGTTGTATAATAATTGCATTTCAAAGTCATTTACATTATCCAGGCCTCCCACCTTGTATCCAAGGGAACGAACCACAGTGGATACCATAAATCCCCATGCCGTCTGGAAAACAGATTTCAGTATGACGCCAATCACTTGAGGATGACTCTTTAAGGGTAAAACACTTCTTGATGTTTCCCTAGAAACCGTCGCTTCATACTGATTGTGAATTGGGAGATGAAGAATTCAGCGGAGATAATTTGCATCGACTTCAATCACCACTTGTCCACTTATGACTGTGCCCCGTATAACCGGTTGAGTTGCATCCAGTTTACACGTATACAAGAATTCCGTAAGAAGTTGAGGGATGAGCACAGCAGGTCCACGAAGAAATGCATGTGCCAGGGGTCCCTTGCGAATGTAGGAAACCCACTACTCATATCCCCTGCCAATTTTGGACTTTGGAATGTCAGTACAGGCGATGACGTTGTTTTGTTTGTAGGTGGGGAGTGCGTTATTCTTGAAATTTCCACCACGAATCATTTGTTCAGTTAGATTCAGAGTGTAACCCTCCATTTAAATCGAACTTATCGAAATGAATTGCACTTAGCAGTAATAAGCACTTAGCAATGAACTCTACACACAGCAACGTTAGGGTTTAAGAGAGAAGAATTTTTTGGAAGTTTAAACGAAATATGATGAACAATCTCTCTTATTTATACCTTTTCAATGTGAGAGAAAAGTTACCGTTATCTGAGGGTAATAAATATGACCGTTACCGTAAAAAATTCTACGCAGTTTGTTACAACGGCTAAATTCATTGTTAGTTACCCAAACGCACACTGTTATATTGAAAAGATATTTTATGAAAAAATATATCAGAAAAATTTCTAAACGACTGACGTTTATTTACCGGACACACCGTAAATATGTTGGACTTACCATATTGTTGGACTTACCATATTGTTAGGACTAACCTAGACTTATGGAACTGACCACATTTTGGAACTGATTACTCAGCTGATCCTGAACGGTCAGCATATATGTAGTATTCAGTTGATCCTGAACGTTCAGCTTATATGAAGCACTCAGCTGATCCTGAACGTTCAGCTTATGTGAAGCACTCAGCTTTAGCTTGAGCACTTAGCTCAGATTGCACTCAGCTCAGTTTGACACTTAGTCAAATGTAGCACTTAGCAAAAATTAAACAGAGATAAAGAATGGAACATACCAATTAAGGGTTGAGCATTCCAAGCTTGCCGAGTAGAGTTGTAAATCTTGTGCCTTCAATTGGTTTTGTGAAAATATCCGTAAGCTGATCTTCAGTTTCAACGAAGACTAACTCTATCTTTCCCTTTTCTACAATATCTCTGATGAAGTGATGTCTTATTTCAATGTGCTTGGTTCTTGAGTGAAACACTGGGTTGTGTGTAATGGCAATAGCACTTTGATTGTCACAAAATATGGGAGTCTTTGAATAATGCAGATCAAAGTCCTTCAGCTGATGTTGCATCCACAGTATTTGAGCACAACAGCTCCCTGCAGCTACATATTTAGCTCCAGCTGTTGAAATTACCACTGAGTTTTGTTTCTTGCTCGTCCAGCTTACTAATTTTCCACCCAAAAGTTGACATCCTCTAGTAGTACTCTTTCTATCAAGACCACATCCTGCGAAGTCTGAATCGGAGTACCCTATTAGCTCAAATCCTGATCCTTTAGGATACCACAAACCTAAGTTTGGTGTTCCCTTCAGATATTTGAATATTCTTTTAACAGCTAGCAAGTGTGATTCCTTTGGATCAGCCTGATATCGTGCACAAACACATGTAGCAAACATTATATCAGGTCTGCTTGCTGTTAAATAGAGTAATGAACCTATCATTCCTCTATATGTAGTCTGACATACAGAGTTTCCATCAATGTCCTTGTGTAGCTTGACATTGTGTAACATTGGAGACTTTGCGGGATGGCTTGAGTCTAATCCATATTTCTTAATCAGATCAAAGACATACTTGCTCTGATTAACGAATATACCATCTTCTTTCTGATAGATTTGAAGTCCCAAAAAGTATGTCATCTCACCCATCATGCTCATTCTGTATTGATTAGACATTATCTTGGAGAACCAATCACACAGATCTTGGATTGTTGATCCAAAGATAATGTCATCCACATAAATTTGAACCAGAATGACATGTCCTCTGCTCTTTCTTATGAAAAGAGTTTTGTCAATACTTCCTCTGACAAAATCATTTGAGAGCAGATAGGTGGATAGTGTATCATCCCATGCTCTTGGAGCTTGCTTGAGTCTATACAAAGCCTTGTCCAACTTATAGACATAATCTGGATGTTTAACATCAAAAAAGTCAGGAGGTTATTTCACATAGACCTCCTCCTATAGTGCTCCATTTAGGAATGCACTTTTAACATCCATTTGATACACTTTAAAGTTTTTGAAGGCTGCATAGGCTAGAAACAACCTTATAGCTTCAATCCTCGCAACAGGGGCAAAGGTCTCATCATAATCAATACCTTCTTCTTGGCGATATCCCTGAGCTACTAGCCTTGCCTTGTTTCTGATCACTACTCCATCCTTGTCCATTTTATTTCTATAGACCCACTTAGTGCCTATAATTGTTTTTCCTTTGGGAGCAGGGACAAGGGTCCAGACCTTATTTCTTTGAAATTCTGTCAGCTCCTCTTGCATAGCTTCAATCCAATCTTCATCTTTTAAAGCCTCTTCAGTCTTCTTTGGTTCCATTTGAGATAGAAAACTAGAGTAGGCAACATAGTTTGCATTTGCCTTAGATCTAGTTAACACACCATCTTCAACGTTCCTAATGACATCATCAAGAGGATGATCTTTTAATACTTTGAAGGTTGTTGTGGGAGACTGAGGTTCTGGGTCTGATTCAGGGCAGTGTCTCTCAGGCTGAATAGGACTTACTTCTTCAGTCTGAGTAGGAATTTGATGATCACTTAGATCTTCAATCTGACATGTACCTGATGATTCACCGAGATTCTCAGGCTGATTATCTTCAATATTGATAATTTCTTTCAGTGATGCACATTTGTCAGATTTACTATCATCATCATCATCAGAATCATCCATAACATACATGGGATTTGATGTGAGATCTTCTTTACTCCTCTCAAGCTCACTCAGACTAACCGAGTCAGCTTGAGAGCTGTTGGATTCATCAATACTTGTCTCATCAAACGTAACATGTACTGACTCTTCAATTACCTTTCTTTTAAGATTAAAGACTCTGTAAGCTTTGGAGATTGAAGAATATCCAACAAATATCCCTTGATCAGCTTTGGGTTCCAACTTATGGAGCTGATCTCTTTGGTTTAGCACATAGCATGTTGAACCAAAAATATGGAAATATCCAATGTTGGGTTTTCTGTCATGATACATCTCGTAAGATGTTTTACCATGTCTTTTCACTATAATTGATCTATTCTGAGTATAGCAGGTTGTACTTACAGCTTCTACCCAGAAGCTCAGCTTGAGCTTTGCCTCACATAGCATGGTTCTGGCAGCTTCAATTAAGGTTCTGTTTCTCCTTTCTGCAACTCCATTCTGTTGTGGAGTTCTTACAAATGAGAAATTCTGAATAATTCCTTTCTCTTCACAAAAGCCTTCAAGGGTTGAGTTTCTGAACTCAGTCCCATGATCACTTCTGAGTTGTTTAAGAGACTTACCCTTTTGCAACTCTTCTTGTCTTATGAAGTTGATTAACTCATATACAACTTCACTCTTGGTTTTTAAGAAGATTACCCAAGTGAATCTTGTGAACTCATTAACAATCACTAGAGTATACTTTTTGCCACTTAGGCTTGGGGTGCTGATAGGTCTAAATAGGTCCAAATGCAACATTTGCAATGGTTCTGTAATTGAGAAATTTTGTTTGGACTTGAAGGATCCCTTATGATGTTTTCCCATTTCACAAGCTGAGCAGAGTTTGTCTTTAGCAAATGTGATCTTAGGCAGACCAGAGACTAACTCTTTGCTAGACAACTTGTTAATATATTTGAAGTTTAAATGAGACAGTCTTTTGTGCCATAACCAGCTCAGCTTGGGAGTTAAATCAGAATACAAGCGGGTTTCAGTTGAAGGATCTGCGGAGCTGAGATCTAACAAATAGATATCTCTCTCTCTTTTTGCCATTAATATTGGTTTTCCCTTCTTATCATAAATTGTCCCTGCATGCTTTTTGAAGGTGACTTCATAATCCTCATCACACAGTTGACTGATACTTATCAGATTGTGTTTAAGGCCTTCAACATATGCTACCTTTTTGAAAGTGACTTTTCCAGCAGTTATCTTTCCATAACCTTTAGTCCTTCCTTAAGAATTATCCCCAAATGTCACCTTGGGTCCTTCATTGTTTTGGAATTCACTTAGAATCCCCTTGCTTCCTATCATGTGCCTTGAGCATCCACTATCGAGATACCACTTGTAGGAGCCCTGCACATGATCAACTAAACATATTAGTTTCTTTTTGGAACCCACTGTTTGGTGGGTCCTGAGGATGAGCACTTAGCTGATCCTTTGGAGTTTGATTGATTAGCTCGAACAGATTCTAGTTCTGTTTTGGACTGATCATCCTTTTCGTTTTCAGGTCTAAGATTGGTACTTACACAATCTTTGGCCTCATGACCTCTATCACCACGTTATAGCATTTTCTTCTAAAGATGGGTGTTTGGGTGATTTCTTTCAGTTTTCCAACATTAAATTTGGATTCAGATTTAGGGTCATATGATGTGGATAACCTTTCAATCCTCTTCGACAGTTTGTCTACTTGATTTTCACTGACTTTGGACTTACCTTTGTCAGCTTTATGGTTACCTCTATTTGGTGAGGTCTGACTTACAGAAAACTTCCTGTTTTTAGACATCCTCTCATGTATGATTTGAGAATTATGTCTTTTTGAGTTAACATGAGATATTCTATCAAAAACAGTTGTTCTCACCGGATTGTAATCCAATCTTTTGAAAACTGACTTACAGTTTCTGTTGGATCTGGAATATTCAGCTTGATGGTTTGAGTGAATAACCTGAGGACTTTGGGTTGGTCTCACAAACTTATTGGTTTTGACCTGTTTCCCTTCCTTGTTCCTTTAGAATGTTCTTGGGAGTATGTCATCTGATTTCATCGATTTGTCTTCAAGACCGACTTGATCTTCGATGATTTTAGCAGCAGCACTATAATCTCCCCCTAGCACTGCTTTTACTTGATTTGGTATTTGCTGGTTAATGCACTTTTCTGCTTCTTTTGATGACTTACACCAAGATTCACAGATTTTTCTTAGATTGTCAGCTTATTCTTTTGATTCTTGCCGTTCTTCACTTAGAAGTTTGTTTATATGGAGCTGACATTCATAATCACTTTGGATCTTTTTACCAGCATTTAAGAGAGTTTCAGAGTGTTTAAGTTCATCTTTTAGTTTTGAAATTTCAGTTTTCAAACTAGATTCAACTGTGAGAGAGGTTTTGAAGTCATTCAACAAATAGTTGAACATTAGACATTTTTGTTCATCAGTGTAAGAGCTAAAGTTATTTACCTTATACATTGAGGCATGATCCTAGTTACTGGTTTGCTTACTCAGCTTAGCCGCTTCTGCTAGATCCTCATCAAAGGAACTGTCTTCTAACTCATAGTTAACTTGTTCCTCTTCATCCTCAACGGCCATCAAACACCTATCTGGCCCATCATCATCTGAAGTAGATGATTCAGTATCCCAAGTTTCAGCAAGGAGACCTTTGGTGTTTTCATCTGGCTTGCCTTTGAGTCTTTGATATTTCTTTTTATATTTATCAGCTCTGTAGGCATTTTTGTCAGCTACTAAAGTTGATTCTCCCTTCTTTACTCTGCACTCAGCAGCTATGTGTCCTATCCTCTGACAGTTATAGCACTTAGCTTTCTTAGGATCAAAACTAGACTTACCACTTTTGCTTCTCTTAGATTGAGCCCTTCCTCTTCTGAAATTTCTAAAGTTTCTTGCTAACATTGCCATTTGTTCAGTAAGAGCATCCATTTCTTTATCATCTGAACCAGAGTTAAGACGTACTTCCTCAGATTCAGATTCAGAGTCAATCTAAGCTTGAGACTTTTTAGATCCCTTCTTTTTCTTTTCTGCAATTAATGCAGATCCAACATCGTTTATAGATTCTTTTAGTTGTTGCTGGGCCACTTTCTTCTATTCCATGATCTGTTGATGATTTAGAAGGAAACCATAGATAGATCTGAGATCATATTTTCCTAAGGTTCCTCCAGCATGAAGTGCAATGGTGATCTCATTGAATTGTTCTGGTAACACATCCAAGAACTTGAGTACCAACTCATTCTCATCTTTCTTGACACCTACCAAGATCAGATCATTTATCAAGCATTGAAATCTGGTAAACAAATCTGCCAGAGTTTCATTCTTTTTAGCAAAGAAAATTTCATAAGAACTACTCAGATTTGTCTTCTTATGTTGCTTGACCAGGTTAGTGCCTTCATATGTGACACTGAGAATATCCCACATCTCTTTTGCAGTTTGGCACCCAGCCACAGTATGCAGAAGAGGATTTGTTAAAGCATTTGCTATAATGCTTTGTGCCTTGTCATCAAGATTGAACAGTTTACGATCTTCTTCAGTCCAGGATGCTTCAAGCTTGGGAGTTTCTCCAGAGGGAACAGTTTTGTCAGTGGCAGTAATATGGATCATTGGTATGATTGGGCCATCTTGAATCATGGTACTCATCCTGTGATCCACGGACTTCAGATATAGCATGGAGCTAAACTTCCACATAGGATAGTCAGTGCCATCAAAGATAGGACAACCTTTTGCCGCCATTGTGGGTATATGACTTGATTGCTTGCTAGTAGACATCTTAACCTCTTGACAGCGGATCTTGATCTTCAACTTATGAAGAAACTTGCTCTGATACCAGTTGTTGGTCCCAAAGAGGGTGAACAACAACCGATACAGTGTAGAAGGGGGGTTGAATACACTTTAAACAATCAAACAAATTAATCAAATGTATATTCAATTATCAAACAAAACAATAACTATTATCACTCTCTAATCAAATCAACAAGATGATTTGATATTACAATGATTATAAACTCAACTCTCTCTAAACACTCTTGAATCACAAACTAATTGATGATCGAATTTCTTGTTAAAACTGATTAACAAGAACTCTTGAAAACTCTCTCGAACTTTGAACTTACAAAGTTATCGCAACACACGCGTATCAAGTATCACGAACACTGTACGTTTTGCAACTTATGCAGTCTTGCAACTTATGCAGTCGTCGTTGTGTATCGCGTATCTGTTCTCGTACACACGTAAGAACATATACTCGTATTCATTCGTGTATGTATATATAAACCCAGAAGAAGGTTTATTCTTATACTTGATATATCTACGAATAAATCGCAGTTTAAAGATAGAACATATCTTTTCTTTAAAACCGTAACAAACTCCTTAATTAGAACATATCTAATTAATTCCGTTTGAGATTTCTATCCAACTAATAGATAGTTTAAATTAGGTTTAGATATCCTAATTTAAATGTCGTAGATATGGAGAGTTTATAACAGAATTTAGAACTTACTTAAATTCTGAACTGACTTCTGACGCTGAGCTGACATACTTAGTCTTGACCTTGTCAAGCTGACTTCTTGAATCTTGGATTCTTGAATCTTCGAGTCTTCGAGTCTTCAAGTCTTCAAGTCTTCATCCTTAAAACTTATCTCAGCTTAGAAGTCACTGAGTTATCTAGTACTTACATAGAAAACTCTATATCTGTTTATACGCTGACTACTCAGCTGAAGTTGACTAGTCAGTCTATAACAGACTTACATAATTCCTAACTCTTAACCTATTATCTCTATATATATAGATAGTTTGTCTCATCAAATCTAACTATTCTAAACATGGGACTAACACTTCCAAACTGATAGGGATGACTGCCGATCACAATCGGGGTTCGTGTTCCTATTAAACGGCGGTGTTATATCCTGGAGGAGCTCAAAGCAAGACACCGTGGCCGATTCCACTACCGAGTCGGAATATATTGCGGCCAGTGAAGCTGCTAACGAGGCCGTATGGATGAGGAAATTTTTGCTTGATTTGGGAGTGGTTCCTAGCATCAGCGACCCTGTTGAGATCTTCCGCGACAACAAGGGTGTCGTTGCTTTAGCAAAGGAACCGAGGTCTCACCGACGCACGAGGCATATTCCGCGGAAATATCATTTTATCTGGGACGTGGTCGAGAACGGAGACATTATCATCAGCAAAGTACACACGGATAGCAATTTGGCGGATCCGTTCACTAAACCGTTGTCACAAGCTAAGCACGATGCCCACACACATGCTATTGGGATTAGATTTACTAGTGAC
Source organism: Dittrichia graveolens (assembly GCA_038502395.1). Lineage (NCBI taxonomy): Eukaryota > Viridiplantae > Streptophyta > Magnoliopsida > Asterales > Asteraceae > Dittrichia > Dittrichia graveolens. The sequence goes on along the minus strand of JARJIL010000007.1, from coordinate 53,747,022 downwards.
TTGGTTTGAGTTGTATATTGGTTATTGTATCTGATGTATTTGCTATGTAATAGGGAACATTTAGCAATACTGTATTTTTGAATGTATTGATTATTAAATGGAGATTTGATGATACGCGTGTAGCGAATACTTTCTACAAATCATTATTGTGTTCCAACTTTGCATGTTTTATCTCTTCCTTGAATGTTTCACATTCTAAATATTCCACGGTCGGTCATTCTTCATTAGAAGGAAGTATGAATGAAGATCGAGGGAAATGATTGGTCATAGTATTCAATGGAATTGAATACAAGGGACGCAATATTTTGCCTATACTTGAAAAGAGTTTCAAGTGATTGGACGACCCACACCTGATCTTATTTCATGGTACATGTCAAGAGTAAATTAGGATGATAATATCTTTTATCCTTAGATCGGAGATGCATATGTTTCACTATTTTGGTTTGCTTTATTTTGACTGCTTTCAAACGTAGTTCGTAACTGGCTATTATAAAGGAGGCTTTTGGGTAAAGTATTGCCAATGTATTGGAGGCAATGTAGTTGAAGGAATTTGTTCCTCTGTTTAGAGAGATATCCTTGGGCCCCTCGATGATTGGGCGCTGACACCAAAAATGCATGGCCATGCTCGAGCCTGCAATGATTATTAATCAGTTGCAGCTCACCTTTTTAGTCACGACCAATCTTGATCGAGAAACATAATCGTGAACGATCGGAGAATTACTTTGTACCATGTCTCGTGTTCACTTGGATATCGCGAACAATAGGATGATTGATCACTTATCTATAGGACCATGTAAAACTCCTTTAGTTTGACTTGGTACTTGTTAGGGATGACATACACCGTGTTTAGTTGGGGGCAGGGATGCCTTGCTAGAGGCCGCTCCCTGTCTATAGTGCCCATGGATACGGTGTGTCATGTGCAAGTGGGAGTTTTTTGGAATCTGCCCACTGACACACATAGGCCGGTATCACTGCCAATGAAGCGCGGGCCTATTGGGTCACACGCCAAGTTTCAATCTCGACAGCCTGCTATAAGCGGAAAGAGTTAAAATGATCAAATTCAATCTGACTTAAGCTTCACGACCGTGAAGGATGCTCCACGGGTCGTAAAGCAGCTCGTGTACACGTGTCCTGTCATGGCCGCATGGTTCGTGAAACCCTAGGGCTTCACGACCCTACACGGCCCGTGAAGGAGGTCGTGAAGACATGAACCCTCACGATTCCTGCACAGTGTGGCACGGCTCGTGGAGGATTAATGGCCGGTCGTGACACATTCATCCTTCACAGCCCGTGAGAGCCCGTGAAGAAGTCGTGAAAGCAGAATTCTAAGTGACACTTGTATTTGGTTGGACCATTTTGTTGGTCCAATGAATGAGTGACAATTAGCACGACTCTGGGCTCTCGAGAACAGAAGAAGTCTCATTACAAGGGGTGTTCTTTGTTCATTTGCCACTCTTGGTCAAATTTGTGCAAGTATACACTTTGTGAGTTCCTTCTAGTGTGAGAGAGAGCAAGAGCAAGTGTTGAAGGCTGTGCACAAGTGTTATCAAGGTTGTTCCGGGAGAGTTTCATCAATTGTTGGTGATTCTTTGGCTTGCTAGTACAAGGAGAAAGAAGCAAAGCTTGATGTGGACTTCTTTGGAGCTTGGAGCCTCTTGTTTCAAGAACTCATCCCAAATCCGAGTTGTTCCAGCAATTAATCAAAGTCTTCAAGGGTATAATTTGATTTCCTTGTTCTCCTTGTTCTTGTTTTGGTTGCATGTAGCCTCTTACAAGTTTTCACCACCATTGGGACTTCATGGGATCATTTGTGTGTGTTTTTGTTGCTTCCGTTGCGTGCTTTGATCCCCATGGAATCCCAACATAACCTTCATTTACTTAGCTTTGTGCTAATCCCCCACCTCACTCTTTTTACAAGTTTTGATAAGTCAGCGGCTCGGCTGAGAGTGGGTGTATCTTGGGGAATAATTGACTGACACTCTGATATTATTTCTGACGAGTCGTTGTTTTTATAACACTTGTGTTTTGAGTTACTGATGACTTGAAAAACTGTTTTCTTATATTCAGTTGTTAATATTTTATTATATATTTTATTGCTTCCGCAGTATTTTAAAAAGAAAAATCGAGGTCAAAATTGTGATGTTACAAAAAGATACAAGCAAAAAACATACTAGATAAAAATCCCTTACGAACAATATCATATTAGTATAATTTATAAGATAAAAATCCCAAAATCAAAATACCGTTACAAACACAATTTATGGATAAAACCCTAAAAGCTAAACCTATATATTAATACAATCATACAATCAATAAAACAATGTTTGACGCAGGAAACGTACATGTTGTTACCCTTACGAATACGGTGTATTTATAAAACCTTAAACACAAACCGAGCAAAAAGTGTATCTTTTACTCAAAATCATAGCGAAATTAAAATCTTAAAACTGAAATTCAAATACCCATATGAACAATATCATATTAGTATAATTTATAAGATCAAAATCTCCAAATCGAAATACCTTTACAAACATAGTTTATGGACAAAACCCTAAAACCCAAACATATACATTAATACAATCATACAATCAATAAAACGATGTTTGACAAAAGAAACATACCTGTTGTTACCATGGCAAAATCGAATAGGAGTAAAAGAACAAATGCGTGAAGAAAATCTAGAAATATCATCAAAAGTTGATACATAATTTTATCAAATAAAGTACATGTCAAAGATTTAAGAATTACTAACCATTACCTGCGATTTAAATACCATCCGATTACTCGAGGCAAATATAAAGCGCGATTTCAAAGTTAGGGTTTGTGTATCCCTTAAATATTGAAAAGAAGAAAAAGGGAATGATGGAAATGTAAGCCTCTAAAATCCAGTTATATTAAACGCAGTTCAAAGCTGCTTCTTCGGTCTTAAATACGCTCCACATTTTTTCTTTTAATGGGTCTTTCAAAAATTGTTTTCCAAAAGTAAGGATTTATGAAATTGTGAGTTTTGATTAATTAATATATGTTAATTTAATAGATATAAATATAAAAAAACCGTAATATTCGTATTAGTAGTTATAGATTTTAGTTATTTTAATATTTGTTTATTAATAAATTATTTAAGTGTGACAACACTTAAATATGTAGCTTCCCCGTAATAAACAAGTACGACAATAATTTATATAAGTTTAATAAGTGGTGTTCAATAAAATTCACGTAAAAAACATAGTACTAATATTTTAATATTCAATAATAGATGATTCAGTATACCAAAATTTTAAATACAATCTGAACTATTGATCAAAATACTAAAATTAGTGCCTTGTAATATAAATCAAATATTACGTTCTTCTAAGTTTAATATATAAAAACATTGCTTGCCATAACACAATTTGTTCTAATGACAACTGCCTTTTCGTTGAAGGAATATTAATGCTGGTACTAGTTTCGTAATTGATTCGATTACCTAACCTATAAACAATTGATCAACCTTTTCAATTCAAATTCCTCTTTCCGTCTTCTAATCATTCAACAATCAACCACCGTTCTTCGTTCGTTCAATCAATCAATCAAACAATTTGTTGAATTTTCTCTTCGCAAAATGGAAATCGAAGCACATTCTTCTATGGACAGGAGTCATTTCAAGCTACGGAGCGAACTAGAGGTGCAAGAATTTAAAGATAAGTTTGTGATCAAATCAGTTGAATCTCCCGATCAAGGTTTTTCTATTGCTCGTTCTGATGGAAGCTTTCATAAGCTTGACGGTTTGTTTGATTTTTTTTTCCCTTTTTTCTTATGTCTCTTCATGTGTTTTTACTAAATTTGGATTCTAGTTAAGTTGTGAGCTTGTTTAATTTGCTTAGTATAGCTAAACGTGTTGATACGTGCTCAGTTCCCGGGGAACAACTTCTGACTAGAATTTAAACTTGAATCAGTATGTGAAGTTTTGGAGAATACAGTACGAATTAGGTTAAATGATTATGTAATGTTTGTGATAAACCGAAATAAACAATATTTGAAGATGTTAAGCTTGCTTAGAGATTGCACCAAGTGCTAATACGGAGATTTTGTAACTTGTCACAGGTGAAGTTAATTTGGAAACTGCTTCTAGTGTCTATAACGTGTTCGGAGTTGCTGGAACAATTAGGTTGCTTGCAGGTGAGCTGTTGATGCTTTTTAATAAATTCTGTTTGAAATGCATGCTTACAGTTTTGGATCTGGTTTGTTGGACATATATTGCTGCTATACAATCTTCTAAAACCATAGTCTGTGGAAAATGGCATAGTGTATTTCTGATTGTTGGAAGGGAATCATGAAAATGTCCATGTTAAGTAAGTTTGTTTCTGGCCCTCCAGAAATCATGGCATATGCCAAGTGAGTTTAAAGAATTTAGTACTTGAAGTTCTTAGTTCTATAAGAACAATGAACATGTTAAATATGTTAGGCCCTTTTTGGTTGTTTGTTTTACCAAGAGCTAAGAGTATGGTAAATATAATTAGAAAAACATGTAAAGATACATGATACATCTTGCCTGCTCGCAGTAACTCTTCTCCAATAAGCTTATAATGCTACATTAGATTCAAATCATGTCTAGAAACAAAATAGATAAATAAAAATAAAGTTGTGCAATTACCATAGTACCATGTATGGATTGATGAATCTTATGCCATCTTTATTTTGTGGGTTGTATTTTAAATTAGTATTGCACCAATTGGAGCCTGGACCATGTGGTAGATATTTTAATCCTCCGTGTCCTTAATTTCTGTCTCTAAATGGATGCGAAGAACAATAGAGTAAATCTAACCTAATACATCTAATTGATTGTGAGGAGTAGGGCCAGCCTGGATTATGCTCGGTGTTGGGGTTAACATATTTCCTTTTTCTTTAACTAAGTTTCTTCAATGTAAAAAGAATCAAAGATCTATAGGTTCAACTATCCCTAAGGAGGTGAATTCTTAGTGTTGGGAATCTGCTGAATGTAATGAACCTTTTGATTAACATATCATTTAGTATCCATAATTATAATGCTTACAATTGTTAAGTGCCTTAAAGCTCCTGGTTATTACATAGCTTTCCAGTTATGTGCTGTTGATCTATGTTAAGAGCTTCTAATTATGTTTCCTTCAGTTAACTCAATTTCTAGTCCGTTAGCAGTTTATTTTTCTTAAGGCCTATAAAACTATTAATAGATCCAGTTTAAGTATCAGCTACTGAATGGGAAATCATTTACTCTCCTTTTTCTGAATTCTCTTGCATTTCCAACTTGTCCGGGAATTGAGGAATTTTAATCTCACATCTCCGCATTAATGATCTTACCGTTTTCATTCAAAAGGCATTATGAAAGCAAATTTGTTTTTGCATGAATTGTCTGTAGATGCTACAGATGTTGCAATAGCAAGTAGTTTTGGGACTACCATGCATCATTTAATATAGTTGATGCCCGATCTTTGATAATACCGTATCCTGATAACATTTCCTTGTTGCGACCTTGACTGAGAGAGAAAAAAATAATATTTAACTCTGAGAACAGTGTGTCATGTTTTTAGGCCTTTCATACTATATTATGTTTTTAATTTTCTTCTGTCGCTTTTGCTCATCAAGCAGAAAACCTGAATTCTTTCCGAATGTAGAATTGCTTTTCGAGTACTGTTTCTGTATCTCAATGCATAAACCTTCTCATTTTGATAGAATACACTCAGTTGAATATGGCTTTCAGTATATGATTATGTGTTAGAGATAACTTGGAAGATATATCAGTAAGATAATATTGATAAGAGAAACATGCTTCATTAGTTCATTATATCACGTGTCAAGAGTCTTCTAAAGTTGAAAACGAAGCTATAATATTAGCAGATTGGATCAGCAAAGAGGGAGAAATTCCTTGCAGCAAAAAGTTATTGCTGATTTAGGAGGGTTTGGTGCTCAGAAAGAAATCTATGATGCAGTGTTTGAAGTTACATTTGTTTATTGTGTAACTTATTCTTTTTCTGGTCTTTGTGTAGGAACGTATATATTGGTTATAACTTCTCGCAAGGAGGTTGGGACATATCTTGGTTATCCTGTCTTCCGAGTCATGTCTATGAAGTTCTTATCTTGTAATGGAGACTTAAGAAATCTGACTAATCAGCAAGTAAGTTCTTTTAATTAATAAGTTGTTTTATCTATCAGACAAGGCACCTCCTAAAATCCTAAGCTTTAGTTGTTTCATAAACCATCATTATACAGAAAAAAGACGAGGCTTACTTCCAGGCGTTGTTGAGAATTGTGGAGGAGACCCCTGGCTTGTACTATTCCTATGAAACTGATATTACATTGAAGTATGTTTTCTTATTGTATTACGAGCTCCTCTTTTATATGATTATCTCATAAGTAGGATTTTGGTGTTGGATATTGTTATCTTTTCCCTAAAATTTTTAGGTAATTTATTTACAAAGAAACTTGATATCTACAGCTTGCAGAGAAGATTCAAGATGGCTGATGGGTGGATGAGTAAACCCATTTGGAAGCAGGTATAATGCTTATTACATATATATTGGATCTATTTTCAAAGTTGTTCAATGTAGAAAACAACACCGTCAATGAATTTTTTGCTGCAAAGTAAATAGACTAAATTTCGACTCGTCAAAAATTGCCTCTAGGATAATATTAATCAATCCAGCAAACTTTCTCTTCGTTTCTTGAGTTTCAACCTCAACTAATAGCATTTGATTCCAACTCCTGAGACACTGATAAAACTTGAGTCCCTCGGTTTCATTACTTGTTTATTCCAACCGGTTGGCTGTTGGCCTCGATTCAATATCTATTGTAAATAATGGTCCTACTCACCCATGCATCTTCTCGGTGCACTTGAAGTATCCTTGGGTGCGTTTGGTACAGAGAATGGAATTACAGAGAAATGATCGCAGAGAATGGAATTGTAGAGACAGAGAATTAGTCTGGAGAATGGGAATTGAATCTTCTGTATGGTAGCACAAAGATTTCAGCGGAGAAATGTAACAGCGAATCATTTATCTTGTTTGGTAGCATAGAGATTTCAACAGCAGATGGAACCAAGTTTATCATTTGCATCCGTGTTGTTTCCATAACAAACAATCAATTTGGTTTGCCATCTAAACAATCTAACAAATCGAGTATCAAATTAAACAATCTATCAAATTGAGAAACAATCTGTCAAAATCTATCAAAATAATGGTATCAAATTAAACAAAAAATAGAGAGATGGCCGCTGGAAGTCGGAAATCGCCGACGGAGATGAGGCCGTTGGAAGTCGCCGGTTTGGATCTGGAGGCCGTTGCTGCGCTGGAGTTCGTAGCTAGAGTTCGCCGGGGAAGAAAAGGCGGCGACAATGACGAAGAAAAGACGCCGGTTCTGCAGTCCACAACAACGGGAAGAAGGATGAAAGTCGGCCACGACGACGACGGGAAGAAGAGGAGTCGGCGACGAGAGGAAGAAGAGGGAGGCGTGTCTGCACTAGTCTATTCTCTGTGTGTTTTTTTTTGAAGCCCCAAAGAAATGAGATTCATTTCTCCCCATTTCCCTTTTAACTATAGAGAAAAGAAACTAGAGAATAGGAAATGGTTTATTTCTCTTTCTAGAATTCTCACATTCAACCAAACAAGAGATTTCATTCTCATTTCATTTCTCTACCCCCAATTCTCCCTGCCAAACACAGTCTTAGTTCAAAGATGCCTACTTTCTTGAAGCACTGTGTTAGCAGCTGTACCTGTATAACATGCTTTTGCACTTTACTGTTTTTTTTTACATTTTTACTCTGCTTTAATTCTAGTAGAATATAAGACCAATTTGATATGAATCAAATTGGCAAAAGTAAATAAAGAAGAAACGCACCCGTAATCGAATGCTTAACTGATAATATTCCTGGCTTTCGAGACCCAGGTAATCTCCCAAGTCCTTCAAGAACATGAAAACAATTTCAGAATGACTAACCCTAAGGGAAATCGGCCTTAATAAGACTGCCGATCCCTCACTCCAAAATAAAAACAATACCATAATTACTCTACTAATTATAATTAAAGACAGTCAGCCCCCTCTAGTTTTAATTATTACTTTTCTTCCTGTGATTGTAGACCAGCCCCAATGATTCATATCACAATTATATGCATGAATCCTCTTTAAGCCTCATTCTCTTTTCCTATAAGACCATTTACATCTCCAGCTAGTAATAGTGTCTCACCACCCATTATCCCTAAAGAGCCTCATTTAGGTCTTCTCATAAAGGTCTTCTGTTAGATTTTCGTGAGGTTTCTTAAGGTGCTGTGACATACATTAATGACATTCAAAACCAGCTCTCTTAGCACAATTTTATGTGATGCATTTATCCTGTTCTTTTTGGCATCTCAATTGCATAATCTTAGAAACGTATAAACCATTGTTTTCTTCTATTTCCTTCCATAAAAGTATGTTTAGAAGCCTGTGATTCTACGTTCATTCATTTCCAACTGCACGTAATTTGCTCTAAATTATGTGTTTTCGCTATGCCTTTGCTCTAGATACCACCTTGTTCCATCAAATTCTTTGATCTAAAATAATACCACTCTCGTGTTTAAATGTATTTCTGGAATCCCAGTACTTTCCAGTGTCCTAGTTCAGGTATCACCTTGTGGTTCGTTTGTCAATATTCATGTTCTTTGAAGGGTTAGCTTTTGTATTTGTGGAACCTAAATGACCATCACTTTGTATTGCCCTGAAACTTGTACGGATAGTCAGTTACTAGCTGGAGGGGTCCATATATGAACCAGACTTAGTTTGTTGATTTAGTGACATTTTTATGGCAGTGATTTTTGATAATTTGAACCAGTGCTATCATTTTCTCATTACTCAGTGGCAGATATGTTTGTTTGGACTTTTTAGGTCAAGAGGACTGCATTATCATCATACTACATGCACTTGCTTGATTTAAACTACTCCATAGCCTTCATATATCCTGCATCATGTTTTTTAATAATGATTAACAACTCTTCTTCGGAATTAAAAACTTCCCTCTTTGTATTTCAGGCTGACCCAAGGTTTGTTTGGAACAGGAATATCTTGGAGGAGCTAATTGAGAATAAGGTTAGACATTACTTTTGGAGCAGACCATGTGATTCTACTCTACATTTGATTCTTTCCACAAATGTTTATATATAGGCTAGTATATAATGTAAGATTGTTGGTATATTAGCTTCTCTGATATATTCGTATTTATTATTGCAGGTTGATGAGTTCATTGTGCCACTACTACAAGGAAATATCCTCTCTATGTGTCTGAGTGTCGCATGTACATATTAATGTGCATGAATTTATCATTTACTGTACAGCAGGTCCTTCACTCCACACTATATACAAATGTAAATAGTTGTCTACCACTGGATTATAAAGAACACTGTTGTTACTAGATTCCATGTCATTTATGATACTCTTCCTTAACTAAGGGTTAAGCTTCCAAATAGGGCGGCTTAAGCTAAATAATCAAACATCCACAATTACCTTAATATCTAGGAGGTGCACACGGCGTCTTGGTAGGTGAAGTTGAACATTATTATTCTTAGTCCAGGATCATTACATTTAGAGTTTCCAAAAGTTTGAGGTATCATCTAATGATTTAGGTACTAGAATGTGGAGACGTGGAGCTAATCTTGAAGGAGATACTGCTAACTTTATTGAAACTGAACAATTGCTGGAGTACGAAAGATTCAAGTCATCATTTTTGCAGGTAATTTCTTTTTGAAAGAAGAGGCGCTCCAGATACTTTCCTCTCTCAAATCAGTGTTTAATGTATTGAAAACCGATTTTAACCTTCCAAATGTTGGTTATGTTGTTTAGTGATTGTCTATGATCTTGCATAATTTTCCCCAACATTTGTTGTTTTGTAATACTTGTGGTTCACTGGTTTGAATATCTGATCTACTATTTCTGCATGTTCCTTGACACTTCTGGTTTTTTAATCAAAAGTTAACGTGCTGAGCTTATGCATATCCATTTTAGACCTAGAAGTTATAGTTCTTAAAAGACATATTGAGGATATGAAATTGTGTGATTAGAAAAGGCACATTTTTTTCCAGGTTCGAGGTTCAATTCCACTCCTGTGGGAGCAAATTGTTGATTTGAGTTACAAACCACATCTTGCTGTTATTGAGCATGAAGACACGGTATAGACTTCCATCATAACATAGTTTAGTCTTTTGTTTTGAGCTATATTTATTGAGTAAATAATTTGATTTCTTTCAAGCCCGTGATGTTTATGTATGTACCACATAAGGAAAACAGGCACTGATAACCATGTTTGGTTGACTGCCTGCAGCCGATGGTTGTGAAACGCCACTTTCATGATCTTTTGCAAAGATATGGAGATACTATTGCTGTTGACTTAACTAACAAGGTAAAAACTGGAAGTAAGATTAACTTGAAGCATTATTATGTTATTTTATTAATAAATTGATATTGGAAGGCCTCAGTCTCCTACGTATGAATGACGACAGGGGTATCATATTCAAGTATGGCCAGAACAGAGCGTATCCTTGAGTTTTGAGTCAAATTTCAATTCACAATCCACGATTTTAAGCTTATACTCAGCATTTTTTGCATATTATGAGTGTGTATTTAGATTCCATTAGTTGAAAATCTTGCACTGTTTATGTGATGAAAATCTTCCACAAGCACCATTTGAATTGTGTGACTATTTAAATATGTATTTACGGGGGATGGGAAAACACTTTGGTACATGACCTGTTGCTGTTTGTGGGGGACCCCCCAAGGGTGGGTTACCACGGAAAAAAAAGTATCTTTCATATTCTCCTGAATTATAGTATATCTTATATGTTGCTAACATGCAGCATGGTGATGAGGGCCATTTGAAGCTAGCCTTTGCTACAGAAATGGAAAAGCTGCCAAATGTTAGGTAATTCTTTATTCACGCTTTGATTTTTACAATATATTGTTAACAATCAGACCCGTTTTGTTTCATCTACATTATAAATGCGACATACTAAAGCCGATAAATATTCACATGCTGGAAAAGAAGCAATAATCCGTCCTGCCATATATCATCTACAAATGGATGATGTGAAAGTTGGGATGACATTATGTAACACTGAGTGCATAATTAGGTTTTTGTTAGTGTTATTTCTTGTAGACTACATTGGGAGGCAGATTACAGTTCTAAGGTGAATTTATTATTGATTCAGATATGTCTCATTTGATTTCCACCAACACTGTGGCAGCGCAAGTTTTGATGGTTTACAACTTCTCTATGATGAAATAGCTGATGACTTTGAAAAACAGGGGTATTAGCAATACTGGACTTCAATATTTACATCTTCTCCTGAAATAGTTTCCTTATGGAGCTATGATGGTTTTCCGTAATACAATTTATAATATTCACTTTTCCAGCTGAGCAGATACTTCCTCCAAACCACAGAAGGAGAGTTGCTAGAAGAGCAGAAAGGAATCATTAGATCCAACTGCATTGATTGCCTTGATCGAACAAATGTTACCCAGGTTCAAGAAAACGCAATTATGCTTTATATAGTTGGCAATGTTGATCCATTTACTAGGTTAATAACGAAATGGGTCGACAAGTCAAAAGTCAGCGTATTTGAAAGCTTACAACTCTTAAATATTAATAATCCAAAAGGATTAGAATAATGTCATACTAATATAGTTATGTACGCATGTTTAATACATTAATTTTTAAAAATTTTGAAGGGAAAAGGAACAAAATATGTTGGTGGGTCAACTTGACCCGACCTGTTTGTGAAAGTTACCCTGTATTGATCATTTGATCCCAGCCTGTTTTTTGTGACCCGTTAACCAACCTGCCTGACGGTCTAGCCCGCTCATTTGCCATCTCTATGGTTATCCACAGACAATTATAATTATTTAAGGATCAAGCATTTGAACTACCAAGTTGTCCTGGAAATCTTTAATACTTGAACCTGTCGTTATATTTGCTTGAAGTTGAGGGCCTTCATGCCCTAAAGGACAAAATTGTCATCCTTGTCATTGCAGAGCTATCTTGCACGGATATCTTTGAATCAACAACTGCAACGGATGTGTGCACTAACATCGTCAGAAAGCATTTGTACTTTCACAGAGGATGAAGATCTTGAGATTTTCAGGACTTGTATGAATTAAGAATGTTATCATATGTTGTCATTTCCTTAACTAAATATTAATTCACTTACGATACTTGCAACTTTTTTTTTATAGTGTGGGTGAATCAAGGTGATGAGATCAGCCTCGAGTATTCAGGGACCAATGCTCTAAAAAGGGACATTGTCAGGTAGTGTCAAAGGAAAGATTGAGTCTCAGAAATGTAACTCTTGTATTTCACATATGGTGACGCTTTTATGCAAAAAATTGCAGATATGGAAAACAAACTATTTCTGGAATAATCAAAGATGGGATTAGTGCTCTATCGAGATATTATTTGAATAATTTTCAAGATGGAATTAAACAGGTAAGCTTCTTTGTAAAAAATTTGGCCTTCAGTTGCATTAATCTTTTTCTTGATCATTATTCCATGGCTTTCAGGATGCGATAGACCTAATTTCCGGAAACTATACAGTCAGTGGACACAGTCCTTCACCGTTCCAGCAAAACAAATTTGAATCTCGTACTGTGAGTAATCATATATATGTCCAGATTGTTCATATATGACGCTTGTTCTTTAGTTTATTATGATGCAACTGTAAGCTCATTAACAATGTGTGTCGATACAAGACTTTTGTCAATTATAGCTGCCTTTTCATGGTTCTCTAATCAATATGTGGCCATATAAGGGGGCCACCTGATTATCCAACTTTTTTCATTAAGGTCACCCACCTACTGGAACTACTTTGTAGGCCACGTACTTATGTATCCCATTTTGTTTATACCAAATCCGTCCAAAAACATGTTTGATCACAAAGATACCGTTCAAATTTTTGAGAAAAATAAAAGCTCCCTTGGTTATTTTCTCATTCTCTGAAGTAGAAAATTATTCAGCACACAGAAAATTGAAGGACTTTTCGTCATTTAGCATATTTTTTTTGCCAGTTTTGGTAAAAACGAATTAGGATTCATACCTGGGTTGCCTTAATGATGAAAATTAAATACTAAAGTGCTCTTCTTAGTCATTACACATTAATTTGATACATTTTTCAATTTTTGGTTCATTATGCTCTGGACATTCGAAACTTTTTAACTAGGGAACTTCCACCCGTTGTTTCTAATCTGGGGACTTTAGCCAGTTGTTATTGCTTATAATCTATAGCTGAAACTTGAAAGTGTTTGAATACTCGGTGACTCGGTGTTAGCATTTGAGTTATATGCAGTTATATTGGATGTTATCATTCTGTCTTTAAACAACCAATGTAATCAAACATTTTCATTGACTAATTTGAGTTATATGCAGTTATTTCCTGTGGCATCAGCTTTATTGATTGGAGGGTTGACTGTAACATCTATCACACTTAACCGAGGTATTTTTCGAATGATCTACACAAGCTCACTTTCTAAATGATAAAGCAGATTACTAATCTTTGAATCATTATTTCTTGAATTATCTCATTACTTTATGCTTTGGGTATATCACACTTTGTTTATTAATATGCCAAGGTTATAGCCTCTCGCATGAGTAGTAAATTCTTAGCAAAATGAATTTGTTGTCTTTTGAGTGTAAATTAGTCTTCATTCTAACTTCATAATTAAGGTTATTTTCTCTGTGTGGAGTAATTGATAAGGATGAGCAAAATAACCATATGGACCGGACCGAACCGAATTACATATAAGCAAGGTGGTTCTCGATTCCAGTTTTTCTTTTTTTTTGGGGTTCGGTTCCGGTTCCAGCGGGCTCGGTTTTTTACCCGGAACCGGACCGGAATATCAAAGGACAATCAATTTAACACTTTTTAAAACAAAATTTAAAATTATCTTATCCTTAATTAATATGTAACAAAATTTCACTCTATCTATTTCAATAATTTTTAGAAAGGCAAAGAAATGTATGAACATTGTTGATTCCTTATTTCCTTACAAGTAGAAAATTACCATTTGATGATAGTGATAAATTCTTTTTGCTTTTTTGTTCACATATGATATTTTTTTAATGTATACAAGTAGAAAATAACCTTCCAACAATTATCATAAGTTAATCAAACTTGGTTTATATTTTTTGGTATGTAATCTATAGCACGCACGCTTAGGTAGAGAAAATTTTAATACAGGTTTCAAATATTTCGGGTTTTGTTGGTTTGGGTCCTTTGGAACCGAAAAACTTGAACTGAACCGGAACAGGTTACACCTATACGGGATAGTTCTTGGTTCCAGATTTTGGCCATTTTCGGTTCGGTTCTTTTCGGGTCCGGTCCGGTTTTGGAACCACGCTCATCCTTAGTAATTGATAACCCCATGTGTAACTATAAGTTTCCAAATGGTCATTGCTTGATGTCCATCTTTGTATAACTTTTTTCCCGGTTTCAGCATAATTTCACATAACCTTCTTTTGTCATTTTATGTCTTAATTTCTTAGATAATCAAATTATGTCAAGCACATCCAAACAATATCTCTCATAGCGTGTAGGGGTGAGCATGGGTACCGAAAATACCGAACCTTACCTGAACCGTACCGAAACCGGTACTGAGTTAGAGTTTTCGGTCCGGTACCTGGTACTTGAAATATTGCTAAATCGGTATTCGGGATTCGGTATTCGGGACTAGTACCGAAAAAACTAGGTAAAATAGGTACCGGTACCGTATATGAATACGCGGTACGGTATTCGGTACCGTCATTAAACTAAATTCGGTATTCGGTAAAATCGGTACCGGTTCCGGTACCATGCTCACCCCTAATAGCGTGTTCTATTAGAGCTGGTTGTCTAATCCTGATAATTAAAAATGACATAATCGCCCACAAAACACGCATCCAAACATCCTCATTCGAAATTTCACCATAATAACTTCATTTTATTCTTTCATTGGCTATTGAAGCTGCAACACGACAAAGTGCTCAGAGTGTGATCTCTTCTGTAATATGTGCCAGTGCAACTGCTGGAATGATGGCATTAGTAAAAGCAAATGGACGACAAATTTGTTCTAGGCCTCGCCTGTGCGGCCTTTTCTGATCAGGTAATTCGGTTACTATTACATTCAGTATTGCATTTCATAGGAGTTAGGTTTATAGTTTGATCAAAATGGTATGAAGGTGCCCTTTAGGTGGAAATAATTTCATATGTTTGAATATTACTTTCGCTATTGCAATAATAATTGTTACAGTTGCATATGAATTCTGTAATGTCCAGGAATGATAAAAAAGATGTGACGGCTTGTAAATCTGCCGTTAACGTTTTCCGTAGTTGTGGGGAAATGATTTGCACACAACAAATATTACTTTTGAACTATTTTTCTCATCTACTTGTTGAGGGCATTATTGCCCATACTCATACATTTTGTTGTGTATGACAAATCTTTTTTGTGTGCAAATCATCTTCTTAGGTTTATATCAAAATCCGCATATTTCTCTATCAAAATTGTTATATGTACACCTGATTTGCATCCGTTTCGGCTTTTAAAAATGGATGTGGATATGAAGTTAACTAGGCCATTTAGCTGGTGAGCGGTTTTTTATCATGAGTGATGATTCGTAAAACAAAAATTGTCCTTACACAACAATTAATGTATTATCAACTTGTATTGTATCGTATATTGTTAAATGCTTGTAACTGTTGTGTACAGACGAATTTTGTTGTGTACGAATCAACTTCCTTTTTATTATTTATCTTTTCAAATGTAACAAAGTTAACTCATTTGTAACGTTTATTATTCTAGCAAAGATTGAATCGGATCGATATGTAGGTACAAGCGATTCTATACAAGATCATCGTCAAACACATCGATTTTTTTTGTGCTAAATAAAATATTAAAAGTTATCTAAGATTAAATATGATGTTACTATCTCTTGAAATTATAACATGTTATCCTTTAATTTCCGTCCTAGGTGGACTTTTAATGTGTTGTTAAATACTTGTCCCTATTATGTATAAACGAATTTTGTTATATGAATCTGTTCTCTACTTCTCTTTTTTAAATTAAAGGGAATACTACATAAAAGTGAAAAAATTTGCATCGAGTTTGCTGATAAATTCAGTATAGTATGCAAACATTTTTTGATTCATGTAACTAGGGATGTAAAAGAGAAGAGCCGAGTCGAGCTAGACACTTATGGAATTGGGCTTGTTTAGGCTTTTTTAAGCTCGAACTAGGATTGTTTAGAGCTCATGATGTTGAGCTCGAGCTCTGCTCGTTTAAGATCTATGAAGCTCGGGTTTAGCTCGTTTAGGCTTGGGTGGGTATTATTTTGATATTTTTATTAAAATGATATATATATAAATATTTAAAAATAAACATATAAAATATAAATTATATTACATATGGAGCTCGTTTAGGCTCGCGAGCCCACTCTTTGGAGCTCGAGCTCGGCTCGTTTATTAAATGAGCTTTAATCTAGGCTCGAACTTGAGTTCATTAAAGTTCAGATCGTTTCGAGCTTTTAATGATCCGACCTTGGAATTAGCTCGACTCATTTACAACCCTAACTAGACACACATCTAAATGTATTTGTTTTTAATTTGTATAACATCTTTATATTATTTAAAAAGAAGGGCAAAATGTGCGAAAATACAATAAATTATACAATAAACTTTATTTTGTATCTAAAAATACAACCAACTTACAATTTTGATTCATTGTATGCAGTCAATGACCTTATTACAATGTTACCGGTTACCGATTGTATACAATGAACAAAATTTAAAAGTTAATTGTATTTTTAGGTAACAAAGTTTTTTTTTTATTTTTCGCTAGGTTGTCGGTAAGTTACCTATTGTCATAGTAACTTGCATATAATGAACCAAATTTGTATGTTATGTGTATTTTTAGGTACAAAATAAAGTTTATTGCATACAATAATAATATTGACATAGTTTATTGTATTTTCGTACAATTTATCTTAAAAAGAAATACATAGTATTTGACTTGATTAAAAAAGTAGTAAAAATTTGACTTTTAAAATAGTTATACTTTTACGTAATCCTTTCTAAATTAAATACAAATTATAAGTTCACGAATATACACCAAAGACAATTTGACTTTGCAGACACGTGTTGCTTTTTAAAGTGAGACATGACATAAGTGTTTAGCTTATAAAAATAAATAAAAGTTTTTATTTTTTATTATTTTGTGTATCTAATTTTAAAAACTATCATTTAGACCATGCGTATAGCATGGCCCGAATGGCCTCGGGTTGTTTTGGGTTCAATGGGTAGGCTCGGGAGCACCCCTACGGGGTTTCGGGTTTCAAGGATAAATTTTCACCTTGGGCCGCCGGCTTAAAAGGTATAGGTCAATAAGAACACTTTCTAAACCGTCAAATTCTCTCTCTCTAAGGCCACCCGTATGGGGTGACGTGAATGTGTTCAACTTCCCATCTGGTTCCTCGGTTAGCTTAGGGAAAACCCATACGCCCCCACCTTCGGGTAGGTGGTTCGGTTTTCCCCATCCGATTCACTTGAGTCAATTTTTTTCTATTTGCAGTGTAAGAGAGAATAAGGGGAGGAAAAAGATTGAGTTAGTCGAGTTAGACTATACTTGGGTTTGGGGCAAGAGAGAAAGTGAAGGAAAAAAGATATGAAACTGATGTGACATTGGGATAAGAGAGTGAAAGGAAGGGGAGACTATACTCATGATCTAAGAAGCGGTTCTAGCTATTTTTTTGTAACATCCTAAATTTATAAAAGTTATTAAAATGGGGTGATAAATAAAAGTTGAGAAAATAAATAAAAGTTATAAATTATTAAATAGTTTAAAATAATGATTCCAAATATATCACCGCTAGAAACTAATGATTTAAACTAAAACGTTTAATCTGTTTTTCGAGTAACTTAATTAAATTTGTATTCATATTTATTATCTAATAAATATATACCCATCATTAATTAGTGTAAAAACTCTCTATATAAAATCTGATTTATAATAATCATTATAAATCTTTTTTCGAGTTAGGTTGCAGTACTATTCGAATGACAAGCACTAACAGGTGTAACACTTAAGTATCGAATTACAGGCACTCACAGGTGTAATACTTAATTATCTTTGACATTAGATGTGACATCATTAGTTTGATGATTGTGCACATTTATCTAACACATATATCGTTAGAAGGTAATGGCTTGATATATTGTGTTGACTTCCATTGTTTGCTTCCAAGTACTGGTTGTATGAAAAATTGGTAGGCAACTTGCAACTATTCCTTTAGAAACCAATAACTGATAAATTGTTCTGGTTTCACATTTAGGTTTTCCATGATAGCTAATGCATAGCACATGGAATTCCACACAACTACCACAGCCTCCCGGCAAATGTTTCGTTCTTAAGATCAATGGAGTAAGCATTATTCATCTTTTTGGCTTCAAAAACATTTTTGAATACAAAGTTTAGTGATAAAATATTTTACCCTAAATTGATTATGTTGAAAGGCTTACCAAACCTTTTAGTTTCTATTTGGTGTCATGTTATTTTACATATAGGTACTAAATCACACCAACTCACTAAGTTATGATCATACTCTCCATCATAATTGGTTTTTGGTCGTGGAACCAAATATATTTTTATATGAGTTTTGCTTTGCTGTATCACAATGTGTAAAGATGAGACTTTAAAAAAATGTTAAGAATACACATTGAGTATGAATCCTCGTCAAAACATACATATTTCAAACCATCAATAGGATTTTTGAAATGACTTGAATATAATTGTTATGAATCAAACATCCTAACATTCAATTGAGAAGATAAACACAGAATTGAACTAATGAATTATTGATCGTCACAATAAAATATGAACTAGAAGTTCTAAAAATAATTCATATATTACATTTATTAATAGCCAGGCATGTTTACCGACCTAAAAAGCATGACTAGCCGTTAATGCTCCAAGTAAGAGATGTATTTAGATGGATTGTTGTTCATAAGAGTCTATGAAATACCTGAAGTGTGGTAGACAAATCGATTCCAAAAATACATACAATCCTCGAAATAAAAAAGAGCAATGAATTAAGATAGTCAATCAAAGATATGAAGTGATTCTTCTAAAGAGAGAGTAGACATTAATGTTCTAGAAGAACCAAGGTTGTAAAAATCGTTCGGCGGTATATAGTCGGTCAACTACCTTCAAGCGATTAATTAGCCTAGGTGGTGACTAATCAGTTTCTAGGTGAGAACTTTAAATTATAAAGAAATTTATCTTCAAAAAATAAATATTAGCAATACCCTAACAAAATAATTCAATAACCATCAAAAAGTATAATAAATTTGAAAAATAAAAACCATAAGTTCATAATTAGTTTAATAAACTCAAAAAATAATAAAACCATATATCCCGTTCCTTTAAAACCCTAAGTTGATTTCACTTTTTAAAAAATTAAAAAAATAAGTCAAACCCTTTTGTTGACCGCCTAGGGCCGCCAAGGACTGCGCAGGACTAGGGTTGGAAAATCCTGACATGACCCGAAACCCAACCCGAACCGAACACGATTTAGGTCGACACGAACACGACACGAAACTGAACTGGGTGTGTCATTTAAAATTTGGGCAAATTGCATGAAAATACAATGAACTTTGTCTAAATTACCATTATATACAACTAACTTTAAAATTTTAAAAATAATACAATTAACTTTCATAATCCTCTCATTGTATGCGAATAACTTTTTCATGTGTCTGTTGTTTAGTTACCATTGTATACAATGAACTTTGTAATAACTTTCATAGTATACAACAAATTGCATATAATGTGAGGATTATAAAAGTTGGTTTATTATTTTTTTAAAAATAAAGTTGATTGTATATAATGATAACTAAGACAAAGTTCATTGTATTTTAATGCAATTTGCCCTTAAAATTTTCATTATAGTAATTTAATAAATATTAATTAAAAAAACAAGTAAATATGTTTAGCCCACCTCCATCGTCGTCGTCCGTCGTTTGGTCGTCCCTCGTCCGCAACATTACAAGAATATACAACATTTTTCTAAAAAATAATTCGATATGAAATCTGACATGAAATCAAGTTATTTGACCGAAAACATAATTTGATTTTTTTATCCACAAAGTGGGTCGTCACGAAAACACGACCCGAACCAAACACGAATTAAGTGACACGAACCGAACACGACACGAAACTAAACTGGGTCGAAAATGGGTCGACACGAAAACGGTTGACACGAACACGACCCGAATTTCCAGGCCTATGGCCACGACTGCCTAGACCAATTTTTGACCGATCAAGTGATATGTAGGTCGGTAGATCGCCGAGTACCGCCTAGGCACCGATTAATCGGCCGCCTAGACCAATTTTTACAACACTGAGAAGAACCACATGTAGCTAAAAAATAATGAGATCTCAACAAAGATATCATGTCTAGAAAAGAATGGAATCGAAATAAAGTAGACGTCAACAAAACTTTTCTATATAATATAGCACTAAATATTACGATTGATAATGAGGATCTTAAAGTATATATGTCTTAGTAATTTATAAATCAAGCAAAGTATGTGCTTTTACTAATAATCGTAATATGAAACATCCAAGAAGTTCATTCAACCAAGGGCCTAGTTGATTTATTTATAAAGGAATTTTCGACTTCAATATTTGAAAGGATAGTTCATGATAGTGGTCATTTGGTTGCGCCTACTAAAGGAGCTCAGGTAATGTGATCATTAGGGGGAGAAAATACACATTGCACTCTTTTTCGCTTCGTCATGGTTTTGTCCTATGAGGCTTTCCTAACAAGGTTTCAACAAGGCAAAATTCTTAAACGTATTGAAGTATTTATGTAATCTCATTCCTTCACTAGGTTTTTTTCTTGGTGGATTTTACCTAGTAAAATTTTAACGGGACATAACACTTTTTATGGACATCTAGGAGGATGTCTTACGGATAAATATTGTTATATGTCCACTCTAATTATGGTTAGATAAGTTTCATAAGATATATATATAGAGAGAGAGGGGGAGGTTTATGTGAAAAGTGTTTTATTTACGAAAAGTGCGAGAAGCAATCTGGACCATAGGATTAGTTATTTGATGGTTAAGATTAACTCTGGCAATTTTGTAAATAAATTAAAATTTAAGGATATTATTTAAATTGATAAAAGGGTAATCTAGTAATTAGTCTCCCCTATTTCCTATCTTCTCTCCCATCAACTCTTTCTCTCCCCGCATTACTCTCCCTCTCTCACCCCACTCCTCTTTTAAAACCCTTTTTTTTCAATCTGCCTGTGCATATCACGATAGTTAAACACTTGCCTCCCCTGCCGCCGATACAGCCATGCTAGCCCCGCCGCCGATGTAACCATGTCACCCTGTCGCAGATACACCATGCCACCCCTACCGCTGATTGTTAAACACTAGCCACCCCGATGATCTGAAGCCAACTGCAAGAACAGATCTGAAGCTAGCGCCAAGAATGGATCTTAAGCTAGCGCCGACAAACACATCCGCCGTTAAGCACCTCTCGGTCGCCGCCTTCTTCGTACTCTCGGACGCATCCTCCATCTTGCAACAAACAAAAGGTTCGAAACCCTAATTTCTTCATCAACCCCAGATCTGCCAGCCACCAAAACTCGTCACCATCGATTCTCCATGGGTTCTCGTCAAATCAGACCAAGGAATAAGAATTAGATACAACAATCAAGGGTGGATATGTGTTCCAACGAGCGTTTCGATCCACATCAACCCTCGTGTAAACCACCGGTTGCCTGGATCTCGCCGGCGACTGGGGCAGCGACTTCACAGTTGACAATAATGGGTTTTTTTATTTAAACAATCAAGGGTGGATATGTGTTCCCCTTTTAAAACCCCTTTTTTTTGCTTGATTATGAGTTTTTCATTTCAAAGTTGAAGCTAGATGAGGCTAATAATGGGTTTTTATTTAAACACTTTTCCAAGTTTGATTTAAATGGATTTGATTTGTACTGTTTTTCATTGGGATTACAGAAAATGAACATGGTATCTTTAGGAAATTTCTTTTTTGTTATGTATTCAAGAAATGAAAATAGATGGTGTATTTCTAAATTGTTTGTTAGTAAACAATTAAGTCATTTGTAGATTTCAATGAGTCTGGTTATAGTTATTAATATATTTGTTTATCAGTGAACAAACATAAAATAATTGTTGTTTGTGTTGGGTGATAAAGCTTATATTCCTGAAAATAAGAACCATAGATTTTAATGGTTGTTTGCGCAAGAACAAACTTAGATTCATTGGTGAACAAGTAGAGAATAATTGACTTAAAATAGTATTGACCAAAAACTCAACTAATTTTTTGGCTATGTTCAGTATTCTATAGTGTAAAATTTACATTTAAACTTGTATGTTTTGGTTGCGTTGATTATTGAATACAATAATGATGATAAACTCGTAAATTTTTTGGGATGTGTTCACCGTTGAACTCCGAAAATGAACAATTAATTAGTAATTATTTTTAATTTATTTTATTTTTTAGGAGATAGAAAAATAGAAGAGAGAAATATTTTGGTTTACTATTATACCCTTTTAAATAAAAAATTAAAAAAACATAATTAATCTAGACCACAAGATCAAATTCAAATAAGTGGTTGAGGTCGCTTCTCGTACTTTTCGCAAATAAAACACTTTTCGCAAATAAAACACTTTTCGCATGAACCTTCCACTATATATATATATATATATATATATTATTACGGGAAGGGTTCAAATGAGAAATGTTTTTCGTACGAGAACTGCGAGAACCAATCTTAGCCATTCATTTTGGATAATGGAATTCATAGATGAAGAGCGTGGAGGGATTGAGTGTGCCAAGGTTGTAAGGAATTTATAGGTGGGCAATCCAATTGAAGGAGGAGGAATTAGACGGATAAGACTGGTTCTCGCGGTTCTCATACGAAAAACAGTTATCGTTTGAACTTTTCCCTATTACTATAAATAAGTTATTTGAATCTTGAAGACTTATTCATTGTATATCTATAAATAAATGAAGACTTAATACGTAATTACTTCTTACACTTGGGTTTCTTTTTATTTCTCTCTATAGTCACAACAAAATGTCAGGTTTTTTAACTTGTACCACTAACCACTCAACTATGGTTAAATAGTGTTAGAAAAAATCCCATTCACCAAGGTAATCCTCTTATGTCAAAGCTATAACACCAATAAGAGTGAAAATTAATCACGCTAAAAGTAAGCACGAAGAGTGGTAGACTTCCATTCAACATTTTTCTATTTCACAATATCACCATATCATTTCCCTCTCTTTTTCTTTCAAGTTAAATAATAGTCATGTTTCATATTCTCTTTCCACCTTTTAACTTTATTTTATTTATTTAATATATAAATACGTAAATGCTATTCAAAAAGAATAATTTAAATATTTATATTTAAATAGTTACCACTTGGAAAGAGAACAATGACAAGAGAGGAAGGAGTGGGAGGGTTGTAGAGGGTGTGATGGGCAAACCACTTGGGTTGTAGGTATGGTACCACACCATAGAGGTGTGATGGAAGAGGGGATGTGGTGGCTATCACCCAAGTGGTAGTGAAGTAATGAATGTGTGAGACCATTTATTTATTTATTTTAATTTTGATTGATTAGTATGATAATATATGGGTCTCAAAATTTGATGTGGTAGATACTAACCACTATGAGACTGAGTGGTGGGTTGAGTAGTGAAAGAAAAAAGCTGACATAACGGTGTGATATGTGTGAAAAGATGTTACCATTCCTTGCTTTCTTAGATGGGAAGAAAAAACACAGAGATGTAAGTTCGGGCCACGAACGGTGCGTTGTCCCTCTCCCTAACCAACTCACTATCTCTAAGAGCATAAAACTCATAGAGCATCTATCCCCCTTATTTCCCTTGACACATCAGAGTCACATCATTTTTTCTATCATCGTCCTTTATCCCACTAACGTCACATCCATCCCCTTAACCATTCTTTATTTAAAAAATAATAATAAATGTTAAGAGATAGGGTGGCTCACGCCCAACGTGAGTTTAAACCCACTCAAACCCTCACTCTAGAAATTAGTGAGAGGGGGCAATGGATGATACTCAAAATGAAGGTGGCTCACGCTCAATCCCGCGCGATGAAAACAGAACCTAAGGAATGAAAACTCATACCTACTCATCCGTTATTTTTACATTAATGTCACATCATAAATTTTCTTCTCTCTCAACCTAAACACATTCACCTTTCATTTTTTTTTCTCCTCACCTTTCAACTTTACCCAATTTATTTAATATTCACTTATTTATTATGTCTGAGAGTATAACATAAACTACCGATCAAGGAGATTTTTTATACAATTATATATCCATACATTTATCAGGAAAAGAAATATTTTCCTAATAAATAATATGAAATCAAAATTTTCACACTAAATTTGATACGGCCCAAGTTCAATTCCAATACAAAGATACTAGCAAGGCTGGGCCTTCGAATTCAGTTGCAATTTCCAAGCCCAAAAGAGTTATTAGGCCACCAGCTCGTTACGTGAATTAAGAAGTCAAGCTTCGATTTGCATGGGGATTCTTTCCACTATTTCCTTTTTCTTTGCATGCATGATTAGGAATAAGTTTAATTGGTTGTTGCATTTAGGTCCACGTTTCATTTCCTTGAATTATGGTAAATTAGCTAGGCATGTTTATGTATTTAAAGTATTGCAATTTCTTGTTTTGGGAATATATCAGAAAATTGCTCCACTTTATTTGTTAGTAATTTACGTTTTCACGGAGATCGCCGGTCTCGAAAAGGGTCCCTATCATTTTGGTGCTTTCATATTTCGACCTCCTTATGCCTCCTAAACCTGATACCCCTCCACTCGACACCTCCATGGCAGCCATGGCTAAGGCCATGACCAAGCTTGCCTCCACCCAGGCCGATACCAAGGCTCAATTAGACATCATCGTACAACAACTTGCTACACAATTTGCCCAGACCTCGAACCTCATCTCTACCCTTGTCGATACCGGTCCCTCTAATCACGCAGAGCATATTCAAAACCATGGCAACCCACCGCCACCACAACATAACCCACGACCCCCAAAAATCCTTTTACCCACCTTTGATGGCACAAACCCACTCGATTGGATCTTCCAAGCAGACAATTACTTCACTTATTACTCGATTCCACCAAATCAACGACTATCCCTTGCCGTTTTCTACTTCACGGGTGACGCCCTAAGCTGGTATAAACAGCTCGCTCAAAACCGTATGTTGGGAACCTGGCCAGAATTCGTTCGAGCCCTCGAGCTTCGTTTTGGTCCTTCTACCTATGAAAATCACCAAGCAACCTTATTTAAACTCCACCAAACTTCTACCGTCACCGCCTATCAAACCGAATTCGAGAAGCTTAGCAACCGAGTCACCAGTCTTTCACAACACACGTTGCTCAATTGTTATATTTCCGGGCTACGAGCAGACATCCAAGCCGAAATCGCTGTCCTTAACCCGCAAACACTCCATCAAACATGTGGACTGGCAAAGCTCATCGAAGACAAATTAAACCACAACAAACCCAGATTCACTTCTTACCCTCGTCTCCCTTCTTCTTCTATTTTCACACCCCTCAAATCCCCCACCACTTCTTCACCTATGACACCAATGCCTCTTGCTACAAACTCAACAAAATCCCCTCTTTCCTTCACTAAATTGTCCTCCGAGGCCATTCAAAAACGACGAGCCAAAGGGCTTTGTTTCCGTTGCCCAGAAAAATATCACCCCGATCATAAATGTAACCCACCCAATTCCTTCTTATCGTAGACAACGAAGACTCTACCGACCCTATCGACTACCCACTCCTTACTGCCGAACCCGTTACCCAAACAGACCCACTCCATGCAACTGATGACAATGACCAACCACAATTCTTAGCCTTGTCCCATGCGGCATTCTTTGGCCTTCAATCACCTCGAGCCCTTCGTGTCACCGCCCACATCAATGGTCACCCCGTTACTACTGTTATCGACTGCGGTAGTACCCATTACATTATTCAACCACGTATTGTACCACTCCTCGACACCCCTCCCACACACATTACCCCTTTTCCGGTCATGATCGGTAATGGTCAGTTTTTACATTGCGACGGATACTTTCCAAATGCCATTGTACACATTAATAAAATACGATTTGAAGTCCCACTCTTCGTACTTCCAGTCGAAGGGGCTGACATTGTACTTGGCATGGCTTGGTTAAGCTCCCTTGGGCCAATTACTGCTGACTTTTCCATCCCAGAGTTATCATTCACAACCAATGGTAAATCTTGTACACTTCGAGGAGAACCTCTGGTTACACAAGCTTCCCCTAGTACCATCCATTCTTTAATTCGAAGAGATTGTGTAGCTTCTCTACATACTATGATTTTTCACCACCAACAACCAACTTCACCATCTAAACCCGATCCTCTCAAAAACTCAGACCATACTATCGAGCAACTCCTCCATCGGTACCAATCACTTTTCGTAGCCCCTCATTCCCTACCTCCTCAACGCCCCCACGACCATCATATTCCTTTACTTCCCAACACCAAACCTGTCAATGTCAAACCATGCCGATACCCCCATTACCAAAAAGAGATTATGACTTCCCTTATTACCGAAATGCTAGCCGACGGCGTTATTTAACCCAGCCAAAGTCTTTTTTCCTCACCAGTTCTATTGCTACAAAAGAAGGACGGGACATGGCGGTTTTGTGTGGACTACCGGGCTCTAAATGCTGTCACAATTCGCGATCGCTTTCCAATTCCAACCATCGATGAACTCATCGATGAACTTCACGGCGCCTCGATCTTCTCCAAAATTGATTTACGTGCCGGTTACCACCAAATCCGGGTCAACCCATACGATGTGCCAAAGACGGCTTTTCGAACAATTGATGGCCATTACGAGTTCCTCGTCATGCCATTTGGCCTCACCAACGCTCCATCAACTTTTCAAGCTGCAATGAATGATTTGTTTCGTAAGTTCCTTCGTCGTTTCGTTCTCGTTTTTTTTTATGATATCCTTGTTTATAGTTCTTCACTTACTGCTCATTACAAACACCTTGAAATTGTGTTTGATACCCTTCACAGAAATTCCTTTAAAGCCAAGCCCTCTAAATGTATTTTCGCTACTACAAAAATTCCTTTTTGGGGTCACTTTATGTCAGCCGCAGGTGTAGAAGCCGACCCCGACAAGTTAAGCGTAATTCAATCTTGGCCAACACCTAAAACCAGGACTGATTTGCGAGCTTTCCTTGGATTAACCGGTTTTTACCGTAGATTTGTACACCATTATTCCCACCTAGCATCACCACTAACTAACCTCCTAAAAGGTTCCAATTTTGCTTGGTCGCCTACTGCCGAAAGAGCATTCCACAATCTCAAATCAGCCATGCATTCCCTTGTTTCCCTAGCCCTTCCAGACTTCACAATACCATTCGATTTAACAACCGATGCTTCTAGCACTGTGATTGGCGCCGTTTTATCACAACACGACAAACCCATTGCATTTTTTAGCAAAAAAATGTGTCCTCGAATGCAAGCCAATTCCACCTACATTCGGGAGCTCTACGCTATCACCGAAGCCGTCAAGAAATGGCGCCAATACCTTTTAGGTCGCAAATTTCGAGTCTTTACCGATCATCATAGCCTCAAACACCTTCTAACCCAAACTATTCAGACTCCCGATCAATACAAATGGGTCGCCAAACTCCTCGGCTATGACTTTGAGTTACACTATAAACCGGGAAAAGAAAACAAAGTTGCCGACGCTTTAAGTCGTACCGACCATCCAACCCTTTTAGCCATTTCTATTCCTACCGCCCCTTGGCTTGACGAACTTCGCTAATACTTTGTACAATCTGACTAAGGCAAAAAGTTTATTCAACAAATCCAAGCAAACCAAAGTGCCTACCCTAACCACCTGCTTCGTGATGGCTTGATCTATGTGGAAAATAAATTACTAATTCCTAACATTTCGCATTTGAGAAACTCTATTTTGAAGGAATTTCATGCTTCACCACTTGGAGGTCATGTCGGGATCAATGCAACCATCCGTCGTATTGCTACTACATTCAAATGGTCTAATCTCAACCAAGAAGTTACGGATTTTGTTCGTCAATGCACCGTATGCTAAACCATTAAATACCCAACCCATCGCCCTTACGGTCTTCTTCAACCCCTTCCTATACCATCCACACCTTGGTCCGATATCTCCATGGATTTCGTTACCCACCTCCTACCTTCAAACGGCAAGACAGCCATATGAGTCATTGTCGACAGGTTCACCAAATTCACCCATTTTATTGGCCTACCAACCAAATTCACGGCTGCCTCTCTTGCCACCCTATTTCTACGAGACATTTATCGCCTTCATGGGTTACACACATCAATCGTTTCTGACCGAGACCCTCTTTTTCTTAGCCATTTTTGGAAGGAGCTTTTCAAGCAGCTAGGCACTAAGCTTCATCATTCAAGTGCATACCACCCGCAATCCGATGGACAAACGGAAGTCGTCAATCGATGTTTGGAATCATATCTGAGAGCATTTGCAGCTGATGAACCAAACACTTGGTTTCGTTACTTGTATCTGGCCGACTTCTCGTACAATACAAGTTTCCATTCTTCAATCAAGATGGCACCATTCAAGGCATTATATGGGAAAGAAGTCACTGCCATTCATGAATATACACCAGGATCTAATGCCATGGCTTCAATTGATTCTACACTCATTAAACACCAACGACTCATTGACCTTCTACGGCAATCACTCACTGAATCACGTGATCGGATGGTTCACCAAACAAATAAGAAACGACTGGACAAGGAATTTAAGGTTGGTGACTATGTTTTTTTAAAATTGCAGCCCTACCGACGACAATCTGTTCATGGATGCACTAACCACAAGCTTTCAAAGAGATATTATGGTCCCTACAAGATTATTGAGCGAATTGGTTCAGTTGCCTATCGTCTACAATTACCGGAAACATCCCGCATCCATCCGGTTTTTCATGTTTCCTTGTTAAAGCAAAGCTTTACTTCTGAACCATCCAGCGAAATTCCGCAGTATTGGAAGCAACAATCGAACAGTAGCATTCAACCAGAAGCAATTTTTCAATCAAGGTGTTTGTCGAACACCGATCAAGTCCTTGTCAAGTGGGTTCAACGCGACATTTCAGAAGCAACATGGGAAGACTGGGACACTTTCAAACTTCAATTTCCATCATTTTGTCTTGACCTCGAGGACGAGGTTGGTTTTAAAGGGGAGGGCAATGATACGGCCCAAGTTCAAGTCCAATACAAAGATACTAACAAGGCCGGGCCTTCGAATTCAGTTGCAATTTCCAAGCCCAAAAGAGTTATTAGCTCGTTACGTGAATTAAGAAGTCAAGCTCCGATTTGCATGGGGATTCTTCCCACTATTTCCTTTTTCTCTGCATGCATGATTAGGAATAAGTTTAATTGGTTGTTGCATTTAGGTCCACGTTTCCTTTCCACGTTTCATTTCCTTGAATTATGGTAAATTATAACATCGGAAAATCACAAGTCATTTTTTTTAACACGCACTGCGGAAGCTAATTAAAACTAACTTGATTACATAAAACCAATATTCACAAATATACATTCATTTGTTCAAAATACAACAACAGCAACAATTGTTTGGTGTTACAAAATATAACCGGCTCGTCTCTTTTTCAAAATAAGTATCAGAGTAATGGTCAACTCTTCCTTCATCTACTATAAACACCAACCTGCAAAACATCAACTGTGGGGAATTAGCACAAAGCTAAGTGAGTAAAGGCTAAAACAACAAATGCAAACATTCACAATCAATCATCAATCATGTAATCACATATCCAGAGAAGACCGACGGTTCGGCGCAGAACCTACAACCAATGCCGGCCAAAGCAAAGGTTTACCGATAGCTTTCCACTAGATTGGCACAGTAAACTCCCCTTTGAGCAACAAATGTAGCAGAAAGGCTAGTACTGTTCAACCAACCAGTTAGACAAGCCCAGCCCAAGTCCACGTATAGCTGACTTCTCAACGCAGCTCAAAATCATCCTAAGAGTGCGTATCGACCAAATATTCATGCAGCAGTTATCAACATTTCATTATCACAAACAGCAGTTCAATCAATCCAATCTCAACCATAATCATGTTTCAC
Organism: Dittrichia graveolens; assembly: GCA_038502395.1. Lineage (NCBI taxonomy): Eukaryota > Viridiplantae > Streptophyta > Magnoliopsida > Asterales > Asteraceae > Dittrichia > Dittrichia graveolens. The sequence goes on along the minus strand of JARJIL010000007.1, from coordinate 53,716,808 downwards.
ATCAATAAAATTAACTGCAATCTTTACCATCCGTGTTTAACGTCCACTCACCTTAGTTTCAGCACGAGCTCAGAAGTTTAATATTACTGAGTCTTAGGATTGCCTGAAAACACAGCAATAACCAAATCAGTCTCAATCCCATAAATATATCTATCCATATATTTATAAATCATTCATCAAATAATAATAAATAATAAACATATATAACTTCAACACAAAGTATCGGATTTCCTTAAGCTCCCGGATTTCCAAGAATCCGTAACTTGCATACCGGATTTCACCACAATCGGATTTGGAAATCCGATTGACTCCAAAATGTCGGATTTCCCTTTCACTCGAATTCTAGAGTACCGGATTTGAGACTAATGGATTTGAACTCATGTCTCGGATTTAACTTCACCGGATAAGAGGTTATAAGTTTTGGGTATCGGATTCTATCATTCGGATTTCAAGTCTACCAGATTTGGGTTTCGGTTTACAAGTATCGGTTTCTCAAAGTGTAGGATTTAGAGTGTCGGTTTTAGAGTTCCGGATTTCAAGTACTTGGTTTGCAATAATCGGATTTGGGGTTTCGGATTACAAGTATCGGTTTTCAACACTTGGTTTTCCAAACTTTCGGTTTTACCCACATTCGGAATTTACCTCTTTCCTCCATCTCCAAAAACCGATAGTTCATAGATTCATCAAATCTACCATCTTCATAACTCAAACCCAGAAAATATGAACTCATCATATCATTTCATAATCATATTTAAACACTTTTAAACACATATTCATGCATCAATTCATCATATTAACATACAAATCATATGAACACAAAAACCGACTCAAAACTTATGTTCTTCAAAAACCGATTCTATGGTTCATCATGCAATCATGTTAATTTAATCATAATTCACTCTAACAACATTTAACCATGATATCACTAACATCTAACCTTAGCTTGATTTAAAACACAAAATATATGAAATCCGATGGTTGGTCCTTCTCTTCTTCTTCTTCGGTTTCTTTGGCAGGGAGAATTCCACATAAACACACTTTCACCTTTCTTAATTTGAGATAATGAAAACTTATTGTTTAATCCCCACGTATACAAACTTGAAAGCTGGAGGTGGCATCACCTCCTCAAATGATACCCACGTATACAATTAAATACCAACATGCATACATACGGTTCCATACATACATACAATTAAACACACATACATATTAAAATACTTATAATTAATTAAATCATTTAATTAACCACTTAATCATATTAGAACAAATAAGCACGTACCACAAACCCGCTAATCTCCTAGCTCAGGTTTGAGGGTGTTACAATTAGCTAGGCATGTTTCTGTATTTTAAGTATTGCAATTTCTTGTTTTGGGAATATATCAGAAAATTGCTCCGCTTTATTTGTTAGTAATTTACGTTTTCACGGAGATCGCCCATCTCGAAAAGGGTCCCTATCAAAATTGCTCAGCTGTAATGGTAAAGACGCCTATTTCTTAAATATTAGTTGCAAGTTCAAGTCTTAGGAATTACATTCCATCCTTTTTTTTTTCCAATTATGCGACCCTTCCATTTTGCTTTTATTTATTTATATATTTTTTTAATTCCAACCTCCTTTTTATTTCTCTTTTCTTCTCTTTTAAGTTAAAAATTTTATTTTATTTACATTTTTATTCATATAAATCATATTATATCTTAGTTTTGTCATCGCAATTTTTTCTACTTTCAATTTGAAGGTTTATATTTCTTTTTTGGTTTTTTTCAAATAGATTTCCTCTTTTTTTTTCTTATTTAGATACATATTAGAAATTATTTTTTACTTAGACTATTATTTATGCATCTTAAAATTATTTCAAATGATAGGTAAATAACAATATATAGTACATATGGAAATAACTGGAGGGGTTTTATCCGATGTTTTCCTGTTTTATTATTTACTATACGGCAATTAGATTAAATTACAATAAAGTTTTAGTTACATGTGAGTGAGTTTAAATAATAGATTACCACTTATAAATACTTCTTCGCAAAAAACAAATTGATACATCAGAATCAATCTAAATAAAATTTTTAATATTTTTATAAAAAATATATAATTGAATAATAATAAGGGTGCTATTATATAGCCCCCTTTCTTTACAACCCCATACGTCAAATCAAAAATATTATATTTTTAATATTGCTTTTCACTTACATATATCAAATAAGGAGGACTATGAATGAAGAGAAATATATAAAATTACCCTAATAATAATTAAAATTTTTATCTCGTCGCAGCGCGGGCTTTAAATTGCTCGTTGTATCCTAAAAACGGTGTGCTTCGAATAGGAGTGGGGCCCTCAAATAGACTCCCACCCACCTCGCATACTCCAACTCCCCGCCGCCTCTGTGATTAAGAATATCTACTTCTACATATGGTGTTTATTTCTTGAACTATTTACTGTTTTTACAAGAATATCAATATTTAACTCAACTTATCCTAAAGTAATATTAGTATTTATATTATCTTTCATCTTAACCCTATCAAACACACAAACTCTCACATTAAATATTTTTAACCCACATTAAATATTAATAAAAAATATATATTATTTAAAGAAAGAGAGAAGAAAAAAAGTAAAAGAAAAAAAACGAGTTGGGAACCCGATCTGAAATCCCACCCAACCTCGGGTAGTCCACCGATGCGGGTGGTCTAACAGGAGTTAATTTATACACAACAAATACAAATTATAAATTGCATACAGATCACACGGTACAAGTCAATAAAGTACAAAGTTATTATAAATGGATAATTCTGTTGTCTACAAATCTTCACCATTTAACAATAAATATCAAAACGCACAAAGGCACATCGTCTCTTAGAAACAACATAAATTATCCTTTAACTAAAGACTTTGTAGCTTAACGGTATCAAAATATTAAAAGATATTTTGATCATAGGTTCAAGTCCCGTTATAAATAAAAAAATATATATAAAAAAAAAGATAAGCTATCCTCCAAATTTCGTCGAACACTCTCTTTTGTTTATGTCTCCAGATATTTTATTTTTTAAAAAAATAAATAAATAAAAAAAACCTTCCAGGTAAATTACGGCTCACGTGTCACTCATGCATTAATTTCCTTCTAACTAGGGGTTTTCCATCTGTCACTTCTTCTAGCATCTTCCACTTGTACTCTCAAAGATTCTAGAACAATCCAATAAGTACCCACCCCTACCCTATAAGTTTCCATCTGTCAAATCAAAATTTCCCCATAATTTCCCCTAATTTTGACCTCTAATGGCGACAAAATCACGAAGAACATCTAACCTAAATGTATCAGAGTTTGATAATTTCTTCCGAGGATGGATCGTTCTTCAGGAAACTTACCTGGAGGAGATCCGATCGACTCTGAGAAGTGTTGATACTTTTTCCGATGATGATCTTCGAGATCTGATTGCTCGTGTTCTAGCGCATTACCAGGAATACTACGAGATGAAATCGCGAATCGCGAATTATGATGTGTCGTTGGTGTTCTCGCCGCCGTGGTTTTCGTGTTTTGAACGGAGTTTTTTCTGGATCGCTGGATTTAAGCCTGGATTAGCGTTTCGGATTGTTCGTAGATCGGTAGAGGATGTGAGTGAGGAGCAGGCGGAGAGGATGGAGAGGCTGAGGTCGGAGACGGCGGTGGAGGAGAAGGAATTGGAGAATTTGATGGCGACGGTTCAGGAGAGCGTGGCGGGGCCTGCCGTGGTTCAGGCGACGAGGAGGGGAGTTAGGTCTTTGGTGGATGGGATGTATGATGAGCTTGACTCTGCGATTGAGGATTTGAAAGGGAGTATGGAGGCGATTTTGGCTGGCGCTGATATGTTAAGGACGAGGACGGCGGAAAGAGTGGTGGAGGTGTTGACGCCGGTGCAGAATTTGAAGTTTTTAGCGGCGGCGACGGAGTTGCAGCTGAAAATCAGAATGTTGGGGTGGGAAATTGACGGGGAGGGACGACGATAAGATAACCTAGGAAAAAAGGTTTTTTTTTTAATATATAAAATAGGAAGAGAATTTATAGATAGTTTCTGGTCGTATATAAATAAGTAAAAGTGTTATTTGTTTTTTCAGAGATAAAAGATAATGATCTCTGTTTTTGTTATTGTAGAAAATGATTTGGATTAAAAGTCTGTTTGCACGAAAAAATCTTTGTTTTTTAAACTAAAGAAACTGTTCAAAATAATGTCTAAGTTATAATATAAAGAACTAACATATATATTATAGATTAATTATCGTAACCAATTTAACTTTAAATACTTGATTTTAAGATTGTTTAGGCTTTTTTATTTTTTTATTTAACAATTAAATGAATAACGATATAAGATAGATATGAGATATCACATCATATTGATAAGACAAATAAAAGTCGTAACCTGATATGTGTTTATGTATTTATGTATGAATACATGTCATGTGTGTTTATGTATGTGTATGTATGTATGTACATATGCATGCATACATACATTCATATACAATATATATATATATAGGAATGAGATCAAATCAAAAAGAAATTAAAGTAAAAAGTGTAAGAGGGATGATTATTTGATCATTTTTCGGTATATACATCAACTGATAATTGTTAGTTCATCATCTTTATTGATTAAAACTAGTTATTCATCAATTTCTTTTTGATGAATTCAACATATTCATCACTTTTTAGATGAAAGCATTTTGTTTATCAATAAATTATTCCAAAATTTTGATTTCAAAATCTACATTTGAAAATCTCTTTTGTTGTGTAAAAAGTGATGAATATGTTGTATTCATCAAAATAAATTGATGAATAACTAGTTTTAATCAATAAAAATGATTTTTTTATTGCCTCTTATTCTTTTTATCATAAAATCCTTTTTGCTTGATCTCTACCCTATATATATATATATATATATATATATATAGTGAAAAGATCATTTGAGAACTGTTCTTATTGCGAGAACCGCGAGAACCATTCTTAGCCGTCTAATTCCCCCTCCTCTAATTGGATTTCCCACATGAATTCCTTACATGTACCCTGCCACACCCAATCCCCCCACGCTCTTCATCCATGAATTCCATTATCCAAAATGAACGGCTAAGATTGGTTCTCACAATAAAATTGGTTCTCAAATGAACTCTCCCCTATATATATATATATATATGTGAATGTATGTATGTATGTATGTATGTATGTATGTATGTATGTATGTATGTATGTATGTATGCATGCATATGTATGTAGTATATATGTATATCTATGTATATACATATATGTGTGTAAATCTATATGTATGTGTGTATATAGCCGGGTTGGCCCAATGGTTAAATGATTTACTAAGATTTTAAACTACTAAGGTTATCAAGTTATAATTAAGGGCGAGAATGAGTTTCAGATATACTTGTGAGGATGTCTGTTTTATAAAAAAAAGTGAACTATGTATCTCTGCTAGAGATAGATGTAAAAGATCTGCAAATATCTTTTCTAATTGAATAAACAAACAGTCTATTCTTTATATGTAAGCACTTCCGTAAATATAAGAGAAAACACACCTAAGTATATTTTTGGACTTCTCTTAAATAAGAAAAATGCCTACATTACTACATAGTTGTATAATTCTGATTAAGGGCTTGTTTGTTTTTTCCAATAAGACCTTATTTTTAAAAACGTCTACGGGTAGGCAGACGTTTTTACTTAAGATTGTTTGTTTTCTCGAAGACATAAGACCTTTTTTCATCTTATTTTTGCTTATTACGTAAAGCGATAGAAATAGCTTATTGCTGCGGACATTTTAAACCATCCCATCGTCCATCGCTCATCGCTCGTCCGTCCATCGCTCATCGCTCTTCCGTCCATCGCTCATCGCTCCTCCATCCATCGCTCCTCCACACGAACCAGTCGATCGGACCTGTCAAACCTGTTGATCGCTCCTCCTATCGAACCTGTCCCGTTGAACCAGTCGATCGCTCCTCCATTCGAACCAGTCGATCGAACCCGTCGATCGCCCCGCCCTCATCGGTCGACATTGCAGTCGAAGCCCTAAACGCTACAAGCCTACAACAGTTTCGTCAAAGCCCGTCAATCTCTCCACCCTCTTTGGTCAATCGAAGCCCTAATCGCTACGAACTCGTCAAACTTACAGTGAAGCCCTAAACGCCTTTCATCAATCTACTACAGGTATCTGATTTGAAGCTTGAAATTGAATCTGTGATTTGGTTTTTCTTGTCTGATTTCTTTTATCTGTTTGAAATTGATATGTGATTATTTTCTGTTTGAAATTGAATCTGTGATTTGGGTTTTCTTGTCTGATTTGAAGCCCTAAACGCCTTTCCTCAAAAAAGGCCTAGACGCGCGCGAAAGTGGTACGTTAAATAATTTAAATAAATTAAAATAAATATATATTTGTTAGTTATTGGTATAAGTTATTAAAATAGTTATTAAATGAGATGATAAAATATTAATAAAAATAGATAAAAATGATAAGATATTAAACGGTTTAAGATAAGGGTTCCGAAAATATTCCAGTTAGTTGAAACGGGTAAACGGGTGTCGTGTTGAAAGTTGAAAAGCGGAACAAAATACCCATTGTGGATAAATGAGAACCACAAAGTTGGTCCTCCCCTTTTGTAACTCACAGCCACACACACACATGTATCTTTCACACACACACTTCATCTCCTACTTGTTCTTTGAAGCCTGAAAGAGAGAAATCAAGAGGAAGTGATTCAACAATTTTTTCAACATTAAATTCGTGAGCTATCATCTGTTCTTAATCCATCTTTATCATCAATTCCTTGTAAGTGTGCTTGTTCTTCACCTAGTTCTTGATTTCTTGGGTTTTTAGGTAACAAATGGGTCAAACCCGAATTGACCATTTGTGAACTGATTTCTTCACTTCTATTTCTTCCCACAACTTATATTGATGCTTAAGAACACATATTGTGGATTGGAATTGGTTGATTTGCTCAAAATCAAGATTTGACCAAATGGGTCAAAATTGGTCAAATATGGGTCAAACTGAATTTGACCTTCAAGAACTGAAATTTAGTGTTCTAATTGTTCTTATAATTTGTTAGGATTGATTAGAACTCATATGTTGGATTAGAGGTGGTGTTTATACACATATTCAAGAATTGGCCTAAATGGGTCAAAATGACCAAAATGAGCTTAATCTGTTTTTACACACCAGGAACTGATTTTTAAGGTTCTAATAGGTTCATATGACTTGTATGAATTGATTAGAACATTGGTTTTGAATTGAAATGGTAGTTTTGCTTGTATTGGTAAAAATAGTGCTAAAATAAGCTTTTAAATAGCCAAAAATTGGAAAATACTATCAAACAGTAGTTTTAAATGATTTGGTCAGTTCCAATAGCTTCAATAAGTCATTTTGAGCATGAATGATTCATTGGAAGTGTTGAAATTGATGTATTTCAAGTTTTGACCATATTGGACACATTCTTGCTAATTAAAGCTTAAATTTTCTATGAATTAATTGGATAAGTGTTAGGAATGTTAGAAAGCACCTATAAGTGCCAAATGATGCTATGGAACACTGAAAATTGGTTAGAATTGAATTGGTGTTGGTTTGGACCAAAATGGTACTGCTGTGAAGAAACAGCAATAGTGCCCTGCTCCACGCGATGCGGCGCGTCGGGGGGTTCTCTGCACATGATGTTGTTTTGTGTTGTTCTTTCGCGTTTAGATGTTTGGGTCATGGTTATAAGTTAGTAAACAAGTTAGGAACATTATTAGGACATTGCTTTAGATGTCTTGATGATTTCCTTGCGTATTTAAATGTCTAAATGTAAATGGTTTGATATAGGTACTAAGGACAACTAAGGCGAGCCGGAATCTTATAGTTACCTGTTATAGCTCAACAGGGAGGCGCTCCTTGTGCACAAGGAAGGGCTTTCCAGATGACGGCTGATGAAGCCAAAAATACAGGTGATGTGATTACTGGCACTTTTCTGATTAACAATACTTCTGCATGTATTCTATTTGACTCGGGAGCTACTTACTCGTTTGTCTCCGTATCTTATTGTAAGAAGCTTCAGTTTCCTGTTTCCCTATTATCTGATCCAATTAAAGTAGAAGTAGCTGATGATAAGGTAGTCTATGTTACTGAGAAAGTTCCGATAGTTGTTCTTTATATCGATGGGAATAGTTTCACTATTTCCTTTCTTATCATGCCTATCGCGGGCTTTGATACTGTCATTAGTATGGATTGGCTCAGTAGTCGGGATGCTGAGATCTTGTGTTCTAAAAAGATAATTAGATCCCCTTTATCCGAAGGGTCTTATGCTATAGCTCGAGGGGAGAAAAGGGAGTCTGTCATTCCTATTATTTTTGTGATTAAAGCTCAGAAATTGATTGCAAAGGATTGTATCTCCTACTTTTGCATATGTGATTAATGCTGATATAGGAGCAAAGAGTGTTGATGATATCAGGGTTGTTCTGAATATCCTGATGTCTTTCGTGAAGATTTACCGGGTTTACCTCCTGTCAGGGATGTAGAATACCGGATGGATCTTGTTCCTGGAGCTACACCTGTAGCAAAATCTCCCTATCATCTCGCTCCATCTGAAATTCGGGAGATGATGACCCAAATCCAGGAACTACTTGACAAGGGCTTTATTCGCCCAAGTTCTTCACCATGGGGAGCTCCTGTTTTGTTTGTCAAAAAGAAGGACAGGACTCTCTGTATGTGTATTGATTACATGGAGCTTAACAAGCGAACTGTAAAGAATAAATATCCATTACCTCGAATCGATGATCTGTTTGATCAATTGCACGGTGCCACATGCTTTTCTAAGATTGATTTACGTTCTGGCTATCATCAGGTCCGTGTTCGAGAAGATGATATCACTAAAACCGCGTTTAGAACTCGATATGGGTACTACGAATTCTTGGTTATGCCATTCGGCTTAACCAATGCTCCAGTTATCTTCATGGATATGATGAATCACGTATGTCGCCCTTTTCTTGATAAATTTGTAATCGTGTTCATCGATGATATCCTCATTTATTCCAAAACAGAGGCGGAACACGAGCAACATCTTCGTCTAATTCTGGAAGTTCTTAAGCGAGAACAACTCTACGCCAAGTTTTCTAAATGTGAGTTCTGGCTTAAGGAGGTGCATTTCTTGGACCATGTTATCTGTAATGAAGGTTTTAAGGTTGATCCCGTGAAGATTGAAGCTGTTATGAACTGGGAAACTCCTCAGAATTCTTCAGAGATAAAGAGTTTCTTAGGTCTTGCTGGTTACTATAGGCAGTTCATCCAAAACTTTTCTAAACTTGCTAGTCCATTGACTAAATTGACCCGCAAGGATGTTGCCTACATGTGGAGTGAAGAACAAGAGAAAGCATTTTAGACTCTGAAGCAATTGTTATGTCAAGCACCTATTCTAACATTGCCTAATGGGTCAGAAGACTTTATTGTCTATTGTGATGCTTCATATGCAGGTCTAGGTTGTGTTTTGATGCAACGAGACAAGGTGATTGCATATGCTTCTCGTCAATTGAAGCCACACGAGAAGAATTACCCAACACATGATCTGGAGCTTGCAGCTGTGGTATTTTCTTTAAAGCTATGGCATCATTACTTGTATGGCACCAAATGTATTGTATGCACAGATCACAAGAGTCTGCAGTATGTGTTCACGCAGAAAGAGCTTAACATGAGACAATGAAGGTGGTTTGAGCTAATCAAAGACTATGATTGTGAGATCAAGTATCATCCAGGAAAGGCGAAAGTAGTAGCTGATTCTTTGAGTCGAAAGAACTCTCCTGGAGTGGCTAAATTCATGAGACTCACTGTTGAATCTGATATAATTGCTCAACTTAAAGTAGCACAACAAGAAGCATTGCAAGAAAACAACTTGAAAGCTGAGACAATGACAAAGATATCAAAGCAATTGGGAGAAGACAGTCGGGGTCTGAAGATGTATCCCGCTCAAAGCAATCTATTGAGTGTCATTTTCCCCCCAAAAAATAAAGCAATCTATTGAGTGTCATTTTCCCCCAAAAAAACATGTAAAAGGGGCCACGAGTACTTACCTTGAGCGTTGATAGTAGCTAGTAAGATGTATCCCGCTCAAAGATCTACAATAGGTTTCATGACATTAGTTCCTATGGTGTGAAACTCTTAGGTAGCAATCTAACTTTGATAGATTGCTCTTGTATTGTATCAAATGCTTTGAATAATGCCTTTCTTATGTAAGGTATACTTGTATTATCACTTAGATTTGTTATAAATTCTATTATTTTATTTTAATGCTTTTAGAAATACTTTTTAGGATTCAAGTAGTTTTCTGACAGAATTTGTAGTCCCATTTTGTATTTTTAAACCCCTCTAAATAACCTAGTTAAATTCCTAAATTTTTATGAAATGTACTTCCTTGTCTCTAGATGAAACCCTAATTTTTCCAGAATTTATTCCTTTACGTTTATATTAAAATAAATTCGTGATAATAGACTAACCCGAAAATACCACTGTTTTATGCGACAGAAAGTTTATTTCTATTTAAAATAGTAAACGAATGAATTAATTTCCAAAATTTTTACAAAACTCCATAGACACGTAAAAATTTATCTTGTATGAATCTCACGATTTTATTTATCAAAATAAAAGTTTTTTAGTGCGGGTAAGTTACCCATGCTTCTGTCCCAAAAATCCAGATTTGCGCACCAAAATGTTTTAATCTGTTTGGACGACCAAACGATTTTTTTTGAGATGAGACCAATTGCAGTAGAAAGTAGACTCACAGTACTTCTGTTTAGACTTAAAATACGATAGAAAAGTCCACGAATTGCCCAAGTTATGACCTTTTAAACACGACTCAAAGTTTCTGTCAGATTCTCAAAACTTTTAAAAGGTAGTTTTGATTCAAGTATAACACAAGTGTTTGTAAGAATTGGCATTCATGAGTATTAAACTTGATTTTGAATGTTCTTAGGCGTTTGGTTTAGGGGTTGCTTCATTAGCCAAGGTTATGGAGAAGAACAAGAAAGAGATCTAAGATACATAAGAATAGATTCATACCTAAGTATTTTCGAATGATGACCAACGTGGCTTGATCTCTTGAAACCTTGAAGAACATTAATGATTCATAATTAATATTTATTTTATGTTTTGAACGTTAATCATTTAATTATATTTATAGATAAATACTATCTTTGTGATGCTGCTTATGCACATACTCGAGGGTTTATGGTACCATACCGGAATGTGAGATATTGGCTTGGAGATTTTCGTCGAAGACGTGCATTGAACAACAAAGAAAAATTCAACCACTCACATGCAAAACTTAGAAACGTTATTGAACGTTCTTTTGGTGTATGTAACACCGTAAATTCTCAAGCCATTTTTTTTAAATCGCCGCGGAAGCGTTTTTTGATTTCATTTAAACAAACACCTACAAAGTACAAAGTACTAATTTCAAACATTACATCAAATTGTGTTACAAAATATTTATAAACAAGGCTCGCCTCTTCTCAAAACATAATATCAGAGCGTTGGTCAAATTTTCCTTTCCCACAAACAAAGCTAAACAGCCAAACCTGCAAAAAGCAATAAACTGAGGGGAATTAGCACAAAGCTAAGTGAATGGAAGCTACAAACAAGCATCCAACAACAATCAAGCACAAGCAATCACCATCCGATCGAAGAAACAGATCTCAACAGATCAAACAATCATCACAAACCAATCCAACCTCTAGAGGAACATCGGTTCTGCAGAACTTGCAACTGATGCCGGCTAAAGCAAAGGTTTACCGATAGTTATTTGCTACTTGGTACAGTTAAACCCCTTCTGATGCAACAAATGCATAGAAGATCAAGAACTGTGCAACCAATAGCAGATAGCCCAGCCCAACACATACGATAGCTGACCCCTAACCATGTACGCATATCGTTAACCATACGTACATGTCTCGCCACGTGCACATATCATTAACCATGTACACTGGCACGCAACAATCCAAACGATCACAATCAACAAACAACAATCAACTACCAACGAATAACAATCAACACAGTCTTTCAATACTTATCAAGTTAAACATTTAATCATGGCAAATCAGACTAAACAGTCTACCATGGTATCTCAGACTAAACAGTCTATCATGACATCTCAGACTAAACAGTCTATCATGGCAACTCAGACTAAACAGTCTATCATGGCATCTCCAAATCATAAGAATATCTCAAACTATATAACCATAAACGTTACCACCAACACCACTCGCGAGTACACTTCCACTCACCTCAGTCCTCGTTCCCGTCTGCTCAGTTGTCTAATATCACAGAGTCTTTGCAATCCCCGAGAACACAACAAACTGAAGTCAATCTCTGATTCATAAATATATATCCATAATATATTTATATCTCTATTTAACTTGTAAACAACATAAAATAATCAAATGAATGATAACCCATCACATCCTAAACAAGTACAAATCAAAACAATCAAGTTTCCTGAAATGGGCCTGTCGCGCCGCGACAAACCTTTGTGTCGCGCCGCGACACTGTCGGATTTGGGTTCCGGATTTTCAGTGTTGGATTTGGGTTGCGGATTCTTGGGTTTCGGATTTTGGGTAGCGGATTTCTAAGTTTAGGATTTGTAACACTCGGATTTCTAGCAATACCGACTCAAAATGTCGGATTTCACCATGGTCGCGCCGCGACCTTCAAAAAGCGTCGTGCCGCTACGTTTAAGTTTCCAGATCTCCTTCTTCCTTTGTCGGATTTTCTGCCAACCAAACTCATAATTTTCATTCCCAACATCAATTTTCTCAATTTAAAACACTTCTAATATACATGAAACTTTATATAACACATTTTCACATATCATAAACATCTTAAACCTTACTAAATCATCAAAACACATAAAACCCATATGTTCTTTTGAGCTTCAAGCTCCTACCATGGTGGTTCACCATTTAAACATGTATTTCATGAACAAAACATAACTAGATGCATAATATCATACTATAAACACATACCAACCTTCAATTTGAATTAAGAAACACTAATCTTCAATTCCAAGTTTCTTCTTTTCTTGTTTACTTTAGCAGAGGATAACACACACACACACTTAACGTTTCTTTTATTTTCTTGAATGTAAATTCCCTTCATGTAAGCATGCATACCCACGTATTCATTCTCAAAAACCAAGGCAAGAGGTGGAAATCCCACCTCTTGTACATACACATACATACATACATTTAATATCATACATGCATACATACATATATACATAACTTTTCCTTTTCTTTTATTTTCAGCAACACAACATATATATATATATATATTCATATATATTTAATTCATGACTTACTTTAATTAATTCTAACAATCACTTAAACACAATAAACACAATTTAACATACAATCACATACCATTAACTCATGAATTACTAACCCAGATTTGAGGATGTTACAAATCTTCCCTCCTTTAAAGGATTCCGTAGTCGGAATCCTATAGAACACATCAAATGAATTATCCACTCTTCATATTCGTTCATTTCTGACTGTCAATTCATTCATCCATATCTTCATTTTACTATCAAACACATAAATCTCTTTCCACATATCTTTCTCAGTTTACATTCATTAGCTCTTTAACAACTTATCCTTCAAATTTCTTCTTCGATTTAGTATTCAACTTAACATGTAACTCATAGATTCAATTAGTCTGTCTTTCAATTCATTTTCTTTCACATTCTCACAATCCTGATATTTACATATAACAACTCACAACTGACATGTTAACATCCACTTAATAGAATTCGTATCACGCCAATCTAATCAATTCGTTTGTGAATTCCACGCCAATCTACACAACTTTTTCTACTGCACTATTCACAATGAGGATTCAGTCATACTGTTCATTTCACGTCTCAATTCTTGTAATAAAATCATTTAGAAATTATTTACTACATCTAAATCTTTCATCAGCAGCCTCAACATATAAAACATCATATCTTCAAATCGTATTGTCACAATATAATTTGCCCAATCGAGACTATCCCACCGGTGATAAAATACAAGCGCTTCTTGCTAATCAATTAATAATCACTCGTGATATATCCCAATTCCTTCTCATATAGTAAATCAGGCGTCAATTCCATCGTAACTTGTTATCACCATCATTTTGATATCCCCAATTTTCTCCTCAGTACACAATTCTGCTCAAGCAATGCCGTCCTACTGAACAATCACAATTACTCGTAACATATTCAAATTTCATCATATAAGGTAATTTATATATAAATTCCATCATCACCGTTCTAGTATCTCAGGTATCTCAACCGTTCATAATTCCCTAATACCTTGCCTTGGCTCATATACAGTCATGTCATTTCTACGAAATATATATCATGTTCACTCCTTTAGTAACTCATCAATTATATACTCTATATGGCATAATACTATTTAGCCCTTCCAAGTGCACTGGCAATTAAGTTCTGAGAGTGTAACACCGTATTTTTAAGCCAAAAATGTTCACTTTTAATTACACTACGGAATCGTTTATAAACACTAAAGTAATTACAACTAATTACAAACCACTGTTTACAAAATATCAGTATTACAAAACATGGCTCGTCACAAATAAATTATCAGAGTCCTAGGTAATTATTCCCCAAGCTAACCACTCTTAGCTGAGTCGCTGACTTACCAAAACCTGTAAAAAGAGTGAGAGGTGGGGGATTAGCACAAAGCTAAGTGAATGGAGCAACACACAACAGATATATCAGCCTGAACTGCATGATATCAACAACCACAAATAAGCACCCTAGGAAGACTGGCGGTTCTGCAGGAACCTATAACCAATGCCGGCCAAAGCAAAGGTTTACCGATAGTCCATTTGCTATCCTCACACAGTATCATCCTCTGGTAGCAACAAATGCATCCCAAGGTCCCGATACTGCTTAGCCAATAGCAAGTGAACCTAGCCCATAAGCCCAGTCGTAAACTGACTTCCCTTCCAACATGTATACATATCACAGAATACAACAATTAACATTCACAGTTAATTAACCAACAGATATACAATCTATCCAACAATAGTTGCAACCAAACCAGTACAACTAATATCACCCGTGAGCAAACATCCACTCACCTCAAGCTTTCAGCTTTTCCACGCAGTGATCTAATTTTACTGAGCCTTGTCCGTCCCTGAGAACACAACAAACTGAAATCAGTATCCAATTCATAAATATATATATCAAACATATATATTTATATCCTTTTAATCAAACATGAACATGTAAGATTCACATATGCATACACATATAACACATAGCATTAAACAATGCAAATCAATAAATCAAAACTGTCGGATTTCCTAAGAAATCCGACACTACTATCGGAATCCGCCAAGAACCATCGGATTTCCAAGAATCCGATACATCCATCGGATTTGAAGACAATCCGCCACTAGACTCGGAATTTCACACTTGCATTATCTTGACATCCGCAATCGGATTTCACAATTGGAATCCACCATCGGATTCATACCATCGTATTTTAACATGTTCCGGATTCTAAGTTCCGGTTTCACAAGTATCAGATTTCTAAAGTACCGGATTCAACACCCGGTTTTCCATACTCGGATTTCATCATCAACTCCACAATCCGCCATCTTCAAGCTCCCCATATTCCGATAACTTCAAACCTTGCATACATCTCATATCCAGATCATAAACAGGTTCACAAAAACACATATAAACATGTTTAAACACATAAGCATGCATCAAAACACCTTTATACCACAAGAACATGAAATCCGATAACTTCATAAAGCATGATCCTATGATGTTCACATCAAACTCTCTCAAAACAGTAGCATGTTAATACAAATCGAAGCATAATAGCACAATAAAAGAAGCATCATCAACCTTATAGCTTGAATCACACAATTTCAAGAAATCACAATCCGATTGCTATTCTTCTTCTTCTTTTGCTCTCGGTTTCACACAGGTTACACATACATACAATACTTCAAAGTGAAGTAATAAACTCTAAACCCACGTATATATGTTTACAAGCATGAGGTGGCGTGCTTAAAACACTAACACATGCACACACACACAACCGAATACATACATATATATATATATACATACATATAACCAACAATATATATATAATTAACATTAATCAATTACTTAATTATCTATTAAATAAACATAAACAAATAATAACCCAAGTGTAACATACTCAAGCCTATGTTTCTACTAGGCCCAATCTCAGGATGTTACAAATCTTCCCCTCTTAAACTGGATTCCGTCCTCGGAATCTATTCATCATCAAACAATTGCGGGTAACGAGCTTTCATGTCGGCCTCGGTTTCCCACGTCAAGTCTGAATCCAAACTGTGTTTCCACTTTACCAGAACCATCGGAATCTGTTTCTTTCGCAGTTTCGTCACTTTCCGATCCAATAGTTCAATGGGTTCTTCCACCAACCTCTTGCTGGAATCCACTTTAAGATCATGTAGAGGTAGAATCTGACTTTCATCCTCAACTCTACATTTCCGCAAGTAACACACGTTGAAGGTATTGTGAATACCTGACAATTCTGTCAGAAGGTCGAGAGTAACCGTCTGATCATTAACCACCTGTTGAACACAACAAACTGAAATCAGTATCCAATTCATAAATATATATATCAAACATATATATTTATATCCTTTTAATCAAACATGAACATGTAAGATTCACATATGCATACACATATAACACATAGCATTAAACAATGCAAATCAATAAATCAAAACTGTCGGATTTCCTAAGAAATCCGACACTACTATCGGAATCCGTCAAGAACCATCGGATTTCCAAGAATCCGATACATCCATCGGATTTGAAGACAATCCGCCACTAGACTCGGAATTTCACACTTGCATTATGTTGACATCCGCAATCGGATTTCACAATTGGAATCCACCATCGGATTCATACCATCGGATTTTAACATGTTCCGGATTCTAAGTTCCGGTTTCACAAGTATCAGATTTCTAAAGTACCGGATTCAACACCCGGTTTTCCATACTCGGATTTCATCATCAACTCCACAATCCGCCATCTTTAAGCTCCCCATATTCCGATAACTTCAAACCTTGCATACATCTCATATCCAGATCATAAACAGGTTCACAAAAACACATATAAACATGTTTAAACACATAAGCATGCATCAAAACACCTTTATACCCCAAGAACACGAAATCCGATAACTTCATAAAGCATGATCCTATGATGTTCACATCAAACTCTCTCAAAACAGTAGCATGTTAATACCAATCGAAGCATAATAGCACAATAAAAGAAGCATCATCAACCTTATAGCTTGAATCACACAATTTCAAGAAATCACAATCCGATTGCTATTCTTCTTCTTCTTTTGCTCTCGGTTTCACACAGGTTACACATACATACAATACTTCAAAGTGAAGTAATAAACTCTAAACCCACGTATATATGTTTACAAGCATGAGGTGGCATGCTTAAAACACTAACACATGCACACACACACAACCGAATACATACATATATATATACATACATATAACCAACAATATATATATAATTAACATTAATCAATTACTTAATTATCTATTAAATAAACATAAACAAATAATAACCCAAGTGTAACATACTCAAGCCTATGTTTCTACTAGGCCCAATCTTAGGATGTTACAAATCTTCCCCTCTTAAACTGGATTCCGTCCTCGGAATCTATTCATCATCAAACAATTGCGTTCAACGAGCTTTCATGTCGGCCTCGGTTTCCCACGTCAAGTCTGAACCCAAACTGTGTTTCCACTTTACCAGAACCATCGGAATCTGTTTCTTTCGCAGTTTCGTCACTTTCCGATCCAATAGTTCAATGGGTTCTTCCACCAACCTCTTGCTGGAATCCACTTTAAGATCATGTAGAGGTAGAATCTGACTTTCATCCTCAACTCTACATTTCCGCAAGTGACACACGTTGAAGGTATTGTGAATATATCTGACAATTCTGCCGGAAGGTCGAGAGTAACCGTCTGATCATTAACCACCTGTTGGACACGAAACGGCCCAATATAACGCGGAGCTAGCTTTCCCCGCTTCCCAAAACAAATAACCCCCTTCCACGGAGAAACTTTCAGATAAACCAACTCCCCCTCAACGAATACAACTGACCTACGACGTGGATCAACATACATCTTCTGTCGATCCCTCGCAACTTTCAACTTTTCTCGTGCAATAGCCACTTTGTCTGCGGTGATCTGCACAATATCAGGCCCTGCATACTGTTTCTCACCCGCCTCTAACCAACACGTAGGAGTACGGCAGCGACGACCATATAGCATCTCATAATGTGGCATACCGATACTCGAATGATACGAATTGTTGTACGCAAATTCGATTAACGGCAGATGGGAATCCCAAGAACCTCCATATTCTAACACACATGCCTGCAGCATATCCTCGAGTGTTTGAATAGTTCGCTCAGATTGCCCGTCTGTCTGGGGGTGGTAAGCTGTACTCAGATTCACACGTGTACCCAACTCCCGCTGTAAACTGTTCCAGAAGTTCGACACAAACCTGTAATCTCTATCTAACACAATCGAAAGCGGTATACTATGTCGGGAAACAACTTCATCGATATACAACTGAGCCAACTTACTGAGTGATGATGTCTCACTGGTAGCCAAGAAGTGAGCACTCTTGGTCAATCTGTCAACGATCACCCAAATCATATCATTATTCCTCTGCGTACGTGGAAGTTTTGTTACGAAATCCATCGTTATGTGCTCCCACTTCCACTCTGGAATCTGCAACTGTTTAAGTGATCCATAGGGTTTCTGGTGCTCTGCCTTAACCTATGCACAAATATGGCAAGACTCCACAAACTGTGAAACATCCGTCTTTATTGTAGGCCACCAATACAACACCTTTAGATCGTTATACATTTTTGTGCTACCTGGATGAACAAATAGTCTAGACTTATGAGCTTCAGTCATAATCAAATTCCGAAGACCTCCAAGCAAAGGCACCCAAACACGAGATTGATAAACCTTGAATCCCCTAGAATCATCAGTCAAGTCATTCTTTTTCTTAGTCATAATCTCAGACTTCAGGTTTTCATCCTACAAGGCTTCCAACTGAGCTGCCTTTAATCTGTCAATCAAGTCGGAGACTATTTCAATTCGCATAAACTTGACATGTTCACTAACTCCCTTGCGACTCAAAGCATCAGCTACCACGTTGGCTTTCCCTGGATGATAGCGAATCTCGCAATCATAATCTTTAACAAGTTCCAGCCATCGCCTCTGTCGCATATTGAGTTCCTTCTATGAAAATACATACTGTAGGTTTTTGTGATCCGTACAAATGACGCACTTTGTACCATAAAGATAGTGTCTCCACAATTTTAACGCAAAAACCACAGCTGCCAGTTCTAAATCATGGGTTGGATAATTCTTCTCATTCGGTTTCAACTGACGAGAAGCATACATAATCACTCTATCTCGTTGCATCAACACACAACCCAACCCTACCAATGACGCGTCACAGTAAACTATGAAGTCATCTGACCCATCCGGTAAAGCAAGAATAGGAGCCTGGCACAAGAGTCGTTTCAACGTCTGAAAGGCTCTCTCCTATTCATCACTCCATTTAAATGGAACCTCCTTGCGAGTCAATTTAGTCATGGGATTCGCAATTTTAGAAAAATCTCGGATAAACCGTCTGTAATATCCTGCCAATCCCAAGTAGCTTTTAATCTCAGAAGGCGACTTTGGAGCCTCCCAGTTCATCACTACTTCTATCTTTGCTGGATCAACCTTGACTCCATCACTACAAATGACATGCCCCCAAAAAGTGAAATTCTCGCATCCAGAATTCACACTTTGAATACTTGGCATACAATTGCTCACGTTTCAGCGTCTCAAGAACCTGTCTCAAGTGAATCTCATGATCAGTTTCCGATTTAGAATAAAACAGTATGTCGTCAATAAATACTATCACAGATTTATCCAAGAACGGTCGACAAACCCGGTTCATCAAATCCATAAACACTGCAGGTGAGTTAGTCAAACCGAACGGCATGACTAAAAACTCATAATGGCCATACCTGGTACGTAAAGCAGTCTTAGCAACATCTCCGTCAGAAACTCGTACCTGGTGATAACCCGATCTCAAATCAATCTTCGAGAAATACGAAGCACCCTGCAACTGATCAAATAAATCATCAATCCTGGGCAGAGGGTATTTATTCTTCACTGTCCTCTTATTCAGTTCTCTGTAATCAATACACATTTTCAGAGTACCATCTTTCTTTTTCACAAACAAGACTGGTGCACCCCACGGTGAAGAACTCGGACGAATAAATCCCCGATCCAACAAATCCTGAATCTGTGTCATCATCTCCCTTATTTCAGAAGGAGCCAACCGATAAGGAGATCTAGCCACTGGATTAGAACCTGGTATCAGATCAATCTTGTACTTTACCTCTCGAACGGGAGGTAGCCCAGGTAACTCATCCAAAAACACTTCAGGATATTCTGATACGACTCGCACATCAGTAACTGTCCGTTTCTCTTTTCTAGCATCAATCGCATATGCTAGAAAACACTCGCATCCCTTACTCAAGGATTTCTTGGCTTTCAACATCGAAATTATAGGAAACACAGACTTGTTCCTTTCCCCTCGAGCCACCACACGCGACCCATCAGATAACGGAAACGAAATCAGCTTCCTATGACATTTTATACTCGCCCGGTGCTTACTTAGCCAATCTATCCCCAAAACCACATCAAAACCCGCCAATGGCATCAATAAGAATGATACAGGAAAGCATTTACCATCTATGTCAATTACAGCACCCGTCACAGAAGTCGTAACAGGCACTATCTTACCATCTGCTACTTCTATATCAATCGGCACAGAGATACTAGTAGTAGGCAAATTCAACTTAGCACAAAATGCTACAGAAATAAAGGAGTGATTCGCTCCAGAATCAAATAATACACGAGCAGGTAAGGAGTTTAAAAAGAACGTACCGGTGATCACATCATCTGTGGTAGTAGCATCATCTACTGTCATCTGGAACGCCCTACCCTCCGGAGTTGGAGGATTCTTCCTTTTTTGCCCTCCCGCTGCAGACGAGCCCCCAACCGCCCCTGCCCCTGTCCCAGCCACGGGTCTCCTCCCTGTAGGGCAATCACCTGCCCTGTGCCCCTCCTGATGACAGTTCCAGCATACGTTTCGAGGGTATCGGCAATCCTTAGATTCGTGCCCGTGCGTTCCACATCTCACACATCGCATAGTCTGGGCTGTACACTGCCCAGTGTGAGAAGACCTGCACCTCGTGCACCATTGTGCTTTATTCTCCAAATCCCCTGTAGGTGCCTTTCTATTCTGGTTGCTCTGGGACTGGTTACCCTGCCACTTCTTCTTTTGCTGGCTACCCCCAACCTGATCATACCTTGGCTTCTGCAAAGCCGCCTCATCCTTGCTCTGTTTGTCTTTGGCCTGGATGTCCCCCTCAGCAGATTTTTCCAAGGTGAAAGCCTGGGACCGAGATCCAGCCAATCTTGTGGTGCTCCTATACTCTGGCAACAATGCCCCGATAAAGTGCTGAACCTGGGAAGATTCATCAGGCACCTACTGAGTCACAAATCTCAGTTTAGAATTGAACTGTTCAATCAGTTCATCCACCGTCATCTTTCTCGTCATCTTCAGTTCCATGAACTCCTGCCTTATTTTATTCAATTCGAAGGTGTTGTAGTACTGTTCGCACAATTTATCTCTGAATTGATTCCACGTAATCGAATCCATCTGTGCTCTCGATAAATGGGTGGTAATGGAATCCCACCAAACCATTGCTTTGCCTTTGAGCATCCTGGTGGAAAAACAAACTCGCATCTCATTTTCACAGTTGCAAGCATCCAAGATTCTTGCAGTATCCCATAGCCAGTTCAGAGTAACATTGGGATCCGTGCTACCGTGGTATTCATCTGGTTTACAATCCAAAAACTGCTTGTAAGTACACGGCTGCCTGTAACCCATGCCAGGTGGAAATCCCATAAACGGATACGAGTAAGATCCTTGTGGCATAGACCCCTGTGGAACAGATCCTTGCGGATAGGGTCCCTGAGGAAACAAAGGATAATAAAAGGGTTGTGTCATCGGTTGAGTAAATGGTGGTATTGGCATTGACATCGGAGGAACCTCTGCCAATGTAGTCACTTCTGGAAAGATAGGGGGTATCGCAACTGTAGTTGATGTTATAGGAAAAACTGGTGGTTGTGCTGCAGGAGCCTGCCTCTGCTACTCTAGTTCTGTTCTCAAATCTTGTAGCTGACCCTCCAGTTGGAATATATACTCATCTCTCTCATCAACCGCTGTACCAGATGTACCAGCGTTCGTTGGAATCTCAACTGTTGCGGTAGGAACCTCAGCAGTAGTTGGGACAGTAGGGGTACCGGTCGAGAAATCACGTCCAACTATTGTTATCTGTAACAATCACATCACCTCACGATTTATTAGATAAATCCGTTAGTACACAACATACTAACTCCACCACACTCCAATTCACCCCAATCCCACACCCAAGGAGTAATCGACCTACCACGAGCCAAGATTTGGGAATGTAATACTTCCACTGTGCCTACACTGCCAAACCAAGGCTCTGATACCAAACTTGTAACACCGTATTTTTAACCCAAAAATTTTCACTTTTAATTACACTGCGGAAGCGTTTATAAACACCAAAGTAATTACAACTAATTACAAACCACTGTTTACAAAATATCAGTATTACAAAACACGGCTCATCACAAATAAATTATCAGAGTCCTAGGTGATTACTCCCTAAGCTAACCACGCTCAGCTGAGCCGCTGACTTACCAAAACCTGTAAAAAGAGTGAGAGGTGGGGGATTAGCACAAAGCTAAGTGAATGGAGCAACACACAACAGATATATTAGCCTGAACTGCATGATATCAACAACCACAAATAAGCACCCTGGGAAGACCGGCGGTTCTGCAGGAACCTACAACCAATGCCGGCCAAAGCAAAGGTTTACCGATAGTCCATTTGCTATCCTCACACAGTATCATCCGCTGGTAGCAACAAATGCATCCCAAGGTCCCGATACTGCTTAGCCAATAGCAAATGAACCCAGCCCATAAGCCCAGTTGTAAACTGACTTCCCTTCCAACATGTATACATATCACAGAATACAACAATTAACATTCACAGTTAATTAACCAATAGATATACAATCTATCCAACAATAGTCGCAACCAAACCACTACAACTAATATCACCCGTGAGCAAACATCCACTCACCTCAAGCTTTCAGCTTTTCCACTCAGTGATCTAATTTTACTGAGCCTTGTCTGTCCCTGAGAACACAACAAACTGAAATCAGTATCCAATTCATAAATATATATATCAAACATATATATTTATATCCTTTTAATCAAACATTAATATGTAAGATTCACATATGCATACACATATAACACATAGCATTAAACAATGCAAATCAATAAATCAAAACTGTCGGATTTCCTAAGAAATCCGACACTACTATCGGAATCCGCCAAGAACCATCGGATTTCCAAGAATCCGATACATCCATCGGATTTGAAGACAATCCGCCACTAGACTCGGAATTTCACACTTGCATTATCTTGACATCCGCAATCGGATTTCACAATTGGAATCCACCATCGGATTCATACCATCGTATTTTAACATGTTCCGGATTCTAAGTTCCGGTTTCACAAGTATCAGATTTCTAAAGTACCGGATTCAACACCCGGTTTTCCATACTCGGATTTCATCATCAACTCCACAATCCGCCATCTTCAAGCTCCCCATATTCCGATAACTTCAAACCTTGCATACATCTCATATCCAGATCATAAACAGGTTCACAAAAACACATATAAACATGTTTAAACACATAAGCATGCATCAAAACACCTTTATACCACAAGAACACGAAATCCGATAACTTCATAAAGCATGATCCTATGATGTTCACATCAAACTCTCTCAAAACAGTAGCATGTTAATACCAATCGAAGCATAATAGCACAATAAAAGAAGCATCATCAACCTTATAGCTTGAATCACACAATTTCAAGAAATCACAATCCGATTGCTATTCTTCTTCTTCTTTTGCTCTCGGTTTCACACAGGTTACACATACATACAATACTTCAAAGTGAAGTAATAAACTCTAAACCCACGTATATATGTTTACAAGCATGAGGTGGCATGCTTAAAACACTAACACATGCACACACACACAACCGAATACATACATATATATATATATACATACATATAACCAACAATATATATATAATTAACATTAATCAATTACTTAATTATCTATTAAATAAACATAAACAAATAATAACCCAAGTGTAACATACTCAAGCCTATGTTTCTACTAGGCCCAATCTCAGGATGTTACAAATCTTCCCCTCTTAAACTGGATTCCGTCCTCGGAATCTATTCATCATCAAACAATTGCGGGTAACGAGCTTTCATGTCGGCCTCGGTTTCCCACGTCAAGTCTGAACCCAAACTGTGTTTCCACTTTACCAGAACCATCGGAATCTGTTTCTTTCGCAGTTTCGTCACTTTCCGATCCAATAGTTCAATGGGTTCTTCCACCAACCTCTTGCTGGAATCCACTTTAAGATCATGTAGAGGTAGAATCTGACTTTCATCCTCAACTCTACATTTCCGCAAGTAACACACGTTGAAGGTATTGTGAATACCTGACAATTCTGCCGGAAGGTCGAGAGTAACCGTCTGATCATTAACCACCTGTTGAACACAACAAACTGAAATCAGTATCCAATTCATAAATATATATATCAAACATATATATTTATATCCTTTTAATCAAACATGAACATGTAAGATTCACATATGCATACACATATAACACATAGCATTAAACAATGCAAATCAATAAATCAAAACTGTCGGATTTCCTAAGAAATCCGACACTACTATCGGAATCCGCCAAGAACCATCGGATTTCCAAGAATCCGATACATCCATCGGATTTGAAGACAATCCGCCACTAGACTCGGAATTTCACACTTGCATTATGTTGACATCCGCAATCGGATTTCACAATTGGAATCCACCATCGGATTCATACCATCGGATTTTAACATGTTCCGGATTCTATGTTCCGGTTTCACAAGTATCGGATTTCTAATGTACCGGATTCAACACCCGGTTTTCCATACTCAGATTTCATCATCAACTCCACAATCCGCCATCTTCAAGCTCCCCATAATCCGATAACTTCAAACCTTGCATACATCTCATATCCAGATCATAAACAAGTTCATAAAAACATATATAAACATGTTTAAACACACAAGCATGCATCAAAACACCTTTATACCCCAAGAACACCAAATCCGATAACTTCATAAAGCATGATCCTATGATGTTCACATCAAACTCACTCAAAACAGTAGCATGTTAATACCAATCGAAGCATAATAGCACAATAAAAGAAGCATCATCAACCTTATAGCTTGAATCACACAATTTCAAGAAATCACAATCCGATTGCTATTCTTCTTCTTTTGCTCTTGGTTTCACACAGGTTACACATACATACAATACTTCAAAGTGAAGTAATAAACTCTAAACCCACGTATATATGTTTACAAGAATGAGGTGGCATGCTTAAAACACTAAGCACATGCACACACACACAACCGAATACATACATATATATACATATAACCAACAATATATATATAGTTAACATTAATCAATTACTTAATTATCAATTAAATAAACATAAACAAATAATAACCCAAGTGTAACATACTCAAGCCTATGTTTCTACTAGGCCCAATCTCAGGATGTTACAGAGAGTCTTGTTCAAATTAAATTTCCAGTTCCAAATACAGGTACTTCCTTGCAAAGGCAACTTATACATATGATTCACAAATCTTCATTCCATATGCACAGGCCATTACATTCCTCTTTTCTCTTCTTTACTTTCTAATGAACTCAATCTGTCATTCTTCAAATCACATATATCTTCAGTTCACAAGGATCGACTATAATTTAGCTAGCTCTTTCCCATACATACTTCCTTGTAATGAGTATCAATTACACCTTTTACTTAAACAATTCTGCACATCTCAGGCTTACTCAATCTGTAGCAGTCAATTTCTTTCTCATATTTATTAAATCATTAAGTCATCCATTTCCAGTAAAGGCAATTCCAATTTCATTCATAAAGTCAAATATACTTCAATTCACATAACTCCAGTGTCATTATCATAGACTCCCTCGTATTTTCACATGTCTATCATCAATTTATCCTTCCGAGGTAATATTTAAATCTCTTATTCTCATTCTTCTATTCATACAAAACATTGACTCTGCCACATGTTCAATTCATCCATATATAAACATTCACTATTTCTTTTAATAACCAGGTTGATCATACATATTTCTCCTTACAATCAACATTTCCCACATTTTCAATACAAACATATCATGTACAGCCTCCAAGTCATGGGTTAAATCATTCTTCACAAAAATATTTACTATAAAACATAAACCACTTCTTCAATTCCATAGCATAACCTCATTATCTATTAATCCAACGAATATAACATCTTATCATACCATATTCTCTTCAGATTCATCATTCATTATCATAAATGTCTTTACTCATTAAGTTTAATAACAATACTCATAATCCCGATTATATCTTTTCCAAAACATCCCTTGGTTGCCACCATTACTTCTCAATCCTCAACAATATATTCTCTTCCCTTCTTCTTCGCATAACATAATATTTAAATATACACGTATAATCATAGCACTTCAATGCACATAAACAAATACCATTTGTAAAACAATCTTACAACACATTGCATAGCATGCAATTTTAACTAATCTGGAAATGTTCTTTCCTTAGCATATCATATCCAATTCACATTATTTCACATATCACATACGCACCATCGTATCATTTCCTGACAATGGTACTAGATAATCTCACGATAACATAATATCAATTATCTTTACTTCTAAAGAATCATGCTCCTTCAGAAGTAAGCATATACACTTAGCACACATAGGCATCAAGCATCAATAATTAACTCTGAAGTTAATAAACATACGCAAAAATATAAAAGTTATCAAAACGTACGCGTCATATCATCTTCAATATTAGCATCATCGTCAGTCATCATATCATAAGTTCTACCCTCTAGCACACGAGGGCTCTTTCTCTTTCGTCCACCTGCTGACGAGGATCCCCCACCTGCATCCACTCCTGACCCCGACTCCATTCTTCGTTCTTCATAACATTCATTCGTACGTTGATCCTCTATCTGACAATTCCAACACACACTCCGAGGGAAACCACATTCCTTGATCTCATGTCAAAACAATCCACATCGAATGCAACGCAAAGTATGGGGTGTGCAAGGCCCCGTATGAACAAATCTACACCGGCGGCACCACAACGAACTTTGTTTAGATCCACCTGTCTTAGGTTTCTTATTTCGATTCTTCTGTTTCTCGCCACTCTGCCCACTCTGTCTTTGTGGTTCATTAACACGTTCAATCATTGATTTCTACTGCAAGATACATTCTCTATTCATTCTATCCCTTGCCTTTCCATCACCCTCAGCCGACTTGGCTAGAGTAAATGCTTGTGATAAGGTACTTGCCCATCTGGTAGTACTTCGATATTCTGGAAGCAAAGCTCCCACAAAATATTGTATCTTTGATGCCTCACCTGGCACCCACTGTTTCACAAATTGCAGTCTCTCATTAAATTGTTTAATCAAATCATCCACCATCATGTCTCTTGTCATCTTCAAATCCATAAACTCTTTCCTGATTTTCGCAATCTCAAATGAGCTACAATATTGCTCGCACAGCTTCTCTTGAAATTGGTTCCAAGTAATACTTTCCCGTTGTTCCTCAATAAAATGCCCAGTTAATGATTCCCACCATACCATCGCATCACCTTTAAGCATACGAGTCGCAAATTTAACTCTAGATTCATCCTCACAATTGCACGCATCAAGAGATTTTACCATTTCTCGCAACCAATTCAAAGTCACGTTCGGATTAGTACTCCCGTGATATCTCGATGGTTTACAATCCAAAAATTGTTTGTACGAACAAGGTTGTTTAAATCCCGGATATCCAAAAGGATAATCTCCCTGTAAGGTGGAAGGATTGAAAAATAACGGTTGCGTCATTTGCGTTACCGGAGGAAACGGAGCAGTAACCGGCAAAATAGTAGATTGGGTAGCAACAGTTTTCGGTATCTGTGATGACATATTCTGATTAATCCTTTCTTTTCCGATACCACGAACTATATCTCTGAGTTCCTGAAGTTCATTCTCTAACTTGTGAATATATTTCTCTCGATCATTTTCCTGTTCATAACCTGAAGTACCCACACGATTCGTCATATCCACAGTATCAATCACTGAAGTCTCAACCACCGTTTGGGTCACAAGAGGATCAGCAGGGGTATCTTTGTTAGCCATATCTGTATAATCACATCATCTCACAATCTCATTAGATAAACCGTTAGTACATAACATACTAACTAACAGACAGCTTCACCAATTCACTCTAATTCCCCCACAGAAAGTTTGACCCAACACGAGCCAAGATTTTAGGAATGCAACACTCTAGCCGTGCCTGCATCTCCAAACCAAGACTCTAATACCAACTTGTAACACAGTAAATTCTCAAGCCATTTTTTTAAATCGCTGCGGAAGCGTTTTCTGATTTCATTTAAATAAACACCCACAAAGTACAAAGTACTAATTTCAAATATTACATCAATTTGTGTTACAAAATATTTATAAACAAGGTTCATTTCTTCTCAAAACATAATATCAGAGCGTTGGTCAAATTTTCCTTCCCCACAAACAAGGCTAAATAGCCAAACCTGCAAAAAGAAATCAACAGAGGGGAATTAGCACAAAGCTAAGTGAATGGAAGCTACAAACAAGCATCCAACAACAATCAAGCATAAGCAATTACCATCCGATCGAACAAACAAATCTCAAGAGATCAAACAATCATCACAAACCAATCCAACCTCTAGAGGAACGGCAGTTCTGCAGAACCTGCAACCGATGCGGGCCAAAGCAAAGGTTTACCGATAGCTATTTGCTACTTGGTGCAGTTAAACCGCTTCTGATGCAACAAATGCATAGAAGATCAAGAACTGTGCAACCAATAGCAGATAGCCCAGCCCAACACATACGATAGATGACCCCTAACCATGTACGCATATCGTTAACCATACGTACAGGTCTCGCCACGTGCACATATCATTAACCGTGTAAACTGGTCACACAACAATCCAAACGATCACAATCAACAAACAACAATCAACTACCAACGAATAAAAATCAACACACTCTATCAATACTTATCAAGTTAAACATTTAATCATGGAAAATCAGACTAAACAGTCTATCATGGCATCTCAGACTAAACAGTCTATCATGGCAACTCAGACTAAATAGTCTATCATGGCATCTCCATATCATAAGAATATCTCACACTCTATAACCATAAACGTTACCACCAACACCACTCGTAAGTACACTTCCACTCACCTCAGTCCTTGTTCCCGTCTACTCAGTTGTCTAATATCACTGAGTCTTTGCAATCCCTAAGAACACAACAAACTAAAGTCAATCTCTGATTCATAAATATATATATCCATAATATATTTATATCTCTATTTAACTTGTAAACAACATAAAATAATCATATAAATGATAACCCATCACATCCCAAACAAGTACAAATCAAAACAATCAAGTTTCCTGAAATGGGCCTGTCGCGCCGCGACCAACCCCTGTGTCGCGCCACGACACTGTCGGATTTGGGTTCTGGATTTTCAGTGTCGGATTTGGGTTGCAGATTCTTGGGTTTCGGATTTTGGGTAGCGGATTTCATGTTCAGGATTTCAACAATCGGATTTCTAAGTTTAGGATTTGTAACACTCGGATTTCTAGCAATACCGACTCAAAATGTCGGATTTCACCATGGTCGTGCCGCGACCTTCAAAAGCGTCGCGCCGCTACGTTCAAGTTTCTAGATCTCCTTCTTCCTTTGTCGGATTTTCAGCCAACCAAACTCATAATTTTCATTCCCAACATAAATTTTCTCAATTTAAAACACTTCTACTATACATGAAACTTTATATAACACATTTTCACATATCATAAACATCTTAAACCTTACTAAATCATCAAAACACATAAAACCCATTTGTTCTTTTGAGCTTCAAGCTCCTACCATGGTGGTTAACCATTTAAACATGTATTTCATGAACAAAACATAACTAGATGCATAATATCATACTATAAACACATACCAACCTTCAATTTGAATTAAGAAACACTAATATTCAATTCCAAGTTTCTTCTTTTCTTGTTTACTTCAGCAGAGGATAACACACACACACTTAACTTTTCATTTATTTTCTTGAATGTAATTCCCTTCATGTAAGCATGCATACCCACGTATTCATTCTCAAAAACCAAGGCAAGAGGTGGCAATCCCACCTCTTGTACATACACATACATACATACATTTAATATCATACATGCAGACATACATATATACATAAATTTTCCTTTTCTTTTATTTTCAGTAACACAACATATATATATTCATATATATTTAATTCATGACTTACTTTAATTAATTCTAACAATCACTTAAACACAATAAACACAATTTAACATACAATCACATACCATTAACTCATGAATTACTAACCCAGATTTGAGGATGTTACAAATCTTCCCTCCTTTAAAGGATTCCGTAGTCGGAATCCTATAGCACACATCAAATGAATTATCCACTCTTCATATTCGTTCATTTCTGACTGTCAATTCATTCATCCATATCTTCATTTTACTATCAAACACATAAATCTCTTTTCACATATCTTTCTCAGTTTACATTCATTAGCTCTTTAACAACTTATCCTTCAAATTTCTTCTTCGATTCAGTATTCAACTTAACATGTAACTCATAGATTCAATTAGTCTGTCTTTCAATTCATTTTCTTTCACATTCTCACAATCCTGATATTTACATATAACAACTCATAACTGACATGTTAACATCCATTTAATAGAATTCGTATCACGCCAATCTAATCAATTTGTTTGTGAATTCCACGAAATATCAAAATCCAATACAAACACAAGTTCATTCTCATATATCTGCACAACTTTTTCTACTGCACTATCCAATAAGGATTCAGTCGTACTGTTCATTTCACGTCTCAATTCTTGTAATAAAATCATTTAGAAATTATTTACTGCATCTAAATCTTTCATCAGCAGCCTCAACATATAAAACATCATATCTTCAAATCGTCTTGTCACAATATAATTTGCCCAATTGAGGCTATCCCACTAGTGATAAAATACAAGCGCTTCTTACTAATCAATTAATAATCACTCGTGATATATCCCAATTCCTTCTCATATAGTCAATCAGGCGTCAATTCCATCGTAACTTGTTATCACCATCATTTTGATATCCCAAATTTTCTCCTCAGTACGCAATTCTGCTCAAGCAATGCCGTCCTACTTTATAATCACAATTACTTGTAACATATTCAAATTTCATCATATAAGGTAATTTACATATAAATTCCATCATCACCTCCTCCGTGGGTACCTCCTCCGTTAGTTAAAATTTTCACATACTTTCATTTGCTACAGTGATCGTGTTTCTTCACAGTAGTTATGTAAATTGATTTTGTTTGCTACTATGTAAAATTTTTATGATAATTGATTATGTATATAAGTTGTCTGATTAAACACCTCAATGAAATACCATTCATCGTAGGAAAAAGTTAATATGGTAATTTTATTTGAGGAATTCATCATTTAGAAGTATTATCAAGTAGTTTTAGTTATAGCCATTCAAAATCTTTGAACCATTGAGCTTTTAAATCGTTTAGTGCTAAACCATTTTAATCATTAAACAACCCCTAGTTATTTACTTGATACGTAGAAATGTAAAATACTAAAATTTATGAAATTTTTTGTTTTGTTTTACCTTAAGTTTTTTATTTTTAACATTCTTTCACTTTATTATTAATTAAAATAATTTAAAGAATATAAAATTTTCTTGGTGTATATCATTTCACTCCTTAACGGTATGTATTATAACGAGATTCTAAAACCCACGCTTTCGCGACGGATTATAATTCTTACTTTAAATTATTATTAATTTATAATATTACTTTAGTTTTCATTATTATAAGAGTGTAAACAAAAAGGTGAGATGGTTTGTACACATCATCAGTTTGCCATACATGAAAGTTTGTAAAACTCCGTAAGGGATTACGGAATATCATTATGAAAATATATAGGAGTACGAAACCTTAACGGGCCACGCCCACTATACAGAACAAGGGCCTACCCATAATACAATACATAATGATAAACATATCATATAACTTAGGATCTTTACTTAACATTCCCCCCGCAGTCCGAGCTAGAGGTTCCTAAACACTCAGACTGGATCTAAAGAAAGAAACAGTTGGGATGGTAAACCTTTAGTGAAAACATCGGCAAACTAATGGGCAGAAGGCACATGAAGCACCCAGACGTCCCCAATGGAAACTCTTTCTCTAACAACATGTAAATCAATTTCAACATGTTTGGTACGTTGGTGCTGTACTGGGTTACCTGACAAATAGACGGCACTCACATTATCACAAAAAATGACTATGGATTTAGATAGAGAACAATTTAACTCAAGAAGAAGATTGCGAATCCAAGCAGATTCAACAACAGCATTGGCAACACCGTGATACTCGGTTTCTGCACTAGAGCGAGACACAAGATGTTGACCTTTTGATGACCAAGAAATGAGATTGTCACCAAGGAAGACACAATACCCAGAGGTTGACCGACGAGTGGCAGGACAACCTGCCCAATCAGAATCGGTGTATGCAACAAGCGTATCAATAGACGGGGGAGAAAGCTAGAGTCCGTGATCAATGGTGCCACGAATATACCGAAGTATACGTTTGAGGGCATTAAAATGAGGCTCCTAAGGATCATACATGAACAGACAGACTTGCTGAACAGCATAGGCAATATCAGGACGGGTGAATGTCAAATATTGCAGAGTTCTAGCAAGACTGTGATAGAGCGTAGGGTTAGAGACAGGAGTACCAAGAGGTGAGAGCTTGGATTTAGTATCGATAGGGGTGTTGCATGGGTTACATGAGGACATGTCTGCTCAAGCAAGAATGTCACGAGCAAAAGAGGTCTGAGAAAGGAAGAGACCATTCGCAGTTCGAGTTGCAGAAATCCCTAGAAAATAAGAGAGAGAGAGAGAGCCGAGATCAGTCATTGCAAATTATGAAGATAGGCGATTGATTATGGTAGAGATTAGAGATTTTGAGGAGGCAGTAAGAATGATATCATCTACATAAAGAAAAAGATAAATAATATCAGACTGCTGACGGAAGATGAACAACGAATTGTCACAACGACTACTAACAAAACCGATAGAGGTGATGTATGCAGCAAAACGCTGATACCATGCTCGAGGAGCCGGTTTCGGACCATAAAGAGCCTTCTTAAGGCGACAAACATGATGAGGAAAAGAGGCATGAACAAAACCAGGTGGTTGTTTCATATAAACCTCTTCGGATAAGTCACCATTTAAGAAAGCATTCTTGACATCTAACTGATGAATAGGCCAAGAACGAGAGACAGCAATACTGAGAACGGTACGAATAGTTGCCGGTTTGACTACCGGGCTAAAGGTTTCATCATAATCGATCCCGGGAAGCTGAGAGAAACCTTGTGCAACAAGGCGAGCCTTGTAACGATCAAGTTTACCGGTACTATCAAATTTATGACGAAAAAGCCACTGACAACTAACAACATTAGTATGTACAGGACAGGGTACAAGGACCCATGTGTGATTGTGAAGAAGATCACTCATTTCCGATTGCATGGCAGCGTTCGAGTGGGGCTCAGCGAGAGCCTGAGAGTATGATTTAGGAATCGGAGAAGACCCAGTGATAGTAGAGAGATTGAATATTTGTTTAGGTTTGAGAGACCCAGTTTTGGAGCGTGTGGTCATGGAATGAGTAGGGATGGAAGCCGAAGTGCTAGAAGACACAGGGGAGTTGGAAGGACCCTGCTCGGAAGGAGATTCAGTAGAATCAGCGGGTAAAGATGGGGTTGGCGTATCATCGGTCGAGGAAGGCTGAGGAGCACAGGAAGAGGATGTAGAAGCGGGTTGGAGAGTTATTTGAGAAGGCTCATCAGAGACAAAGATATTGTAGTTGGATGTCAATGGCTAAGAATGGAAAGAGGAATAAGGAAAGTGATCCTCATCAAAGACAACATGTCGAGATATAATGACACGATGGGTAATGAGGTCAAGACAACGAGATCCTTTGTGATCTGAGGAAGGACCAAGATACACACATGTAGTAGAGCGAGGGGATGGTTTATGTGGAGCTGTGGCAGAGAGATTTGGATAACAAAGACATCCAAAGACTCTAAGATGCTCATAAGAAGGAAAGAAACTATATAAAAGCTCAAAAGGGGCCGTAAAATCTAGAGTTGAAGTAGGAAACAGGTTTAAGAGATGGACGGCCATGTGAAGAGCTTCAACCCAAAATTTGGGAGGAAGTGATGCCTGGAAAAGGAGAGTGCAGATGACATTGTTGATAGTACGAATGGAACACTCAGCTTTAACATTCTGTTGAGATGTGTATGGGCAAGAGAAACGAAAACGAATGCCATGAGTTTGGAAAAAAGTATGAAATTCATAGTTATCAAATTCTCTTCCATTATCACATTGAAAAGCTTGAATGTCTTGTTTAAATTGAGTTAGAATAAAAGAGCAAAATTTCTTGAAGACATCAAACACATCAGATTTAGAGCGTAAAGGGAACACCTACAAGAAATGTGAGAAGTCATCCAAAAACAAAACATAATATCTAAAACCATTCATGCTCAACACAGGAGATGTCCACAAATCAGAATATACTAATTCAAATAAACGACTAGTTTTATTATTTGACCTAGAAAAAGATAAACGGCAGTGTTTGCCAAGCTGACAAGCGTGACATAAAGGCAATGTCTTACTTGAAACAGAAATAAACTTTCTAGCGACTAAAAAAATCAAAAACAGACAGGCCAGGGTGTTCAAGTCTGCGATGCCATGTAGGAGGAGAGACTACAGTTAGGGCAACCGTGGATGAAAGAGAGGTAGAAGGAAGAACAGGATATAAGTCACCAGTGTTGTTGCTATGATGGAGAGGCGAACCTGTTTTAAAATCCTTCACAATAAAACCCAAAGGATCAAACTCAACCGAAGTCCAGTTATGAGTGTTAAACTTACGAACAGAAATAAGATTTTTAATCATGTGATTTGAGACAAGAACACTTTTAAGAGGCAGAGACGGATGCTGAAACGGATAAAAGGAGTGACCAACATGTGTAACCGGAAGTACAACACCATTACCAACCATTATTGATTTTGATTTATCAGAAGGAATTATAGAACAGAGTGTACCTGGATTATATGTCATGTGGGAGCTAGCACCCGTGTCCATATAGTAATTTGGATCTGAAGGGGGCTGCTGGAGAGACATGCCGGACAAAACTGAATCTAGATCTGTAGGGGTTGAAGTAGCATGTCCTGCAAATCCCTATGGTGGAGCTTGACCATGATGCTAATACAATGGGGGTAAGGGTTGTTGTGTCCCGAACTTGACCAAGGTGTTGGAATCGGAGCTAGTGGGGATGAGCTGAACCACCCCACTGAGTTGGTCCAAAACCAGGAGCACTAGATTATGGTCCAGTGAAATAGCCAGCATGAGGGCGAGTAGCATATGGTTGAGAAAGCTGATACCGTTGATTATGATGCGAATAATGATGAGCATGTCGGCCTGAGTGTGGTTGCTGTTGAGAAGTCATTTGTGTTGCACCACCTGTATTGCCACCTGAAGTACCTGCAAAAACACCATCACTGGTATTTTGGCCCCCTTTTGGAGCACTACGACCCAAGTTCTTGTTTCTATTATTATTTTTTTTATTCTTTTTCTTACCACCATCAGACCGTGTAGGCTGAGCGAATAATGCTAAGGACAAATCAAGGGTTGGCTCATTTTGTGGTTAAGAGTGATGCTCACGAGACTCATGAACAAGAAGCATATCACGAGTTTCATAGAAAGTAGGAAAGGGGTGACGATTTATGATGACATCTACAATACTGTGATAAGATTTTGACAGATTTCTAAGAATTTGCATAATGAGTTTCATAGAAAGTAGGAGAGGGGTGACGATTTATGATGACATCTACAATACTGTGATAAGATTTTGACAGATTTCTAAGAATTTGCATAATGAGTTCTTGTTCAGACACAGGGGAATCAACGTCACTGAGTGCATCAGCGAGATTTTTAAGGCTATAACAATACTCAGTAATAGAAAGATCACCTTTTTTTGAATTTCGAAATTTTTCTTGGAGTTGGAGTGATCTGGAAACTTTATTTGTGATGAAAAACCTTTCTGTATTGTCAAACACCTGTTTAGCAGTGATGTTATCACCTGTGACTATTTGCAAAATGTTTGGTTCAACAGTATTATAAACCCAAGTTTTAAGTTTTGCATCAATAGAAAACCAATCAGAATCCTCAACAGATAATTTGAAATAAATACAACGCCAAAGTTTATAGTTTGCTCCATCAACAGATAATTTGAAACCAAAGGTATAAAAAGGATTGTTTAGTGAGTGTGCAAGGGTGTTAGAGGAAAGACTCGAGGAACTAATATTGGATGACACACTTGACATGGTAAAAAAATAAATAAAAATAAGAATATTAGGGAACAAGGAAAAAAACTCAGATCAAAAAGCTCACCGTAGGAATACTAAATCTGATGGGTGTAAAAGCAGATCTGAAAGGCTGGCCTCTTTCCACTTGGATCTGATGAAGAACTAGCAGACAATCACAGAGAACCACGAACACCGTAAATAGAAAACAATGTTTTTCGGCGGCGGCATAAACGTCACCGGCGCGTGACGGCTTTGATGGCGGCGATTCCACTTGGATCTGGAGCTCAATCCTCTAACGATCACAACGGTACTAAGAACGCCTTAAACGGAGATCGGACTCAACGGGAAAACGCAAACAAAGTCGGCCTGTGTTTCAGCGTTTTTGAAAACGCCCCCGCCGACTTTGACCGGCGCGTGAGGGCGCATGGGGGCTCCGAAGGCGGCGATGGAAAGTCGGTCTAGATCGTGACGATGAGACGATCACAATGGTATAAGGGTCGACGTCGGTTACTGGTCTGATTCGTCGACGGTTTTGGAGCGGAAGACGGTTGTCCCGGCGTCAGACGGCTAAAGGGCAGGAAAAGAGCAACCTGATACCATATGAAAGTTTGTAAAACCTCGTGAGGGATTACGGAATATCATTATGAATATATATAGGAGTACGAAACACTAACGGGCCAAGCCCACTATACAGAACAAGGGCCTACCCATAATATAGTACATAATGATAAATAGATCCTATAACTTAGGATCTTTACTTAACTATACACAACAATCATGACTTTTATGTTTGTACAAACTCACTATCAAATAATATCATTCATATATTTAGGGGCATTATGGTCCAATTACAATTTTTTGTTGTATATGACAAAAAAATATTGTGTACATCTATCTTTCAAACGAGCTTCCACCTTTCCCGACACTGTCCCGCCAATATTAATATACAGAAAAAAGTAACTAAATAGTAGAAAAAAAAAGATATAAAAAAACACATATAACAATAACAATAATATCTGGGAACCACTGCATCTAGTCTATAAATCACTGCATCTAGTATAAAATCACTGCATACATTTTAAAATCATTGCATCTAGCTCATATATATATATATATATATATATATATATATACATGTGTGTGTTTGTATATTTATGCTTGTATTTACACACACAAACATATATATATCATCGCCCGCTTCTTTGACTACTTTGACTAGTGTTCGCAAAGTGTTCACAAATTGCGAACGAACTGTGATGTTCGTATCTGATCCCAAAACTATATATATATATATATATATATATATATATATGATTGAGATCAAATAAGAGTTATTTTTTTGTAAGAGGGGTAAGAGGGAATGAATGATTGACACATGACATTAATAGCCCAAGGGTATAATGGGTACTAATTAATATAATAATTAATTCCTAATATAAATTTTGTTTAAATATGGCAACCTAATATCTCTACTCATAACTCTCACCTAATTTAAATTTTGTTCATCTCTCTTTGAAATCAAGATTCATCCACCCACGGCAACCCTAAAACTTCCACCGCGCATGAAGACTGCCGCCCATCAAGATTCATCTATCCCATGTTTGTCTTTCTCATTTAGCCGCCGCACCTTGGATGGAGATTAAAAGCAGTCTCACCGTGGCTTCCGTTGGCAACTGTGTAATCGACGGCCATCGCCACTCCCCCTGTTACTAGAAAACAATCTGAAACATCGACTGTATTCATTATCGATTTTATCGACACTTTCCTGATGTGATCAGCGACAACCGACACTTCCATGGCGTCTTGAAAACAATCGTCAAAATTTGGTTTCTTTTGTGCACCAAATCCGAATCGAGACCCGAATCGCCACCGTCGGGCACAAGCACCCACACCGCCGCCACATGTATACGCTACTTCCTCTGCATCAGATCTGAATAGAGATCTACTCTACTAAAGTTCATCAATTTGTGATTTCTTGTTTCACTATTGCCATCCTCTTTTCATCAATTTCTAAATAGAGATTTATTCTTCTTTTTGCTTTATTCATCAATTTGTTTCGTTTTAATCATTAAATTTCTTTGTATCTGATTCTGATTTTGGTGTATATAGTCAGATTTATGTTTTTTATTCTGTTTCTGATTCTTTCATCAGTTTATATGTTCATATGAATGTGTGAAAAATTCTTGTGTAGAATTTCATGTATGTTTCATCACTTTATATGTATTCATCAATTTTAGTTTCATTCTAAATCTGATTCTTCATCATTTTCATATAATCTGTATCACAAGGGTTTCATCATTTTTTAAAATAAGGAATATACGTGATTTTAGGAGCTGTTATTATTTTCATTTCCTAATCTACCCTTAAACTTTATTAAATTGGTAGTTACTATTAATTAGCTTTTGACTATTTTTAGTTGACTTTTGATGAAATCCAATGGCTTAAAATCACTCTTACAACTCTTACATAGATTTTCCTCTTATAATATCCCAACCCTATATATATATATATATATATATATATATATATATATATATATATATATAGTATCTTATAAAGCATTTAAGCATATTTGTAATCTCTTAATTTTAAGTAATTTGAAATTTCTAATTTACCCTTAATATTAAACTAAATGAAAACTATTAAATAAAGTAATTATTTGGTGAAGTGAATGACAATCTTATATGTCATTTTAATAATTAAACCTTTCAAAATAAAGAATATTTAAAGGGTTTAGTATACTAAAATGTATTCAAGTTGTCACGTTTTGCTATTATGTGTATCAAACTTTAAAAGTTTCTATTGTGTGTATCAAACTTTTAATTTGTTATTATTGTATGTATTTTGGTCATATAAAAAAGTAAAAAACTTACAAGTTTAGTACACACAATAGAAAGTTTAATACACACAATAACGAAAAATTAAAAGTTTAATACACACAATAGAAAATTTTGAAGTCCAATACATACAATAGCAAAACATGATAACTTTGATACATTTTGGCGAACTAAACCATATTTAAAAAATCAAATTAATACAATTTAATTTAATAATTACAAAAATTAATAATTAAACCTTTCATATTAGACTTAACTAATAAAAATTACGTATAATTAGAAGTATTAAATATAATGTCAAAACTATTGTGGGATTTTATCATCTATATGAAATTTTAATGACCCATTATAATTTAGATAAGAAACACACCACCCCTGTTTTAAGAACGGACAAATTATCGAGAAAAAAATATTCGTCACCGCTGCATTGCGTGGGTACAATGCTTGTGTGTGTGTGTGTGTATATATATATATATAGGGGAGGGTTCAAACGAGAACTATTTTTCGTATGAGAACTGCGAGAACCAATCTTAGCCATTCAAGTGGTAAGTGGAATTCATGGATGAAGAGCGTGGGGGGATTTAGTATGTCAAGGTGCATGTAAGGAGTTCATGGGTGGGCAATCCAATTGAAGGAGGGGGAATTGGACGGCTAAAATTGGTTCTCGCGGTTCTCGTACGAAAAAAGTTCTCGCTTGAACTTTTCCCTATGTGTATATATATATATGTGTGTGTGTGTGTTGAAAATTTTATTTGAGAAGCGTTTTTATTGCGAGAACTGCGAGAATCAATCTTAGCCATCCAATTCCTTCTCCTTCAATTGGATTGCTCACCCATGAATTCCTTACATGCACTTTGCTACACTAACTCCCCCCACGCTCTTCATCCATGAATTCCATTATCCAAAATGCACGGCTAAGATTGGTTCTCACGGTTCTCGCAATAAAAAGATTCTTAAATAAACCTTCACCTATATATATAGGAGAGGGTTCAAACGAGAACTGTTTTCGTACGAGAACCAATATTAGCCCTTTGAAAGGTCAAATTGATGAACAATAAACCTCCAAGTAATGAATATAGAGATGAATATTGAGAGAGAATTACACACACTTCACGTTAAATGGATATTGCATATATGGCTCAAACGTACAAGTGATGCCACGCCCCAAGGGACTAATAGCCTATTTATAGGCTAAGCCTACCACATGGACTTCATGGGCTTTTCTACATTTTTAATATTAACAATCTCCCCCTAAATGGAGAGAAAGTCTATTACATTGGAATGAAATGCAGAAAGTAAGTAATTACAAAATAGACCTATTTCTTATACCAAACATCATCTGCCACCTCCTTATAATGCGCCGGCTGTCCAACGTCCTTTTGACCTGTTCAATGGTTCGTATCAGCCCATCCATCTCAGTCTCACTTAAGTTAGATTGATCCTTTTTCGTCTTTTCTTGGAGATAGTGAAATAACAGTTTAAGAGTCCCATCTGAGTATGCCATTAAGTCTATCATCCGAACCATGATCTTTCGGTGGCGTTGATTGAGAAAGATGACACCTCTTTGACCCGCAAAGCTAGGATGATTTTCATCAATGATTGTGAGCTCTTCTAGGGTTTGTAAATCTGTAAGATGCTGCAGTGGTCTGAGCAGATTCACCTCGAGTTGATTACTCTCGGCGCCTAATTGTAGATCATGCTCTTGTATAAATTCAATGAATCTCCTCATATATTTCATTAGAGCTGATCATCCTTGTTGTTCTTCATAGGACTTGTTGATCTTTGTAGAGAGCTCCTCGTATATGAACTCAATGTCATGTAGCTTTACATGTCCGAAGTCTGCTTCATTGAGGGAGATTTTCTGACCATCTGCTCTCTAGACATCATACACAGCAAATCTGTACCTTAATGATTTTTGCATGCTTACACGAAGTACTTTGCCGATTGGGTACTCTGACACTATCTGCTCCCTTGGGGTTGTATTCATTGAGAATGTGAATATATCGTCTCCTTTGCGCATCATCAAGACCTCTCATTTCTGGAGGAATCTTGTCTCTGATTTGAGAAGTGTAGATGGTAGGGATCCGATCCTCAAGGTAAGCAGCGTTCACACCATATTGGCCCCATATAGGGTTTTTCCTAGCTTCCCTGGTGAACATATTGTGTCGATCAAGGCATGGGTATGATGTAGTTGGAATTGGACGTGCCGGTTGGACATTAGGAGGGATAGGCCAATCAGATGATGTTTGTTGTTGTAGTTGTGCCTGCTCAACTTCTTGATTCTTCCTTTGTAAGATCTAGCCTTTTGATGGTCTCCTCCATTTGCTTTCTGGTAGCCAACTCCCTCGCAGGCTTTGCAACCCTTGAAGAAGCTGGCTTTTGAACAGTTGGCACGGGCATATCCTTAAATCTGTCCATTATCTGGACCTCCTCGGTTCTTTCTGGTAGCTTTTCAAAATAGAACCCTTCAATCTGTTTCAGTAATTCACCCGACTTATCCCTTTCGTCAGTATCGGAAGTTTCCATTTCAAATTCAAAAACTGGGATGGCAGGTTCAGTCTCAGATAGATGTTGATGTTGTTGTTGCTTTTGTTGTTGTTGTTGCTTTTGTTGTTGTTGTTGCTTTTGTTGTTGTTGCTGTTGTGATTGTTGTTGTTCTGGTTCTGCTCCGATCCCCATTGCAGCTG
Organism: Dittrichia graveolens; assembly: GCA_038502395.1. Classification (NCBI taxonomy): domain Eukaryota; kingdom Viridiplantae; phylum Streptophyta; class Magnoliopsida; order Asterales; family Asteraceae; genus Dittrichia; species Dittrichia graveolens. The sequence continues at coordinate 53,674,382 of JARJIL010000007.1, read as the reverse complement.
CAAGTCGTTCGGTCAAAGGGGTAAAGGTCAAAACGCGGGGTCTTTTCTCCCCCTCGTGGCAATCATGATCGGAATCATCATCATCACACCTACGTTTTGACCCAGCAGCTTGGGATTTGCAAGTTGTTTCAAGAGTTGTTAGCCTTGTTTCCACCGAGTCTAGCTTTTGAAATTCCACGTGACCTAGGTCCTCCATTGAGTTTATGACTGTTTCTTTGAATTCAGATAGGTTGCTACCCTTATAGGTGTGTTCATTGCGAAGGGTTTCAAGGAGATCCAAGTTCTGTTCGCGGTCAGGGGCCTTTTCCAGTAAACGGGCATATAGCAGGGATTTAAGTGTATCGGTAGATAAGCTCGATCCGTCATCAACTTTGGTTTTAAGAGAGGCAAGGGTTTGTTTGATGTCGGCAATGCCCTCAGTAATAGGGTTGAGAGCCTCCTGCAGTTCCTGTTTGGTAACATACCGAGACTCACTGAGAGTACTCGTTGAAGTCTCCGCCATATAGGTGGAGCTACTCAAATGTGGAGCTGAGGTTGTGAATACTCCACCGAGATTTCCACCTGATCCTCGAATGGCACTCTCAGTAGTGCCACCTACAGGTGTTCCGGACGGTTGTTTGGTAAACAACGTCGTAATATGTGCAAGTGTAGTTTGATGTCTTGAAAGAAAAGCAGAAATCTTTGTTATGTCAATGTGCTCTGAAGAAAAAGGCGAGGTCAAAAGAGGCAGACCTCTAGTTTCAATACCAGCCATCTCCGAATGAGAGGCCGGTATAGTGTGTGTATAATCTCTATGGAATGAAACAGGTGTCTGTTGAGAGACACCCGAGTGGCTGGAAGGGTTAATGTGCACTGTTGGGATGACAGTGTCTAATTCAACACCAGAGCTGACAATGCCAGCTCCGACGGCAGGTGTAGCTTCCCGGCTTTTTGGGCTTGGGTGACCCTCAGCACTCTCTTTTTCTTTTCTCACCTCTCTCTCCTCTAGCACTACCTCTTCTTCTTCTTCTTCCACCTCTTCCTCTTCTTCCATATAAGGATCAAAGTCGTATCCTTCACTAGCTTCATCAAGAGGACCCGGTTGATAGCCATACAAAAATTCTGTATCTGAGTCGAAGGACTTGGGTAGATTTGGAAATAGGTCAGAAAAGCTCAAATCTTCTTCTTCAGCCACCACTGGCTTTTTGGCTCGTTGTTCCTCAGTATTATCACGAACCAGTGGTGCTGCTCCAGGGGTATAATCAATCACAACCAAAGTATCAGAGGCAAAGTCCGGAGCAGTTGCAGCTTTGTTAATTTCAGGTGCAGAGGATTCCTGCTGTTGTTCGGGGATCAGGAAGCACATTAGAAAATGAATCCATCATTGACTGGATCTATGCTGGGTCATACTCCGCCCCTCCCTCACTATGTATATCACCAACATCCCCTTCACCGCCCATGTCATCACTTTTATCTCTCGACTCTCCCCTCTCAGCTTCCCCCACGGAAGTCTGAGGCCTAGTCACTATTACCTCACTGGGAGCTATCAGCCCTGGGGTAGGTGCAATCGGTTCTTGTTGCGCCATAGGGCCAAGTCCTACACTCTCCCTATAAGCTCACACTAATTCATTTGGTGCACAAAGATCTAGGAGAGATACCGGAAATGGTTGTGGTTGAACCGGATGATCAGTGGTGAGAAGTTTCACATACATGAATTGCTTAGGCCGGATTGCATTGTGATTTGGCCTGCGAGGGATTTCCTCATTTCTGCCCATCGCGAACTGGACCATCATTGGCAAGAACCTTTGGTACGGCAGAAATCTGCCCTTTGCACGCTTAAGATCGGACAGTTTGCCTTCTACTTGCTGCACAAGATCAAGAAATATTAAAGTGGCATAATCAATGTCTAGGTGATTAGCCGCATCATATATGAGTTTTATCTGGTTGGTGTTGGGATATTTGTATCCTATATGTTTGGGGTGAGGCACCATTGAAGAATGGTGAGAAAGGTATAAAATATGGAGTGAAGGTTGGCTTGTTTAAAGTAGGAACGAAGTTGTAGGTCCCCGATGTAACCCATGGCACGTATACCCGCAACGGCAGTTGGCTCATCAGGCATCTCCTCAAAGTCAAGGAGAGGAGGCCTGCTTCTAGAGTTGGGGAGTTGAAGGATTTCATGGAGTCGACTGGCGGTAATGTTGAGGGTGAAGTGGTCTACATCACCACGAATTTAAACTCGACCAGTGTTGGGATTGGTATGGTGTAACACCCTCAAACTCGGGCTAGAAAATTAGCGGGTTTGTGGTACGTGCTTAATTGTTTAATTATACTTAATTGGTTAATTAAGTTAATTACATAAATAAATGGTATTGCATGTATGCATGATACCGTATGAATGTATGTATTTATGCATATTTATGTATGTATGTATGTATATATGTATGTATTTGTGTGTACACGTGTGGATGTTAAAGGGAGAGGTTGCCACCTCATATTTTTAGAAGTATACGTGTGGGGGGGGGGGTAGTTGATTAGCCATGCAAAAGAACTCAAATTGGAAAAAGTGTTGTGTGTGTGATTGTGTATTTTCTCTGCCAAGAACAAACCGAAGAAGAAGAAGGAATTGAAGAAATAGAAAGAATCGGATTTTTTAGTTTGGAGTGTTTTAATCTATTTCAAGGTTAGATTTATTCTTTGGTATGATTACATGATAGTTTGAGTAAGATTGATGATAGAAATAACATGATTATATATGAAATATTATAGAATCGGTTTTGATGAAATGTAAGCTTTATGGGTTCTATGTGTTCATATGATATTTTTGTTTAAATGATGTTATGATGCATGGAAATATGTTTAGGAAGATGAAAATATGTTTTGAGATGATTTGATGAAAGTTATAAATTCTGGGTTTGAGTTGTTATGATGAAGTTCTCGGATTTAGATGAAGGTGAAAACCGAATGAAGGAAATCCGATTAAAGCTAGAAATTGTTATATGAAATCCTAGTGATGAAAACCGATTGCTTAGAAAACCGGAAGTTGAAATCCGATAGTCTAAAACCGATACCTCAAATCCTATAACCTTAAATCCGAGACTGGAATCCTAAATCCTACACTTTGTTTAACCGGGACTTTAAATCCGGAAACCATAAATCCGATTGATATCCGAGACTTGAGAATCCTATACCTAAATCCGAATGATGAGAATCCGATAGTCTCAAATCCGGACCCCAAAAATCCGAGTGAAGGGAAATCCGATTGTGGTACAATCCGATACATGAGTTGCAGATTCTTGGAATCCGACAGTTTTGTGAAATCCGATACTTGTGTTTTGAATTGTATGTGTTTATTGTTTGATGTTTGTTTGATGAATGATTTATAAATATATGGATAAGATATATTTATGAGATTGGGACTGATTTGATTATTGCTGTGTTTACAGGCAATCCTAAGACTCAGTGATATTAGACTTCTGAGTTCGTGCTGAAATTGAGGTGAGTGGACGTTGGACACGGATGGTAAAGATTGCAATTATATTTATTGATGTGAAGCATGATTGTGGATTGAGATTGGATTGATTGAACTACTGTGAAAATGAAATGTTGATAACTGCTGCATGAATATTTGATCGATACGCACTCTTAGGATGATTTTGAGTTGCGTTGAGAAGTCAGCTATACGTGGACTTGGGCTGGGCTTGTCTAACTGGTTGGTTGAACAGTAGTAGCCTTTCTGTTGCATTTGATGTTCAGAGGGGAGTTTACTGTAATCTAGTGGAAAGCTATCGGTAAACCTTTGCTTTGGCCGACATTGGTTGTAGGTTCTGCGCCGAACCGCCGGTCTTCTCTGGATATGTGATTACATGACTTATGATTGATTGTGAATGTTTGCGTTTGTTGCTTTAGCCTCTACTCACTTAGCAGGTTAGTGTTTGTAGTTGAAGAAGGAAGAGTTGACCACACTCTGATACTATTTAGAAAAAGAGACGAGCCAGTTTTATTTTGTAACACCAAACGATTGTAGTTGTGGTTGTCTTTTGAAACAAATGAATGTATTTTTGTAATTACTGATTATATGTAATCAAGTTGTCTTAATTAGCTTCCGCAATGCGTTTTTAAAAAAAATGGCTTGTGATTTTTCGATGTTACAGTTTGGTATCAGAGCCTAGGTTTGGCGATGCATGCACGGCTAGAGTGTTGCATTCCCAAATCTTGGCTCGTGACGGGTCAAGCTTTCCTTCGGGGGAATTATGGTGAGTTAGAGTTGTTAGTAGTAGTTAGTGTTTTGGATACTAACGGTTTATGCTAATGAGCTATGAGGTGATGTGATTGTAACAGAGTATGGCTGATAGAGAGACTCCCATCCTACCTCCTGTGACCCAATCTACAAAGGCACCGGTTATTGAAGAAGTGAATCAAGTAGGAACATCCATGCAAGAACAAGGAGAAGATCAAAGTGAGTATATCTATAAATTGGAGAATGAGTTGATGGATCTTCGAAATAAAGTCCTGAACATGGAGCAGAGACTAAACCAACCAGAACCACCACCTGTACCAATTGCGATAACCAGACAAGCAACCGTACCACCAGTGACAGTACCTCTACCACCGATAACTCAAATGATGCAACAACCCTTCTTCTATCCGTATCCACAACCTGGAGGTTATCCGTTTGCGTTTCCAGGATTTAAACAACCATGCACTTATAAGCAGTTCCTCGACTATAAACCATCTGAATATCGGGGGAGTTCTGACCCTAGTATCACGCTGAACTGGCTTAGGGAAATGACAAAGACATTGGATGCTTGTAATTGTGAAAACGAGTTGAAAGTAAAATACGCATCGAGAATGTTAAAAAGGGATGCAATGGTCTGGTGGGATTCAATTACCGGCCACTTTACAGAGCAACAGCAGGAGAGCATCACTTGGAGTCAATTCTAGGAGAAACTCTGTGAGCAGTATTGTGGTACTTTTGAGATTGCAAGAATAAAGAAGGAATTTATGGAGCTGCATATGACCGGTAATATGACTGTGGATCAACTCATCAGTAAATTCAATGAGAAAATGAGGTTTGCCAAACATTGGGTGCCTGATGAAGAATCGAAGATTGCCCATTTTGTGGGGGCACTCCATCCAGATCACCGTAGCGCCACCAGGTGGGCTACCACCCTATCCCAAGCCTTCACGTTAGCCAAGTCGGCTGAAGGAGATTTGATTGCGAGGAATAAGTTGAGTGGGGAAAGAATTTCCTAGCAGAAATCAAGATTTGAACATTACAACACTCAACAAAGGCAAGGAGGGCAGGGCAGTGGTAACCGTCAAGGCAATCAGAATAGAACAACTACTGCAGGTGGGTCTGATCAGAGGGCACCGTGGTGCAACAGATGCAAGTCATATCATCATGGGCAGTATACGCCCCAGTCCATGAGATGTGTTGAATGTGTTCAGTTTGGCCACGATTTGAAGAATTGCAGACTGCCGAGGAGCGTCTGCTGGAATTGTCAGAAAGAGGGGCATCGAGTTGGTGATTGCCCATTGAGTAAGAAAGCTGGAACTGGGTCAGGAGGGGGAGGTGCTGGAGCATCATCTTCAGCAGGACAGAAAAGAAAGAACCCGCCCACTACTGAGGGTCGGGCATTTAGAATGACAGTGGATGATGCCACAACCACAGATGATGTTATAACAGGTATGTTTTTGATAAACTCTATTCCTGCTAGAGTGTTATTTGATTCAGGGGACAATCGCTCCTTTGTATCTGTAGAATTCTGTGGTAGATTGAATGTGCCTTTAACTGTACTTGCTACTGCTTTAGAAATTGAGGTAGCTGATGGTATGATGGTTCCGGTCACGACTGCTGTGGCTGGAGCCAAGATAGATATAGACGGTATTTGTTTTCCTGTTTATTTCCTTGTAATGCCGCTATCTGGGTTCGATGTGGTGCTCGGGATGGATTGGCTGAGTTTGAATCAGGTCAGTATGAAGTGTCACAAGAAGTTGATTTCATTCCCGTTGGCTGATGGTACAAGAGTGGTAGCAAGGGGGGAGAAGGCTGGATCCGTAATTCCGATTATCTCGTGTTTGAAAGCTAAAAAGGCATTGGATAAAGGTTGCGAATCATACTTGGCTTATGTAATTGATGGAAAGAAAGAGAAACAGACAGTGAACGACATCCGGGTGGTAACGGAATACCCGGAGGTGTTTCCAGAAGAATTACCGGGATTACCTCCGATTCGTGAGGTGGAATTTAAGATAGACCTGATTCCTGGTTCCCGACTAGTGGCAAAGGCACCGTATAGATTGGCACCTTCAGAAATTCGAGAGATGATGACCCAAATATAGGAATTGTTGGACAAAGGTTTTATTCGTCCGAGCTCATCTCCGTAGGGAGCACCGGTATTATTTGTGAAGAAGAAAGACGGTACGTTGCGTATGTGTATCGACTACCGTGAGCTGAACAAGAGAACGATAAAGAACAAGTATCCGTTGCCAAGAATTGATGATCTGTTTGATCAACTACAGGGAGCTTCGTTCTTTTCCAAGATTGATTTGAGATCAGGGTATCACCAGGTGCAGGTTACAGAGGAAGATGTATCAAAGACAGCTTTTCGTACGCGCTACGGGCACTACGAGTTTTTGGTTATGCCATTCGGCTTAACCAACGCACCTACGATTTTCACGGATTTAATGAACAGAGTTTGTCGACCCTCTTCTTGGATAAGTTTGTGATAGTTTTCATTGACGATATACTGGTATATTCAAAGACAGAAGTGGAGTATGAACAGCATTTGAGACAGATTTTGGAAACACTGAAGAAAGAGCATCTGTTTGCTAAGTTCTCTAAGTGCGAATTCTGGTTGAGAGAGGTACAGTTTTTGGGGCATGTAATATGTGATCAGGGAGTGAAAGTGGATCCATCGAAAGTGGATGCAGTGATGAATTGGAACGCTCCGAAGACACCGTCCGAGATTAAGAGTTTTTTGGGGTTAGCTGGATATTACTGCATGTTTATTAAAGACTTCTCTAAGATTGCAAGTACGTTGACCAAGTTGAATCGAAATGATGTGAAATTCGTTTGGGGTAGTGAGCAGGATCAAGCTTTTCAGACGTTGAAACAGTTGTTATGTCAGGCTCCTATTCTAGCATTGCCAAATGGTTCAGAGGATTTCATAGTTTATTGCGATGCGTCGTTTGCGGGATTGGGTTGCGTACTTATGCAGAGGGATCGGGTGATAGCATATGCTTCAAGACAGTTGAAACCCCATGAGAAGAATTACCCGACATATGATTTGGAACTGGCAGCCGTTGTTTTTGCCCTAAAGCTGTGGAGGCACTATCTGTATGGCACCAAGTGCGTGATTTGTACCGACCATAAGAGCCTACAGTATGTATTTACGCAGAAAGAGTTGAATAAGACTATGATTGTGAAATAAGATATCACCCAGGCAAAGAAAATGTGGTGGCAGATGCCTTAAGCCACAAAGGAGCGGGAAGTTCTATCCAGTTTATGCGAATAGAGATTGTATCAGATCTAGCGGATAGACTCAAGTCTGCACAATTTGAAGCTTTGAAAGAAGAACACTTGAAAGATGAATTGATGAAGAAACATAAAGATGAACTTGTTGATGACTCTCGTGGATTAAAAGTATACAAGACTCGTGTATGGGTGCCTATGCTTGGAGACTTGAGGAGGCTGATTTTGACAAAGGCACACAAGTCCAAATTGTCAGTACACCCAGGGAGCACTAAAATGTATAACGACCTGAAAGTGCTTTACTGGTGGCCTACTATGAAAACAGATGTGGCACAGTTTGTGGAATCATGCCATATCTGTTCACAGGTGAAGGCGGAGCATCAGAAGCCTTATGGGTCATTAAAACAATTGGAAATCCCTGAGTGGAAGTGGGAACATATAACAATGGATTTTGTGACTAAACTTCCACGAACACAAAATAATAATGATATGATTTGGGTGATTGTGGATCGACTGACCAAGAGCGCTCACTTTCTGGCTACATGTGAGACGACTTCTCTGAGTAAATTGGCTCAACTTTACGTGAACGAGATTGTTGCGAGGCATGGTATGCCATTATCAATAGTATCTGACAGAGACTCCAGATTCATTTCTAACTTCTGGAGGAGTTTACAGAGGGAATTGGGGACGAGGATTAATTTGAGTACAGCTTATCATCCCCAGACTGATGGTCAGACTGAACGTACCATACAAACACTTGAAGATATGTTGCAAGCTTGTGTAATCGAGTATGGTGGATCTTGGGATTCACACCTGCCATTGATAGAGTTTGCGTACAATAATTCTTACCACTCCAGTATAGGGATGCCTCCGTACGAAATGTTATACGGTCGTCGCTGCCGTACTCCGACTTGTTGGTTAGAGGCTGGTGAGAAACAGTTTGCAGGACCTGAAATAGTTCAGATGACAGCTGATAAGGTTGCTATAGCCAGAGATAAGTTGAAAGCAGCCAGAGATAGGCAGAAAATGTACGCAGATTCGCGTCATCTCCCAGTTAAGTTTGATGTATGAGAGTTAGTGTACTTTAAGGTTTCCCTGTGGAAGGGTGTGATTCGATTCGGTAAGCGCGGAAAGTTAGCTCCCCGATACATTGGTCCCTTCCGCATACGTAAGATTGTGAATGATCAGACTATTACACTAAATCTTCCAGCAGAGCTTGTGGGGATACACGATACTTTTAACATCTGTTATCTAAGAAAGTGCAAGATTGATGATGTAAGTCAGATTCTCCCAGTACAAGAGCTGAAAGTTGATTCAAAGAAGAGGTTGATAGAGGAGCCAATAGAACTGTTGGATCGAAAGGTAACCAATCTCCAAAAGAAGCAGATACCAATGGTATTGGTCAAGTGGAAGCACAGTTTAGGTTCTGATTTAACTTGGGAGACTGAGTCAGAAATGAAGGATAGATATCCCCATTTGTTTGAGCAGGAAAGGATTCCGAGGACGGAATCCTCTTAAGGGGGAGAGATTTGTAACACCCTCAAACCCGGGCTAGAAGATTAGCGGGTTTGTGGTACGTGCTTAATTGTTTAATTTTACTTAATTGGTGAATTAAGTTATTTACATAAATAAATGGTATTGCATGTATGCATGATACCGTATGCATGTATGCATTTATGCATATTTATGTATGTATGTATGTATGTATTTGTGTGTACACGTGTGGATGTTAAAGGGAGAGGTTGCCACCTCATATTTTTAGAAGTATACGTGGGGGGGGGGTAGTTGATTAGCCATGCAAAAGAACTCAAATTGGAAAAAGTGTTGTGTGTGTGATTGTGTATTTTCTCTGCTAAGAACAAACCGAAGAAGAAGAAGAAGGAATTGAAGAAATAGAAAGAATCGTATTTTTCAGTTTGGAGTGTTTTAATCTATTTCAAGGTTAGATTTATTCTTTGGTATGATTACATGATAGTTTGAGTAAGATTGATGATAGAAATGACATGATTATATATGAAATATTATAGAATCGGTTTTGATGAAATGTAAGCTTTATGGGATTCTATGTGTTCATATGATATTTGCGTTTAAATGATGTTATGATGCATGGAAATATGTTTAGGAAGATGAAAATATGTTTTGAGATGATTTGATGAAAGTTATAAATTCTGGGTTTGAGTTGTTATGATGAAGTTCTCGGATTTAGATGAAGGTGAAAACCGAATGAAGGAAATCCGATTAAAGCTAGAAATTGTTATATGAAATCCTAGTGATGAAAACCGATTGCTTAGAAAACCGGAAGTTGAAATCCGATAGTCTAAAACCGATACCTCAAATCCTATAACCTTAAATCCGAGACTGGAATCCTAAATCCTACACTTTGTGGTACAATCCGAGACTTGAGTTGCAGATTCTTGGAATCCGACAGTTTTGTGAAATCCAATACTTGTGCTTTGAATTGTATGTGTTTATTGTTTGATGTTTGTTTGATGAATGATTTATAAATATATGGATAAGATATATTTATGAGATTGGATTGATTGAACTGTTGTGAAAATGAAATGTTGATAACTGCTGCATGAATATTTGGTCGATACGCACTCTTAGGATGATTTTGAGTTGCGTTGAGAAGTCAGCTATACGTGGACTTGGCTTGGGCTTGTCTAACTGGTTGGTTGAACAGTAGTAGCCTTTCTGTTGCATTTTATGTTCAGAGGGGAGTTTACTGTAATCTAGTGGAAAGCTATCGGTAAACCTTTGCTTTGGCCGACATTGGTTGTAGGTTCTGCGCTGAACCGCCGGTCTTCTCTGGATATGTGATTACATGACTTATGATTGATTGTGAATGTTTGTGTTTGTTGCTTTAGCCTCTACTCACTTAGCTTTGTGCTAATTCCCCTCAGTTGAATGTTTTGCAGGTTGGTGTTTGTAGTTGAAGAAGGAAAAGTTGACCACACTCTGATACTTATTTAGAAAAAGAGACGAGCCAATTTTATTTTGTAACACAAAACGATTGTAGTTTTGGTTGTCTTTTGAAACAAATGAATGTATATTTGTAATTACTGATTATATGTAATCAAGTTGTCTTAATTAGCTTCCGCAATGCGTTTTAAGAAAAATGGCTTGTGATTTTCCGGTGTTACATATGGTGTGAACTGTATTCTAGAACTGTTGCACATACAACTCAGGAACATGAGTTCCAGAGGTAGATGGATCGAATGTGAGAGCATGGTTTAGTGGGTGGATGCGGAGTATTTCAGTAATAATTGGAAAGTTTGGGTTTCTGAAATTGTTGAGGTTAATGAAGTGGTTATTATCATGGGTCACCACCGAGAGAAATTGGTTTCTGGGAAGGAGTTGGTCGTCCGGGTTATGGGATTGGCTTGCTGTCGAAGAACGGTACGAGACATAATCGTCTTCCATAGCCATAATAAGTCCTGTAAGAATAGCCAATGAGTTAGAAAGTTGAACACTCACATGTGAAGCATTTGGTCAAAACCCAAAATTTTATAACACCCGAAATTCCTTCATTGATAAAGTGGTAATATTTATGAACAAAAAGGTGTTTTAACACATGTTTTACAATGAATACATATATCTAAACATTTTTATAACACTGAAATTTTTCCCATTTTGCCCATAACATGAAGTTCTAGCCAAAAAATGAAATCAAGGCCATCTTCAACCACACGAAGAACACCAAGAACACTTTTCAAATTTTGTAAGTTTTTCTTTGATTAAAACATTGTTCTTGTGTTGCTAAGACCCATCGCAAGTGTGGTTTTTGTTAACACCATCGTTTGATGGTCGAAAAACGCAATGGAAGTTCAAAAAGTGGTTTTCCGAGTTCTACAGTACCAACTTCGTTTTTGTTCATTTGAGTGCGAAATAAACATGTTTTGTTATGCATTTGATGTATACCTTTAGTAAATGAGTACGTTTATCACAAAAAATCAAAACTTTGGCAGCAACGTTTGAACAAGGTTTGGAAATAATGTAACCGGAGATTCTCGTAAGTCGAAAGTAAGAATGCGTAGGGAACACACTTACCCACTGCCACCTATATATAGTAAAAATTTTCAAACGGTAACATTTTAAAATTCACGCTCGAAGTGTGAAGAGCTTCGAAGGTGAAAAACGCGCTTGAAGTCTTCATTCGAGTACTGTTCACTTCGAAGTCCAAAGGGCTTCGAGTTCGAAGTGTGAAAACTTCGAACTCGAAGGAGGTTGATTCTAGCCACTGTTCATGTCCGCTCGAAGTGTATAGGACATACACTATTTGAATTCGAAGTCTACTAGCTTCGAGTTGATGCTAGTAGACGCGCTCGAAGTGAACGTGGACTACATGATTTCATATTCGAAGTCAACTAACTTCGAATTGACTTCTCCGAACACGCTCGAAGTGACCTTGGACTTAATGAATTTGTATTCGAAGTCCATTGACTTCGAATTGTCCAAAGAGGGCGCTCGAAGTGAACTTGGAATTAATGGTTTCGAGTTCGAAGTGCTCTGACTTCGAATTTGAATTAAAGAGTGATCGAAGTCCACTTTTGATTGTGTGCTTCATGTTTGAAGTCCATTGACTTCGAATTAAACTTGTGAATTCGAAGAGAATAAAATCTTTTTGTATTTTTCAATTTTCAAAGAAATAAAACATATTTTTGATATTTTTCTTTGTTTTGTGAATGTTTTTGGTATTTACTTTGATTTTTGAAATGTTTTTGTATTTTCTTTGATTTTCTAAATGTTTTTGTATTTTCTTTGATTTTCTTCTCCTACAAGAATGCGTAACTTGTACGAATGATTGACACTCCCCCTCAAATTGTGCTTGGTTTTTCTGCAACATGAACAAACATAGTGAACCACCCACTCAATAAATGACTGATAGTCAGACTTTATAATTCAACATACCTAATTTGGATACTCACTCATTAAAACGAGATTCGTCTAATGGATTAGTAAACAGATTAGCCAGTTGATCATCAGTTTTGACATATTGTAGTTCTATCAGACCCTTTTCCACATTGTCTTTAATAAAATGATACCGTATGTCAATGTGTTTGGTCTTGGAGTGGTGGACTGGATTGCATGAGATGGCAATGGCAGATTGTGAATCACACAGTAAAGGTATCTTGTCATAGTGTAGGCCAAAGTCAGAGAGTCGAGTCCTAACCCACAAACTTTGAGAATAGCACATTGCAGCAGCAACATATTCAGCCTCAGCAGTTGAAGTAGAGACACAATTCTGTTTCTTAGAAGCCCAACACACTAACCGATCTCCCAAAAAATGTGCACTGCCAGATGTACTCTTTCTGTCAAGCATGCAACCAGCATAGTCGGCATCTGAATAGTCATATAATGTAGACTAGAATCCCTTGGATACCATAGACCTAGATCAGGAGTACCCTTGATATACTTGAATATTCTTTTGACTGCCAGCAGTTGTGATTCCTTTGGATTCGCCTGAAATCTAGCACATAAGCATGTAGAGAACATTATATCTGACCTACTAGCCGTTAGATATAGTAATGAGCCAATCATACCCCTATAAGTTTTTAAATCAACTGTTTTCCCTCAAGATCAGCAGACAGTTTAGCTTTTGAAGACATGGGGGTAGATAGTGAAGAACAACTAAGCATGTCATACTTCTTCAACAAGTCTTTAATGTACTTGGATTGACTAATGAAGATGCCATGACTCAGCTGTTTCACTTGTAATCCAAGAAAGAAATTCATCTCTCCCATCATACTCATCTAAAAACGATTTTGTGTGGTATATGCAAACTCATCACTGTACTTTGGGTTTGTAGAGCCAAAAATGATGTCATCCACATAAATTTGGACTAAGATTAAATCCTTTCCTTTGGCTTTGGTGAACAAAGTGGTGTCGGTTTTACCTTTGATGTATCCCTAACTCAACAAATATTCAGATAGGACATCATACCAAGCTCTCGGGGCTTGTTTTAATCCATATAGGGCTTTGTCTAGAATATAAACATGTTAAGGGTATTTGGGATTGACGAAGCCTTCTGGCTGAGACACATATACCTCCTCTTTGAGGATACCATTTAAGAATGTTGTCTTAACGTCCATTTGAAAAACCTTAAAGCTTTTGTAGGTAGCATAGGATAAGAAGAGTCGGATAGCTTCTATCCTAGCTACAGGAGAAAGGTTTCATCATAGTCGATTCCTTCCTGTTGGTTGTAACCCTTAGCAACCAGCCTAGCTTTGTTTCTAACCACTGTTCCATCGGAATCCCGTTTGTTCTTAAAAATCCACTTGGTACCAACCACTGATTTTCCCTCTGGAAGTGGTACCAATCTCCAAACTTTGAGTCTTTCGAACTGGTTCAGTTCTTCTTCCATTGCAATGACCCAATCTGCATCGTGTAAAGCATCGGAGACTTTGGTGGGTTCTATCATAGATAGGAAACTGGAATAAAGACACTCATTTGCCGTTGCAGAACGAGTTCTTCCTCCATCTTGAACACTGCCTATTATTTGAGATTCGGGGTGGGATTGTGTCCATCTTATTCCTCTGGGGTTTTGGATCGGAGGAAAGAACTCATTTAAACGATTTGAGAGTTCAATGTCTTCCTCTGTTGATATTGGGTCTGAATCATAGACTGGAGTTCCCTCATAAACCGGCTCACGAGGAACTATGACTGGATTGACAGTTGATGTAGACGGAGAATCCACGGTTGGATACGAAGACGAGTTGTCAACCTCCGTTGCAGTTGTAGCAGGAGACACTGCATCATTCCTGTCACCAACATTTTGAACATTAGATTTAGACTGTAAGAAATCAAATAAGAAATCTAAGTTGTGTTCGGATGAGTTTGGAGTTTTATTTGTTTCTTTTCTTTGAAGTACTAGTCCTGAACTGACTTGTCCAAAAGCAACTTCATTTCCTTTTTGAAATGTGTTAACATCCAACATGTCGTCGAATGTAACATTTATACTTTCCATAACACAGTTAGTTCTTTTATTTAACACCCTGTAGGCTTTTGACTCATGTGAATAACCTAGGAAAATTGCTTCATCATCCTTGGCTTCGAATTTCCCTAGATTATCCTTTTCATTGAGTACAAAGAACCTATTACCAAATAGATGAAGATATTTGATATTAGGTACAATGCCATTTGCTAATTCATATGGTGTTTTATTGAAACGCTTATGTATGAAAGAACGATTCTGTGTGTAACACGCAGTGCTGACAGCTTTAGCCCAATAGGAAGGCGGGAAGCCAGAGTAAGCAAGCATGGTACGAGCAGCCTCAACCAGAGTTCGGTTACGTCGTTCCACCACTCCATTCTGTTGTGGAGTGTATGTAACACCGCCTTCGCATATACCAGATTTTATCAAAAATTTGTGTTTTTAAACAAACGTGAACTTAATCACGATCAAATAACATTAAGCAACGGAATTATTTACAATGAACATGTGTCAGTATTTGGTGTTACTCTACAATACAACCGATCATAATGTACTTATTACTATATAAGTGTTCCAGCAAAAATATCCAGAGGCAGGAGACCCGGCTCACCAGGCAATCTAACTTCAATCTACAAAAGCAGTTAACATGGCACCGTTAGCTACACTTAGCTAGTGAGCACAAATTTTGCATAAGCATCATTAGAGTAAGACATGCATATCAGGAATAAGCATACAATGCTATCCTATCACATTGCGGTGTGCTGACACGATCGGTATAAGTTGTTTCTTGCAGGATAGCTAGTCCCACTCAACACCATTACACCGGGGGATCAGACACGACCATCCGCGCTAGTAGGGGAGCATAAAGCAGTCCACCAAGCATCGTTTACGAAAACAGAGGTTCCTTAGGCAATTCAGCCATTTCTGACTGGTTACCCCTCATGATATAAGGCACGGCGGTTCTGCAAAACCTATGCTCCGGAATGTTACCTCGAATCACCGTTAAATCCCGAATCTCCTGATCAAAGGTCCCTGGGATCCAACTATCCGGCTGACCTTAACCATGCTTGAAGATGTCTGCGAACATTTCACAAACACATACTGATCCAATCTGGATTGTTTACTTAGCATGCATATTCAAGTACATCTTTTATCATGCATTTACATTTACTTACTTCATGATGGATCCAATCTGGATTCCTGGCATACATATCATTTATTTAACTAGGCAGTTCCAATTCTGGATCCCGCTGGCATGCACTTAACTTACATACGACAAGTATTTAACATGGCATTGTACATTAAGTAGCATGGCAATCCCTATACATGTACTTAAAACACTTAGCACATAATTCTTCCTCTATTGAGGCTTATGGAAGACGGTATTCACCTGAGTAACTAAAACAGATAGTTATTTTATTTCTACCTTGTCTATGGTGTCAAGTTCACCTAGAACATTAGGACTTGTATCAATTATCTTAACATACTTAGAATGGCTTAAAATCAACAAAGGAAATCCCTAAACCCGGATTCCACATAAATCTGACAGTCGGATCGTGGAAAATCCGACACAATCTGTTGGATTGCATGAAATCCGACAGTCTTCAAGGAAATCCGATACTTTGTGAAATCCGACACTCATCGGATTTTGACACTTGTGGACTTGGCAACATAATGGAATCCGATACTTTATAAGAATCCGATATATAGGAGAAATCCGACACTTGTCGGATTTGACTTGTGAATTATACATGTGAACTTTAGGTAATCCGATACTCTATCGGATTTAGAACAATTACACGGATTTAGGTCACATGCGGATTCCAACACTTAAAGTCTTGGAATCCGACACCTATCGGATTTGGGCAACTTGCGGATTCCGACACATTCATGTCTCGGAATCTGATAACTTCATACCTGGAAATCCGCCAACTTCATTTTGGCTTATTTCCATAACTCTATTAGTTCGTTTAACACTTTTACATTCTAAAATCACTTATTTTCATTAGTACAACTTCACAAATGCATCAAATCCAAACAATAACACCCAAACCATCAAAACCCACTTGCAAAGTAAGCTTTGAATGTTCTATTGTGGTGTTTTGCATGAATTTGAGTTTTAAACATTAAAGCATTTTCATATATGTTAAATCTTAATAACAATCATATATTTACCTTTGTCTAAATTCAAGAATGACCAAACCTTCAAAGCTTCAAGAATCCGAGAGGTAACAAATAAAGAGAAAACCGAGAGTTGCTTGTATGTGTGCTTACTTCTGATACTTTGACCGTAGTCAACATTTCCCATATATATATATATTCATATCCAGAGGCACCGCCTCTGGATAATCATTTTCTTTTCTTTATTCTAATTGACTTTCTAATATATATACATATATATACTTAAAACACATAGTACACAAATACACAATTAACTCTTCATTAATATAACTAGTATGAACTCTTTACATAACTTCTTAACTTAATTACACACGGTTAACTGGTAGGCCCAAATCGAGGATGTTACAGTGTATGCTGCAGAAAATTGATGAGTGATCCCCACGAGGTCAAGGTAGTCAGACAAGCATTTGTTCTTGAACTCATTTCCATTATCCGTGCGAATGGAGGCAACACTGTATTCATACTTGTTCTGCTGTTGTTTGATGAAGCTAATGATAGAAGGAGTTGCTTCATCTTTCGACCTTAAGAACTTGACCCAAGTATACCTAGAGTAATCATCGACAATTACTAGGATATACTTCTTCCCATTGCGTGTTTGTACTCTCATCGGACCGTATAGATCCATGTGCAGAAGCTCCATTATTTTCTTTGTACTTGAGATTTGCTTGACTTTGTGAGAAGAGCGTTTCATCTTCCCTTTTTCACAGTCTGCACACAGATGGTCTTTGGAGAATTTCAGCTTAGGCAGGCCTCTCACTAGATCTCGAGTAACCAGTTTGTTAATGTTGTGGAAGTTGAGATGGGAGAGTTTTCTGTGCCACTGCCAAGTTAAGTCCAATGAAGCCTTGTTGAGTAGACAAACGGAGGTCTTCATGTTGTAGTTGTTCAGATCAATTGAATACATGTTAGACTTTCATGTTCCCACGAGAAGTACATCACATGTTTCTATTGTCACTGAACATGAATTCTTTTTGAATGTAACCTCCAAATCTTTGTCACAAAACTGGCCAATGCTAAACAGATTATGGCCCAGTCCTTCTACATAAGAAACTTTCTTTATTTTGATAATTTTCTTTTCTATATCTCCGTACCCCAGTATCGGTGCAACTTTGTCGTTCCAAAACGAACATTCCCGGAGTACTTGGGAACGAAGTTGTTGAGAAGACGCTTGTCACCGGTCATGTGCTTGGTGCAGCTTGAGTCCAGGTACCAGAGACGCTTGCATGTTAGGTGAAACATTTGTGTCAATTACATCTTGAAAAATACAATGTATTCTTTTCTGTGTGTTCCATTGACTCTTTTGTTCTTCTTTATTAAACTTTGAAGTTCTAATCCATAATGGATCAGGAACAATTTTAGATTCAATGGTGAGAGGTATTTCTCATCTTTCAAGAATTGGTGGATTTTCTATGTCTTTGACGTCCACTACCTGAACCACATCTTTTCGTTGACAAATTTGAATCATTTTGGGTTTTGCAACTGTTTGAGATTTGGGTTCCTTTTTGGTGCTAACAGGTTTGGATTTTATGGTAGATGGTGTTGATTCTCGCTGTTTGGTTGGTTTTGCTTTTGATCTTGATGTTTTTGAAGAATTTGATTTTCCCTTTGATGAGAGAAACATAGTATGTTGTATTTGAGATTTCCATGTTTTAGATTCAGTAGTATTCCAAGCCTTCAAAAACTCTCTGTATCCTCCCTTTCTGTATGCTTCTAACTCTTGAATAGTGATTAGTCTATTTGCATAGTTTCAATAATTCATGAGTTTTAAAGCGTGTTTAGTCACCCACTGATGAATGACTATTCCATGTGATGTAATAAAGGGGCCATTTATTTGATTCGACCCTTGTGGTCTCCACTTCTCACAAGCACTAATTCCCATTTGTTTTCGAAGCCTATCATATTCACACTTATATTCACAATGTCCATGCAAACACCCATGACTTGTGCAAAAACGTGTGCTTGCTTTCATTTCTTTTGTGGAAAGTGAATTACAGTTACTAAAGAAATTCGAAATGTAATGACACTTTTTGAAAAATCAACACAAGGCTTAGAAAAACTGGGTTTAAACTTTCTTCTGTTTCCATTGGTGCAAACACTCTTCATCTTGTTGTCTTTTCTGCTTACATCCGAAACATTCAAAACGTGGTTAGGTGTGGATGGTTTTATGTTCTTTTGGACAACTTTTGATGGTAACCTTGATTTGTACTGGGAAGAGTGTGTGAGATTGGCTTTGGGAATGGCATTCGGTTACCTTTTGGTGGTTTCAGTTGATTTATGGTGTGACTTTGGAGTCCGTGATTCTTCCACCTTAGATTTCCCTTTTTCTTCTCTGGTATATTTTTGTGATGGTTGGGAAGTAGATGGAGTGGGAGTGCATGTCAAGATTTTCTTTTGACAGTGACATGGAAGACTCTTTTCTGATTTATTTATTTCTCTTTCTAAATCATCGGTAATAATGGTTTGATAATAATAAGCTACAAGCATTTCGAGTTGCCTTTGTAACACCATATGTGGTGTATATATTCGGGCTTCCAGAACTGCTTGCGGCTTTTTGAGATCATCAGGATAGGTGAAACCATTAGACTCATTTGTCGTACTGAGCTTTTGAGGCTCACATGAGATAGAATCGTTTAATTCCTGATAATTAAAATAAATTTTAGATTTTAGTGGAGTGTTTCTTTTAAAATCTTCATCCACAACCTCTTCTTCTCGTCCAACAAATACCATTTTGTTAGTGATGCCAGCATTCATTAAGTTAAAATCATATAATTGTTTGGCTGTCACTTTCTCATTGATTCGTGGGTTTTCAAATCCAAGACCATCATAGGTCCATTTTGAGAATTTTCTTTATTTGGATTTATTGAGAAAAATGGTTTGTTCTGTTTGACCCCGTTTTATCAGTGTGTCTTCAAGCTCTTTGATTTTTTAGTACAATTCACCCTTTTCCTTGAGAATAAATTTTGCGTCATTTTCGACGCTGATCTTCTCTGCTTTAAGGTCATGTAATTGGGTGCTCATGTTTGCAGTTAGCTCAATGAGTTCATTTTCTTTTTCAATGATTTTCGTTTTGAGTTCCTCAATTTCTCTATCAACATGTATTGATTCCATCTGTTGATTTCTTATTACTTCTTTTAGCTTCTCTTTGTTTAATTTTGATTTTAGTACCTTTTTCTCTAACTTCTTCATTCGTGATATGATGATCTGAACATGTTCCATGTTCAGACCACAACCTGTAATGGAGTTAGAGTGTACCTCATCATCATCATTTGCAGCATCAAGCCCTTCATCATCAGAATTGTCATAATGAGCATCGGGCTCTGCTTCATCATCAGTGAACTCATCTTCAATGTCTGCCATTAGGCAAAATTGAGCTTGTGCCTCCTCCTCAAGATCACTATCATCAGTGTCAGTGAGGACCTGGTCTTTTTCCACCATCATGGCCATTTCTGCACTCTTCATTTTGGCCAGCCTGAGCTTTTGCTTATAGTACTCGGCGTCTTTCTTCTTTTTCTGTGTGCAGTCTTTTATGAAGTGGCCGTTTCCCCCACAATTGTAGCATTTTCGATCTTCTTTTTTCTCCTCCTTGGTTTCTCAACCACTTTATAGTTTTCTGGTCTTTGAGACCCAGATGTGTACCTTTGGCGATTGTTGGTTTTAGAGTACCTATTCTTGAAAGCCTTGGTGATGAATGACATGGCCTTGATGACTTGTTCCATTTCCATACCATCTGACTCATCAGATTCTAAGTCAGATAAAGCCACTTGCTTGAACTTCTGAGTTCTGGAGGACTCGCGGGGGAATGGTTCTGAAGCAACTAAGGCCACTTGCTTAGAGAACTCATCTTGGTATTGCTGAAGGTCCTCAAAAATGTTGTGGTATGTGACAATTGTAAGGTTTCGGTTTATGTGTTTGTACAGCTTGACATGCTCTTTTCATTCTGGTCCTAGAGCACGAAGAAACACGCAATTGATATCCAAATCCGTCCTTTCAACCTTGTTCGTCCTGAGTTCATTCTGAAGCTTGCAGAAACGACTGTAAGTGTCAATTAACAGTTCGTTCTCCCTGGCAGTAAATTCGTGAAACATGTTCACCAATTGTGTTCTTTTTATATGTTCTCTTTGCTCAATTCCTTGCAATTGACGTTTGATCTCAGCTCAGATCTCTTTGGCAGTAGCTAAGCTGTCAACCTTCATGTACATCTCAGATGATAAACCTTGTTTGAGATAATACTTAGCCAACCTATCAGCCTTCTTTCTTTCTTTCTCCGCAGCTGTTAACTCATCATGAGTTTTCTCTCTCACTATTCCAACAATTGGAGGGTTGTTGTCAGGTTGTGCATCCATGATTATGTAGAATTTCTTTTCTCCGTTGAGAATAGAATCGATCATCATTTCACCATATACTTCGTTGTGTTCCAGAAAATCCATGAACCTCCCTTTCCATACTACGTAGTCATTGCGGAAGAGAACAGGGGGTTTGGAATCTGTGCCAATGGCCAATATCTCGTTTGAACTTGACATTTTTGTTTTAATTACTTGAAAGTTTCAAAGTGATCGTTAACTTGGAAAAAGTTGGGTGATTGGGTTCGAAGATGGTTTCTTCAAATTGGAAGAATAGGTTCGAAGTGGTGACAATATTCGAAGTGACTGTTATAGGAATTCGAAGTCAACTTGAAATGAACTTCGAATGGAACAGTACT
This sequence comes from Dittrichia graveolens, assembly GCA_038502395.1. Classification (NCBI taxonomy): domain Eukaryota; kingdom Viridiplantae; phylum Streptophyta; class Magnoliopsida; order Asterales; family Asteraceae; genus Dittrichia; species Dittrichia graveolens. The sequence goes on along the minus strand of JARJIL010000007.1, from coordinate 53,653,118 downwards.
ATTTGGTCTTCGAGTAGAAGTGTTTCAAAGTGAATTCGAAGTTGTATTCGAATACGAAATATTGGTAAGTCCTGAATTTGTTTTCAAGGTGAACTTCGAATGGAATAGTAGATTTCAATCTTCGAATGGATGTTTAGTGTTTTGAGCTAGTGGTCTTCGAATGCGAGATGTGATAAGGCAAGGTGGTTTCGAATTGTATTTAAACTGGACACGCTCGAAGTCAGTCTTGTTTTCGAAGTGGGTTGGTAACCTAATGAATGCGCTCGAAGTCAATGTGAGTGAGTAACTTTTGAATTCGAAGTGCACTAAAGAACTTATATCAGCTCGAAGTGGTATAGTATTTCGAACTTGGAAGTTGTGATGTTGATTTCGAGCTCGAAGTGTTTAAGGCTTCGAACTTCGAAGTGTGCTTTCTTTGAATTGTGAGGATTTGATGCGCTCGAAGTCTATGTAGCCAACAATTTCCGGGTTTCACGGGATTTGTTTTTCAACTACCTTGCTCAAAGTCTTCTTTGCACTAACAAACCCGCTCGAACTCAACATTAATCCAACAAGATCAAAAACTCAGATCTAGACTATTCTTCATCATCTTCAAATGTTCTTGAGTGAAATTCTAATTTTCATAAAAAACAATGAAAATCCAAACGATTTTTATATCCACTCGGTCGCAATCCTTTGTAGATCAAAACTATTCCAATGAATCCATCATTCTCATTAAATTTGATGACCAATTGAAGCAAAAACCGTAGATGTATTCCACGAAAAACTTCAACAACTCATTCAATTTTGATCCAAATCAAAACATAAATGTTTGTTTTCGAATATAGAATTGATTTCGAGATGAATAGGATCAATTTCAATACGAAAAACACTCAAACCTTCATAGCTTAGATTTCTGAATAGTAACTTTCTTCCATGATGCTTGTTAATCAATGATTTACCCAATCAAGAGCCAACTTAGATCAAGTTAGGCTCTGATACCAATTGAAAGGTCAAATTGATGAACAATAAACCTCCAAGTAATGAATATAGAGATAAATATTGAGAGAGAATTACACACACTTCACGTTAAATGGTTATTGCATATATGGCTCAAACGTACAAGTGATGCCACGCCCAAGGGACTAATAGCCTATTTATAGGCTAAGCCTACCACATGGCTTCATGGGTTTTTCTACATTTTTAATATTAACACCCTTGATTAAAATTAATTAATGGCTAAGTCTTTTTGGCTGCTCATTAATGACACATTAATGAGGGTTATTTTGGGAATATCAAGTGTTGTAAATTAATGACGGCTCATCCAGACGCAATTCACGGTTGGGTAAATATATAAATTTCCAAAATACCCCTATTAATGAGTCATTAATGGCGTTAAAATAGTTCTCACAGTTCTCGTACGAAAAATCGTTATTATTTGAACTTTTGCTTATATGTTAAATTTGTAACATCCTGAAGTTGGGCCTAGTATTTAATTAGGATTCGGTAAGTTTATATGTGGTTTATTTGATAAGATCATTTAATTATATTTTAATAAAATGTACTTACATGTTAATTGGAATAGATGTATATGTACGGATATATATAGATATTTAGGTATGCATGCATGTGTTGATGTAGTAAGATATTTGTAATTGAATATTGACACATCATGCTTCTTTGTTTGAGAAAAACCCATACGTGGATATTAAAGAAGATAACATCTGATTTGCTTTTTGATATCGCCAAATTTAGATATATATTTTAAGCGATATCTGTTTTATTTTAGCCTGTTATTGTTTATAAATAAGTAAAATATACTTAATTATCTTCCTTTTGGGGTGAACCACCCAACTTATACTACCCAAATACTTCCAAAACACGTCCAAATGTTTTGAAAAATTAGAAATCGAATCTAGGGAGGGAAAGCTTTAATTTGATAAGTTTAATCCATAAAAATCTTTGCTTTTGTTGTTCTTGGTTTGTTTTTGAGTGTTTGATAGTGTAAGTAGTAATTTAGAGTAGTAAAGCTTGGATCTTTATTGATAAGATTTTAATTCCCTTTAGTTGTTTATATTAGTTTAATATTTAATTAGTAGAGTTATATTAAAATCATACCCGTTCCCCTTGTGTTCGACACCCGTACTTTTTTACTATACTACCATACGATTAGGTTCTCTTGCCTATTTGTATTGTAGTCCCTTTATAGAACGCGACGCGTTCTTGTGTTTTGTCGGATTCTTGTAGAAATCCGAGAGGAAATCCGATTGGTGTAATCCGAGACCCAAAATCCGACTTTAACAATCTTACAAGGAAAATCCGACAGTGAGAATCCGATGGTGGAAATCCGGAACTTGAAATCCGATATTTGAGTATCGGATTTGTGAAATCCGACAATTGGGTGCGACGCGACGCATCGGTTGCTTGGACGCGACGCGTCCGCGGCTTTTGTGGAATTTCTTGTTTGTTTGCATTGTTTAATGCTATGTGTTATATGTTTATACATAGTGAATCTTACATGTTTATGTTTGATCAAATGGATATAAATATATGTGTTTGGTATATCTTTATGAATCGGTTACTGATTTCAATTTGTTGTGTTCTCAGGAACAGACAAGGCTCAGTAACATAAGATTACTGAGTGGAGAAGCTGAGAGCTTGAGGTAAGTGGATGTTTACTCACACATGTTAATTAATTGTTGCGTCAGTGATATGTATACATGATTTGTGAAGTCAGTCTCGGCTTGGCCATGGGCTGGGTTTGTTTGCTATCGGTAATCAGTATTGGGATCTTTTGATGCATTTGTTGCAACTTAAGGTAATAGTGTGTGAGAATAGCAAATGAACTATCGGTAAACCTTTGCTTTGGTCGGCATTGGTTGTAGGTTCCTGCAGAACCGCTGGTCTTCTCGGGATAAGATTAACTGTTATCTGTTGTTGTTGATATCATGCGGTTCTGGCTAATATATCTGTTGTGGCTTTACTCCATTCACTTAGCTTTATGCTAATCCCCCACCTCTCACTCTTTTTACAGGTTTTGGTAAGTCAGCGGCTCGGCTGCGAGTGGTTAGCTTGGGGAGTAATCACATAGTCCTCTGATGTGTTATTTGTGACGAGCCATGTTTTTGTAATACTGATATTTAAACTAGATGGTTTTGTAAACTATGGTTTATGTACAGTTGTAAATACTTTTGGTATTTAATTCGCTTCCGCAGTGTTGTTTAAAATGAAAACTTTTTGGTTGAAAATACGGTGCTACAAGTTTGGTATCAGAGCCTTGGTTTGGCGATGTAGGCACAGTGGAAGTGTTACATTCCCAAATCCTGGCTCGTGGTAGGTCGGTTACTCCTTGGGTGTAGGATTGGGATGAATTGGAGTGTGGTGGAGTTTAGTATGTTATGTACTAACGGATTTATCTAATAAATCGTGAGGTAATGTGATTGTTACAGAAACAATGGCTGTTCATGGTAACTCAACTGGTGCCCCTACTGTCCCGTCTACTGCTGAAGTCCCTACTACAACAGTGGAAACTCTGCAAAATGCTGGTACATCTGGTACCACTGAGATGAAAGAGATGAGTACATCTTTAAGTTAGAGGGCCAACTTCAAGACTTGAGAAAGGAACTGGAGCAACAAAGACAAGTTTTGTAACTCAACCACCGGTTACTACTGTGATTTCAACTACACCCGAGATACCACCGATCTTTCCAGCAATTACCACTTTGGCTGAGATTCCTCCTATATGTATACCGTTACAACCGATGTCTCAACCATTCTTCTATCCGTTATTTCCTCAGGGATCTTATTCATATCCTGTAACACTCGAAGTTCGAAATTACATAATTTATAAATTAATCAAGTGATATATATATATATAGCCAACTTTGACTCTTGAGAGTCAAAGTTCTCATTTTCTTCTTATCTTCTTCTCTACTTCACGAAACCACTTTCAAGCCAGGAGATTTTTAAGATTTTGGAGCCAAACAATTAAGACAAGTGATTCTATTTGATCATAGCAGCCATACATATCTAAGATAAGGATTCTTGAATCTTGTTTTTGAAGTTTTATTGGGTTTTAAGTTGATTCTTGGTGAATCAAAGATTTAGTAGTGTTTTGGTTGTTATTTACTGTTTATAAGTTATTTGGGGTGTAGGAAAACACCCTGCTAATGTTTTTATGAATTTAGAATGAGAGTTTTAGTGATTTGGCCGGAGTTATAGCAGACAGTTGGCGAACTGGTGCTGGAAGTAGAAAGGCACGGGCATGCCTTTGAGGGGTACGGTCGTGCCTCGTGGCCGTGACCGCCTCTGTTCTTGAGGTCTGTGCGTACCTAGGCAGGGGCGTACCTGGGTAGGGTACGGACGTGCCTTGGTCCAGTACAGGGTGTGCCTAACCCGGTATGCCCATGTTTGTTGGGGCCTGTTTCTGGGCTTTGGGCCTTGGGGCATGGGCGTACCCGCAGTAGGTACAGGCGTGCCCTGCCCTTGTTCAGTTTGTTAAGAGCTAAGTTTGATTATGTGATTAATACCATGATTATATATCTGTAGGAATTATTGTTTGACGTGTTTTGAGTATATCTGGCATATCTCTGTGGTATTAATTGCGGAGGTGAGTTTCCTAAACTCTGATTCATATCTGTGATATGTGTGTGTCACATTGCAATGTGGTATATTATTGATCACAGGATAATAGAGAGAGAGCTGTAGCATGCTGCTTTGTGCAGTAGTGCTATGGACAGCGTTTTAGCCTTCTTGGCGGATGCTAAGATGGTGCAGTACTGTATCCATAAGACCTGTTGTGGCATTCGTATATGTGTATGCGCATGCTTATATGATTTACAGTTTAGGTTTCTCACTAAGCTCTTGTAGCTTAGCAGATACTGCTTGTTGTTGTTTTACAGGTGTGTTAGCACCAAGGCAAGGCCCCGGTTTGACTGTTGATGGTTGGTTGCTTAAAACGTGATTTGAAACAATAACGCTCCCATTTGTGTAACAAAAAGTACTTTTGATTTAAATGCGCGCATATTTCTTTTTATGCAAACCCGAGGGTTTAAACGAAATGTTTAATTGGCTTCCGCTGAGGTTAAGCTTATTGGAAACTGTTTTTGACATGATCTGTTGTTGTATTACCTTTTGTACGAACCAGAGGGTTCAAAAATACTTGGTTGGTTTCCATCATCTTATCAAATTCTGTTTTTAGACAAATAATTTTTGTTTCAAGCTTTATTTTAAATTTTAGAAATTGAGGCGTTACAACTTGGTATCAGAGCCACGGTTTGAGGGATGTGGAGGTGTGTTATGCATCGTCTGGACTTAAACCATGGTTCTGCGGATTTTTGTCAAACTGGAGGCTTGCAGCTTGGTGGATATACTGTGTATTGCATTGAGAATATGCTAACAGTTTATGTTGTTATGATTGGTATTGAAATACCCGAGAGGATAAATATATTGATGCTAGATACGTGATGCCTTATATGACATAGTATGCGAGTAAATGTTATGCATCGAGTTGATACATAAGAGTTGATAGAGATACTATCTTATGATTTATGTGGTCAGTGCTAATGCTTATAGGCAATGTGTGATACCAAACTGTTAAAGGAGGTGTTGGTTATATGTTATATTGTAATTGATAATGTGATACATGACCTAAGCCTGTGAATCGGGACTTCTTGTGGTAAAGTTAAGATCGAATGTATATAGTGTGTTCGGAGTAATATAAGGGCCCATATTATTATTAACACACGATATATGTTGGAACTTGATAAGATCATGGGGAATCTTGTGATTCGGATGAGGGGTACTTGTAGGAGATTGTGCACCTGTAACACATGAGTGCCTTAGTATGAACAAGGCTACTTCAGATCTGAGAATAGGTATACGGATATGTTGATTAATTATGTACTATTGATATAGAGGATAGTATGGTAAAGCTATCTTATGTTTAAATGCTTTATTTATACTTCCAGAGTACTGAATATAAAGAGAAATCAGAATGAGTTGGAAGGAAACATGAGAAGTCTCTTGTTGTAAGAGTCATGTTTGACATGAATTCTAGTGTGATGAATATAAGAGATTTTGAGTAAGTAATATTTCAAAGGATGGTCCTAGTGTTAGGCCAGAAAGAATAGAAATCAGTGAGACTGGTGAAAGAACGCCAATAAAAGTATAACTTATCCAAGTAAGGCGGATAATGAATCAGATAATGAGTTGATGTCAGAAAGACATGATCATAAAAGTGGATAAAATAAATGATGAAAATGGTATGATATACCTTAATAAGAGGGAAAATGATATCGGGCTTGACTAAGCCTAGATTTGAGTATGTATAAAATAGTACGAGATACTATAAACTATGTGGTGTTATAAAATATATTACTGTGAGAAAGTATTATATAAAGAGAACCAGAAATAAAATTACGAGGAAAGTGTACAGACGAATGAACAAAATATGAAATGGTAATAAATATTATACTACTTAATTGTAGTAATTGATTGATCATAAGAAAAGGTAATGATGGAGAAGAACAGTTAAATATGTAGTGACTGCGATAGTCAAAAATTAAATTAATACCAGCAAAAAGGTATTTAACGAGGAAACATAAAGTTTGTTAATTGAGAAAGAGGTTATGCTCTAAAATGCAAATGAGAATAAAATTATTATGATTTAATAAACTCTTTAAAAAGAGTAAGTGGCTTGATCCTATAAATGTAAACGAGATGAAGGATGGTTATGAAATAAAGACGAAATGGGTTACAATGTGAGTAATATAATATCAAGAATATCATGTATAATGAGGAAGGGGTATGAAATTAAAAAGAATATAAAGACGTGGGAATTTTGGCATGTATAATATTATATACTAGTCTCAATGGATTGGCCAAATATGAGTAATGATAAGTGAGAGTGTAAATACGAAAATGAATAATAAAATTCATAAAGATATAATGATTTCTGAAACTCTATGTTTCAAAGAGATGTAATATATTAATTGTTGGTAAGAGTGATGATAAAGCTAGATGTACAAATGACATGTACATGAGATTATTATGAGAAACAAGTTAACAGAAAGTGGAATGAGATATACGTTGGTAGAAATTTTTAATAATATTCCAAGACAGTAAAAGAGTAGAGTATTTGTGAAACAAAGACAAGAATTAATGATAAGAGGTGTAGTTGATATTTTGGCCTATGATTGACCAATAATTGTTTTGTTTCAGTGCAATGGATCATAATGCGAATTCTAGGACAGAGAATGAAGTAAGGAACGAAGAAAACCCTGACATGATTACCATAGGAGAGGTTGAAAAATATATTTCTCTTTATGGGGAAAGGCGTGGAGCCATACCTACGAGACACCTTAGGGGTGTCATCGCCGATGAGTTTGGAAAATGTATTAAGACGGTTATGCCGTCTATTATGACAGAAATGAAGAGTGAGATAAGAAGTGTAGTTCGAGAAGAATTTCATTTACTGAAGGATGAAATGGTTAACGAGATGAAAGAGGATAAGATAGAGGTTAAAGCTGAGGGATCCCATAGAAGATCAGGATGTGAAACTTGTGGTAAGAACCATACTGGTCAGTGTAAATATAAGACCAAAGGTTGTTATACGTGTGGAGAAGTAGGACATAATTATAAGGATTGTTTATCCTTAGGAAAGTTTTGTTATGACTGTGCTCAGTACGGGCAGGAGTACTCAGAATGTCCTAACTAGTTGAAATTTGTTAGTCGAAATGTTAAATAAATAAGTAGATATAGTGTAAGGTTTCTTTTAAAATGTATGTAAATTATGTAGAATCGGTATGTATTTTTCTTAAATAATAAAACGTTGAAGGAGGTAAAAATTAAGAAATATTTTACACTAATGGTTGAAGTATAATTGATGAGTATTTTATAAATATATATGAATTGACTCCAAGTGGGAGAGTAGTGTGAAAAGATTTGTAATGACTAATTATATTAAAACAGTTTATATAGACCACTATGATCATGGTAGAAATAAGTATTGATAAAGTTACAGAGTTAAAACGAAGAAATTGTATAACCTTGAGTGGAAGAGAAATTTAAGGCCACAATATGTAATATTGAATAATTGGTAAAATGAGTAAAGAGTAAATGAAAGAGATTAATGTCTCGAATTAAATTAAAGATGTGGCAGTAACTTATATTGTTACAGAGGAAATTTGGATGAGTAATGGATTATATGTTGATAAATTAATCATACAAATCGAAGTAAAATATAATAATGAGTTACATATGTGTTGATTATCAGGAATAATTAAACGGTATTTAATACCAAGAGAACAGGATGGAAGTGATGTGGAAGTTTTAAAATCTGTAGGCCTTGGCCTATGTGTGAGGTGGAAAATATAAATTTGAATAAAAGGTCAGATGTTGACCTGACAGATAAATGAGCACGATAATTGTTTTATCGATTATTATGATAAGAGTAAAATTATTGCTTGAGGAAGAGCGGGAACGGTTGAAGAATAATTATTCTTGAAAATGAAATTTCTACTCAACAGAGTTGAATTAAAGAAATGAATCCTTGAAAAGGATCAAAATTTTATCATTAACTATTAAAATATGAAATATACAATTGAAACAGTAAAGATGAAAACCACGACAAAAGCGAATTGAGTAACATGCAATTAACCTTAATGGGAATGGTTATGACTTATTAAATTGTTATAATTAAGTGCAAGCACCTAGTGGTGGAAAGCTAGATAAAGCTTCTTGAGTAGAGAACACATAATTAAATTTTTGATTTATCTAACATGAGTAAGAGATATAAGGAGTTAAAAGTGAAATATTAATGGCTAGAGATGAAGCCAGAGTTAGCCAAATATATGGCAAAGGTGTTGCAAAGTTTGATATGAAGGATGTATATCAAATAGATGGCAGAGTAAGAGATATAAGGAGTTAAAAGTGAAATTTTTATATATTATATAAATCATTATTTTAATATCGAGTTGTCGCCGTACGGCATATTATGTGGTAAGAGAGGTCAAACCTCAAGATCAGAAAGAAATGAGTAACAATGAGGTGGTACAGTGAATAACAGAACAATTTATTAAATGAGAAGAATATTGTTAATAGCCAAACCGATTAGACATTTAACACTAGGAATACAACAAAGCTCCCACTAGCCCTGACACATATAAAAGGTTTTATCTACGCTTCTAGAAAACTCATCACTTTGATTTTCTAATATTAAGCAAAGATATTTCCTTTAAGATGCCAGCATAAGTCCGAAGTGGACCTATTCACTTTTCTAGACATAACTCGAATACTACGGATGTATATTAAGACCCTCGGAAAGCGTTGTAAGCACTTCCTCATCATATTGTTCCATGACGGAATGCGGTCATTAATATCCACGAGTATCAAACATTCTTCAACATAGCCACTAGGAAAATTTTCTCCATAACCATCATGAAAACTTTACCACTAGCCGGTATTTGAAGTCATCTACAATTCCATCCATGTTAATCCCATTACTACCACCTTGGTATACACCTAGGTATCAAGTCAAGTGAAGTACTTGGACATTTCAAATGAATTGCATCTCTTTATCATTTATTTCTTTTAATTTTAGTGAATTTCGGATCCACTACGTCTTCCGATAGGTGGTGAACTCAATCATGACTCACCATCAAGTCATTGCCACTTAGATATGAGAAACCCATATCTCTTTGGCTCTATATGACTCTATTCAGAATTAAAAGATGTAATGACTCTTAGTCAGGCATACAGCATATCCATGCTGATCATCCATCAAAGATATCAGATTATATGCTAGTATCAACATCAAGTCTTCATTTAAGTTCCACGTTCTTCCACTGGAATGCCTTAGTTTTAGTTTCTCTTCTTCCCCTTTTAAGCAACAAACATTGTTCTCAAAAGGTTAAATAGCTAAAACTTAGAAGAACTCCTCAAATGTATTAGCACTTCTTGATTTCAAGTTTATCCATCTCCCACTGAATGTAGAATGGATAACTAAAAACTATAAGATAGACAAGTAAAGAACCTTTCTAGTCGTATCTTAATAAATGCTAAATAGACTATCAATTGAATTTAGATTTGAGGACTTAGTCACAATGGTAAATGAATATCCTAACAAATCGGACACACATTCTTGACCCATCATAAACCGGTGAAGGATCTCATAATCATCTTAGCCTAATATACAAGATCAACATCAAAACGTTTAGCCCGAGGCTAAACTATCCCGAGATCCCAACCACACGGATCTAGGTGTTATATCTCTTGTTTATGTGGTAAAGTTGATTATCTCACAAAGATAATTCATCCAAACTATTTTGGATTCTATTCATGAATATTCTATTACTTGTAACAAACCTTGTGTATGCCATGACATGGAAAATTTTGAACATAACAAAATATCTCACAATAAATTTTTCATAAAAAATATCATATTTTAAGAATAAACTCATCGTCACCATATGCAAAGTTGTGTGCCTCGCAGGGCAAAACAACACATGAGCTATGACATAAATAAACCTTGAATAAACAATGCTTAAAAAGGTTTTACATCAATTCTTAAAACTTCAAAACTATATCCATCGTCTTCAAAATAAGCATACAAAGAAGTGTTACTTGCCACGCAGGGCAATAAAATAAAGTAATAAATAAATTGGCGACAAAAACGAGATCAAGTCTCCTTATCTTCTCTTAGAGGACAATCATCTTGGTTTCCTCGTTCAAGATCCGGTTCTTCATGCTTTTCTCTCACCAAAGGACCTACACTTTGTAACAAAATAAATTTGTGACAAATGTGAGTCAATCAGCTCAGGTCAACTACCCAACTTATATAAGAATAGCAATGAATCATGAACGTACCTGAAGATGGAAAGTTAACTCTCTCTTTTCTGAGAAGTTTTATATCCTCTCAGCACGTAGGGCAGGCGTGATGGCCCCAATTTTTTAGGCACACTCTCTATGTCCTTTGACTCAATTTCAAGGATAGGCTTGGAAACTCCAACCTTTCCTTTTAGGGTCGGTTTCTTCTTCCTTTTATTTTGTTTCTTTAAACCCAAGACGGGAGTAGTTGAGGTGGAATTATGCTTGGCCATGTCAGACTCCACAGACTTCAACATGCCATGCAGTTCGCTTAAGGATTTCTACATTCCTTGCATATGATAGTTTGTGACAAACTGATCATATGATGCGGGCAGAGACTGAAGTACAATATCCACATCAAGCTCTCTCCCAATAGGAAATCCTAACCTCTCCATTTGGTCCACGTTCACCTTCATCTTAAGGACGTGAATACCAACATTCCCGCCTTCCTGCTGCCTACAACCGACTAGGCCTTTAACACACTCATAGTGTTCCTGCCTAACTTGCTGTTGGAACATGTCCTTGAGCTTGTTTAACATATTGTACACACTCATGTGCTCGAGCTGCTTTCGCAACTCCGAGCTCATAGTTGACAACATAAGGCAGGCAACATCGTGCGTGTCCTCAACACGTTTTTCATACCCGCATCGAAGGGCCCAAGTCGAGTTGGTAGCAGGTAGCTCCGGAAGGGGTTCCTCAAGGATGTGCAACTTTGACTCATGGCGTAGGATAATCCTCAATTGCCTAAGCCATGCAATAAAGTTCACCCCCGTGAGTTTCTCCCTTTCTAGGAACACACGAAGTGAGATGTTTGACGTGGTGTTGTTATGGTTTGACATCTATAAATAACAAAAGCGAGTTTTGGTTAGTTAGATAAACCTCGCACCGTGACGGGTTTACCGCGGATCACGTGGCGAAGCTATTTAGGCCGGCAACCATTTTACCAATTGTAATCTCTATTACAACTCTTAGACACTTGCGGGATCCGTTGACATCCATTATGTCGGTTGGCATGTTTGATCCCTTCCTTACACCAATCTTAATATATAATTTTTGTTTAGCTCGTGCTTAGCTCGACAACTAATCAAGAATTATATACTAAAATTGTAAACCGTCCGACAAGACACACGGGTGGCACTCTTGACCATCAATCGGCTCATGCTTAGCTCGACAACCAATCATGCGAGTTACCCCACTCACCTTCCACACAACTACGCAAGGAATGACTCATGCTTAGCTCGACAATCATCCTTGTTTCGTTAGATTCGGGTGGTGTCATCTTACGGATGGTGCGTGATTTACATTTTGAAAAACGGGATTTTGTTTCCGGTTTTTAAAAACCTTTTTGTGAATTAACAAAGTAAGTGTCAAAACGATTTTAAGAACTTTTAAATATAATACCAATTTTATATTTTCTTTGTCAATTATATTCGCGCGAGATTGTTAACTATTTTAACAAACGTTATGTTTTATTTAATTTTATAGAAAAATTGTCTAGCATGCGAATCCTAATCCATGCATAGAAAAATAAAACACAACCACGCAAATATATATATATATATATATAATTCGGTAACATGCCCAAAAATCCTATACGTTTTCCCCGTGAGCCACAACGGGGAAAACGAGGCCAAAACCTAAGGACAAGGTAAAGTCTCGTTGGGTGAGCTCCCACCGAATCCAACACTTCCAATAGCGTGTTGATTCCTTCTCGCCAAGACGTCATCACCATGACTCCCATTGACGTCTCCGGTTCTAATTCTATACTATTTACAAATACATAGAATATATATATAAGTGACACGCAGGTCACATTCCTACACTATTTATACAAATACATGGAATAAAAGAAACGGCGTGTAAGCCGCACCAACAAATAAATAAATAAATATTATTACAACAATACAGTACGCAGGCCGCCAAAAACCAAATCAATCAACCACCACAACACATAGATCTAAGGGCATATCATGTTACCGAATCAAACCAAACGCATCAAATAGAAACATGGTGTGCCACACAAAACCATGATATAAATATATATATCTATATTTTAGTTAAGATTGTCAACAACATCAAAGGCACCAAAATGAGAATCCTTGTACATATGCATTAGTGTACCAAACCATTTTTGAGACACATATTCATATATACATCTATAAGTATATACTTGTGTACACTTCATGCCAAGTTACAACAAATATATAAATATAAAAACTAAAATATTATGTAGGCTACAAATATATCAATTTTAGCCTAACAAGAATCTACATGAAAAAACATTTCAAGAAAACAATTTTCTTATATAAAAATATTTATATGGATATTATGTAGGCTACAAATATATCAATTTTAGCCTAACAAGAATCTACACGAAAAACCATTTCAAGAAAACAATTTTCTTATATAAAAATATTTATATGATTTTTCTAGACTCGTTAGTGCAAAGCCATGTTAGATATGGCTCTGATACCACTGAAGGTATTTGTTTTGCATAATCGAGTAGCAACGGAAGCAAGATATAATATAAAAATTCTAAGCTAACCAAACAAACACTTCCCATGGACGAAAATCTAGACATGGAATTGCAACTAAAATAAAGAAACAAGAAGCAAGAAATAGTTATACCTTTAAGCAAGATTACAATATCTATTTCTCCTTGTCAAGTGTATAGAATCCAACAAGAGAATTCCTCTAAAGAAGTCCACCCCAAGCACACTTGATTCCCCAATATTAGTAGGTTGGAGTAGCCACCAAAACAACACAATTCAAGAACAAATAACACCTTTGTGCATCAAATCTAGATCACAAAGTGTATATCACCTTCTCTTGTGCATCAAACTTGATCACCTTGAAGAAGAACAACTAGAGAGAATTTTCTCACCAACAAGAACACTTCAACTCCCAAGAGACTGTTCTTGTGCACAGAAAAATGTAGCACACTTAACACACCACTTAATATCATTAAAAAATGTGTTTAAGAATGTTAATTCTGCTGTTACAGTGATCGTACACAGCCCGTGTTGGTCAACACGGCCGTGCAGGCCCAAAGCCCATGGCCTCAGTTGGGCCAAGATAGCACGTGTCTAATAGGCCCAATACGGACCTACACGGCCGTGTAGGCTCAAAGCACACGACATCTACTTGGGCCAAAACGCCCCGTGCTAGTTGGGCTGGACACGGCCAGTGTTCAAGAACACGGCCAGTGTTCAAGAACACGGCCCGTGTACCATGCTGCCAAAACCCATTTTGGCCTTTTTCTCTCTTTTGCTTGATCGTGTTACCGGAATCAATACTTGGTGTGTGACCCAATAGGCCTATACTTCATTAGCAATGCTATTAACTCATTCGTGTAAGCGGGCATATTCCAACAGAAATGAGAGTGTGTTTTGCAACAAGGATGCTCAAGGGTAAGGCGATGGTTTGGTGGGATTCCATTGCCACACATCTATCGAGAGCTCAAATGGATGCGATAACGTGGGATCAATTTCAAAACAAACTATGCGAGCAGTATTGCAATGCCTTTGAGTTGAACAAAATAAGGCAAGAGTTTATGGAGTTGCGAATGACAAAGAAGATGTCAGTGGATGAGTTAATCGAGCAGTTTAATGCGAAACTGAGGTTTGTAACTCAGTGGGTGCCTGATGAACCTTCCCAGGTTCAACATTTCATAGGAGCACTATTGCCGGATTACAGGAGTACTACACGCTTGGCTGGATCATTGTCCCAGGCCTTCACCTTAGCAAAATCTGCTGAGGGGGACATTCAAGCCAGAGATAAGTAGAATAAAGATGGGGCGGCTTTGCAGAAGCCGAAATATGATCAGGCTGGTGCCCAACAAAAGAAGAAATGGCAGGGTAGTCCATCTCAGGGAAACAAGAGTGGGAAGCCGACCACAGGGGGTACAAACGTGAAGTTACAATGGTGTAACCGATGTAGATCCACCCACAATGGGCAGTGTACTGCTCATACCATGCGTTGTGGAACACATGGGCATGAGGCGAAAGATTGCAGGTTCCCTCCTAATGAGAAGAACTATCCAACCCATGATTTAGAACTGGCAGCTGTGGTTTTTGCGTTAAAGTTATGGAGACATTATCTTTATGGTACAAAATGCGTCATTTGTACGGATCACAAAAACCTATAGTATGTATTCTCTCAGAAAGAACTTAATATGCGACAGAGGTGATGGCTGGAACTTGTTAAAGATTATGATTGCGAGATTCGTTATCATCCAGGAAAAGTCAACATGGTAGCTGATGCTTTGACACAAGGGAGTTAGTGATAATATAAAGTTCATGCGAATTGAAATAGTCTCTGACTTGATCAATAGATTGAAGGTCGCTCAGTTGGAAGCCTTGAAGGATGAAAATCTAAAGTCTGAGATTATGATAAAGAAGAAGAATGATCTGAATG
Source organism: Dittrichia graveolens (assembly GCA_038502395.1). Classification (NCBI taxonomy): domain Eukaryota; kingdom Viridiplantae; phylum Streptophyta; class Magnoliopsida; order Asterales; family Asteraceae; genus Dittrichia; species Dittrichia graveolens. The sequence continues at coordinate 53,637,857 of JARJIL010000007.1, read as the reverse complement.
ATGATTCTAGGGGATTGAAGGTTTACCAATCTCGTTTTTGGGTGCCTTTGCTTGGAGGTCTTTGGAATTTGATTTTGACGGAGGCACATAAATCTAGACTATCACGAAAATGTATAACGATCTGAAGGTGCTATGTTGGTGGCCTACAATGATGACATATGTTGCACAGTTTGTAGAGTCTTGTCGTATTTGTGCACAGGTTAAGGCAGAGCACCAGAAACCTTATGGATCATTAAAACAGTTGCAGATTGCAGAGTGGAAGTAGGAGCACATAAAGATGGATTTCGTAACTAAACTTTCATGTACGCAGAGGAATCATGATATGATTTGGGTGATCGTTGATAGATTGACCAAGAGTGCTCACTTCTTGGCTACCAGTGAGACAGCATTACTCAGTAAGTTGGCTTAGTTATATATTGATGAAGTTGTTTCCCGACATGGTATACCGCTTTCGATCGTATCGGATAGAGATTCCAGGTTCGTGCCTAATTTCTGCAACAGCTTACAGCGGGAGTTGGGTACACGTGTTAATCTGAGTACAGCTTATCATCCTCAGACAGACGGGCAATCTGAACGAACAATTCAGACACTTGAGGATATGTTGCGTGCATGTGTGTTGGATTATAGAGGTTCTTGGGATTCCCACCTGCCATTGATTGAATTCGCGTATAATAATTCCTACCATTCAAGTATCGGTATGCCACCTTATGAGATGTTATATGGGCGTCGCTGCCGTACTTCTACGTGTTGGTTAGAGGCGGGTGAGAAATAGTATGCAGGGCCTGATATTGTGCAGATCACCGCAGATAAAGTGGCTATTGCGCGAGAAAAGTTGAAACCTGCGAGAGATCGACAAAAGATGTATGCTGATCCACGTCGTAGATCTGGTGTGTTTGTTGAGGGTGAATTGGTTTATTTGAAGGTTTTGCCTTGGAAGGGGGTTATCCGTTTTGGGAAGCGGGGAAAGCTAGCTCCTCGTTATATTAGGCCGTTTCGTGTCCAACGGGTGGTTAATGACCAGACGGTTACTCTTGATCTTCCAGCGGAATTGTCAGGTATTCACAACACCTTCAAAGTTTGTTACTTGCGGAAATGTAAAGTGGAGGATGAGAGTCAGATACTTCCTTTACAAGATCTTAAAGTGGATTCAAGAAAGAAGTTAGTGGAAGAACCCATTGAACTACTAGATCGGAAAGTGACTAAACTGCGTAAGAAACAGATTCCGATGGTTCTAGTTAAATGGAGGCACAGTTTGGGTTCAGACTTGACGTGGGAAACCAAGGCCGATTTGAAAGCTCGTTACCCTCATTTGTTTGGAAATAAATAGATTCCGAGGACGGAATCCTTTTAAGGAGGGAGGATTTGTAACATCCTAAAGTTGGGCCAAGTATTTAATGAGGCTTCGGTAAGTTTATATGTGGTTTATTTAATAAGATCATTTAATTATATTTTAATTAAATGTACTTACATGTTAATTGGAATATATGTATATGTACGGATATATATATATGTATGTATGCATTCATGTGGTGATGTAGTAAGATATTTGTAATTGAATATTGACACAACATGCTTCTTTGTTTAAGAAAAACCCATACGTGGATATTAAAGAAGATAACATCTGATTTGCTTTACACTTTAAAAACCGACATAGTGTGTTTGTATGTATTTTTGAGAGAAAAAGCAAGAAAAGTTAGTAAACTTGAAAGTTGAAACTAGGATTTGTTGGGTATTAATTCATAGTTAAGGTATGATCGTATTACTAGCATGATGCTGATCATTCTAACATGTTTTGTTGCTAAGTTTATGCTTAGAACTTGAAGTTACCATGGTTGAAGTTTAGATGTAAACTTGTTAAATGGGTTTTGTATGAGTTGGTGTTTTAAAAAGGATTTGATGTGTTCTTGTTGTTGCTTACATGTTATAAGATATTTATACATGTTTTAGAAGTGTTCTTACTGGATTTCAAGTGAAAATATTGGATTTGGAAAGTTGAAGTTGGCTGGAAACATGAAGAAGATGATACAGGTTATCGAGGGACGCGAAGCGTCCCTTTATAGAATGCGATGCGTTCTTGTGTTTTGTCGGATTCTTGTAGAAATCCGAGAGGAAATCCGATTGTTGTAATCCGAGACCCAAAATCTGAATTTAACAATCCTACAAGGCAAATCCGACAGTGAGAATCCGATGGTGGAAATCCGGAACTTGAAATCTGTAACACCGTGATTTTGAGAACCAAAATTTTCTTTTTAAAATACAATTTAAGATTTCAAACTGCGTGGGTTTGACTGTAAATAGAACAATCAAACCTGTTTTATAATTTTAAAATGCAGCGGAAGTAAAAACACGTGGCAACCTATATAAACATTCAAAATGATGCCACAAACGACAGTTGGTGTTACCGAATACATAACCGGCTGACCATTATCTTAAACAGACATAAACATAGTTTAACAGAGTTTAAACATAAAAGCAGTGTTCCTCCCAAAGCAATTAACTACCCGTAGGCTCCCGAGCTCACTTAGGATTACCTGCACATGCGGAGTGTAGCATCTGTTAGCTATAATAGCTAGTGAGTACCAAATAGCATGCAATCAATATAAGTACATCACATATCATCAATCATGCTCAGATAGTTCTATCCTAGCATCTCGCGATGAGCTGGCGTAGTCAGGAGGTAGCATATCTTGCAGGGGAGCTAACCCGGCTCAATGCACCAAACTGGGGTACTAGACACATCAACCGCGCCGGTGGGGGAGCTGTTAAGCGTCCACCGTTGTGTTTTGGAATCAATAGATTCCTCTATTGTACAGCATAAGCCATACCCGAAGAGGACAGCTTTGTCCTTAAGTAGAACAACTTTGTTCTTATGTTGGACAGCTTTGTCCATAAGATTCGGACCAATCACAAACAAGTAATCTGATTCAATCGAATCATCAATCAATGCGCGCATATACTCAATTATCATCATAGCATACACCTAATCAAGTGCATACTACATTGTGTCAACATGGTAAGTTCTAGCATCATCATGCAATCCTACACTTAAACAAGTGTGTGTACAAATCATGGTATACAATTCCGTGTTCATTGTTAATATATGTTATAGGTATATTAATTGTTATGTCATTCGACACTCACCTGATAGGCTAGAATAAGCAAAGACCTTTCTTTGGCACACGTTTTGTCAATTCAACCTATAATACCAAGACTTACGCATCAATCATTTGAACACGCGAGGAACGTCTAGGATACTTGAAACAATACCCAAATGGTGTTATTAAACCATTTATTAACTAACTATAGCAGCCCAAGCAACAACACTCGAACACAAAGCACAAAACAGCACATTAGGCTGTGTGCAGGGGTGTCGCGCCGCGACACAGCCTTGTGTCACGCCATAACCAGTCTGCAAAACTGCAGCTGGTGCTTGTTTTGTGCACAGCAACCCCATTTTTGCTCATTTCAATTCCAAATCAATTTTGGTAAAAATATAGTGTTTCATAGGACCATTTGACACTTGTGGAAGCTTTCTAACATAAAAAACTCCTATCCAATTAATTCATACGAAAATCATAATTAAATGGACAAAGACGTGCGCATAATGGCCAAAACCCAATTATTCAACTTGTGGGACTATTTTGATCCTTCCTTAGCTGCTGGAACAAGAGTTTATGAGTTTTCTTCAAAAACCCAATTATTCAAGAATGAAGAACAAGAGTTGAATTTGGAGCTTACTAGGTTAGAGATGAAGAAGATGATGTTTGTGGACTGATTTCACCCCTAATTTGCTGCTGGAATTTGTGGTTTGATGATTTCCTTTGACCTTCTTCTTCAATCTTGCAATAACAGAAGAAACTTTGAAGATGTGTGTGTGTATACGTGTGTGTAGAGAAGTCTGTGTTTGAGTTTGGCTATTCACGTGAGGTATCTGCCATATGCCCACTTGTGGGTTATTATTATCCACAAGTGGGTATTTTGTTCCCCTCTCCAACTTACAACTCATCTCTCGTTTAACCGTTTCAACTAACGAGGATATTTTTTGAATCCTCGTTTGAAACCGTTCGATATTTAATAATCTTTATCTATATTTATTAATATTTTTAATAACCCTCTTATTTATTATTTTTCCATATTTTATATCATTTCCTAGAATATATATATATATATATATATATATATATTGTTCAATTGAATTAAATAAGTGACGTACCATATTCGGACACGTTTAGGCCCGTTTTGAGGATGTTACAAATCTACCCCCCTTAAGAAGATTCCGTCCTTGGAATCTGCTTTTCAGAAAATAAGTGGGGGATAGCGTGCCTTCATATCCTCCTCGGTCTCCCACGTAAGGTTTGACCCGAGATTATGCTTCCATTTGACCAATACTAGCTGAATTGTCTTCTTCCTCAGCCGCTTGGTCTTTGTGTTCAAAATTTCAATTTGTTCTTCCACGAGCCGTGTAGAAGAATCCACTTTCAGGTCTTGCAGAGGTAGAATCTGATCTTCATCTACCTTGCACTTGCGAAGATAGCAAACATTAAAGGTATTATGAATACCTAATAACTCTGGAGGTAACTCCAAAGATACTGTCTGCTCATTGACTTTCTGAATGATTCTGAAAGGACCAATGTATCGTGGGCTCAACTTGCCCTTCTTACCAAACCTGATAACACCCTTCCATGGAGAAACCTTCAAGAATACCCGATCAACTATTTCAAAGGTAACCGGCATGCGTTTCGGATCTGCATACATATTTTGCCTGCTCTGGCTGCTTTAAGCTTCTCCCGTGCAAACTTGACTTTATCAGCAGTAATCTGGACCAGATCAGGTCCTACATACTGTTTCTCCCCTGGTTCAAGCCAACAGGTAGGTGTGCGACACCGCCTACCATAAAGCATCTCATACGGTGGCATACCAATACTTGAATGATATGAGTTGTTATAAGCAAACTCAATCAAAGGTAAATGAGAATCCCATGAGCCACCGTATTCAAGTACACATGCGTGTAGCATGTCTTCAAGAGTTTGGATAGTCTTTCGGACTGTCCATCTGTCTGTGGATGATATGCGGTACTCAAATGAACACGAGTACCGAGCTCCCTTTGAAGACTGCTCCAGAAGTGTGAAACAAACCGTGTATCCCTATCAGAGACAATAGATAGAGGAACACCATGTCGAGCGACAATTTCATTGATATATAACTGACCAAGACGAGGCATAGAAGAAGATTCATTATCTGCTAGGAAGTGTGCACTCTTGGTGAGTCTATCAACAATCACCCAGATCATGTCATGCCCTTTTGAAGTCCTGGGAAATTTAGTAACAAAATCTATGGTAATGTTGTCCCATTTCCATTCTGGAATTGGTAATTGTTGCAAATTACCACAGGGTCTTTGGTGCTCGGTCTTCACCTGTGCACAGATCTGACATTTCTCCACATAGGAGGCAATGTCACGTTTCAATGTAGGCCACCAGTAAAGTGCCTTAAGATCATGGTACATTTTAGTGCACCCAGGATGAACAGATAAACGAGAACTGTGCGCCTCCTTCAAGATTAGATCCCGGTTCCCTCCGATGCTAGGTACCCAGATTCGGGACCTGTATGTCTTCAATCCCCTGCTATCATCTTGTAGCTGCTCCTTCAATTTAGCCATAACCTCTGCCTTTAGATTAGCTTCTAATAAGGCTTCTTGCTGAGCCTCCCTTAGTTGAGTGATAAGATCAGAAATGATAGTAATTTTCATGAATTTAACGATTTCTGTGGAGCCCTTTCGGCTTAATGCATCAGCCACCACATTAGCCTTGCCTGGGTGGTATTTGATTTCACAATCATAGTCCTTAATCAATTCCATCCACCTGCGTTGCCTCATATTGAGCTCCTTCTGTGTAGAAACATGCTGGAGGCTCTTATGATCAGTGAATACCACACATTTGGTGCCATACAAGTAGTGGCGCCATAGTTTTAGAGCAAAGACAACAGCTGCCAACTCCAGATCATGAGTCGGATAGCTTTTCTCATGTGGCTTCAGTTGGCGGGAAGCATAAGATATAACCTTGTTCTTCTGCATAAGGACACTTCCCAAACCTGCGTAAGAAGCATCACAGTAAACAATAAAATCTTCTGACCCATCTGGCAGAGTCAGAATTGGAGCTTGACATAAGAGTTGTTTCAAAGTTTGGAATGCTTTATCTTGTTCATCAGACCACGAATAGGGAACATCCTTTCGTGTAAGCTTCGTCAGAGGACCTGCAATCTTAGAGAAATTCTGGATGAATCGCCGATAGTAACCGGCAAGTCCTAAGAAGCTACGAATCTCAGATGGGGTTTTGGGAATTCCCCAATTCATCACCGCCTCAACTTTGGCTGGATCAACCATTACACCATCCTTGCTTATCACATGCCCAAGGAAGTGTATCTTTTCGAGCCAGAACTCGCATTTAGAGAATTTAGCATATAATTGTTCTCGCATCAGAGTGTCAAGAACTATGCAAAGATGTGTCTTGTGTTTTACTTCAGATCTGGAATAAATGAGAATATTATCGATGAATACTATGACAAATTTGTCAAGAAAGGCACGACAGACACGGTTCATAAAATCCATAAATATTGTTGGAGCATTCGTCAATCCGAAAGGCATCACAAGAAACTCATAATGCCCATATCTCGTTCTAAAAGCCGTCTTTGGAATATCTTCATCGCGTACACGGACTTGATGATAACCAGAACGAAGATCTATCTTTGAAAAGCAAGTAGCACCCTGAAGTTGATCAAACAGATCATCAATACGAGGAAGAGGGTACTTGTTCTTTACAATTCGCTTATTCAGCTCCCCATAGTCAATGCACATCCGCATCGTCCCGTCTTTCTTTTTAACAAACAAGACTGGAGCTCCCCAAGGCGAAGAGCTGGGACGAATGAAACCTCTATCAAGAAGTTCCTGTATCTGAGTCATCATCTCACGGACCTCAGATGGTGCAAGACAATAAGGAGATCTTGCTACAGGCGTAGCACCTGGTATAAGATCTATCTGATATTCTACATCTCTTACCGGTGGCAAACCCGGTAGATCATCAGGGAAAACACCCGAGTATTCTGAAACTACCCGAATGTCATTTACAGCTTTCTTCTCCATGTGGGTATCAATAAAATAAGCCAAATAGGACTCACATCCCTTGGCTACAAACTTGCGAGCTTTCATCAAAGAAATCAATGGAGTTTCAGAAGTTCTTCCTTCACCACGAGCCACAGCATATGACCCGTTAGAGAAAGGAATTTTAATAATCTTTTTAGAGCAAATAATCTCAGCATTTTGATTGCTGAGCCAATCCATTCCGATTACTACATCAAACCTAGCAATCGGCATAACCAGAAAAGAAACAGGGAAACTAGTCCCGTCAATATCAATCAGTGCAATAGGAACTCTATGAACAACAGAGACTATCCTACCACTAGCAACTTCAACGCTTAACGGATCAGTCAGTGTACAGATAGGCAATTGCAGTTTAGCACATAAGAATGCAGAGATGAAAGAATATGTTGCTCCTGAATCAAATAAAACACAGGCAGGAGAATTATTAATAAGAAAGGTGCCAGTGATAACATCACCTACAGCCTTAGCCTCATCGGATGTCATTTGAAACGCCCTGCCTGGAGCAACATTCTTTCCCCGACCCGAGGAAGATCCACCAGCTCCTCCTGATCTGGTGTTGGAACCCGACCTACAATCAGTCGATCGGTGCCCCGGCTTGAAGCACTTATAGCATACATTGTCTTTATGTTTACAGCTTTCAGCTGTATGCCCCTTTTGACCACATTTAGGACACCTTGCAGTATCCTTAGTATACTGCCAGTATGCCTGAATCGACACGAAGCACACCATAGATCATCAGAAGGATTATACCTGGAACCCCCTTGTTACTGCTGGTGTTGCTGAGGTTGCCTCTGCCACGATCCTCCACCTGAAGCCTTCGACCCAGAAGACTATTCAAACTTCCTTTTGGAAGTTCCCCAAGCCTGTGAAGCATGATCAGTCTCATACCGGCGTTTAATATCAAATGCCCTATCCAGAGTAGTGGCAAACCGGACGGATGATCGATACTCCGGTGGCAGAGCAAGTACAAAGCGGTTAATCTTTGCATCTTCATCCGGTAAAGAACCCTGCACGAAACGAACCAATTCGGTGTACCTGGTGATGAGTTCCTCAACTGATCGATTGCCTTTAGACAAGGCTCGGAACTCATTATCTACTGCTTCTACTGCCTGGGCTGAACAGTATTTAGCCCTCATAATCCTCAGAAAATCAGACCATGTCATAGAGTTGAGGACAGCAGCCGGTGTAGAAGCTATAACCGTATCATACCAAGACACCGCTCTACCTCGCAGCATCTTTCGTGCATATGCCACCTTCTTGGATTCATCAGCCTCACATGTCTCGAAGGCCAATTCAGTATCGCGGATCCACCGCTCCGCGACCACCATATCCATATTACCTTCAAAGGTCGGTGGTGAACACATCATGAAGGCCTTTAATCCCATGGCCATCTTCTTTTCGGGAACACGTTCCTTAGAGGCTTTAAGACGAGCCTCCAAGTCGCGAATATACGCCTCCCGATCATCACTTCCAGATATAGTCAATCTCTAAGTTCTGTTAGATCATTAAAGTCAAACATACTTAGTATACTTTTCCATACTTGATTAATCATGTTAATCAAATAAACAAATAATCAACAACTGTGTTAGTCATGTGAATCATATCAATCTCTCTCACACCCCAATACCTCCTGAGGAACACTTTAAATAATGGTCGAGCCCGAATGTGAGACTGAATACTCTTTCAAGTATCCAATTCACTCAAACTTAGGCTCTGATACCAGCTTGTAACACCGTGATTTTGAGAACCAAATTTTTCTTTTTAAAATACAATTTAAGATTTCAAACTGCGTGGGTTTGACTGTAAATAGAACAATCAAACCTGTTTTATAATTTCAAAATGCAGCGGAAGTAAAAACACGTGGCAACCTATATAAACATTCAAAATGATGCCACAAACGACAGTTGGTGTTTCGGAATACATAACCGGCTGACCATTATCTTAAACAGACATAAACATAGTTTAACAAAGTTTAAACATAAAAGCAGTATTCCTCCCAAAGCAATTAACTACCCGCAGGCTCCCGAGCTCACTGAGGATTACCTGCACATGCGGAGTGTAGCATCTGTTAGCTATAATAGCTAGTGAGTACCAAATAGCATGCAATCAATATAAGTACATCACATATCATCAATCATGCTCAGATAGTTCTATCCTAGCATCTCGCGATGAGCTGGCGTAGTCAGGAGGTAGCATATCTTGCAGTGGAGCTAACCCGGCTCAATGCACCAAACTGGGGTACCAGACATATCAACCGCGCCGGTGGGGGAGCTGTTAAGCGTCTACCGTTGCATTTTGGAATCAATAGATTCCTCTGTTGTACAGCATAAGCCATACCCGAAGAGAACAGCTTTGTCCTTAAGTAGAACAGCTTTGTTCTTTTGTTGGACAGCTTTGTCCAGGACAGCTTTGTCCATAAGATCCGGACCGATCACAAACAAGTAATCTGATTCAATCGAATCATCAATCAATGCGCGCATATACTCAATTATCATCATAGCATACACCTAATCAAGTGCATACTACCTTGTGTCAACATGGTAAGTTCTAGCATTATCATGCAATCCTAGACTTAAACAAGTGCGTGTACAAATCATGGTATACAATTCCGTGTTCATTGTTAATATATGTTATAGGTATATTAATTGTTATGTCATTCGACACTCACCTGATAGGCTAGAATAAGCAAAGACCTTGCTTTGGCACACACGGATTGTCAATTCAACCTATAATACCAAGACTTACGCATCAATCATTTGAACACGCGAGGAACGTCTAGGATACTTGAAACAATACCCAAATGGTATTATTAAACCATTTATTAACTAACTATAGCAGCCTAACCAACAACACTCGAACACATAGCACAAAACAGCACATTAGGCTGTGTGCAGGGGTGTCGCGCCGCGACCAGTCTGCAGAACTGCAGCCGGTGCTTGTTTTGTGCACAACAACCCCATTTTGGCTCATTTCAATTCCAAATCAATTTTGGTAAAAATCTAGTGTTTCATAGGACCATTTGACACTTGTGGAAGCTTTCTAACATCAAAAACTCCTATCCAATTAATTCATACGAAAATCACAATTAAATGGACAAAGACGTGCGCATAGTGGCCAAAACTTGGTGTAGACCAATTCCAACACTTGCAACACACCATATACACCTAATATGATGTATTGAAGGTGTTGCAACTGACCAAAACCTTTAAACTCTTTGTTTGGTATCATTTTCCAATTTCTTGCCTATTTAAGGCCTATTTTTCACTATTTTAGCCAATTCAAGCAAAACAACCATTCCAATTCAAAACCAATGTTCTAATCAATTCATACAAGTCATATGAACCTATTAGAACCTTAAAAATCAGTTCTAAACATTGGATTTGTGCAAAAACACTACTTCTAATGCACCAATTGAGTTCTAATCAATCCTAACAAGTTATAAGATCAATTAGAACACTAAATTTCAGTTCTTGAAGGTCAAAATCGGTTTGACTAATTTTGACCCATTTGAGGCAAAATTCAAAACTCATCAAGAACACTACTTTAATTCATGGAATTGGTTCCTATACACTTATAAATGATATTAGAACCTATTTCAATCATAAATTTCAGTTCTTGATTGCTAAATCAAAGAACCCACTTGTAAACCTAGAATTTCAAGTCTTGAAAGGCATAATCAAGAACAAGGATGAATTGGCACTTACAATGATCAAAGGATGATTGAAAACTACTTGTGGGACTATTTTGATCCTTCCTTAGCTGCTGGAACAAGAGTTTATGAGTTTTCTTCAAAAACCCAATTATTCAAGAATGAAGAACAAGAGTTGAATTGGAGCTTACTAGGTTAGAGATGAAGAAGATGATGTTTGTGGACTAATTTCACCCCTAATTTGCTGCTGGAATTTCTGGTTTTATGATTTCCTTTGACCTTCTTCTTCAATCTTGCAATAACAGAAGAAACTTTGAAGATGTGTGTGTATACGTGTGTGTAGAGAAGTCTGTGTTTGAGTTTGGCTATTCACGTGAGGTATCTGCCATATGCCCACTTGTGGGTTATTATTATCCACAAGTGGGTATTTTGTTCCCCTTTCCAACTTACAACTCATCTCTCGTTTAACCGTTTCAACTAACGAGGATATTTTTGGAATCCTCGTTTGAAACCGTTCGATATTTTATAATCTTTATCTATATTTATTAATATTTTTAATAACCCTTTTATTTATTATATTTCCATATTTTATATCATTTCCTAGAATATATATATATATATATATATATATATATATATATATTATTCAATTGAATTAAATTAGTGACGTACCATATTCGGACACGTTTAGGCCCGTTTTGAGGATGTTACAAAATCTGACATTTAAGTATCGGATTTGTGAAATCCGACAATTGGGTACGACGCGACGCGTCTGCGGCTTTTGTGGAATTTCTTGTTTGTTTGCATTGTTTAATGCTATGTGTTATATGTTTATACATATGTGAATCTTACATGTTTATGTTTGATCAAAGGGATATAAATATATGTGTTTGGTATATATTTATGAATCGGTTACTGATTTCAATTTGTTGTGTTCTCAGGAACAGACAAGGCTCAGTAACATAAGATCACTGAGTGGAGAAGCTGAGAGCTTGAGGTGAGTTGATGTTTACTCACAAATATTATTAGTTGTAACTGGTTTGGTTGCAGCTGTTATTGGTTTGACGCATGGATAGATTGTATATCTGATAACTGATTAACTGGTTGATTGTTAATAAATTGTTGCGTCAGTGATATGTATACATGATTTGTGAAGTCGGTCTCGACTTGGCCATGGGCTGGGTTTGTTTGCTATCGGCTAATCAGTATTGGGATCTTTTGATGCATTTGTTGCAACTTAAGGTAATACTGTGTGAGAATAGCAAATGAACTATCGGTAAACCTTTGCTTTGGCCGGCATTGGTTGTAGGTTCCTGCAGAACCGCCGGTCTTCTCAGGATAAGATTAACTGTTATCTGTTGTTGTTGATATCATGCGGTTCTGGCTGATATATCTGTTGTGGCTTTACTCCATTCACTTAGCTTTGTGCTAATCCCCCACCTCTCACTCATTTTACAGGTTTTGGTAAGTCAGCGGCTCGGCTGAGAATGGTTAGCGTGGAAAGTAATCACCTAGTCCTCTGATGTGTTATTTGTGACGAGCCGTGTTTTTGTAATACTGATATTTAAACTAGATGGTTTTGTAAACTATGGTTTATGTACAGTTGTAAATACTTTTGGTATTTAATTCGCTTTCGCAGTGTTGTTTAAAATGAAAACTTTTGGGTTGAAAATACGGTGTTACAAAATTAAATATTCGTGTGATACGAGAGATGATTTTAAATGGTAAATATTATGCATTAATAACAAGATATTAAATAATTATAAAATGGCAAAAAATGAAAATTTAGGAAAATGACGATAAATGGCGTTAACACCCAGATTAGCGGTAAAAGAGTCTATATGAGAGGATGTGCAGACACGATAGCATGAAAGTGGTATCATAATACGAATAAACATGATTATATTTTTTGTACAAACCATATATCATTACTGTTACCATTATGGACAATAAGGTCAAGTGTTTATTGGTTATTATTAAAAGTAAAAATGATTATAAAATATTTTAAAATGATAAAACTAATAATTTGGTTAAATATGAAATTTTGAAATGTTATAAATGATAAATATGATATTTGTAAATAGGGAAAATTGCCGAGAAAGGTAACTTAAATATCGAAAATTGCCAATAAAGATAACATTCAATTTTTTGGGCGAGAAAGAGTTATAAATTTCAATTTGTAACAAAAAAGGGTATAATGAGCTCTTAGACCTAACAACAAACGATTATAAATTTTAATGTGTAACAAAAAAGGTATAAATTTCACGCATTATACCCTTTTTTGTTACAAATTAAAATTTATAATCCTCTCTCGGCTAAAATATTTGGACGTTAAATTTATTGACAAATTTTAATATTTAGTTTACCTTTCTCGACAATTTACCCTTGTAAATATGATGTGTAAATATGATATTTTAATATATAAGAAGATCATATACGAATACTGTAATAATTTTGATTCAAACTAATTGAATCTCATCATAACAAAAAAAGACAAAATTAAATTTTAATTTTACTAAAATAGATTGTTCAAATATAATAGTTAAATTTTTTATATGAATTAAAACCCGTAAGAAAAATAATAATAAGTAATAATCATAATAAATAATAACCGTAGATAAGAGTTATTAATAGTATTTAATCGTAAATCCATCCTATCTAAAAACGCTTTAAGATAATTACGGATTGAAATTTTATTTTAAATATGTTGAAATAAATATATTTTATAAGGAGATAATATCTAACATTTCAAAAATCAATTTGGATTGTTACAACTATATTTATCATAATTAACTAAAAAATTTACTAATTAAATAATATTTTAGTAAATGTTAAAATACACATGGCGTTGTAGGAAGGCGACACGTATCAACCTTCTATCCTGTTTTAATTTTATACTAGTTTATTACACATGCATTATTAGTGATATTTTATTGTTTATTTTATATGTTAAATATTTGATATTATTTGTAAGTAAATATTTTAAATATAAGTTATTGTGAATAATGTTTAATATAGTCCATAATTAATTTATAGTCTTAAATGATTAATTTTAGTATTTGGATTAATGTTCTAGATTATATTTTGAAAATTTGGACGGATTGACAATTTCGTAATTTTTCGTAATTCACATGTGATGCTTTTACAAATTACATGTAATTGTACAGTGAATCACCTATGTTTGAATATTAACATTTTAAGACTATTTTTTTTAAATAGACTTTATTGAACACAACTCAAGTTATTGTATACTAATATTTTAATGTAGTTGAAATATAAAGTTACGTGTATTACTAAAAGAAGATTATTACTGATCTCAATATACACAAAAGTTTATATTAATTAGTTACCGTTTAAGATTGAAATTTAAAGTTATATTAAAAATAATAATGATGATTTAGATATAATAAAGTAACTATAATAAGTAACTATAATAATTACGAATTTTAATTTTTAATTTTTAAACATATGTAATGCGTATATTTTATTTTACTAGCAAGATACTCGCGTAATGGTGCGGCAGTAAGTATTTCTATTTACATCAAGTTGCTTTTAAAAATATAATAATATGTTATTCACTAAATTCAATGTCACGAGTATCGTACTATGTCAATTTTTTTATTTTTTTATTTGTATAAACTATTTTATTATCTTTAAAAATAAATTCAAAAACATATTAAAATAAAAAAAATATTTATATTTATGAAATAAGGAAGGAGAAGTTAATAAGATTTTGAAAATTATGTTAACGTGGGTGGATAATTGTGTTCGTGTAAGAGGGTGTTTTAGTGTTAGAGAAATATTTTAAATAGATAAAAAGTTAAATTAAATTAAGAGAGAGAATGAAATGGTTAAAAATGGATATTTTAAATAGATAAAAAGTTAAAGTAAATTATTAGAGAGAATGAAATAATTAAAAATAGATATTTTAGTAAATTCAAGTTACTTAAAATTAATAATTTTTAAGGTTATAAATGCAATATAAAAAAGTAAGATAAGAACATAATACCAACACTTCACATATCAGTTTGGATAATTACCAATGAATTAAAATTTTTAGTTTTTTTACATGTTTAATACATATATTTTATTTTATAAGAAGATAATGTTAAATATTTTAAATATCATTTTGGATAAATACCAACTCTATTTATTATAAGTAATTAATGATTTTCCTAATTAATTAAAAAAAATATTTTAAAAAGCACACATGACATTGTAGGAGGATGACACGCATACCATAATATCTTGTTTTAGTTATATATATATATATATATATATATATATATATAGTTATATATATAGTGAAAAGTTTATTTGAGAACCATTTTTATCGTGAGAATCGCGAGAACCAATCTTAGCCGTCTAATTCCTCCTCCTTTAATTGGATTGCCCACCCATGAATTACTTACATGCATCTTATCACACTCAATCCCCCCACGTTATTCATCCACGAATTCCATTATCCAAAATGAACGGCTAAAATTGGTTCTCGCGATTCTCGCAATAAAAACGGTTCTCAAATGAACCTTCCCATGTACATACATATATATATATATATAGGCAAAAGTTCAAACGAGAATTGTTTTTCGTACGAGAACCAATCTTAGCCGTCCAATTCCCCCTTCTTCAATTGGATTGTCCACCTATGAATTACTTACATGCACCCTGGCCCACTCAATCCCCCCACGCTCTTCATTTATGAATTTCATTATCCAAAATGAACGGCCAAGATTGGTTCTCGCACTTATTGTATGAAAATAGTTCTCGTTTAAATCCTCCCCTATATATATAGTGATATCATGTCATGACAGTGGTAATCGTTGACTCATGGCTTACTCGTCACAACAGTGGTGTTTTGTAATATCCATTTGAAATTGTAATAATATTTACAAATAAATAAAAGAGAGTTTAATTAGTTCTTACTTGGTAGTTGTTAATTTGGTTTGATTGCCTATTTATAAGTTAAAGGAAAAATATTGACCACTAATATACGACGAACTGGAATCGTGAAGTAAGTTTGGATCGTCAAGGGTTAAGTCATTAAGTAGACTGCACAATCACCAAGTGGGCATCAGTGCCCAATCGTCTAGTGCGGTCCCGGTTTAGATCACCAGGTTTGCTAGTTTATTGGAATTGTCTAGTGTGATCACAGTTCAGATTGCCAAGTGAGATTGGCTTTGTTTTGATTGCCAATTAGTGATGGTCAGCACTTGGATACTTACTGAATTATTATTGCTTTGTTTTGAGAGATTCTATAGTTTACATGTGTAAATGTCTAATGTTATGAAAACTTTAAATGTAGGTAATTATCAGTAGACATGTATCTTCAGGATACTTACTGAATTATTATTGCTTATTGCCTGTGTTGCAATTAGGTGAATTATATTAACTTGCTCATTATATTAGTGTAAAATGTACATGTTATTTATGTGTGAAAGTGTAACTAATATGATTATGAAATGTGATGAATGATTGTGTTGTATTTGGTGAAAGTACAACTCAGGCACAATCATACATATGAAACCCATGGATTGGGTACTCACCTGTGACACAATAGTGAAATTATTATCGGTGCACTACAACTCATGACAAACATTTTTCGCATAAAGCACATTTTTTATGTTTATTCTCAATAATGTCTTCCGATGAACTACAATTAATGTTTAATTATATACATATTGACAATGGTTTTGTATTTTTTGTAAACTTATGTGTAGTTATGCGTGCGGGACCTCATCATAGCTTAGATGAATGACACGAATGTTTTAAGGGTAATTTTATATATCTCCCCTTCATTATCTATATAGCCTCATTGATTTGACATATGTGAGTAAAAAAGCAAAATTAAAAATATAACATTCTTAATTTAACATGTGGTTTGTGAGGAGAGGAGGCTATATAGTAGCACCTATGTTTTAAATGTACACGTGTGCTCTTACACCATTATATTTCAATTCATTTTTACCGGTTATAGCATCATTGTGAAAATATGAAAAATAAAAATCCCTTTACATTTTTCTAAGTTCGTATAGTATGAATTTTAACAAATCTTTAGTTTAACAATTGAACACCTATCTTATCATTGCTGTGACGAGTAATTATTTAAAAGTTAGTTTGAATAATTTTGCGAACTTGCGAAGTTAAATCATAATATATATTAGGAAAAAGTTTAAACGAGAATTGTTTTTTGTATGAGAACTGCAATAACTATTTGTAACTTTATTAATGACTCATTACTATAGATATTTTGGTCATTTTTATAGTTACCAAACCGTGAATTGCGTGTGTATGGACCGTTATTAATGTGCGATACTTGATTTTCCTACTCATTAATGAGCCGCCAAAACTTCTTAGCCATTGATTAATTTTAATCAAGAGCTAAGATTGATTCTCGTAATTTTCATATGAAAAACAGTTCTAAACTCTCGCCATACATATTATATATGTATTTATTATTGTTAATTAGCTTTCTAATTTTAATACTTGTGATTTAAGAGAGTTATTAAAGTATATTCACAATGTTATTCGATTTACATATATCTTGTCCGTATTGGTCCAACAAGTTAGTCAAGTGGTGAAATGAAGAGATTTAGTTTATTAAAATGTATTTGTCATATTCTATTATCGTGTGTATTGAATTTTAAATATTTATATTGTCTGTATCAAACTTTTAATTTAATGTTATTGTATGTATTTGGTTACATAAACAATAAAAAATGTATAAGTTTAGTACATATGATAAAAATCTTAATACACATAATAGTGACAAATTAAATATTTGATAAACACAATTAAAAATCTTAAAGTCTAATATACATAATAGCAAAATGTGATAAAGTGTTTTTTAATGAATGAGCAAGTGAAAGTGGAACGTTCAAGATTGGACAGTTGAATCTTTGTACATTTGATTTTCTGGATATACTAACTTTTATATTTAGACCATGAGTAGCGGGTTTCTCAAACAATTCGTAATAGCCCATACCCTATAGCATGATATTTTCCACTGGCACGTGTACCCTAATATCCTATTTTAGTTATATATATATATATGTGTGTGTGTGTGTATGTATATATATATATATATGAAAAAGTTCAAATGAGAACTGCGAGAACCAATTTTAGCCGTCCAATTCCCCTCCTTCAATTGAATTACCTACCCATGAATTCCTTACATGCATCTTGTCACACTCAATCCCCCCACGCTCTTCATTCATGAATTCCACTTACCACTTGAATGACCAAGATTGGTTCTCGTTTAAACCCTCCCATATATATATATATATATATATATATATATCTTACTCCTATATAATGCATTTACCACCTAAAAAACTCTTAATTTTAAGAATAGTAAATTTAGTAAAATACCCCTCCTTTATACCTCTCTTTTACCCCTCCTTTAAGTCCACAACTAATGAATTTAAACAAATAAATATTCAAAACATAACCGACAATTAATGAATTTAAGCAAATAAATATTGAAAACATAACCGACAATTAATGAATTTAAACCAATACTTATAATTGAATTATTTCTAACCATATATTTTTAATATTAACTTTTGATTAATAAGATCACCATACTTATAACTACATTTAGTCTAATCATATATTTTTAATATTAACTTTTGATTCATGAAATCACTTAAATTTCTGTTTTCAATAAATCAAGTTCAGGAGATTTCACAAACACCAAACAAATGAAAGAGTCAAATAATTGAAATTTATAAACATTGCATTCTAACTCAATTACATAATAATTGGAACTATGAAACATTACACACACGTATACATACATATATATAATCAACAACTTCATGATTCAGCCATGCGACAAAATTCTTCCCACAAACTAAAAGACAAATAACTCAGAGTTAACAATTTAATTCTTAATTTCAAAGTGGCTCTCGCAAAGAATCTTCACAAACTCATATTATCTTCATCTCGTAAGGAATCTTCACAAACTCATATTAGCTCTTTGTGATTATTCTGCACAAAACTCATCACAACCTCCTCTTTATTCGCCACCGTCGCATTGCGCGGGTACCCCACTAGTATATATATATATATATATATATATATATATATATATTATAAAACATTTAGGTCATTGAAATCTCTTAATTTTAAGTAATTTAAAATTAATAATTTACCACTTATAACTCTAGAAGGAAACTATTATATAGAGTTAATTAGATTTTTATATACCATTTTTATAACTAAACCTCCATAATAAATAATGTTTAAAAATGTCAAGTCAATGCAAATTAATTTTCAACCTATATGATATTAAATACAAATTAAAAATTAAATAAAAAGGATCTTCATAAAAATAATAGTTTAAATATTTTATCATATAACACATATTTTAATTTAAGTATTACAAAATACGTATAGTTAAAACTTATAAACCCAATAATATGTAACCTAAATTTATAGACATTTTCAGATTTTTTTAAATGATTCGTGTAATCCAAACAAAAGGTTTAGTTTATAATATATTTAATATTCTTTTTGTTTCTCGTTTTATTATTTTTTAAAATAAAAGAGTTATAAAGAAAAGAGAAATAAAAAGAAATTGAAACATGAGAAAAAAATAGATATAGTGTGAACGAAATTTGTTCGATGTCATTATAATGCGTGATATAGTAGTCTTATGTTATTAAAACGGACATCTTATCAAGTAGGAATTATTTCTAACTGCCGCATTGCGCGGTTATTGTGTGTGTGTGTAATTGCATAGAACCTAATCTTAATCATAGAACCTAAAGAACAAATCTAGACCATTGGATCATTTAAATTAATGGTTAAGATTTGAAGCTCGCAATTTTGTAAATTATATAAAATTTATATTAGGTAACTGCATAATTGAGGGTAAATATGAAATTCTGTTTTGATCCTATTTATGGCTTACCTTCCGTAAATGCAAAATGAGAACCAAAATGTAAATCATTGGGTTATTTACATGTTAATGACTTAATATTTTTTACATTTTTGGTTATTTGCATTTTCGTTATCTTCTTTTATGTTGGTTGTATTTTGCATTTTGTATTTTTTTTCAAACAATTTGCATTTTTGTTATCAGTTGTGACAACCGTCAACAAAAGGGTTTAGTATCTAAAAGTGTATCGAAGTTGTCACTTTTTGCTATTGTATATACCCAACTTCAAAAACTACCATTTAATGCATTGAACATCCAAAAACTACCAAATAATGTATCCGGTTACCTATTGTTTTTATTTATTCTAAATATTAAATTTATGTCCATGTAGATAAATCTATGCCACATCAATATTCATGAAGAACATTCAGGCTGTTCTTCCTTTAGGCATGAAGAACATTTGAACCCTAAGCAACAATCTTTCAACAAAACAAATCAAAACAATATATGAAGATTTGTGAACTTAAACATTAAATTGAAGATCTGAACAAAAACAAAAAAATATTATGAACTCTAATCTAAACTCTGATCTTCCTAGCACAACGAAAATTTCAAATCTGAAATCTGATTTTTGAAGCACAACCATGAGGAACACTATGAAGAACATCAAGAAGAACACCATGAAGAAGCACGAAATCGATTAGAACAAAAACCCTAATCATCCGAATGTTGTAAAGAAACACAAAACAGATGTAAAGAAACCTAAACTTATCTCATCGAACAAGAACCCCAAAATCGATATCGATCGATGAACCCTAAATCGATTAGCAGAAAGAAGCAGAAGCATACTCGCCTAATCGCCTAAATCGATTAGCAGAAGAAGAAACATAGATCGATGAACCCTAAATCGTTGAGCAAAAGCATAAGCATAAATCGATTAGCAGAAACAAAAGCTTACTCGCGTAAATCAATTAGTGGAAGCAGAAGCATAGACCGATGAACCCTAAATCGTTGAGATGGGGGCTGCCATAGAGTTCTTAAGCTTCGATCTGATTGGAGCTTTGATCCGTCATTGTACCGTAATAGTTCCTTTTCGAAATCTGCAGTCGATGGTGAAATAGAGATTGGAGATGATGGTGTAGTCGATGATAAGGTCCAGATGATGAAGTCGGATCGATGGGGGCTGCCATGTATCCCGTTATTATTATTATTATTATTATTATTATTGTATTTTCAATTATTTTAAAACAACGAAATGACATGTCAGCTCCAAGTCAGATGCCACGTCATCAAAACCGGCGCCACGTCGGTGACCTGATATACTAGGTTGGATACACTAAATGGTAGTTTTTGAGATTTTGGGACATTAAATAGTAGTTTTAAAAGTTTGGTATACACAATAGCAAAAAGTGACAACTTCGGTACACTTTTGGATACTAAACCCTCAACAAAATTCACAGGTTAGCCATTAGAAACTCTAATATAAGTCTGGTATAGCTAAAAATATTAGTTATGACTTAAATATATCAATAGTAGAGTTGGATTCTGTAACACCCGCAAACCTGGGCTAGGAGATTAGCGGGTTTGTGGTACGTGTTTAACTGTTTCATTATGTTTAGATGATTAATTGAATTAATTCTAAGTATGTGATTAATTTTTATGCATGAATGGTATGTGTTATATGTAAGTATGATGAATCGTATGCATGGATGTATATATGAATTGTGTACGTGGGTTGTTTTGATGAGGTGATGCCACCTCTTGATTTCAAGGGGTATACGTGGGGGGTAGTTGTCTAGCCATGCATTAATTCAAAATTGGTAAAGTGTTGTGTATGTTATTGTGTTTTATTCTCTGCCAAGAAACAACCGAAGAAGAAAAAGAAACTGAAGAAACTAGGAATCGGATTTCATAGATATTGTGTTTAAATTCAAGATTCAAGGTTAGTTGTTATTGAAATCATGGTTAAATGTTGTTAGATCGAATTCTGAATAAATTAACATGATTGCATGATGAACCATAGAATCGGTTTTTAAAGAACATAGGTTTTGGGTCGGTTTTTTATGTTCATATGATTAGTATGTTGAAATGGTGTTTTGATGCATGAAATATGTGTTTATGATGTTAAAACATGTTTCTGGAATGATTTGATGAATTCATAAATTCTGGGCTTAAGTTGATATAATGAAGCTCTCGGATTTGATAAGGAAGAAGGTGAATTCCGATTGATTAGAAAACCGATAGTTGGAAAACCGGAAGTTCAAAATCCTAGTTAATGAATCCGTAACATTTAAAATCCGATTGATCGAATCTGGGTACTTGAAATCCGACATTGTTGATAGAATCCAATTGAAGTGAAATCCGAATACTTGGAATTCAATTAAGGAAAATCTGACAGTATGGAATCCATCGGATTCCCAAATCCGATATTAGTAGAATCCGAATCATGGGTTGCGGATTCTTGGAATCCGATTGTTTTGTGGAAATCCGATACTTGTGTTTTGAACTTGTATTTTTTTTATTGTTTGATGTTTGTTTGATGAATGATTTATAAATATATGGATAAGATATATTTATAAGGTTGGGACTGATCTGATTATTGCTGTGTTTACAGGTAATCCTAAGACTCAGTAATATTAGACTTCTGAGCTCGTGCTGAAATTGAGGTGAGTGGACGTTGAACACGGATGGTAAAGATTGCAGTTAATTTGATTGATGTGAAGCATGATTGTGGTTTGAGATTGAATTGATTGAACTGCTGATTGTGATATGAAATGTTGATAACTGCTGCCTGAATATTTGGTCGATACGCACTCTTAGGATGATTTTGAGTTGCGTTGAGAAGTCAGCTATACGTGGACTTGGGCTGGGCTTGTCTTACTGGTTGGTTGAACAGTAGTAGCCTTTCTGTTGCATTTGTTTCTCAGAGGGGAGTTTACTGTGCCAATCTAGTGGAAAGCTAACGGTAAACCTGTGCTTTGGCCGGCATTGGTTGTAGGTTCTGCGCCGAACCGCCTGTCTTCTCTGGATATGTGATTACATGTTTGATGATTGATTGTGAATATTTGCGTTTGTTGCTTTAGCCTCTACTCACTTAGCTTTGTGCTAATTCCCCTCAGTTGATGCTTTGCAGGTTGGTGTTGTAGTTGAAGAAGGAAGAGTTGACCACACTCTGATACTTATTTTGAAAAAAGAGACGAGCCAGTTATATTTTGTAACACCAAACATTTGTAGTTGTGGTTGTCTTTTGAAACAAATGAATGTACATTTGTAATTATTGATTATATGTAATCAAGTGGTTTTAATTAGCTTCCGTAGTGCGTTTAAAAAAAATGGCTTGTGATTTTCCGGTGTTACAGTTTGGTATCAGAGCATAGGTTTGGCGATGCATGCACAGCTAGAGTGTTGCATTCCCAAATCTTGGCTCGTGACAGGTCAAGCTTTCCTTCAGGGGAATTAGGGTGAGTTAGAGTTGTCAGTAGTAGTTAGTATTTTGGATACTAACGGTTTATGCTAATGAGCTATGAGGTGATGTGATTGTAACAGATTATGGCTAATAGAGAGACTCCCATCCTACCTCCTGTGACCCAAGCTGTATCAGAGACTCCAGTAATTGAAGACTTGAGTAATGTAAACCAAGCTGGAACATCTGGGCAAGAGCAAGAGGAAGACCAGAGTGAATATATTTTTAAACTGGAGAATGAGTTGATGGATCTTCGAAATAAAGTCCTAAACATGGAGCAGAGACTAAACCAACCTAAACCAACTCCCGTACCAATTGCGATAACTACACAAGCAACAGTACCACCAGTGTCAGTACCTTTACCACCAATGACACAGATGATGCAACAACCCTTCTTCTATCCATATCCACAACCTGGAGGTTATCCGTTTGCGTTTCCAGGATTTAAACAACCATGCACTTATAAGCAGTTCCTTGATTGCAAACCTTCTGAATACCGGGGGAGTTCTGATCCCAGTATCACTCTGAATTGGCTTAGTGAAATACGCATCGAGAATGTTGAAAGCAGATGCCATGGTCTGGTGGGATTCGATTACCGGCCACTTTACAGAGCAACAGCAGGAGAGCATCACCTGGAGTCAATTTCAGGAGAAACTTTGCGAACAGTAATGTGGTACTTTTGAGATTGCAAGACTAAAGAGAGAATTTATGGAGCTACAGATGACCGGTAATATGACTGTAGATCAACTCATCAGTAAATTCAATGAGAAAATGAGGTTTACCAAACATTGGGTGCCTGATGAAGAATCGAAGATTGCCCATTTTGTGGGGGCACTCCATCCAGATCTCCGTAGCGCCACCAGGTGGGCTACCACCCTATCTCAAGCCTTCATGTTAGCCAAGTCGGCTGAAGGAGATTTGATTGCGAGGAATAAGTTGAGTGGGGAAAGAATTTCCCAGCAGAAATCAAGATTTGAACATTACAACACTCAACAAAGGCAAGGAGAGCAGGGCAGTGGTAACCGTCAAGGCAATCAGAATAGAACAACTACTGCAGGTAGGTCTGCTCAGAGGGTCTGCTCAGAGGGCACCGTGGTGCAACAGATGCAAGTCATATCATCATGGGCAGTGTACGCCCCAGTCCATGAGATGTGTTAAATGTGGTCAGTTTGGCCACGATTTGAAGAATTGCATACTGCCGAGGAGCGTCTGCTGGAATTGTCAGAAAGAGGGGCACCGAGTCTGTGATTGCCCATTGAGTAAGAAAGCTGGAACTGGGTCAGGAGGGAGAGGTGCTGGAGGATCTTCTTCAGCAGGACAGAAAAGAAAGAACCCACCCACTGCTGAAGGCCGGGCATTCAGAATGACAGTAGATGATGCCACTACCACAGACGATGTTATAACTGGTATGTTTTTGATAAACTCTACTCCTGCTAGAGTGTTATTTGATTCAGGGGCAAATCGCTCCTTTGTATCTGTAGAATTCTGTGGTAGGTTGAATGTGCCTTTAACTTAACTAGCTACTGCTTTAGAAATAGAAGTAGCTGATGGTATGATGGTACCGGTCACAACTGTTATGGCTGGAGCCAAGATAGATATAGACAGTATTTGTTTTCCTATTTATTTCCTTGTAATGTTGCTATCTGGATTCGATGTGGTGCTCGGGATGGATTGGCTAAGTTTGAATCAGGCCAGCATCAAGTGTCACAAGAAATTGATTTCATTCCCATTAGCTGATGGCACGAGAGTAGTAGCAAGGGGGAGAAGGCTGGATCTGTAATTCCAATTATCTCGTGTTTGAAAGCTAAAAAGGCGTTGGATAAAGGTTGCGAATCATACTTGGCTTATGTAATTGATGGAAAGAAAGAAAAACAGACAGTGAATGACATCCGGGTGGTAACAGAATACCCAGAAGTGTTTCCAGAAGAATTGCTGGGATTGCCTCCAGTTCGTGAGGTGGAGTTCAAGATAGACCTGATTCCTGGTTCCCGACCAGTGGCAAAAGCACCATACAGGTTAGCACCTTACGAGATTCGGGAAATGATGACACAGATACAAGAGTTGTTAGATAAGGATTTCATCCGTCCAAGTTCATCTCCATGGGGAGCACCGGTACTATTTGTGAAGAAGAAATACGGTACGTTGCGTATGTGTATCGACTACCGTGAGCTGAACAAGAAAACGATAAAGAACAAGTATCCGTTGCCAAGAATAGATGATTTGTTTGATCAACTTCAGGGGGCTTCGTTCTTTTCCAAGTTGATTTGAGATCAGGGTATCATTAGGTGCGAGTTTCTGAGGAAGACGTATCAAAGACGGCTTTTCGTACGCGCTACGGGCACTACGAGTTTTTGGTTATGCCGTTCGGCTTAACCAACGCACCTGCGATTTTCATGCATTTAACGAACAGAGTTTGTCGACCCTTCTTGGATAAGTTTGTGACAGTCTTCATTGACGATATACTGGTATACTCAAAGACAGAAGTGGAGCATGAACAACATTTGAGACAGATTTTGGAAACACTGAAGAAAGAACATCTGTTTGCTAAGTTCTCAAAATGTGAATTCTGGTTTAGAGAGGTACAGTTTTTAGGGCATGTAATTTGTGACAAGGGAGTGAACGTGGATCCATCGAAAGTGGACGCAGTAATGAATTGGAACGCTCCGAAGACACCGTCCGAAATCAAGAGTTTTCTGGGGTTAGCTGGATATTACCGCAGGTTCATTAAAGATTTCTCCAAGATTGCGGGTCCGTTGACAAAGTTGGTTCGAAAGGATGTGAAGTTTGTTTGGGGCAGTGAACAGGATCAAGCTTTTCAGATATTGAAACGGTTGTTATGTCAGGCCCCAATTCTAGCATTGCCAAGTGGCTTAGAGGATTTCATAGTTTATTGTGATGCATCGTTTGCAGGATTAGGTTGTGTACTTATGCAGAGGGATCGGGTGATTGCATATGCTTCAAGACAGTTGAAACCCCATGAGAAGAATTACCCGACACATGACTTGGAGTTGGCAGACGTTGTTTTTGCCCTAAAGGTGTGGAGGCACTATTTGTATGGCACCAAGTGCGTGATTTGCACCGACCATAAGAGCCTACAGTATGTATTTACCCAGAAAGAGTTGAATATGAGACAGAGACGTTGGGTGGAATTGATTAAAGACTATGATTGCGAAATAAGATATCACCCAAGCAAAGCAAACATGGTAGCAGATGCCTTAAGCCGCAAGGGAGCGGGAAGTTCTATCCAGTTTATGCGAATAGAGATTGTATATGATCTAGTGGATAGACTAAAGTCTGCACAGTTGGAGGCTCTGAAGGAAGAAAACTTGAAGGATGACCTGATGAAGAAACGTAAGGATGAACTTGCTAATGACTCACGTGGATTGAAAACATTTAAGACTCGTGTGTGGGTGCCTATGCTTGGAAATTTGAGGAAGTTGATTTTGAAAGAAGTACACAAGTCCAGATTGTCAGTACACCCAGGAAGCACTAAAATGTATAACGATCTGAAAGTGCTTTACTGGTGGCCTACTATGAAAACCGATGTGGCACCATTTGTAGAATCATGCCATATCTGTGCATAGGTGAAGGCGGAGCATCAGAAGCCTTATGGATCTTTAAAGCAATTGGAAATCCCTGAGTGGAAATGGGAACATATATCGATGGATTTCGTAACCAAACTTCCACGAACTCAGAGAAATAATGATATGATTTGGGTGGTTGTGGATTGGCTGACTAAGAGCGCTCACTTTCTGGCTACATGTGAGACGGCTTCTCTGAGTAAGTTGGCTCAACTTTATGTGAACGAGATTGTTGCGAGGCATGGCATGCCATTATCAATAGTATCTGACAGAGACTCCAGATTCGCTTCTAACTTCTGGAGGAGTTTATAGAGGAAATTGGGGACGAGGATGAACCTGAGTACTGCTTATCATCCCCAGACTGATGGTCAGACTGAACGAACCATACAAACACTTGAAGATATGTTGCGAGCTTGTGTAATCGACTATGGTGGATCTTGGGATTCACACCTGACATTGATAGAGTTTGCGTACAATAATTCTTACCACTCCAGTATAGGGATGCCTCCATACGAGATGTTATACGGTCGTCGTTGCCGTACTCCGACATGTTGGTTAGAGGCCGGTGAGAAACAATTTGTAGGGCCTGAGATAGTTCAGATGACAGTTGATAAGGTTGCAATTGCTAGAGAAAAGTTGAAAGCAGCCAGAGATAGGCAGAAAATGTACGCAGATCCGCGTCGTCGCCCAGTTAAGTTTGAGGTGGGAGATTTAGTGTACTTGAAAGTTTCTCCATGGAAGGGTGTGATTCGATTCGGTAAGCACGGGAAGTTAGCTCCCCGTTACATTGGTCCCTTCCGCATACGTCAAGTTGTAAATGATCAGACTGTTACGCTAGATCTTCCAGCAGAGCTTGAGGGAATACTTGATACTTTTAACGTCTGCTATCTGAGAAAATGCAAAGTCGAAGATGAAAACAAAATTCTCCCAGTACAAGAGTTGAAAGTTGATTCTAAGAAGAGGTTGATAGAGGAACCAGTAGAACTGTTAGATCGAAAGATGACCAAGCTCCGAAACAAACAGATACCGATGGTGTTGGTCAAGTGGAAGCACAGTTTAAGTTCCGATTTAACTTGGGAGACTGAATCAGAGATGAAGGATAGATATCCCCATCTATTTGAGCAGGAAAGGATTCCGAGGACGGAATCCTCTTATAGGGGAGAGATTTGTAATACCCGCAAACCTGGGCTAGGATATTAGTGGGTTTGTGGTATGTGTTTAACTGTTTCATTATGTTTAGATGATTAATTGAATTAATTCTAAGTATGTGATTAATTTTTATGCATGAATGGTATGTGTTATATGTATGTATGATGAACCGTATGCATGGATGTATATATGAATTGCGTACGTGGGCTGTTTTGTCGAGGTGATGCCACCTCTTGATTTCAAGGGGTATACGTGGGGGGTAGTTGTCTAGCCATGCATTAATTCAAAATTGGTAAAGTGTTGTGTGTGTTATTATGTTTTATTCTCTGCCAAGAAGCAACCGAAGAAGAAAAAGAAACTGAAGAAACTAGGAATCGGATTTCATAGATATTGTGTTTAAATTCAAGATTCAAGGTTAGTTGTTATTGAAATCATGGTTAAATGTTGTTAGATCGAATTCTGAATAAATTAACATGATTGCATGATGAACCATAGAATCGGTTTTTGAAGAATATAGGTTTTGGGTCGGTTTTTTATGTTCATATGATTAGTATGTTGAAATGGTGTTTTGATGCATGAAATATGTGTTTATGATGTTAAAACATGTTTCTGGAATGATTTGATGAATTCATAAATTCTGGGCTTAAGTTGATATGATGAAGCTCTCGGATTTGGTAAGGAAGAAGGTGAATTCCGATTGATTAGAAAACCGATAGTTTGGAAAACCGGAAGTTCAAAATCCTAGTTATTGAATCCGTAACATTTAAAATCCGATTGATCGAATCCGGGTACTTGAAATCCGACATTGTTGATAGAATCCGATTGAAGTGAAATCCGAATACTTGGAATTCAATTAAGGAAAATCTGACAGTATGGAATCCATCGGATTCCCAAATCCGATATTAGTAGAATCCGAATCATGGGTTGCGGATTCTTGGAATCCGATTGTTTTGTGGAAATCCGATACTTGTGTTTTGAACTTGTATTTTTTTATTGTTTGATGTTTGTTTGATGAATGATTTATAAATATATGGATAAGATATATTTATAAGGTTGGGACTGATCTGATTATTGCTGTGTTTACAGGCAATCCTAAGACTCAGTAATTTGATTGATGTGAAGCATGATTGTGGTTTGAGATTGAATTGCTGATTGTGATATGAAATGTTGATAACTGCTGCCTGAATATTTGGTCGATACGCACTCTTAGGATGATTTTGAGTTGCGTTGAGAAGTCAGCTATACGTGGACTTGGGCTGGGCTTGTCTTACTGGTTGGTTGAATAGTAGTAGCCTTTCTGTTGCATTTGTTGCTCAGAGGGGAGTTTACTTTGCCAATCTAGTGGAAAGCTATCGGTAAACCTGTGCTTTGGCCAGCATTGGTTGTAGGTTCTGCGCCGAACCGCCTGTCTTCTCTGGATATGTGATTACATGTTTGATGATTGATTGTGAATGTTTGCGTTTGTTGCTTTAGCCTCTACTCACTTAGCTTTGTGCTAATTCCCCTCAGTTGATGCTTTGCAGGTTGGTGTTGTAGTTGAAGAAGAAAGAGTTGACCACACTCTGATACTTATTTTGAAAAAAGAGACGAGCCAGTTATATTTTGTAACACCAAACATTTGTAGTTGTGGTTGTCTTTTGAAACAAATGAATTTACATTTGTAATTATTGATTATATGTAATCAAGTGGTTTTAATTAGCTTCCGCAGTGCGTTTTAAAAAAAATGGCTTGTGATTTTCCGGTGTTACAGATTCCCTAGAAATTCCGTTTATGTACTTAAAATCTTCACTAACTCGTAAAACTGATTTATTAAAAGTCAAGTGTTATAAATCATATACAATAATAATAATAATAATAATAATAATAATAATAATAGTAATAATAATAATAAACATAATAATAATAATGTACATCATAATAATTATAGATAAGTTAAAAAAAATAAAACTTATATAAAAACTTATAAAAGTGATTAAAACCCTATTAAATATAAGTTTTAATCGAATAACCAATTTATACAAATTTTATCCTACACTTTTTATACACAATAATTAAAAAAAAATTAAAACCTCCCTTCTTGCCACTTCACCTACTTGCCATTTGAACTTCTCTTTGCTCTATGTAAGCACCACCTTCCTCTTCACTTCACACTTTTACAACTACTCTCTACCTTCATTTTCTACTCCTTCTTTCTCCCTTACTACCTCAAGAAATCAGATTTAAATCCATCAAAAACTTAGGTTTTTGAATATCAAAATATAGATCAAAGAGGAAAAACTTGGTAAGATGTTTGTACATCAAGATCTCTCTACTCTTCTATCTTTCTTCTTTATTTTTTTCTTAGATTCCCTTTGTTTTTCATCTTATTTCTTGAAGAACTAAGAATGCACGAGTAATCATGCACTTAGATGGTAGATTTTACACCAAAGACATGAAAATGTTCAAAAATGGTGAAAATCCATGATCCATACAACTAAAAACTCAAGAAAATAAGAACTTTGATTATGCATGTGTTATCATCCTACCAATGTTGTAAGGAACACATGAAAATGTGTTATCATCCTACTATTGTTGTAAGGAACACATTGATTTTCTATTTTTATGTTTATAATAGATGATTAATCATAAATTATAAGTTATATTAAAGTAATGACCAAAAAAACCTAAGAAATCTAACAATTTGTAAGATTTTGATCTGGAACTCCTCTCTTGTTTTCGTTATATCTGGAGTTCTAGGTATCAAAATCGTTTGATTCTTTTTGCTAACCTTAGTTTTAAGTGTTATCTTTCATTTGAATCTGGATTCACTAGTTTTCATGAAGGTTTGATCCTTCAAATGTATTTTATCCGACACATATGTTGAAACGGGAAATCTGGCAGATTAAAATGGGTACACTTTAAACATGTATAACTTGGCCATTCTTGGGTCAAAATATGCATAGTTTTTTTTAAAGTTCAATCCTTGAGTTGTGGATATTTTCCCTTTTGAATCATGTAAAATGAGGTCGTATGAGCCACAAACATCCTTTTTAGTAACGGCGTGTCATCCAGACACCGATCAGTGAACACTTTATATATTTTTAATTATTAAAAGTATTAAATATAGATTATAAATTCCTATATTTTTACTGAGTATTCTATAAGCATGAATTGAGGTTATGTTAAAATATTAAGCCTTAATATGATTTCTAGAATACAGCTTATAATTTTTAAAGTTTAATTTAAAAGTATATAAATTTCAGTAAACATTTATAACATCGAGAAAATAGGGGAAAAACCTTTTAAAACTTAATTAATAACCAATAATTGGTAATAATTGTAACACCGGCTTTGCATATACCAGATTTTTTGCAAAAATTTGTGTTTTTAAACAAACGTGAACTTAATCACGATTAAATATCATTAAGCAGTGGAAATATTTACAATAAACTTGTATCAGTATTTGGTGTTACTCTATAATACAACCGACCATAATGTACATAATTACATCACAAGTGTTCCACCAAAAATATCCAGTAGGAGGGGACCCAGCTCACCAGGAAAGCTAATTTCAATATGTAAAAGCAGTTAACATAGAACCGTTAGCTACACTTAGCTAGTGAACACAAACTTAGCATAAGCATCACTAGAGTAAGTCATGCATATCAGGAAATAAGCAAACAATGTTATCCTATCTCATTGCGGTGTGCTAACACGATCAGTATAAGTTGTTTCTTGCAGGATAGCTAGTCCCACTCAACACCAATACACCGGGGGATCACACGACCATCCGCGCTGGTGGGGGAGCATAAAGCAGTCCACTAAGCATCGTTTACGGAACCAGAGGCTCCTTAGGCAACTCAGTTACAACCGGCTGATTACCCCTCATGATATAAGGCACAGCGGTTCTGCAGAACCTATGATTCGGAATATTGCCTCGAATCACCGTTGAATCATGAATCTCCTGATCAAGGGTCCCTGGGATCCAGCTATCCGGCTGATCTTAACCATGCTTGAAGATGTTCGCGAACTTTTCACATACGCATACTGATCCAATCTGGATCATTCACTTAGCATGCACATTCAATTACTTCTTTTAGCATGCATTTATATTCATTTACTTCAGTATGGGTCCAATATGGATCCCTAGCATACATATCACTAAAATTTCATTTAACCGATTCATTCAGAATCAGTATCATGCATATCATTCATTCAACTAGGCGGTTTCAGTTCTGGATTCCGCACTTAACTTACATATGACGAGTAATTAGCATGGCATTGTGCATTAAGTAGCATGGCAATTCTCATTCATTTACTTATAAGCACAAGTGCACTTAAAACACTTAGCACATAAATCTTCCTCTACTGAGGCTTTTGGAAGTCGGTACTCACCTGAGTGGCTTAAAACATATAGTTATTTTATTTCTGCCTTGTCTAGAGTGTTAAGTTCACCTAGAACATTAGGGATTACATTTATTATCTTTACATACAAAGAATAGCTTAAAATCAACAAAGGAAATCCCAAAATCCGGATCCCATACAAATCCGACAAACTGTCGTATTTTGGGAAATCTGACACAACTGTCGGATTACATGAAATCCGACATTTCGAGGAAATCCGGTACTTTGTGAAATCCGACACTTTATCGGATTTCAACACTTTATTACCTTATGGACTTGGTAATATAATGGAATCCGATACTCTATCGGAATCTGATACTTAGGAGAAATCCGACACTCGGGTTGCAACACTTAAAAATACTTGTGAACTTTGACACGCAATTGGAATCCGACCTTCAATCAGAATCCGGTACATTTATCGGAATCCGATACTTTTGTTGGAATCCGACAATTACAACAGAATCCGACATTCTATCGGATTTGACTTGCGGATTTGAATGTGAACTTAGGAAATCGATATTCCATCGGACTTAGATCATATGCGGATTCCGACACATTGATGTCTCGGAATCCGACACTATCGGATTTGGGCAACTTGAGGATTCCGACACATTCAAGTCTCGGAAGCCGATAACTTCATGCTGGAACTCCGCCAACTTCATCTTGGCTTATTTCCAGAATTCATTCTTGTTTGTTTTGACATTTATACATTCTGAAAACACTTATTTTCATTAGTATGGTTCAAAAAACACATCAAACACAAACAATAACACCAAACAATCAAAACCCACTTGCAAATTAAGCTTTGAATGTTCTAAGTGGTTTTGCAAGGATTTGAGTATTTAATCATGTTTAAAAGATAAAAACAGTTTCACATATGTTAAATCTTAACAACAAACAAGTGCTTACCTTTGTTTGAATTCAAAACCAACAAATCTTTGGCTTCAAGAAATTCCGAGAGAGAGACGAGAGAAATCCGAGAGGCAGAAAGGTGTGTGTGTTTTCTTCTTAACTTGGCACTTTGACTAAGTTTGACTTTGCAAACATATATATATGAAAACATATCCAGAGGCGGTTGCCTCTGGATTACTTTTATTTTTAATTTCTTTTATTTTCTAATATATATACACATATACACAAAACACATAAACACATTAAGCACATATAAATACAAATAATTCTCTTCTTATTAATGTAATTAACTTAGACTTCGTACATTACTTACTAACTTAAATACACTTATACACGATTAACAGTTAGGCCCAAATCGAGGATGTTACAAATCTACCCCCTTAAGAAGATTTCGTCCTCGGAATCTACACAGTGATAAATAGGTGAGGGTATCTTGTCTTCATCTCGTCCTCGACTTCCCACGTTAGGTTCGGACCTAAACTGTGTTTCCACTTAACAAGAACCAGCTTGATCATCTTCTTTCGTAGCTTCTTGACCTTCATGTCAACAATTTCAACAGGTTCTTCTACGAGTCGCTTAGAAGAGTCAACCTTCAGTTCTTGTAACGGAACAATCTGCTCCTCTTCAACGTTGCACTTTGGCAGCTCAAGAGTTACCGTCTGATCATTGACTTTATGCACGATCTTGAATGGGCCTAGGAAACGTGGACTTAGCTTCCCTTTGCGCCCAAAACGAATAACGCCCTTCCAAGGGGAAACCTTCAAGAATACACGATCCCCGACATCGAATGTAGCAGGACGATGCTTAGGATCCGCATACATCTTTTGTTGGTTATGGGCCGCTTTAAGTTTTTCTAGAGCTACATTCACTTTATCAGCAGTTATCTAGACAATCTCAGGTCCAGCAAACTATTTCTCTCCGGGCTCCAACCATCAAGTCGGAGTGCGACATCGTCTCCCGTAGAGCATTTTGTATGGTGGCATTCCAATGCTGGAATGATACGAATTATTATAAGCAAATTCAATCAATGGGAGATGAGAATCCCATGATCCACCGTTTTCAAGTACACACGCCCGAAGAATGTCTTCAAGAGTCTGAATCGTTCGTTCTGATTGGCCATCGGTCTGCGGGTGATAGGCAGTGCTCAGATGCACACGAGTGCCTAACTCACGTTGCAAAATTTGGCAGAAATTAGATACAAATCTGGAGTCACGATCAGAAACAATTGAGCAAGGAAGACCGTGACGTGATACTATCTCATCAATGTAAAGTTGTGCCAAACGAGTCAACGAATCCGACTCGTTGGTTGCCAAGAAATGAGCACTTTTAGTCAGTCGGTCAACAATGACCCAAATCATATCATGCCCTCTGGAAGTCCTTGGCAGCTTTGTCACGAAATCCATCGTGATGTGATCCCATTTCCACTCCGGAATGTCAAGCTGTTGCAAATTGCCATAAGGCCTTTGATGCTCTGTCTTGACTTGGGCACATATTTGGCATTTTTCCACGAATGAAGCAACGTCTTTCTTCAGAGTGGGCCACCAATACAACCTTTTGAGGTCGTTGTACATCTTGGTGGTACCCGGATGGATAGACAACTTAGACTTGTGAGCTTCTTGTAGAATCAGCTCACAATTACCTCCAAGAAGAGGCACCCAAATTCTTGATTGAAAAGTCTTCAATCCATGATTATCTTCACCCAGCTGGTCTTTCAACCTTTTCATTGTTTCAGATTTCAGATTGTCATCTTGCAAAGCTAACTACTGGGCGTCTTTTAACTTTGCAATCAAATCTGATACAACAGTAAGCTTCATGAACTTTGCCTCTGCTGCTGGCCCCTTACGGCTCAAAGCATCCGCTACTATGTTGGCTTTACCCGGGTGGTAGCGAATCTCACAGTCGTAGTCTTTGATTAACTCCAACCAACGGCGCTGCCGCATGTTGAGTTCTTTCTGAGTAAAGACATACTGCAAGCTTTTGTGATCAGTACATATCACACACTTAGTGCCATAAAGGTAGTGCCTCCATAATTTCAGTGCGAAGACAACAGCAGCAAGTTCGAGATCGTTAGCTGGGTAGTTCCTTTCGTGAGATTTCAGTTGTCGAGAGGCATAAGCAATTACTTTATCTCTCTGCTTAAGGACACAACCCAAACCCGCATAAGAGGCATCACAATAGACTACGAAGTCCTCCGAACCCTCCGGTAAAGCAAGAATCAGAGCTTCGCACAATAACCGCTTTAAGGTCTGGAATGCTTCTTCTTGAGCTTCCAACCAGATAAATGCAACATCCTTACGGGTCAGCTTAGTCAACAGACCCGCAAGTTTAGAAAAGTTGTGAATGAATATCCGATAGTAGCCGGCCAAGCCAAGGAAACTTTTTATTTCAGAGGGAGTTCGAGGAACCTCCCAATTCATCACCGCTTCCACCTTAGCCGGATCTACTTTAACGCCTTCTTGACATATGACATGGCCAAGGAAATGTACTTCCCTAAGCCAGAATTCACATTTAGAGAACTTGGTGTACAACTGTTCTCGTTTAAGAGTTTTGAGAACCTGACGAAGATGAAGCTCGTGATCAGCCTCAGTCTTCGAGTAGACAAGAATGTCGTCAATGAAAACAATCACGGATTTATCAAGAAAGGGACGACAGACCCGATTCATTAAATCCATGAATATGGCATGAGCATTGGTTAAGCCGAATTACATAACCAAGAATTCATAATGACCGTAACGAGTCCGAAAAGCCGTCTTCGGAATGTCTTCTTCGTGGACTCGTACTTGATGATACCCCAAACGGAGATCAATCTTCGAGAAATACGTAGCTCCCTGCAACTGATCAAAGAGATCGTCGATTCGTGGGAGAGGATACTTATTCTTTACAGTTCGCTTATTCAGATCCCGGTAATCGATACACATCCTCATGGTTCCATCCTTCTTTTTGACAAATAAGACAGGAGCTCCCCAAGGTGAGGAACTTGGACGAATGAAACCCTTTTCAAGTAACTCCTGGATTTGAGTCATCCTCTCGTGGATTTCAGAAGGAGTGAGACGATAGGGAGATCTAGCTACAGGTGTAGCTCGAGGAATTAGTTCAATCTTATATTCGACATCTCTTACCGGAGGTAAACCCGGTAATTCATCCGGAAAGACTTCAGGGAATTCAGATTCTACCCTAATATCTCGAACTGGTCGCTTTTCCATCGTAGCATCAATAACATATGCCAGGAAAGAATCACAACCTTTGGAAATGGACTTTTGTGCTTTAATGACGGAGATAACAGGAATATCAGACTCCTGTCGTTCTCCTCGGGAAACTGCATATGATCCATCAGCAAGAGGGATCTTAATCATCTTCTTGGAACAGAAAATCTCAGCATCACGCTTGCCAAGCCAATCCATTCCAGTCACGACATCGAATTCCACAATAGGCATAATAAAGAATGAGATAGGGATACTACTCCCATCAGTATAAATAACGTCAATAGGGACTTTCTCGGTAACCGAGACTACTTTGCCGTCAGCAACTTCTACATTAAGAGGCTCGTCTAAAGGCACAACAGGTAACTGGAGTCTTTTACGACAAGCAACAGAAACAAAAGAATATTTTGCTCCTGAATTAAATAGTACACTGGCAGGAATATAATTGATAAGAAATATACCAGTGACGACATCACCTGCAGCCTTTGCCTCATCTGCAGTCATCTGAAATGCCCGCCCTTTGGCATGAGGGACATTATCTTTCTTCTGCCCTCCAGAAGACCCAGCTGCTCCGGAGCTTTGTCGGTCAAGGCACTCCACCATCGTGTGACCGGGTTTGTGACACCGGTAACAGACATCTTCTTTGTATCGGCACTCATTCACCGAGTGCCCTCTTTGCCCACACCTGCTGCACCTCCTGGTTGCTGCAGAGCATTCTACAGAATGATAGGTACGGCATGAAGAACACCAAGGATCATTAGGTCTTGGTTTCTTGGAAGATTCAGTCTTTCCACCTCCAGAAGATTGCCCTTTGGAAGAGCCCGATTTGAGAGATGGTTGAAACTTTCTTGTACTACTCCCACTGGCAAATTCACCCCGACACTATATACGATCCCCTTCCATTTTTCCGGCCACTTGGAACGCCTGATCTAGTGTTGGAGCTGCCCGCACATGGGCACGAAATTCCAGTGGCAGATTCGCCACAAACCTTCTTATTTTGGTGACTTCATCTGGAATCAGGTGTGGAACAAACCTCATCTTATCAGTAAATGAGGTGATGTGTTCTTCAATCGGGTTATCTCCCTTCCGGAGATCTGAAATTCCCGTTCCCTTCTCTCCATATCATATTCGGTGCAGTACTTCTGTAGCACCTTTTCAGAAAATTTCTCCCAAGAGAGAGCACTTAGTACCTCTTTACTGATAGAGGCCTTCACAGTATCCCACCAGAAAATAGCATGACTCTTTAACATACGTACCGCGTATTTCACCTGGTACTCTGGCTCGCACTCGCAGGACTCAAAAGTTTGCTCCATTTCAAGGAGCCGTTGGATAGTGACAGTGGGGTTATCACTCCCCTCAAAATTCGGTGGCTTGCACTACAAGAACTTTTTATAAGAGCAAGTCTTGCGTGGTTTGCTGAGAGTAGACTGTAACAAGAGCTCTTTAGCAAGACAGAGCTCTTCCTCCAGACACTTTATATACGCGAGTTGGTCTGGATCAGGTCTTTCACCTCCAACATTATGCTGGGAGCGTTGATCTTCAGATTGATGAGGCATGTGAGAAGCCTCATCCTCCATTTCCTTGAGTGCTTGCTCAGTATTTCCTCTATCTGCCGACATCTTTACTTAACTCTTCTATATAACACAGAAGAGTAATTAATACTTAATCATACTTGCTCATCATATCTGACAAGCTATATCATAGCAAGTAATAATCATACAACTCTCATACTCAACCCCCCATAAGGAACACTTATTATGGTCGGGCCCAAGTTTGAGATTGAATACTCTTGTGTTTTTCCCGAATATAAATAAAACTAACTATGATTAAAATCAAAGTGCGGAAATAGTTTTAAAGCAACGAACACACGAAAGTTTTCAAAGTAGGATTATATTAATAACCAAACTTCAAAGAGTGCACAAGAATAAACTTGAGCACCGAGTACAAACTAAATCAAAAACAAACTTGAATGCAAATTAGCGAACAAACGTTTAACCTTTTCTCGTTAATCGAGCAGGTATTTATAGACTAAGTAAACTAATCCTGACCATCTAATTTACTTACACGTGTACCGTTCTACACTTAATTAGGAACAGAAAACAAGATTGCCGTTTCGAGCTCCTTCAGAATGCGCAGATCGTGCACTTTACATAACAGGAAGATCCTGGTTATCAGATGTATCTTCAGTTAAAAAGTCCCTTGATGACTAAAGACAAACTTCAGCTGACGTTCCCTTCAGAACTAATCTTCAGATGAACTACGGGCTTCTTTCTTCAAATGTCGTTAGAATAGTTTACAACAGAATGATATCTTACACCTTCGGTCGCTTTCTTCGAAAGCTTCTTCAGGAATGGAATATATACAAATAAAAGGACTAACATCTTGCAAGTACCCAACTCACTCAAACTTAGGCTCTGATACCTACTTGTAACACCGGCTTTGCATATACCAGATTTTTAGCAAAAATTTGCGTTTTTAAACAAAGGTGAACTTAATCACGATTAAATATCATTAAGCAGCAGAAATATTTACAATAAACTTGTATCTAGTGTTACTCTATAATACAACCGACCATAATGTACATAATTACATCATAAGTGTTCCACCAAAAATATCCAGCAGGAGGGACCCAGCTCACCAGGCAAGCTAATTTCAATATGCAAAAGCAGTTAACATGGCACCGTTAGCTACACTTAGCTAGTGAGCACAAACTTAGCATAAGCATCACTAGAGTAAGTCATGCATATCAGGAAATAAGCATACAATACTATCCTATCACATTGCGGTGTGCTGACACGATCGGTATAAGTTGTTTCTTGCAGGATAGCTAGTCTCACTCAACACCAGTACACCAAGGGATCAGACACGACCATCCGCGCTAGTGGGGGAGCATAAAGCAGTCCACCAAGCATCATTTACAGAACCAGAGGCTCCTTAGGCAACTCAGCTACAACCGGCTTATTACCCTCATGATATAAGGCACGGCGATTCTGCAGAACCTATGATTCGGAATGTTACCTCGAATCACCATTAAATCCCGAATCTCCTGATCAAGGGTCCCTGGGATCCAGCTATCCGGCTGACCTTAACCATGCTTGAAGATGTTCGCGAACTTTTCACATACACATACTGATCCAATCTGGATCATTCACTTAGCATGCACATTCAATTACTTCTTTTAGCATGCATTTATATTCATTTAATTCAGTATGGGTCCAATCTGGATCCCTAGCATACATATAATTAAACTTTCATTTCACTGATTCATTCAGAATCAGTATCATGCATAGCATTCATTCAACTAGGCGGTTCCAGTTCTGGATTCCGCTAGCATGCACTTAACTTACATATGACGAGTAATTAGCATGACATTGTGCATTAAGTAGCATGGAAATTCTAATTCATTTACTTATAAGCACAAGTTCACTTAAAACACTTAGCACATAAATCTTCCTCTACTGAGGCTTATGGAAGTCGGTACTCACCTGAGTGGCTTAAAACAGATAGTTATTTTATTTCTGCCTTGTCTAGGGTGTTAAGTTCACCTAGAACATTAGGGCTTACATTAATTATCTTTACATACAAAAAATAGCTTAAAATCAACAAAGGAAATCCCAAAATCCGGATCCCATACAAATCCGACAAACTGTCGGATTCTGGGAAATCCGACACAACTGTCGGATTACATGAAATCCGACATTTTGAGGAAATCCTGTACTTTGTGAAATCTGACACTTTATCGGATTTCAATACTTAGTTACCTTATGGACTTGGTAATATAATGGAATCCGATACTCTATCGGAATCCGATACTTAGGAGAAATCCGACACTTTGTAAATCCGACACTCGGGTTGCAACACTTAAAAATACTTGTGAATTTTGACACGCAATTGGAATCCGACCTTCAATCGGAATCCGATACTTTTTTTGGAATCCGACAATTACAACAGAATCCGACATTCTATCGGATTTGACTTGCGGATTTGAATGTGAACTTAGGAAATCGATATTCCATCGGACTTAGATCATATGCGGATTCCGACACATTGAAGTATCGGAATCCGACACTTTCGGATTTGGGCAACTTGTGGATTCCGACACATTCAAGTCTCGGAATCCGATAACTTCATGCTGGAAATCGGCCAACTTCATCTTCGCTTATTTCCAGAATTCGTTCTTGTTTGTTTTGACATTTATACATTTTGAAAACACTTACTTTCATTAGTATGGTTCAAAAAACACATCAAACCCAAACAATAACGCCAAACAACCAAAACCCACTTGCAAAATAAGCTTTGAATGTTCTAAGTTGTGTTTTGCAAGGATTTGAGTATTTAATCATGTTTTAAACATAAAAACAGTTTCACATATGTTAAATCTTAACAACAAACAAGTTCTTACCTTTGTTTGAATTCAAAACCAACAAATCTTCGGCTTCAAGAAATTCCGAGAGAGAGACGAGAGAAATCCGAGAGGCAGAAAGGTGTGTGTGTTTTCTTCTTAACCTGGCACTTTGACCAAGTTTGACTTTGCAAACATATATATATATATATATCTATATATATATATATATATATATATATATGAAAACATATCCAGAGGCGGTTGCCTCTGGATTACTTTTCTTTCTTTTACTTTCTTTTATTTTCTAATATATATACACATATACACAAAACACATAAACACATTAAGCACATATACATACAAATAATTTTGTTCTTATTAATTTAATTAACTTACAACTTAGACTTCGTACATTACTTACTAACTTAAATACACTTATACACGATTAACAGTTAGGCCCAAATCGAGGATGTTATAATAATCACTAACTAATAACTAAAATACTAAATATAATAGAGTTATATATTTCTTATATTAGGAAATGAGGTTTGGTAGAATCAAGAAACCACGTACAAACCTAACACGTTACCATACCGAGTGAGTATCATAGCCCATTTTTACCGTACTTATTATTTATTTTTGGGTGAAAAGCATAATACAAATTTTTATATGGTTGTTCTATGAAAATGTATGATTTATATAATTTAGCACTTGTTTGTACTTGTATATACAATGCCTGAGTTTAAAAGTGTAAGTCCGGATTGTGATATTTAATTGTTACACTACCATTAACCCGATTGAGGGCCTATAGTTTTGTGGATAGCGCTATAGGGGTAGGGATGCCCCCACTTAGGGTTGACGAACCTTAGGTGTACATTACTGAAGAAAATACTTGGAACGAATTCATAAATTTTTTAGGCATCGTTGTCTGAATGGTTTGGTAGGGGCTCATGGAGGATATTGCTAAAGTACTTAACATTTGTGCTTAAAGTGGAGAACAACTTGAAATATCTTGCACACTTGGTGACAATATTTCACCTTAGAAGAAATATCTTTGCATTAAAAATTTATTTTCTTGCATATAAAAACCTATAATCTCACCAACTATTTTTAGTTGACGCTCGTTCTTAAATTATGCTTTTCAGGTAATAACAAGTAAGAGTTTGGCATGGGTGCATCTTGTGTGGCGTCAACATCACGAATATCATTTTACTCATGTCATATGTTGTTTTAAACTCATTTAATTTTGGGAAAGTTGTTGTAACCAATATTACTTATGTTTTGGTTTAACATTCATTCATTATTATGGTTGGTAATTATCTACTATCTTATGCGATGAAACCTTGTGCTGTGACACCTCGTGTTTCCGCTTTAGCGAGGTGTGACAGATTTGGTATCAGAGCCTAAGGTTATAGAGAATACCGGTTTTCCTAAATGGAAAACACAATCTATAACCAAAGGTTTATAAAAATGATTTTCAAAATAATTTGGTTTGAAATGCATTAAGTGTAATGATAATATAATTAAGCTAAGTAACACATTGTTATACCTCAATTAGACAAAGCTTGATCACCTATGTCTAATTTAGCTATGTACAATATGGGACTTAGGTTAGTTATAATAAAAATATACTTAGAAACATTTTTCATTTATTTTCTTTCTGGAGCACGATTATTGTGTGTGTGCATAAGCATGGCATATCATAAGTACTTGCATATATTAGCACACTTAGTAACCAATTTTATATGTATCGCAGTCTGTAATGTCATCATTAGGTTGACGCACTAAGAGTACATATTCTTTACCCATGGAGGTTAGAATAGAAACTTAGTGGGAGAGTCCCCGAGTTTCACGACCTAGTGTATTATCAACACCGACTTCCCGTGGAGCATGTGTTAGGCTCGCAGGTAGGAAAAGAGTCCCCTTACCAACGAGAGTGACCTCGTGACCTTTTCACTAGGAGAGAGAGAACTGCAGATTTAGGGAGCACATAGAGGCACCCTAAGTAGTAACGGGAACCCCCGTAAGGACATTAAGGGTGACCCCCAAAGAGGGAAGGTGGGTACAAAGCATAACACTAGAACTGAGTATTCATCATACTAGGTTAGACCACCGGCACCATGTCCTATGTAATTTTCTATGCTCTCGGAGTCGCAACACCGTGAAGCGTTAAGAGCTGTGGGGACCACCATTGCAACAAGGTGGGCCGTGTAGATGATGTAATTATATATGTGCTTGGGAGGATTTTTTTATAATGATGGTGAGATTGCTAGTGAGTATGATGGTGCGTTAGGGTTGCTTTTAAAGAGGTTGAATTAGTGAAGGATTTGGAGTTTCTTTTGATTATTAAACTAGGTGGTTTATTTTGATGGTTTGTTAATCATTAATCACTTGATGTCTTTTGGAAAATCATTTTGGTACTTTTGGGAACTATATGATTGAACAAGTGTTGTTTAAATCACATTATGAAATGTATGATTTTAAAATTTTACATGCATTGCTATATGTTTGAACGAGATTGTTAGTTGTTAGACCTTATATCTTAGGATCACCATAACCTAGCTAAGTAAAATTTGTACAAAGGAAAGACCCGAATGTGATTACTAGTATGTTTCTTCTGAATAATTATCACGCATCAGTGCTACTTGACTCCGGAACGGATAGAAGCTTCGTGTTACTAGTATTTAGGCCAAAGCTCAATCTAAAGTCTCAAAAATTGAAAGACGCCTATATCATTGAATTTGCTAATGGAGAAGAAGTCAAGACTAAGGATATAATTACACTATACCTTGAACCTAGCTAATAAATACTTTAGCATAGACCTTATTCTAATCGGATTAGGAAGCTTTAATGTAGTTGTAGGCATGGATTAATTATCAAGAAATCAAGCTGAAATATGTTGTTATAAAAAGATCATCCGAATCCAACTAACAAAGGGTGAAACAGTTATGCATGGGGAAGACTGCGAAGAACGTCAAGGTGGTATCATGCATGAATGCGAGAATACCTAAGAAAAGACAATATCGCATTCTTAGCTCATGTTGCTGACAAGGAGGTTGAAGAAAAGCACATTTAGGATTCTCCAACCGTTTGAGATTTTCCCAAGGTATTCAAGATGAACTACCTAGATTACCTCCAATTAGACAAGTTGAATTTGGCATTGATTTAATCTCTAGAGCCGCACCTGTAGCAAAGGCACCATATAGGTTAG
Organism: Dittrichia graveolens; assembly: GCA_038502395.1. Taxonomy (NCBI): domain Eukaryota; kingdom Viridiplantae; phylum Streptophyta; class Magnoliopsida; order Asterales; family Asteraceae; genus Dittrichia; species Dittrichia graveolens. The sequence goes on along the minus strand of JARJIL010000007.1, from coordinate 53,593,927 downwards.
CCCCGTTGGAAATGCAGGAATTGCTTGCTCATCTTCAAGAGCTACTCGACAAAGGAATTATTCGACCAAGTACCTCACCATGGGGAGCCCTAGTCCGGTTCGTTAAAAAGAAAGATGGATTGCTACGAATGTACATCGTCTATAGGGAACTCAACATATTGACCATAAAAAATCAATACCCTCTTCCTCGAATCGATGACCTTTTTTATCAACTTCAAGGTGATACCTATTTTTCTAAAAATACAATCTGGATATCATCAATTAAGAGTCTGTGAAGAGGACGTGCCCAAAACTACGTTTAGAACACGTTACGATCACTATGATTTATAGTTATGCCCTTTGGATTGACAAACGCACCCATTGTCTTCATGGACATAATGAACCGAGTATGCAGACTATACTTAGATAAGTTGTGATTGTGTTTGTTGATGATATACTCATTTACATGCGACACAAGAGCAACCATGAAAAGCATTTAAGGTTGATACTTAAGTTACTTAAGGATCAGAAGTTGTATGCAAAAATTTCTAAATTCAAATTCTGGATATGGGAATTACATTTTCTAGGCCATGTAATTAATGAGAAGGGAATTCATGTTGACCCAACAAAGTTTGAAGCCATAAAGAAATATGAACCCCAGATATCCCGACTGAAATTGTAAATTTCTCGGTTTAGCACGTTAATTTATAGCAAATTTCTCAAAATTTGCTCAACCACTCGCGGCATTAACTCAAGAGGATAAGAAGTTTGTTTGGTGAGATAAAAAAAAGAAACGTTTTCTACGCTTAAGGATAAGTTATGCAATGCACCAATTTTGGCATTACCCAAAGGAACAGATAACTTCGTGGTATATTGCGATTCGTCACACCAAGGCTTGGGTTGTGTGTTGTTGCAAAAAAGAGAAAGTCATTGATATGAATCGAGACAGTTCAAAGTGCATGAGAAGAAATTTACTACCCACAACTTAGAGTTAGGAGCGTAGTATTTGCCCCTAAAAAATGGAGATATTACCTTTATAGTACTAAGTGAGGTATTTATACAAACCAGAAGAGTCTTCTGCTCGATATGAGATAGAGAAGATGAGTGGAATTGCTTAGTGACTACGATTGTGAAATAAAATACCATACTAGCAAGGCCAACATGGTCGCTAATGCTCTAAGTAGGAACAAAAGAGTGAATTCATCTAGGGTACAAGCTTTAGGAGCAATCATTCAGACAAGCCTAAAGGAAAGAATACTTGAAGGTAAAAAAGAAGCATCAAAGACGGAAAATTTTAAAGAAGGAGACCCTATATCACTTGGAGCGATGATTCAAAACAGGGCCAGATGGAGTGCACCACTTTGAAAACGGAATTTGGATACCTAAGTTTAATAACCTTTAATCAACAAATTTAGACGAGGCTTATAAATCTAGGTATTCAATCCACCCGGGAGCCGAAAAAATGTACAAGGATCTCAAGGAATACTATTGGTAGGCATGGAATAAAGAAAGACATCGCCTTGTTCGTGGGAAATGTTTAACTTGCGCAAGGGTTAAGGCAGAACATCAGAAGACATCCGGTTTGTTGCAGCAGCCAGAAAATCCATAATCGAATGTGAACATATAACCATGGATTTCGTAACTAAATTACCCCGATCTGCAAAAGGGTACGATTCCATTTTGATTATAGTAGATCGACTCACGAATCGGCACATTTCCTTCCTATACGGGAAAGATTACAAAATGGAAAAGCTGACTCAGATTTATATTAACGAAGTTGTTACCCGACACGGAGTACCAATTTCAATAATATCTGATAGAGATAGTCGGTTCATATCCCGATTTTGGCAATCGTCTCAAAAGGCGTTAGGTACGCAAGTAAACCTGAGCAACACCTACCACCCTCAAACGGATGGGCGGTCGGAGAGAACAATTTACACACTAGAAGACATGTTGTGTGCACGCGTAATAAATTTTGGTGGAACTTGAGATTCACATCTACTATTAGTTAAGTTTTCTTAGAATAATAGGTCTCACACTAGCATCCAGTGTGCACCATAGGAAGTCTTGTAAGGGCGTAAATGTAGATCCCCACTCAATTTATTGGAAATTGGCGATAGGAAATTGACTAGACCTGATATCATGCAAGAGACCACTGACAAGATCAGAATTACGAAGGATAGGCTTAAGACTGCCCGAGATCGTTAGAAAATTTACGCTAATAATCGCCGTAAGCCTTTAGAGTTCCAAGTGGGCGATAAAAGTGCTTCTAAAGGTATTGTCGTGGAAGGGAATAGTACATTTTAGGAAGACAGGAAAACTATATCCCAGATTCATTAGACCATTTGAGATAACTAGAAGAATTAGGCGAGTGGCGTATATGCTTAAATTGCCACAAGAACTAAATGACATACACGATACCTTCCATGTGTCAAATCTAAAGAAATTATTAGTTGATGAAACTCTAGTACTACCCCTAAAAGTATGTTCACATAGATGATCGGTTAAATTTCGTACAGGAACCAATTGAAATTCTTGACCGTAAGGTCAAACAGTTTAGAAAAAGTAAGATTCCAATTATAAAAGTTCGATGGAACTCAAGGCACAGACTTGAATACACTTGGGAACGAGAGGATTATATGAAACTCAAATATCCAAACCTCTTTGCCAAAAGGCAAGTCTAAGACGTCAACGATTAATTTCGGGACGAAATTCTTTTAATCAGGGGAGACTGTGACAACCATCAACAAAATTCAAAGATTAGCCATTAGAAACTCTAATATAAATCTGGTATAGCTAAAAATATTAGTTATGATTTAAATATATCAATAGTAGTCTTGGATTCCCTAGAAATTCCGTCTATGTACTTAAAATCTTCACTAACTCGTAAAACTGATTTATTAAAAGCCAAGATTTATAAATCGTATACAATAATGATAATAATAATAATAATAATAATAATAATAATAATAATAATAATAACAACAACAACAATAATAATAATAATAATAAAAAGAGTAAATTACTGATTTGGTCCCTGTGGTTTGTTAAAAGTCACTGATTTGATCCTTTACATCCAAAAATTACTAAGATGGTCCTTGAATTTAGCAATTTGTCACAATGTTGATCCTTCAATTTAACGGCATCTAAATTAACCGTTAACTTGTCTTTTAGTAAGGGTATTATAGTTTTTTCAGTAGAATTCATTTTTCTAAAATTAAATATTTATTAAATATTTCTAACACTTCCTTTTTTCTTATGAATAACTTCCCCCATTGAAAAATCCCCTCTCCACAATTACCCAACAGAAATTAAAAGCTCTACAATCTAGAAATAAATGAACAGGTCCTTTTTCCAATCTTTTCTTGATCTTCCCAAAACTCCACAAATGTAGAAATAAATAAATGCTTCAATTATTCTTAACCGTCGCCTTCTTGGAGGTGTTGTTGGTGCAGTGTAAAACTGCATTTGTGGTGGTGGTGGCCTTCTCGGTCGGTGGTGGTGGTGGCATTCTCGGTCGGTGGTGGTGGTGGTGGTGGTATTCCAAAGGAGAGAGAGCTTGAGATGAAGGAGAGGCATGGTGAGAAACAAGATGGTGGTGTTGGTGGTAGTGATGCGGTCTCCAGGCAGTGGTGGTGTTCATACAGAGGAGAGAGATAGAGAGAGACAAAAAGAGATCTTGAGATGAGAGGTGGAGTAGTGGTCTTTGAGAAATGTCTTTTGATTTGGGTAAGATTGGAAGTGGAAAAGACTGACATTCCTTTCGGTGATGGTGGTGGTGGCCATCTCGGACGGTGATGGCGACGGTGGTGGTCTTACGAAGGAGAGAGATAGAGAGAGAAGAGAGAGCTTATGAGAGAGATGGTAAGAGACGGTGATGGGTGAGAGAGAGACATTGATGGGTGAGAGAGTGACGGTGCGGTGGTGGTTCCCTTGCCGGCTGCTGTGGCGGCAGTCTATGGTGGTGGTGGCCTTACTTAGAATATATATATAATTATAGATATATATAAATATATAGAGAGAGAGAGATAAAGAGAGAGAGAGAGAGAGTAGAGAGTGAGAGTGCATGGGAAATGATGATGTATAGGTTTTCAAAAGTATTTTTTAATTAGGTGAAATGGAGGGGAAAAGACCAAGATGCCCTAAGTAAAAGACAAAGTAACCTTTAATTTAGACGGAAAGTTAGTTAAAGGATCAACATTGTGACAAATTGCTAAATTCAAGGATCATCTCAGTAATTTTTGAATGTAAAGGACCAAATCAATGAATTTTAACAAACCACAGGGACCTAATCAGTAATTTACTCTAATAATAATAATAATGTACATCATAATAATTATAGATAAGTTAAAAAAATAAAACTTATATAAAAACTTATAAAAGTGATTAAACCTGTGCTTTGGCCAGCATTGGTTGTAGGTTCTGCGCCGAACCGCCTGTCTTCTCTGGATATGTGATTACATGTTTGATGATTGATTGTGAATGTTTGCGTTTGTTGCTTTAGCCTCTACTCACTTAGCTTTGTGCTAATTCCCCTCAGTTGATGCTTTGCAGGTTGGTGTTGTAGTTGAAGAAGAAAGAGTTGACCACACTCTGATACTTATTTTGAAAAAAGAGACGAGCCAGTTATATTTTGTAACACCAAACATTTGTAGTTGTGGTTGTCTTTTGAAACAAATGAATTTACATTTGTAATTATTGATTATATGTAATCAAGTGGTTTTAATTAGCTTCCGCAGTGCGTTTTAAAAAAAATGGCTTGTGATTTTCCGGTGTTACAGATTCCCTAGAAATTCCGTTTATGTACTTAAAATCTTCACTAACTCGTAAAACTGATTTATTAAAAGTCAAGTGTTATAAATCATATACAATAATAATAATAATAATAATAATAATAATAATAATAGTAATAATAATAATAAACATAATAATAATAATGTACATCATAATAATTATAGATAAGTTAAAAAAAATAAAACTTATATAAAAACTTATAAAAGTGATTAAAACCCTATTAAATATAAGTTTTAATCGAATAACCAATTTATACAAATTTTATCCTACACTTTTTATACACAATAATTAAAAAAAAATTAAAACCTCCCTTCTTGCCACTTCACCTACTTGCCATTTGAACTTCTCTTTGCTCTATGTAAGCACCACCTTCCTCTTCACTTCACACTTTTACAACTACTCTCTACCTTCATTTTCTACTCCTTCTTTCTCCCTTACTACCTCAAGAAATCAGATTTAAATCCATCAAAAACTTAGGTTTTTGAATATCAAAATATAGATCAAAGAGGAAAAGCTTGGTAAGATGTTTGTACATCAAGATCTCTCTACTCTTCTATCTTTCTTCTTTATTTTTTTCTTAGATTCCCTTTGTTTTTCATCTTATTTCTTGAAGAACTAAGAATGCACGAGTAATCATGCACTTAGATGGTACATTTTACACCAAAGACATGAAAATCCATGATCCATACAACTAAAAACTCAAGAAAATAAGAACTTTGATTATGCATGTGTTATCATCCTACCAATGTTGTAAGGAACACATGAAAATGTGTTATCATCCTACCATTGATGTAAGGAACACATGGATTTTCTATTTTTATGTTTATATTAGACGATTAATCATAAATAATAAGATATATTTAGTATTTTTAATAATTAAAAGTATATAAAGTGTTCGCTGATCAATGTCTGAATGACACACTGTTACTAAAAAGGATGTTTGAGGCTCATAAGACCTGATTTTTACATGATTCAAAATGTAAAATATCCTCAACTCAAGAATGAAACTTTAAAAAAAACTAGACGTATTTTGACCCAAGAATGGCCAAGTTATACACGTCTAAAGTGTACCTCTTTTAATCTGTGAGATTTCCAGATTTAACATATGTGTCTTATAAAATACGTTTGAAGGACCAAACCTTCATGAAAATCAGTGAATCCAGATTCAATGAAAGATAACACTTCAGACTAATATTAGCAAAAAGAATCAAACAATTTTGATACCTAGAACTCCAGATATAACAAAAACAAGAGAGGAGTTCTCTGCCAGATTGTTAGATTCTTAACTTTTTGGGTCATTACTTTAATATATCTTATTATTTATGATTAATCGTCTAATATAAACATAAAAATAGAAAATCCATGTGTTCCTTACATCAATGGTAGGATGATAACACATTTTCATATGTTTCTTACATCATTGGTAGGATGATAACACATGCATAATCAAAGTTCTTATTTTCTTGAGTTTTTAGTTGTATGGATCATGGATTTTCACCATTTTTGAACATTTTCATGTCTTTGGTGTAAAATCTACCATCTAAGTGCATGATTACTCATGCATTCTTAGTTTTTCAAGAAATAAGATGAAAAACAAAGGAAATCTAAGAAAAATAAGAAGAAAGGTAGAAGAGTAGAGAGAGATCTTGTTGTATAAATATCTTACAAAGCTTTTCCTCTTTGATCTATATTTTGACCTTCAAAAACCTAAGTTCTTGATGGATTTGGAGTTGATTTCTTGGTGTAGTAAGAAAGAAAGAATAAGTAGAAGATGAAGGTAGAGAGTAGTTGTAAAAGTGTGAAGTGAAGAGAAGGGTGGGGCTTATATAGAGCATGGAGAAGCTCAAGTGGCATGAAATTGAAGTGGCAAGAGAGGGGGGGGGGTTTAAATTAATTAATTTATTTTCTTTAATTGTTGTGTATAAAAGTATAGGATAAAATTTGTATAAATTGGTTACTTATATTTAATAGGGTTTTAATTACTTTTATAAGTTTTTATGTAGTTTTATATTTTAACTTATCCATAATTATTATGATGTACATTATTATTATTATTATTATTATTATTATTATTATTATTATTATTATTATTATTATTGTACAAGATTTATAAATCTTGACTTTTCATAAATCGGTTTTACGAGTTAGTGAAGGTTTTAAGTACATAGACGGAATTTCTAGGGAATCCAAGACTAATATTGATATATTTAAATCATAACTAATATTTTTTAGTTATACCAGACTTATATTTAGAGTTTCTAATGGCTAACCTGTGAATTTTGTTGACGGTTATCACACTCATGACGGATATTACTAAAGTACTTAACTTTTGTGCTTAAATTGGAGAACAACTTGAAATATCTTGCACACTTAGTGACAATATTTCACCTTAGAAGAAATATCTTTGCATTAAAAATTTATTTTCTTGCATATAAAAACCTATAATCTCACAAACTATTTTTAGTTGACACTCGTTTTTAAATTATGCTTTCCAGGTAATAACAAGTAAGAGTTTGGCATGGGTGCATCCTGTGTGGCGTCAACATCACGAATATCATTTTACTCATGTCATATGTTGTTTTAAACTCATTTAATTTTGGGAAAGTTGTTGTAAACAATATTACTTATGTTTTGGTTTAATTTTTATATATTATTATGGTTGGTAATTATCTACTATCTTATGTGATGAAACCTTGTGCTGTGACACCTCGTGTTTCCGCTTTAGCGGGGTGTGACAGATTTAGTATCAGAGCCTAAGGTTATAGAGAATACCGGTTTTCCTAAATGAAAAACTCAAACTATAACCCAAGGTTTATAAAAATGATTTTCAAAATAATTTGGTTTGAAATGCATTAAGTGTATTGATAATATAATTAAGCTAAGTACCATATTGTTATACCTCAATTAGACAAAGCTTGATCACCTATGTCTAATTTTGCTAAAATTCTTAAACATGAATATATTATGATAATTTGGATGTTTAGTAGGATTTTTCTTTTTTAAAAATGAAAGTTTGAAGGTTGAATGAGAGAGAAGGGAATGTGTATTAATTTGTAATTCTTTTTCTAGTTTTGTCCTTACTTTTGATGTCACGTGTCATCACCAGGTTTGTTATTTAGGTTCTATGAATAAGCACGTGATATAGTGATATCATGTCATGACAGTTGTAATCGTTGCCTCATGGCTTACTCGTCACAACACTTATGCTTTGTAATATCAGTTTCAAATTGTAATAATATTTTACAAACAAATAAAAGATAGTTTAATTACTTCTTACTTGGTAGTTGTTGACTTGGGTGATTGCCTATTTATAACGTAAAGGACAAATATTGACCACTAATATACGATGTGCTGGAATCGCCAAGTGTTAGGACCGTGAAGTAAGTTTGGATTGTCAAGGGTTGAGTCATTAAGAGGACTCCCCAATCGCCAAGTGGGCATCGGTGCCCAATCGTCTAGTGCGGTCCTAGTTTGGATTACCAGGTGTGCTAGTGTGTTGGAATCGTCTAGTGCGATCACAGTTCAGATCGCCAAGTGAGATTGACTTTGTTTTGATTGCCAAGTGATGGTCAGAACTTTGATCGCCAAGTGTGACAAAGTTTGGGATTTTGAGAGATTCTATAGTTTGCAAGTGTAATTGTCTAATGTTGTGGAAACCTTAAATGTAGGTAATTATCAGTAGACATGTATCTTCCGGATACTTAATTATAATTGCTTATTGCTTGTGTTGCAATCACGTGAGTTATATTAAATTGCATGTTATTTATGTGTGAAAGTGTAACTAATGTGATTATGAAATGTGATGAAGGATTGTGCTGCATTTGGTGAAAGCACAACTCGTGCACAATCAGAAATGTGAAACCCATGGCTTGGGTACTCACCTGTGACATAATAGTGAAATCATTGTCGGTACACTACAACTCATGACAAACGTTTTCCGCATAAAGCCCATTTTTTATGTTTATTCTCAATAATGTCTTCCGATGAACTATAATTTATGTTTAATTATACATATTGACAACCGTTTTATATTTTTTATGAACTCGTGTATAGTTCTAGATACGGGGCCTCATCATAACTTAGATAGAATGACACGAATGTTTTAAGGGTAATTCTATATATCCCCCCTTCATTGTCTATATAGCTCGCTTGATTTGATATATGTGAGTGAAAAAACAACATTGAAAATAAAACATTTTTTATTTAACATATAGGTTTGTGAGGAGAGGGGGCTATATAGTAGCACCCATGTTTTAAATGTACACGTGTGCTCCTACACCATTATATATCAATTCATTTTTACCGGTTAAAGCATCATACTTGTGAAAATATGAAAAATAAAAATCCCTTTACATATTTCTAAGTTCGTAAAGTATGAATTTTAACAAATTTTTAGTTTAACAATTGAACTCGTGTCTTATCATTTCTATGACGAGTAATAATTAAAAGTTGTTAGTTTGAATAATTTTGCGAAGTTTAATCATAATATATATTAGGAAAAAGTTTAAACGAGAATAATTTTTTGTAGAGTTAATTTCATAAATGGTCCTTTAATTAACCACGAATTACAAGTTTAGTCTTTTTTTCAAAAAAGTTGCAAGCTTCATCCTTTAACTACCATTTTTCTGCATAGATGGTAATCATTTTTTAATTGATACGAGGGTATTTAAGTCTTTTTACCAATTTTCATTTTTTAATTGATTTTTTAATATTAGGCATATTCATTAAATAATTAAATAATTCAGAAATTATATATGTACTTAATTAATTTTTCTCCCAAAAGTTTGCATATTCTACCACCACCACACATACTGCCGCCTCACCACCATTCACCACCACTCACCACCACTGCCTCACCACCATTCAATCACCACCACCAAGAACACAACATACCATGGTTTAATGATTCTACTAGACTCAAAAAAACAAGCTTGTAGGACATAAAAACACACAAAGAACACAACATTTCTAGTGGTTGCCTCCGACAAAACCCTCACCGGAAATCTCACTACCACAGCCGCCTACCTCCACCAGAAATACAAAAATCACCAAAAACATTTGAAAACCTACCATCGTGAACCACAAAAATCAAAAAATCAAACCCCAAGGACCTGAATCGCAAACCCACCACCCAAAAAGAAACCCTAAACTGTTAGAACACACACAAAATCAAAACCCATAAACACTAAATCAAAACCCATAAACACTAGAAAAGTCGAAACCCACCATTCAAAGACCCAAATCGAATACCCACCATTCAAAGAGAAACCCTAAATTGTTAAAACACACCCAAAATCGAAACCCAAAAACCTAAAATCACGTGTGTTGTTGGCGATGGTAGTACATGATGGTGTGGCTCTCTTGTCATGGAGATGGCGACCATGGGACACGATGGTGGTGGTAAAGGCATTGAACAGGTCTTAGATGGGGCACGAGTTGATGGTGGTGCACGATGGTAGTGGAGATGAGAAGCGTCGGTAGCCGGGTGATGGGAATCACCGGCGCCGGTTGGTGGAGACGGGAATCGGCGGTCGGTTGGTGGAGACGGGAATCGCCGATCGGTGAAGGATAGTTCTTGTCGGCTGTGTGTGGGACAATTAAAGCAATTTTAGGGTTTATATATATATATATATATATATATATATATAAGATATTTTTTAGGTTTTTAAAATGTATTTTAAAATGGTAAGGGTAAAAAGGGTATTTTAACAAGACTAACAGAATATTTAACGAAAACCGTTACAAAGGACAAGTCATGCAACTAAATGGTAGTTAAAGGATCAAGCTTACAACTTTTTTTGAAAAAAGGACTAAACTTGCAATTCGTGGTTAGTTAAAGGACCATTTATGAAATTAACTCTTTTTTGTATGAGAACTGTAAGAACTATTTGTAACTTTATTAATGACTCATAAATATGAATATTTTGGTCATTTTTATATTTACAAAATCGTGAATTGCGTGTGTATGGACCGTTATTAATGTGCGCGACTTGATTTTCCTACTCATTAATGAGCCGCCAAAAGTTCTTAGCTATTGATTAATTTTAATCAAGAATTAAAATTGGTTCTCGCAATTCTCGTACGGAAAACAGTTCTCGTTTGAACTCTTCCCATACATATTAGACCACCCGTACCGGTAAGGAACCCGATTGATAGGGTAACATGGGAACACCAAAACACCGTTTTGGGTTCCATTGGTTAACATGGGAACACCAAAACACTACTTTGGGTAAGTAGAAATTGGGTTGTGAAACGGGTTGTAGAACCCGTTTCTTTTTTTTCTTCCCTCTCACATTTAATATATATATATATATATATATATATATATTATTAATATTTGATTGATGTGGGGTTGAATAGTGTTGGATGTGAGGTTTGTGGGGTAAGTTGGATTAAAGGTGAAAGATGATGTGAATGCTGATGTGGCAGTGGGGTAAGTTAGGTAAGTTGAGTTGGATGCTGGTGGTCTTATATATGTATTTATTATTGTTAATTAGCTTTCTAATTTTAATACTTGTGATTTAAGAGAGTTATTAAAGCATGTGTTTTGTTCAATATAGTCCTAATAAAAACTATAGTCCTGAGGAACAATTTTTTAACCATTAGATTTCAAGATCAATGGTCTAGATTTAATCTTAGATAATAGTTAAAATTGATATGAGGGAGGACAATTCTGACTTTTTGCATATTGGTCTCCACTTTCTCTTTCCTCTAATTTATTTAAAATTAATTATCTCACAAACCGTTAATCGTTAGACAAAATGAATTATACCGTTACGATCATCGTGTTCCCCTCTTTTATTAGAGAGGTCACTTGATATACTTTTGACAAACTTTTTTTTTCATTTTGTTAGGTTGGACTTAAATTTTATTAATGTATAATCACATGTGATTCATAACAATATTACATGTGTTGTTTTATTAATTTTTTTATCTTCTTAAATTTTATATCATTTGACGTTTATTAATTTTGAATATTTGCTTAAAAATCAACGTTTGCTTAAAACCGTTTATACATGTATGTACATATCCAATTTAACCCAATCCAATTGCATTGTCTACCCATGAATGCATATATTGTGTACTAGCAACACCCTATCCCCTCTATCAAAGGTCCAGATGTGTTCTCCTTCGAATTCGGTTTCTTTTATATTGGCTCTTATAATAAGAATGGTTCTCGTTTGAACAATCCTCTATGCAATCACATATGATTGAATACCAAATCTCATGTTTTTTGGTATTCAATCACATGTGAATCTGTACAATTCGTGTGATTCTGTACAAAATCACAGGTGATTAAATGTGCAATCATATGTGATTGAATACCAAATCTTATGTTTTTGGTATTCAATCACATGTGATTCTGTACAAAATCACATGTGATTGAATACGCAATCACATGTGATTGATTCTGTAAAATATGTGACATAAAAATGTTACATTTAATCAAATCACTTGTAATTATGTGCATGTATAAGAGATAGATAATCACATGTGTTATGAAACAACTAATAACTTAGAATCACTTTCAATTGTTGATTTTTTGTTACTAAACCATAGAATTTGTAACACCGTAAATTCTGAAGCCATTTTTTTTAAACGCTGCGAAAGCATATACTTAATTTCATTTAACATAAACATCCACAAAGTACAAAGTACTTTTACAAATTACTACATCCGTTTGTGTAACAAAAGATTTATAAAACGTGGCTCGTCTCTTCTCAAAACACAATATCAGAGTATTGGTCAAATTCCCCTTTCCACAAACAAGCTAAACAGCTACACACAAGCTAAACAGCTACACATAAAAACCTGCAAAAAGCAACCAACTGTGGGGGGTTAGCACAAAAGTCGGTTCTACATCAGCAGCAAGCGAGCCCAACCAGCCCTTACACAGAAGCTGATCTCTTCCGACCCGTTACACAGAAGTCGGTTCTCAAACAATCCAAATACTCTTCCAATCACAATCAAAACTCTTTCACACATAACATATATGAACATGTAATTCTCATTTAGCAAACCGAAGTCAGTCTCGAGTCTTCGTAGTTCCTGACAACACAACAAACCGAAGTCAGTCTCGAGTCATAAATATATATCCACATATATTTATATATTAATCATAACCTCATTCATCGTGTTAGTTTACACATAAATAAACATACAACATGCTCCATAATCGAACCAACATCAAAAGCGTCAATTTATGAAAATAGCTCGGACACGTCGCGTCCAAACTCCCGACGCGTCGCGTTGTCTAAAAGTGTCGGATTTCCTTTCGGATTTCAAGAATCTTCCGGATTACAAGTCCCGGATTTCAACTCGGATTCTAAGTGTCAGATTTCACTTGTCGGATTTCAAAATCGGATTTCGGGTTTCGAAGTACAAACTATCTGATTTACTCATCGGATTTCATGAAATCCGCAATAACAGACGGACGCGTCGCGTTCTCGACAAACCTGCATCATCTTCTTCAATTTTCCAGCCGACTCAAACTTCCAAAAATCCATTTCAAGTTATATTTTCAACCCAAAACACTTTCTAAACATGTATAAACGTTCCATATCATGTATACAACTTCATAATCACTTTAAAACTCATTAAAACATCAAATCATGCAAAACCTACTTAACAAGTTTACATCTAAGCTTCAACAATGGTGATATCACATATAATCATGGATTTCAGCATATAAACACATCAAAATCATTTGTTGCATGATATAAATACAAACTAACCTTTGTTTTGATTTAACAAACAACAAATCTTCTCTTTAAATTTCCAAGTTTCTAAATCTTCTTTTTGTTCTTCTTTTTCCAGAGAAAACACATATACACACTTCACTTTTCACTTTCTTTTCAAATGAAATAAGCAGATGTCAGCATGCAAATATATATTCATACACACGTGTACCTCCTTAACCAATTTCACAAATATGAGGTGTCCAAATGCCTTTTACCATACATGCATACACATACCATACATAACATACATAGCTAGACTTCCTTTTCTTTCTTTTAATCGGTAAGATAATATACAATAAATACATAATAACCTAAACCAATTAATTAATTTAATTAATCCCACAAAAACCACTTAACCAAATAAATGCAATTTAATCATAAATACGCACGCACCACTAACCCGCCAAACAACTAGCCCGGGTTTGCGGGTGTTACAAATCTTCCCCTTTAAGAGGATTCCGTCCTCGGAATCCTACAACACATCTCAAACGGAATACCCATTCTTCATATTTATTCATTTCAGGTTGTCAAGTCTTTTGTAACGCATACCCATATCCATCTTATTACTATTCGCTAACATTCATTTCTACTCATCTTTTGTCATCTCATAGTCATCAGAGTTTAACAACTCTTCTTCAATTTAGTCATATAACTCTTAAACTCGAAACCTGTCCTTTTAATCACTTTCTTTCACATTTACTTTTAAACAATATCAACACGTCTCTTGAATACTTGTTCACATCAATCTGTTTATCTTAATTAATAACTTCATATATAAGTCATTGTTTACCATACATGGGTATCTTCATATCATCTTTCTTTTGTTCCCAATTAACATGTCTACATATTACCATGATAAGTACATATTCATCTTACCACTGATATCTGAACAATCATCAAATAGAAATCATATCACCTTTGTTTAATCAGTTTAGTTATAGATTCTACAATTCATCAAAATTCAAGATTGAATCTAGACCATTGAATCTTAAAATCTAATGGATATAAATTGTCCCTCAGGACTATAAATTAAATTAGGACTATATTGAACATTTATCATTAAAGTATATTGACAATGTTATTCGATTTACATATATCCTGTCCGTATTGGTCTAGCAAATTAGTCATGTGGTGAAATAAAGAGATTCAGTTTATTATCATGTCTATTGAACTTTAAAGATTTATATTGTGTATCAAACTTTTAATCTAATGCTATTGTATATATTCTGATTATATAAATAAGAAAAAAATGTATAAGTTTAGTATATATGATAAAAAAACTTAATACAAATAATAGCGATAAATTAAATATTCGATACATACAATTAAAATTCTTGAATTCTGATATACGAGCAAAACATGATAAAGTGTTTTTTTAATAAATGAGCAAGTGAAAATGGAACGTTCAAGATTGGACAATTGAATCTTTGTATATTTGATTTTTTGGATATACTAACTTTTTATACTTAGACCATGAGTAGTGGGTTTCTCAAACCATTTGTAACAATCCAAACCTCGTAGCATGATATTGTTCGCTTTGCTCCACTGGCTCACGGGTTTGTTTTTGGCATGAAACACTCCACCCAAAAGGCCTGATACTAGGAGCGGTATCTACATTCTTATAAGACATATTTCTTTTCTCTCTCCAACCGATGTGGGACGGATGTTACAAATCCTCTCCCCTTCGGACACAACGTCCTCACTGTGCACATCGGTCCGAGGCCTGGCTCTGATACTATCTGTAACAGCCCAAACCCCGTAGCATGATATTGTCTATTTTGCGCCACTGGCTCATTGTTTTGTTTCTACATGGAACACTCAACCCAAAAGACCTCATACTAGGAGAGGTATCCACACCCTTATAAGGTATGTTTCGTTCCCTCTACAACCGAGTGGGATGGATGTTACACCATTCTCAACCCAAATTCACATCACCTATCACATCACTTTTCTTCCTTTTCTCTCTCTTATTCGGAACTCAAGTAGCACCTAACATAAACAACGCAATATTTTCTTTCTCCTTACTCTCACGTATACAACAACAAAAAAAAGCAATCGGATAATATCGGGTGTAACGAGTCAAGACCTCAACCCAAACGAGAGTGGGACCGATGTTCCCGAAGAAATCCAGATAAACCGAAGCCTAACCCAAAACCTTCGGCTTGGGTGGTACGTCCAACCTTAGAAAGTTTGAATCTTAATAGTCAAACTTTTTTGTGTTTCTATAAATAGAAAAGCATTGAACATTCAATATTAGTAAATGAAGGGTGTGGTGTGTTCTAGAATAGTCAAACTTTGAATACGGATACTTTATTTTGTCATTAACTATTTGCACTCGCGACACGTGTGTCTTCTTGATTTGACTTTTAGTGAGTAAGTTTAAAAATGGAAGGATATGTATATTACTATATAGACTTATAATTTTTAATGATAAATAAAAATTCTTTAAATCTATCTCTAAATCTATTTTAATGTTTATAACAGGGTTTGAACTCTCAAATTCTTAGGAGAGAGCACCACTTCACTAACAACAAATACACATGTACAATAATTATAATGCGAGATGATTTGTATATCACAAATTTTTATCACACATAACAGAAAGTTGTTGTTTAAACCATTATACTTATAAACTTATGGATAAGATTAATGGTTTGTGAGTTGCTAGGAATCAAATGTCCAAATTATTATTATAACAAAAAATTATTATACACAAATCGTTATACCGTATAAAAATCAGTTAGGGTAATCAATACAATAATGATGACCGAATGAATGGAATTATGCAATATAACATTTGCTAGGATGAAATGAAATGTAACATTCTAAATTGATTATTTTAATCTAATGAATTAAGTAAAGCAAATAAACTTTACTCTGCACACAGTGATAAGCGTGTTCTATTTTTAACTGCAAGTCTCAAGTTTGATTCTTAAGAGTAAATGGTATAGGAGTGGAGTGGGGTGTGGTGGTGTGGTGAGGGGTGAGGTATGGTGATGTGGTATCCACTCCGTTCCGTCCATTATGTGATATGAGGGTGTGAAAGGTGATTATCACATGAAGGGATGAGTGTTTTGTGACCCATCAAATTACTTCTATCTAACTTTCTTAATATTATCATTTATTTAATTATTCATAGTGGGATATTAGGTGGGAATTAGAATTTATTGTGGTGTAGAGTGATCACTATATAACCGAGTGATGAGTTGAGTAATAAGAAAAAAAAGCTGATATGACGATATAGTGATTTGTGAGAGTTACAAATACTTTTAACGTCTCGACGTGTGCATTATCCTTTTCTTTTCCTTTTTGTTTTATTATTATTTATTAAAATAATTGTTTCCATTAATAACTTTTATCAAATAATGATTGGTATAAATGTGGATGTCTATATTTATGACATTCTCGTTTTTATCTAAGTTTCTATATAAATTATATTGTAATAAAATATTTATTTACAAAATATACTTTTTGAAATCGTAATACTAAAATAATACATTTCATAAGGTATAAAATAGATCATCGTATAATGATCCGTATAAATATGAATATACATATATATATATATATATGTATGTATGTATGATCATCTCACTTTTATTTTACTTCGTTATAATTTTTATCGTTGTATCATATTTATCTAAAAAATTTATTTTTCAATATCATATATTACAATAATACACTTTGCATGGTATAAAATAGAATATATTTTACAATGTCTTACTAAATACTTGGATTAAAATTATAATGGAAAAACTAATCTTCTAATATAAATAAAAGACTAGTTTGAATCAAATTTATTATACGATCTTAGCTTTTTATTTAACAAATCAATTTTAATTATAAAATCTTGACCATTCATTTTAATAAAAATTGAAATCCAATTTTGACTTCTCTAAGTCAAAATTATATTCAATTTTAAGTTTAATTACTACAAGAATTTAGGCTTTTTGCAGCGACAACTTTTTGCGGCAACAAATGTCGCCTCAAAAGACCCACTAAAAGATAAATTTCCAGTCAAGAGGTGTTGACTTTTAATGAAGACCATTTGCGGCGACAATTGTTGCCACTAAAAGTCTAAGGATATAATTTTTATTTTTTTTTCGCGAAAACAATGGCGGGATCTTTTCCCGCCTAAAAAATTTACCGTCGCCGCGAAAGGTTGTATCTCGCCGCAAAAAATTATACGAGATATTAGGTCATAGCTCCATCTTTTTTCTCTTTCTTGTTTCTACCCTGGTTACTCCCACCGCAGTCGACGTCGCTGTCGCCTGTTGCCTCACCACCGCCGCTCGCTCTCCCTGCTGAAACTTTTGAAGACTATTTGAGGCGACATGTTGCTGCGAAAGACCATTTGCGGCGACATGTTGCTATTAATATATTAATTTTTATTTAACAATAATCCAGTGTCGCCGCTAAAAAGTAATATGTCGCCGCAAAAACTATTAAATAAATTATTATTTATTAAAGAATAATATAATACATGTCGCTGCAAAAAGGATAATGTCACCGCAAAAAGTATTAAAAATATTATTCATTATTTAAAAATAATATAATACATGTCGCCGCAAAAAACCTAATCGTCGCCGCAAATAGTGTACACGTGGTAAATTCTTGGAATGGTGTGTGTCGCTGCTAATAGTTAATAGTGTCGTCTCAAATAAGCTTTTGAGATGAGTTTTTTGCGGCGACATGTCGCTACAAATGACCATTTGAGGCGACAATTTGCTTTATTGAGGCGACATTTGTCGCCGCTAAAAGTGTTTTTTCTTGTAGTGAATTTGAATTCAAAGTTTTAGAGATAATTTCATATCCACACTTCTTAAACCTTAAAATTGTTCACTCTAATTTATAAATATCATATTAACCTTTTGTAACATTTTAAAATATCGTATTTAACTAAATTTTTAGTTTTATCATTTTAAATATTTTCTAAATATTTAAATTCTTTCTAATTATAATCAATAAAAATTTGACCTTACTGCCCTTAATTGTAACAATAATGATCGATAACTTGTACAAGAAATAAAATCACGTTTATTCGTATTATGACAACCTCACGTTTCTATCATCATGTCTGACCTCTCTCTCACGTCGACGCTTTCACTGTTGCTCTAGTTGATGACGTTAGTCGTTATCAAAGTTCTCATTTATTTCATATTTTATAAGTATTTAATATCTTTTTATTAACGTTTGATATTTATCAGTTTTAAACCAATCCGTGTATCACACGGGTATTTAATCTAGTATATTTTATACCGTTTTTTATTTCAGATGGGAGATGAATTTTTTTTAATTTTAAAATTTAATTTTTATGTTTTACTATAAAAGTTTAAAAAACTTAAGTATTTTTCTTTATAAAAAAATATTTTGAAATGGTATTGTATATTGGAGAACCCTTATAAATTTTGTATTATATAATAAATGTTCTTTCATTCTCTTAAATAAGATTTTAATCCATTTTACATATATTTGTTCATGAATAATTCTATTTATTTATGTTAAAATTTCTTAGTATATTTTCTTACCCATTACATTGTAACATGTATAATTTAACAATTTTCTTAGTATCTTCTTTTGATTTTAACACATTTCATTATTTAGTGAATAGAAGTATCACTACAAGAAATCAGGCATCAGAAACGGATTAATTTCCCATAGACCAAATTTCATGAGAAATTTGCAACGGATTTCTCACAGATTTGAGTCAGAAAGCCAATTTTCAACGGATTTTTCATGGATTCCGTGAAAAAATCCTAGGGAATATGAGGGAAATGGTTTTCCCATGAAGCTTTTAGCCACGGTCGATTCCGTGGAAAATCCGAGAGAAACATCCTTTTCCCACGATTTTTCCACAAATTTGTCCGACACAAAAGAGGGTGTTGTGTTGTAGTGTGAATAGAAAGATTAGATAGGAGGGTATATAACCATTTCATAGAAGTATGAATAGAAAGATTGGCTCCAAAATTAAATAACACACGTGCAGGTATGAAGTTTATTAAAAACATACCCGTAATAACATCATTTGTGACAGTAGCATCATCTACTATCATAGAAAATGCCCTACCCTCGGGTGTAGGAGGGTTCTTTCTCTTCTGACCTGCTGATGATGATCCCCTGACCGCCCCTACCCCTGCCATGTCTTCGTGACAAAAGGACATTCACCTGTTCTATGTCCCTCTTTCTCACAATTCCAGCACACACTACAAGGAAATCTACAATCTTTTACCTCGTGCCCAAACAATCCACAATGGATAGATCGCATAGTATGAGGAGTACACGATCCTGTATGAAAAGACTTGCACTTACCACACCACGGTGACCTCTGACTAGAACCATCGACTGTCATCTTGCGGTTCTGACTTCCTTGTCACTAGTTTCCCTGCCATATTCTCTTTGGTTGATTACAAGACTACTCTGACTTTGGCTTCTGCAAAGCCACTTTATCCCCATTCATCTTCTCCCAAGCTTTGACATCACCCTCGACAGATTTGGCTAAAGTAAAGGCCTGAGATAAAGTACTAGCTAACCTACTGATACTCCTATATTTTGGCAACAGAGTCCCAATTAAGGGTCGTACCTATGAAGACTCATCCAGTACCCACTGTTTCCCAAACTCCAGTTTCTTGTTGGTTAACTCATCAACCTACGTCCTCATAGTCATCTGCAAATCCATGAACTCTTTTTTTATCTTGTTTATCTCAAAGGCATTACAGTACTGTTCACAAAGCTTGGTTTGAAATTGATCCTAAGTGATAGAATCCATTTGAGCTTTAGCCACGTGAGCTGTCAGAGAACCCACCAAACCATTGCATCACCTTTTAGCATCGGGTTGCAAATACGACTCTCAAATCCTCCTCATAATTACATGCATTTAGGACTTTAAAAGTCTCCCTAAACTAGTTCAAGGTAATGTTAGGATCCGAGTTACCATGGTATTTGATGGTTTACAATCCAATAATTGCTTATAAGTACACGGTTGTTTGAATCTCATTGTTGGTGGAAATCCCAAGTAAGGATACGAAAACGATCCTTGAGACGACATAGGATAATAGAACTGCTGTGGTATTGGCTGAGATATAGAAGGAAATGGTACCGTTACGGGAGGTGTCATTTGCTGTGTGGTAACCACCGGAGGAACCTGTGGTTGAGATGTCTGAGTTTGTATCTCTTGCTGCAACTCCTATACTACACCTCTAAGCGCCTAGAGTTGATCCTCTAGCTGATGGATATATTCCTCCCTGTCTGTGTCAACATCAGCATTTGGTACCAGCCTAAATAGGAGTCTCAAGTGGATTTATAGAAGTTCCAACTCTCCTTGGGGTCAAGGGGGCATTGTTCTGGTTCTCATTACCAGCCATATCTATGGTAATCACAACATCTCACCACTTATTACATAAATCCTTTAGTACATAACATACTATCCTCAAAACAACAAAACAACTTCCATTCACCCTAATCCCACACACAAGGAATATTTGACCCAACTCGACCTAAGATTTGGGAATTGAACACCCAAACAGTGCACACATCCCAAAACCTAGGCTTTGATACCAAATTTGTAACATTGCAATTTTCAACCCATTTTTTTATTTTATATCTACGGAAGCGAATATAATATATGCCAAACTATTTACAAAAGATTTAAGTACACAAATACATACGATTATCAAAAACCAGTATTTCAAACCCCAATGTTACATAAGTTTACAAACGGCTCATCCTAAAAAATATATCAGGGTGGTGGTCAATTATTCTCAAAACGAACACCAACTCCCAGTCCAACAGCCAAACTTACCAAAACCTTCCAAATGGAGTGGAATGTAGTGGATTAGCTCAAAGCTAAATGAATGAAAGTTTAAGCAACGAAAATAGTATCAGCTACAACAGAATGACACAACAACAAGTAAATAAGCAGCTGAGAGGACATTTGCTATTCTCACACAGTAATGCCCTTAAGTTGCAACGAATGCATCAAAAGGTCTAATACTGATTAGGCGATAGCAAATAAGCCCAACCCATTGCCCAACCAAGCTCACCTCCCCTCATCTATGTTAACATATCAAAGATGCAACGATTAATTGACACATAACCGGTTAATCAATCATCAGACTAAACAGTCTATCAATGTATCAAACAACAAACCGTTGCAACCGTAACCGTTACAACCAATAACCATCCGTGAGTTAAAAGTCCACTCACCTGTGTTCTCCATTCTCTCAGCTCAGTTGTCTAATGTCACCGAGTCTTCTCTTTTCCTGAGAACACACCATAACACGAATTAGTAATCAAGTCTTAAATAACTACAAAATCAAGTTATTTCACAAACGGGTCAAAACTAACCCAATTCAACCAACACATATACAATATCATAAAACACATGCTCAACTAGCATATAGCCTATTTACATGGTTTATAATATTTAGAAATCAACTACACATGTACAAGGTTCATCAAAAGCCACTTCTAAAATTAAAGTTTACAATTACCACATAATACTTCATATATAACATTCATCATCAAATTAATCCATTTATCTCAAGTAAACCATGTTAGGACTAAGTATAACAGATAAGAATGTCATACAACATCCAAAATAAAAAAACAGAAAACGCAAGCCCTTACGGCCGCAAGGATTCCCCTTTGCGGGCGCAGGGGGCTTGCGCCACACCCAACAACCTGCAGTTTCTGTTTTGTGTTCTAGCTTGATTCCAATCATCCAAATACCAATTTCAGTTATGGAAATCGATTTGCAGCAATAGTATAGCAATAAAAACCACAACTACATGTACAAACATCAACTAAAACACAATAACATCATATGGGTATCAATCTCTAATCAAACCCAAAACTCATCTTCTACTTCTACCTCCATTAATGGAGTTTTATGCTCAATCTACAAAACATAGAAATTGAACATGAAACTAATACCAAATCATCACAAACTTACAACTAAACACAACACTAACAACAATTTCTCACATACCTAATTTACCAAGAACCCTAGAATTTTAAGTTTGTGTTTCTAAGCAAGAATAAGTCAAGAACAATTACTAACCTTCAATTAGTAGCAATACAGCTCCAATTAACAAGAAATTAAGGCTGAACTTGAGGTTCTTTGTAACACCCCGATTTTCAGACCAAATTTAAACTTTTCGAAAACTCATTTTAAAACATATTCTATACATAATTGCGGAAGCATTTTTTTAATTTTATTTAAGTATTTCAACAAAATACAATAACATGTTAACAGTAACTTTATCTCATAAATATATCCCAAAACCTTTTGGTGTTACCACAGTCAATTTCACGACCATAAACCAAAGAGTAGAAAATCCAAGATTACCGGAAAAGCAACCAGAACAAGACTTTGCCCAAGGCATCTACCCGCCTCACCAAAGTCACAATACAACCTGCGGATACAAAATATTTTCATACACAACGTAGCTATAAACATAGCTAGTGAGTACAACCAAAAACATATGCCTTTTCAAAACCAAGTCATCATCTTTCTCCGTGGAAAACATAAGTTTGGCAATCAATATACTTTAAAATTATACATGTAAACACATAAGGATGCGGGTTTGTCCATTGAGCCACAATGTCTCCACGTACGGTCAACACGTGCCCACATGGGGGATAACCACATCACCCCGTCAAGGTGGGGGATGCACGAAGCAGCAAAAGTCAAGGCTGTTATCCCAACTACGATCACACCATCCCGAGAGTCAGCCCATCCATCTTCCCTCGCTCTGAAGCTAGATCAAGCGCCATCCCAACGAAGTTGAAATCCAAGGAAGGTTCGGAAGGTAATACCAGGAAACTAAGAAAAAATCCTCGCTTCGTAGCCGGCCGGTCTAGCTTTTGAATATGAGTGAAAAGTAGCTTCTGCTTCGCTATTAAATCCCTCACTTTCTAAGAAGATCAATGGCAAGCCCTCCTACGATGATTGTGCCCTGTTCACCAAATTCACTCGTGTTGCCCCGGGTTCGGTGGCTCGTCGGCCCAGTGAACCCACACGATCATGATGGTCTACTGACATACCCCTCCACTCTCTGCACCGATTCCTCAACCACCCGTACATCGCGGTTCCTCAATTGCCGAAGCCACATGAACCTATGCACGTCTCAATGGCTAGGAACCCTATGGTACATAGTTCATATCACACAGTGGTCCGGACCAAATCATATACCCCAAAGGGTCACATAATCACATACCCCAAAGGGTCACATAATCATATACCCCAAAGGGTCACATAATCACATGCCAACAAGGCCAAATAATCCAAGCATACAAGTTTATCATAAACAAGCAAGTATCACAATTCATATCACTTGAGCATAAATGCTCCATAAACAATATCACATTTGGCATCTCAATGCCCACAATGCATCATGAGTATAACATATCTCTCATTACTTAAAATCATTTCACATGGCATCTCAATGCCTAAAATACACGCGAAGTGTAAACATATCTTTCAATACTCAAAATCATGTTTGTTGTTTCAAAATCAAAGTTCACTCCAACATGGAGTATCAGATTTAAAAAACCATCATGTAAAAACGCACTTTAACATAGACCATCTCCAAAATGGAGCAATGGTCATTTTTGAAAACCATTTTCTCAAAATACATCATATACTGAATTCATAGTCCCAACATTCTTTAAATTCATTAAGCTTCATAAAACATTTGCAATTCATATAAATCACATTATAATCAAAGTCATAGTCCACATCCTGTAATTCATCAAATTTCATCAACATTTGCCAAACAATCAAAACACAACATGATGACTTGTAATTTTAACAACAATTAGGTATCCGCAGGGTGTACTCACCTGAGGGTGTGATGAGGATCACAACCCCATCCAAAATAAAGCTTAAACACCGGATCATAAACCTATGATCACAAAACACAAGGTCAACTAACATAAGTTAACCCAAAAACAATGTTTCTAAGCTCAATTCTAGACTTAGATACCTTTTCGGGTCTAAAAAGACTCCATTTATCCCTTATAAAACCTTAGAATCATCCCCAAACAAGAATATAGTCAAATGGGATCAAAAGCATGAGCTTTGGTAGTTTCAGGGTGCCTCGCGTCGTGAAGCCTAGAGCTCGCGCCGCGAGAAAATCTCTGGAAAAACTATGGTTCGCTGGAGCAGGGGTGTCGCGCTGCGACCCCTCCCTGGGTCACGCCGCGACGCGCGTGAACAGTGATCTATCAGCTTGTTTTCTTCACAAAAATCGACCAAAACTCCAATTTCTCCCAAATCAAACTCAATTGCAACCTACCAAGGACTCAAGTAACACTTCTAAAACATACAACATCAACATTTAACATGTGTTCGATCAATCAAGCTTTACTTGCTTATTTTTCCCAATTTTTTAACCCATGTAACACCATTTTCACAACTTCAACCAAGAATTCACAAATTTCAATTATAAATTACCAATTACATCATGTATAACCAAGATCAACACAAAACAAGGTTTCACTTACTTGATTATCAAATCCACCATTGCTATCTTCTTCCTTGCTCAAAATCCAAGTTCAAAAGATGAGAAGATTGAAGAACAAATACCAAATTACTTAAATCCAAGCATAAACTCTTGTGATTTACCCTTGATTTCCATCCTACCTTGAAAGCTCTAGCCTTCCCATCTCCCTTTCTTTCCTTCACGATCCTTCTTCTGGAAAATGAGAATATTTGACCCTTAAATGGGTCAAATAACACTTACACACACACAATTTTCACCTTTGGTCCTTGATCTTTCTTTCCCTTTACATTTATTACTAGTTTTTAATACATAACACACCACAATATTTATTATCCAAGTATTGTTAATAACACCTAATTTTTTATTAGATACCCATCTAAACTTGCATATATATATATATATATATATATTTATCATTTTACCAAAATTACGGGTATTACATTCTTCAAAGCAAAAGTAGAATACACATACACATGAGATAAGTACCAAATGAAGAAGAAGATAAAGGAGGAGGTGCCTAAGTCGGCACTAGTGTTTTAATTAAAACACACACAATGCGCTTTTCTTGTAATACCCGAACTTCGAAAATAAATAAATAGAATATTTTATTGAGTTTTGGAGCTAATTGTTCTTGAATATATATATATATATGGTTGGACAAATGGACTAGTTTGAATTAATTGGACTATATATATATATTATTGGACTAGACACTATTGGGCTTAGTAAATTAAAAGTTGGGCTTAAGCCTTTTATGAGTTGAGTATATAAAGGTGGCTAGGGCACAGCCCCCAACACCACCATCTTCACTGTTGCATTAAGAGAGAATTAGTGTGTGTTTGTGTGTGCTAAAACCCACGAAGAACAGAGGGAGAGGGAGCCAAGAATCACTTGTGGACTTGAAGAATTGTTGAAAGAATCATCAGGTAATGTTTCCTACCTCAGTATGATGTTGTAGGTATCAATTTTAGCTTGTTTAAATGATGATAACATGAATTAGCATCTGGGTTTTTGGAGTTTTGGATTTATGAAGAACCAGAGAAAAGAATTTGAGATATGAGCTTTAATACTTGATGAAATGTGTCTAAATCTTGAAGGAAGTGTTCAAATGAATGGAAAAATATTTTGAAACAAAAATGAAATGATTTGATTGAGTTTTGAAAGAACTTGATTTTGGCCATGGAGCCTGGATGTTGAAAAAGATGAACTGACAGGGATGACCCCTATGCCATGCGACTTTCACATGGCCACATTTGGTTCCATGCGACTTCCCGATGAACTTGTATATGTGCTCATGTGACTTTCATGTATATGTAAACTACCCCATGCGACTTTCATACAATACCCCCATACGACTTTCGCTTTGAAACCCCATACGACCTCTATGCTTGAAACCATGCGACATTTCCCCTAAACCTTCATGCGACTTTCACCATATTGCACCCCATGCGAATTTCACCATATCGTACTCCATGTGACTTTCACCTTTGAAACCCATGCGACCTACAGACAAAACACTTCATGCGACTTAAGGTATACACATATATATTCAGTGAGCCATGTGACTTATACACATGCATATAGATTGTTCATGCGACTTATAAATGAGTAACAACTAGTCTGACCCTTGGAACCTTTGTAGTGGTACGACCTTGAGTATTGAAACTTGATACGACTATGTGCAATGTAGGTCGTACTTTGGACTTGTGATCGAGTAATTCGTTAATAGCTGATAACTGAGAACTAAGACTGCAAGACAGGTGAGTATTCTTACTTACCAGCTAAAACCTATGATGTATGTGATTAATGTGCTCTATACTATACGATTTGATGAACCTATGAAACGATGAATTAATTGATGATTGATGAATGATGAATTGATAAATGATGAAATGATGACTTGTGAATTGATGAACTGTTAATGTGCCATGCTATGCTTAATGATGGGACCGTTCACTTCGGTGACGGGAATGATGGGACCGTTCACTTCGGTGAGAGAAATGATTGGACCGTTCACTTCGGTGACGGGAATGATTGGACCGTTCACTTCGGTGACGGGAATGATTGGACCGTTCACTTCGGTGACTTGAATGATTGGACCGTTCACTTCGGTGACGGGAATGATCGGACCGTTCACTTTCGTGACAGGAATGACTAGACCGTTCACTTTGGTGACGGGAATGACTAGACCCTTCACTCCGGTGACGGGAATGACTAGACCCTTCACACCGGTGACGGGAATGTGGGACCGACTACTACGGTAGCGGGAATGAAAGATGTAACATGATTGTGAAACAAATGATTTGATGTCATATGGTTGATTGTAAGTAAGTGTACTCGCTAAGCTTCGTGCTTACGGTTGTTGTTTAACCTTCTTTTCAGGGGATGGCCACAGCGGGGCTCCAGCACGCGGTTGATAGCTCATCTCCCACAAGCTTCCGTAGTGTTTTAAAGTATTTTGTAATTGATGATGTATTCCAGAACAATTACACTTGAATTTAAGTTTTTACGGGTTATCACCCGGGGTTGTAATTAAAGTTATACAATGTTTTAATTATAGTAGACTATGAATCGTACGCACTCGTATTTGTTTAATTGCAAAAAAAAAATTTGGGACGTTACAAGTTGGTATCAGAGCCTTGGTTTAAGAGATTCGAATACGTTTCCGCGTGTTTGAACTTAAACCTTGGTTCGTGAAGGATTTTAGACAATGTTTTGAAACCTTTTTCAAATGTTAAATGTTACGATGAGCTATCGGCTGGAGCTAGTCCGAGTGGTGACACGCGAGTACAAGGTATGAATTTATGATATGCTGACTACGATAACCGAGACTTTGCAATTTAAATGCTTTAGTAGAATTAGAACAGAATGACACGATAATGCCTATATGATAACTTCCTATATGCTTGATGAGATGACTGATACATGGCCCAAGCCAGTGAATCAGGATTTCTAGTGGTAATGACCAGATCCAATACGTGTAGCGTGTTTGTAATAATAGGGGCCATATTATTATCTACACACGACACTTGTTGGAAACTTGTCAAAATCCAGGAAATCTTGTGAATCCGGTGAGGGGTACTTGTAGAGATAAGATGCATGTAGCTAGGGTGCCTTAGAATGACTAGGGTTGCATGATAGCTGTACTTACGACTTGAAATACATGAAATATGAACTGATATAGTAATGAGGATTGTGTGGCAATGCCGCCTGTTAATTAAGTGCATTTTCTATACATCCAGTATAGTGACTACAAGAAACCAATCTCTGATACCAACGGGTTTTGAAGACCCACCTGATGGAGAGAATGCTAGTGTGACGGGAGAGAATGACCCCCGTGCACAACCAGTCTTGAACCAACCTGAAAACATGACTCCGGAGAACGTCGTGCCGGAAAATGTAATGAATGATGAGGAATACGGGAATGAGGCAATGACGGAATTGGTGACCACTGTGATTACCAACACGCTAAAAGAACTGCTGCCTAAGATTGTGGAAGATCTGAAGCAGGATATGGGAACCATGATCGACCAGAAACTGGGAGCCCTATGGACTGCAAAGGAAGCTACCGCGGCTGTTGTTATCGCTCAATCGGTAGCACAAACTGCTAATCAAGTGATCCCTTAAGGAATTTTCCGGGACTTCTCGGCTTGTCAACCGCCTGTTTTTGATGGAGTACCAGACCCGGTGCGGAGCACCCGATGGGTCTCGGCAATAGAGGGAGCTTTCTTTACCAGCCGTTGTGCTGAGGAATCGAAAGTTTGGTTTGCTTCTAACTTCCTTAGGGGAGCGGCCAAGGATTGGTGGAACTTGTTGAGAAAGATGAAAGGCGAGGCTATCGCCGGAATGAAGTGGGAAGAATTTACGGCAGTGTTCTATGAAGACTTTGCTCCTAAGGTTGAGGTGGAGCGAGTGATGGATGAGTTCATGAAACTCAAGCAGACTATGGAGACTGTTAATCAAATCACCGTGTTGTTCAAAGAGAAACTACTGTAATGTCCGGCTTACACAAATGATGAACGACTGCAGATACACAGGTATACGCAGATGCTGAGGGAGGATATCCAAGAGTTTGTTTCAAACGGACAGTTTGCTACGCTAGACCAGCTGATTGAGGGAGCAAGAAAAAGGGAACTGTATCTGATAGAAAGAAATAAGAAGAGGTTGCTGAGCGGGTTGCATCGGGAGGAAATGCAAGCAAACAACCGTTTAAGAAAGCAAATGCTGGAAATTTCAAGCCCGCTGTTAGAAACCCGGGGGCGAGATGCGGGAAATGTGGTAAGGGGCACGCTGGGGAGTGCCGTGTTGGAACCATCAACTGCTTTGTGTGTGGAAAGAGTGGACACTACGGGAAGTATTGCAGGGTCCACTTGAATGTGTGCTTCAGGTGTAACAAGCCGGGACACCGCATGGCCGAGTGCCCAGAAGCGACCGGAGGCAGCGGGAGACCTGCCTGGCAACCACCGCTCTGAATTACCGATGGGGATGAGGGAAAGAAACCAGAGGTCTCAAGGCCTCGTGGGCGCGCATTCCAAATGACCGTGGAGGAGGCCAAGAAAGAGCCCGATGTGATTGCAGGTACACTTATTGTTAACTCTCTGCCTGCACTTGTATTATTTGATTCTGGCGCAAGTAAGTCCTTTGTATCTTCTGCTTTTTGTAATAAATTTGTAATAGCACCGGTGAAGTTAGAAACACCGTTAGAAGTAGAGATAGCCGATGATAAGGCTTTGTGTGTTACCACGATCTATAGGGATAATGTAATAGTGATAGATGATGTACAGTTTACTATAGATCTACTACCGACTCCCATGAGAGAGTTCCAAGTGATAGTGGGAATGGATTGGCTGGGGCGTCACCAGGCCAACATCTTGTGCAAGCAAGGGATTATACGGATTCAGAATCCAAGTGGGGGAGAAATCTCCATCTACGGTAGACGACAAAATGGATTGACGACATGCTGCACCGTGACCAAGGCGGTGAAGTATCTACGTAAGGGTTGCACGACCTTTATAGCTCATGTGGTCGACTCGAGAATGGAAAAGAAGAAATTGCCAGTTTCCGATGTACCGGTTGGGTGTGATTACCCGGAAGTATTTCTAGAGGAACTGCCAGGGATTCCGCCAGACCGACAAGTGGAGTTCCTTATAGACCTAGTGCCGGGAGTGGCACCCATCGCCAAGGCACTAAACCAACTAGCACCGCCAAAAATGCAAGAGTTGATGTCACAACTTCAGGAACTGCTTGATAAGGGCTTCATACACCCAAGTAGCTCACCGTGGGGAGCACCGATCCTTTTTGTGAAAAAGAAAGATGGAACCTTCAGAATGTGCATAGATTATCGCGAGCTCAACAAGGTGACAATTAAGAATCGTTATCCGTTGCCAAGGATCGACGACCTGTTTGACCAACTCCAAGGAGCGGCCTGCTTCTCAAAGATAGACTTACGGTCATGATATCACCAACTCAAGGTTCGGGAAGAGGATATAGCCAAAACGGCTTTTCGCACGCGCTATGGGCACTTCGAGTTTGTCGTCATGCCTTTTGGTCTTACAAACGCGCCGGCAGCATTCATGAACCGAGTTTGCAGACCAATGTTTGACAAGTCCGTGATAGTATTCATCGATGACATCTTGGTTTACAAAAAAGTTAAGGCCGAGCACGAACTACACCTACGGGAAGTACTCGAAACTTTGAAGAGGAAGAAGCTTTACGCGAAGTTCTCCAAGTGTGAATTTTGGCTGTGGGAAGTTCAGTTTCTTGGGCACCTGGTTAACCAAGAGGGGATCAAGGTCGACCCTGCGAAGATAGAGGCAGTAATGGAATGGGAAACGCCGAAAAGTCCTACGGAGATTCGAAGTTTTCTAGGGTTGGCTGGCTACTACAGGAGGTTTATTAAGAATTTCTCGAAGATAGCAATGCCACTGAGCAAGCTGACAAAGAAAAGTGTTCATTTTGATTCGGGAGAAAAGCATCAGGAAGCATTCGAGACCCTTTGAGGAAAATTGTGTGAAGCCCCGATACTGGCCTTACCGGAAGGAATGGAGGATTTGGTAGTTTATTGTGATGTGTCCTATGTGGGACTTGGCTGCGTGCTAATGCAAAGAGGGAAAGTGATTGCCTACGCCTCGCGACAATTGAAACCGCACGAATGCAACTACCTGACTCATGACCTGGAGCTAGCGGCCGTAGTGTTCGCGCTCAAATTATGGAGGCATTATTTGTACGGAGTCAAGTGCACGATATATACAGATCACAAGAGTTTGAAGTACTTCGCTGATCAAAAATGATCTGAACATGCGCCAGCGGAGATGGCTAGACCTAGTCAAGGACTACGATTGTGAAATCTTGTATCATGCGGGAAAAGCTAACGTTGTGGCAGACGCGCTAAGCCGTAAGGCGAGCCATGTACAGTTGTACGTGGAATGCTTAAGGATGACAGTTACAACTTCACTATTCGAATCGATCTCAGCAGCCCAATGTGAAGCAATCAAAGAGGAAAACCAGAAAACCGAGAGGATAAAGGGCCAGATGGCGTTGATGGTTAAGGATAGCCGCGGGTTGTGGACCCGATACGGACGAATTTGGGTACTGAAAATCATAGAAGTCCGGAATCTCATTCTTGATGAACCGCATAAGTCCAAATTTTCTATACATCCGGGAGCCACAAAAATGTACAGAGACTTGAAAATGGACCACTGGTGGCCAGGAATGAAAAGGGACGTGGCTAAGTACGTCGAAAAGTGCCTCACATGTCTACGAGTAAAAGCTAAGCACCAGCGACCGCATGGTAAACTGCAACCGCTGGAGATACCCGTATGGAAATGGGAGCACATAACTATGGATCTGATAACGAAGCTACCTAAAACAAGAAGGAACTATGATGCAATGAGGGTAGTGGTGGACCGATTGACGAAAAGCGCCTATTTTATACCAATCAGAGTAGCTAGTTCGGCTGAGAGATTGGCTGATATCTATGTAAAAGAGATAGTTTCAAGGCACGGGGTGCCGGTGACCATCATTTTTGATAGGGATGTACGATTCACGTCCAATTTGGAGCAAGTTTCATGAGGATTTAGGCACAAGGGTTAACTTGAGTACAACATACCACCCCCAAACTGACGGGCAAAGTGAACGAACGATCCAAACACCGGAAGATATGCTGAGAGCTTGTGTAATCGACTTCGGGGGAAGCTGGGATTTGTACTTACCCTTAGCGGAATTTTTGTATAACAACAGCTACCACGTGAGTATCGGTATGCCACCGTACAAGATGTTGTACGGTATGAAGTGTAGAACCCCAATCTGTCGGGAGAAGTTGGACAGAAAGAACTTGGCAACACGGAAATAGTATAGAAAACCTCCGAGTATATACAACAAGTTCGTGAACGACTTAAAACGGCTCAAAGCCGGCAGAAGAGCTATGCCGATAAATGGAGATCGTTGCTAGAGTTCCAAGTTGGTGATTATGTATTGCTAAAAGTATCTCCATGGAAATGAGCAATACAGTTCCGAAAATGAGGGAAACTGAATCCAAGATTTATTGGGCCTTTCAAAGTTATCGCGAGGATCGGTAAGGTGGCTTACCGTTTAAAGCTACCTTAGGAGTCATCGAAGATACACAACACCTTTCATGTATCTCATCTGAGAAAGTGTGTAGCCGACGAGTCGGCGTTTGGGCCATTGAAGGACATCACCATAGATGAGAAATTGAACTACATCGAGAGACCGGTTGCGATCCTCGAAAGAAAGATCAAATGACTATGCAACAGACAAGTGGGAATGGTATAAGTGCAATGGGAGCACCGTAAGGGTTCAGAATGGACGTGGGAGTCCGAAGAGGAAATGAGGAAGATCTACCCCGCAATGTTCGAATGAAGATTTCGAGGACGAAATCATGTTTAAGTGGGGGAGAGTTGTAATACCCGAACTTCGAAAATAAATAAAAAGAATATTTTATTGAGTTTTGGAGCTAACTGGGCTTGAATATATATATATATATATATATATATATATATATGGTTGGACAAATGGACTAGTTTGAATTAATTGGACTATATATATATATATATATATATATATTATTGGACTAGACACTATTGGGCTTAGTAATTAAAAGTTGGGCTTAAGCCTTTTATGAGGTGAGTATATAAAGGTGGCTATGGCACAGCTCTCAACACCACCATCTTCACTGTTGCATTAAGAGAGAATCAGTGTGTGTTTGGTGTGCTAAACCCCACGAAGAACAGAGGGAGAGGGAGCCAAGAATCACTTGTGGACTTGAAGAATTGTTGAAAGAATCATCAGATAATGCTTCCTACCTCAGTATGATGTTGTAGGTATCAATTTTAGCTTGTTTAAATGATGATAGCATGAATTATCATTTGGGTTTTTGGAGTTTTGGGTTTATGAAGAACCAAAGAAAAGAATTTGAGATATGAGCTTTAATACTTGATGAAATGTGTCTAAATCTTGAAGGAAGTGTTCAAATGAATGGAGAAATGTTTTGAAACAAAAATGAAATAATTTGATTGAGTTTTGAAAGAACTTGATTTTGGCCATGGAGCTTGGATGTTGATAAAGATGAACTGGCAGGGATGACCCGTGTGCCATGCAATTTTCGCATGGCCACATTTGGTTCCATGCAACTTCCCTATGAACTTGTATATGTGCTCATGCGACTTTCATGTATATGTAAACTACCCCATGCGACTTTCATACAATACCCCCATGCGACTTTCGCTTTGAAACCCCATACGACCTCTATGCTTGAAACCATGCGACATTTCCCCTAAACCTTCACACGACTTTCACCATATTGTACCCTGTGCGACTTTCGCATATTGCCATGCGACTTTCAGCATATCATACTCCATGCGACTTTCACATACATATCATGCGACTTTCACCTTTGAAACCTATGCGATCTACAGACAAAACACTTCATGCGACTTAAGGTATACACATATATATTCAGTGAGCCGTGCGACTTATACACATGCATATAGATTGTTCATGAGACTTATAAATGAGTAACAACTAGTCCGACCCTTGGAACCTTTGTAGTGGTCCGACCTTGAGTATTGAAACTTGATACGACTATGTGCACGGTAGGTCGTACTTTGGACTTGTGATCGAGCAATTCGTTAATAGCTGATAACTGAGAACTAAGAATACAAGACAAGTGAGTATTCTTACTTACCATCTAAACCCTATGATGTATGTGGTTAATGTTCTCTATACTATACGATTTGATGAACCTATGAAACGATGAATTGATGATTGATGAATGATGAATTGATAAATGATGAAATGATGACCGGTGAATTGATGAACTGCTAATGTGCCATGCTATGCTTAATGATGGGACCGCTCACTTCGGTGATGAGAATAATGGGACCGTTCACTTCGGTGACGGAAATGATGGGACCGTTAACTTTGGTGACGAGAATGATTAGACCGTTCACTTCGGTGACGGGAATGATTGGACCGTTCTCTTCGATGACGGGAATGATGGGACCGTTCACTTTGGTGAGAGGAATGATTGGACCGTTCACTTCAGTGACGGGAATGACTAGGCCGTTCACTCCGGTGACGGGAATGTAGGACCGACTACTACGGTAGCGGGAATGTGGGACCGACTACTACGGTAGCGAGAATGAAAGATGTAACATGATTGTGAAACAGATGATTTGATGTCATATGGTTGATTGTAAGTAAGTGTACTCGCTAAGCTTCGTGCTTACGGTTGTTGTTTAACCTTCTTTTCTGGTGATGGCCACGGCAGGGTTCCAGCATGCGGTTGATAGCTCATCTCCCACAAGCTTCCGTAGTGTTTTAAACTATTTTGTATTTAATGATGTATTCCATAACAATTACACTTGAATTCAAGCTTTTACGGGTTATCACCCGGGGTTGTAATTAAAGTTATACAATGTTTTAATTATAGTAGAATATGAATCGTACGCACTCGTATTTGTTTAATTGCAAAAAAAAATAAAAAAAAA
Organism: Dittrichia graveolens; assembly: GCA_038502395.1. Taxonomy (NCBI): domain Eukaryota; kingdom Viridiplantae; phylum Streptophyta; class Magnoliopsida; order Asterales; family Asteraceae; genus Dittrichia; species Dittrichia graveolens. Next base: position 53,558,902 of record JARJIL010000007.1, on the reverse strand, counting down.
TTGGGACGTTACATTTCTGCTATCTAACTCACAGTTGATTAATTAAGCAATCATACTCAATTATTTATTAACCAATAACGTATTATTTATGACCCCCATGTAAAAACGAATCTAATAGTTCAATTAGCACATAAATATATAAAATTATATATTTCCCCCTTTTAACCTCGTGGTCCAATTTTTAATTCAATAATCATATAAAAATAGCAAATAAATAATTAAATATCAACTTGCCACCACATGTGAACTACTAGGCTACTAACGAGGGTGTTACATATAGGGTTCGACACTTTGAAATGAGAAGTCACAAATCGATTGGGTATTTGATAGTTAATATTTAAATTGACACTTAGGGTTATTGAATTCTAAGAACAATGGTTTAAGAATCATGAATTTTGGTTGAGATTTAGTGTTCCAATTGCGATCCAAGATCCGTTCATCGACCTTTGGATCACCAAGATGGTGATGGAGATCTCCAACAAACTTGGCGATCATCCCACGTGGCGGAAGGCTCCTTTGGCACAACCAAATCAATGATGGCCAAGGGTTGGCGTAGCCAAGCCTTATTTGATTTCTGTTGCTCAATTTTCCTTATAAGTCTTTATTGTTCATTTAGGGTATTCGGTAGACTTTTTGTATCTGAGTTCAGTAGTTTTAAAAACCGAGTACAATGTCAAAACTATTTTAAAAGGTTTAACGGTTATGAATTTGATGGCTGTTCGTGCTAGGTGTTATACTTGCAACTATGTGATTCTTGTATGCTTACATGGTTGTTTATACAATTGATTATTGGATATTTTATACATGAATAGTTAGGCGGGTGTAGTGACCTTACTTGCTCACTTAGGGATTTACGGGCCTACTAGGTATTTCATTACTTCCTAGGTATAAATGCTAGCGACACATAGAGTTGTGGGGTTTTTAGATAACCTTTGTGACACATGGTATGCGGATACATATGTGTTTGTGTATTGGAGTGATGCCTGCCGAATAATGGGCTTGATCATACATCATTTGGGTGTAAGGAGGAGATGAATGGTGGATTCTGTTTGTACTTACGCTTGAACGACAACACAATATTTGTACTCACATGGTCGGAGTAGTGAAAGTATTTTCTAATATGTACTTATGCATAGATGTGGAGTAGCTACTGAATTGATGCACGAGTTGCTTAGCGTGATTAGTGAATTAGGTTACCTTGTTTGTTGTGGCCAAATGACTAGGGAAAAATTTAGCTAGGTAGATATACAGATCACAATATGCAGTATATGGTATAAATGCGGTGTATGATACGGTATGCGTATGTGATCGATTATGGTATCTTACGGTTATTTGATAACGGATATTTGACCCATTTACATGATAAATGATATGCGGAATTCTTGGGTTGGGTCAAATATAAAACGGGTCAGGTACGGTTACTTGTTAATTGTTTATCTGACTTATTTATGATATATGGATTTTGGTTATTTAACTCCTATTGACTCTCTAGGTGTAAGATAACACTTGTTTCTTTAAGAATGTGTATTATACTCGTGCACGTGGCTTAGGAGATCGACTTTATGAGGTGGGTTATTCTTTGGGTAGTTTGATACTAGTTGACTCATACCAATGAGACACTTTAATATTTGGTTAATGGATTGACTTATGTAATGGATTTATGATTATGTTTCATGATATGACATTATGGTTTTAACAGTTTGACCTGTCATTTAGCATCTATTATACACAACGGATTATAGTCTTCCACTGCTAATGGTTAAATAATATTTGAAAGTTTTTCTAAATGGGGAATTTTAGAAATCATGTTGTTACACTGTCACACACAAAATTAGTACCATTATTGGATGTCACCAAATATTGTGTGAGAGTGATTAATTAGATAAATTAATCCGGGAGAAATAAAGAATAAATGGTTATTTATTATTTACAGAATATTAGTTTAATATTTAATGGTTGATTAATTAATAGTTTATTATTAAATTAAAGGTTCGGGAGTAACTTGTAAATTACTTAAACCTAACCGTTTTAATTTAAGTTCTTGAAAGTTAAGTTTAAATTAGGATATGATTTATCTTAATTAAAAAGTAAACTATATCCAAATTTGTTATAAGGTTTAAATATTTAACACACTAGAAAGCAATCACAAGTCAATAAAGAAACAAAAATTACTTTCCCCCCTCACAGTTCGGCCGACGCCAAACAAGAAGAAAAACCATTCATTTTTCTTGATTTAATTGAACACACACACATTCAAGTCTAGTTCATGATTTGAAACCTTTGGTGATTCCTTGTGAGTCTAGCTGCACGGTTTACGGAGGTGAGTAGTAGTGTAAATCCCTTTAGCATTCCAAGTTTTCAAGGACTACAAAAAGTATTATTTTCTATCCCTCTTTTTTTTATTAGATTTCCTATTAAATAGAGTGAATTGCTATTGGGTTTTTATGTTAAATTAACCAACTTTATTCCGTTTTGAACCTTAAAAACCTAACACCTGGTAGGGCTATAAATGAACCAAAGGTTCATCAACCGTTCATGAATTCGTTCGGTGGGAAGTTCGTTTCTTTAACAAATGAACGGACGTGATTAACATTTTTCATTTGTTTAATTAAAAAACAAACCCAAAAGAGCCCTCGTTCGTTCATTTATGTCTATGAACGTTCATAGAGAAGAAGTCTCATAAGATCTATTTAAATGGTTCTTCTTTTGCTGTTGGCAGATCAGTGCCCTCATAAAAGTATCCCACATCACCTTAGCAGATTCACAACCAGTCATAGTATGAAGGAGGGGATTAGTCAAGGCATTGGCCACAATACTCCTTGCCTTGTCATCCAAAGCATATAGCTTTTTGTCTTTATCTGTATAGGATGCCAAAGTTTGTTTCACTTCTTTCTCAACACCACCAAGAGACTTATCACTAACTGATGATGTGATGATGGGGATGATTGGTCCATTATTTATAACATCTTCTATTCTTGGATCAATAAATTTGAGGAACAACATGGTTCTAAACTTCCACATGATATTCAAATCCATCAAATATGGGACAACCTTTAGCAGCCACCCGAGGAAATTTTTTTGTAGTAGCCATTATTACCTTTTCTTCTTAGAATCTAAATCTTCAACTAATGAAAGATTCGACTACTCTATTGTTGGTCCCGAAGGTAATCAACGAACCGATACACACATGTAGAAAGGGGGGTTGATTACACAATTCAATATTAATGAACAAATCAAATCAAAGTGAATGCTTTATTGATTAATTAAGATTCAATACAAGGTAGTAAAGAAATCTTAATCTAACTCAATGATTACAATTTGAATTCTAGCAAACTAATTACTAGAAACTGTTTACTGTCTCAACTGATAAACAGAAAAACAATGATCTCCCTAAACAAAACTTATCAGTCACAAACAATGTGTAATGCTTGACTCACAAAGCATGTAAAGGCGATTTAATGTGGTTTATTTTGTTAACCTCTATACATATTAAAATGTTAGCTTATAGTTGTTTCTACTGATTCATAGCTAAACTAACAAACGCTAATTCAAACTAACACCTATACAGACACATGTATAGTTTGGATGACTCTATCTTCAAGCTTGAGTCTTCAATTTTGAATATTCAATCTTGAATCTTCTTATCCAACCATAGATAGGGAGTGAAAAATTTAAAACACATTTAAACTCTTGTCGGGATGACTTTCCTTGTTAAGCTAAGTTACTCAGCTTGAGACACATCAAGATGAGTACTTAAACCCAACTTCGGTTTTCTATGCGAACACACACATAGATACTCTTAACTTAACTTAGGAAGTCATCAAAGTTCTCTAAGGCCGCGTTTGTTTCACGAATTCAAAGGAATGGAATTGAATTTCTTAAAGAATTGAATTCCTATAGAAATTGAATTCCTAAGGAATGAGATTCCTATTCATGTTTGTTTCACTGAAAAGTAAATGGAATTGAATTACATTCCAATCCTATTTTGTGTTTGTTTGCAAATTATTGCAATGGAATCATATCAAAAGACTAAAATACCCTCGATTCATTTTTGTATTAGAACTTTATATAATTATGTTTGTAAAACGCACTCACACCCACACCTAACCCCCAACCCCTGGGCCACACACACAACACAATCTTTTTTTCAAGAATAAAAGGAAATATATGCCACCGTCACCACCACCATCACTACCAACCACCACCTGCCACTACCAAGTTCGTCGTCACCACTCCTACCAGCAACCACCGCTGCCACTGCCACTACCGACACCGCCATCGTCACTGCTGACCACCACCCGCCTCGACCACGTCCGCGGTTGCCACCATCGTGGGTAGGGAAAGGGGAGGGGAGGGTGGGATAGGGTAGTTGGTGTAGGGGTAAGGGTGGGTGGGTGGGGTAGGGTAGGGTAGGGTAAGATAGGGTAGGGTGGAGGTAGGGTGGGTAGGGTAAGGGTAGGGTGGGATGGGTGGGGTAGGGGAGCGGTGGGTGGGGGTAGGTGGGGTAAGGTAAGGGTAGGGGTGGGGGTGTGGGTGTGGTGGGTGGGGTAGGGGAGTATGGGTGGGGGTGGGGGTGTGGTGGGTGGCGTTGGGTAGGGTAAGGGTAGGGGTGGGGATGGATGGGGTGAGGTAGGGTAATGTGGGGTAGAGTAGGGTGGGGGTAGGGTAAGGGTATGATGGGGAGGGTAGGGTAAGGGTAGGGTGGGGTAGGGTAAGGGTAGGGTGGGGTGGGGGTAGGGTGGGAATCTGTTGTGATGGAAGGATTAACCGATTAGGGTTAAATTAAGGTTAATCTTGTCTTTTGTCAACATTTCGTAGGAAAATGAATTCAATTCCATGTTACCTATTACAAGAATTGAAATCCATTACCTAAAGGAATATTAAAATTCCAAAGAATTTGATTCCATCTCAAATAATTTTACCGAACGCAAAATGTTTCAGAATTTGCTTTGAATTCTATTCCATTCCTTCACATTCCGGTGAAACGAACGGGACCTAAGACTTAACCAGGAACTTAGTTTTTGTCCTGAAGCTGACTAGTGATCGGTCGGTATTAGAGTCTTAACATAATTCAGCTTAACATATTTAAGCACTACCTTTCAAGCTCTATTTTGTCTCATCAAATCTAAAAATGAGGTCATTTGACTAACAAGAGTCAAATAGATTCTCGTTACCTAGTGAAAAGGAAAGTTGGGGTGTCAATAGGTGATCGTGGGATTTGGATGGGTCCTTGACATTTGACGGTTCTTTATCGGTAAGTCAATGAGGAATATAATTGAACAAAAAACAATTGAAGATTAAACAACTCAATTAAAAACAACGCGGTCCTCTCTCGTCCAAGAAAAAGTTTGCATCTTCGTGTGGCGAGATCTACAAAATGAACTGTTTGTGCGTACTGAATTAGCAAAAAAAGGTTCGATCCACTCGATCTATTCTCTCGTGAGGACGTGATCAATATTAAAAACTTTCGTCGTTCTCTTCAATTTAGAATCAATAACGTGTTTAAGAACTTAGGTGGTCCAAGCTGCTGCGTTTTAGAAGAAATTCAAGCAAACCATTTGCTTGTTTCAAGTGTAAAAATCCAAAGAAGTTTCAGGGGCGATGGGAAAACTGGATTAGATTTCCAGATCTCTCGGTTAAGAAGTATGTTTTATTTTCTTTGTTTTGTTGCTCTTTTAGTTGGTCATTTTTTTAGGGTTTAGTTCATTAAAATGTATCCAAGTTGTCACGTTTTGCTATTCTGTGTATCCAACTTTAAAAATTTCTATTGTGTGTATCAAACTTTTAATTTGTTGCTATTGTATGTATTTAAAAAAGTAAAAAAGTAAAAAAGTAAAAAATTTACAAGTTTAGTACATACAATAGAAAGTTTAATACATACAAGAGAGACAAATTAAAAGTTCGATACAAACAATAGAAATTTTTTAAGTCCAATATAAATAATAGCAAAATATGACAACTTGAATATATTTCGATGAACTAAACCGTTTTTTAATTATTGGTTTTAATGTAGGTAGATCTAAATTTTCTTCTTTCTTTCTTCTTGTTGTATTCGCTGCCCTTCTTTGCTCCGGGAAAGTTTTTAAACTTTTCCAAAACCATTTTAACACAATGTTTACATAAAATCATTCGAAATCATTCACTACGAAAGCGGAAGCATACAAATCATGTACTAATATCAAGTGTTAGTTAACAAACCAACTATAAGTCACCCTATATAATCTCAAATATAATTTTAATAACTCTATAAACATTTGTGACTTATACTAGACTTTGATATTACTAATGACCATCACAACCATTAACACAACAAGTACATAAGTGTAATGACCCGAATTATTGTAATATGGAGAAATAAATATTATTTATGGAGTTTAATTTGTTAATAATAATAATTATTATTATGGAATAATATTATTTAAAGAAAAGAAAAAGAAAGGAAAAGAAATCGAAATTCTAGAAAATCCGAGATCGTGACGCGACGCGTTTGGGCGGTAGAACACGTGTGTAGTTGTGTGTGTTAGATTTTGCATGTCATAGAGTCACGTGAGTTGGGCGGCCACGACGTGACACGTCCCGGCTGGGTCTATATATATGAGATCATTTTCGGCCTTTTTCATAACTTTCTCTCAAACTTGCAACGTTACTCTGCCGATTTTGAGAAAGATTCCAAGGCTAGAAAACGTGTTTTGGTGTTGAGGCTTCGTTGGTTTGTGTTTGCAAGGTTCGAGTGGTACGGTGAAGCCATTTCGGGCCAGGTTTCAACATCGGCTTCGTTTGTGGAGTTCTCGAAGAGTGTTTGGGACGTGTAGGTAGGGCTGGCAATTCTAACACGACTCGAAACCCAACCCGAGCCAAACACGATCTAGGTCGACATGAACACGACACGAAATTGAATTGTGTCAGATATGGGTCGATCCGAAAATGACACGAAACTGATCTACGCGAACACGACACGAACACGATAACCCGTTGGTAACTTGTTTAACACGAATTTTTTATAATAATAAATAAAAAAACCCAAAAAAAATTAACTTGAAAATATTTAGAAATTTGAAATTATAAATAATAACTAATTACAATATAAAAAATGTTGGAACTTTTAGTATTTTACAATTTGTATCTCCAAAGTTGATGGCTTGGTGCCATTTAAAATTTTTATTTTGATAAATTAATAAATATTAATTAAAAAAACAAATTATTATATAACAAGATTTTGTGAATAGAAATAAGAAAATAAGGAGGAACATGTGAAATTGGACAAATAAAGAAGTAGATCAACCATCATCATTGTCTAGTCCAAGCATACAAGTAGATCATAGTATCAATATACAACAATAAAACTAATTGTAATGACGTTTCAGACTTTAAACACAAATATCTAAATACAAATGAGCGAAACTAATATGATTGAAGATTTACTCGGGCTTCGAATCCTCTCGGCTAATCATGGTATGTTTATACATGCTACAATAACTACATTTGTGATGAATCCAATTTGATTAACAAAAGTAGGGTAGTGCTATAGACACGCACAACCCATACAAACCCTCAGAAGATTAATGCTATAGACACACATTAACCACTCAAAACTTTGTTGTTTTTAAAACAATCAAAAATAGAGTACACTTAGTTTAATCTATATTCATGAAAATCATAAGTTAATAGAAAACCACATTGGTCACGAGTATTTCAATTTCCCAATGGTTTTTATAAACACGACATATACCACTCCGGTCCAAGACAAGTATAAGGACATAACTTGACCAAATCTCCAACACACCAAGTCAATAGTATCCTAGGTGCGCATATCCAATATAACCATGGAGATAACCACCATTTCTAGTGAGGAACCTACATGAGCATACAAGTTTAAAATATACATACACTTGAATATTAGTACTTTTCACATTTAGTTTTTCAACCCAACATGATAAATACTCCCATGACTTGAATATGAAAGAAAAATAGTCAACATTACTTCTTCATTAAGACAAGTATTACCAAAGATTCATGAAATCATCATAAATATAATCATAGTAGCATATACAACAAAACTAGCCAAGATTCATCTTGGCCTAAGTAAATAAGGATTCTTAGCCGATCATGGTAAAAAATGCAACATCAAATGCTACTGAGTTACATGGCATCGTTGCTAGAAAAGTAATAAGGAAAGATTATCCCAATGACCTGTTAAGCTAAGATGAAAGTAGATGTGTAGATTATGAAGCTAATACCTCCAAATGATCAAATACACCTTGAAGCTCTAGAATCACCCAAGAACCTCTAATGGGGTTTTTGGACGGTTAATAGTCGAGAGGTTGAGAGAAAAGTGTAAAAAGTCAGAATTTAGCCACCCTTGAACCTGTCAAAAAATACTGAATCTATAGTCCTGATGGTGTACTTTCTACAGACGTAGAAAGGAAACCTAAGGCCATAAAATGGAAACCTAAGGCCGTAGAAAGGAGCAAGTGGGCAAGTTGGCCTGACAAGATTTTCTTCAAACGCAAGTGGGGCTGCAAGTAGATCACTAACTACAGCCAAAGAAGGGACATCTGCGGCCGTAGAACGGGCATCTGAACATGATTCAAAAATGCTTCTTTCAGATCTAAACAAATGCATACCGAAGATCTTATCCGAAGGTGTGCGCACTAAAACTCTTATATCAAGGTGTGCGCACCGAAGCTTTTATCTGAACTTGAACTTCTAAACCCGATATCTGACCTATGAGCTCCTGAACATCTAACTTATGAACCACTACTGCTAAACGACCGAATCTGAAATTTGAGGTTCAGTCCCTTCTACGGCCGTAGAAGGGAAAACTATGGTCGTGGATGGTACATGGGTGTAGAAAGTATACTTTTTTCATTTTTGATATTTTATCCTCCTATTGCATGAGTTCTAGGATTTGGTTTTTCTATTGAATTTCATGGGTTTTCGCTCTGTTTCTTGATATTTTGCCATTGAATATCTGCATGGTGAAATATAAACAATTAAGTATCGAAATATAACATTTTCACCGCATAAATTAATCTAAATGCTCGGAAAGTTATAAGATAAACAAGTATAATTTAAGAGATATCATTCCTGAGTTCGATATCCAGTTTTGCAATAGTCTATACTACATACGTGGATTCACTGCCCGCATGTGTCGCATTTCTAGTTAATTCCATTTTTAAAACAACGGGTGTAATAAGCTATAAATCATCTAAAAAATAGTATATCAAAGACGCACAATAGTTTTTAGCACCATTACCGAGAAACGGAATTATTGAGAAAAGTCAAAGCCGTTGATTTAGTCATTTTATTATATGTATTTTTTATTAGGATAATTTGCTTTTAGTGTTTAGTAGTTGCTTGATCGCTCCTTACCTCTCGGTTTTCTTTCAACCTATTTTGTCACCATCGTGCCTCGTTTACCGATTGTCAGCATTGTCGTCTCATTTCCCGAACTGAACATGAATTCCAAAGTCGACGACGCCTAGCACGTTGGGGAGTTGTTTCAAATCTGGACATGATTCAAATGGTGTAGAACACGGTCCAATTTTATGGTTTTCCAGATGAGGATCCCAATAATCATATCCGAAACTTCCTTGAGATCTATGACACTTTCAAGATGAATGGCGATGCCAACGATGCCATTCTTCTTCGTCTTTTTCCATTTTCCCTTAAAGATAAAGCCAAACTCCCTTCCTACCGACTCCATCACTAAATGGGACAATCTAGCCGAGAAATTTTTTGTTAAAATATTTTCCACCATAAAAAAGGCTAGGCTAAGCTACGCAATGATATCTCATCATTTATGCAGCAGGATGGGGTATCTCTCTATGACACATGGGAGAGATAAAGATTTGTTAAGAGGTGTCCGCATCATGGACTTCAAGTATGCTTCAAGTGCATACCTTTTACAAAGGGTTATTTGTGGACACCCGCCAAATGATTGATGTAGGTGCTCTCACGAGCAAGACTCCAGAAGCGGCTTAGAACTCATTGAGGATATGGCCATGAATAGCTATTAATGGCATTCCTCACGAGCAAGGCAGCCTAAACAAGCTGGTATCTACTAGGTCGATCCTATCACTATCCTTTCAACACAAGTTGAGGCCTTGACCCATAAGATTGACCAAATGTAGGTCAATGCTATGCAATTTTCTTGTGAATACTATGGAGACGCCTACATCTCAGTAACAGCAATGACAATAGCTTCAACAACAAGGGAAATAAAATCATTATTCTAACTTTCAATCCTCGATTCCATGATTCCATCTTTGTCTAGCAAGCCGCCCAATTTGGAAGGTAACAAGGCTAAATTTGTCACAACTTCTGAAACTCGATTCCAATGCTACTTTGAGAAAGCAACAGGCCTCACTTCAAAATCTTGAGAACCAAGTAGGACAGATTTCAAAACTCTTTATCGGATCGGCAACCGGCTAGTCTTCTGAGCAGTATGGATCCTAATCTGAAGGCACACGTAAAGGCTATCACTTTACGTAGTGGTACGACAATGGTGCCCTCCTCTAACCCCTCAAAATCCAAATCTAATGAAAAACAGGTCCAATCGGAGGACCTTGACAAGGCCAAAACACGACAGACCTAGTAAGTACCGCACAAGTCAAACCTCCGGTCTAAAAGTAACACCCTATCATCCCTTACCCTCAGAGGTTGAGGAAGGAGAAGATATGGGAACAATATGGTAAGTTCATGGAGTTATTCAAACAGCTCCACGTGAATATTCCATTTGTAGAGGCTCTTGCTCAAATGCCTAAGTATGCCAAATTACTTAATGATCTTCTAAGCAATAAAAAGAAATTGGAGGACCTATTCTTGGTGACTTTGAATGAGGAATGCTCAGCTATTTTTCAAAACAAGTTACGAGCAAAGAAAACCAATCCCAAGAGTTTCACAATCCCATGTTGATTGGTAATCTTTTTGTCAATAATGCTCAAGTAGACCTAGGCGCGAGCATCAATTTGATGCCATCTTCTGTATTTTCCAGGTCAGGCCTAGGCGAACCTAAACTAACTCGGATGTCTATCCTGCTCGCTGACAGATTTTTAAAGTATCCACGAGGGATTGTGGAGAATATCTTGGTCAAAGTTGAAAATTTCGTATTTCCTGTTGACTTTGTCATCTTAGACATGGACGAAGACAGAAACGTGCCACTCATTCTTGGTCTTCCATTCATAGCTACCGCTCGAGCGTTGATTGACGTATTCAACGGAAAGCTTACGCTTAGAGTAGATGACAAGGAGGTGACTTTTGACATCTACCGGTCAATGAAGCACTCATCAAGCTAGGATGATTCTCTATACTTTGTCAATATCTTCAATAATCATATCGTGGGTCCCATTGTACCAACTTGGGAGAGAGGCGCGTTCGACACATCTTATATATGGTTGTCATGGATGTAGAGTAGATTGTTTTTGATGAGTTGGATAGCACTACTCCGCCTGACATGAGCCTCTGAGGTTCTTGAATCGACATAGAGCTCCAGTTCTCGACCATCTACTGTGGACACTCCTCTTGAGCTGAAAGAACTCCCTCCCACATTGAGTATGCATTCTTAGAGGGAGATTCCAAGTTGTCTATAATCATAGCTTCCAACCTTACCGATGATGTGAAGAGTAAGCTATTATAGGTACTAAAAAGCCATAAAATAGCCCTTGCATGGAAAATTTCCGACATCATGAGGATTAGTCTGTCATTCTTCATACATAAGATTCTTATGGAGGATGATTATAAGCCTTGTGTGTAGCATCAGAGACACTTAAATCCCAACATGCAGGAGGTGGTAAAGAAAGAAGTTATAAAGCTATTAGATGCTGGCTTGATCTACCCCATCTCTTGTAGACCGGTCAGCCTCGTCCAGGTTGTTCGGAAGGTATAAATGTCGTTCCTAACAACAAGAACGAGTTAGTCCCAGCTCGTACGGTCACATGGTAGCGTGTGTGCATTGACTATCAAAAACTCAATGAAGGCATTGCCAGCCAAACACTCCAACATTTAATCAATGAATGGAAGGGGGAGTGATCCTTACATCTGGCATCATTGAGTTTTCAATAGTCAATGCACACACGCCACCCCGTGACCATACAAGTTGGGACTAACTCATTCTTCTCATTAGGAACGACGGTCATACCTCCCTTTTTTGGAACAACCTGGACGGGCCTGACGCATGGGCTATGAGAGATAAGGTAGATCAAGCCAGCATCCACGAGCTTTATAACTTCTTTTTTTTCCACTTTTTGCATGTTGGGATTTAAGTGTCTCTGACGCTGCACACAAGGCTTATAATCACCCTCGATAAGAATCTTATGTATGGAGAAAGACGAACTAATCCCCTTGATGTCAGAAATTTTCCAAGCAAGGGCGGTTTTATGGTTTTTCATACCTGTAATAACTTACTCTTCTCATCAACGGTAAGGTTGGAAGCTATGATTACACGCAACTTGGAATCTCCCTCTAAGAATGCATATTCAAGGTGGGAGGGGAGTGCTTTCAGCTCAAGAAAAGGAGAGTCCACAGTAGATGGTCGAGAAACGGAGCTCTCGATTGATTCAAGGACTTCAAAAACTTCTAGAACAGGGCTCATGATTAGTGTTATCCAGTTCATCACAAACAAGATGCACTAGCTTTACATCCGTGAAAACCTAATTTTAGATTTACGTGTCAAACACGTCCTTCTCCTAAGTTGGTACAATGGGATCCACATGATGATAGTTAAGGATTTCAACAAAGTATAGAGAATCATCCTAGCTCGACGAGTGCTTCATTGACTGTTGGATGTCAAAAGTCACCTCATCATCAACTCTAAGCGTAAGCTTTCCATTGCATACGTCAATCAACGCTCGAGATGTTGCTAGGAATGAACGGCCAAGGATGAGTGGTACGTTTTTGTCTTTGTCCATGTTCTAAGATGACGAAGTCAACATGAAATACGAATTTGTCAAGTGTGACCAAGATATCCTCCACAATCCCTCGTGGATACTTTACATATCTGTCGTCGAGCTATATTGACATCCGAGTCAGTTTAGGTTCACCTAGGCTCATCCTGGAAAATACACACGATGGCATGAAATTGATGCTGGCGCGTAGGTCTTCTAGAGCATTGTTGATAGAAAGATAACCAACATGGGATTATGAAACTCCTGGGATCATTTTTCTTTGCTCGTAACTTGTTTTGAAGAATAGCTGAGCATTCCTCATTCAAAGTCACCAAGGATAGGTCCTCCAATTTCTTTTTATTGCTTAGAAGATCTTTAAGAAATTTGGCATACTTAGGCATCGGAGGAAGAGCCTCTACAAATGGAATGTTCACGTGAAACTGTTTGAATAGCTCCAGAAAATTACCATATTGTTCCTCATCTTCTCCTTATTCAACCTTGAAGGGTAAGGAATGGTAGGTTGGTATTCTTTGACCGGAAGTTTGACTTGCGCGGTATTTGCTGGGTCTAGCCTATTTTGCGTCTCGTCAAGGTCCTTCTATTGGACATGTTTTTCATTAGATTTGGATTTTGAGGGGTCGGGGGGCACCATGGTCGTCCCACTACCTAAAGTGATAGCCTTTATGTATGCTTTCGGATTAGGATCCGTATTGGCGGCCGATGTGACAAGAGTTTTGAAATTTGGACTTCTTGGTTCTCATGATTTTGAAGTGACGCATGCTGATTTCTCATAGTAGCATCTGTCTGCTGATTTCTCATAATTTTCACAAAAATGGTCCTAAGGCCACATATTATTGGATATTTTCCAACATGTAATGCATGACGATTCTTTATTGTAATAATAATCATTAATTAATTTAAACATATGATCGTAAGTATATTGATCCACTTAATAGGGCAATCAATTAACTATATACAATCCAAAATTCTAAAGCAACGTAGAATTACTCTATATTATTAAAGATGATGTATAATAAGGTTTAGTAGTGGATGACTCAACCCAATTGTATAGATGGGCTAGGGTTCATTTCGGTTTTATATTAGGGTTTCTTTGCGTTTGTGCCGAGATGGTTATGCCATTGCACTGTCCGGATATATTTCTAGAACAAGATGGTATGTTGAGGCTAGAGATTTCAGTAAGGTCCGAGTCACCCTACTCACATCTGAAATAAGATCCAAACACAAAGTACATGTGGGAGAGAGATTCCTTTGCTGTGAAAGATGCCTGCAAGTATTCCCACATCTTCTATGTGGTAGGGTAATTTTGAGCAATGTAAGTGTTCCCACATCTTCTATGTGGCACGGTAATTTTGAGCGATACTTAAAATTTGAGTGATACTTAAAACTAAGGTTCCATAGCGTTCCGCAAAGCCATTCTAATGCCACTATCATCAAGCTTCCATTCTCGGGTTTTAGGGTTTGGAGGTTCTTGGTTTAGATATGCATCTTTGTCTTGCTTTATGCCCAATTAGTGGAGTTTAGTTTGTCAGGTATTTTTAAAAATAATAAGAAAAAGAAACAAGCCCTTGAACCAAATTAAAACTAGCTGCCCACCAAGTATTGAGTTAATTCAACGAGTCTAACACCAAAAAGATGGATTATTGATGTGCCTAAGCTGGACTTTCTGGTAACAGAACATAACAGGTGCAGATCTGGACGGAAACAGGGGCCCGACGAGGCCGGCTAGGGTTTCGGCGACAACGGCTAGGGTTCCGACAACGGCATCTAGGGTTCCGGTGATGGCGGTTGGCAGCTGTCAACAGGACCGCAAGTACTAGGAAATAAGATGGTTGTTATGCTTATACCAAGAGTTGTTAGATCTGATACCATGTTTTTAGAGAATGTATGAAGTGTTTTCTGTAGTTTCTACTAACATAAAAAATATACAAGAAATTCATGGCTAAACTAGGAAAGAGTACAATATATACTAAGAAAGTTAATATATCCTCTAGCCAAATATGTATATAGCTATATATCTTTAACAATCTGGAAGCACATAAGACAAAGTAAAAGATTCCAAATTTAACTTGCAGCGATGTTAAATTAATTATACTACCAATCTAAAATATGAGTTTGTAGTGACTTCTGAATGCCAAATAAGCCGCTTCTTTCACTATATTCGAAAAGAATAGTCTTGGGTGTGAAGAAAACGATTCCTAGCTACATTAAATTACCAACATTGCATTATAAAAGACAATCTTGGGACTTAATTACTAAAGATATCTATACTAATGTTTAAGGATGTAATGAGCCAAGCTACTTGCGAACTACTCGAGCTTGGATCGTTAGAAGCTCAAAATGTGCTGAGCTTTAACGAGCTCGAGCTCTGTTTTGCAGAAGCTTGAACATGGTATCAACTCTCTCTTCCCTTTCTTGATTCCACCATAGTTTCAATCACAGACTATGATATCGAAGTGTGTGTGTGTGTTAACAGATTTTTGGAAGATGATATGTTCTTATTTGCCAAGTCGATACATACATAGATATAGTTGAGGGTCACTAATTAACCGTCAAATTCGATTAGATTTTCCTCCAAATAACCGACCCCTATATGTTTGTAAATACACACTATACGTACACTAATATCGCACATATTAATTACATACCATAAGTCAAATAATAAAAATACTAATAATGTTCCAAACACCTAATTATACTTTTGATTTTATCATTATTTCTAACATTCTCCCCCCTAATAATATAATCAACAATCTTCCACGTCTTGCTTCGAGTCTTCACATCCATAAAAAGCATATTTGGTGATGCACGATCCTCTTCCATGTTCTCTCCAGAACCTTGAGTTGCATGCGCTTTGGCTTGATTTTCCATCATAATTCCTATCGTACTAAAATCCTCTCGATCCCCGGCTTTGGTAGCCTCAACTGAATCACTCCTTTGGCTAACTGAACATCCCGTTCTACCTCTCGTCTTGTTGGCCGTTTGACCTCTCGTCTCGTTGGCTGTTTGACTGTCTCTGTAGTCACACCAATATCTTTGCCTTCTTCAATTGAATTATAATCAAACCATTCCATAGAAAATTCAAATAATAATTGTGGTTGCAATAAAGTTTGCTCAAATAATCTCTTAAAAGATAGATCGTAACTATCCGAATACCCAAAACTCAAAACAGTCTCATCCCATTTCCTCTCCTTTGATATAAAGTTGTATCCTCGGTATGCAATGACCAATTTATAAAGTTCAAACTGACAAATTTCCAAACCATCCAAAGTTGGTGGAATAATCACTTCATTCCCACCTTTGGTTTTATAAAACCATACAATCATCTCATTGAATTTTTTCACAAACAACTCCTTATTCTTATAACACAATTGGTTTGCATTTGCCAACACCATAAAGGTGGTAAAATCATCAATGGTTTGGATGATTATGGGTACCTTCGTTCCCTTGGTTTCACATAGAATCTCACTGTCTTCACGTGCCATTACATTATCTCTATCATCTTCACACATATGACTTATCTTGCACTTTGATTCATTAGTTTCAATCTCGAAACCTTGTAATATCAATTGATTCATGCTTAACACATTGATATTAATCTCCGTTGTATAGGAAACATAGGGAATTGCGTATGATCTTTCACTTGTTTCTTTCTCAATCTCACCGATGCCATGTACGGGAATTGAACCTTGTGTCGGATCTTCGTCAATGATGTTGAAACAATTATTGAGTTTTACAAATAAATCTTTGTTCAATGTCATGTGCCTTAACCTTAGAGTTTACATACCAAATCGTGTTCCAATCACCTTTCTCGGTTCCATCCACAAGATAGTCACCATTCACGATAATCTTTTCAACATAAGTTTGTTGCATAGGGCTGATTTCATGACTAAAAATATTCCCGGTGCTTATTTTAAAACCTTTTGACTTTTCTACCCTTGGTTTCGATTTTAATCATGTGGACTTCACTGATTCCATGTTCAATGTTGATTCAATCGACTTCACTGCAAAATGATCACCACTCGCATTCACTGCCAAAAGATCTCCTTTTGCACTCACTGCCATTCGATCACTTGTTGCACTCACTATCTATCGATCGCTTGTTGCACTCACCGCCTATCAATTGCCCACTGCCAATCGATCTTTCACTACCAATCGATCGCTTGCTGTTTCTGATGGTCTTCAATTGGACGGTCCCTGTTCGATCAACATTGCTATCAACTCTCTCCTCCCTTTCTTGATTCCGCCAAAGTTTCAATCACAGACTATCATATCAAAGTGTGTGTTTGTGTATATGCACTAATAAGAACACACAACAAATTTCTGGAAGATGATATGTTCTTATTTGCCAAGTCGATACATACATATATACAGTCGAGGGTCACTAATTAACCGCCAAATTCGGTTATATTTCCCTCCAAATAACTGACCCCTATGTGTGTAAATACACACTATACACACAATATGTCACATATTAATTACATACCATAAGTCAAATAATAATACTAATAATGTTTAAAACACCTAATTATACTTTTGATTATATCATTATTTTTAACAAGCTCGAGCCTAGACTAAAGCTCATTTAGTAAACGAGCCTGAACTCAAGCTTCAAAGAGTGGGCTTGTTTAAGCCCATGAGAAACAAGCCTATACGAGCTTCATATACAAAATTAATTTATTTCATTATTTATATTATATATATAGGGAAAGTTCAAACGAGAACTGTTTTTCGTACGAGAACTGCGAGAACCAATCTTAGTTCGTCCAATTCCCCCTCCTTCAATTGGATTGTCCGCCCATGAATTCCTTACATGCACCCTGCCACACTCAATCCCCCCACGCTCTTCATCCATGAATTCCATTATCAAAAATGAACGGCCAAGATTGGTTCTCGCGGTTCTCGTACGAAAAACAGTTATCGTTTGAACCCTCCTCTATATATATAGGGGAAGGTTCATTTGAGAACCGTTTTTATTGTGAGAACCAATCTATGCCATTCATTTTGGATAATGGAATTCATGGATTAAGAGTGTGGGGAGGATTGAGTGTGGCAGGGTGCATGTAAGGAATGCATGGGTGGGCAATCCAATTGAAGAAGGGGGAATTGGATGGCTAAGATTGGTTCTTGCGGTTCTCGTAATAAAAACGGTTCTCAAATGAACCTTTCAATATATATATATATATATATATATATATATATATATATATATATATATATATTCATTTAATAAAAATTCAAAATAATACCAAAGCCTAAACGAGCCACGCCGAGCTTCATATATCTTAAACGAGCCAAACTCGAACTCGAGCTTAGTATATTTTTAAAAAAGCCGAGCTCGAGTCTAAAAAATCCAAAACGAGCCAGGCTCGATAAGTACCATGTTCAGGCTCGGCTCATTTACATCCCTACTACTTGTTAAATGTGGGTATTGGTATCGATGTAGATTCTAACTTTTACATGGAGAATGTGTTTTCCAACTTTATAATCCCCAAAAAAAAGGTTTTTGTTCTAATTGATACTAAACCAGTTTCTTTTTTTTAAGACAAAGTATTGGACTTGAAGTTTTGAAATAAAAAAAATGCTATTTCTTTTTCTTTCTTCAATAACACTTCACAACTTTTTGTTGTGTAAATCTTATATGATAGCTATTTACATAGCTTTTTTTTCTCAGATACAAACAGTAAAAACAATTGAATTTTCAGTTACTTGATAGCTGGTTCCGTTGAATCTTCTTGTGGTTACATGGGGAGTAGAATTGAACCCATGGTAATTTCTTCAACCGTACGCATATGGTTCAATTGGCTTGAATGGACTAAATGTGCTCCTAGAGATCACCCCATGGCGACTTTCTTTAACCATGACCACTACCTCAACTGGCTTTGATGTCATTGTGACTCTATATGATCCAACACAAATAACTCAACCCAGGAGGAGGAAATGGGGCGGTCAATCAGCACCATCATAGCTTTCTCTGTCCTTGAACTCATGATCAAAGCCATGATAACTTTTTGCAGTCCAGCCCACATGGTCAGAGGTCTCAAAGGGGGTAATACGCAGGTAGAGTTAACACACTGAACCTATAAAAGGTTCAATGGTCTTGAGAGGGGGTAACAGGCTAATTAACCCATGGTAACTTTCTCCAACACAAGTTTTCTTGGTTTGATGGTCTTCTAGGGGGTAATGGGTTGCCATAATTGAAGCCTTGGTAACTTTCTCTGTCGATACCCACATGGTTCAAAGCAGTTAATATCCCCGAAAAGGTTACCAAATTTGGGCAGATATTAGCCTCCAGCATCTCTTCAAACAAGTTGATAGCATCATGGATCCATCCATTCCTGCTACAAGCCAATATCATTGTTGTATACACATCAACATTTTTCTTTTGTAACCCATGAAACAAACCGTAAGCTTTATCAACACGCCCACATTTTGCATATAATTCGATTAGTGCAGCACCCAAGTGATCATCCATCAAAATCCTCATTTGTTTCATTAATGTCTCGTGGATCCAAGACCCAAAAATCAAGTTCCCTGACTGAGAACAGATAGATATAATAGTAGCTAGTGTCATGTTGTTTGGTTGAATGTTTACATTTGGCTGAAGCATTTCATCAAACAGCTGGAGTGCCTTTTTTGGTTGGCCATTTCGCACATAGCAAGTGATCATGGCGTTGTACAACAATTGATCCTTTGTGCCCATCTCATTAAATATTTTACGTGCAGATTCAACAGCTCCATTGCTTGAATATCCATTGATCATTTTGATACAAGAAATAGTGTTTTGTTCAGGCATCACATCATAAAAGTTGCGGGCGATTTCCAAGTTCCCGGAATCTACATAACCAGTAATCATTGCAGTCCATGAAGCTGGCGCTTTAACTGGCATTGATCCAAATGTAGCTAGTGCCTTCTCCATATCTCGTGTTCTCGTGTACCACGAAATCATAGTATTCCAAGAATCAATATCCTTATTTCCCATTTCAGAAAACAAATGTTCAGCCATTGACAAACTCCCTGATTCTAAGTACTGATTTATGACAGAGGAGACCGCATTTCTTTCATAAATTTCATCAAACACTTTCTTTGCAGTCTCCATATCAGCAAGCTTAGAATACAACCCCATGAGAGCAGTTCCCACATGGACATCCCCACAAAACCCATATCCAAGAACTTGACCGTGTAAGATAATCCCGCCAATCCGATTCACTAGCCTAGTACACGCGTTTATAGCAGATGCTACTGCAGAAGTGCAAGGCAACAGCCCTGACTTCTGCATACGCACATAATCAGCCAAGGCTTCTTGATACTCGCCACATTGGTACAAAAACTGTATAACAGATGTTCTGGCAATGACATTTGGGTGTTTCGAGTGGTGGACGAGTGATCGAAGATAACAAATAGTAGATCGGGAATGATTTTCTTTCGTGCTAGTAATTTGAGTGATTACAACCGGCTCAAGATGGTTAAGACCATTAATAAGTATCAAGGCATGGATTTGCTTCACTTGTTTGACAGTTAAAGTGTGATTCATAAACTCTATGACTTTTGAAACCAGCATTGAAAAGATTTTTTGTTTTGGAGGTTTAAAAGGATTTGGTAAATTGGGTGTCATCTTGTTCTTCAATTAAACGTGAGAGAAACAAGCAATTCCTTGGATTGATGTAAGTTCTAAAGCCTGCAAAGGTATCAATTATAAGCAAACACGAATAACAAGTAAATACTAAGAAGCATTTCGTCGAACACCTAACAGGCAAATCAAGAACTCGAAACTACTTTTGTACTTTTGTTAATATAACACGTTAAAAGCTGATTAAAACAAACTAACCAGTCCCCAAAAGTTGCCATGCTCAAAACTCCTGTCTTCGTTCTTCATTTATTCAAGTGATGACCTAATAGATTGAAATTGTAACGTGAATGTCAAATCAATTGGGAAGCTCTTGATTGGTTGATCCTTACGTTGAACAAGTTATGCAAACTAAACCTGGAATTGGAAGACTTGGAAGGCGGAACTTTGCGCCACCGCCGCTACGAAGAGAAAGAAGTATGAAACACCAAAGATCGTCGCGGCGGAAGAATGCCGGACGAGAGGAAGTGACGACCTACGTTAAAAAGTTGCATTATGTTTTCTGTTTAAACCTCAAAAGTTTCGATTTTTTACAATTTAATCTTTAAAGTTATATATTTTTTCGATTTAAACCTTAATTTTTTCAAATGTACTTTTAAATATTTGTTACAAAAACGGTTTAACCACTTATATTTTGTTAAATTTTATATGATATTGGTTTATTTTAAGAGTTATTGTTTTTAACCTTCAATGGTAGATTTATATATTTCATGTTTGAATATTGCATTCTTACCTTCAAATATATCAACCATACGGAATAAGGTATTGTTGTTATTGTATGTTTGAAATTAAAGTTTGTGTTGGAAAATATTGATGAAAGTTGAAACAAATTCGAGTTGATTTCGTTTTTCTTTGTTTAAACAAAGACTTATTTTAATTATGATATAACTTGATACAATAGGTCGGGTTTAAATTGGGTAATTTTGAAAAAAAGATTGAAATGGAATCCGGTCTAAGCAGATCGTTTAATAGCTTTTGGTTAGGAGTTTAACTAGATTTTTTTAGCCATGTTCTTGTTCGTAGTAGGGTAGAATAGAAAAGGCAGAGTGTCGACTAGAACCCTAGAACCCGTTGGAAACATATTTCCAATGAAACTCACTACATTCTGGTTAACATTTTCATCTGGGTTTGCATTTTGGTTATCATCTTCATCGGTGTTACATTTTAGTCATCATTTTCATTAGGGTTACATTTTGGTCATCATTTTCATCTAAGTTACATTTTGGTTTATTTTCATCTGGGTTGCATTTTCAAAATAAAAATTGCAGTAATATGGGAAGAGTGGTCTTGATTGAAAGAGGATTAAAAAATGATGATATAATTTTTTCTCAGATTCTCAAAATTGAATTAGTTATGGTAATTTGAAAGTTTAAGGGGTAATATATATTTAAAATTGGAACCTCGAGAAACGGAAGAGATGAGGCGCATGAGTTAAGATTAAATTTCTCAATTTCCATTTTACCCTTTTAAATGATTGGCTAAGATTGGATCGTTAAGTTCTATTTTTAAGAATGGTTCTATATAGAACATACCCCTATATATAGTGGAGGGTTATTGTGAGAATGGATATTTAGGTGAGAACAATAGAACAAATCATAACCATCAATTAGATAACGGTCTATTAAATCTAATGGTGGGAATTCACCCGTCGTAATTCATGGACGTCGCAATTCATGATTGGGTAATGAATAAAATGAATGATCAAATGTAGGTCATCCAATCAAATCAAATGAAGGATCATGATTAAATATCAGAGTTTCACCTAAATATCTATTTTCACTTAAACCTCCTACTATATATATATATATATATAAGAAAAGTTTATTTGAGAACCATTTTTTATTGCGAGAACCGCGAGAACCAATCCTAGCCGTCCAATTCCCCCTCCTTCAATTGGATTGCCAACTCATGAATTCCTTACATGCACCCTGCACACTTAATCCCCCACGCTCTTCATCCATGAATTCCATTATCCAAAATGAACGATTAAGATTGGTTCTCGCGGTTCTCGCAATAAAAACGGTTCTCAAATGAACCTTCCCCTATTTATATATATAGGGAGGGTTCAAACGAGAACTGTTTTTCGTACGAGAACTGCGAGATCCAATCTTGGCTGTTCATTTTGGATAATAGAACTCATAGATGAAGAGTGTAGGGGATTGAGTGTATCAGGGTGCATGTAAGGAATTCATGGGTGGGCAATCCAATTAAAGGAGGGGGAATTGGACGGCTAAGATTGGTTCTCGTACGAAAAACAGTTCTCGTTTGAACTTTTGCCTATATACGTATGTATGTATATAGGGGAGGGTTCATGCAAAAAGGATTTTATTTGCGAAAAGTCCGAGAAACAATCTTAGCTACTTATTTGTATTTGATCTACTGGTCTAGATTAACCATGTTTTTTATTTTTTTAATTTAAAAGGGCAAAATGGTAAATGAAAACTTTTATCTCTTCAATCTATATCTCTCTCCTAATTTTTTCTCTCTCCTAAAAATTTTAAACAAAATAAATTAGAAATAACATAATAGTAAATCAACAATTTTACAGTGTTCAACGATGAACACGGTAAAAAATTTACAAGTTTTAAATAATTAAATGTTAAGTTTATTACATTTTGTTCACTAATTAACTCTTGATTTATATTGTTTCATCGTTAAATGCTTTTTTCTCTCTTTCTAATCTTTACGTTTTTTTCTTTTTTTATATATCTTTTTTTCCCACGTATCATTAGTAGTCGTTTATTATTGAACAATGTACTAGTCATCACAAAAAACCTTTCTTTTTTATATTAGACATTTATTATTGAACAACCAACCGTTTCATTGCGCGTGTTAATTAGTTAACAACCCATACAAACCAAAAAATTCTTTAATGATTAGCAAACCATAAACAATAAATAACAACCACTCTTTGTTTATTATTGAACAAAATAAATGTTTTATAACAACAACCCATAAAAAACCAAAAATAAAAAACATTAAAATTCATGGCTAAACTTAATTTATACTTAAAACAAGACACAATGCAAACTAAAAATAACCTAACACTTGAAATACTACCTTACTTCAATTACAACAATTGTATAAAATTAAATTTTATTTATTAAAAAATATCTAGAAAACAAAAAAAAATCTAAAAAACATTAATTTCAAAAAAGAAATTAAATGAAACAGTAGATGTGATAGCCTATAATCACGGCAATGGCTTTAGCGGGGCATATACGATGGTGGTGGTTCATTGGTTGAAGCGGAAGAAAGGGTGATGTGGTGGCGGCTGCTCTGGGAGATGTGACGTGATGCGGCGGTGAACGGTAGTTTTGGGAGATCTTCGATGGCGGCGGTTGTGTTGTTCCGATCGGATCTGAAGGCGGTCGTCATCGCTGATCTTGGTTGTGGTGAGATCTGTAGCATAGGCTAGTGTTATCCGGCGGCGAGGGTGGTGTTCTTCGGATTGGCAAGGGGTAGTGGTGTTCTTTAGATTGGCGGCGGTGTGGTGTTCTTTGGTAAGAGGCGACGAGGAATATTTGCAGATAGATCATGTGTTCTTCATCAGTGGTGGAGGTTGTCAACGACAGAGAGGCGGCGGCGGTGGAGGTTGTCAACAGCGGAGAAGGCGTCGGAGATCGGCAGTGGTCAGAGTAAGCCAGAGGCATATGTGTTTTGAGATGGGAGAGCACCAAAGGAGAGAGTAGGGTTAGTTGGGATTTAAATGAGAGGAGATTGGAAAGAGGAAGAAAATATTATGTGTTAATAGTCTTTTTTACCCTTTTTTGTGTAAATAAAAATCATTTAATTTTGATTAAATTACAAAATTGCCATAATAAATAATGACCATTTATCAAATCATCTAAACACAAAAAAACTCTTTTCGCATAAACCTTTCTCTCTCTCCCTCTCTCTCTCTCTCTATATATATATATAGTAACGTCCCAAGGTTCGAAATTTCTAATATATTAAAGTAAATAAATAAGTGTTGTAAATAATAAGAGTTGCCTAAGTAAGATTGGAGCTGTTTATAAATCTAGAGGGGTTAAAACTATCAAAATAAACGATGATAAGATGAGGGGTTGACTACTTAGTCGATCATAGTAATGTGTGTGTATATATATGCAATTTTTCAAAAACCTATACATACATACATATCTGCAAGTTCAAGGCTGCCCATCTTACTTTTCTGATTTTGATCAAGAACTCTAGCAAGATTAAACTCTTAAACAACAATCAATCAATCCTATAAGCACTAGGTATGAATTGTTTGAGTAGTTTTAGTATTTTAATGGGTCAAATGGTTCATATGGATGAATCAAAGCTTCTTATGTGTAAATCATGTTTCTAGTTGCTTTGAATAGTGTTTTATACCGGTTGAGGTGTACTAAAACACCCCTGAGTTGTTTAAATCGATTGAGAATCAAAATTGAGTCAAGAACAACAACTATGTTCTGCACAACAAAATGCAGGTTGGGGCGGTGACAGACCATGTAGCCTTACATGGTCGTGTAATATGAAGTGTACACGGCCCATGTATCAGTACACGGTCTGTGTAGCAGCTTTTCATAGCATAGGCCATGTTGCTTAATGTGGTCGTGTAGTGTTCAGGGTATAGGGCCGTGTAGAGGTACACAACCCATGTAGACCCATTTTCACATCAATTTACACAGTTTGTAATGCTTAGTTAATTCACTGGTGTATAAAGGTGAGTGGATACTCATCAAAACTCATAAGTTACATATTACACTAATCGATTACGAGGTGAGTTTACTGCCTTACTCTTAATTAAAGATATATATGTATTCATTGTGTAACATGTATGTTATCCTTGTTTATATAATATGGTTATGATGCACATGCAATGTGAAGTGGTGATGTATAGCTATGCAGGTGGTATAGCTTTGCACAGATATGGTGTTATAGTATATGGCTATGCAGGTGGTATTGCTATGCACATATATGGTGTTATAGCGTATGGCTATGTAGATGGTATAAATATGCACTAATATGGTGTTATGGTGTATAGCTATGCAGGTGGTATAGATATGCACCAATATGGTGTTATGGTGTATAGTTGTGCAGGTGGTGTAGCTATGCACTAATATGGTGATATCGTATATTGTTATGCAAGTGATAGCTTTACATAGAATATTCATGGGAGGTCCATTCAGGATGTGTTATTGATTAAGTTAAGATAGTATGCTCACTAAGCAAAAACTTACATTTTATTGATGTTGTTTCTTACACGTGGCTCAAATTTTAGCAAGGGTAAGTCTCCGGCTCTATGATGCGTCCGATAACTTCGGTTGTAATAAAATGCTATCTTTTGAAATACTCTTTTGAATACACTTAGCACATGTGTATAATAGTAGTAGAGGTTTTGTAACACTTTTGTATACTCTAATACTTTTGGTGCTAACTTGGTGAAAATATATTATATGTTTTAAAAATAAAATCGGGTGCTACAAATATATATATATATATATATATATATATTATGTATGTGTATATATACATGGTTGTAGTCATGGGTATGGGTTCTAGAAACCATATTACGCGATCTATCCTAAGTTATGGTTGGTTATCTATAACTTTATAGTCATGCTTTTCACGAGTAAGAAATATATGGTTATACTAGATGGATCAAATGTGTATAAATGATTATTTCAAAAATCCTAATGTCAATAGTTTAGTCAAATACCAAGTATTGAGTTTTCTTAAGTAGCATTTGCCCAAAGAGTTATTTAGTTCTCATAAGATCAAGTGTCAGGTTTTCTCAAAGCATATCAAGTTCTCTCAAAGAGATAGAGTCAGGTTTACTCAAGGTTGACACGCACCAACCGCTACATATTTTTATATAAATAATTTAGAGTACACGCGGTGTTTTAAAAGTGGTTCCACCTTAGAAATAGACTACATGCATGATAGGCAAGTATCACCTATCCGTATATAGTATAGCTCTCCAGTAAGACCTAGTATCATACTCAGGGAATGAAGACTCTTAATAATCAACCTTCACTATTATCTAGTTGACAGCAAGCCAAGAAGCGAAATATAAACTAAAGAACTACAACTAAACAACAAAAAGCAAAGAAAGAAAGAAATCACACCAGCATGCAATATGAGGGAATTCAAAGCCGGAAGGTACTCATTCTGATTAGATACACTTTAGTCAAATGTATTAATGTAAATAATCATGTGATGTGATTATGTTGACATTTTAAGCACATAGGATAAAAAGTATACACGTTCTAACTAGTAATTCATATATAGACACAACGAATTACACCAAACACATAAGCATAAGCTCTTGATGCGTAAGGATTTTAAACCGGAAAATAATACTAAATGCCCTATTATAAATGAAGATAAAATATACATGATTCAATCTGTGATTAGGCAAATCATAAGCATAACCTCTTGATGATTCAAACAACACACCTAACACAAATGGGCATAACTTCTCATAGCATAAGGACATATACTTGGTTTAATATCCAAAATCCCAAACCATCGAACCTCATGTAATGCCACAAATGCACATACCAGGTGTAATCACACCAAGATCCACCAACCTAGTGTCAATCTTGACATAACCAAACTTGTTTAAGTATACATACTATTGAAGGTAAGTATTTCAAACATAAAGTCAACCTAACATAGATGTATAAAACACTCACATAGGATGGAAATAACATTAATACAACCAAATATACTTGTCATTGAATCAAAATACGATATCATCCAAGTCAAAAAAAAACTCAAACCATCATAAATACATAAGAAAAACAACTAGAACATGTCTAATCCAAATGAACCAAAGTATTCAACTCATAGTTCCTAAAAACAAGCCTAAATCATACAAAACATCGGATTTAACATAATAAAAAGGAGGGATTATACCAAACCCGAAACGCGGATAAAATCGGATGTACAATCGGTTAGACACTTCCTTCTAAGCTTGAATCACCACCTAATGCACCAAGGATCAAGGAACCATCATTCTTTGGTGAAATATGGCTCCATGGCTGCTCCAAATGAGAAAGATGAAAGAAAAACCTAGAGCCCCTGTTTTATGGTTGAGAATCTGCCTTAAATTGTAGAATTATGGATAACACGACCCATGTAGGTCAACATGGCCCATGTTGACCAAAGTTGACCATAGGCATGTAGTATATACAAGGGGAAAGTAGAGTATGTGGTACACGATGATGTAGACGGCCATGTACACGGGCCGTGTTGAAGGCCTACATGGCCCATGTTGCAGGGTGTGTTGGCTGCTGTTTCTCTCTAGGCTCGACATCTTTATGGATTTTCATCATTTTTACTTCATTTATCATCGATCTATAATCATGAGCCTACAAAACAGATTTATAAGATATTAGGCATCCAATCGCTTAAATCTTCTAATAATGGTGCCAAAATATGGGAAATCTAGTATAATAAATGTATAACTTAGTTCATATCATAGGTGCAAGTCATGGTTCTCTCAAAGAACAAGTAGTTCTTTCATAGATCGAGTCGCTATTCTTAAAGGCTTATTACGCCATGATTACCCCTAAAGGCTAGTTTAGTTATTTTAGTGGTCTACATTACGTTATCCGTATTCAGGGTCATTCTTAGTCAAACATGGTTTTTCAGGGTTCAGCCTGGTGTGTAGGTGACCGATCAGCAAAGATAATTAGTAGTAATTAACCGATTCTCTATAACCTAAATTGTAGGTTGTAGCGGTTATTAGTGTGCTTTATTCATTTGACTAGTCTTCAGTTTTAAGTATGAGTTATCAAGTTGCACTCAGATGAGTTGGACTAACTTACCTATTTGTAAGGACCTAATTATTTATTGAAAATACACTCCACAAATTATATTAATGTTTTATAAAGATAGCAAGCAGAAGCTGTGAGTTTTCCATGTGCAATTGGAGTCTTCTCTCTAACCGACTCTGCAATAATGAAATAACAGCACTAATAAGCACAAAGCATAGTGAGCACACAATCACAAAGTAATAATTAGATGCACACATATATCTAAGAAAACATACTTATAAAATGTCACCCATGTTATAATATTTGTCATTTAAAGTAATAAATTGCCACTAAGGCGATCGTAATGCCACTCGGGCTAGTAATTTGCCACTCAGGCTAGTAATTTGCGATACATGCTAGTAATTTACCACCAGAGGCTATCATAATGCCACTCAGACCTCCATGTTGCCACTCATATTTTGCTACTCAGGCCTCGGTACATCATCTATCTCCTTTGCATAGTTACATAACACATATTCTGCACATATTCATACTAACACACCATAGTGAACTACACACTACATACAAATAATCATCAATAAATATCAAGTCTTAATTATAGTACTGCTATCTCATAATTATAACACTCAGATTACTAAATTGCCACTCAGGCTATAGGATACCACTCAACGGATCATTTCATGATCACAACTCATGTAATTATTATCTCGACATCATTTCATAAATCACCACGCTGTATATGTAACCTCACATATGCATCTAGTTTGTAAGTAGGGATCGTGTAACTCACCTGGAACGCCAATATTGTCTTAATTCCATCGTCATTAGCAAATTAGTTCGTATATACTCGGCAACGATCACCTATAAGAAATTACGCTCTAATTTAGACCTCGAACCGCTCATTTAAAACTCTAACACTATCCTACACGACCTACAACATGGCCCGTGTTAAGCTACATGGCCACTCTACACGGTAACACATGCTAGTGTTAAACCTTGGCCCTACACCGCCCATGTTACCTTACACGGGCCATGTATAATCACCATACATTGTCTATAGTTCTATTACACGGCCTGTTCCATGAGGGGCTAAACACGGCCCATATAAATTAGAATACAGCCCATGTTCCTCTACACGGTTCTCTACTCGGCATGTTAACCATAATGAAAGCAGGTTGTTTGATCATAACAACTGCTTTTTCCAACTAAATTTCATTCATATCACAAATTTAACATAATTAAGTGAATTCCAACACTATTTAAATGTATCCTAACATTTATAACACTTTTTTAAATAGCAAACACCAACAATTGGTCATACCAATATCATTTGACACTCAAGAACACATTTTGACCCATTTGAACTCTAATACTCATTATATATCATATTAACTGTAATAATCCGGTCTGAAAACTATTATACATTCTCAAAATTGGAACACAATCATATTTGGATATGGAGGTTCACCAATAACACCCTTTTCTCTATAAACTTGGCTAAATAACAAGATTTACACTAACTTAGGGCTTATAATACATAACTTGTTCTTGAATTAGCTTAAACTCTTCCGACTCTCTTCAAAGTCAGCAAAATTAGTCTTTCTTTCTTGCTCTCTCGCTTTCTCAACTTTTTCCGGACAACTCTCCCCCAAACATTGATTTTTCGAAGTCCAAACACCCATATATATATATATATATATCACACTATCGTCTGGCAAAACAAGTCCCTCAATTTCATTTCATCATATTTTAATCTTAACACTTAATAATAATAATAACAACAACAACAACAACAACAACACTACTTTTAACTCCCCCTAATTTAACAATAAAAAAATGAGGTGGTAATTAGAAATGAGATATGTAAATAAATAAATCAAATGTTAACTCACTTTGGGGTGTTACATTATTATACTAAGTGATGGTTATGACGTGTGATGTTTCAAGTGTGACTGTAATGTCTATCGAGACATGTAGTTATTGTGTTTTGGAATGTCACTAAAACGATCACTTGTATTATCGTATATTAGTATGTGTCACTAGTATGTGTATGTGTGTATGAAGAATGGTGTGTGTGACATACGTGTCTGTGTTATATGTTTGTGTGGCATACGGTTTGCCTAACTTATGTGCATGATGTGTTTGTGTGATGTTAGTCCCAGATTAGGTATCTAAACAAAAAATATGTATGTAGAAGCGGGGTTCAAAACAAACTCATGCTTTTCAAACTTATTGCATAAACATATACTTTTAATATAATTCTTATTGATATAGATCAAGAATTACAAGTGTAAGGATGCAAAAATTCTTAACATTATAAAAGATGACAACAAGTTTATTCTAACACATACACTAGCTAATCCTTAACACAAATAATGGTTAAAATGTGTGCAAGACATGAACAAGTTTGACAAAATCTTTCTCTAGATTCCGCTAAGAGTTACAATCTGAGACAAGGGATGCTCCAACAATGGAGCTGGTCTTGCATAAATAGAGAAGAGGATAGAGGTAAACTTTAGAGGATAAATCAAATCAAGTACAAGTTTAGTAAGAGACAAACATACTTTGGAAAAACATGTTATCTTGTTTAGTGTAAAAAGTACAATAAAGTGGAAAAGTGTTATTCACTTTATGCATCTACTTTAAGTACACCCTAACCTAATATTTAATTGAGAGATCATAACCTTTTTTCAGCAGCGCTATCATATAACTAAATAAAAGGACCTTTGCATTTAATATTTTAATCATCTTGGTTCAGCAATGTTAGGGAGTTGACCATTTCAACCCACAATTAAATCTTGGATTTGACTATCACAATACTATCTATGGTTAGACTAGAATTTATCTTAACATGTGTTGTTAATGTTAGATTTATGTTCTCTAAGTTAGTTTATAGTTTAGTAGCCAACTAAGTAAGAATATTGGGTTAACTTAGCATCAACTAAGCATTATGTTTCCTCATATTGTCGAGTACTAGTGATATTCTTGATCAGCTAAACGATGTTTTCTAGGTTAGCTGTATGAGGTTAGCCGAGCATCTTTTTGCTTAGTAGTCCAAAAACCAGTATATTAATCCTATGCTTTGTTGTCTCACAAGAGTTAATTAACTGTGCACGGTACAGTTTACTATTATCTCTAATGTAGTAGTTTATACAATAAAGGTTGTATACGTGTTCCTTAGATATTCTTTATAATATACCGACACTTTATGTCTTGCCAAGTAAGACTTAGTGGATAAAATTTAGATCTTATAAAAAAGAATTTGAATTAAAGAAGAAAGAAAATTTTGAAGATATTGGTTTAGTTATGTGATGGCCTAGTTCCATGCTTAGTTGACCAAAATATTGAAGAAAACATTAAATGCAAGATCCATGCATTTAATGAGAAGATTTAGAGTTGAAGTGTCAAATATATGGTTAGATTATTAAATATGAGGTTAGTATGCAAAAGTACAAAAAAATAAAAAACATTTTACGTTATTGTACCTTTACACAAAAGATTATGTCACTTGTCTAAAGGCATGCTTTGTCTCTTACCAATATTTATCTCTCTATAAAAGGCAAGTCTTAAAGTCATTGTTGAGCATTCACTCTTCTCACGAGAAAACACTTAGCATTTTTAGAGAAAGTAATTTTCAAACTTGTTCATGTTCATGTGTTGAACTCACTTACACATTAGTTGTCTTTGTTGTAAGCTAGTCTATGTATGCGATTAAAAATAGTTGTCATCTTTTATTTTATTAGAAAATTATGTGTCCTTACACATGTCATTATTGATTAAATATCAATAAAGAATTATATAAAACTGAATGATTGTCTACTAACTTTAAAAAGCTTAAGTTTGTAATCAACCCCCCTTCTATAAATAATTCTTGTTCTGCAGTACCTAACCACGAACTAACAACCAAATATGGTGGTATCAACCACTCCTAATTAAAGCCAAGATCTTCAAGAAATTCTTTCTTCTTTAGTTTGAATCCTTTCCATCAGATTCAAATTCTTTCCACCAAATCCTACATTACAAGACTTAGTGTGCTTGGAAAGTACAAATAGAAGAGCTAAGGCTATAATGAACAACACGTGTCCGGTCTTGACTTAATAACATTTACACTAGAATATAGTAAATCGGCATATCACTGGACTCATCTAATGATGATGCACAACTGAGAAATAGGTTGCTCAATTATGCTTGCACAACTAAGCAGAAACATGGCTTATCTTAATCGAGAAGCATTGCTTATCTTAATTGAGAAACATCGATTAGCTGATCAAATCAAACCAATTTACTTGATCACCTGTGTTAACAAAATGATCGGCTGAAGCTTAGGTGATGCATTTTGTATGTTATTTGACTGCTAAACTAAAAGACTAACTTCTGAATTACTAGTCTAATATTAATAATACATGTTAAGATAATTTTGAGTCTAAAAAGGAATGGTTTTGTGATTATAAATCTTAAGCAATTGATTAGGTTGAAATGCTTTTCTCCCAACATATATGTTATATGACTTGTATGTTATTACAAATCTCTATGAGTACTAATTGTTATAAAAAGTGTTAAATATCGGGGTTGTGAAATCTATTAGTTTGTGTGACATGTAAAAATAGATATATTGAAATACCGATCTGTATTAGTGAGCGAGTATTGTTTACTCGTTATTGACTTATTATACTGGTGGGACTCGGGTTGACAGCTAATTAAAGTGTTTTCCATAACTAGAAGCACCATGTTTACTTGCATTGATGCCACATGATATTTTATAATATCATGTAAATGTTTTAAGAATGATATTGGTTTTTAAATGGAAATTTCAGCTAATGATGGATGACTTGATTATCATACGATTTAGAATGTAAATGTTTATAAATAGTTTGTTGAAACAAGGCCTATCCGGAGCTAGCTTCTTCTCCAGGTGGTGAGAGTTCCTACAAAACAAACACTGGTTAGCCTCGCCACGAGCTTCAGCTCATGACCAACCTCTAGCGTGAGAGTAAGTAATTGAACGGTGGGTTGAGAGAGTAATAAATGAGAGAGAGATTAGAGAAAGAAAGGGATTAGAGAGAGAGAATCTTACATTAAATGCCGGTGGTGAGGGGTATTTATAGGCCCGTTGGTAATGATTACAAAATATTATCTGGAGGTTATTTGTATTAACCTTAGAAAATGTCTGACATATATGCCGGACGATAAATTTCCTACTTTCATATGTGCCATCCTACTTTCATCTGTGCCAGCTATCTGTAAGTTTGCCCAAGATTCGCCGGATTCTATTTCTACTCTCTGCCGAGGCGCAAAGGGTGTCACAGGAGGAGCACTCTGATCTGATGCATAATTCTTAACTCTGATTTGATGCATAATTCCTACTTTCATCTGTGCCAGTTGTTTGTAAGTTTGCCCGAGATTCACCGAAGGTGGTTGCTGGCTCATAACGAATCCGTAGCTCAAAAGCGCATAATCAAAGACTTGAAGGAGAAGAACAAAGCTTTGAATCGTGATGGTAAGGATGAGGCAAAAGTGAACCAATTGGAAAAGGTTTTAGAGGAAACCACAAAGCCGCCAGAGGTTGAGAAGAAGGTTACCGGTGAACTGTGTGTGGAGGTTGCTATGAAGAATAAAGAGATTGGGAGTCTGAGTCAAAGTGTTACTGAGAACGTGGGCCTTTTGGATGAGGTGAGTAGGTTGAAGACATTGGTCAAAGAGGTAGGGGAGGCGTTGTCTGTGATGACGGAGGAGAGGTGTTGGCTAGTGAAGGAGGGTGTTAGTTATTTCTTTGACAAACTTCGCAGGAGTTCGGAGTATTCGAAGTCTCTAGGTGATGTCCAGAGGTGCAATTTTCTTGTAGGTTACCAGAAGGGTTTGTCCATAGGTGAAAAGTATGCTAAACACGGTCGCGCCATATCTAGCGCTCCTCAGTATGATCCCGAAGCTTCCTCCAAATTGAGTCAAGCTGCCATCGAGTTTGGCCAATTGTCTTATCCGTACTTAGGGCACCTTGCGTCATTATCTGATAAGCCTCTAGAGGAGTTGAAGACGGTGGAGCCGGAGGAACTTGCTGCTCCTGGCTTCGAGGCTGGCGGGATTGGTATTGCTGTGGAGCTGTCGTCTGCTACCGGGCACTAGTATGATCCTTCGGGACTTGGGTTGGTTAAATTATTAGTTTATCGTATCTTTGTCTGTTATTTTCGTATGATATGGACATGTTTATAACTTGGTGTGTTTGGAACTTGCTTCGGCACTTACTTTGAAACTTTCTTTTGAAACTTGCTATGAAATTGGCAAGGCTTATATGTAGTACTTTCCTTGCTTAATCGTGGTTTATGCGTTGCGAACTTGCCAGGTTCGGCTTATTCGAGCGTCTTTCCGACGTTCTGAAGGTACGATCCTGCTTAGCTTATCCCTTTGATATTGATGTACTGCTCTTCTTGGGATGTGTTAGCATGTTAGGTTCGGTTTTCCTGTGATAACAGGTTTACGGGTGTGTGGGCAGAGTCCCACTCGTCCAATTTTTGCACAATTAGTTATGCTCGTGTCACCCGGTTTAGGTACGGAGTCGCGATTCCCCGGTTTTCTTCTGTTAGCCGTTCAGACATAACAGGAAATAAGAACTTTATGTTCTTGGGTATGGAGTTGTGAGCTCCGGTTTTCTCTACTATGCCTTTCCGTCATAGTAGGCGTAAAAACCGGCAAGGTTCGGTTTATTGTAACGTGTGTGCTTGTGTAATTCACAGTTGTTAACTCCAATACGTTGATGTGGAGCACAAAAATGGGTATCCCATTTATGTATGAAGTACAAAAAGTACACGAGTTTCTGGCCAAAGAGCCTTAGCAAGGAAAAGTGGAGGTCCCACAACTTTCATATTGCTTCTGTTTGATGCCAAAAGTTCTATTGGCAAAAATTTTATTTTCCATTGCCAGAGGTTGCTCCAAAAGGTTGGCCCGAGAGTCGACTTGGCGTCACTATAAGTAGCATTTCTTCAGGTTCATTGCGTTCCACGTCCTTGGTATTTTGTTCCCGTCTAGGTCTTGCAACTCGTAAGATCCATTCTGATGTGCATTAGTAACTTGGTAGGGCCCTTCCCATCTAGGGCCTAGCTTGCCTTATCTTTCCGCCTTGCTTGCCTCGTTTAGACGCCATACATAATCTCCTGGTTTGAACCTGGCGCCACGCACCCTCTTGTTGTAGTATTATTCAATATTGTTTTTGTACTTGGCTTCATTAATCGCCGCTATTTCTCTACGTTCCGTTAGTGCTTCCCGGTTGAAACATAACCCTTCTTCGCTTTCCCTTTCGGTAGCTATGGACCTTCGAGTTGGTATGCCTACCTCGGGAGGAATTACAGCTTCAGTCCCGTAGGTTAGGCTGAACGGGGTTTCTCCATTACTAGTTTTGATTAAGGTACGATGAGCCCATAAAACATGGCTGAGGTGATCCACCCAACATCCTCCTTCCATTCCCAATCGAGCTTTTATCCCTTCGACTAAGCTTCTGTTGACTCGCTCAACCTGTTCATTGGCTTGGGGGTGTGCTACAGATGTAAATGTCTGCTTGATATTCAACTCCTTGCCGGAAGGGGTTTTCCGCAAATTGCTTTCCATTATCTGTGATGTCTCCTGCGGTATTCCAAATCGACATACAATGTTATCCCATACGAACCTTGAAACCTGCACTCTTGTAATTGTGGCCAGGGCTTTCGCTTCACACCATTTGGTGAAGTAGTCAATGGCTACCAAAAGGAATTTTACTCTTCCTGGCCCTTTGTGGAATGGACCCACGATATCCATACCCCATTTTCGGAAAGGCCATGCTGCTACGATCGATACTAGGGGGTGCGTTGGCTTTCTTGCTACCGGAGCATGTACTTGGCATGCTAGACACTTCTTAACTTCGTCGAATGCGTCCCTGGCCAATAATAACCAACTTGCATGGCTTTGGCCACGATTGCCCGTGCTCCCGCGTGCAACCTACACGCCCCACTATGTATTTCCCTGATAATGTAGTTGGCTTGTAAGGGGCCCACACATCTCAACGATGGTCCTAGATAAGACTTCCGATATAACACATCATCGTGCAACTCGTATTTCGATAGATCTAATTTGGCTCTTTCGTGCTCCGATAACTGTGTTGCTTCATTCCCTTTGAGGGCCTTCACTATTGGTGTCATCCATGTCTCCCCTTCTTCCTCCATGATCACATTAACCTCCTTCTCTTCCACCGACCTCTGTTCCAGTGTTTCTACAAGAACTTCTTTCGTGAGGTGGTCAAAAGCAACAAAAGCAAGTTTGCTTAGGGCATCAGCCTTCTTATTCTTTCCTCTTGGAATTTGTTTAACCGTGCATGCGTCGAAGGACGCCATCACCTCCTTCGCCTTTGCCAAGTATTGGATCATACTTTTCTCTTTGTCTTCGTACATTCCATTGATTTGGTTTGCCACCAGCATTGAATCAATATGAGGTCTAGCCAATAAACCTGAAGTTGGTAGTGATATCTTTAGAACTTCTTCCAAATGTTTTAAATAGCCTGATTTAAAGCCATTGTCGGCTTTAAATGCACCGCTATTCACCATGTTCACCATTGCCTCTACAAGCTTTGCTTCCTCATCATTTGTCCACGGACGATAATTTCGAAGTTGGCTCGACATACCTTGAGATAAGTACTATTAAAACAATACATAATTCAAATAATTTTAAGTACTATTAAAACAATGCATAATTCAAATAATTTTAAGTACTATTAAAACAATGCATAATTCAAACAAGTTCAAATACCATTACAACAACACATAATTCAAACAAGTTCAAATACCATTACAACAACACATAATTCAAACAAGTTCAAATACCATTACAACAACACATAATTCAAACAAGTTCAATTACTATTAAAACAATACATAATTCAAAGATTATTGTGAAGCCCTCCAAGAATCAAACATAGACTGAGCTAAATTATCTCTAAACATAGTCCACTCGTTTGAAGTACCAAAAGAATTTATACTATCCATGTCTTCAACCCCAACGTCTCCGGTTCCAACGTCCAATGCAGAATCATTATCTAATGGATCAATTGGCATTTTTTTGTCTTATATAGTTGTGGAGAAGACAACATGCCATAATGATCTTATTTTTTAAATGTACAGGATAATACGAGTTGTCTCTTAAGATACCCCATCTTGCATTCAAGATTCCAAAACATCGTTCTATAACATTTCGTGCGGAAGAATGTTTCATATTGAAGAACTCTTTGGCGGTTGTAGGTTGGTGTCCGTCACGCCAATCATTTAAATGATATCTTTGACCCCTATAAGGGGCTAGGAAACCTTCTTCGTTTGTATATCCGGCGTCAACCAAGTAATAACCTATATTAATTCATCATAGTTAATCGACCATCACAACCCATGTCGTCAACCAACTAATAACCTACATTAATACATTAATAATACATACCCGGTCTTGGAACTTTCAACCCATGAGGTCTAAGAATAGCATCTCAAAGCACTCTACCATCTGATCCCTCTCATCCAGATAGTACATAAATAAACTGCATATCTTGAGAACACACTCCTAATACATTTGTCGCAATGTCATTCTTTCTTGTTCTATATCTAGGTTTGTCTTCAGATGGTACTAAGCACTTTATGTATGTCCCATCTAAAGCTCCTAAACAATTCTAAACCAACATAAAAGTTTGTCATTTTAAAGACCAAAAAGCAAAAAATATAAATTAATGTTGAAATATATATATACTTTAAACCACCTCCATCTCGGATCGGTAGAGTCGTCGGGAACGGGTTCCGGTTTTTTAAGCAATCGTGAATGTAATCGTAAAACCGCATTACAAACACGAGTAAAATGTCTACTAATTGTTTCACCCGAACGATGAAAACGGCATATTATGACACGATTCTTCACATTATGAGCAATAATGTGAAGAAACATGGCAACTTGTTCGTCAATACTCATATTTCTATTTGCTCGTAACCCTCCAAATGTTTCTAACATGTCACATAACTTTGTAAAACACCTTCGATTCATCCTAATTTGTGATATGGCCATCGCATCACTCTCATAAACCAATCTATGCAATATCGGGTACCGATCAACCTTTGATGAAGTATTTCGAATTCTCGGTTTATATTTCTTCCTATAAACCATTAACATCCAACTTGATAAAAGAAAGAACACTACAACAGTGACCACTACATAACATGACTCCAAATACTCTTCTATTCTTCTTTCTTTCCGTTTGCGTGTGTTTAAACTAAGTCGAGCCATGAATTAACTTTGATCTACCAAGTATATAAACCAATAATCAAATATAAATTAAATGTGAAATTTGACAACTAAATAATTATATATAAACCCACAGTTTCAAAAAGAATTAAGAATAGATACATTTTATTTATGGAAAACCAATCGTGGTTTATTCTATGTATGGACAATCAATATGCAAGCACTAGCAGTAAAAAGAGCATGCAATTAAGCCCAACTCAAGAACATATGATAGGATAAAAAATTAAATTAATATGCAAGGAATAAACAAGAAACTGAGATGAAGCAATCTATAAATTTGCAAGGAACATATGATAGCCCAACTCAAGAACATATTAGTTCTCTATCAGTTCA
Source organism: Dittrichia graveolens (assembly GCA_038502395.1). NCBI lineage: Eukaryota > Viridiplantae > Streptophyta > Magnoliopsida > Asterales > Asteraceae > Dittrichia > Dittrichia graveolens. Next base: position 53,519,996 of record JARJIL010000007.1, on the reverse strand, counting down.
GTGAAATCATTTACACCCTTGTCTATGGATTACTGTATTCACTTCATAATAGTTGCCAATTGATATAAACATAAACAGTGAGTAGCAGATATACCACACTAGTGGTGTTCAAACAACCATGTATTTCTCTGTGTTCAAAAAGAAAACAAGAAATAACACAAATTACACACAAACACTAGTGGTGGCTCCATGAGGCAGAGTACCAAATTACACAGAAATAAAAAGAAATAACACAAACAGCAGAGTACCAAATTACACAGAAACACTAGTGGAGGCAGTAAGTAACAAATAGCAGAGTAACAACTTACACAGAAACAAAAAACACAAATAACAGAGAGTAACAAATTACCGACGAGGAGAGTGGAGCAGGGTCGACGGCGACGAGGGCGGAGCAGAGTGTCGACGAGGGAGATGGAGGCTGCGGAGAGCAGAGTGCGACGGAGAATGGTGTCGGCAACGAGGGCGATGGAGGCTGCGGAGCATAGCTGTTGCTTCTGTCGATCGTGGGTGTTTAGGTTTTTGCTTCTGTTGATCGATTTTCTTCCGAATGGTGTTTGTTAGGTTAAATGAGGGTAAAATGGTAAATGGGACATTCCCCTTTATCAAGGATTTTAAAATACCATGGGGGGTGGTGGTATTTTCTAATTCCTTCATATGAGGGAATTGGTGGGATTTCTTTAAAATCCAATCATTTGAAATCCCTAGCTTTTTTTCCAAACAAACACAAGATTTCTTGGGTTTTTAATTCTCAATCCCAGGAAATCCCAAAGAATGTAGTGAACCCAACAGGGCCTTAGTTGCCGAAGGTGTTTTGATTAGGTTTCGACTTAAAGTCGAAGTAGAGGAACTTTATCTCCGAAGGTTCGTCCGTCATATGCGTCATCATAGTTCAAGTAATCTTCGGTGGAGGATCAAGGTAAACTATTCATTTAAGAATCGGTAGTTATTCAATTAAAACTCTGATTCTAGGAAAAAATCGGGTCACATGCCAAAGATCCTGACCGATAGGATCGAACAACAAAAACAAAGAAACAATTGGCCAAAGTTCTGTTATTTCTGTAATATTTCGACCTTTTGCTCTGTACAAACGATTACATATATATAGGCTAGAATTTGGCGGTTCTCCGGCAGTTACTTGCTGTTTTGACGGTGGCGGTTGGCGGTGGACGGCGGCTGACGCCATCGACGGTTACCTCCGGTGGTGGGGCTATATATGTATATATTCTATCTACTTTAAACAATAAAAATTATACTAATTTTGACAATTATTCCAACAGTCTCCCCCCTAATTGTCAAAACTCTTCAATCTTCGAGCTTCTGTTGAAATCATTATCTTCCTCTTGGTCTTGAATATCTCCACTTGTATAGTAGTCCACGATGCTAGGATCTTTGTTTTCTTCATTCTTTGCATAGTCTTCTTCAGCCTTACGAACTTGTGCGAACCCGAGGTCGCTTTGACAAATGTTGTCAACAAACCCATGGTCATATAGACCAACTTCAACTGAGTCTGTCTCTTGGCTTGTCTTCTTCCTTGGAGTGCTAAGAACTTCTTGATATCTGTTCTGGTATCTGAACCTGTAATGCTTTAATCAAACGTATATCCCGATTGACCTAACTCCTTTGTTGCTTGAGATATGCTTGGTGGGTTTTGTTGTTGTATCAAGTCCTCTTACAGTTTCTTCAAAATGATCAACAAGTCATTCTGTTTGATCTTCATAAATTCCTAGTCCTTAGGTGCATTTGTTTTCCTTTTCAAAATGATCAGCAAGTCAACTTTGAATAAAATTAATAAAAACTTTTGATAATTTTTTTTCTTATAAATTTAACAAAATTTTTAAAAAGATGTGATAAAAAAACCTTTTAAGAAAGCGTAATTCCTTTTTTTTTAAATTTAACACTTTAATAATGTTTTTAATTAGGTTTCTTTTTTTAAATGATAACTTTTAAAAAAAACTTGGTCTTTTTTTAGAAGAAGAAAAAAACACTTCTATTTTAAAAAATAGAAAGGGAGATAAAAAGGGTTAAAATAGGGAAAAGAAAAAAATAGGGTTTTAATTTATTTTCTTCTTTGAAGGAGCGGCAGCCCCCTTTGGGCGCCTCTTCTGATGTCGACGAAAAAAAACACTTTCGATTTTGGCCGGTGATGATCTCCGGTCTATGTTGCTTGCTGTCTAAGTCGAGTATCCCTCGGCTTTCTTCGGTCTCTGGTAACCCCTTGCGATTTTCGATGCTTCTTTTAGTCGAGTAAAATCCTCGATTTGATTCTGATGAAAAATCGAGTAAAACCCTCGATTTGGTCGGCGATTGTGTGCTCCGGTGGTTGCCCCTTGTCGGATTCGCCTCTGGTTGTGTATACTTCGGATGGTGGTACCCTTGCCTCCGATTTGCGATGTTTCTACCGGTCGTCTTCAGGTATGTCCCCTTTTCGGTTGTGGGTGCCATATGGTGGTAGTTGCCTTTAAGAGCTGCCTCTGGGTATCCAAATGTTGGATTTTCCGGTCACTCTGGGTCCCCCCCCCCCCCCCCCCCCCCCGACTTCAAACAACACCGCTATGTTGGTGTTCTTCTGTTGAATCTCCCGTGCCGGTTTTGGTAGATGATGAGAAACTTTGGCAAACAACCAAAGCTCTGATACCAAATGATAGGATCGAATAACAAAAACAAAGAAACAATTTGCCAAAGTTCTGTTATTTCTGTAATATTTCGACATTTTGCTCTGTACAAAGGATTACATATATATAGGCTAGAATTTGGCGGTTTTCCGGCAGTTACTTGTCGTTTTGACGGTGGCGGTTGGCGGTGGACGGCTGCTGACGCCGTCGATGGTTACTTCCGGTGGTGGGGCTATATATGTATATATTCTATCTACTTTAAATAATAAAAACTATACTAATTTTGACAATTATTCCAACACTCACAACATATACAGAGAAGATATGACAAAAAATCAAAATGGTTTGATTTTGAGCATTAAGCTTATGAAGGATTCTTCACGCGTAGTGTGACACTTGGTCTGCATGAGTATATAGTATCTCGTCATGGGTCGTGTAGTACTTGTCTACACAGATCGTGAAAAGGGAGTTGAAGTGACACTTTTATTTTATTGGATCTTTGGGTTGGTCCAATGCATGACACTCTTTTGGCCGGCCATGGGTAGTCTTGGCCTCTTGGGCTCATGTTTGAGGCTATAAGAACATGCAAACAGTCGTGAAGGTTTTCTTCATGGGCCATGAAGGCTTCCGGAACAGTGTTTTTTGTCCTTTTTAAAAGAAAATTTGTTTTTGATTTTGGCATTCGTGTTTTGTGGTTTTTTTTAGAATTTGTCCAAAGTTAGTTTGGATGGTTGAAAAACTCCATATGTTTTTTTGGCTCACATGTTTATATGTAGTGGGTGGTTTTGGCATGAAATGCACACATGTATATACTCATGGTGTGTATATATAAATATACGTTGCCGGTGGTAGTACCAATGCATACGTACATATGGTTTACAATTGAACTCCATCATTATTGTGTTTTTGATTTGTAACACCACTTTTTCATATTTAACTGATAAAATACTTTAACATTTGTTAACGCCAAAAACACTATCAAAGTTACAAAACACTAGTTTATATTTACACATGTTAACGAGTATTTCAAAAGACGTGTCAAAATCCATCTTTCAAACTATCCAGAGCTATCTGAAGCATCACGGAGCTGGGGCCTTACCCTTGCTCTAACCTGAGCCACCTGAAACATAAGCTAACGCTTAGTGAGCATACTATGTGAACTCAGATAATCATAAATAAAACAGGAGTAAAGTCTCCCCGGGATGTCTCGCATCCAAGCTGTATGTGACATCCGTCACCAAATCAGGTTGGTTGGCTTGACTTGTAAGCCGCCACTAGTCATTTAATTTAAACTCATGTGCTTGTGTGATTCCTAAAACTTAGTAAATGCTAAATTCAAGGTGTTAAGTATGTCTAATTACTCAAAATACTTGACTCATGCTATCAATAGAGAAAAATCTAAGTCTTTACATCTCAGAACGTTGAACTAACTCCTAGTGCACGATTTAATTGTGCAAATGTCCTTGTGCAAAGTAGTGATGAATTAAGCTCACAAATAAATAAATCATGTTAATAGTATACAAAATAATAGCTAATACTTAAAATCAATTAAAACATTAAAGGGTCACTCAAGAAACTAATAAATTTGTATAGCACATCGGTGGTTAAATACATCTACTAGAAATATTATGTATAAAATACAAGAAGCTAATAATAAGTACATATATATTAAAAAACTATTATTATATATATATATATATATATATATATATATATATATATATATATATATGGTATAAAAAATTGGCCATTAAGGGGTTGGAGATAATCTCTCAAAAATTGAAACAAAATCAAAAATCAATCTACTTAATTTACCATAAAAACCGAAGACCCCTCAACCCTCAACCAAATCACGTTTTTCTTCTTCCTTTTTTTCTCCCCTTAGTCAATTTTTCCAGCCCCAAAACCACCATTCGAGTTGTTCTTCAAAGCTCCAAGAAGCCTAGTCAAAAATCAGTTCCATTCGAAGAGTTTTAGGTATGTATTCATTTTCTATACATCTTTAGTCACTTTTCTTGTTTCTCTTCTATAACCCTAATTTATGGGTTATCAAATGAGTAAACCCATCCTAATAACACATAAAATAATGATTATGATGAGTTTAAATCAAATATCTAACCATAGGATGGATTGGTTTGGTCAAAAGTATTCTTCTTTTAATTCTGAATTCTGGGCAGAAAGATTGGTGGACTTTGGGAGGCCATAACTCGGTCAATTCTAGGGATTAAAATTAGAATGTTGGGTCTAAAACTAAGTTCATTGAGTATAATTTCTTCTCCAAGTTATTTCATATAAAAAGGATGAGCTTTTGATATTCAAATGGTAAAAACCGTTTGAGTGCGCAAAGCTGTAAAATCCTGACAGTTTGTTTCATTGACTTTTTCCCAAAAAATAATCCATCCTATACTTCTTGATAGATCTTGAAAATAATTCTGGGGTATATTTTATAAGTCTTTAACTTACTGTAAAATTTCTAGAATTTATAAGGATTTTTTACTATTTTAATTAATTACAGACTTTTTATTACGCGTGTTGGGAGTACATTCTGACCACTATGATTTAGAAAATACCTTAAAAATAATAAAACAAGGTTATAAATTATTGGAAAATTATGTAAAATATTAGATACAGAATGGCCTTTGTCCTAAAAATTTAAGAAATTAATTAAGTCGTTTGGTTTATTTTAAAGATACATAAATTGAACCTAAATTTCAGAATTCAATTGTAGCACTTAAGAAACAAAATAAACCTTTAAACCTTTAAATATATAATGTGTGTAGGTCCAAAGAATATACGAGCCTACGTAACCTAATATAACACTAAATCACAAACGCTAATCAAACTCATCAACTCACGATTAGTAAAAGAAGGCTTTTTAGGCCTTGACCGAGTATAACCTATTTATTTAAATTTCTTGTAGTTTTCGGAGAGCTTTAAGATCCGTATAATTTATCCACTATTAAGGTGAGTACTCATGACCCCTTTTATTATATATTTCTTGGGGGAAAATGACATTGAAGGCTTATTTATAAATTCCTTTATGCCGTGTTAATTAAACTTTTATATTTCTTTTTGTGACAATTATGTGGCGTGTATGTGCACATGTGAACCCGTAACCGGGTTATGCCGGTTGGATTCCTTATTCCTATTGTAGCCAACTTGTAGCTTCGGCTAGTAGGCGATTGTTGGAAAAATAATTACTCTTGCCCGATGAACTTGTGTTCGAGGTATCGTTATATTCCTATTTACGTGCCATGCCATTATTTGAGTAATTGTCCTAATAATTACTCTACACGGCAAACATGTTTTACTTTAAACCTGCGAGCTCACCAACTTTATGCTGCCATTTTCGAGTGTTTATTTACAGGTAACAGAACAATAATGCTTAAGGAGCCTAGACGGATCTTAGTGGTCCTTAGCAAGACTTGTGATTTGCATGACTATTTTCATTAGAGTAATATTTATTTTCGTATGAACTTGAACTTGTTAATTTTGGGCTTGTAGCCCCATATACTTGTCCGGTTGTGGGAACAACTATTGCGTACTTTATTTGTTGACTATATTTGTCGTGGATTGATTTACCATGACACAAGTTTCCACTTGTGTCGGGGAACGTTACAACGCGTTGGAATGAAATCATTTAGTAAGTTCTCTATTCCTATACCAATGTGTTATGCGATCATCTCTGTCACACTTCTTGTTTCTGCCTAGGCGGGGGTGTGACACTAACACCTAGAAAGCTATTCAGACTGTTATTGTATTAGAGTATAGCTACAACACCTGTGTAGCCATACCCCCAGACACTATTCTAGTGTATAGCTACACCACATGTGTGGCTATATACTCTATCACTGTATTGGTACACACACCTGTGTAGCTATGTACCTTGATTCCGTTCTTGTGCATAGCTATACACCACTACTGTACAATGTATAAAAATCATAGATATATCACATAACAAAGATAGCATACAATTTATATCATGTATAATATACACTACTTATACAAAAGGGATAGTAAACTCACCTCGTATCTAATTACTGAGCTAAACAAGTAAAGTGTTCTGTCGAGTTGCCCTACACCTGCCTATAACAAAGAATAGGCTAAACATCATAATACTGAATAACTGAGCTGAAAATGGACCTACATGGGCTGTTGCACCCTACATGACCGAAATCGGTCAACATGACTGAATTCCGGTCAATAAACCACCAATTCACCCAACCGAATTTCGTTGGCAAAACTGCTACACAGGATGTGTACCTCACAAGTTATACGACCATGTTAGCTACATGGTCTATCACCGTCTTAAACAAGTGCACGGGCCGTATACATGACCGACCAACAATTTTCTGTGAAGAGCACAACTACTATTCTTGATATCAAACTCTTTTTCAATCAATTTTTACAACTCATGGTTCTCCTCCACACCCCAAACACTCTAAAACATACAAATAACAACAAACATTCTTGATCTACAATTCATTTTTGAATCTCATTTAACCCACTTGAAACTCAAAACAAAATAAACGAAGCATACCTTGATGCTTATAGACTCTGATTTGTTGTTGTGCTAAGCTTATATTACTGTTTTCTTGCTCAAAGTTCAACAAAGATTATAGGCTATGCTTCACGTATGTATGTGTTTATGTTTTGTGTTATCTATGAAGAAAATTCAAGTTTTGTTTATATATACACAAGTATGGGTTAATATCAAAACAACCCCCAAACTATCAACTTTTGTTTTGGCGGTTTTAACCTCTCTATTTCATAAACACCTCATATCATTTGTAAAACTTAGTCATAAAAAGTTTTGAAATTTTGGGCCTTACAACTCTTCCCACTTGGAACGATTCTGTCCCCGAAATCTACTGTGCAAATAACTCTATGTTACTCCGCATCATATCATCTTCAGGCTCGCAAGTGTTATCTAAGCCCTTCCTATGCTTCCACTGTACCTTCACAAGTCTTATCTATTTGTTACACAAACTCTTGTGCTTTCTTTCTATTATAGCCACCAGCTGTTCTACATTACTAAGCTTTTCATCTATTGTCACATCTTGCAATGGGACAATTACTCATTCATGTACTAAACACTTACGAAGGTAGGGCACATGAAAAGTATTCTGATTAGTGACATCTCATCTAGTAATTCTAGTCTGTATGCTACTTTCCCCACCCTCGCCCATAATCTTGAAGGGTCCAATAAAATGGGGGCCTAGTTTACCCCTCTTCCTGATAATTTTCTTCCATGGTGACACCTTTAACAACACATATTCCCCAACCTGGAACTCTAAAAGTTATTTATGCATAAATTTTCTTTCTATCTTGTGCAGCTTTAAGTCGTTAACGAATTTGCTATATGCACCTGGTCGTGTGTTGTACTATCTCTGTACTGCCCAATTATTTGAGACCGATTTCACCCCAACAAACAGGAGTTCTACACCTTCAACCATACAACATTTCGTATGGTGGCATACCAATACTCGAATTGTAAGTGTTGTTATAGGAGAACTTTGCTAGTGGTATATAGGTATCTCAGCTACCACTGAAATCAATGATACATGCTCTAAGCATATCGTCCGATGTCTGTATGGTTCGCTCACTCTGTCCATCCGTCTGGGGTGGAACGTTGTGCTAAGGTGTAACCTCGTCCCCATATCTTCATGAAATCTGAAACAACAGAAACAAGGACTCTATGTCTAGCTACTATCTCATTCAAATAAACATCTGCCATCCTTTCAGAAGAATAGAATTCCTCTATTGGAATAAAATGTGCACTCTTTGTGAGTCTATCAACTACTAGCCATATAGTATCAAACCCTTGAGGAGTTGTGGGTAGTTAGGTAATCAAATCCATGGTAACATGTTCCCACTTGCACACCGGTATATCCAGTGGCTGCAACTTTCCATGCAGCTTCTTGTGCTATGCTTTTACCTGAAGACAAGTCAAACATCTTTGACATGCCTCGCTACATCACGTTTCATTCCTAGCCACGAGTAAATCATCCTCATATCCCCATACATCTTTGTATCCCCTGGATGAATTGAAAGCTTAGAGTGGCGTGCCTCCTCGAAAAGAGCTTACCGCACACCTTCATAACTAGGCACCTATACACGGTGATAATGGGTAAGAGATCTCGACTATCTCTTACTAACTTTGGAACTTGACCTTTAATACCCTCCTTCTTTTGATTGTCCTCTTTAATTGCATCAATTTGAGACGCTTTAATCTTATCAAGTATAGGAGTAACCGTTGTCACTCTTACTTTATACATATGTATGGTTTCCGACTTTCTGCTCAAGGCATTTGCAACCACATTAGCTTTACCTTGGTGGTATAATATCTCACAATCATAATCTTTCAAAAGCTCTAACCATAGTATTGGATGCATATTTAGATTCTTCTATTCAAGGAAATACTTTAAGCTTTTGTGATTTGAGTAAATGGTACAACTTACTCCATAAAGATAGTTCACTATATCTTAAGAGAAAAGACAACTACTACCAGTTCTGAGTCGTGAGTTGGGTAATTCATTTCATGAATCTCTAACTGTCAAGAAGCATAAGAAATAACCTTCCCTTTTTGCATAAGCACACAACCCAAACCCCTGGTATGAGGCATCATAATTGACCACCATGTCTTCCATTCCATCTAGTAGTGTGAGTACTGGGCATTACACAATTTGTGCTTCAAAGTGCAGATGCTTTCTATTGATAATCTCCCCACTTAAACTCTACATTCTTTTTTAGTGAACTAGGTTAGGGGTAATGCTGTCTTAGAGAAGTCTTGAATAAATCGTCTTTAGTACCCTGTGAGCCCAAGGAAACTTCTCACTTCAGTTGGATTTTGGGGTGGCTCCCATTTCATCACAACTTCCACCATTGCTGGATCTACTTTAATTCCTTTCTGATTAATAAGGTGACACAAGAATTGTACCTCCCTTAACCAAATTTTACACTTTGGAGAACTTTGCGTACAACTTCTCTCTTCATAGGGTTTCTAAAACTTCTATGAGACCAAATGGCATAACTACAAACTAAAAGTGCCTATAACGTATTCTGAAAGCTATCTTGGATACATCTTCCTCTCCGATCTTAAGCCGCTGGAATCCTAACCGCAAATCTATATTTGAAAACCATGACACACCCTATAACTGATCAAACAAATCGTCTATTCTAGGAAGTGGGTACTTGTTTTTATTGTAACTTTATTGAGATATCTGTAATCTATACACATTCTGAACATACCATCTTTCTTTTTCACAAATAAAATTGATGAACCCCATGGAGAGGTATTAGGTCAGATATAACCTTTATCCGTTAACTCTTGCAATTGCTTCATCAATTACTGCATTTCAAGTGGAGCCGATCTATACGGGACTTTAGCTTTAGGTTCCGCTCCCCGCACCACATCAATTCTGAATTCCACTTGTCGATTTGGTGGAATCCCAAACATCTGGATAGTTACATACTACTGGTATATCTTGAATTTGCTATTGCTTTTTCTCCATACTAGGATCTTCCACATAATCTAAAAATATTGTACAACCATGAACTAGATACTTCCTTACTTTTGCTAACAAGCAAACAGGAATACTAACTCTTTTACTTTCACCTTTAATAAACAGGTCTTCCTTACTTCGGGTCTGAACCCGTACTATTCTCTAATCACAGAATATCTTAGCATGTTGCTAAACCAACCAATCCATACCGACAACTACTTGACCCTCTTTCATCGCTATTGGAATAAGGTCGACAGGGACTGGAAAGTATCTATCTCTATCACATTGTTCTTATATATATATATATATGATTCATAATAGTAGTCTTATCATCTACTATTTCAACCTCAAGAGGGAACTCCAACTTTGCGGGTGGATTAATAAACTGAGCATGAAATGAAAAAGCAAAAAAGGATCTACTTGCACCAGAGCCAAACAATACTAGAGCGGGTATACTATTAACAACGAAAGTACCTGCCACCACGTCTGGTTCCACCTTTGCCTCCGCAGCTGTGAGTTGGAAGACTTTGCCCTTTGGTTGGGGCACTTCCATTTTCTTATCCATACCCTCGTTGATAAGCGAGGGTAAAGGATTCCCTGGCATCCTCTCTGGAGCTGTCAACTTAGGGCAACACACTTTAAAGTGTCCAGGTTGATAACAGTTATGCACACTTGCATCAGACTCGTACAGTCTCTAGCCATATGCCCTTGCTTCCCACACTTAAAGCAATATGGAAATCCTATATTACAATCTCTGGAATGACTCCAGCCACATTTCAAGCACCTGGGTGGAGGAGCTGGCTCTCCCCGCTGTGGTGCAAACGCTAGTCTCTTACTCGACACGTTTGCCGGTTCAACCTTCCTCATTCCACCCACTACTCCCTGTTTAATCAACTCTTGCTTTATCTTCCATGCAAAACTCATCATCTCATTCACTGTATTACAAGTAGCGGTTGCTAACACCTCACGAATATCATTTCTAAGTATAGAAATGTACCGTTGCATTTTCATGGGCTCAGTAGCAACATACTCTGGACAGAAACGGGTCATCTCTAAAGACTTCTCGGTGATATCATCCATCGATTCTTTCATTTGTCACAAAGCTAGAAATTCTTATGTGATCTGATCTACTCAAGCTTTTAGTGCAAACTACACCTCAAACAATTCTTTAAATTGAGGCCAAGTCATTGTCTCAATCTGTGCTTTACCCTTCCTCTGTAACAATTGCCCACCAATCTTTCGCTGCTCTATGCAGCAAATTCGAAGCATACATTACCTTTAACTCCGATAAACTCCCACTTGTGCATAAAGCATCTTCCATCTCTGTTAGCTATCGATTACTCACAATCGGATCTGTAACTCCCTCGAAAAAAGGTGGTTTACAAGTTGGGAAATCTTTGTACGTGCACCCCTACAACTATTTAATTCTAGCTTCCACTCTCCCTAACACCCTATACATTAGCCCCTACAGCTTGAATTGCTGCATCTATCCGTTGCTAGAATATCCCTTCCATTTGGTCAAACACCCATGTGATTATGTAAGGGATGCTTTCTTGTAAAACTTTGCTCAACTCTAGAGCTACCGTCTCTTTCACTATATTGTTTTAACGATTCTTAACTTCCTCTTTAATTGGAATTCCCTCGGTAGGTTTACCTAAGGTCCCGTTTGGTTCGCGGAAGGGAATTGATGGAATTGGAATTCGTTTAAGGAATTGGAATTAAAAGGATTCCAATGGAATTGGTTGCTTGCGAGTGTTTGGTTCATGGAATGGAATGGAATTTCAAATCCCAAGTTTTGTTTGGTTTATAAAGTAATTGGAATTGAATTTAACAAAATGAAAATAATTACTAATTTTTATTATTTTTTAATTTCTATTTACTATATTATATATCATTAACCTTAATTTAATAATCAATAAATATGAAAATATGAAAAAATTAACTAATCTCATGACAATGTTGATTTTCTAATATATTCAAGATACGTAAATTATAACGAAATTATACTAGCCTTTAAACAATTACTTCAAAGTTTAAGCATATGATTACATCTACCATTACTTAAAACATACCTTACATATTCTAAAACTTTAAAATAAATTGTGCGTACATGACTAAACTCGTGATTTAACATACCATCACTCAAACATCATGAACTTCACCCAATCCACCCTCTCATGTTCTTCTAAATCCTAAAAAGTCATTACATTATTAGGGTCACTTTTGATTTTTTTTGATTGCTCGAAACCTTTCCAATTGAGTTAAGGATGTCATTTTGGAAAGTTCAGAAGTGATCATTGAAGTTTTTTTTTCCAAATCTATTTCATGTTTGATCCCTTCACTCAAGTGTGTGGATGATTCCTTAATACAGTCACCAAATACTGTAACCGCTTCATGGAAAGATTCGAGCAAAGTAGAGATTTGATTCGAGGTTTTTCTTTTCTTCGTACGAGAGCTTGACATTTCTTCCACATTCGTGTTGCTATGATGGGGTGTAACACCCAAGGTTCGGAAATTCCTATAATTAATAACTTTTCGATATGAAGTGTTTTGGTATTGCCTAATTGAGATTAGGAGGTGTTTAGAAACTTGAGGGACTTATGTTGTCATTTTGAAACTAGAAAAGTTGAGGGGCCATTTGTGACAACTTTCAAAGATATGTATATATATGGCTAGCTTTGACTCTTGAGAGTCAAAGTTTCATAGTTTTTCATCTGCTATTCACGAGAGTTGTAAGAACATCCATTTTCTTGATTTTCTGGAGTTAGAACAACAAGAGCAAGTGGTTATCATCTATATTTAGCTAATCACAAGTTGGAGGTAAGATTTGTTATTTGTTTTCTTTAGAGTTTTAATGGGTTTTAGATGATTCAATGGTGAATCATGGTTCTAGCTTATTCTTATTGTTTAGATTAGTTTATCTGTTGTTTGAGGGTGTAGGAAAACACCTCAGCAGAGTTTTATGTGTGTTTTGTTGGATTATGGCTAAAAACAGCGACTGAAAGGAAGAACAGTCGGCTGGATCTGTAGGGTACACGGCCCGTGTAGAGGTACACGGCCGTGTAGAGTGGAAGGCGGTCACAGGGCCATGTTGGTATTCATAGTCGTGTAGAATTTGTGGTACATGGCCCGTGTAAGTGACGTGTCAATACTGGCCATGTAGGGTCGTGTAGGCCGAAGGGGGACACGGCCCGTGTAGGGATACACGGCGCGTGTAGGTGCCCTGTTCAGTTTGTTTTATGCTGAGTTTGAGTACGTGATTAACACCATGATTATATGTATACATGTAGGAAATACTTTTTGAAGTATTCTGAGTATATCTGGCATGACACTGTGTGGTATTAATTATGGAAGTGAGTTTTCTAAACTCTGATTCATATCTGTGATATGTGTGTGTTACATTGCAATGTGGTATATTATTGATCAGAGGATCAGAGAGAGAGTTCTAGCATGCTACTTTGTGCAGTAGTGCTATGGACAGCGTTTTAGCCTTCTTGGCAGATGCTAAGATGGTGCCGTACTGTATCCATAAGACCTGTTGTGGCATTCGTATATGTGTATGTGCATGCTTATATGATTTACATTTTAGCTTTCTCACTAAGCTCTTGTAGCTTAGCAGATACTGCTTGTTGCTGTTTTGTAGGTTATGTTAGCACCTAAGGCAGAGCCGATGGTTGATTGCTTAAAACGTGATTTGAAACAATAACGCTCCTATATGAGTAACAGAAAGTACTTTTGATTTTAAATGCATGCATATCTCTTTTTATACAAACCCGAGGGTTTAGACGAAATGTTTTATTGACTTCCACTAACGATAAGCTTATTAGAAACTGTTTTTTACATGAATTGTGGATGTATTACCTTTTGTATGAACCAGAGGGTTCAAAAATACTTGATTGGTTGTCATCAGCTTATCAAATTCTGTTTTTAGACAAATACCTTTTGTTTCAAGCTATATTTTACATTTTGGAAATTTGGGGCGTTACAACTTGGTATCAGAGCCACGGTTTGAGGGGTCTAGAGGTGTGTTATGCATCGTCTGGACTTAAACCATGGTTTTGCGGATTTTTGTCAAACTGGAGGCTTGCAGCTTGGTGGGTATACTGTATATTGCATTGAGAATATGCTAACTGTTTATGTTGTTATGAATGGTATTGAAATACCCGAGAAGTTAAATATATTGATGCCAGATACGTGATGCCTTATATGACATGGTATGCGAGTAAATGTTATGCATCGAGTTGATACATAAGATTTGATAGAGATACTATCTTATGATTTGTGTGGTCAGTGCTAATGCTTATAGGCAATGCGTGATACCAGACTGTTAAAGGAGGTGGTTGTTATATGTTATACTATAATTTATATTGTGATACATGGCCTAAGCCTGTGAATCGGGACTTCTTGTGGTAAAATTAACATCGAATGTATATAGTGTGTTCGGAGTAATATAAGGGCTCATATTATTATTGACACACGATATATGTTGGAACTTGATGAAATCATGGGGAATCTTGTGAATCGGGTGAGGGGTACTTGTAGGAGATTGTGCACCTGTAATATAGGAGTGCCTTAGTATGAACAGGGCTACTTCAGATCTGAGAATAGTTGTACGAATATGTTGATTAATTATGAACTATTGATATAGAGGATAGTATGGTAAAGCTACCTTTTTGTTTTAAATGCTTTATTTATACTTCCAGAGTAGTGAATATGAGGAGAAACCGGAATGAGGTAGAAGGAAACCCGAGTAGTTTCTTGGTGTAAAAGTCATGTTTGACATAAATTTTGATATGATGAATATAAAGTATTCTTGGGTAAGTAATATTCAAAGAGATGGTCTTAGTAGTAGGCCAGAGAGAACAGTATTAGGGTGACTGGTGAGAAAACCCTAATAAAAGTATAAACGTGTCAAAGTAAGGCGGATATTGAATCAGATATTGAGTTGATGTCATAAAGACATATTAACAAAAGTTGATAATATAAATTGTGAAGATGGTATGATATACCTTAATAAGAGGGAAAAATGACACGAGGCTTGACTAAGCCCAGAGTTGAGTATGAATAAAATAGTACTAGATACTATAAACTGTGTGGTATTATAAAATATATTACTTTGAGAAAGTATTATATAAAGAGAACCGGAAATCATGATTACAAGGAAAGTGTACAGAGGAATGAACAAAATATGGATTGGTAATAAATATTATACTACTTAATTGTAGTAATTGATTGATTATAAGAAAAGGTGATGACGGAGAAGAACAGTTAAATATATAATGACTGAGATAGTCAAAACCAAATTAATACCAGTAAGAAGGTATTTAACAAGAAAATATAAAGTATGTTAATTGAGAAAGAGGTTATGCTCTAAAATGCGAATGAGAATAAAATGATTATGATTTAATAAACTCTTTAAGAAGAGTAAGTGGCATAATCCTATAAATATAAATGAGATGAAGGATGGTTATGAAGTGAAGACGAAATGAGTTATAATATGAGTAATATAATATCGAGAATATTATGTATAATGAGAGAGGTGTATGAAATTGAAATGAATATAAAAACGTGAGAGTGTGGACGTGTATAATATGATATACCAGTCTCAATGGATTGGCCAAATATGAGTAATGAAAAGTGAGAGTGTAAATACGAAAATGAATAATAAGTTCATAAAGATATAATGATTTCTGAAACTCTATGTTTCAAAAGAGATATATTATATTAATTGTTGGTAAGAGTTATGATAAAGCTAGATGTACATATGACATGTACATGAGATTATTATGAGAAACAAGTTAACAGAAAGTGGAATGAGATATACATTGGTAGGAATTTTTAAATATTATTCAAAGACAGTAAAAGAGTAGAGTGTTTGTGAAACAAAGACAAGATCGATAGTGTCAGATGTGATTGATATTTTGGTCTATGATTGACCAAGAATTTTTTTGTTTCGGTGTAATGGATTATAATGCGAATTCTAGCACAGAGAATGAAGTAAGGAATGAAGAAAACCCTGACATGACTACCATAGGAGAGGTTGAAGATTATATTTCCCTTTATGGGGAAAGGCGTGGAGCCATACCTACCAAACACCTTAGGGGTGTCATCGCCGATGAGTTTGGAAAATGTATTAAGACGGTTATGCCGTCTATTATGACAGAAATGAAGAATGAGATAAGGAGTGTAGTTCGAGAAGAATTTCATTTACGGAAGTATGAAATGGTTAATGAGATGAAAGAGGATAAGATAGAGGTTAAAGCTGAGGGATCTCGTAGAAGATCAGGATGTGAAACTTGTGGTAAGAACCATACGGGTCAGTGCAAATATAAGACTAAAGGTTGTTATACGTGTGGAGAAGTAGGGCCTAATTATAAGGATTGTTTATCCTTAGGAAAGTTTTGTTATGATTGTGCTTAGTATGGGCATGAGTCCTCAGAATGTCCTAACTAGTTGAAAGTTGTTAGTCGAAATGTTAAATAAATAAGTAGATATAGTGTAAGGTTTCTTTTAAAATTTATGTAAATTATGTAAAATCGGTATGTATTTCCTTAAATAATAAAACGTTGAAGGAGGTAAAAATTAAGAAAGATTTTACACTAATGGTTGAAGTATAATGGATGAGTATTTTATAATTATATATGAGTTGACTCCAAGTGGGAGAGTAGTGTGAAAAGATTTGTAATGACTAATTATATTAAAACAGTTTGTATAGACCACTGTGATCGTGGTAGAAATGAGTATTAATAAAAGTTACAGAATCAAATGAAGAAAGTGCATAACATTGAGTTGGAAAAGAGATTTAAAGCCATAATATGTAATAGTGAATAATTGGTAAAATGAGTAAAGAATAAATGAAAGAGATGGCATTAACTTACATTGTTACAGAGGAAATTTGGAGGAGTAATGGATTATATGTTGATAATTAATCATACAAATCGAAGTAAAATATAATAATGAGTTACATACGTGTTGATTATCAGAAATAATTAAACGGTATTTAATACCAAGAGAACAGAATGGAAGTGATGTGGAAGTTTTAAAATATATAGGCCTTGGCCTATGTGTGAGGTGGAAAATATAAATTGAATAAGTGGTCAGGTGTTGACCTAACAGATATATGAGCACGATAATTGTTTTATCGAATATTATTATGAGAGTAAAATTATTGCTCGAGGAAGAGCGGGAACGGTTGAAGAATAATTATTCTTGAAAATGAAATTTCTACACAACAGAGTTGAATTAAAGAAATGAGTCCATGAGAAGGAACAAAATTTTATCATTAACTATTAAAATATGAAATGCACAATTGAAACAGTAAAGATGAAAACCACGACAAAAGCGAATTGAATAACAGGAAGTGAAATATTAATGGCTAGAGATGAAGCCAGAGGTAGCCAAGTATGTGGCAAACGTGTTGTAGAAATTGAAAATGAAGATATATATCAAAATGTATGAGAAGTTCCAACCTGGTTGGATTATAAAATGATGTGAGTGGTTGTAAACAAACTATTTAAAAAAATGTACATTTTAGTTCTATCAAGAAAACTTTATTTCTCTAAACGTTTGTTGAGATTTATATAAAGAAATTATTTTTGGTTACGTGACTCTGTTTTGTTTTCGTTATGTCAGAAAACCGATTTAGTCCAAAAATTTTGAAAAGGGATTTTATGAAGAGATGAGAAGTACGTGTTATTATATGAGTAAAGTGAGAAAACAACCCTGGTGATTGAAAGTAAGTGGAGTACGTATGTTGTGAATTTGAAAGAAACTGACATTTTTTTAATTGGTGTTAGAAAATTTTTATATATTATACAAATTATTATTTTAGTATCGAGTTATCGCCGTACGGCATATTATGTGGTAAGAGAGGTCAAACCTCAACATCAGAAAGAAATGAGTAACAATGAAGTGGTACAATGAATAACAAAAAAATTTGTTAATAAGAAACATGTTGTTAATAGCCCAAATTAATATAAGAGCTATACAATAATCGTATATCGTTAGTGAGTGACAAGTTGAGAAACTATGATATATTAATATATCACTATAAAAGAGCGATAATAGATTTAGAATGAGATAGAAATTAGGTCCGATGTTGGTTGGACCATTTAGAGTTATTGCTTATGGGAAAGGTCACGTGTAGACTGTGAGAGTCACCAGATTATTTGTCAAGAGTTATATCTCAGAGAGTGATGAGCAGACGAGTCTGCATATATGTTTATACTATTGAAATTATGAGTTTTGGTAGTAATGAATTGGACTAGTTAGGTCCAGTGGAAACTCAAGAGTGGTTTTGAGAAACCTAAGAAAGAGATAACATGTAGTTATCCAGAACACGAGTTGATTTCGAGGGCGAAATCTATTTCAAGTGGGAGAGAGTTGTAACACCCAAGGTTCGGAAATTCCTATAATTAATAACTTTTCGATATGAAGTGTTTTGGTATTGCCTAATTGAGATTAGGAGGTGTTTAGAAACTTGAGGGACTTATGTTGTCATTTTGAAACTAGAAAAGTTGAGGGGCCATTTGTGACAACTTTCAAAGATATGTAAATATATGGCTAGCTTTGACTCTTGAGAGTCAAAGTTTCATAGTTTTTCATCTGCTATTCACGAGAGTTGTAAGAACATCCATTTTCTTGATTTTCTGGAGTTAGAACAGCAAGAGCAAGTGGTTATCATCTATATTTAGCTAATCACAAGTTGGAGGTAAGATTTCTTGTTTGTTTTCTTTAGAGTTTTAATGGGTTTTAGATGATTCAATGGTGAATCATGGTTCTAGCTTATTCTTATTGTTTAGATTAGTTTATCTGTTGTTTGGGGGTGTAGGAAAACACCCCAGCAGAGTTTTATGTGTGTTTTGTTGGATTATGGCTAAAAACAGCGACTGAAAGGAAGAACAGTCGGCTGGACCTCTAGGGTACACGGCCCGTGTAGAGGTACACGACCATGTAGAGTGGAAGGCGGTCACAGGGCCATGTTGGTATACATGGTCGTGTAGAATTTGTGGTACACGGCCCGTGTAAGTGACATGTCAATACTGGCCATGTAGCCAGGTCAGGTCGTGTAGGCTGAAGGGGGACACGGCCCGTGTAGGGATACACGGCCCGTGTAGGTGCCCTGTTCAGTTTGTTTTGTGCTGAGTTTGAGTACGTGATTAACACCATGATTATATGTATACATGTAGGAAATACTGTTTGAAGTATTCTGAGTATATATGGCATAACACTGTGTGGTATTAGTTGCGGAGGTGAGTTTTCTAAACTCTGATTCATATCTGTGATATGTGTGTGTTACATTGCAATGTGGTATATTATTGAGAAGAGGATCAGAGAGAGAGAGAGAGAGAGAGAGCTGTAGCATGCTGCTTTGTGCAGTAGTGCTATGGACAGCGTTTTAGCCTTCTTGGGGATGCTAAGATGGTGCAGTACTGTATCCAAAAGACCTGTTGTGGCATTCGTATATGTGTATGCACATGCTTATATTATTTACAGTTTAGCTTTCTCACTAAGCTCTTGTAGCTTAGCAGATACTGCTTGTTGCTGTTTTGCAGGTTATGTTAGCACCTAAGGCAGAGCCCCAGTTTGACTGTTGATGGTTGATTGCTTAAAACGTGATTTGAAACAATAACGCTCCCATATGAGTAACAAAAATTACTTTTGATTTTAAATGCGCGCATATCTCTTTTTATACAAACCCGAGGGTTTAGACGAAATGTTTTATTGACTTCCGCTGACGATAAGCTTATTAGAAACTGTTTTTTTACATGAATTGTGGATGTATTACCTTTTGTATGAACCAGAGGGTTCAAAAATACTTGATTGGTTTTCATCAGCTTATCAAATTCTGTTTTTAGACAAATGCCTTTTGTTTCAAGCTATATTTTAAATTTTGGAAATTTGGGGCGTTACATGGGGTGCACTATAGCTACATTCTAGCTCCTCGTTATCGTTATCATTTGGTTTTTGATCTTGTTCCTCCATATTCACATCATCTTCCATTTGAGAAGGCACCCTAGCTCTATTTCCTTGAGCCCGATCTTTTCCGAAAATCACACATAGCTCTTCATAGTGAGGAAGCATTTTGTCTTTCCATTTGCCCGCCGCTTAATGAGTCTGTTTCAAATAATAAAAAATTAATAATTTACTAAACATATAAGACAATATAAAAAGGAGTTGGAATATAAAACATATTAGCTAAACATATACCGCAATGTAATAATCCCATACGCCCGGAGAAGTAACGGTGATCGTATTAAGATCCTTATCGTATCCGAATCCACTACTGTTCAACATATCAAACACGGTTACTCAATCTTTTCTTAATTTTTTCATTCTCGACTCAATGTGGGATTTCGCCTTAATACCCGAATTCGGAGGCGATTCTTTCAACTTAGCTTCAAGATATTGCAAGTATCCAGGTTTGAAACCGTTATCAGCTCTATATGCTCCGGTGTTCACCATGTTTAGTAAAGCCTTAACAAGCTTGTTATCTTCGATTGTTAACCAAGATTTATAATTTCTATTATTGGTAGCCATTCTACAACAAAAAGAAAATAACAGCAATAAAAACATCTTGCAAATAAAAATAATGATTTAATGATTAAACACCACAAATACCATCTTTCAAATAACAACAAAAATAACATCTTTCAAATAACAGCAAAAATAACATATTTCAAATAACAAGTCATGATTTAATTATTCCATGTAGCAAACATGCTTTCCGCTAAATTATTCCTAAATGTAGTCCACTCATTTGAAGTCCCAATAGTAGTGATGTTATCATGACCTCCATATCCTATATCTCGTGTTCCCTCATCCATAACATGCTCGGTCTCAAATGGATCATTTGACATTTCTCTTCTTATAAAATTATGTAGGAGACAACATGCCATGATGATTCTATTTTTTATATCAATTGGATAATATGAGTTATCCCTCAAAATTCCCCACCGTGCCTTCAAAATTCCAAAACATCTTTCAATAACATTTCTTGCGGATGAATGTCTCATGTTAAGTAATTCTTTTGGTGTGGTGGGTTGGTGTCCATAACGCCAGTCATTCAAATGATATCTTTGACCTCTATACGGGGCAATAAATCCTTCTCCATTTGTATATCCGGCATCTACTAAATAGAAACCTATATATACACACAAGTCAATAAACATTTAACAAGTCCTTAAGTCTAAAAAATAGTTATATATGTATTAATATACCCGGTCTTGAAACTCTTAACCCACGTGGCCTATCAAGAGCATCTCGAAGCACTCTACCATCGGCTGCTGAACCCTCCCAACCCGGTAACACAAAGATAAATTGCATATCTTGTGAACACACCCCTAAAACGTTTGTGCCAATGTCACCCTTTCTCGTCATGTATCTAGGCTTCTCTTCACGTGGAACTAAGCACTTTATATATCTTCCATCTAATGCTCCTAGACAGTTCTAAAACAAATTATATATAAAAAATAGTTAATAACAATAGCATAAGGGGGTTACTATTTAAGTAGACCAAAAATATTATAATGCCTACCTTAAACCATTTCCATCTTTGATCTGTAGAATCCTCATGCACGGGTTCAGGTTTTTTAAGTAAATGAGAATGCAATCTTATCACAACATTACAAACTCGAGAAAAGCATCTACTAATAGTTTCTCCTGAACGATAGAAACGAGATACCATTACCCGATTCTTGACATTATGGGCTATAATATGAAGAAAAATGGCTACTTGTTCATCAATATCCATGTTCCTACTTGCTTTTAATCCTCCTAATGTTTTCAGCATTTCACATAACTTTGTGAAACACATTCGACTCATCCTAATTTGGGATATAGACATAGTGTCGCTCTCATATACATATCGATACATTATTGAATACGATCTACTTTTGAAGACGAATAACGAATGCGTGGTTTCTCTATCGCATATTTAACTATCATCATGAAAAGTGAAATAACAAACCATGTGACTAGTGTAATAACTTGGTTCCACCACAACATAACCAATGTCTGTCTTCTTCGCTTACGTTTACACGTCATTAAACTAAGTCGGGCCATTTTCTGTATATACAAATCGTAAGCATACAACAACAATTACAAAAACATAACGCTAATAGAAAAGATAACGGGTCATGGGTCACCAAAGATTAAAGCTAATAACAAAAACATAAGAAAAACAATTAAAACATAACAAAAACAAAAACAGACAATCAAAAACATAACAAACAAACAAAGTTGCATAAACCCAAAAGCCCATAACAAAGTTGTATGCTCATATATAGATCACACAAGCTTATCGATTTGGCAATCATCAAACATGACAATTTCAAATATGCTATATCAAGCCCAAATAGAAATACTACCTCCATTAGACTCCAATTTTGACAATGAAATCACTTTAATTAATTCAAAAACAGATTGCAATCTCCATCTTTACTCTAGACAAACAAAAACATATTGCAAAAACAAAAACTAGAACGATAATCCCGTGTAATGTTTACTAAAGAAATCGACGATGTAGAAGCCTAGGGATGTAAACGAGCCGAGCTACTCGAGATCGGACCGCTAAAAGCTCGAACGAGCCGAGCCTAAACGAGCTCAAGCCCGAGCTAGAGCTTAGTTTAAGACTCGTTTATTAAACGAGCCCGAGCTTGAGCTTTATAGACGAGGCTCATTAAAGATCGCGAGCTTATACGAACTTTTATGTAATATATATAATATAATATAAAAAATTATATAAATATAACTATATAAATATAATATAAAAAAATTAAATTAAATTTGAAATTTTGACCTAGTCTTCTACTCTTTCTTCACAGTTCACATACCCAATTTTCATTTTTCCCTCTCCCATCGTTTTGTCACGTACTCAGGTACTGAAGTCGACTCATCTTCTTCCCCTCCAAGTCCGACGGGCGACGGCGAGTGGCAAGGGCTTCCTCCATCACCGGTCATTTTTCCCTCTCAGATTTTTTTGTCACGTACTCAGGCCGACTCATCTTCCCGTCCCTCCCCTCCAACTCTCCAAGTTTGACAGCGAGTGGCAAGGGCTTCCTCCATCACCGGCCGGTGGCAAGGGCTTCCTCCATCGTCGCTTTATCTGTTGACTGTCGAGTGTCGACCCTTCTCCTCCCCTGCGATTCTTCGAATACCCAAATATCTCCGAACAGCAAAACCCAAATACCTTCTGCCCGCGGCGACACCTTCCTGCTCCATCAACGACGACTAACGGCGGGTTTTGAGTGAAGGTCCGTTAACCTCACAATTTTACAGGTTAGTGAAACCCTTGTTATGCTTTTGAGAAGAACTCAGTTAATCTCACAATTTCTGTTTGTTTTTGTTTTTTCATGTTAGTCGAACACTTGAACTTGAGTCCTTGTTCCTTCACAGTCTCAAGTTTGTTTACAGGTAATTGAGTATTGAGTATTCAGGTTCTAATTTAGTAATCTGCTCACTGAATTTCTTTGATGAAATGCGTCTCTGGATATATCTTAGAATTGTAGCATCAAGAATTTGATTTTTGGTAAAGGAAAAACAGAATGCAATTTGGGTTTTTGTTTACACTTTACATGTTAGTCAAAAGACTCAAAACCACAATGGTTTCTAGTTACATCACTTGTTTAGTTGTTTATACTTTATATTAAGCTGTATTTTTCTGTTTAAATTCTTGAATATGAGTCCTTGTTTCTGTTTCTGGTTGATAGATCAAAAATGGTAGATGACATTTTGTTATCTATGTAATTGGATTAGTTTTAAATTTTAACCGATAGTTAATGAGCTTAATTAGAAGGTATTTTCATGTCTGTATTTGGCAGTATTATTCTGGAGTTGGTGTAACTAAAATGCTTGAGAACCTACCCAAAAAGGTAGCTGATGATTCTGGTAATCGAGCTCTTAAACGAGCTCAGGTTGTCTTAAAACGAGCTCGAGCTTTGTTAAGTTAAACAAGACATTCGAGCCGAGCTTAGGCTCGTTTAGGCTCTTCTGTCAAACGAGCTTTAAAGAGCCGATCCCGAGCTTTATACATGTATCACGAGCCGAGCTCGAGTCACCATTACATGCTCGAAACGAGCTCGAGATCGAGCTTTTATGCCTCTAAACGAGCTTGGCTCGATTAACGTCAAACTCGGCTCGGCTCGATTAACGTCAAACTCGGCTCGGCTCGGCTCGTTTACATCCAGAAGCCCTATGGAATCAACTTGCTAAATATGCAAACATGGTTTTAGTTGGTGAAACACTTCTAAATAGTAAACTACACAAATTTTCATGCTTAGATATATCTGTTTGAAGCTAAAAATGGATTGAATTTACTAGACATCTAGACCAAATCTTTTAACTGCTTTAGGGAACAAGTTGGTCAATAAACCAAACAATAAACACTTCCATTTTATTTAACTACTTGCTGAATTTCCATGATAATTGCAACACATAGTTTTAAGGCAAGTCCATACCTGCTTTAGTGAAAGTATAATCAATAATGCAGTCAAATTAAAAGCCTTATGGTAAATAAAACTAAACAACAACATAATGTTTGATTTCTTTATATATTCTGGAATGTAGACAATTCCTAAAGCAATAATGCAGTCAAATTAACACTCCAACAGAAAAAAAAAATCCCAAATCAATGATAATCCCTAGTCAAATTGATGAGGACAAAACCAAAATCAAATAAAGATTCAAACAAAATCAATTGAAAGCTGCTGATCAAAAAAACCCAAATCAAAGATAAACCCCGGTCAAATCGATGAGGACAAAGGTCGATCGAAAAAGAACAGGCGACAGAAGGATAGGCGGAAAAAGAATAGAACATACCTTTGAGGTCAGTGTGGATTGATCGAAGGATAGGCGACTGAAGGTCGATCGAAGACTGTGCGCAGATTGTGGATGGAGAAGGTTGACGGTAGATGGCGAAGGTTGACGGTAGATGGCGCCGACGGAGGTCGATGGCGACTGTGAAGTGTTTCGAGGGTGAAGTATGAATGGTGCCGGCGAATGTGTTTCAATGGTCGACTTAGGGCGTAATGTTTAAATTCCCGTGGAAAGTATATAATTCCTTTGGTTTGATGATAGAATTGGCAAATCCTTAAACTTGGGAATTGGGGGGAATTCAAAATTCCAATTCCTAGAATTCTGTGAACCAAACATGAGTAGATTTTAGGAATTGTCAATTCCAATTCCACGCAATTCCGGGTAATTCTTGCGAACCAAACGGGCCTAAGTTCCAGTTGTTGGAATTGGAATTGCATCCGAAATCTATGGTCTCCCGAGGTTGACTTGCCTTAGGCTGCTATGTCGGTTCCATATTAACTCTTTCTACATTCTCCATTCTGAAAATCAGGTATCTTTTGTATAACAATACAATAACAACTTTCTCTTTCTACTCCAAAACTATACTGAATTTGCATACTTTATTTAACATACTGTAACATATACTTATTCCATAAGGCCTATCTTGATCTTGTCAAGCTTCGGTATGTACCATATGTTTATAATGGGCCCTATGCCATTATGAACATATTATATGTTACTTATTCATAACTTAACCAATCAATTTCCTGCTTCATAATTCAACGCAAACACTTAGCCACATAACTAAGTTACTCATACATATACAACATATCTCGTGCTTAAATTTCTAAAACAAATAGCAATCAAAAAACTCTACTACCCATATGCTAACCAAGGTCTACTGTCCCAGGGATAGCTCCACTTAATCTCAAAACCATGGTTTAAGTCCAGACATCACACTTATGTGTGCCCGAATCCCTTAAACCTTGGCTCTAATACCAAGTTATAGCACCACTTTTTCATATTTAACTTATAAAATACTTTAACATTTGTTAACACCAAAAAGGTTATCAGAGTTACAAAACACTCGTTCATATTTACACATGTTAACAAGTATGTCAAAAGACGTGTCAAAATCCATCTTTCAAACTATCGAGAGCTATCTGAACCATCACGGAGGTAGGGCCTTACCCTTGCTGGAACCTGAGCCACTTGCAACATACAACACTAAAACATAAGTTAACTGTTAGTAAGCATATTATGTGAACTCAGATTATCATAAAACAAGAGTAAAGTCTCCACATGATGTCTCGCATCCAAGTGGTAACACTTGCAAAGCTATTCAAACTGCTACTATATTGGAGTATAGCTATACCACCTACATAACCATACCCCCTAACATTGTTCTAGTGTATATATCTACTTGCGTAGCTATGTACCCTGATTCTATTCTTATGCGTAGCTATACCACGTGCATAACTATACACCACTACGGTATAATGTATAAACATCATAGCTATATCACATAACAAAGATAGCATACAGTTTCTATCATGTATACTATACACTACTCATACAAAAGGGATAGCAAACTCACCTCGTATCTAATTACTATGAATAACAAGTAAGGTGTTCTGTCGAGTATCTCGCACCTCCCTATACCAAAGAATAGGCTAAACATCACAACACTAAACAAACTAAGCTCAAAATGGACCTACACAGGCCGTGTAGTGCTTCACGGGCCGTGTACCCTACATGACCGAGTTCGGTCAACATGACCAAATTCTTGTCACTAAACCACCAAGTCACCCAACCGAATTTGGTTAGCAAAACTGCTACACGGGTGTACCTCACATGCTACACAACCACGTTAGCTACATGGTCTATCACCGTTTTAACACGGTACACTGGCCCTCAGGGGTGTTTCTCCATACCCCAAACACTCTAAAACATATAAATAACAATAACAAACATTCTTGATCTATGATTCATGCTTGAATCTCATTTAACCCGCTTGAAACTCAAAACCAAATAAACAAAGCATACTTGATGCTTATAGACTCTGATTTGTTGCTTTGCTAAGTTTATCTTGCTGTTTTCTTGCTCAAAGTTCAAAAGAGATTTTGGGCTATGCTTCACATATGTGTGTGTGTGTTTTGTGATATTTGTGAACAAAACTCAAGTTTTGCTTATATATATACACAACTATGGGTTATTATCAAAACAACCCTTGAACTGTCAACTTTCATTTTGGTGGTTTTAACCCCTATATCTCATAAACACTTCATATCATTTGTAACACTTAGTCATACAGACTTTTGAACTTTGGGGTGTTACATGATTGAATCCTTCAATTGTTGTTTTGATATTTGATTAAGATCATGCTCAATGAAAGCTAAATAAAACATGGTGTGCCATACAAAACCATGTAGGATGCATTTTAGTTAAGATTGTTCTACCCAAGCTAACAAGAACTCAAAGCACATAATATGAACAATCCTTGTACATATGAGTTAGTATCACCAAACCATTTTGGCAAAACATATCTACCACCTGGATAAAGCTTATTTGGAACATACGCAATCCTTTATATGTAATACCCGAACCTTCGAAAATAAATAAAAGTATAGGGTGAAACTAGAAACATTAAGATAAGTGGGAAATTCAGTAAATTAAATTGGACTCATGACTAGCTTTAATTGAGAAGTTGTGTTAGGCTTATATGAGTAGTTTAATTAATAATTTGGTAGTAGGCTTGGACTTGAGAATGAGGCATGGGCTTAGGCCTTATGAAGTTTATGTATATGGGTATAAATAGGTGGTTAGGTTTCAGCCCCCATGATACCACCATTTTCATTGTTCCATTACCAGAGAAAGAGTGTGTGTGGGTGTTGTGAGTAATCTCGAAGAAACAAAGAAGAAGGAGAGCTAAGTTCTTTATGGAGCACAAGAATTAGCAAGGGAATCATCAGGTAATATTCCTCAATCCTTCAGTATCACGTAGACACCAATTCTTGCTATGTTAAGGTGATGATTAGATGTTGGAAATCTGGGTTTTGGGGTTTTTTGAATGCTTGAGAAAAACCCAGAAGAAATAGTTATCCAAGAACACTTTTAAAGTTGATAAAATATAGATTTGTGTTAGAAGGAAAGTTTTAAATAAGTGGAAAAATGTTTTGCAACAAGAATGAGTTGAATTGGTTGAGTTTTGAGAAATCTTAATCTTGGCTATGGAGTCTGGGTTTTTCAGAGTTATGAACTGTCGGGGAAGAAAGTAGTCATGCGACCTTCGGTGTATGCATATAATGCCATGCGACTTTTAGCATGCTCATGCGACATTCAGTAAGTGTCCATGCGACACTCAGTTAGTCCATGCGACTTTCAGTTAACATTTGTGAACATTCATGCGACTTTCAGTAGTGTGATGCATGTCATGCGACTTTCGGTTAACATTTGTGAACATCAATGTGACTTTCAGTAGTGTGATGCATGCCATGCGACTTTTAGTTAACATTTGTGAACATCCATGTGACTTTCAGTGTGTAGTCATGCGACTTTTAGTAGCCAAGTGTGTGTCCATGCGACTTTTAGTGAGTCCATGCGACTTTCAGTTAGTATCAGTATGTGTCCATGCGACTTTCAGTGAGTACATGCGACTTTCAGTTAGTACGAGTGTGTGTCCATGCGACCTTCAGAAGTGTGTACCCATACAACTTATGGGGAGTTGTATAAGTAAGTAAAGGTTAGTACCCGGTGCTAACCATATTTAAACGTGGAACAGGTGACAGTTGATTATAGAGTAAGCAAGTAAAGTCTTTAAGTAAGAACCGAGTAACAAAGCCAGCTAACAGGTGAGTATTCTTACTTACATTTCTAAATAGACATCAAATACGTTTGATAGTGCCTAAGAAGGTGAATAATAATTGTGGAATACGTGAATACTATGTGTAGACGTACACTTCGGTGTCGGGTATGTTTTAAATAGACTTTGCATACGACTGACGATGTGTAAATAGGTGATAAGTTATGAGACATGTGAATGCACTCAATTGTACATGCTAGTAGTGTGTGTGACGTGTTATGTATGTGGTATATGATAATTATATCAACAGTATTCTCACTTATGAACTAGATAGATTGCGAATATGAATGCATGCAAATGAATACGTGAATATCTATGAGTTATGACGAAAATGTGATTAGATTGTTTACTTCGGAAACGGGCATGACTAGACCGTTCACTTCAGTGGCGGGTATCGTTTACTTACAACCTAACTAATGATGTATGTGATTATGACATGTGTTATGAGTTATATGATACAATATGATTTATTTAATGATGAGACCGTTCACTTCGGTGACAGGAATGATGAGACCGTTCATTTCGGTGACGGGAATGATGAGACCGTTCACTTCGGTGACGTAAATGATGAGACTGTACACTTCGGTGTTGGGAATGAGACAAACACTTCGGTGTCGGGAATGAGACCAACACTTCGGTGTCGGAAATGAGACCAACACTTCGGTGTTGGGTATGTTAGACCGTTGTGACGACAACAGGTTCGATGAGACCGTCTAACAGACGGGTATGTTGAGACCACTTACTACAATAGTGGGTGCGAAGAATGTGTTTGGTGAACTGTTTGGATTGTAAGTAAAGTACTTGCTAAGCTTTGTGCTTACGTTGTTGTTTAACCATCTTTTCAGGTGATGACTACGACGGGGCTCTAGCTCGTCTTTGATAGCTCATCCCCAGCAAGCTTCCGCAATGTTTTCACTCTCATGAGTTTTCTAATGTAATCCAGAATGATTGTACTTGAACATAAGATTTTTATGGGTTTTCAACCGGGATGTAATTGATATTATACCGTTTTTCAAATATCGTAGACTTTTAACCGTACGATTTGGTATTAGCTTCACAAAAAAAAAATAATTTTGGGACGTTACAATTTGGTATCAGAGCCTTGGTTTAAGAGATTCAAACACGTTTCCGCGTGTTTGAACTTAAACCTTGGTTCGTGAAAGATTTAGACAATGTTTTGAAGCCTTTTCGAATGTTAAATGTCAGGATGAGCTATCTGCTGGAGTTAGTCCGAGTGGTCTCATGTGAATACAAGGTACGAGATTATGATATGATGACTATGTCAACTGAGCTTTGAAATTGAACTGCTTCAGTAGAGTCAGAATAGAATGATACGATAATGCTTACCTCATGACCCACTATATTATTGATGAGATGTGATGATACATGGCCCAAGCCAGTGAATCGGGATTTTCAAGGGTAATGATAGGATCCAGTATGTTTAGTGTGTTGGTAATAATAGGGCCCATATTATTAGTTGCACACGATACTTACTGAAACCTACCAGCATCCAAGGGAATCTTGTGAATCTGGTGAGGGGTACTTGTAGAGATAGAATGCCTATAGCTAGGGTGCCTTAGAAAGTCTAGGGTTGCCTGCTAGCTAAGTTTTGACATGTGATACAGGATATGAACTAATATAGTAGTGAGGACCGTATGACAATGCCGCCTATTTATTAGTGCATTGTCTACACAAAACGGGTTTTGGAAACCTACCTATTGAAGTAAAGGATAGTGTGACGGTAGTATGCCTGTAGAGTAGAAATGCCTCAATGTAATTAGGTCAAGATTATGCGGTAAGCATGTTGAAAGTCCACACATTATGTGGACGCGATGTACGTTATAATTAAGATATCTGATGAAGCCACCGGTTGAGGGGTGTGTTGCCTATACTTACAATTGACCGTAGAGTGGGCAAGGGTGGAACATGGTATTATGTGGTAAAAGTTTTGACGTATCAGTAAAACCAGAAACACCTTGAGAGGTGGAGTTAGCATATGAAAAATTCGTAAATATATTTGATATATTTAGAATCAATGTGATAGAAGAAGGTGATGTCAAACTTCCTATAGACTTTATTCCTATTGACCCGGGAGTTTCAATTAACGGTGGGAATGGATTGGCTCTGTTGTTACTAAGCCAGTATATTATGCAAACGAGGAACCGTACGGGCTCAAACCCCAAGTGGGGGAGAAATTCTAATCGACGGTGGACACGAGGCGAAACCGCACCTTGATTTTTGGCTAGAAGCTATTATAGCTGCTAAAGTAACAGCCGACGGGATGAAGGAGCTGAGGGAGATGCTACCTCAGATAATGAATGAGATAAAGGAGGATATATGAAATATGACTATCATAAGTTGAGCACGTTATGGACCATACGAGAGACTGCAGCTACTACATCAATTGTTACTCCACAAGCAAATCAGATATAGAGGGGTTGCGCCTACATAGATTTTTCTGCATGTCAACCAATGGCCTTCGAGGGGAATCCAGATTCCAGTAAGAGCACAAAGTAGACCTATGAGGTGGAAGAAGCTTTCCACACAAATAGCTGTGTAAAAGAAAGGAAAGCATGGTTCGTATCGAGCTTGTTAAGTGGAGCACCAACGTGATTCGTTAAGAAGAAGGATGACATGTCCCGTATGTGTTAGTAAGAGATAAAGCAAAGTTTCCAGATTCCAGTAAGAGCACAAAGTAGACCTATGAGGTGGAAGAAGCTTTCCACACAAATCGCTGTGTAAAAGAAAGGAAAGCATGGTTCGTATCGAGCTTGTTAAGTGGAGCACCAACGTGATTCGTTAAGAAGAAGGATGACATGTCCCGTATGTGTTAGTAAGAGATAAAGCAAAGTTTCCTATAGACTTACTGCCAACCCCTATCAGAGAATTCCAAGTGATTGTGGAAATGGATTGGCTGGTGTGTCCAGGCCAACATCTTGTGCAAATAGGGAATTATACGGATTCAAAATGCAAGTAGGGGAGAAATCTCCATCTACGGTAGACGGCAAAATGTATTGACGGCATGCTGCATCGTGACCAAGGCGGCGAGGTATTTACGCAAGGGTTGCACGGCCTTTATAGCTCATGTGGTTGACTCAAGGATGGAAAAGAAGAAATTGACAGTTTCGGATGTGCCAGTGGCATGCGATTCTCCAGAGGTACTTCCAAAAGAATTGCCAGGGCTCCCGCTGGACAAACAAGTAGAGTTTCGCACAGACCTAGTGCCGGGAGTGGCACCTATCGCCAAGGCACTGTACGGACTAGCACCGCCTGAAATGCAAGAGCTGATTGCACAACTTCACGAACTGCTTGATAAGGGCTTCATACGCCCAAGTAGCTCACCGTGGGGAGCACCGATTCTTTTTGTGAAAAAAGAAAGATGGAACCTACAGAATGTGCATAGATTATTGTGAGCTCATCAAGGTGACAATTAAGAACCGTTATCCGCTACCAAGGATCGATGACTTGTGTGACTAACTTCAAGGAGCGGCCTGTTTCTCAAGGATAGACTTACGGTCGGGGTATCATCAACTCAAGGTACGAGAGGAGGATATAGCCAAGACGGCCTTTCGCACGCGCTATGGGCACTTCGAGTTTGTCATTATGCCCTTCGGTCTCACTAACGCGCCAACAGCTTTCATGGGTTTAATGAATTGGGTTTGAAGGCCAATGCTTGAGAAGCCGGTGATCATATTCATCGACGACATTCTAGTCTAGTCCAAGACCGAGGCGGAGCTTGAGAAACACCTACGGGAGGTGCTTGAGACATTACTTATACGTGGTCAAGTGCACTATCTACCCAGGTCACAAGAGCTTGAAGTACTTCGATGATCAGAAGAATTTGAACAATGCGCCCAAGGGTGGATTTGGGGTACCAACGTGGTGGCGGATGCGTTGAGTCGCAAGACGATCCAGTTACAAGATTCACGTGAGATGCCTAAGGAAGAGAACCAAGGAAGAGAACCAGAAAACAAAGCGGATTAAGAGACAACCGGCATTCATGATCAAGGATAGTCGTGGATTGTGGGCCCGTTACAGGTGGATTTGGGGTACCAAAGGCTACAGAGGTCCGAAATATCACTCTAGACGAAGCTCACAAGTCAAAATTTTGACGCAATTTAGGTTATGGTGGATCGATTGACCAAAAGCGCGCATTCATACTCATACGAGGAGCTAGCTCGGCAGAGAAATTGGCTTATTTTTATGTGTAGGAGATAACCTTGAGACACGGAGTGCCGATTACCATCATTTCTGATAGGGATGTACAATTCACATCCAGATTTTGAAGCAAGTTTCATGAGGATTTGGGTATAAGGGCTGACTTGAGTACAACGTATCATCCCCAAACTGATGGACAAAGTGAGCGGATGATCCAAACGCCGGAAGATATGCTAAGAGCTTGTGTGATTGATTTTGGGAGGGGGGGGGGGAGAGCTGGGATTTGTATTTACCCTAGCAGAATTTTTGTACAACAACAGTTACCATGCGAGTATCGGCATGCCACCGTACGAGATGCTGTATGGTAGGAAATGTAGAACCCTGATCTGTTGGGGTGAAGCTGGACAGAAAGAACTTGGCAACACGGAAATAGTACAAAAAATTTTGGAGTATGAGCAACAAGTTCGTGAACGTGGGAGTCCGAGGAAGAAATGAGGAAGAACTTGGCAACACGAAAATAGTACGGAAGCTGGTGACTATGAAGCTTTTACTACCAAAAACATTAAGATGTCCTATTGTTGGTTTTCTACCATTGTATAGTTCATGAAGGGTCTTTTCTAAGATTACTCTAACTAGGACTCTATTAATATAGGCTGAGGTTGCCATGACATCACACCAAAACTTTTAAGGAATTGATTGTTCATTAAGCATGGTATGACTCGTTTATTGAAAAGTTCGGTTTTTGATTTCCATAACCCCATTGGATTAAGGAGTTATAGGAGCCGAAAAGTTATGAGTAATATCATGTTTATCACAAGAGGCTACAAATTCCACATCATTATCAAATTCTCTAAAATGGTCTGTACGAATAAAGTTATCATATGACTTTGTTGGTCTTGAATTTTATTTCCATGAATTTTTAATTTTTCAAAAGCTTCATATTTGGATCTAAGAAATAATGGCCAAGCGTGTCTTCAAAAATCATCATCAACCACTAGGGTGTAGAAGTTTACACCATAACTTTGAATAGATGAAGTACCAAATAAGTCCATATGCAAAAGTTCCATAATTCTTTTGGTTGAAACCAAATTCTTGGGCTTGTGAGAGCATGAACTTGTTTACCAACTTTGCATGCATCACAAAATTGTTTATAAAATTTTAATTTTGACAAATTATTTACAAGCTCGTGATTGCTAATATTTTGGTTTAATCTCATGTTATCGTGTCCTAATCTACTATTCCACAAAATGTAATTATCATTCAGTGATGCAAGACATATTTGAGTAGATGGATTGTAACTTAGTTTGCATGCATATAATTCATCTCTTCATTTACCTTTAACAATGTTTTCACCATCTTTGGTAATTATTCTATGTTCTTTAGTAAATGTGACACAAAAATATTTTTATACATAGTTGACCAAGATTTATCAAGTTAAAACCTAAGTTATCAACATGTTCAACATTAGTAAATGTTATACTATTATGAGAGATATTACCTTTACTAAACCACATCACCTCTATCATACTCTTTGTATGTGATATACTTGGAACATCCACTATCAAGTATCCATTCATGTAATCATAGATGTCCAGGCGATTTAAACATATTGTAAAGATGGTACCAATTTTTCATGGGTCGGTCTGAGATTTTTAGCATCAAACATTCCTACTCTTATCCATATAGGTGTGATCTTGTAAGTTTGATAAGGACTTGTAGAAAATGCACTTGGATAAGGTCTATAAAATCTTTGATTATTCTAAGTTGGTTTTGGAAAATAGTTTCTTTTGTTTTAGGAATAGTTGTAATTTTTACTTGATCTATA
This sequence comes from Dittrichia graveolens, assembly GCA_038502395.1. Classification (NCBI taxonomy): domain Eukaryota; kingdom Viridiplantae; phylum Streptophyta; class Magnoliopsida; order Asterales; family Asteraceae; genus Dittrichia; species Dittrichia graveolens. Next base: position 53,485,241 of record JARJIL010000007.1, on the reverse strand, counting down.
GTTGTTTTCCCAACCAACTCTATTGTTTTGAAACCTTCTTTGGTGGTAAATATGTGTCATGTAAGTTCTAGAAGGTTTGGAGTAACCAACTCCATGTCTTGATGGTTCTTAAAATCTTCTCATTTTGTTGTATGTAGCAATAGGAATTGAAGGTTTATGACCATAAGTATCAACATGTAATGACGATTTAGGTTGAAAATTAGTTTGAGAATTTTTCCCTCCATGGTTAGACCTCACGTTTGACCATCCTGCTTCCATGGGTGGAGATAGAAGGTTTGTTAATTTTTTATTACAGTCCAACGTTTGCAAGACAAGGACCCATGGTTGATCGTGTGCCCTTAACAGTGGATAATTTTGCCTTTTCTTTCAAGAAATGTTTTTTCTTTGTGGAGCTTGTTGGTGGAAAACTTTCATGAGTTGAAAAACCTAAACCACTTTTGTTATTAGACGCTTTTTGAGCACCCAACATGTCGTGTACATGTTGGTACTTTTCTCAAACTTTGACTTAGTTTTCTCCAAGTCGTTTTCACTCTCATATTTCATCAACTCATTTACATCTTTTGACAAAACTTTGTTTAGGTTTTTAAATTCTAAAAGTTCCTTTTCAAGTTCAATAATTTATTTTTAGTAAATATTTTTTCCTTTTCTTTTATAAGAAGATTATTCTTCTTACTTAAGTTTGAAACATCATTTTTCATAGATTAATTTTTCTTAATAATTTTTGACAAAGTTCACTTATTTTATTATATTGTTCTTCCAAATCATCACCACAAGATTTATCAATATAATAAAAAGAGTCGGAATGTACGCCATTTGTCTCAAAAGCCATCATACATGTTTCACCCTTTTCTTGGTTGTCTAATTCATCACTATCACTCTAAGAACCACAAAAAGGCTTTGTGGTTGTCATTCTTCTTGGAGCTCTTTGGGAAATCATTCTGGAAATGCGAGGGATCTCCACACCTAAAGCAACCTTTAGATTTTTTGCCTCCTCTTGGTTTCTCTTTTCTTTTCTCCCAAAGCTTGTCATTATTCTTTTCATCTTTAAGGTATTTAATAAGCTTACCCTTTATTCTAAAAAATCTTTTGAATTGTCTAACGATCATGCCATATTCTTCATTTTCACTTCCAGTTGTGGAAGGTTTATCAGCATCATCATCATCGCTTGATGTATCCTTGGAGTTTTTAGCTTTAAGCGCTAGAGATTTTACCTTCTATTTCTTGGTCTTTCTCCATCACCAACTCATAGACTTTGTGGCTGCCTATAAGTTTATCAAGTTAGAGCACATTCAAGGTTTTGGATTCTTCAATGGCAATGACCTTGGCTCTCCGCTTGGGATGTAAAGTTCTTGGAAACTTTGTGACATAATTTTTGGTAGTATATTCCTTCCGATGAGCCTAGAGACTTGTAATTATAGCATATTTTGTCCCAAGATCCTTGAGCCTTTAGGCTTGTAACACTAGGGTTAAATCTAGCATAACCTTCATCAATCCTTTCATCTTATATCATGTGAAATTGTTCATGTTTTTGAAAAAGTAATTCTATCTTACTATCCATTACTTGAGGGTTCCCTTGATAAGTTATTATGAGAGTTTTCCAAATTTCATTTGAGGTTTTACACATGAAAACTCTTTCATATTCTTTTCCTGGTATAGCATTGTATAACATTAATTTAGCTCTAAAACCTTTGGCAACATCCTTTTTTTCATCCAAATACAACTTATCATCAGCCTTAGGTATAAAATCGCCCTTTTCTATAATATTCCATAAATTAAAATCTGGCTTTAACATAAGCTTCAAATTTTTAATTTTAATAAGAATACCCCTAGGATTCAAGTAATGGTGGTCTAGACATAGAACACCCATCTACATAGTTTTCTTGTGCCATGGATCAACTCAAAATTTAAAAAATAAGTTTTGTAAACACTTAAGAAAATTAAGAGCAACTTTCTTTGATAGCAATTTTAGAAACTAAAAGGGGCTTGAATAGTTTCCATGACTACTTTTTTTAAAATTGTAAATGTATTATCTTTTTAACACGCTTGTAAAAACTTATATTCTTTTGCACAAAATGTTTAAGAGAAGAGAAAATGATAACACCCGATGTATAGTGGCTTGAAAGAGAGAGCCGGAGGTGCTAAGTATGCACATACAGGCTATTGCTAATGATGATAGCGCCGAAGCTGAGTCCCATCCCACTTAGCTTGAGTCAAGGAGTTCATATCTTCTTCCTCTGAATCACGTGTCGATGATGGTTTTACATTATCTCCTTCTCTCTCTTTCACTTCCGCTTTTACATCTTTGGGAGACAAGACTTTCAAAGACTTAAAAAACCACCATGTGAAGCCAACCTTGGTGTGCCTATTGCTACCAAGGAAAAATTCATCACCTATACACGTAAAACTGCCAAAGGGAGCACAACACCATTTGAATTCCCTGGAGTTAATGTCACATTGACACCTCCAAAGGCAGCAATTGAGGGGGAGACACATACTCTTAAGGTGCCAACCTTAAGGTTTACGTTTGAAACCCTTAAGCCTAGCCGGAGTAAGGTGTCTACTTAGACCACACTCTCTAGAGCCATGGGAGAGCCTACTATTGTGCCTTCATAATGAAGATCTAACAAATCCCCGAGGTAAATTACCACTTCCAACCCCACTTATAAATCCCTTTCCCTATTCCGTTCCGCTACGCAATCATTCCGCATATTCGAGCCATACACTTTCCTTTCACTTCTCACACTCCCTAGCACGACCTGCCAATGAGTCTCTCATAAACCAACAGTCACCTACCTTTGACACTAAAGGTAGAAACCAACTTTAGTTATGGGGGCTACAAACTCAAACTCTAAAACTCATGTTACACCTACTGAGGTCATACCTTTAGTATCCTCAAAGGGTGTTGATACTGAGTTCACGAAAAGGAGTAACTCTCATACCAACTTCGAGTTAACTTCAACTCATGAGTCTCAACTCAGTTTGAACCGCTGATGAGGTATGTAGGAATGTAATTTAAACAACTGAATCATAAGAGGAGAAAATAAAAAAGTAATTTTCAAGAGGCTAGATTATCTATGTCATGATGTGCAACAATTGAAAGTAGCAGTCCTCCCACTTCAACAGCAACAACCAGCTTCTTCAACCCGTATTAATTATGACAAAAGGGGGGATAAGTCATTGATGATATTACCCCTCAACCTGAGTAAAAAGAAAAGGCAAATAGGTGGTCATCTTAGGTAAATCAAATACCACGGAAGGTGGATAGAAAAGAAGAGTGATTCTTGATGAATTAGACTCTGAAGACCATCTAACTCTAAATGAAAAAGCCACAAGTTTGCAATTAGAAGGTTAGAGTAACAACAGGCTGCACAATTGAACATCTCTATGGAGAAGCTAACGCAGAGAAAGGAAGCTACTAAAGTTAACTTCGAATGCCAACATGTTTTAAAAGAACAAATGGAAACAAGCTTGGAGAGAACATCAGGATCTGATAAAGCTTCAATAAGGATTAATAGAACCAAAGGTTGAAGAGGTTGGTGAGCCGGAACAAAAAGTAGAGGACATAAGCCAGTGCTTTGTCCAAAACTGCTTTACCTCTTAAATCAAAAGTTTGGAGTTGGGTAATGTCCGGTGAGTGGTTATTTTGGAGCATACATTGGAGATCAATGCCACTGCCTCACTGGATCTAAATCTGATGCATAGATTGGGATACATAGAGTGGAAGTCAATAGTCATCCTACTTAAAGATATGGAAAGGTCAAAAGAAATAAGTTAGAGTAAGGATGTGTTTTAAGATTGTTTTCTAAAGCTAAACAAATAAATTATCAAGTTGAAGCTATCCCTAGAGATGAAATCAGAACCTTGTTGACTTCCTTTCACAACTAGGAGATGCAGGAGAAGAGTTCAACAATCTAGAAGGGGTGGAATTTAAAGAAAATACGTATGTGGAAAAGCCCATTCATTGATTCATGTACAAGCAAGGCAATTAGTGCTTTCAATCCCAGGTACTAGCTTTGAGATTAACATGTGACAAGTCTGAGCAAAATAGTTTGTTTATACAAAACAAACAGAGCCATCAGATCGAGAAAGGATAAACTAGAACACCTTCCTAACTATCGTAAGTTGATTGAAGAAATTAATCAAGAGATAGTAGAATGGGAAGAAAGTCATCCATAATAATTTAAAACATAACATTTTCAATGTAAATATTAATTTTTGTACTTGATTAGTTTTGCACATATGCAAGCACTAAGTGTGCAAAAATGATCTAAGTGATCATACTTTATGTATTTAAGTGATAAGTTCATTAATGGATACATTATACTTTTGATATGTTCAAAGTTATTTGATATGTTCAAGTTTATGTTTTGATATGTTTAAACTATATGTTGGTAAGTCTAACCTTATTTCTGATGCGTTCAACTTAAATTCATAAGTTCAATTAACTTGATGTGTTCAAATAAAAATGATAAGTTCAAATAAATCTAGGCAAGCTCAAGATTTAACAACATAATTCGACTAAGTGTTTTCAAGTTGACTAGAGGTTTTCTCATCATCAAATAGGGAGAGTTTGTTAGTTAAATAACCTCATATGTTCAAATTTGATGACACAAAATAAAGCTTGAAAGATAAGGTTCATAAGTGTTAAACTGAATTATGTTATAGAGTTTCTAAGTATGTTTAAGAAAACTTGAATGACTTCCTATGTTGAGTATGATTATCTATGTGTAAGTATACATAGAAAACCAAAGTTTGGGTAACATACTCAGCTTGATGAGTCTCAAGCTGAGTAACTCAACTCAAGAAGAAGGTTAGTCTCATTAGAGTTTATGTGTTTTAAATACTTCAATTCACTCCCTATCTACGGTTGGATAAGAAGATTCAAAATTGAAGATAAATTTATCCAAATTATCTAGCGGATGTACAGATGAGCTAGTTTAAATTAGTAAATTAGGATAAGTCTTAATATGTTAGTTTAGATGTTTATCACTAGACTTTGTATAAGGTTAACTTCCTAATGTGTTTGGAGGTTACCCTGTTCATCCATCACGTGATACGTTCAAAATTTATTTAGGGAGATCATTGTTTTCTATGTTCATCAATTTAAACAACAAACAAGTTCTAGCAATTAGTTTATTATATTGAGAAAGAGTTAAATTGTAATTGGTGAGTTAAATTAAGATTTCATTACTACCTTGTATTGGATTTGGATTAAATAATCAAGCAACTATAAAAACACCTGTTAATAATCTATCTACCTTAATATACTAGAAATTAAACTAGATTAAATTGAAAATTTAAGTAACTGAAATTAAAATAATAGTGAGCAGATGTAAGCCAAAACAAATATCAATGAAAAAAATTCACTATGAATCTATCCCTCATGTAATACTTTGGACATCAATTTAATCGGTTAACGAATTTGACCTCACCAGAATCAACTCATGTATCATGTGATTAATGTGAGGCAAGTTCAACTAATCAGTCCCCCTCGAAAATCGAAATACATTCCTACAACCATCCCAGGACATAATCTACCAACTCAGCCAAACTAATGTCGAAGAACAAAACACTGTAATTCGGGTTACGCTAAAATGCTTATCTTTTCACTTATGTTATGGTCAATTGATATGGTTGAAATCTAAAAGAAAAACTGAATTAAAACCAACCAAAAAGAGGTAGTATGTGTTTGATGTCCAATCCGTAATCTCTGGGTTAAAATAGGTGAAAAGGAGTTATCCTTAGTTCCCTTGTTCCTTAGAGTATCCTTAAGTTGGCTTCACATACAAGTCCTCCTCTAATTCTGCCGAACGAGGGTTTTATTTATACATTTCACCAAACCGGCTTGAAATCACGTCGTGACTTCCTATGACCTCGAGGCGATCTCAGCAAACTTCGAAACCCTAGAGTCTGCTTTCAGAAAATCACATCTGACTCTTCAAACTGGCCAAATTCTTGGGTGAATAATTGCGTTGCGACGATGACTCTACCTCGGCGTAATCATTGATTATTAAAGTTTCAAAAATTTAGGGCCTTAAGCCTCGGCACAATCTCCTTCATTTTCACTGCTTCTTGACTCTTTGACAATCTTTTACCCATTTCAGTATCATTCTTCATCGGATCAGCTCATTAACCTCAAAAGGGAACAAAACTAGAAAGTATCATAATCTTAACATTTAAAGCTCAAAAACTACTTAACAACACAAATATTGTCGGGTTTTCGAGTATAAAAATATGCATAATTATGGAAATATCACCAACGAAGTCACGATTTGATGTTCTAAAACCTATTTTTATCGTCCTTCATAAAATAGATTTTACATATATATATATATATATATATATATGTATATATATATATATATATATATATATAGGAGAGATCCGGTCAGAACACATTTTAAGTAGAAAATGCTGAGAGCACTTATAGAACAATCATTTAACTAGAGAAATAAGGGCTATAAACTCATCATACCTTAATTAGACCAAGTTTAATATCAGCCATTAAATAAAAATCATACGAGGGCTATAAACTTTTTTCCAAGTTCTCACTTTAAAAAATGTTCTCATTTGATAAGCCTATATGTATACACCAATAGCATAAAAAGATAAGGAGTAAACATAATAAATAAATCAGAGTAGTTTTCTATTTAGTTCGGCAAGCAAAATATATATGAAAAAGTACCTTCTTGTATTAAACAATCGTTTGAACACTTGCCTTTACAACAATCTTGACATACATTTGGAGATATGAATAGCTGAAAATCTAAAGATTTGCAACATCGAGTAGCAGAGAATCTAATAGATGGTTTCCTAGAAGATTGCATAACATTTTTACACAACTAAGGGATGATCTTCTTCTCAATGCTTAGTCTTATTATATAGACATTTTTGATGACTTAGTAACCCAAAGTAACTGGTTACAAACTTCAAAAAAAATTTTTTGTTGCTTGTTAATTGCTTTTTCTTTTTAAAAGTATTTTGTCTTTCCTTGATTTGTCTTTGCTTGATAATGAAGCAACTTTTTTTATCTTTGTTTTATAATTGAGCACGTTGCTTTTTGTTTTACTTTAAAAAAAGTCTTTTTGTCTTTACTTGATAATTGAGCATCTTGATTTGTCTTTGCTTTGCTTGATAATTGAGCACCGTTGCTTTTGCCTTAGAAAAGTCTTTTATTTTTACTTGATTTGTCTTTGCTTGATAATTAAACACATAATTGAACACTTACTTTTGCTTTATCTGTATTTTTATCTGCATTGTTAGTTTGAAAATTCTTTATTCTACATAATTCTTTATTATTGGCCTTCTTTATACCTGCATATTTGTAAATATTTGATAATCTTTTGTTTTGAATAATATAATCCTCTAAAAAACCCAAGAGTGTATTTCATACTTTTGAATAATATGATTTTGATAAATAAATAAATTTGTCTTAAAAAACAAATCACCAAACTCACTCAACGCATTACATTGTAATATAAATCAAACAATACTAATCAAAAAGACTTATATCTTCATATGGGTCTTGAGAATTTTGAAACAAAGAATCTTGAGGCATTTCTTGAGTAGAGCTTGTGCAAAAACTATGTTTTATTTCTTGAATTAGTCTTCGAATTTCGTCTCTTGAGTTTGTAGCCATGAATTGTTTGATTTGATCATATTCGTCTTCTTTGAGTGGACTTGGAGCCAAAATTAATTGAATAATAGTTTGAGACACCTTAAATAGTCATTTTTCAATTTGATTAGCTAGAAGCTTATCCCACCATTTGATTCTAACTATTCTTTGTAGTAAGGGTGAACGTGATCCATTGCTAGGAATAATAGTAAAAGTCCATGTAATGATTCATGGAATCTTGAATAAAAAGGTATATTGTAATAAATACTCAAAGTCTGGTATATCTTGAATAAATATATCTTTCAATTTCAGAAAACCATCTTTAACACGTATTGGAAAAGTGTCAAGAACATTTTCCAAATATTTGAACCATTTGATAAACCATTTTTGGTAATTACATTTAAAATTCTTACCGAAAAAAATAAACCATGAAGGAGAATAGCTTCTTAGATAAAGAAAATTGAACCAAACTTCTTGATAATCGTAATAGTTGTAACAGGGATGTTCAGGAAAATTTGATAAGGTTTTATAGGTATTTGGTCTAGCTTTTTATTTTTGAATATTCATGATATGAAATATTCGTGCTTTGCTGAAGTCTATTTGACAAAGGTTTTAAAACTTGTCTTTACGAAAATCTTGACATACGTTCGGAGATATGAATAGTTTAAAATCTAAAGATTTGGAACATTGAGTAGTAGAGAATCTAATAGAGGGTTTCTTAGAAGATTCCATAACATTTTTAAATAGAGAACTAAGGAATGACATTCTTGTTCTGATATAGACATTTTTGATGACTTGGTAACCGAAAGTAACCGGTTACGGACTTCAAATTTCTTTTTGTTGCGTGATAATTTCCTTTTCTTTTTAAAAGTCCTTTGTCTTTCCTTGATTTGTGTTTGCTTGATAATGAAGCATCTTGATTTGGCTTTGCTTGATAATTGAACACCGTTGTTTTTGCTTTTGCTTTTGCTATAGAAAAGTCTTATGTCCACTTGATTTGTCTTTGTTTGATAATGGAGCATGTTGATTTGTCTTTGCTTGATAATTGAACACAGTTATTTTTGCTTTTGCTGTAGAAAAGTCTTTTGCTCTTACTTGATAAATGAGCCCATAATTGAACACTTGCTTTTGCTTTATCTTGATTGATATATGCATTGTTAGTTTTAAAAATTCGTCTGTTTACATAATTCTTTATTATTGGCCATCTTTATTTATACATGTGTATTTGTAAATATTGGATAATATTTTGTTTTGAATAATATAATCCTCAAAAATACCAAAGAGTGTATTTCATACATTTGAACAATATGATTTAGATAAATGAATAAATTTGTCTTCAGAGACAAATCACCAAACTCATATGGGTCTTTCAGCATTTTGAAATTAAGAATCCTGATGCATTTCTTGAGTAGAGCTTGGGGAGAGCTTTGTTTTATTTCTTGAAGTAGTCTTCGAATTTCGTCTCTTGAGTTTGCATCCATGAATTGTTTGATTTGACCATATTTGTCTTGTTTGAGTGGACTGGAGGTGGGCTATTGAAGCTAGAACTCCAAAATTAATTGAATAATAGTTTGAGACACCTTGAACAGTCATTTTTTCAATTTGATCAACTAAAAGATTATCCAATCATTCGACTCTAACTATTTTTTGTGGTAAGGGTGGAGAAGATCCATTGCTAGAAATAATAGTAAAAGTCCATGTAATGATCCATGGAATCTTGAGTAAAATGTTATATTGAAATAAATACTCAAAGTCTGGGATATCTTGAATAAATATATCTTTGAATTTGAGAAAACCTTCTTTAACACGTATAGGAAAAGTGTCAAGAATATTTCCTAAGTATTTGAACCATTTGATAAACCATTTTGGGTAATTATAGTCAAAATTCTTATCGAAGAAAATAAACCATGAATGATTCTTAGATAAAGAAAATTGAACCAAACTTCTTAATAATCATAATAGTCGTAAGAGGGATGTTGAGTAAGATTTGATAAGGTTTTATTGGTATATGGTCTAGCTTTCCATTCTTGAATAGTCATGATATGAAATATTTGATAAAGAAGGGGTAACTAGTTTTGACAAGGGTTTGAAGGACTTCGATTATGAAAAACTTTAACAGATCTGGTGTCTATTAAGATGGCATAATAGTGGTGTGTTTTTTGAATAACGTCAATGAACAGATAATATTTTGGGAAAAGAAAATCCGTTAGAATATGAACACGTTTGGCTTGTAATTGTAGCTCATAATCTTCAAGGATTTTAACGGTTTAAGAATTTGTGTTTGGAATATAAGAGTTGTTTGTTGATTTTGATAAAGAAGGGGTAACTAGTTTTGGAAAAGGTGAGATAGTAGAAGTGGTTTTGTTTGGAGAAGATAATGAAGAACTTGGAAGAATGGTAACGGGTGTGTTGAATAAACATGAGTATGATGGGTATTTGTTTTAGGGAAGAAATTGAAGCAAATTTGTTTTTAATAGAAAGGGGAGGAGAACTTTGATTTTTGAATGGAGAGAGAACCATTTTTTTTCTTTTAATAAGAAGTTTGAGTAGAATTTTGAGAAGTTATTTACACAGTAAAAATTCTCTTGATAAGAAATCAGGTAAAGAGTTATCTTTACCTTTAATAAATTCAATTTGAAAATCAAAATTACCTAGCAAGACTTGCTATCTTACAAAAATTTGTTTAGAAATCACATTTTTAATATCATTTTCTAAAATTGGTTTTGCAGATTAACAGCCCATTCTTAGCAAAAGGAGTTTCATATATAAATCATCTTCGAATTTATTAATACACAAAACAGTACTTAAAACTTCCTTTTTGACGGTTGAATAATTTATTTGAGTGTCATTCCAAATGCCAGAGTAATATCTTATTAATTCTTCTTTTGTTTGGTCGTTAACCTTTTGTTTAAGTATTTCTCCAAATCCTAAATTACCGGCGTCTATTTCAACAATTATTTTTGCATTTGGTTGAGGAATATTAAGACATGGTAAATATTTGATTTTCTGTTTAATTTGTTTGACAACATTAGTATATTCTTGAGTCCATGGCTGAGGATTCTTTTTGAGTTTTCTATACGATTTACATATTGTTCCTAAATCCTGTAAAAAATCGTGAACATAATTTAAACATCCTAGAAACCTTTGAAATTGTGTCTTATCTTTGATTTCATCGGGAAATTTATTAGCAAATTCCATACTTCTTTGAATATGTCTATGGTTCATTTAACGATTTCATGACTTAAGAATCTAATGTGTGTTTGAAAAAGGCTCATTTTTTAAGTAGAGACAACTAAGCCATTTTTGTAAGTTAAGTCATAAAAAATATTTAGGTGTTTAAAGTGTTGCCCAATAGATTTTGAAAAGATTAAAACATCATCAATATAAACAATTGCAAAATTTCTTATAGAAATAATGATGTCATTCATAATGTTTTGGAATTTTGAAAGAGCTTTTTTAGTCTGAAAGGCATAACGTTCCATTCATAATGACCGAAGGGGACATTAAACCCAGTTTTGTATTTATCTTGTTCATGAATTTGTATTTGCCAAAATCCAGATTTCATATTTGAGAAGATTTTTGTATAATATAACTTTTTTAATAGATCTCTTTTATTAGGAATTGGATATCTTATCCGTTCTAAAACCTTGTTTAAGGGTTTGTAATTAATAAAAAGTCTTGGGAACCTCTTTCAAGTTCAACTGCATTCATGACATAAAAGGCTGAGCAAGACGAACAAGGCTTAGATAATCTTATAAGTTGTTTACTTCATAACTCTTGAATTTTCTTTTTGCAATGTTCTTGTAATTCGGAAGATGTATGAGTAGCTCTTGACTTTGAAGGTATATCTTTTTCATTGAAGTCTTTTATACAAGGTAATTTTACGATATATTGCTTTATGTTCCAAAAGGCATTAGGAACATTAGAACACACATATTTTTCAAAATTTTCTTTTATTTGTGTAATTTTATTTTGAGTTATTCTTTCATGTAATAAGGTATATCTTTTTCATTGAAGTCTTTTATGTAAGGTAATTTTACGATATGTTGTTTTCTGTTCCAAAAGGCATTAGGTACATTAGAACATACATATTTTTCAAAATTTTCTTTTAGTTGTGTAATTTTATTTTGAGTTATTCTTTCATGTAATGAATGAGGAATCCTTAAGCTACTTATTTCATTTACTAAGTATTTTGGTTGATTAACTTTGTTATTTAGATTACTTAATTCTGAAAAAGAAATTAGATTATTAAATTTGAAAATTATTTCTTTGTTTAATACTTTAGTACTAATTCCAGTTTTATTAATAGTAAAAGAACATAACTGAAAAATAAACGGCGTTCCAAGTATTAGAGTAGCAGTTAAAATTTTTGCAAGGATTAGAGATATTTTATAACAATAATCATTTTACATATATGCACACTCTTAACTTTGTATTTAACATTTAGAGAAGATCCACTAGTAGTTGATAAATGATTACAGGTTTTTCATAATATTTGTTAGAATAATTCCTTATTTCTAATATTTTCCGCAAATAGGTTTGGTAATCCTGCAATGAATCTTTCTTTCCAATAGGCTTCTTTACAATCTTCTCTTAACATAACTTTTGCTACAAACATATCTTTATACCATCTAAAATCTTGAAGTTTTCTACAAGTAGGATTGAGTAATAGTTCTGCATTTTTTTCTTGAAATAAAGTTGGATCTCCTATGTAATTCTTTACTATTACGAATATAATAGTATTTATAATATCATCTTCTTGAGTGCTTATAGTTTTGTTATTATCTTGTTTGACAATAATTTTTTTAAAGAAAATATAAGATTTTTTTCTTCTAATATATGCATCCCACAAGCAAGTTAATAACACAATTATTTTTCTTTGATTATTTCCTTTTATGAGATTGGCATTAGCGACCATATTCATTTCTTGAAGCATATTTAAAATTTGATGTTCACATAATCCATTTGTATTCCATTCATATTGGGTAGAAGTTTAGAGTGGTTGGTCTATTATACATTTTTGTACTCGTATTTTTAAGTTTATTAACATTATTTGAGAATTGTTCTTGAAGTTGGGATATTTTTACTTGATCATTATCATGTGTATATTCTTCTTCAGACTTTATAGATTGTTTATTACATTGATTTTTATTTCACTAAGTATTTGTTCTAATTCATTAACTAGTTTTTTATTATATCCTAAATTTATTGTTGAATCTATTTGTCAGCGTATGAAAATTGGTTTATCTTCGTATTTTATTGTATTATTATCATTACCTTTAGTCTTAATGTTGATTTAATTATTTTCAATTCTATTTAACTGTTGGCTCATAGTATTAAGAATTTCATTTGTATAATTATTTTGATATACATTCTTCTTAGTTAATTTTTCTTTAGTTATTGTTTCAATAACTGTGGTATATGGTGTGTTGGGGAGATAATCACTTCAGCTCAATAATCAAATCTGTCTATTAAAAGATATAGGATTTGATGATAACCAAACCATACATTTATGACTTAGATTGTATTCAAACATGTGTTGTTTGAATCAGACTTGAAGAATTCTCTAAGTATAAAGTATCAGCTAAGGATCAACCGAGTACTAAGTGTAAGCCGAAGGACATCAACTTATGACAACTAAGAAGAAAAGACTAAGTATAGACTACCATGAACTGAGGAATTACAACCATCAAGTCAAGCAACAACTTTGATCAATTAAGCGCTTACTTTGATCGGTTGACGTAACAAATTGATCAGCTGAGACCTTCTCACATCAGCTAAGTAAATCTTACAAGTCTTTATTTTTGATAAGCTTATCACTTGATCCGTTGAACATCTTTGATCAACTAATCATCTAGGTTGATTAACTTACACCACTTCCAAGTTCAACACTTGGTTAGTTGAGCATCTCTATGATTAGCCGATTATTTTACCCATAGGTTGATCAAACTTATAGTTGCAGTTTAGTACATTTTGTGAGTTGAGTCGCAGAATAGATTATATCAGCTCACTGTTTACTTTGTATTTGTTCTTAAGTCAAGGTAGGACTTGTTTTGTTCTATTATGGCTTTAGATCTGTCTTTGTGAAAGTTTAAACCACTTTTTGGATCAAGTACGATACAACAAGGATCGATCTTATCCTCTAAAATAGGAGAAAGGTACTTTTTAAGAAGAAGATCTCCAAGATTTGTTTCAACAACTAAGTATGGTTGGCAACTCTATACTTGGTAAAGTCAAATTTAAAAGAAGTATGACCGTTGATAAAAGTACAATCATGAAAAGAGAAATTTACACTCTCAAGACAAAAGGCATGGGATTTAATATTTTATATTGTGAGTGGGTTGCACTTTTTCAGAAAAGTACATTTACTTTATTCAATCCTTGATTAAAGTAATTTTACTTTTCACCCATTATCTTTACGATTAAAATATTATTTTTCTTGGTCCTTTTTGTCTCTTTCCTATTTACCAACCGGATGCCAAGACTTCTATATATACTAATGCATGTTGAACATGCAACACGCACAAATCTCATAAGTTGAGATCTACACAGTTCATAAAAGATTTTAGAAGCAAGTTCAAGCTTTTAAGCAAGAACAAGTTTTTAGCGTTAGCATAGTGTGTAGAAACAAACTCGTTCATGTGTTGAACTTTCTTAAACATTAGTTGTTTAGAAATAGCTTGTCTATATGTTAGACAAATTGTTGCCACCTTTTATTCTACTTAGAATTTCCGCTTCTAGTACATGTAATTCTTGATTCATTATCAATAAGAATTAGATAAAAGTATAAATGTGTATTTTTAATTAAAAAAAGCTAGAGTTTGTATTGAAACCCCCTGTATAAACATTTGTTGTTGCCTACTCAATTTGGGACTAACAACTGGTATTAGAGCAGGTTAGATAATTCAATCTAGATCTGTTTTGCTTACTCTAGCTTCTACCCCTCTCAAAATGGCCTCATCATCCAATACTATGAACATGCCAAACACTGGATCTTTAACAAGATGTCCAATGTTTAATGGTGAAAACTTCTCCATGTGGAAAAGTAGAGCACATCTTTTCTTGTCTACCCTTAACATACAAATACTAGAGATTATCACCGAGGGTCCTTTTGTTCCTACATCTGTTCTATGTGTTCCATCTAAATCAGAAGGTCAAACCTACACAACTGGAAAAATCATTACTAATACTATGCATCTGTGGTCTAATAAATACAAGAGGTTGGTTAGCCTTGATGTTAAAGCTAGATTAGCTCTTGTCTCTACACTGCCAAATAAGATCTATCATCAATTGCTTAACTGCACTTCAGCAAAAGAGATGTTATATACACTCATAGTTTGTAACATCCTGAGATTGGGCCTAGTAGAACGTAGGCATTAGGGTATGTTACACGTGAATTATTATGTTAATTAAGTGGTATTTAATGGTTAATTGATTAATTAATTATTACTTAATTAATATGGAATATCTATCTATATATATATATATATGTATGTATGTATACGGTGATACGAGTATGTGCATGTGTTAGTGACACCTCATGCTAATGAGTATGTATATGTGTATGTGTGTTGGTATTACTTCACATTGAAGTATTGCATGTGTGTGTGTTTGAGAGTGAAACCGAGAGCAAAAGCAAGGAAGAAGAGCAACAATCGGAATTTTGATTTCTTGATTGTGTGATTCAAGATTTGAAGGTTGTTGATGATTTCTTCATTCTTGTTAACATGCTAGTTGTTATAAGCATGCAACGGTTTTAAAGTGGGTTTTGGTTAGGAACATCATATGAAGTAATCGGATTTGATGTTCTTGGTGTTCTTATGGTTTTAGGGTATTTAATATGCATGCTTGCATGTTTAAACATGATTATATGTGTTTCTATGAACTTGCATATGAATTGTATAAAGTGGAAAGTTGATTTATGCAAGCTATGAAGTTATCGGATTCTTGGTAAGTTGAAGTTTGCGGATTTTGGTGGTGATGATGAAAACCGAAGGTAGAATCCGATTCTAGTGGAAAGTGGGTGTTGAATCCGGATATGTGAAATCCGGAACTTAGAATCCGAATGTGGAATCCTAAACATGAAAACCGATTGTGGGTACCAAAAATGCATCAAGTGTGGAAATCCGATTGGAGTTGCGGATTCCTTCAAATACGATGGATGAATCGGATTTCATCAAAATCCGATAGAAGTTGCGGATTCCGATAGAAGTGTCGGATTTCTCATGAAATCCGATAGTTTGGCTTTTGTTTGCATTGTTTAATGCTATGTGTTATATGTGTATACATATGTGAATCTTACATGTTTATGTTTGATTAAATGGATATAAATATATATGTTTGATATATATATATTTATAAGTTGATTACTAATGGTTGGTTGTTGTGTTCTCAGGGACAGACAAGGCTCAGTAACATTAGATCACTGAGTGGAATATCTGAGAACTAGAGGTGAGTGGATGTTTGCTCATGGGTGATGTTAGTTGTACTGGTTTAGTTGCAACTATTGTTGGATAGATTGTATATCTATTGGTTAATTAACTGTGAATGTTAATTGTTGAATTTTGTGATATGTATACATGTTGGAAGGGAAGTCAGTTTACGACTGGGCTTATGGGCTGGGTTCATTTGTTATTGGCTAAGCAGTATCAGGACCTTGGGATGCATTTGTTGCTACCAGAGGATGATACTGTGTGAGAATAGCAAATGGACTATCGGTAAACCTTTGCTTTGGCCGGCATTAGTTGTAGGTTCCTGCGTAACCGCCAGTCTTCCCAGGGTGCTTATTTGTGGTTGTTGATATCATACGGTTCTGGCTGATATATCTGTTTTGTGATAATCCATTCACTTAACTTTGTGCTAATCCCCCACCTCTCACTCTTTTTGCAGGTTTTGGTAAGTCAGTGGCTCGGCTGAGAGTGGTTAGCTTGGGGAGTAATCACCTAGGACTCTGATAATGTATTTGTTACGAGCCATGTTTTGTAATACTGATATTTTATAAACAGTTATTTGTAATTAGTTGTAATTACTTTGTTGTTTAAAACGCTTCCGCGGTGTAATTAAAAGTGAAAATTTTTTTGGGTTAAAAAATATGGTGTTACAAGTTTGGTATCAGAGCCTTGGTTTGGCAGTGTAGGCACAGTGGAAGTGTTACATTCCCAAATCTTGGCTCGTGGTAGGTCGATTACTCCTTGGGTGTGGGATTGGGGTGAATTGGAGTGTAGTTAGTATGTTGTGTACTAACGGATTTATCTAATAAATCGTGAGGTGATGTGATTGTTACAGATAACAATGGCTGGACGTGATTACTCAACCGGTACCCCTACTGTCCCAACTATTGCTGAGGTTCCTACCGCAACAGTTGAGATTCCAACCAACGCTGGTAGAGTACATATTTCAATTGGAAGGTCAACTACAAGATTTGAGATCAGAATTGGAGCAGCAGAGGCAGGCTTCTACAGCACAACCACCAGTTACTTCTGTAGTTTCAACTACTGTTGCGATACCCCCTATCTTTCCAACAATAACTACATTGGCAGAGGTTCCTCCAATGTCAATGCCGATACCACCATTTACACAACCAATGACTCAATCGTTCTATTATCCGTTGTTTCCACAAGGACCCTATCCTCAAGGATCTATTCCACAGGGGTTAATGCCACAAGGATCTGGATCTTATTCGTATCCATTTATGGGATTTCCACCAGGTATGGGATACAGGCAGCCGTATACCTACAAGCAGTTCTTAGATTGTAAACCAGATGAATATCACGGCAGCACGGATCCTAATGTTACTTTGAATTGGCTGAGAGATACATGGAGGATTTTGGATGCTTGTAATTGTGAGGAGGAGATGAGAGTTTGTTTTGCTACCCGGATTCTAAAAGGGAAAGCAATGGTTTGGTGGGATTCCATTACCACACATTTATCGAGAGTACAAATGGATTCAATTACTTGGAATCAATTTCGGGATAAATTGTGTGAACAATATTGCAATGCCTTCGAACTGAATAAAATAAGGCAGGAGTTCATGGAACTTAAAATGACGAGAAAGATGACGGTGGATGAGCTGATTGAACAGTTCAATTCGAAGCTGAGGTTTGTATCTCAGTGGGTGCCTAATGAATCTTCCCAGGTTCAGCACTTCATTGGGGCATTATTGCCAGAGTATAAAAGCACCACGAGATTGGGTGGATCTCTGTCCCAGGCTTTCACCTTGGCAAAATCTGCTGAGGGGGACATCCAAGCAAAGGATAAACA
The DNA here is from genome assembly GCA_038502395.1 of Dittrichia graveolens. Lineage (NCBI taxonomy): Eukaryota > Viridiplantae > Streptophyta > Magnoliopsida > Asterales > Asteraceae > Dittrichia > Dittrichia graveolens. The sequence goes on along the minus strand of JARJIL010000007.1, from coordinate 53,467,366 downwards.
GAGCAAGGAGGAGGCGGCTTTGAAGAAGCCGAGGTATGATCAAGCTGGGGGTAGCCAGCAAAAGAAGAAATGGCAGGGTAACCAGTCCCAGAGCAACCAGAATAGGAAGGCATCTTCAGGGGATTCTGGGGTTAAATCACAGTGGTGCACGAGGTGCAGGGCTACTCACACTGGGCAGTGTACTGCTCAGACTATGCGTTGCGTGAGATGTGGTACTCACGGACACGAATCGAAGGATTGTTGGTACCCACGGAACGTATGCTGGAACTGCCATCAGGAGGGTCATAGGGCGGGTGATTGCCCTACAGGGAGAAGACTAGCGGCAGGGATTGGGTCAGGGGCAGGGGCGGTTGGGGGCTTGTCTGCAGCGGGTAGGCAAAAAAGGAAGAATCCTCCAACTCCGGAGGGCAGGGCGTTCCGGATGATAGTAGATGATGCTACTGTCACTCATGACGTGATCACCGGTACGTTCTTTATAAACTCCTTACCTGCTCGTGTGTTGTTTGATTCTGGAGCGAATCGCTCCTTTATTTCTGTAGCATTCTGTGCTAAGTTAAATTTGCCTACTACTAGTATCTCTATGCCGATTGATATGGAAGTAGCACATGGTAAGATAGTGCCTGTTACGAATTCTGTGACGGGTGCTGAGATTGACATAGATGGTAAGTGCTTTCCTGTATCATTCCTACTGATGCCATTGGCGGGTTTTGATGTGGTTTTGGGGATGGATTGGCTTAGTATGCACAGGGCGAGTATTAAATGTCATAGGAAGCTGATTTCGTTTCCGTTGTCTGATGGGTCGCGCGTGGTGGCTCGAGGGGAAAGAAACAGGTCTTCGTTTCCTATCATTTCTATGTTGAAGGCTAAGAAATCCTTGAGTAAGGGATGCGAGTGTTTTCTGGCATATGCTATTGATGCTAGGAAGGAAAAACGGGTATCCGAATTTCCTGAGGTGTTTCCGGATGAGTTACCTGGGCTACCTCCTGTTCGAGAGGTAAAGTACAAGATTGAGTTGATACCAGGTTCTAATAAAGTGGCTAGATCTCCTTATCGGTTGGCTCCTTCTGAAATAAGGGAGATGATGACGCAGATTCAGGATTTGTTGGATCGGGGATTTATTCGTCCGAGTTCTTCACCGTGGGGTGCACCAGTCTTGTTTGTGAAAAAGAAAGATGGTACTCTGCGAATGTGTATTGATTTCAGGGAACTAAATAAGCGGACAGTGAAGAATAAATACCCTCTGCCCAGGATTGATGATTTGTTTGATGAGTTGCAGGGTGCTTCGTATTTCTCGAAGATTGATCTGAGATCGGGTTATCACCAGGTACGAGTTTCTGACGGGGATATTGCTAAGACTGCTTTTCATACCAGGTACGGCCATTATGAGTTTTTTGTCATGCCGTTCGGTTTGACTAATGCACCTGCAGTATTTATGGATTTGATGAACCGGATTTGTCGACCGTTCTTGGATAAATCTGTGATTGTATTTATTGACGACATTCTGGTTTATTCGAAATCTGAAGCTGATCACGAGATTCATTTGAGACAGGTTCTTGAAACTCTAAAATGGGAGCAATTGTATGCCAAGTACTCGAAGTGTGAATTTTGGATGCGGGAAGTTCACTTTCTAGGGCATGTCATTTGCAGTGATGGAGTCAAGGTTGATCCGGCAAAGATAGAAGCGGTAATTAATTGGGAGGCTCCGAAGTCGCCTTCTGAGATTAAAAGCTTCTTGGGATTGGCTGGGTATTATAGAAGATTCATTAAAGATTTTTCTAAGATTGCGAATCCCATGACTAAACTGACTTGCAAGGAGGTTTCATTTAAATGGAGTGATGAAATGGAGAATGCTTTTCAGACATTGAAACGACTCTTGTGCCAGGCTCCTATTCTTGCTTTACTGGATGGGTCAGATGACTTAATAGTTTACTGTGACGCGTCATTGGCAGGGTTGGGTTGTGTGTTGATGCAACGGGATAGAGTGATTGCGTATGCTTGTCGTCAGTTGAAACCGAATGAGAAGAACTATCCAACCCATGATTTAGAACTCGCAGCTGTGGTTTTTGTGTTAAAATTGTGGAGACACTATCTTTATGGTACAAAGTGCGTCATGTGTACGGATCACAAAAATCTACAGTATTTATTTTCACAGAAGGAACTCAATATGCGACAGAGACGATGGCCGGAACTTGTTAATGATTATGATTGCGAGATTCGCTATCATCCCCGGAAAGCCAACGTGGTAGCCGATGCTCTGAGTCGCAAGGGAGTTAGTGAACATGTCAAGTTTATGCGAATTGAAATAGTCTCCGACTTGATTGACAGATTGAAGGCAGCTTAGTTGGAAGCCTTGAGGGATGAAAACCTGAAGTTAGAGATTATGACTAAGAAGAAGAATGATTTGACTGATGATTCTCGAGAACTGAAGGGTTATCAATCTCGTGTTTGGGTGCCTTTGCTTGGAGGTCTTCGGAATGTGATTATGACTGAAGCTCACAAGTCTAGACTATCTGTTCATCCAGGTAGCACAAAAATGTATAACGATCTAAAGGTGTTGTATTGTTGGCCTACAATGAAGACGGATGTTGCACAGTTTGTGGAGTCTTGCCATATTTGTGCACAGGTTAAGGCAAAGCACCAGAAACCCTATGGATCATTGAAATAGTTGCAGATTCTAGAGTGGAAGTGGGAGCATATAATGATGGATTTCGTAACAAAACTTCCACGTACGCAGAGGAATAATGATATGATTTGGGTGATCGTTGATAGATTGACCAAGAGTGCTCACTTCTTAGCTACCAGTGAGACGGCATCACTCAGTAAGTTGGCTCAATTGTATATAGATGATGTTGTTTCCCGACATGGTATACCGCTTTCGATTGTGTTAGATAGAGATTCCAGGTTTGTGTCAAACTTCTGGAACAGTTTACAGAGGGAGTTAGGTACACATGTGAATCTGAGTACAACTTACCACCCCCAGACAGACGGGCAATCTGAGCGAACAATTCAAACAGTTGAGGATATGCTGCGGGCATGTGTGTTAGAATATGGAGGTTCTTGGGATTCTCATTTGCCGTTGATTGAATTCGCGTACAATAATTCGTATCATTCGAGTATCGGTATGCCGCCTTATGAGATGTTATATGGTCGTTGGTGCCGTACTCCTACATGTTGGTTAGAGGCGGGTGAGAAATAGTATGCAGGGCCGGATATTGTGCAGATCACCGCAGACAAAGTAGCTATTGCGCGAGATAAGTTAAAAGCTGCGAGGGATTGGCAGAAAATGTATGCAGATCCACGTCGTAGATCAGAGGTATTCGTTGAGGGGCAGTTGGTTTATCTGAAAGTTTCTCCGTGGAAGGGGGTTATCCGTTTTGGGAAGCGGGGAAAGCTAGCTCCGCGTTATATTGGGCCATTCCGTGTCTAACGGGTGGTAAATGATCAGACGGTTACTCTCGACCTTCCGGCAGAATTGTCAGGTATTCACAATACCTTCAACGTATGTTACTTGCGAAAATGTAGAGTTGAGGATGAGAGTCAGATCCTACATTTACATGATCTTAAAGTGGATTCCAGCAAGAGATTGGTGGAAGAACCCGTAGAACTATTGGATCGGAAAGTGACGAAGTTGCGAAGGAAACAGATTCCGATGGTTCTGGTTAATTGGAAACACAGTTTGGGTTTAGACTTGACGTGGGAAACCGAGACCGATATGAAAGCTCGTTACCCGCAGTTGTTTATTGATGAATAGATTCCGAGGACGGAATTCACTTTAAGGGGGGAAGATTTGTAACATCCTGAGATTGGGCCTAGTAGAACGTAGGCATTGGGGTATGTTACACGTGAATTATTATGTTAATTAAGTGGTATTTAATGGTTAATTGATTAATTAATTATTAGTTAATTAATATGGATTATCTATATATATATGTATGTATGTATACGGTGATACGAGTATGTGCATGTGTTAGTGACACCTCATGCTAATGAGTATGTATACGTTTATGTGTGTTGGTATTACTTCCAATTGAAGTATTGCATGTGTGTGTGTTTGAGAGTGAAACCGAGAACAAAAGCAAGGAAGAAGAGCAACAATCGGAATTTTGATTTCTTGATTGTGTGATTCAAGATTTGAAGGTTGTTGATGATTTCTTAATTCTTGTTAACATGCTAGTTGTTATAAGCATGCTATGGTTTTAAAGTGGGTTTTGGTTAGGAACATCATATGAAGTAATCGGATTTGATGTTCTTGGTGTTCTTATGGTCTTAGGGTGTTTAATATGCATGCTTGCATGTTTAAACATGATTATATGTGTTTCTATGAACTTGCATATGAATTGTATAAACTGGAAAGTTGATTTATGCAAGCTATGAAGTTATCGGATTCTTGGTAAGTTGAAGTTTGCGGATTTTGGTGGTGATGATGAAAACCGAAGGTAGAATCCGATTCTAGTGGAAACCGGGTGTTGAATCCGGATATGTGAAATCTGGAACTTAGAATCCGAAACTCTTGAAATCTGAATGTGGAATCCTAAACATGAAAACCGATTGTGGGTACCAAAAATGCATCATGTGTGGAAATCCGATTGGAGTTGCGGATTCCTTCAAATCCGATGGATGAATCAGATTTCATCAAAATCCGATGGATGAATCAGATTTCATCGAAATCCGATAGAAGTTGCGGATTTCGATAGAAGTGTCGGATTTCTCATGAAATCCGACAGTTTGGCTTTTGTTTGCATTGTTTAATGCTATGTGTTATATGTTTATACATATGTGAATCTTACATGTTTACGTTTGATTAAATGGATATAAATATATATGTTTGATATATATATTTATAAGTTGATTACTAATGGTTGGTTGTTGTGTTCTCAGGGACAGACAAGGCTCAGTAACATTAGATCACTAAGTGGAATATCTGAGAACCAGAGGTGAGTGGATGTTTGCTCATGGGTGATGTTAGTTTTACTGGTTTGGTTGCAACTATTGTTGGATAGATTGTATATCTATTGGTTAATTAACTGTGAATGTTAATTGTTGAATTTTGTGATATGTATACATGTTGGAAGGGAAGTTAGTTTACGACTGGGCTTATGGGCTGGGTTCATTTGTTATTGGCTAAGCATTATCAGGACCTTGGGATGCATTTGTTGCTACCAGAGGATGATACTGTGTGAGAATAGCAAATGGACTATCGGTAAACCTATGCTTTGGCCGGCATTGGTTGTAGGTTCCTGCAGAACAGCCGGTTTTCCGAGGGTGCTTATTTGTGGTTGTTTATATCATACGGTTCTGGCTGATATATCTGTTTTGTGATACTCCAATCACTTATCTTTGTGCTAATCCCCTACCTCTCACTCTTTTTGTAGATTTTGGTAAGTCAGCGGCTCGGATGAGAGTGGTTAGCTTGGGGAGTAATCACCTAGGACTCTGATAATGTATTTGTGACGGGTGTTTTGTAATACTGATATTTTGTAAACAGTGATTTGTAATTAGTTGTAATTACTTTGTTGTTTAAAACGCTTCCGCGGTGTAATTAAAAGTGAAAATTTTTTTGGGTTAAAAAATACGGTGTTACACAGTTGTATATGAAGGGACTAAAGAAGTTAAGGAGAATAAGAAACTCCTCCTTAACAGAGAATATGAATTCTTCTTTACTCATAAAGGTGAGAGTCTTACACAGACATACACTACGTTCAACCGCCTTGTGAACGACTTAAAAAGGGAAGACATAATCAAGAGCAATTTTGTCTTGGTAAAAAAGTTTTTGGATTCCCTCCCTGAAACATGGGATCACTTTATACTATATTAAGACATAGTGAGAAGATAAAGGTAATGTCACTTGTTGTAATCTTCTCAACCATGAGCGATTCTGAGTCAGATGAAGAGGAAGAAGAAGAAGAGAGTGCCGGAGAAAATGAAGAGGAGTTGAGTGATGAAGAGAGGAGTTTGGAAGGTCTGGAGGAAGTGTTTGAGGAAGCTGCCATGTTGTTTCGTAAGTTCAAACCTTTTAATAAGGGGAAGGGTGTCAAAAAGTTCAGTAGGAGGCCATCAAAATTTAACAAGTTCAAATCCAAATAAACTTTTGATGCCTCTATAGAAAAGTGTTACAAATGTGGAAAGATTGGCCACATAGACAGTGACTGTAAGTCCAATAGTAACACTGGTTTCAAAGTTGTGCCAAAGTAGGAGATCAAGATAGATTATGAAGCTAAATATAAGAAACTTCTTGCTGTTGTTCTTGACAAAAAGAAGAAAAAAGCCCAAGGCAAGTGTTGATGGCTGAAGAGCAAGACTGGGCTGAGGAGGATCTTTCAACAGATGAAGATGAGGTGATCATTCCGCAGTTATGCTTAATGGCCAACACACTTTGTAGTAGTTCCTTTGATGAAGATATAAAAAATGCTGCTAAAGCTTACTAACAGGGATCCTTCATCCATGTACCATGCTAATAGTTCATGGTTTCTTGACAGTGGCTGTTCCAGAACCATGACAGGTAATAAAGCCTTGCTCAGCAACTACAAGAAGGAAAAGGGTCCAAAGATGACTTTTGGTGACAACAACCATGGTCGATTTGTTGAATCTATTTGTTCTAATTTATTAACTAGTTTTTTATTATATCCTAAATTTATTTTATTGTTGAATCTATTTGTTGACGTGTGAAGATTGGTTTATCTTCATATTTTATTGTATTATCATCATTACCTTTAGTCTTAATGTTATTTTCATTATTTTCAATTCTATTTAACTGTTGGCTCAAAGTATTAAGAATTTCATTTGTATAATTATTTTGATATACAATTTTCTTAGTTAATTCTTCTTTAGTTATTGTTTGGGTAAGTGTGGTAAATAGTGTAGCTAAAATGTTGTTTTGAATTAATATACGAGTTTTTGCAGGATGTATAGCTATTACTTTTTCCTCTCTAGTTATATCTATATATTCTTGAGTTATTTTTTGAGATTCATATACATACTTACAAATGGATTCGGAATATTGTTTTGTTTGCAATACATTTCATACCATTCAAAAAATATTATATGAACATTATTTTGATTTATATAATCTCTCCAAGCAAGTTGATGTATTAATTCCTTTTTACTATTATAAATGGTATTATAATAATATGTTCTTTTTTTATTATGATCAGCGTAAAATGAATTCATTTTTGAGGTATTCCATATTAATATATGATTCAATCATTTTAAAAAAATCTCTAATTTAATGAACTTGATTTTTTTAATTCCTCGAGCGTTGTAGTTAGTGATGCACGAACATTTTTGAGTGTATTTAATGTTCTAATATATGCTAGTCCATTGTAGAATTTTCTCCGGTCATAACTTCGTTTGTTAATATTAATTTGTGCTAGTCCATTGTTTCGTTTGTTTACAAGAAAGCCGTCCGGAACACCTGTAGGTGGCACCACTAAAGGTGTTATTCGAGGATCCGGAGGAAATCTTGCCGGGGTCAACACCAATCCAGCCCTGATTACGAGTAGTTCTACCTCTATGGTAGAAACTTCAATGGGTAATCTTAGTGATCCCAGGTATGTTACACAATCTCAACTTCAGGATGCGATCAAACCGATAAATGACAAACTTGATGATTTTCAACAAACCCTTGCTGCTCTTAAACCTAAAGATGAAGATGCTAAAGATGATTTTCAACAAACCCTTGCTGCTCACAAGAATCTATTACTTGGAAAGTTGTTGTACAAAGCCCCATACAGCGAGCAAAACCTTGACCTCATCCAAACCCTTCAAAAGGAACAAATCTATAAGGGTAGCAATCTCGATGAATTCAAAGAACACATTCAAAACTCAATGGGTTCTATTTAAAGATTGATGCAATGGAAAACAGGTTATCTATTCTTGAAAACACATGCAAGGCTCGAGCTGCCGGGTAAAAACGCAGACATGGCGACAATGATCATAACCAGGACCGTCATGAGGGGGAGAAACGTGCTTGTGTTTTGACCTTTACCCCTTTGACAGAAAAATTAGCAGCAGCCATGGGTCTCGGGGATGTTAGTGTTAAAACTTCTTCTGATCAACAACAAAAGCATCATCAACAACAACAAACACAACAACAAACACTTCATCAGCAACAACAAATATCAGACCTTCAGGAATTTGAGTTTGAAACTTATGATGATGGTGACAGGGACAAATCAGATGAGCTTTTGAAACAAATAGATGAATTTTCCTTTTCTAAGCTGCCCGAAGAAAGGTTCAGATTGTGGACCCTTTTGATGATATCCCTCCGAAGATGCCTATATAGTCAACTAGGTCACCAGAAAACAGATGGAGGAGGCCATCAGAAAATTGAATCTTACCAAGTTCATAACTTGTTTCCTCCCCAACCAAAGCAATTGCAGGTGTCTACTAATAGGCACTACTACTACAAACTACATCAGAATGGCCACTACCTTCTAATGTTCAATTGCAGGTGTCTACTAACAGGCACTACTACTACAAACTACATCAGAATGGCCACTACCTTCTAATGTTCAACTGATATAGGTCTTGACTGTAACAACATGTTCACTAGAGAAGCTATGAAAAATCCTATATGGGCGGAATATGGGGTGAATGCGGCTTTCTTGGAAGATCTTATTCCTTCCATATATGCAAGTCAAATCGAGGAATGAACACGGAGATATTGATGATAGTCAAAGGAGAAGATATGAACATATACTCACAAAGTACAAAACTCCATGAGATCAGATCATCTCAGAATATCCAATCAAAAGAGTGCTAAGAGTTTCAACGCATAAATCTTTCAAATACAAGTTTGTTGTGTATGAAGTGGAAAGGGGAAATGGACAAAGGCTCACTTTGAATGAAGCAGACTTCAGGCATGTTAAACTCCATGACATTGAGTTTATCTATGAGGAGCTGTCTACAAAAATTGATAAGTCCTATGAAGAACAACAAGGAAGAAGTGCTTTAATGAGATACATGAAAAGATTCATTCAACTCGTATAAGGGCATGATATGTAGTTGGGAGTTGAAAGCAATCAATACAAAGTAAATCTTCTCAGACGAGAGCAAAGCCATCCAAATTTGCAAAATCTTGATGAGTTATCGGTTATTGATGAAAATCACACGGATTTTGCTGGTTAATGACCGGTGTCATCTTCAAAAATCAACAAAAAAAGAAAGTCTTCATCAGAATGGTTGATATGATGGCATACTCCGATAGTACACTAAAAATACTTCTACACAGGATTCTGGAAAAGATCAAAAGTGAACAAGCAACTACAACTCAATCGAAACAAGACGGGATCAACCGATCAGTTGAGGCAATCAAGCGTACACTGGAAAGTAGGAAGATCATCACAAGGTGGCAAGTCATGTTTGGTATTAGAAACAGATTATCTATGTAATATCTTTTAAGTTTCTTTCTTTTGTAAGTGGTTATCTCTCCATTAGGGGGAGAATGTTAGAATTGTACAAATGGAGAGATAGGCCTGCCAATCCCTTTGCCTATATATAGGGCTATGACATATGTAATTAGAGAGCTTTTGCAATATTACAATTACTCATTCAAAGCAATTGCCCAAGGTGTTTGTGTGTGTTTCTCTCAAACTTCATCTATTCTCATACTTGATTAATTACTTGATTCACGATTCATCAGTCTTATTTCTTTTCTAAGATTCGGAGTATGAACTCATATTAACAACTTATTAATTATGATTCTGCTTGTTTAATCCATGTAAGTATTGATTTGATTCTTTGTTTTAGTTGATTAATTCTTATTTTAAGGTCTTTGAATTGTATCCATTGGATATTAGTTAAATCTTTGGTTTGTTCCCATTAGAAGTTTATTGGATCTTGAGACCTTATTGTTATTTGCTTTTCTTCGCATTTGATTCTTATTAATTCGATAGTATCGTTATTAACAATTTCCCAACATGTTTTAATTGTCAGAATTGTTAGAGAGTTATTATTACATAAGGTTGAGTTTTATTACTTGTTATCCCATGTTTAGAATAATTAGAGTTGATGAGACAAACTATAGATATGTATAGATGATAGGTTAAGAGTTAGGAATTATGTAAGTCTGTTATAGACTGACTACTCAGCTTAGATATAGAGTTTTCTATGTAAATACTAGATAGCTCGGTGACTTCTAAGCTGAGGTAGGTTTTAAGAGTGAAGACTTGAAAACTTGAAGATTCAAGAACCCAAGATTCAAGAACTCAGCTTGACAAGGTCAAGACTGAGTAAGTCACCTCAGCGTCAGAAGTCAGTTCAAGAATTTAAGTAAGTTCTAAATTATATTATAAACTCTTTATATCTATGACATTTAAATTAGGATATCTGAACCTAATTTAAACTATCTATTAGTTGGATAGAAATCTCAAACAGAATTAATTAGATATGTTCTAATTACGGAGTTTGTTACGGTTTTAAAGAAAAGATAAGTTTTATCTTTAAACTGCGATTTGTTCGTAGATATATCAAGTATAAGTATAAACCTTCTTATGGGTTTTATATGTGCGAATCCACAGATGAACGAATGTGCAAATATACACGATAACAAGTATGTGATACTGCATAAGTTGCAAGACTGTATAAGTTGCAAAACGTACGAGTGTTCGTCATACTTGATACGTGTGCGTTGTGATAACTTTGTAAGTTCAAAGTTTGAGAGAGTTTTTCAAGAGTTCTTGTTAATCAGTTTTAACAAGAAGTTTGATCATCAATTAGTTTGTGATTCAAGAGTGTTTAGAGAGAGTTGAGGTTATAATCATTGTAATATCAAATCATCATGTTGATTTGATTAGAGAGTGATAATAGTTATTGTTCTGTTTGATTATTGAATATACGTTTGATTAATTTGATTATTTGTCTAGAGTGTATTCAAACCCCCCTTCTACACTATATCGGTTGCTTGTTTACCCTCTTTGGGACCAACATTACTCATATCTGATTTTTAAAATTATTAATTTCTTATAAAATATCTTATTGGGTTGGACTATATCCTTGAGATTCACTTTGTTTATCCTCATTATAAATAGGTTGTGGAATATCTCTATTAAAACCTACATACCTTAATGATTTTGGCTTTTTGATAGAAGGATTTTTAAAATTGATTGTACTACTAATTGAACTAGTGGATAATCTTGAAGGAATGATTTGAATATTTTCAAAGCTAACGTATAGAGAACCATCTTCATGTTATATAAAACTAGATATTCTATTAGACTCACCTATAGGTTTGGGTTTATTAATATCTTGTAAATTCTACTAACCAGATTGAGTTATTTTATTCCATTTGAGTCGTTTTGGTGTTTGAGTTTTAGTATGTTAGAGGATTTGATTCAAAAATTATAGTTTCATTTTTTGGACTAGCTATCCTAGTTCTAGGTTCTATTGTTGAAGTCATAGTCTTATAACATATTCAATATATAATCGCAATAGCTTATGTTTATTCTTTGAATTCTAAATTTTTTGTTTTAATTGTTATGATTAAAGTATCAAGAATATTTGGATCAAATAATCCTATTGAAAAATTTGGATAATAATTAAAATATATAGGATGATTTGAAATATTAGTTTATGGCAATATTGAATTTTGAAAATTAGTATTTCTTGCATCTATTAATTTTAAAATAACTGGAGCATCTATTCCTAATCTAAATAATGGTTTGACTACTACTTGAAGTAAGCCAACATGTAAATATTTATATTTCTTTTTATGTTGAATTATAGCAGTTTTGGATAATAGATGTAAATAATCATAATCTTTATTAATTGATACAATTTGTTCATATGCTTTGATTGATTATCCTTGTAGAAAATCAAATGTTCCAATTTTATATATTGTATTAAAATCTTGCTTTGAAATAGTCCAATTTGATAAATTTGTTCTATATCAAAAATGTGAACTTCAACAAAATTCATACGTGAATCTGTTTCTTCATTAATTTCTCATTTTGAATTATGTTTCTTAAAAAATAAATTCATGAACTTATCCATAATCATAAATTGTGATATAAATCAAATAATATTAATCAAAACGACTTATTGTTCAATATGAAGACAGAGAATTCGCTTTACAAAGAAGTGCATTTGTATATTAATGGAATATAGATGGATGATCTCAACATCAAATTTTAAATATGCTTCAAGAAATGAATATAGTTGCTAATACCTATCTCATAAAAGGAAATAATCAAACAAAAATAGATGAGTTATTAACTTCTGGATTTATGGAAATTTAGAAGGCTGGTGGGATTCATATATCACTAGTGATGAAAAAAATCATATATTTTATGTAAAAAAAGATAATTGTCAAACCAGAAAATAATGAAACTATAACCACTCAAGAAGATGATATTATAAATACTCTTATACTCGTATAGTAATGAATTAAATAGGAGATCCAACTTTATTTCAAGAAAAAAGTGCAGAACTATTACTCAATCTCACTTGTAGAAAACTTCAAGATTTTAAGAATCCAACTTTATTTATAAGAGTAAATACTCTTATAAAAGATTTAATAATAAAAAATCAAGTTTTAAAGATAATCAAAAAGATATTAATATTTGTTAAAATATGGTAAAACTGGTCATATGGCAAAAAATGTTATGTTAAAAAGACTATATATGAATTAGACGTCTCGGATGAATTGAAAACTTAGACAAGTAAATTATTTCTAAATGATTATAAAGATTCCGAGTAAAGCTTATCAGATTATAATGATAATGATCTAAAAGTTTTACAAAGTTATTTAACAAATAAAACCGATATCCAACTTCATTATTATCTAACAATATAATCAAGGCAGATAGATTGATGAAGAACGACTAAGAGCACATGGCTTTAATACCAAGAGCACCATGGCTTTGACACCAAGCGCATACAAAGATAAGAAGTAAACATAATATATATAAATCAGAGTAGTTTGCTATTTTAGTTTGGGAAACAAAATATATATGAAAAAGTACCTTCTTGTATTAAACAATCATTTGAACACTTGTCTTTATGACAATCTTGACATACATCCAGAGATATGAATAGCTGAAAATCTAAAGATTTGGAACATCGAGTAGTAGAGAATCTAATAGAGGGTTTCTTAGAAGATTGCATAAAATTTTTAGAGAACTAAGGGATGATCTTCTTCTCAATGCTTAGCCTTCATATATAGGCATTTTTGACGACTTGGTAACCAAAAGTAACCGGTTACAGACTTTAAATTTTTTTTTGTTGCTTGATAATTGCCTTTTTTAAAATCTTTTATCTTTCCTTGATATGTCTTTGCTTCATAATGGAGCATCTTGATTTTACTTTGCTTGATAAATAAGCACCCTTGCTTTAGAAATTTCTTTTTGTCTTTACTTGATTTGTCTTTGCTTGATAATTGAGCACTGTCGCTTTTGCCTTTACTTTCGAAAAGTATTTTGTCTTTACTTGATTTGTCTTTGCTTAATAATTGAACACTTGCTTTTGATTTATCTTGATTGATATCTGCATTATTAGTGTGAAAATCCATCCGTCTACATAAGTCTTTGTTATTGGCCTTCTTTATATCTCTATATTCATAAATATTTGATAATCTTTTGTTTTGAATAATATAATCCTTTGAAATACCAAGGAGTGTATTTCATACCTTTGAATTATATCATTTTGATAAATGAATATATTTGTCTTCAAAGACAAATCACTAAACTCACTCAACGCATTACATTGTAATATAAATCAAAGAATATTAATCAAAAAGACTTATATTTTCATATGGGTCTTGAGAATTTTGAAACAAAGAATCTTGAGGAATTTCTTGAGTAGAGCTTGTGGGAGAGCTCCGTTTTATTTCTTGAATTAGTCTTCAAATTTCATCTATGGAGTTTCCAACCATGAATCGTTTGATTTGATCATTTCCGTCTTCTTTTAGTGGACTTGGAGGTGGAGCTATAGAAGTTAGAACTCCAAAATTAATTGAATAATAGTTTAAGACACCTTGAAATGTTACTTTTTCAATTTGATTAGCTGGAAGTTTATCCCATCATTTGACTCCAAATGTTGTTTGTAGTAATGGTGGACAAGATCCATTGCTAGAAATAATAGTAAAAGTCCATGTAATGATGCATGGAATCTTGAATAAAAAGGTATATTGTAATAAATACTCAAAGTCAAGGATTCCTTGAATAAATATATGTTTAATTTTGAGAAAACCTTCTTTCACACGTATAGGGTAAGTGTCAAGAATATTTTCCAAATATTTGAACCATTTGATAAACCATGTTAGGTAATTACAGCAAAATTCTTATCAAAGAAAACAAACCATAAATGAGAATAACTTCTTAGATAAAGAAAATTGAAACAAGCTTCTTGATAATCGTAATAGTTGTAAGAGAGATGTTGAGGAAAATTTAATAAGGTGTTATTGGTATATGGTCTAGCTTTCCATTCTTGAATAGTCACGATATGAAATATTTTTGCTTTGATGAAGTCAATTTGAGAAGGGTTTAAACAACTTTGTTTATGAATAACTTTAACATATCGAGTAGTTTGCAATTTTAGTATGGCCAGCAAAATATATATGGAAATACCTTCTTGTATTAAACAATCATTTGAACACTTGTATTTACGACAATCTTGACATACATTCGGAGATATGAATAGCTGAAAATGTAAAGATTTGAAGCATCAAGTAGTGGAGAATTTAATAGAGGGTTTCTTAGAAGATTGCATAATATTTTCAGAGAACTAAGGGATGATTTTCTTCTCAATGTTTAGTCTTCTTATATAGACATTTATGTCATTACTTGATTATGGAGCATCTTGATTTGTCTTTGCTTGATAATTGAGCACGTTGCCTTTTCTTTTGTTTTAGAATAGTCTTTTGTCTTTACTTGATTTGTCTTTCATTGATAACTGAACACATAATTGAACTCTTGCTTTTGCTTTATCTTGAGTGATATCTTCATGATTAGTTTGAAAATTGTCCGTCTACATAATTTTTTATATTTGTAAATATTTAATAATCTTTTGTTTTGAATAATATAATCCTCTAAAGTACCAAATAGTGTATTTCATACGTTTAATAATAGGATTACAATATTAATCATAAAGTCTTAAATCTTCATATGGGTCTTAAGCATTTGAAAAAAAAAAGAATCTTGAGGCATTTCTTAAGTAGAACTTGTGGGAGTGCTTCGTTTTATTTCTTGAATTAGTTTTCTAATTTCGTATCTTGAGTATGCAGCCATGAATTGTGTGATTTGATCATCTTCGTCTTCTTTGAGTGAACTTGGAAGTGGAGATTTAGAAGCTGGAAGTCCAAAATTAATTTAATAATAGTTTGAGACACCTTGAATAGTCATTTTTCCAATTTGATCAGCCGAAAGCTTATCCCACCATTTGACTCTTATCCCACCATTTGACTCTAACTGTTCTTTGTAGTATGGGTGGAGACGATGCATTGCTAGGAATAATAGTAAAAGTCCATGTAATGATCCATGGAATCTTGAATATTAAGGTATATTGTAATAAATACTCAAAGTTGATATCTTGAATAACTTTATCTTTGAATTAGAGATAACCTTCTTTAACACGTATAGGGAAAGTGTCAAGAATATTTACCAAATATTTGAACCATTTGATAAACCATCTTGCGTGATTACAATCAAAATTCTTATGGAAGAAAATAAATCATGAATGAGAATAGCTTCTTAGATAAAGATGAACCAAGGTTCTTGATAATTGTAATAGTTGTAAGAGGGATGTTGAGGAAAATTTGATAAGGTTTTATTGGAATATGGTCTATCTTTCCATTCTTGAATAGTCATGATATGAAATTTTTGAGCTTTGCCGAAGTCTATTTGAGAAGGGCTTGAAGGACTTTGATTATAAATAACTTTAAAGGATTCGGTATCTATTAAGATGACATGATAATAGTCAGATTGTTTAAGATATATAAATCAAAGTAGTTTGCAATTTTAGTTTGGCAACCAAAATATATATTAAACACTTGTTTTTGCTTTATCTTCATTGATATCTACATTGTTAGTTTGAAAATTCGTCGGTCTACATAATTCTTTATTATTGGCATTCTTTATACCTGTATATTTGTTAATCTTTGGTTTTGAATCATATAATCCTCTTAAATACCAAAGAGTGTTTCATACGTTTGAATAATATGATTTTGATTAATGAATACATTTTTATTCAAAGACAAATCAACAAACTCACCCAACACATTACATTGTAATATAAATCAAACAATATTAATCTAAAAGACTTATATCTTCATATAGGTCTTGAGCATTTTGGAACAAAGAACTTTGAGGCATTTCTTAGTAGAGATCGCAGGAGAGCTTTGTATTATTTCTAGAATTAGTCTTCAAATTTTGTCTCTTGAGTTTGTAGCCATGAACTATTTATTTAATCATCTTCGACTTCTTTGAGTAGACTTGGAGGTGGAGCCATTGAAGATGGAACTCCCAAACTAATTGAATAATAGTTTGAGACATATTGAA
Source organism: Dittrichia graveolens (assembly GCA_038502395.1). Taxonomy (NCBI): domain Eukaryota; kingdom Viridiplantae; phylum Streptophyta; class Magnoliopsida; order Asterales; family Asteraceae; genus Dittrichia; species Dittrichia graveolens. The sequence continues at coordinate 53,450,876 of JARJIL010000007.1, read as the reverse complement.
CAATCATTTTTTAATTTTATAGGCTGGAAGCGTATCCCACCATTTGAGTATAACAGTTCGTTGTAGTATGGGTGGAGACAATCCATTACTAGGAATACTAGTAAAAGTCCATGTAATGATCCATGGAATCTTGAATAAAAGGGTATATTGTAATAAATACTCAAAGTATGGGATATCTTGAATAAATATATCTTTGAATTTGGGAAAACCTTCTTTAACACGTATAGGGAAAGTTTCAATAATATTTCCCAAATATTCGAAGCATTTGATAAACCATCTTGGGTAATTACAGTCAAAATTCTTATGGAAGAAAATAAACCATGAATGGAATAGCTTCTTACATAAAGAAAATGAAACCAAGCTTCTTGATAATCGTAAAAGTTGTAAGACGGATGTTGAAGAAACTTTGATAAGGTTTTATTGGTCTATGGTCTAGCTTTCCATTCTTGAAAAGTCATGATATTTGAGCTTTACTGAAGTCTATTTGAGAATGGTTTGAAGGACTTTGATTATGAATAACTATAACAGATCTGGTGTCTATTAAGATGGCTTGATAATAGTGTGATTGTTTAATATATGTAAATCAGAGTAGTTTGCTATTTTAGTTTAATATATATGAAAAAGAGCCTTCTCGTATTAAACAATCGTTTGAACACTTGTATTTACCACAACCTTGACATACATCCGTAGATATGAATAGCTAAAATCTAAAGATTTGGAACATGGAGTAGCAGAGAATCTAATAAAGGGTTTATTAGAAGATTGCATAACATTTTGGGAGAACTAAAGGATGATCTTCTTCTTAATGCTTAGTCATCTTATATCGACATTTTTTATGACATGGTAAAAGAAAGTAACTAGTTACGAACTTCAAACTTTCTTTTTGTTGCTTGATAATTGTCTTTTCTTTTTAAATGTCTTTTGTCTTTCCTTGATTTGTCTTTGCTTGATAATGGAGCATCTTGATTTTTCTTTGCTTGATAATTGAGAACCTTTGCTTTTGCTTTTGCTTTAGAAAAGTATTTTTTGTCTTTACTTGATTTGTCTTTGTTTGATAATTGAGCATCTTGATTTGTCTTTACTTGATTTGTCTTTGCTTGATAATTCAACACATAATTGAACACTTGCTTTTGCTTTATCTTGATTGATATCAAGATTGTTAGTTTGAAAATTAGTTCGTCTACATATTTCTTTATTATTGTTTTCTTTTATACCTGTATATTTGTAAATATTTGATAATCTTTTGTTTTGAATAATATAATCCTCTTAAATACCAAAGAGTGTATTTCATATGTTTGAATAATATGATTTTGATAAATGAATAAATTTGTCTTTAAAGACAAATCACCAAACTTACTCAACGCGTACATTGTAATATAAATCAAACAATATTAATCAAAATGACATATCTTCATATGGGTCTTGAGCATTTTGAAACAAAGAATCTTGAGGCATTTCGTCACAAGAGATTGCAGGAGAGCTCTATTTTATTTCTTGAATTAGTCTTCGAATTTTGTCTCTTGAGTTTGAAGCCATGAATTGTTTGATTTGATCATCTTCGTCTTCTTTGAGTAGACTTGGTGGTGGAGCTATAGAAGATGGAACTCCAAAAATAAATGAATAATAGTTTGAGACACATTAAACAATTACTTTTTCAATTTGATTGGAAGCGTATCCCACCATGTGACTCTAACTGTTCTTTGTTGTATGGGTAGAGACGATCCATTGGTATGAATATAAGTAAAAGTCCATGTAATGATGCATTGAATCTTGAATGAACAGGTATATTGTAATAAATACTCCAAGTCTGGGATATCTAGAATAAAAATATCATTGAATTTGAGAAAACCTCCTTTAACACGTATAGGGATAGTTTCAAGAATATTTTCCAAATATTTGAACCATTTGATAAACCTTCTTGGGTAATCATAGTCAAAATTCTTATCAATGAAAATAAACCATGAATGAGAATAACTTCTTATATAATGAAAATTGAACCAAGCTTCTTGGTAATCGTAATAGTCGTGGGATGTTGAGCAAAATTTGATAAGGTTTTATTGGTATATGGTCTAGTTTTCCATTATTCAATAGTCATGATATAAAATATTTGAGCTTTGCTGAAGTCTATTTGAGAAGGGTTTGAAGGACGTTGATTATGAATAACATTAACCGATCTAGTGTCTATTAAGATGACTTGATAATATTGAGATTGTTTAATATATATAAATCAAAGTAGTTTGCTATTTTAGTTTGGCAAGCAAAATATATATGAAAAATAACCTTCTCTTATCAAACAATGGTTTGAACACTTATCTTTACCACAATCTTGACATACATCCGGAGATATGAATAGCTAAAACTCTAAAGATCTGGAACATTGAGTAGTAGAGAATTTAATAGAGGGTTTATTAGAAGATTGCATAACATTTTTAGAGAACTAAAGGATGACCTTCTCAATGTTTAGTCTTCTTATGTAGACATTTTTGATGACTTGGTAACCAAAAGTAACCCGTTACGGACTTCAAAATTTCTTTTTATTGCTTGATATTTGCATCTTCTTTTTAAAAGTCTTTTGTCTTTCCTTGATTTGTCTTTTGCTTGAGAATGGAGCATCTTGATTTGTCTTTGCTTGATAATTGAGGGTTTATTAGAAGATTGCATAACATTTTTAGAGAACTAAAGCATGATCTTCTCAATGTTTAGTCTTCTTATATAGACATTTTTAATGACATGGTAACCGAAAGTAACCGGTACGGACTTCAAAAAATATTTTGTTGCTTGATAATTGCCTTTTCTTTATATATGTCTTTTGTCTTTCCTTAATTTGTCTTTGCTTGATTAGTGAGAACCTTTGCTTTTGATTTTGATTTAAAAAAGTCTTTTTCTCTTTACTTGAATGGTCTTTGCTTGATAATTGAGTACCATTGTTTTTGCTTTAAAAAAGTCTTTTGTCTTTACTTCATTTGTCCTTGCTTGATAATTGAACACATATTTAAACACGTGCTTTTGCTTTATCTTGATTGATATCTGCATTGTTACTTTTTAAATTCGTCCATCTACATAATTGTTTATTATTGGCCTTCTTTATACATGTATATTTGTAACTATTTGATAATTTTTTGTTTTGAATAATATAATCCACTGAAATACCAAAGAGAGTATTTCATACGTTTGAATAATATGATTTTGATAAAAGAATAAATTTGTCTTCAAAGACAAATCACCAAACTCACTCATCGCATTACGTTGTAATATAAATCAAACGATATTCATCAAAAAGTCTTATATTCTCATATGGGTCTTGAGCATTTTGAAACAAAGAATCTAGAGGCATTTCTTGAGTAGAGCTTGTGGGAGAGCTCCGTTTTATTACTTGAATTCTAGTTTGTCTCTTGATTATGCAGCCACGAATTGTTTGATTCGATCATCTTCGTCTTCTTTGAGTGGACTTGTACGTGGAGCTATAGAAGCTGGAACTCCAAAATTAATTGAATAATAGTTTGAGACACCTTGAACTGCCATTTTTTCAATTTGAGATGTCTTGAGTAAATATATCTTTGAATTTAAGAAAACCTTCTTTTAACACGTATTGGAAAGTGTCAAAAATATTTCCCAAATATTCAAACCATTTGATAAACCATCTTGGGTAATTACAGTAAAAAATCTTATTATTGAAAATAAACCATGAATGTGAATAGCTTCTTAGATAAAGAAAATTGAACCAAGCTTCTTGAAAATCGTAATAGTTGTAAGAGGGATGTTGAGGAAAATTTGATAAGGTGTTATTGGTATACAGACTAACTTTCTATTATTGATTAGTCATGATATTAAATATTTGAGCTTTTCTAAAGTCAATTTGAGAAGGGTTTGAAGGACTTTGATTATGAATAACATTAACTCATCCAATGTTTATTAAGATGGCTTCAAAATAGTTAGATTGTTTAATATATATAATTCAGAATAGTTCGTATTTTAGTTAGGCAAGCAAAATATATAATAAAAAGTACCTTATTGTATTAAACAATCGTTTGAACACTTGTGTTTACGACAATCTTGACATTCATCTGAAGATTTGAATAGCTAAAAATTTTAGATTAGGAACAGCGAGTAGTTAAGAATCTAATAGAGGGTTTCTTAAAAGTTTGTATAACATTTTTAGAGAACTAAGGGACGATATTCTTCTCAATGCTTAGTCTTCTTATATTGATATTTTTAATGACTTGGTTACCGTAACCGAAAGTAACCTATTTCCTTGATCTGTCATTGCTTGATCATGGAGCATCTTGATTTGTATTTGCTTGAAAATTGAGCACCCTTGTTGTTGCTGTTGTTGTTTCTTTAAAAAAAGTCCTTTGTCTTTACTTGATTTATCTTTGGTTGATAATTGAACAATTGCTTTTGCTTTACTTGATTGATATGTGCATTGTCAGTTTGAAAATTGTCCGTCATAAATTATTATTGGCCTTCTTTATACCTGTATATTTGTAAATATTTATTAATCTTTTGTTTTGAATAATATGTTTCTCTAAAATACCAAAGAGTGTATATCATACGTTTAATAATATGATTTTGGTAAATGAATAAATTTGTCTTCAAAGACAAATTGTAACACCGGAAAACCGAAGCCATTTTTTTTAAACGCAATGCGGAAGCTTAATTATCAACTGTATATACATGACAAATAATTACAAACATTAACCGTTTAGAACAAACAAAAACAAAAACAACTGTCTTGGTGTTACAATAAAAACGGGCTCGTTTCTTTATAAGTCAAATCTATCATAGCAGGGTCGAGCTTTCCTTCTAAAACCACCAAAAAATACAAACCTGCAAAAACAATAACCGAGGGGAATTAGCACAAAGCTAAGTGAGTAGAAGTCAAACACAAAAGCAAACATCAAGTCAACATCAAAGCATGTAATCATACAATCAAGAAGACCGGCGGTTCGGCACAAAACCTACAACTGGCCAAAGCAAAGGTTTACCCATAGCCCTCTAGTGAGTTGGCACAATGAAAATTCTCCTCTGATGCAACGTATGCAATAGTAAGACTATCACTGTTCAACCAACCAGTAGACAAGCCCAACCCAATTCCACGTATAGCTGACTTCTCAAACGCAACTCGATATCATCCAAAGAGCGCGTATCGGCCAAATAGTCATGCAACAGATATAATCAATCAATAATCATAATCAACAATCAGACTTAAGAGTCTATTAACCACATACGCATGCATCACATCAATAACATCAACCATAATCTTTACCATCCGCGATTAACGTCCACTCACCTCTTGATCTCAAACGTGGAACTCAGATTTCTTATATTACCGAGCCTTTGTGTTTCCTGAAAATACAACAACACTGGAATTAGTTTCTAATTCATAAATATATATGCCTTCATATATTTATCTCATAATTTTCAATATAAACCCACAAATAACAATTCAAAAGATCTAACAAATAAAATTCCACATTCTGAAAAAAACCAAACAAGTCACAAAAAGCCTTCGAGTGGTTCAGACTTCGAACAAAAGGCCACTCCCCCTTCGAGCCAAGACCGCTTCGAGTGAAGTCCCCCATAGGCCACTCCGAGCGGATCCTTCATAGGCCACTTCGAGCGGATCCCCCATAGGCCACTTCGATCTCCCCCCAAAGGCCACTTCGAATTCTAAGCCTAACGGCTGGGTCCCTCAAGTTTAATTAATTGTTATTATTTAATTATTTTTTTCATCTTCTTCTTCAACAAATAGTCACCAAAAACTCCATGGATCAAACCCAGAATTTACAAAACTTACTAAAAACATATTCAAACATTATTAAACATGTTTTCATGCATCAAGAACACCTTTTAATCAATTAAATCATAAAATTTAACAAAACCCATTTAATCAAGTAAACTTCAAACTTTTTCATGGTGATTCTTCATAAAACTCATAGAACACATATCATGATAATCATAACCATGTTAGAATCATAAACTAACCTTTTGTTTGAATTATAAAACACCAAATCTTCAATCCACAAATTCAAGTTTTGCAACTCTAGAGGTTTCTTCAACAAGAGGTTAAGAACACACACACACACATACACCTTTTAACTTTTGATTCAAATGAGTTGGTCAACTTTCAAACTTTGAGTATATACACGTAGACGCAAATTCTCAATTTCAAAGCATGAGGTGCCATTTCAAGGCCTATCCATATTTTACATGTATACATGCTTATATACATACATACTACATACACATAAATATCTTCCGGTAATACTTACCACTTTAATTAATTAATTACTCTAATAATTAACTAACTTACTTATCAAGAATATTAATTAACCCATATAATCGCATAATTAAATTAAACACAAATAAGCATGTACCGCAAACCTGCTAACGACTAGCCCGGGTTTGCGGGTCTTACACAAATCACAAAACTCACTCAATGCATTACGTTGTAATATAAATCAAAATATATTAATAAAATGTCTTATATCTTCATATGGGTCTTGAGCAATTTGAAACAAAGAATCTTGGGGGATTTCTTGAGTAGAGCTTGCGGGAGAGCTCTGTTTTCTTTCTTGAATTTGTCTTCGACACGTCTTTTGAGTTTGTAGCCATGAATTGTTTGATTTGATCATCTTCGTCTTCTTTGAGAGGACTTAGAGGTGGAGCTTTATAAGCTGGTACTCCAAAACTAATTGAATAATAGTTTGAGACACTTGTACAATCATTTTTTCAATTTGATTGGCTAGAAGCTTATCCCACCATTTGACTCTAAATGTTCTTCGTAGTAAGGGTGGAGATGATGCATTGCTACGAATAATAGTAAAAGTCAATGTAAGGATTCATGGAATCTTGAATAAAAAGGTCTATTGTAATAAATACACAAAAGTCTTGGATATCTAGAATAAATATACCTTTGAATTTGAGATAACATTCTTTAGTACGTATAGGGAAAGTGTCAAGAATATTTCCCAAATATTTGAACCATTTGATAAACCATCTTTACATACATCCAGAGATATGAATAGATAAAAATCTAATGATTGGAACATCAAGTAGTAAAGAATCTAATAAAGGGTTTCTTAGAAGATTTCATAGCGTTTTTAAAGAACTATGGGATGATATTCTTCTCAATGCTTAGTCTTGTTATACAGTCATTTTTTATTACTTGGTAACCAAAAGTAACCGGTTACGGACTTCAAATTTCTTTTTGTTGGTTGATATATGCCTTTTCTTTTAAAAGTTGTTTTTCCTTTATTTGTCTCTGCTTAATAATGGAGCATCTTGATTTGTCTTTGCTTGAGAAATGAGCACCGTTGCTTTTGGTTTTGCTTTAGAAAAGTCCTTTTGTCTTAAGTTGATTTGTCTTTTCTTGATAATGGAGCACTGTTGCTTTTGCTTTAGAAAAGTATTTTGTCTTTAGTGGATTTGTCTTTCATCGATAATTCAACACATAATTGGACACTTGCTTTTGTTTTATCTTAATTGATATCTTCATTGTTAATTTGAAAATCCGTCCGTCTATTTAATTATTTTTTATTGGCCTTCTTTATACCGGTATATTTTTAAATATTTGATAATCTTTTGTTTTGAATAATATAATCCTCTAAAATACCAAAGAGTGTATTTCATACGTTTGAATAATATGATTTTGATAAATGAATAAATTTGTCTTCAAAGACAAATCACCAAACTCACTCAACACATTACGTTGTAATACAAATCAAACGGCATTCATCAAAAAGTATTATATCCTCATATGGGTCTTGAGCATTTTGAAACAAAGAATCTTGAGGCATTTCTTGAGTAGAGCTTGTGGGAGAGCTTTGTTTTATTTCTTGAATCACTCTTCGAATTTCGTCTTTGAGTTTATAGCCATGAAGTGTTTGATTTGATCATCCTCATCTTCTTTGAGTGTACTTCGAGGTGGAGCTATAGAAGCTTGAACTCCAAAATTAATTGAATAATAATTTGAGACACCTTGAACATTCATTTTTTCAATTTGGTCAGCTCGAAGCTTATCTCACCATTAACTCTAACTGTTCTTTGTAGTAAGGGTGGAAAGGATCGATTTCTAGGAATAATAGTAAAAGTCCATGTAACGATCCAAGGAATCTTGAATAAAAAGGTATATTTTAATAAATACTCAAAGGGGTATCTTAAATAAATATATCTTTGAATTTGATGGCTTGATCATAGTCAGATTGTTTCATTTATGTAAATTAGAGTAGTTTGCTATTTTAGCTACGGACTTCAAAATTTCTTTTTGTTGCTTGATAACTTCCTTTTCTTTTTAAAAGTCTTTTGTATTTCCATGATTTCTCATTGCTTGATAATGGAGCATCTTGATTTGTATTTGCTTGATAATTTAGCACTGTTGTTTTTGCTTTTGCTTTAGAAAATTCCTTTGTCTTTACTTGATTTATCTTTGCTTGATAATTGAATAATTCCTTTTGTTTTATCTTGATTGATATCTGCATTGTTAATTTGAAAATTGTCTATCTAAAAATTTCTTTATTATTGGCTTTCTTTATACCTGTATATTTGTAAATATTTAATAATCTTTTGTTTTGTAAATATTTAATAATCTTTTGTTTTGAATAAATAATCCTCTGAAATACGAAAGAGTGCATTTCATACGTTTGAATAATATGGTTTTGATAAATAGATAAATTTGTCTTGAATGACAAATCACCAAACTCGCTCAATGCATTATATTTTAACATAAATCAAACAATACTATTCAAAAAGTCTTATATCTTCATATGGGTTTTGAGCATTTTGAAACAAAGAATCTTGAGGAATTTCTTGTGTAGAGCTTGTGATTGCAACCATGAATTGTTTTATTTGATAATCTTCTTCTTTGAGTGGACTTAGAGGTGGATCTATCGAAGCTGGAACTCCAAAATTAATTGAATAATAGTTTGAGACACATTGAATAGTTATTTTTTCAATTTGATCAACATGAAGCGTATCCCACCATTTGACTCTAAGTGTTCTTTGTGGTAAGGGTGGAGACGATCCATTGCTAGGAATAATAGTAAAAGTCCATATAACAATGTAACACCCAGAAATTTTATTATTAAGTTAACGCGAGAAATGTACAAAGTGGTATACGAGTTACTAATGGATATACAAGATAGTATGTGGCTATAAACTAGAGGGGCTAAAACCGTCAAAACGGAACTTGGAAAAGTTGAGGGACTAATTGTGCAATTAGTCCATAGTTTTAATATAAATAGCCAACTTTGACTTTCTTGTAGTCAAACTCTTCACAAACTCACCTACAACATCACGTATGCTCTGGAGCGGGAGTTTTCTTTGAAGTTTTTGGAGCTAGAGCAATAAGAACAAGAGGATACAACAGATCTTAGCTAATCATAACTTGGAGGTAAGAGTTCTTGACCATGTTCTTCAAGTTTTATGGGTTTTTAAGTGATTCAATGGTGAATCATGGAGAAAAGCATGTTCTTGTTGTTGTTTTCAGTTTATGAGTTGTTTAGGGTGTAGGAAAACACCCCAGTACCGTTTTCTTGAATTATAAGTGATTGTGGTGGTGGTTTGGCCGGAATTACAGCAAACAGTCGGCTGGGTCTGTATGGTACACGGCCCGTGTAGAGGTACACGGCCGTGTAGAGTAGAAGGCGGTCATAGGGCCATGTTGGTATACATGGTCGTGTAGAGTATGAGGTACACGGCCCGTGTGGGACTACACGGCTCGTGTAGGTGAGTTGTCAACACCGGCCATGTAGCCAAGACATGGTCGTGTAGCAGGAGGGGTACACGGCCCGTGTACATAACATGGCCCGTGTAGGATGACTGGTCAAAACTGGCTATGTAGCCAGCTCAGGACGTGTAGTGTTTAAGGGACACGACCCGTGTAGGGGTACACGGCCCGTGTAGGCTATGTTTCAGATCAGATTGCTTTAAAGTGATACTTTGTTGTATGGTATATATAGGGAGGTGATTGACCTTGTATCAGAATCGGTATCAGTTGGAGATCTTAGCATCACAGACTATAAGGTGAGTCTTCTAGACTACTAGTCATATTTACGGCATGTATGTTATTTTATCAGGTTATTGATATGTTAGATCACTCAGTTTTGGGTTCTATGTTGAGTAAGGTTCAGTAGTGTTACAGTAATGTTTCAATATATATATATATATATATTATGTGTGTTAAGCTTACTGCTATGTACAGTAAGGCTCAGTAATAATAAGAATGCTGCTTTGTGCAGTAGTGGCTCAGAAATAACATAGTACTGGGGCTCAGTTAATTAATCTGATATCAGACAGCATACTGCCTTGTGCGGTAGTGGCTCAGTTAAATAATTATGTGAATCAGTAAGCATACTGCCTTGGGCAGTAGTGGCTCCGTAATTACTCAAAGTTTTATATCAGTTATTATCAGTGTTTGTCATATGATTATATTCATGTGTTTATATGATTGGCAGTCTAGTTTACTAACTAAGCTCTCGCAGCTTATCAGATATTATTTTCTAAAATGTTTTGCAGGTTTTATAAAAGACTAGGGGCAAAGCTTCAGTTTGATGGTTGTCATGTATTTAAGTAAAACAGTGTTTCGAAACTTAACGCCCAGTTGTTTAGCGAGAAAACATCTTTTGATGTAAATAAGTATCTTTCAGGCTTTTGTATGAACCGAGGGTTCAAAACAGTTTTGTTGCTTCCGCTTATTTGTAAAATAACTCTTTTATTTCTAAAGAACTTCAAGTATGGTTTTATTTATGTTTTTCTGAAAATTAGGGCGTTACAACTTGGTATCAGAGCCACGGTTTGAGGGATCTGGAGGTGTGTTATGCATCGTCTGGACTTAAACCATGGTTCTGCGGAGTTAGTCAAACTAGAGGCTTGCAGCTTAGTGAGTATACTAGTAATTATATTGATATGTGTTATGCGAGCATTATGTGTCGGTGCATGATGTGTTCAGGACGGATATGATATGTGTGCTTACAACTGTTAAGAGTTGATTTTACATGTGCAGTCAGTATGAGATAAATTATGACATGAATATGTGATATACTTTATTAGAGATACATGGCCTAAGCCTGTGAATCGGGACTTTTTGTGGTAAAGTTAAGATCGAACGTGTGTAATGTGTTTATAATAATATAAGAGCTCATATTATTACAGACATATGATACGTGTTGGAACTTAATGAAATCATGAGGAATCTTGTGAATCGGGTGAGGGGTACTTGTGGAAGTAGTACACTTGAGATTATAGATGTATAGAATGCCTTAGTATATGCAGAAATACTTTGGATCAGATGATAGGTGTACTGATATGTTGGATGTATTAGTAACTGTTTGTTATAGAAGATGGTGTGATAGAGCTACCTTTCCTTAATGCTTTATCTATACTACCACGATGGTTAATACAAGAGGTTCAAGAGTAGTTAATAATGTTAAGGGTGGTCCCAGTCGTAGACCCGAAGGGATAGAGACAAGTGTGACAGATGAGCATGTTCTGTTAGGAACACAGTATGATGGGGAGGGAGGAGCCCCAGAGATAAATCAGGAAGTACCAGAAGCTGCAATAAGAGAAATTGTAGCGAGGGAAATTAGTAAAGCGTTGGAACAAAGTATTCCTTATATTATAAAAGAGGTTGTAGATCAGGTAAATGATCAGAATAAGGAAGTGATTGGGCAGGAAGTTGCAGCTAGGTTAACTGCTGCGGGTGTTGGGGTTAATCTTCAACCTCAGGTTATTTTACGTGAAGCCCCGAAGGGGTTGTATGTTCAGAGACTTTGTAGCTTGTCAGCCACCGTTGTTTGCATGGGGCAACTGAGCCAGTCGTCAGTCACAGATGGATCTCCGAAATTGAAGGTGCGTTTCACACTTGTTCGTGTGCACCTGAGAATAAGGTGAGATATGCAACCAATCAACTAAGAAGTGCAGCTAAGGATTGGTGGGATATGGAGGTAAAACAAAGAGGTTATGTTCAGATAGAAGTTATGACATGGGAAGAGTTTAAAGAAATTGTTTTCGAACAATTTGTACCACAGGTAGAAGTTGATAAGATTGTGGATGAATTCCACAAATTGAAACAGACAAAGGAGACTGTACCAGAGATTAATGCGAAGTTTATGGAAAAGGCTCGTTTTTGCCCAGACTATGTGGCAAATGAAAAGATGAAGATGTATAGGTACATGATGGTGCTCAAGCCTAGTATTCGAGAGTTTATTGATGCTAGTAAGCATCAAATAGTGAAATCCATGATGGATGCTGCAAGGGCTAGAGAGTTAGAATTGGTCAGACAGGAAGCAAAAAGAGAGCCAGTGGAGAAGGCAACGCCAGTGTATAAGAAACCGAGAGTTGAAACTCAAGAAAAGATGGTGATGCAGAAGACATATCCAGTTTGTTCGTTATGCAAGAAACGTCATTTGGGAGAATGCAGGGTTAGTTCCTTGGCATGTTATAAATGTGGGAAACCTGATCACTGGAGCAGAGATTGTAAGAATTCGATCAAGGTGTGTTATAATTGTTATCAGTCAGGTCATCAGAGGTCTGAATGTCCCAATCCAACCGCAATACCGGCGCTTACAGATTCCAAGTCTACTTCAACTTTACCGTCCATGCATATTCTGAGATGAAGAGGTAGAAGGAGTATAAACAAAGCCAGGTGTAGTTCCAGGTATATATATATCTTGTCAACAGTTTGTCGCTCGTATGTTATTTGATTCTGCTACAAGTAAATTAGTAGTATTTAGTTATTCTGTAAAGATTTCATATAAGTGTGTTAGAACTAGATACAGTTAGATTCCTTGTTGAAACTATAGCCATGATTATGAGAGAATTTCAAACAGTAATTGAAATAGACTGGTTTGATAGTAACCAGGTTAAAGTATTATGTGAACAGAAAGTGATATGAGTTCATATCCCAAGTGGGGAAGAACTAAATATATGTGTTAGTACTAAAAAGTTATATGTGTGGTTAGTTATAGAAATAGGAAGTATCCACAGTATGGATATACTATTTCTTTATATTTGTGTTACGAGTAATAGTTAGAGTAGAAACCAAGTGAGTTTTAAAGATGTGATAGTAGTATACGAATATTCGACGTGTAAATCAAGGAAGTACCCAGGGTTACCATCAGACACGTAGATTGTGGTCAGTATCGTTATGGATTGTTAACAGAAATTTTGTGAAACGACAGTTTTTGCGCTACCTGAATTGATTGAAGAAATGACAGAAATTTGAGTTTGCTTTGTACAGCGGCAGGGATTGTGTCTTAATGCAGAGGGGCAGAATTATTGCTTACACTTTTAGACAGTTAAAATAGGATCAGGATGAATACACCGACTTGCACTTGATAGTAGTATATGTGACACGTTATGTGTATGATACGTGGTGGTTATACCCCAATAGTGGGTGGATATGTGGATGTAAGACTATTGTTGGTGCGCCGCAATAGCATTCATAGGTGATGTAAGACTATCGTCAGTGCGTTGCGATTGCATTTAGAGATGAGTAGATGTAAGACTACCGTTAGTATGTTACAGTAGCATTCAGTATGGTATGATGAGATTATGTGTTTATATGTGAAGTGTTGTTTACACTAAATTATGACAGTTGGAAATAATTGTTGAATGAGAAAGACCTGTAAAGGTGACAGAAACAGTGGTCAGAATCAGTGGAGGGTTGTGAATAGAATATTATGTTATTCAGAGTAAGGCTAATGGTATAGCCGACAGTTTGAACAGGAAATCAGAAATAGTACTGATGTGAATTAATTATCTAAATGACAGCTACGACACTCTTATTCAGAGGTGATAAGAACAGTTCAGTGACAAGTGATCAAAGGAGGAAAGTATTACAACGAAGGGATAAAAGGGGACAAGTAGTCAATCAGTTTAAAAACAGTTATGATATGTTAATTGGATATAGTGGTATATGAGTATCAGGTTATGGGGATGCGTGTAAGACACACCTATATGAAATTCATAAGTTTATAGTGATGATGTAGTTAGAAGTTACTAGGGGTATGAATACCTAAGAGTGAATTATTGATAGTTGGAGGTAAAATGAGATATAGTCAGACAAGTGGGGAAATATCCTTAAAGATATATAATTGTTTTCATTAGAGAAAACTTATTATTCAGAATAGTTAACAGAGGTATGTGTGAAAGAAATTGTATCTTGTGGTAGTACATCAGTTTCTCCGGACTCAGACAGGGATGCCAGTTGTGTTTTCAGAATTTGGAACAGATTTCGGATTGAGTTGGGGGATAAATTTTATCTCAATACAGTCAGAATGAAAGGGATATACAGTTGATGGAAAATATATGTTATGATTGTGTTATCGATTCAGAAGGAAAGCCGGGGGTAAAAATTTGTTTGACAGAAATTTGTGTTATAACAGATACAAGTCCAGCACCAGGATGCTAATGTATGATATTAAAATTTAACTTCAGTGTATTGGGTGATGTGATTTAGATAGAGAGGGGTAGTACAGAAATGGTACAGCGAAAGACAGAACAAATTCAGAAGTTATGTAATAGATTGTCAGATGTTCAGAATAGACAGAAGAGTTATACAGATAAATAGAGATCACCACACCAGTTTTCAGTAGGGGTCTGTATCATTAACAGTGGCACTGTGGGAAGATATGATCAAATGCAGAAAGGAGGGAATACTAAGCCCGGAATTCAATCAGTTATTCAGAATTATTGTACATGTGGAGAAGAGCAGTTTATATATCAGAGTTATCAGAAGAGTTGTTATGAAATTCAGAACACCTTTCGTGTGTTATATTTCAGCAGATGTTAGCAGTTGAATCTAATAAACAGTGTAGAAGGGTCAAGGAACCGGTAAAGGTATAGAAGAGGGGTCAGAATATACATGAGGACTTGCACAGGAAATGATGATATTGTTCAGAACATTACAGCAGTTGATTTCGAGGACGAAATCATTTCAAGTGGGGAAGAGTTGTAACACCCGGAAATTTTATTATTAAGTTAACGCGAGAAATGTACAAAGTGGTATACGAGTTACTAATGGATATATGAGATAGTATGTGGCTATAAACTAGAGGGGCTAAAACCGTTAAAACGGAACTTGGAAAAGTTGAGGGACTAATTGTGCAATTAGTCCATAGTTTTAATTTAAATAGCCAACTTTGACTTTCTTGTAGTCAAACTCTTCACAAATTCACCTACAACATCACGTATGCTCTGGAGCAGGAGTTTTCTTTGAAGTTTTTGGAGCTAGAGCAATAAGAACAAGAGGATACAACAGATCTTAGCTAATCATAACTTGGAGGTAAGAGTTCTTGACCATGTTCTTCAAGCTTTATGGGTTTTTAAGTGATTCAATGGTGAATCATGGAGAAAAGCATGTTCTTGTGGTTTTTTTTCAGTTTATGAGTTGTTTGGGGTGTAGGAAAACACCCCAGTACCGTTTTCTTGAATTATAAGTGATTGTGGTGGTAGTTTGGCCGCAATTACAGCAAACAGTCGGCTGGGTCTGTATGGTACACGGCCCGTGTAGAGGTACACGGACCGTGTAGAGTAGAAGGCGGTCATAGGGCCATGTTGGTATACATGGTCGTGTAGAGTATGAGGTACGCGGCCCGTGTGGGACTACACGGCTCGTGTAGGTGAGTTGTCAACACCGGCCATGTAGCCAAGACATGGTCGTGTAGCAGGAGGGGTACACGGCCCGTGTACATAACATGGCCCGTGTAGGATGACTGGTCAAAACTGGCTATGTAGCCAGCTCAGGACGTGTAGTGTTTAAGGGACACGACCCGTGTAGGGGTACACGGCCCGTGTAGGCTACGTTTCAGATCAGATTGCTTTAAAGTGATACTTTGTTGTATGGTATATATAGGGAGGTGATTGACCTTGTATCAGAATCGGTATCAGTTGGAGATCTTAGCATCACAGACTATAAGGTGAGTCTTCTAGACTACTAGTCATATTTACGGCATGTATATTATTATATCAGGTTATTGATATGTTAGATCACTCAGTTTTGGGTTCTATGTTCAGTAAGGTTCAGTAGTGTTACAGTAATGTTTCAATATATATATATATATATATATATATATTATGTGTGTTAAGATTACTGCTATGTACAGTAAGGCTCAGTAATAATAAGAATGCTGCTTTGTGCGGTAGTGGCTCAGAAATAACACAGTACTGGGGCTCAGTTAATTAATCATATATCAGACAGCATACTGCCTTGTGCGGTAGTGGCTCAGTTAAATAATTATGTGAATCAGTAAGCATACTGCCTTGGGCAGTAGTGGCTCCATAATTACTCAGAGTTTTATATCAGTTATTATCAGTGTATGTCATATGATTATATTCATGTGTTTATATGATTGGCAGTCTAGTTTACTCACTAAGCTCTTGCAGCTTATCAGATATTATTTTCTAAAATGTTTTGCAGGTTTTATCAAAGACTAGGGGCAAAGCTTCAGTTTGTCGGTTGTCATGTATTTAAGTAAAACAGTGTTTCGAAACTTAACGCCCTGTTGTTTAGCGAGAAAACATCTTTTGATGTAAATAAGTATCTTTCAGGCTTTTGTATGAACCGAGGGTTCAAAACAGTTTTGTTGCTTCCGCTTATTTGTAAAATAACTCTTTTATTTCTAAAGAACTTCAAGTATGGTTTTATTTATGTTTTTCTGAAAATTGGGGTGTTACAAACAATCCATGGAATCTCGAATAAAAATGGATATTGTAATAAATACTCCAAGTCCGGGATATCTGGAATAAATATATCTTTGAATTTGAGAAAACCTTCTTTAACACGTATAGGGAAAGTGTCTTGAATATTTTCCAAATATTTTGAACCATTTGATAAACCATGCAGGGTCATTACAGTCAAAATTCTTATCGAAGAAAAAATAAACCATGAAAGTGAATAGCTTCTTAGATAAAGAAATTGAAACAATCTTATTGATAATCGTAATAGTTGTAAGAGGGTTGTTGAGGAAAATTTGATAGGGTTTTATTGGTATATGAACTAGCTTTCCATTCTTGAATAGTCATGATATGAAATATTTGAGCTTTGCTAAAGTCTATTTAAGAAGGGGAAAGTCGTTTGATAGTGAAGAAGATGAGTTACTTGAGAATACTTAACAAAAGATGAGAAAGTTTGGCAAGAATAAGTATGAACACTTTGCATGCAACTTGAATATTCTCTTTGATAGATCAAATGTATTACAAGCGCATAGATTACAAATGGCAAAGGTTGCCTTGCAAACTAGGTTTGCAAGGCTATAAATACTAAAGCCTCATGGGCTTAAAAGCCACATGGGCCCAAAACAAGTAACTAGACTAGACTTAATGAATTACATATAAAAGTGGGCTAAGCCCATAACACTAACAAGTCTAGAATTATATATAGTTTAATTACAACAAAAGTAACACAAGGATAACAAATAAATATCTAAAATTCTCCCCCTTTTGTTGCTGATCATCTGCTTCTCTGACTAAGGAGCCTTTCCCAGCTCTTTATGGCCTTTCTCTCTTGGATCTTTTCCTCTAGCTGATCCGCAAATTTGGTCATTTTCACTAACTCTGATTGATGTGGCAAATGTCGGTTATTGAAGCAAGTTCTACGGAATTTTGATATACATCTTTGAAGCGTTACATCAGAATATGCACCGAGCTCAGAGAGTCGAAGGAATGCTTTGACGCCGTTAAGGTTTGACATGATAAATCCATCGGCTCCTTCATAATCCTCGTCAAATTTTTCAATGATAGTGTATTTTCTGTGCTTGTCAAGCTTAGAATGCTGTTGGTTGGGCCTTTAGACGTTTATCTTTGCAAGATTAGCCTCAGCACCTAGCTGTAAATTGTGGGTTCTACACAGGAGGATTTCTTCCGCATGAAGTCTCTTATAACTTGGAGATCTCTTTGTTCCTCCCGATTCTTTCTGGTCTTACAGGCCAGCTCATCTTCCATATGAGTTATGTCCCCCAAATTCAAAAATCTTAGCTTGACCTCGTGAAATGTATATCTTTTCCCATCTGCTCTCGTGACGTGAAAGTGAACCATTGAGTAGTTGAGGAAGTCACGCAGGTACACATATTTGATCTTGACAATTGGATATTCGGAGGCCACTTGTTGTTTTGTGCTTGTATGGAAGGTGGCGGCGAATCGGACAGACTTCTCATGCTCTTGAGAGTTCAGCACATATAAATCATCAACCTTTTCTGGAATTCTCTCTTCCAGATAGGGAGTATTAAGCCTTTGAGTAGGCCAGCGAGGTTGGTCCTTTGCAAGTGCTTCCCTCAGCCTGTTATTTCTAATGTTTGGACTTTCTGCTATGATTCTCTCGTGAGTGGCCAAGGGTTTGGGTCCTCCATGATACGTTTCAGGTACCGGCCACTCACCCTCTTGTTGCTCAGACCTTTGAGGTTGCTGCTGATTGATAAAATCTATGGGTGCAACATTGAATTGCCCCTATTCTAGTGAAAAAATGTGGAAAAATGTCAAGCAGCTCCCTCTTGACTGTAGTGAAGACCTTGCGTATGTTGATCAGCGGAGTTTCTTCCACTTCCTCAGTGATAGGCCTTTTGCCTTTGGATTTTTCTGTTGAAGATTCGGGAAGGGAAGATTCTGGTTCTGTTGTAGTTGTTTGGATTTGCGGGATTTGGATTATTGGGGTTTCTGGCTTATCAGTCTCTGACTCTGCCCCTTGATCAGTTTCAAATTCAAAATCTGCGATTTTAGGCACAACTAGTTGTTGTTGTTGTTGTTTGCTTCCACTACCATGGCCACTCTGACCCTCTAACGGATTGGATACTAGGGCGGCTTCAATTCTTAACACTGTACTTTGAGCCCCAATGTATCGCCGCTGCGTCTTCTCCCCCTCATGATGTCCTGGATCCTTAGGATTATCATGCCTCCGCTTTCTAGATTCAGATTGGACTTTTCCGGACTCCTCCACTACTTCTAGCCATTGCTTATATTCGAGACTTTTGCGGTTAGGGCATTTAAGGCTTGGAGGACAGTATCTTGGAAGGTAGTGGAACTGGAGGATGCGGGCTGGGGTTGTTGTTGTTTTGCTGCAAGTAGATTGGATTGTTCAGTGGTTGGATCGGCAACACTGTTAAGTTTGGCATGGAGAAGGTCCTTGAGTTCATCTTTAGAGTAATCTCGCTCAATGATAGTGGGTGGGCGGCTTTCAAGGGCATGGATTTAGGCTCTGAGGGAATTGATTTCAGTGTGAAGTTGTGTGTTAACATATTCCCTCAGGCCTGAGTCAAGACTGGAGAACTTTGAATCCATAAAGGATCGCAGTTCCGTTGTAACCCCGAGCTCACGAAGAGACTCGGTTGGCACAGGTCTAAACCCTCATGCAGTGTTAGCATATTGGTAGCACTGGAGGGACTTCCGCTCGATCCTCGTGTTACCTCTGTAGTAGAGGCCGCTACGGGCGTTCCGGCAACGTCACGAAGATGTGCAAGTGGGGATCATGTTCTAGCAAAGGATTGAAATCTAGTTAAGATTGGCGCTAGACTCGATTGTACAGGAATGGAAGGTGTGGACGGGGGAGGCAGTCCACTCATTTCAAAGCCAGCAAACTCTGAATGAGTTGCCAACTGAGTATTTAATAATTCCCCATGGAATGAAACTGCCCCCAGTTCAGTGGGAGCAGAGTGGCTTGTGGGTGAAGTGCTTGTACCGGTGGGATGCTAGCGACTGTTGTAGATTTGGCTACCCAAAATTTTGGTGCTGGGGAACTCTCACCCTCTGTTTTTACCAACTCACTCTCACTCTCACTAACAACTACGTCCACGTATACATCTTCTTTATCAATTATAGGAACATCAGCAAAGGTGCCGGATATGTCAGATAAATCGTGGTGGAAGTCTTCGGGCCGATCAGAAAGTTGCCTAGTGCTAGTGGATTCAGCACGAACAGGGGAAGGTCTCGGGCCAAAGGAGATTGATTGCCCGGAAGAGGATGATTCAGTTTGAGTCCTGTCTGTGGAGGACTTACTCGCTGATGTTTCATGGTGGGAGGCCTCAGAATCACTTATTACAACACCCTCACGCTCGTGTATATCTCCTACCTCACCACTTCCACTACCCCTCTCATCAGATTGTTCCCGCTCAATCACAACCCTACTCGGGGCACCTCTGCGCACCCGAGCTCCTAGACCACTAGGACCCTCGCCAGGTGCTACTGCTCCATGGGCAGGCACAACGGGTTCTGGTTGCGCCAGAAGAGCGATCCTATTCTCCCTCATATAAGCTCTCACAGCCTCACTCTCCTGATTCAAGGTTCGAAGAAGGGCAACAGGCATCGGCATGGCAACTATGTTAGGTAAGTCTCTGATGCGTAAGAATCTGGTTATTCGTTGCACTTGGACTTGTGGGTTATCAAGGCGACGGGGAATGGTGTGGTAGTTTTTCAGATCAGTGGCGATGAAAATGGTAAGCAATCTTTGGAAGGGTATGAAGGTTTTTTGGCGGGAGGTGTCCTTTTCCTTAACCATTCGTACGATTTCCTGGAAGATGATTGTGGTGTAGTCCAGATGACGGTGGTAAGCAACACCAGCTAAGAGCAGCAGAGAGTAGTAGGATCCACCATCAGTACCCCGATGAATGCTAGTAAGGGTGCGAGAGATTATCGTAGCAAGCGTATGCTAGAGAGGCGGAAGGTTTGTTCGTTTGAATTGGTGGATCTGTTTAAGCTCCCCGTTATAGACAAGGCCTCAGACTAGGTCAAGCACTTCATCTACCCCGGGATTTTCATCAAAGTCAGCTTTGTCAGGGTAGTGATCTACAGTGGGTAGGTCCAGTATGTTTCGGAGTCGGACAGCTGAGAGAGTTGTTCGAACATTTTCAATTCGGCCTCGGAGGCACTTGTGTCCCAAACGAGTGACACCCTCGGTAAATGTATACCACAGTTGTTGCAAGTAAACTTCGGGTACATGGATGGGTGATGTGTTTGCGTTTTCTGTTATGGCTTGGCGGAGAGGATGGGCGCGGAAGATTTATGTGACTATAGGGATTTTTGTGTCTATCTCCAGGTCGAAGTAAAGGTTGTTCCTGAGTGTTTCAAGCCTGTTAGCAGTGGGGACAAGGCTTTCCTCAGGAAGAGGTTGATTGGCTGCCATCTTGAAGTCCCTGTAAGCAGCGTACGCGAGAAATACCCGAATAGCTTCTATACGGGCAACAGGAGTGAAGGTTTCATCATAGTCAATACCCTCCTGCTGGTTGTATCCTTTTGCTACCAGTCTGGCCTTGTTTCCAATCACCACACCGTCTGAGTCTTTCTTGTTCTTGAAGACCGACCCACTTGGTGCCAACAATTGTCTTGTCGGTGGGTTGAGGTACCAGTCCCCAAACCTTTAAGCGAGTGAATTGATCTAACTCCTCTTGCATAGCAAGAATCCAGTCTGGGTCTTGTAGTGCATCAGCAGTTCATGTAGGTTCTATCAAACTAAGAAAGCTAGAGAACTGGCACTCATTTGCTGTGGCGGATCTGGTCTGAACGCCGACATCTTTGTCTCCGATAATTTGCGTTTCAGCAGTCCACTTGGTTATATGGGGGATGGGGTTATCAGCAACTTCATCATTTGCATCCTGATGGAAGAATTCATCCAGTTGTTGTTGAATGGATGTTTCACCCTCAGGAGTAGATGAGTCTGGAATGTACTGAGGTGTAGTGTTCTCGTAGTCCTCAGTGTCAGCATCATCAGCAGTGTTAACTGTTGAGTTGGATGCAGTGTACCGTTCACCCAAAATGAAGAATGGGTCGGCAGGTGAATCAACAGGTCCTTACGTAGAAGCAGTAGCCGTTTGCTATGTGAGTTCAAGAGATTCCTGAATGACATCTGTAGGCTTGTCAACATGTACACAATTAATTCTAGAGTCATCATCTATGAAATCAAATATATATTTTAAATCTAAAAATTCGTTTGCGTGAGATATATTTGTTTCTCGTCGATTAAGTCCCGGTCGTGAACTGATGTGTTCAAAAACGATTGCAGGTGACTCATTAGATAAAGATGTGGTGGTTAGAGTATCATCAAACGTCACGTTAATACTTTTAATCACAACATTTGTTTGTTTGTTCAACACGCGAAACGCTTTTGACTTAGAAGAGTAACCTAGGAAAATTCCCTCATTTGCTTTGGAGTTGAACTTTCCTCGACTAGCCTTTTCATTAAGGACAAAGCACCTATTACCAAACACATGAAAATGTTTAATATTAGGCACTCTGCCATTTGCCAGTTTATAAGGAGTTTTATTAAAGCGACGGTGTAAATTTTTTCGGTTTTGAGTGTAGCATGATGTATTGACTGCTTCTGCTCAGTAGGAAAGTGGTAAATCAACATAGGACAACATTGTTCGAGCCGGTTCTACAAGTGTTCGATTTCTTCGTTTGACAACTCCATTTTGTTCTGGAGTATAAGCTGCCAAGAATTGATGCATGATTCCCACTGAGTAAAGAAAGGAATCCAACACTTTGTTCTTGAATTCGGTGCCGTTGTCGGTTCGTATGGTACCAACTTTTCCTTGCGATAGATTTTGTACTTGTTTAAGGAACGAGATGATTGTAGATGGAGTTTCATCCTTTGTTCTCAAAAACTTAACCCATGTATACCTCGAATAGTCATCAACTATCACGAGGATGTACTTCTTCCCATTCCTAGACTAAACTCTCATCGGCCCACACAAGTCCATGCGTAACAGTTGGAGAGGTGCTTTTGTACTGGACACCTGTTTGATTTTGTATGATGCCCTTTTCATTTTACCTCTCTCACAGTGTTCACATAGGTGTTCCTTTTCAAACATTAGCTTAGGCAATCCGCGAACTAAATCACCCTTTGACCAATTTGTTGATATTTTTAAAGTTTAGGTGAGATAGTTTGCGATGCCACATCCATGTAAGTTTCGATGAGGCCTTAGACAAAAGACATACTGACTGCTTTCCTTCCTAGATCAATTGTGTACATATTTGACCTTCTGGACCCGGTCAGTACCACATCACCGTTCTTTGTTTTGACTAAGCAAGTTTTGGCCTTAAACTATTATGGGGTAGTCGAACAAAGAAATCAAACGATCATTGAAGCAGCTCAAACTATGTTGTCATATGCTAATCTACCACCCTCCTATTTGGCAGAGGCAGTTAACACAGCATGCTACACTCAAAATAGATCTATTCTTCACCGTCTCTTTAATAAAACTCCATATGAACTAGCTAATGGCATAGTTCCTCCTATCAAACATATACATGTGTTTGATATTAGGTGTTTTGTCCTTACGGGAGAGAGTAGAGCATACTAGGTAGTTACCGTGAAAGAGCTATCCTCGGAAAATTCGATTCTAAAGCAAATGAAGAAATTTTTCTTGGTTACTCATAAGAGTCAAAAGCATTTCGCGTCTTGAATAAAAGAACTAATGTTGTGGTTGAAAGTATTAATGTGACTTTTTATGATACCTTAAATAGAACATCTTTATTACAAGAGTCACCGGCAATCGTTTCTGGACATATCAGTTCAGGACCGGCACTTAATTGACAAGAAACAAATATACCTAATGAGCAAGAGTCTTGTGACTTGAAATACATATTTGATTTCTTAGATAATGACTCTGGATCTAATTGTGTACCCAAAGACAGGTCTGCAGATGTTGTTCAAGAATCTCTTGAACTCTCACAGCAAATGAGTACTGCATCTACATCAAGACCTGTGGATTCTGCTGTTGACCCATTCCTTGTTTTGGGTGAAAGGTACACTGCATCAAATTCCCCTACCAACACTAATGAAGATGCAGACACTAAGGAAACGTCCACTCAACAACGTTTGGATGAATTCTTTCCTCACAGAGATGACACCCCAACAAACGACACACCAACTCCCCACGTAACAAAGTGGACAAGTGCATACCCTGAGACTCACATAATTGGCAACAAAGACACTGGTGTTCAAACCCGATCTGCCACAACCAATGAGTGTCAGTTTTCGAGTTTTCTAAGCTTGATAGAACCTACGCACACTGCTGATGCCTTACAAGATGCCGACTAGATACTAGCAATGCAAGATGAATTGGATTAGTTCGCACGGCTAAAAGTTTGGTGACTGGTACCTCGACCTTAAGGCAAAACTATTATAGGTACCAAGTGGGCCTTCAAGAACAAGAAGGACTCAAATGGAGTTGTAATACGTAACAAGGCTCCTCTGGTAGCTAAAGGATACAATGACTATGACGAAACCCTCGCTCTTGTTGCCTGCATAGAAGCTATTCGGGTATTTCTAGCTTATGCTGCCTTTAGGGATTTCAAAGTTTACTAAATGGATGTCAAGACGACCTTTCTAAACACAATCCTGAAGGAGGAAGTATATGTATCCCAACCAGTGGGATTTATTGACCCTAAAATACCTAACGATGTTTACATTCTTGACAAGGCTCTCTATGGACTCAAACAAGCTGCACGAGCTTGGTATGATGTCCTCTCAGCTTATCTACTTCGTGAAGGGTACTATAAAGGAAGGATAGACACCACCTTGTTCACTAAGAAGATCGAAGATGACTATATTCTAATCTAGATTTACGTAGACGATATTATTTTTGGCTCTACAAACCCGTCGTACAGTCTTGAGTTCTCAAAACTAATGGCGAGCAATTTCGAAATGAGCATGATAGGGGAAATGAATTTCTTCCTTGGACAGCAAGTTAAGCAAATATCTAATGGCATTTTCATAAATCAATCTAAGTACATCAACGATTTACTAAGGAAAATATGCAATGTCCGACTGCTCATCCAAAGCCACCCCAATGTCTTCGAAAAGCAAGTTCTCTACTGACCTTGACGTAAAGGCAGTTGACTTGAAAATTTATCGGGGTATGATTGGCTCATTACTGTACTTGAGGGCTAGTAGACCGGACATAATGTTTGTTGGATTATGCCCACTAACACACACGAGTTGGTATCATGGCTAATGAAGCAAGGGCCTATTAAGTCACATGACAAGCATTGATTCCGACATCACACATGGTCAAAGGAGAGAGAAAGCCAGAAACTAGTTCTAGTAAGCCAAGGCACGCCCATGCCTCTATGAGGTAAGACCGTGCCCAACGGGTAGGCACGAGCCCAAGTTGGGCGGGACTTCAGCGTGGCCTGTGGCTAGGTACGCCCGTGCCACGTGGAGGCACACCCGTGCCGAGTGCCCAATGGATAGGCACGAGCCCAAGTCAGGTGTGACTTGGGCGTGGCTTTTTGGATGGGCACACCCGTGCCTGGTTAGAGGCACGACCATGCCCTGTGTAGTAACAACCTCTTTACTAGGCCTTTTAAGGCTAGTAAAAGTGGGATTAATGACATTGATTCTTGTAACTGATTAAGGCTTAATGGTGGACGTTTTTTAACTCAAATTTGAGCTCTATAAGAACTACATGTGGCTATAGTTACTTGGTTATTTGAATCTAACATATACTAGTTGATACAATTTGCATAAAACTCTCTCAAGCAACAAAAATACACAAGGCTTTGTGGTTATTTTGGTGTGGACGTCACTAGAGATACACTACTTAGTGTATACAGCTTCCAAGACGCAATGTCATTCATTTGGAAGAACTAGTATCAAGGGTATGATTCTATTTCTTCTTCTTTTTCTTTTGTTGCATTCTCATGTTTAGAGTCTTGGTCCGCTTGGTGGGAGTTGCGTGTTTCACAATTTTGAAAAGTTTTACCCGTTTTGCTTCTGCTGTGTTTTATTTGAACCACCAAAACCTTGCAATGTTCTCTACATGTCTGTGTGCTCGCTTTCAGGCCAATCCCAAAGAATCACATCTCCTCGTTGTTAAGCGTATCTTTAAGTACCTAAAGGGAACTCCTGACCTTGGTCTATGGTATCCTCGAGACTTGTCATTTGAATTGCTTGCATATTCGGATTTAGATTATGCCGGATGCATGATAGACCGGAAAAGTACATCTGGTAGTGCACAGTTTTTGGGACATTGCTTAGTCTACTGGAGTTCAAAGAAAAAGAATTGTGTATCCACGTCAACTGTAGAAGCTGAATTTGTAGCTGCTGCTGGTTGCTGCTCACAGAGTTTGTGGATGCGAACTCAACTAAGAGACTTCAGCCTAAAATACTCTAAGATTCCTTTGCTGTGTGTAAAGCAATAGATGAGCACAAGATAGAATCAAGATGAGGGCATATAGTAGAAAACACCGTTAAGTGTGTGTAGTATATTTGAATATATGTCAAAGGTTACAAGATAGAAGGCTAATGTTACTATTTATACTAAATACAAAATTAACCATTAAAGCACTAAATTGTATCTAGATCACAAACACACATATAGTTCTAACAATCTCCCCCTTGTTTGTGTCTAGCTTGTATTCCTATGCCCGATCTTTCTTTGCCAATGTCTGATCATTTTTCTTTCGTCGCGTTTGGCATCAAGCAGTTTGATAACTTCGGTAAGTCTAACTCTGGGCGCTTTATCAACTTTCTCCTTCAAACTCATACTGTACTCTTTGATTTTCAAGGACCAAATCTTCAGAGATCCATATGAGTAAGCACTGATTTGATTAAACCTTAGGAAGAACTTTTCTCCTTTACTATTGAACAGAATGATTACCTCATTACCTTCAAACTCTTCATCACAACTCCAGACAACTTGATACATCTCTAGTTGGTCTATTTTAGAATGATTCGTGTTTGGCTTCAACAGATTAATTTTAGCTTTGTCAGATTTATCTCCCAACTGAAGATCAGTATATTCTGCTATTTGACATCGATGTCTGATGAACTCCCTATGCTTTTGATAGCCAGCTGAATCCTTAGCATTCTTTTCTAATTTTACTTTGAGTTGCTCTAGGAGAAAGTTGATGTCACCAAGTTTTACAAATTTTAGGTCCACATGCCCAATGGTATAACTCTTCATATCTGACCTTGTGATGAGAAAGTTGATCATATTTTTGAATAAAATTCTTTGAATTCCAACATAGTTAAGCTTTATGATCTGGTGTGCTGATTCAATCTTCTTTTTCTTTCCGGTGTGCATATTGAGATTCATTTTTGTTTTGGCTTCATCTACATTCTTTGCACCCATCAGATTTATATCCAACATCTCTTTGATTTCATGAGTGTAGATGTTGACAAATTTTTCTTCTAGGAAGGCCACTGGAATATCTTGGCACCTCCAGGTCCTGACTGTCTTCTTCAAGGCCTCCCTAGTCAGCACATAACTCTTTTTCACATTTGGTAAAGACCCTGTGTGAACTGGATCTATTTGAGCGGTCATAGGAATTTTCCATTCAGATTGTTTTGACAATTCACTGATTTGACTTTCTTTTTGTTGTTGTTTTCCGATGTCTGCAGGAGTTGTTCTGAATTTACCAGGAGACGGAGGAAACTGTTCTGTTACTTCTTCATGTACTTGCATTACACTTTCCAATTTGTACTTTTCAAGACCAGATTCAGCAATAGTTTCATAAGGCTTTTCAACCTCTTGTTTACTCAGCCATAAGGCTAGTGTTAAATCCTCATCCTCTGCCTCAACCTCAGGCACATTCATTTCATCAAACTCAATCATCTCAATCTGCTTACCCTTATATTTTTGTTTGAAAGAAGTTTTCTCCAATCTGGCTGCAACTGCACTGATTCGCTAAGCAGCCGGGGTATCAAAATAAGTCTTTAATCGTTTCTCCCCCTCAGGACGATCGGTGTCGGAGTCATCGTCGTCATGCCTAGGTCTTTTTGATGACCCGGCAGTAGTTTTACACGTTGACTCGACCTCTGTTCTTAACAATGATAGAATATCCAAATCCTCTGAAGAACTATCACCTTTCCCAACCAATTTTACCATCAGCAGACTCTTCAGCTCATCCACAGACAAAGCATCTGTAACCTTATCTTTCATTTAGGTTTCTTTCTTTTCAACCAAATCATCTAACTTTTTCTCAATTCTGGTCAATCTATCAAGTTGTAGTCATTGGATATCATCATACGTACATGCAGGTGCTCAATAGTAGCATCAAAGTCAGCCTTGGAAACAAATTCCTTAGCCGATTCAAATTCAGTTTGTGTAACACCGGGGTCACTTAGATTACCTGTTGAGGTTCCATCACCTCCAGAAATGAATTCTGAAGATGAAGGACCACCCACTTTCATAGCTGGATTGACGTTGGCTGTGGTGGGATTTCCTACTAATCCTCGGTATGGCTTGTTAAAGCTTCACCTATAGTAGTTCCAGCTGGTCTATCTTTGAATAAACCAGTTAGTGCCTCAAGTGTTTGCCTGTGTTTAGAAAGAAAATCAACAATTTGTTGATAGTTATCGATGTGCGCAGAAACAACATGCGTGGCTTGGAGAGGAGTGCCACTTATTTCAATAACAGTTTCCTCCAAATGAGGAACTGTTAGATGATGTGTAAAATCTCCGTGAAATTTAACAATATTCTTTGAAGAGAATACTGAGTGGCTGGGTGGGGTTTATGCGTACTTGTTTCAGTAGATGTGGTGTCCCGGCTTAAAATGGCTAGAGGAATCTCAGCACTCACATTTTCTTTTCTCACATCTCGCACTCCCTCACTTTGCTTTTTCCGCTCAGCATCTTCTTCTACGTTAAGCACACTTACATCATCATACAAAATTTGAGTATCAATATTTTCAAATTCATCCGAAAAATCCATCATTTGGTGATATTCAGGTATACTTGGATGAATTATTTGACCATCAGGACCCAACTCCTCCTCTATTTGTTCATCGTGGTTTTGAAACATTTTCTGAATATGCTTTTGGAAAGAATCAGTTCACTATCAGAGGTGTCCAGAGCAACTCCCTCTGTAATCTCACTTTCACCTTCACCTTCTTCTCCACCCCTCTCATTAATTATTTTCACTTTGCTCTCCCCTGTCAGCTTCTCCCATAGAAGTCTGACTCCTAGCTTCACTAGTACTCAGGGAACCTAACGTTCTCGGGGTAGAATCAGCAGGTTTTTGCCGATCCAGAAGAAAAATATTATTACTTCTCACATACTCCTGGACAACCTCACTTTCTAGATCCAATAAATGTACCAATTCTGCAGGCATTATGAAGGGTTGAACATCAGGCATCGCCGGAATTTTGTAGAGCTTTATCATCATCTGAATTTGCGTTGTTGGCTCATCATCGCGCCTAGAGATATTAGTATCTCTGGCCATCACCCTTTGAATGATCATTGAAAGAAACCATGGGAATGGTAGAAAATTTCGTCTTTTGCTGGGCATCACCTTCTCTCTGGCCACCTTGGCTATTTTAATAAAAATCAACTCTGCATAATCAAAATGCAAGTGTTTAGCCATTCCAACCAAAACCTTCAATGCAAAGGCATTGACACCATCAATTCCTTTCGTTACGCTTGTCAGACATCTCATGATAATCGCGTAAAGAGTCTGCCACTAGGGAACCAATCCAGAATGTTTGAATTTGGACATCCCCGTCAGTTCATCTCCCCTCCATCCGAGATCCATCACATGTGTTAGGATTTGTTTATCAGTAGGTATGGGATCAAAAGCAGATTTGGATGGGTAAGTGTTTGGTTTAGGTAGTTTGAGAATTCGGCGTATACTTTCCAGGCCCATTTCAAATTCAACTTGATCGATTTGGCCAGCAAGGACCTGGTAACCTTGTTCACTTTCAGTTAGATTAAGAGAACTCCACAGTTGTTGCACGTACACCTCCGGGACATGAGGTACGGATTCAGTAGGGTTGAAGGTAAAGACATGCTTTAAAGGATGAGAAGTGATAAGTTCAGTGATGATATGGTATTCAATTTTGGTAACATCTGGTAGGAAGTAGGCATTATTGAGTTGGTTTGGAAGGTAATTGGCTCGGGGGTACAAGGTATTCGAGGGAATTTGCGCCATCTGTAAGATAAAACAATTAGTGAACAATTCAAATTTTTCAATTTTTTTTAAACATCTCTTTGCAAAATCCGACACTTATTTTCTTCCAAAATCCGATATCATTGAAAATCCGATATCATTAACTTTCAAAATCCGATATCATTGAAAATCTGACACTCATGTAATTGAAAATCCGATGGATTTGAAATTCCAACACTCATGTATTTCAAAATTAGATATTATCCCAAATCCGATATTATCCAAAAACTTGAAATCCGACAGTCATTTAAAATTCGATATTTTCAAAATCCGACAAGTTAAAAACCGGTATTTTGAAAATCAGATACACTTGAACATCGACATGAAATCCGTTAGTTTGAATTCCGACAAACTTCCCAACTTTTAACAAACACTCGGATTTATCACAAAATCCGACAACCTTGAAATCCGATAAACTATCGGATTTATAGGAAATCCGATAAACTATCGGATTTATAGGAAATCCGACAGTTCATCCATATGAACACCTTTTAAGTTTTTGAAATTCTTATACATTCAAAAATATCCATTTTGTTTATTTAACACTTAACACTCAAAATGGTTATGCAATTAACCCCAATCTAAGAACTCCTTTCTACTCAAACAACACATTCAACCACTAAACACCTTCATCGTTAAGTTCAAAAATTCCGATTAAACTTTGGAAAACCGACAATTTCAAATCTAAGAAATACACAACCCAAAGATCGATTAACTTGAAATTAAAACACATCCCACTAATGTATAACCAAAACCGAGTCTAACAATGTAAACCAAACACTTGGTTACTTGTATTTGATATGTCCATCCTTCGACTATAGTTTGACCCGCACAACTAACACATACCGTGTAAGATCTGTTGAATGAGAATCTTATGTTAAACTGTCAAATTCAACATTCCTAATCTTGACACTAAAGCATTAAAACGAGATTCGTTTAACGCTTTGGTGAAAACATCAGCAAGTTGGTTATCTGTTTGAACATATTTTAATTCTATTAGGCCTTTTTCAGCATAGTCTTTAATAAAATGGTATATGATGTCTATATGTTTTGTTTTTGAATGATGTACCATATTGCATGTAATTGCAATGGCACTCTGAGAATCACACATTAAAGGGATTTTGTTATATACCAGACCAAAGTCAGAAAGCTGAGTCTGAATCCAAAGGCATTGTGAGCAGCAGTTAGCAGCAGCAATGTACTATGCTTCAGCCATTGATGATGAAACACAATTTTGCTTCTTGGATCCCCAGCAGACCAGTCTGTCCCCTAAAAAGTGTGCACTCCCAGATGTACTCTTTCGATCTAGCATGCATCCGACATAATCTGCATCAGAATAGGAAATTAGATCAAACCCTGAATCCCTAAGATACCACAAACCAAGATCTGGGGTACCCTTAAGATATCAAAAAAATGCGTTTTACTGCCAAAAGATGGGATTCTTTGGGATTTGCCTGAAATCTGGCACAAAGGCATGTATAATACATAATATCAGGCCTACTAGCTGTTAAATATAGCAATGAACCTATCATTCCTCTATAAGTTTTCAAATCTACTGTTTTTCCTTCGGGACCAGCAAATAGTTTGGTTCTTGAAGCCATGGGTGTTGTTATTGATGAACAACCAGTCATATCAAATCTCTTTAATAGATCTTTGATATACTTAGCTTGATTAATAAAAATTCCATGGCTAAATTGTGTGATTTGCAATTCGAGGAAAAAATTAACTTCCCCCATCATGCTCATTTCAAATCTCTTTTTCATAGTATTTGAAAATTCTATGCCATACTTAGGGTTTGTAGAGCCAAATATTATGTTATCGACATATATTTGTACCAACACGTAATCATTTCCGATTTCCTTTTTGAACAGTGTGGTATATGTTTTCCCTTTAACGTATCCCTCGTTTAGCAGATGTTCTGACAGCTAATCGTACCAAGCTCTCGGGGCTTGTTTTAATCCATATAGAGCTTTGTCGAGAATATAGACATCATTGGGTTTGTTAGGATCTACAAAACCTTCAGGTTGACTAACGTAGACTTCCTCTTTCAGTTTACCATTGAGGAAGGAAATCTTGACATCCATTTGATAAACTGAGAAGTTTTTGTATGAGGCTTAGGCTAGGAAATGTCTAATAGCTTCTATCCTTGCTACAGGGGCGAATGTCTCGTCATAATCAATCCCTTCTTGTTGATTATACCCCTTAGCCACTAGCCTAACTTTATTCCTAACCACCACACCTTCTGAATCCTTTTTGTTTTTGAGAACCCACTTAGTTCCGACAATTGATTTGCCTTCTGGTCGCAGAACTAGTCTCCAAACTTTGAGTCGGACAAATTGCTATAGCTCTTTCTGCATAGCTATAATCCAATCAGGATCAGCTAGAGCTTCCGACACTCTCGTGGGTTCGACCATGCTTAAAAAACTTGAATGTTGGCATATATTAGTAGTAGCAGATCTAGTTTGAACACCAGCGTTCAAACTGCCTATGGTCTGTGTCTCAGGATGAATCTTCAGCCAAACAGGTTCGGGGGATTGAACCTGAATGTAGTCATTTATATTTTGAAGGTCGTTAATATCTTCTGTTGATTGGTCATATCTTGGACTTTTTTCAGTTGTAGGAATATTCGTAGCTTCAAACTCCGAGTTGTCAGAATTTGTAGTCTGTTGAATTGTAGATACACTGGGTGGCTCAGTTATTGACACAGACTCTTACTGAATATCCTGCAAAACAGTAGATGAGTTATCATTCTTTTTAAAGAAATCAAACATAAAATCCAAGCCTATATCTTCTTCATGACTTAATGACTCATCTATTTTGTTAATTTTAAAAATTAGTTATTTAAATGAGCTAGGTTTACTCGTTAAAGAATTTAGATTGACTAAATCATCAAACATAACATTCATGCTTTCGACAATCATGTTAGTTCTCCGATTCAGTATTCTAAAAGTATTTTTGTCCATTGAGTAACCTAAAAATACTCCTTCGTCAGCTTTCGAATCAAACTTTGACAGTTTGTTCAATTCATTCAGTACAAAGCACCTATTACCAAATACATGAAAGTACTTGATATTAGGCACTACTCCATTACATAATTCGTATGGAGTTTTATTGAAGAGACGATGTATAAAAGATCGATTCTGGGTGTAGCAAGCAGTATTCACGGCTTCAGCCTAGTAAGTTGGTGGTAACTTCGAATACTGTAACATCGTTCGGGCAGCTTCAACCAATGTTTTGTTTTTCCTTTCCACTACTCCATTCTGTTCGGGAGTATATGCTGCCGAGAACTGATGTGTTATTCCTTCAGAGTCCAAGTAAGAGTCTAATGTTCTGTTTTTTAACTCTGTTCCATTATCAGTTCTAATACTCTTCACCGGTTGTCCGTTCTGAGTCTTGTGTTTCTTTAGAAACAAAATCACTTGTTAAGGTACTTCATTCTTGTGACTCACAAACCGGACCCATGTGTACCGGGTTTAATCATTCACCATCACCAGAATATATCTCTTCGTGTTTCTGGACTGGACTTTCATTGGTCCATAGAGGTCCATATGAATCAACTGCAAAGGTGCGGTAGTTGAAGAAATCTGACTAGCTTTATGCGGAACTCTCTTCATTTTCCCGCTTCGCAGTCCTTACACGAATGAGTTGTTCTTTTGTTTAGAGACAAGGTTGTTTTATCATTCTTTTGTTTGTTTACTAGAGTAAACAACTTTGCTTTTTCCACATATATTGTTTTCACATTGGACTTGTTTGACACAGGTGTATTCATCATTGTGTTTCTGTGGTTTTGTTGTCATTGATGAATCAACTCTCATTGAAACCCGTTTGGTTGATGTGAATTTGTTTTGTTGAGTTTGTTTCAACGGAGTTGTTGGAATTGCGTTCATTATATTGAGATGTTCCTTCCATTATCCTGGTCAGACATGTATCTTTCGATTAGCATACCTTTTCAAAAATCCCATTCGTTGATTTTTGTGAATCCATTGATGAATTATGAATCCATTTTTATTGACAAACCAGAATAGAATTTTATCTTCGTTAGGATCTTTGAAAATTTTCTTTAAATTCAATCCTTTCTTCATCCGAGCTTGATGATAAGCACATTTAAATTTGTAATGACCTTCAACACAACCAACTCCAGCACAAAACATGTTTGTCTCAGAAATTTTAACTTTTGAACTTTAATTTTTAACTTTCCATGCAAACGAAGATTCAAAGTTTTTATTACAATACGATTTGTGAATATTACAGAAAGGTTTCACTTTTGCTTTGGATACAGATTTTTCAGTCTTCACTTGTTTGTCTTTCAATCTGTCCTTTTCAATCCACCTCATTTGACCCGTTGTTGCTCTTCCAATCTTCACATCTGATTTGCTTGACCCTCCTTTTCTTGTTTGTTGATCTGATTTTAAATTAGAAAAGGAAGTTTTGTCCGTGACATGAATTGGTTTAATCTTCTTGGAAACTTGTGGAGATGATGATTTCTTGTTTTTAACATTCAACATTTTAGAAACTTGTTTTGTTCCTGATAACGATCCTTTCT
This sequence comes from Dittrichia graveolens, assembly GCA_038502395.1. NCBI lineage: Eukaryota > Viridiplantae > Streptophyta > Magnoliopsida > Asterales > Asteraceae > Dittrichia > Dittrichia graveolens. Next base: position 53,416,460 of record JARJIL010000007.1, on the reverse strand, counting down.
CATAAATGCTGTTGGAATTACAAAATTGATTACATTTGTGTGACATGAAATCCCTGCATGATTTTGGACATTGAGGATATTTAATACTAAGATGTAGGTCCAAATCATCTAACAACCTTCCAATTTTCTCTTCTTGCATCCTTCTTTCAATAGCATTTGAGACAAATTGTGGTATCAAGAATTGTGCAAAATCATAATTATTTACTTCTTCTTCATTCATTTCAATCTTAATCTTAGTTGCAGCGGAAGTTAACTTTTTGTTCAAGTTAAAGATTGTTTCTTTTAGAATTTTATTTTCAACTTCAAATTGTATTTTCTGGTCTATGCATGCCAACTCAAAAAGTTATTGCCTCCTTTGCAATTCCATGTGTGGAATGTAAATTCTTGTAGTTGGCTTTTCTTCTTCAACAACTTTCTTTACTTCAGGTGGATGAGGAATGAAGCGCTCTTCAGAAGAAAAACACCACTTTTCTCAGCATCTGCATATGACGCATTCAGTTCATCATAATTGAGTGAATTTTGCATTTTGGTTGTGTTTTTTCTTTTCAGTTCTTCTTGCTGTTTTATTTCTTCCTCTCCCACAAACACCATTTTGGATGTCCATCCTTGATTCATTCTCTCTAGTTGGTACAGTTGTGTGCAATTTATCTTCGAGAAAAAGTTGTTTTCGTCATAACCTAAACCTTTATATCTTTTCTTAACATCAGGTTGAAGGTTTTTGAAGATTGTGTGACGAGTTATGACTTGTTTCTTCACATTTTCCTCAAGGTTTTGTACCTTAACATCCAAATTCTTTTTCTCTTTCATTATTAAATTAAGATTAATTTCTGCGGACAATTTCGCTGCATTCAAGTCATGCACTTTTAGTTCTGTTTATTTTTGCAACTTGATGAGTTCGTTTTCTTTGTCTTTTATTTCGTGTTGAAGTTGTACTAATTTTGATGTTTGATTTGATTGTTCAACTTCAGATTTAGATGCTTGTTCCATTTTTAGATTTAGGTTCTTTTATTTCAGCTTTTGATTCTTAGATGTTAAAAGCTCCACCTGTTGCATAAGAGTTAGTATATAATCAGTAGGAAAATCAGAATCATCAGTCACTACCTTCTCTCCATTTTCTTGTTGATCTGCAACAGTTGGATTTTTGCTTTTAGTAGCAACTTCAGCTTCTATTTCTTATTCTTCTTCATACTCAGTTTCATATATCTGATTCATCGAATTTAGCCATGAATCCAGAATTAGCGCCCACTATTTCATCTTCACTTTCCTCATCAGTTTCTTCGAACTCAAATTCTTCTACCTCAGCCACAAGTCAAACTGGGCATGGACATTAGGATCCTCACTACTATTGTCAGCCTCATAAAGAAATTGATCCTCTTGAGCAAGTAATGCCCTCCCACTGTTTCTCTGCTTAATCAGGTTGAGTTTAGTGTTATAGTACTCTGAATCTTTGACCTTGGGCTTTTTGCAGTCTTTAATGAAATGCCTAGTGCCACCACAGTTGTAGCACTTTCGTTCTTGGGTAGTTTCTACCTTCCGTTCATATCTCCTTTCTAGTCTTTGACCATCCTTTTTCTGGAATTGGTCTTCCCTTCGTCTCGATCCAGATGTAAACCTATGTCTGTTGTTTGTCTTGTTTTTAAGAAACTTATTCTGCATCATATTTGTGAGATAGGCCATAGCCTCCATGATTTTGTTATTATCTACTTAAGTTTCTTGTTCTGAATCTGAACTTTCAGTCTCTTGTATTTGTTTCAGTTTGACTGATTTAGAAGAACTCTTGACCCTCTTATCATTCACCACCAAAGCCAGTGGATCTACAGTTTCTTTCTGTGCACCCAGACCAACATCATCTTGATATTGGTTTAGTTCCTCAAAGATCATATAATGAGTGACTTTGTTGAGGTTTTTCTAGTTCATCTGTCTGTAGATGGCCACTTGGGACTTCCATTCTGACCCAAGAGAGTTAAGAAACCTTGTGTTCTTTGTTAAATTAGAATAATCATCCAACTTCTGGTTTCTTTAATCATTCAACAGTTTACAGTATCTACTATAGGTTTCAATCAATGCTTCACCCTCTCTGGCTTTGAAGTGGTCAAAGGAATTGACCAAAGTTGTCTCTTTGATCCAGACTCCAGACTCAGTGCCTTCCATCTGGCTTTTTATCTCATCCCATATCTCCTTAGCAGTGTTCAGGCCATTAACTTTAATATAGAATTATGATGAAAGACCATGTTTCAGGTAATATTTTGCTTTTCGATCTGCAGTGGCTCTGTGCTTTTCTTCAGCTGTATATTCAGATGGAAGCTTTTCCCTGTGAATTTCATCTAAAGGTGGGTTATGGTTAGAGTTTGCTTCCTGATCAATTCTAAAAATTCCATTTCCTTCAAGTATACTTTTCATCATCTCCTCACCATACTGCTCGTTGTTATCAATGAACTCCATGAAATGTTCCTTCCAGACATGATACTCACCTCTGTACAAGACAGGTGATTTAGTGTTAGAACCAAAAGAAAGGGTTTCACTGTATGTACTCATTACTGCTTCAGGATCTTTTCTTTGAAAGATATTAATTGAAGAATCTGTAAGTGTTAACACAAATCCGATACTATCAAATCTCTGAAATCCGAGAATTCAAATCCGATGACTTGAAATCCGAGAAAATTTCAAATTCCGACAATTTGAAAATCCGATTGAAGAGGAAATCCGATTCCTTCAAATTCCGACAATTTTGAATTCCGATTGGTGGAAATCCGAGAAATGTAAAATCCGATACTTTAGAAATCCGAAGTGTAAATCCTAGAATTTCCAAAATCTGCTGATTTGGAAATTTGTTTGATGTGAATCCGTTCAAATTCCAATTCATGGAAATCCGATTGAAAATCCGAGAATTTCCAAAATCCGATGATTTGGAAATCCGATGTGTACCAAAATACGATTAAGCAAATCCGGAACTTAAATCCGATTGAGCAAATCCGAAACTCAAAATCCAATAGCAATCAATCCAACCAATCCGATAGTGACTTAAAACCAAACAAACCAACTCCAAATCCGCAACTCCATATCCGATTGTCAAAATCCGACACTTAGAAAAGTATCGGAATCCGATAGAAACCTTCGGATTTGATAAATCCGACTGTTCTTGAGTTGAAATCCGCAAGTTCCTTCAACAATGCAATCCGCCAAGTTCCAAAATTCAAATTTCTTTGAAGGTTGATCAAATTTGAGAATTTCTTCTTCCACAAGGTTCGTAGACTACCAAATTATAGTTTAGAACCAACTTTACAACAAAAATCAACCACTAGAATACATTTTCGATCAAATTTGTCTCAAACTTGAAAAATACAAAAATTCCAATTCAGTATAAACTGTTGTAATACACGATCGCGGACTTACACAGACTTAATCCAAAGATGAATACGAGTCTAACAAGCTACTAATCTTCTATTTTCAGTCTCAAATCAGATTGCACCAAAAAGTCGACCTCGACCTCTTCAAATCCGATAATCTGCTTCAAATGTTGCTGTTTTCACTTGAATTCTTCAATCACGAACCTTATCTTGTCAAAGATTAGTCTCTCATACCAATTGTAAAGCAATAGATGAGCACAAGATAGAATCAAGATGAGAGCATATGGTAGAAAACACCTTTTAAGTATGTGTAGTAAATTTGAATATATGTCAAAGGTTACAAGATAGAAGGATAATGTTACTATTTATACTAAGTACAAATTAACCATTAAAGCACTAAATTGTATCTAGATCACAAACACACATATAGTTCTAACACTGTGTGACTCTCATAGTGCAATTGTAATCTCGTGCAATCCGGTACATCACTCAAAAACCAAGCATATTGATATGAGGTATCATTTCTTAAAAGACAATGTGGAGAAGGGTCTCATTGAATTACAGTACGTCCATAATGACAATAAGTTAGATGACTTATTCACCAAATCGTTAGATGAATCACGGTTTAACTTTTTGGTGTCTAAGATCGGAATGCTGAACTTGAAAACATAATTCATTATACCACATTCCATCCTTATTTTGATCTATCTTTACTTCTTCAAACAGTATTACGCGTGGTTTTGTTAAGTGTGTAGGAGTAAAAATGCTCTAGTCTAGGGAGAGCGATGTAGTTCACTAGTCTACAAGAACGCATTACTATGCATTCATGTAGGAGGAGAAAATCAGAAAATCAGCTGAAAACAAACAAACACCGCAGCTGAAGAACTCCAAATTTTCACATCTGAAATTTTCTATTAGTTCAATTGTCGAGGGGGAGTTCAATTTTATTATCTCAAAAATAAAAACACGAAAATATATAAAATCCAGAAAAACAAAGATAACATTTAACTAGTTTGACTTTGGATTGGACCGGGCCCACAGAACAAATTGGGCCGGTCCGAGTTGAACCCAAAAAGTCGGATCACTCTATAAAAGATTCGATCTGATCTTCATTTCTCTCTACGCTTTCAAAAAGGTTCACAACTATCAAAAAGCAAACCCGTGTTCATTTTCTTCCTTATCTTCTTCACTCTTCGAGTAAAAACCGCTTCTGTGTGTGAAATTCAAGCTTGTAATCGAGTTCTTCATCATCAACCTTTAAGGTAAACAACTATGGGGATGAAAAACAACATCAAATAGAGGATCTTGAGTTGATTCTTCTTTGTTTCTACCCTATTCTAATACAGCTTGAAGGATATAAATTTTGAACTCAAAACCACATTAAATGGTGTTATTTGAAGGTTAAAATTAGTCGTAATCATGTTTTGAGTATGTGTGAACCACTTGATTCACAAATTAGACTCAACCAATGCCTAATTTTACGATTATGAAAAGGGGTTTCATAATAGTTAGCGTGTTTCAGTAGAACAGTCCTTTTTGGTTGAAAATTCCTATGTAATCGATATTTTTGGTTTCTCTCAAAGCATCAAACTTGTTTGGAATGAATTGTGAACTCACAGGTACCAAATTTGTGTTGATAAACAACGGTTTGAAGTGAAAACGAAATTCAAATTTCAAACTGTTAAGTGTATGTTTGGTCCAACTTTTGGTGTTCTTTGGTTGATCAACCTTTTGGTGTTCCTCGGTTGATCCGACTTAACTAAAAGTCACTCATCCGACTTATAGTTGATCTGACTTAAGTGCAAAGTTGTTCTTGCAACCTTTGATCTGACCTTTATTCATGTGACCTTTAATGATCCGACCTTCGTTCACGCGACCTTCGTTGATCCGACTTAATACTGTTTCACACTTGATCCAACGTTTGTGTTTCACACTGATCCGACTTTCACACTTGTCCGACTTTTGCATGGTCCGATCTTTGCAATGGTCTGACCTCAAAATTGGTCTAACTTAATGTCCAAAATAAAGCCAACTTCACTTGGTCTGACCTAAGTATTCATTTAAAATGGTCCAACTTTCAACACTTAAGAAATTTTTCAAAGTTTTCAAATGCTCACTTCAATTGAAACATGAGTCCAAGTCAAACCTCTCAATTTCACATATGAATAATTTTCAACTCATGACAACTCATATTCTCATGTGAAACCTATCAACTGTCTGCCATATCTGTGAAAGTCCTTTGATGTGAAGAAGATGATTAAACAATGAATACTTGAAGTAAAGATGATGAAGTTAGTATGAACAAGTATGAACTCTTTGCATGTAGTTGAAGATTCTCTCTTGAATATTGCTTGAACGTTGGGATTACAGAGAATACAATTGCAAAGGTTATCTTGCGAACTAGGTTTGCATGGTTATAAATACACAAGCCTCATGGGCTTAAAAGCCACATGGGCCAAGGCTAAACAACTAAACTAGTCTACGAAATACATAAGGAAAGTGGGCCAAGCCCATAACATAAACTAGTCTAGTAAATATAAATTACATACAAAAGAACACAAGGCTAACAAACTAATTAATATCTAACAATCTCCCCCTTTTGTTATCTTGTGCTGAAGCAGGTATTGTTCATCTGCTTCTCTGACCTAGGAGTCTTTCCCAGCTCCGGATGGCCTTTCTCCCTTGAATCTTATCCTCCAACTGATCTGCAATTCTGGTCATTTTTACCAACTCTGATTGATCTAGAAAGTGTTGGTTTTTGAAGTATGTTATGTGGAATTTAGATATGCATCTTTGAAACATTCCGTCACAATATGCACTGAGCTCGGAGAGTCGAAGGAAAGCTTTGTTGTCGTTGAGATTTGACATGATGAATCCATCGGCTCCTTTATAAGCCTCATCAAATTTCTCTATGATAGTGTATTTTCTGTGCTTGTCTAGCTTCGAATGCTGTTGGTTGGGCATTTGAAGATTTATCTTTGCAAGATCAGCCTCAGCACCAAGCTGTAGATCGTGGGTTCTGCATAGGAGGATCTTCTCTGAGGACTTAGAGAGCTCTTTGTTCCTCTCGATTCTTTTCAAGCTTAAAGGCCAGCTCATCTTCCATATGATTTATATCCCCCAAATTCAGAAATCTAAGCTCGACCTCGTGAAATGCATACCTATTCCCATCTGGTGACATGAAAGTGAACCATTGAGTAGTTGAGGAAGTTATGCAAGTACACGAAGTCGATCTTGACAATTAGATATTTGGAGGCCACTTGTTGTCTTTTGCTTGTATGGAAGGTGGCGGCGAATCGGACGGACTTTTCATGCTCTTGTGAGTTCAGTACATACAGATTGTCAACCTCACTGACCACCTCTGAGAAGATACCCGGAATTCTTTCTTCCAGATAAGGAGTATTCAGCCATTGAGTAGGCCAGCGAGGTTGATCTTTAGCTAGAGCTTCCCTAGGCCTGATGTTTCTGATATTTGGCATTTCTGCTATTACTCTTTCGTGCGTGGCCAAGGGCATAGGTCCTCCATGATAAGTTGCAGGTAACGGCCACTCACCCTCTTTCTGCTCAGATCCTTGAGGTTGCTGATGACTTATAAGATCTATGGGCGCGATATTGAATTGCCCTTGTGGTGGAAAAATGTCAAGCAGCTCCCTGTTTACAGTTGTAAAGACCTTGCGTATGTTGATCATCAGAGTCTCTTCAACTTCCTCAGTAATTGGCCTTTTGCCTTTGGATTTTTCAGTTGAAGATTCAGGAGGGGAAGATTCTGGTTCTTTTGTATGTGTTTGGATTTGCGGGATTTGGATTGTTGGGATTTGGACTGTTGGAGTTTCTTGTCTTTCCGTCTCTGACTCTGCCCCTTACCAGCTTCAAACTCAAATTCTGCCATTACAGGCTCAGCTGGTTGTTGTTTACTCCCACTACCACTGCCGCTTTGACCCTCTGACGACTTGGATACTGGGGCAGCTTCAATTCTAAGTACTGTGCTTTGAGCCCTAATGTATCGCTGTTGCCGCTTCTCCCCCTCAGGATGTCCTGGATCCTCAGGATCATCATGCGTCCGCTTTCGTGATTCAGATTGGGCTTTGCAGGACTCCTCCACTACTTCCAGCTTTTTGCTGATACTAGATACTGTGGTGGTTAGGGCATTCAAGGCTTGTAGGACCGTATCTTGGAAGGTGGTGTAGCTGGAGGAGGAGGGCTGGGGTTGTTGTTGTAGTGCTGCAAGTATGTTGGATTGTTCGGTTGTAGGATTGGCAACACTGTTTAGTTTGGCATGTAGGAGGTCTTTGAGTTCATCAATTGAATAATCTCGCTCAATGACAGCGGGTGGTCGGTTTTCCAGGGCACGGATTTGGGCTCTGAGGGAACTGATTTCAGTATGGAGTTGTGTGTTGACATACTCCCTCAGGCCGGAGTCAAGAGAGGAGAACTTAGAATCCATGAAGGATCTTATTTTTGGTGTAACCCCGACCTCACTAAGAGGCTCGGTTGGCACAGGTCTTTCAGACCCGTGGCCCTCACGCAATGTTGACAGAACAGTAGCACCGGAGGGACTTCCACTCGATCCTCGTGTTACCTCTAGAGTAGAGGCCACTATGGGCGTTCCGGCAGCGTCACGAAGACGTGCTAGTGGTGATCGTGTCCTAGCGAAAGATTGGAAACTTGTCAAGATTGGCGCTAGACTCGATTGTGCATGAAAGGAAGATGTGGACGGGGGAGGCAGACCACTGATTTCAAAGCCAGCAAACTCCGAATGAGTTGCCGACTGCGTTTGTGATGATTCCCCGTGCAATGAAACTACTTCCAGTTGAGTAGAAACAGAGTGGCTAGTGGGGTGAGTTGTATGCACTGGTGGGATGTCAGTGTCTGTTTCAATACCAGCCAGAGCAGTGTCCCGACCGGTAGTGGATGAGGCTTCCCGGCTTTCTTGGTCTAGGGTACTCTCACCCTCTTTCTTTTCTTTCTCGCTCTCACTATCGCTCACCACAACATTCATTTCTGCATCTTCTCTCTCCATTGACAGTACATCACCAAAGGTGGCAGAAATGTCAGATAGATCGTGATGGATATCCTCTGGATGATCAGATACTTGTCGCGTGCTGGTGGATTCAGCACGGACAGGGTAGGGTTGCGGGCCAAAACATATTGACTGCCCGGAGGAGGAGGATTCTGTTTGAGTCCTTTCTGTTGAGGACGAGATTTGGCATGGGTGGAGGCCTCAGAGTCACTGATCACAACACCCTCGCTCTCTTGTGTCTCTCCTCCCTCACCTCTTCCACCACCCCTCTCTACTGACTCTTCCCTCTCAATCACAACCCTGCTAGGGGCACCCTGCGCACCCAAGCCCTAATACCACTAGGACCCTCACCTGGTGCTATTGCTCCCGGGGCAGGCACAACCGGCTCTGGTTGCGCCAGAGGAGCAATCCTATGTTCCCTCATATACTCACGCACTACCTCACTCTCTTGATTCAGAATTCGAAGAAGGGCAACAGGTACATGCATGGCTACAATGTTGGGTAGGTCTCTGATCCGCAAAAATCTGGTTATGCGTTGTACTTGGACTTGCGAGTTGTTGAGTCTCTTGGGAATGGTGTGGTAGGTTTCCAGATCGGTGGCGATGAAGATGGTCAGGAATCGTTGGAAGGGTATGAAAGTTTTGTGGCGGGTGGTGTCTTTTTCCTTGACCATTCGAATGATCTCCACAAAAATGATTGTGGCGTAGTCTAGGTGGCGGTGGTAATCAACACCAACCTACTGCAGTAGAGAGTAGTAGGATCCGCCATCTGTACCCCGGTGAATACAAGTAAGGGTACGGGAGATTATAGTGGCAAGAGTCTGCCAGAGAGGCGCAAGGTTTGTTCGTCTGAATTGATTAATCTGGTTCAGCTCCCCTTGATATCCAAGATCTCTGATTAGGTCTAGTACTGCATCAACCCCAGGATTTTCGTCAAAGTCACCCTTGTCAGGGTAGTGATAAGCAGCAGGTTGTTACTCAGTGTTTCAAGCCTGTCAGCAGCGGGGACTAAGTTTTCCTCTGGGAGGGGTTGGTTGGCAGCCATGTGTCACAGATAAGATAGATCAGATTAGTACAAGAGAAGCAGATAGTGTTGAATGCACATGTGAATGAATGAATGAATATGTGTTTTGGAGTTCAATGCACATGTGAATGTTTGGTTTGGACTTTGACCTTTACTTTTGACTTATGAATTTTGACCCTTAATTGAAGTGTTTTGGAATCAAGTCAAAAATTTCCTAAGTGTTGAAAGTCGGATGGACCTAAGTCATGCGAAAGTCGCATGAGGTGAAAGTCGCATGAGGTGTAAGTCGCATGGGGTGAAATTTGCATGAGGTAAAATCCGACATAAGTTAGAAAAATCCGATAACATGAAATCTGATTGTTTGACCATATTAGTTTCAAATTCCGATAGAATGAAATCCGCCAATCTCAATACTATCGGATTTTCATCAAATCCGATTGTTCATCAAAAGTCGTACGAAAAAAATGGGATTCGAAAGTCGCATGAAATACTTGAACTTGAAAGTCGCATGAAATATTAAACTCGAAAGTCGCATGAGTTTAACAGTCATGTGAAAGTCGGATGGACTTAATTCATGCGAAAGTCAGATGATTTGAAGTATGTGAAAGTTGGATAACACAAGTTGCACTCAAAAGTCGGATGAACTCATTCCATGCGAAAGTCGGATGAACGAAATTCATCCGAAAGTCGGATGGACAAATGAGTCATGCGAAAGTCGAATGGAATTGTTTCATGAGAAAGTCGGATGACTTAACACTTAGTCTTTTCAGAGTTATTGTTTCATGGTGTAAATTTCCTTATACGAAAGTCGCATAGAACAAAGTTCATCTGAGAGTCGTATAGACCAAAGTCATCCGACTGTCGGATGAATCAAACTTCTCTTCATCCAACTGTTATGAACATTCAGTTTGTTCATATTAAGTCCAAACATGATTTTTGACAAAATTTAAACTTATGGACTCAAGTTTAGTACCAATAGACTCGGATTTTAACCTCAAACAACTGTGTACTCTCAATCAAACCCAAACAACCCTAAATTTTGCACATTTTGACTCGAAGAACTCTGTTCTTCAAAGCGAAGGACAGTACCCAAGAACCACTAACAAACTTTCATATGACTCGATTGTGTGTGATTTTGCACATTGTGTTCGTATACATCCAAAAGTCACTCTATTCCATTCAAACACTACAAACAACACCATTCATGGTGTTTTTGATTCAAAACCCAGATGGCCCAACTGTTCGATAAACAGGGGTTCAATAACCCAAAAAAAAATTTTGATGTGTAAATGTGGATATGATTCACCATTTCTTGTTCAAATATTCTTACCTTTCAGTTTGGTGTTTAAACAGCACAAGAATTTCACTAGAAATATGTTTCGACCGAAAGCAGTTAAGAAGGCAAGAAGATTAATAGCTTTTTGAAGATTTAAAAAGTTTGGAAGCGTGAGAAGAAAGAAAGGTCGGATAGTTCCTTTTATAGACTATCCGATAGTCGGGTGGGTCAGGGCTTTGATCCGACTATCGGATCGACCCAGTTTGGTCCAAACTTGATGGTTGGCCCAATCTATTCTATTTAAGCCCAAGGCTTAAAATTTAGCATTATTTAAGCCCAAAAGTAATTATTCTTTCTTTTTGTTGTTTTCTACTTCACTTAAAAAACATAAAATAAACAGCTGACAATGAATCATCTGAAAAGATGAATTCTGAACATTTCTCCCTCTACACGAATGCAAGGAAAAACATTCGTGTTAACAAGTGAACCGCAGCGCTCCCCTTAGACAGGAGCATCTGTATAGCTGTATAGAGAACACAAACAACGTGTAAATCTGTTCAAGACAGAAAAACAGTAATGAATTACAGCTTGAGATTCAGGATTCCATATTTTGATACCGAAAATGAGAATCGGGCTTCGTCCAGTGGTTTAGTGAACAGATCAGCGGGAACGTACAGTTCGATCAGACCCTTTTCGATGTTGTCTTTCAAGAAATTATACCTGATATCAATATGCTTGGTTTTAGAATGATGGACGGGATTGCAAGAAATGGCAATTGCACTCTGAGAATCACACAGCAGTGGGAGCTTAGAATAGGTAAGACCCAACTCCCGCAGCTGATTTTGCATCAACAGACTCTGAGAACAGCAACTGGCACTAACCACAAGCTTTAGCAGCTGATGTAGACACACAGTTCTGTTTCTTTGAACTCCAGCAGACCAAGCAGTCTCCCAAGAAGTGTGCACTCCCTGATGTGCTTTTCCTATCCAACATACACCCGGCATAATCCGAGTCAGAATACGTAAGTTGTTCAAATGATGAGTCACGGGGATACCACAGACCAAGGTTAGGGGTCCCTTTCAGGTACTTGAGGATACGTTTCACGACAAGTAGATGTGATTCTTTTGGATTTGCATGAAAACGAGCACTGAGACATGTAGGAAACATTATTTCTGGTCTACTAGCCGTTAGGTACAGTAAAGAGCCGATCATTCCCCGATAGGTTTTCAAGTCGACTGCCTTTCCGTCAGGATCAGCAGACAACTTGGTTTTGGAACATGGGGGTTGATTTGGACGAGCAGTCCGACATTTCATATTTTCTTAATAAATCGTTAATATATTTAGACTGATTTATGAAAATGCCATTGGAAAGTTGTTTGACTTGTAAGCCGAGGAAGAAATTCATTTCTCCCATCATGCTCATTTCAAAGTTGCTCGCCATTAGTTTTGAAAACTCTAGATTGTACTGTGGGTTCGTAGAGCCAAAGATAATATCGTCTACATATATCTGGACTAAGATGTAGTCGTCCCCAATTTTCTTTGTGAATAGAGTGGTGTCGATTCGTCCCTTTGAATAGCCTTTACGAACCAGATAGGCCGATAGAACATCATACCAAGCCCGTGGAGCCTGTTTGAGTCCGTAGAGGGCCTTATCAAGTATGTAAACGTCGTTTGGTCGTTTGGGATCAACAAATCCTTCTGGTTGAGATACATAGACTTCCTCCTTAAGGATTCCATTCAGAAATGACGTTTTGACATCCATCTGGTATACCTTGAAGTCCCTGTAAGCAGCGTATGCAAGAAAGATGCGGATAGCTTCAATACGGGCAACAGGAGCGATGGTTTCATCATGTCAATACCCTCCTACTGGTTATATCCTTTTGCTACCAGTCTGGCTTTGTTTTGAATCACCACACCATCTGAATCTTTGTTGTTCTTGAAGACCCACTTGGTGCCAACAATTGTTTTGTCATTGGGTCGGGGCACCAGTATCCAAACCTTTAAACGGGTGACTGATCTAACTCTTGTTGTATAGCTAGAATCCAGTCTGGCAGCAGTTCATGTTGGTTCTATCAAATTAAGAAAGCTAGAGAACTGATACTCATTTGTTGTGGCAGATCTGGTCTGAACGCCGACATCTTTGTCTCCGATAATTTACGTTTCAGGATGTGCAGCAATCCACTTGGTGATATGCGGAAGGGGTTTATCAGCTATGTCATCACTAGCATCCTGAGGGAAGAATTCATCCAGGCGTTGTTGAATAGATGTTTCACCCTCAGGAGTAGATGACTTTGGGATTGACTGAGGTGTAGTGTTCTCGTTGTCCTCAGTGTCAGCATTGTCAATAGTGTTCACAGTTGAGTTGGATGCAGTGTACCGGTCACCCAAAACAAGGAATGGATCAACAGATGAATTAATAGGTCCGGATGTAGATACAGTAGCTATTTGCTGCATGAGTTCAAGGGATTCCTGAATGACATCTGTAGGCCTGTCAATAGGTACACAATTAGTTCCAGAGTCATCATCATCTAAGAAATCAAATATATACTTTAAATCTGAAGATTCATTTGCATGTGTTATAATTGTTTCTTGTCGATTAAGTCCCGGTCCTGAACTGATGTGTTCAGAAACGATTGCAGGTGACTCACGTGATAAAGATGTGATGGTTAAAGTATCATCAAAAGTCACATTGATACTTTCAATCACAACATTTCTTCGTTTATTTAACACACGAAACGCTTTAGACTCACAAGAATAACCTAGGAAAATTCCCTCATTTGCTTTGGGGTCAAATTTTCCTAGGTTAGCCTTTTCATTAAGAACAAAGTACCGGTTACCAAATACGTGAAAGTGTTTAATATTGGGCACTCTGCCATTTGCAAGTTCATAGGGAGTTTTGTTAAAGCGACGGTGCAAAATTGTTCGGTTTTGCGTGTTGCATGTTGTGTTGACAGCTTCTGCCCAATAGGAAGGTGGCAAATCAGCATAGGACAACATGGTTCGAGCCGTTTCTACAAGCGTTCGATTTCTTCGTTCGACAACTCCATTTTGTTTTGGAGTATATGCTGCGGAGAATTGATGCATGATTCCCACTGAGTCAAGAAAAGAATCCAAGACTTTGTTCTTGAATTCGGTGCCATTGTCGGTTCGAATGGTGCTGACTTTTCCTTGCGATTGATTCTGCACCTGTTTGAGGGACGAGATAATTGTAGATGGAGCTTCATCCTTCGTTCTCAAAAACTTGACCCATGTGTATCTCGAATAGTCATCAACTATCACGAGAATGTACTTCTTCCCATTTCGAGACTGAACCCTCATCGGGCAACAGTTGGAAAGGTGCTTTTGTGCTGGACACCTGTTTGATTTTGGGAGATGCCCGTTTCATTTCGCCCCTCTCACAGTTCTCACAAAGGTGTTCTTTTTCAAACTTCAGCTTGGGCAATCCGCGAACTAAATCACTGTTGACTAGTTTGTTGATATTCTTGAAGTTTAAGTGAGATAGTTTGCGATCTCACATCCAGGTCAGTTTCGATGAGGCCTTGGACAGAAGGCATATTGACTGTTTTCCTTCCAGGTCTGCGAGATCAATGGTGTACAGATTTTTACCTTCTGGACCCGGTCAGTACCATATCACCGATTTCAGTCTTAACTGAGCAAGTTTTGGCCTTGAAGTTAACTTCTAACCCCTTGTCACAAAATTACCCAATACTGAACGGATTGTGTCCTAATCCCTCTATATACGATACTTTGCTTATTTTTATATTTTCTTTAATAATGTCTCATGTTCCCATTATTGGTGCCACGTGGTCGTTTCCAAAACGAACATTTCCTGAGTATTTTGGGACATAGTTCGTAAGAAGACCCTTTTCATCCGTCATATGCTTCGAGCAGCCGGAGTCCAGGTACCACCGGCTAGATATCTGCACATTGAAGACAAAATTTGTTGAGGTACCCATTGTGTAGTGGGTCCTTGGCTGTTAGCAAAAACAATAGTATCACATGTAGTGTCAGTTAATGAATTCGTTGCTAGTGTGTTGGGACTACAAACTTGTGAGACTGTTTGTGGTTAGGACGGTGATGGTGTTATGCTTTCTTTGGATATAGCGGGTGTTGGTGTTATGCTTTCTCTCGATATGGAGGGGGAGTCAGTTGCTCTGGATGTGATGATAGATTGTTCAATTATCACGTGACTACAACCATTTGGTAGTGAGAAATCATCGTCGATGTACTAACTTTGTTTCTTTGAGGTTCTTGTCTTGGTTGTTGCTATTATCACTTTGGTGGGTTTATGTTGAAATGTTGGTTTCTATGCTGTGTGACTTCAGTTTTCTTACTCATTAGATTTGTGACATGTGGTTTGACAGCATTTTGATTGGCGTGATGCCAACTGTTGTGGTATCTACGATTTGGAGTCCATGAAGTGTGTCGATTGGTGGGATTTGATTTAGAATTATGCTTAGAGGGTACACTTTCATTACTCATTTGGAATTTTGCTCTTGTGGAGCATTTCTTTCGCCAATAGGTAATTTTGTTACCTTTTATGTTTATGAAGGAAACTTGTTCATGAGTGGATTCAAAAGATTTATAGTTTGGATTCGGTTTAATGCCACAATTCTTCCGGTCATCATCATACACACAGTGGAAAGCACAATGACCATCAATACAACCATCACTCATGCAAAATATTTCATTTTGAACAGAATTAATTGGAGTTCGAACAGGTTTAACATTCAAAATTGACGAATCATTACAAAGTAATAGAGTTGTTTGTTTATTGAAATTGGCAGGGTAAATCAAACACTCTTCGTCTTGTTTTCCTCCATCCTTCTCTTCTGGCTTCTTCCTCCATCCAAAAGTCTGCTCTCTCTTGCTCTTCACATTTCCACCTAGATGGACATTTGGGTTAGAAGCAGACATTGCCAAATGATCATTCTTGGAATGAGAGTGAGTTGTTTGTTTCTTGATTTGTTTCGTTTTGGATTTGGATGGTTTTGAGATACTTGTATTACGTGATAACTATGTATCAATTACCTTGGCTTTTCCTTTTAAGTTGATGGATTCAATTGTTTTCATTCTAAAAAAGTCATTCTCAAGTGAATTAAGTTTCTCGTGAAGGGTGAACAATGACTTTTCCGATTTTCTGCATTTTTCACAATTTTTACCAAGATTTATTAAGGACACATCACTTGTATGTATGTCGGATCTTGAATTTGCAGATGTAGAACATTCACCTTCTTGCACGTGTGGAATCGGGATTTCAGATGTGATGGGAGCAGCGGAATTTTGTGGCTGAGCTGTTTCAGTTGTAAGGTGATCGATCAGGTTATGAAGAGTTGCCTTTTCAAAGTCAAAGATAATGGATCTATGGACAAGATCAAGTTCAACTAAGTCAAGGTGTCGCTGTAGATCCATATGAGGGATATAGATGCGAGGCTCGGGTGGGGAATTTGAGATTCATGGTAACGACTCCATTTCTGAATGGGAGTAACTTCGGAAGTAGTCATCAGAGATTGTGGGTGTGAAAACTTCGGTTATGTATGTCTGATTGAGGCTTTCGTAGTCGTATGAGGTTGAAACTCTGTTCGTGATGCGTCTCTTGTGTTCCTCCTCGGCGAGTTCGTCGACTTGTCCAACGAATATCATTTTCTTGGTTAATCCCAGATTCATGCTTTCAAAGTCATATAGCTGTTTAGCACTTATCTTATCACTTATGTATGGATTAACGTAACCTAAACCTTCGTATGTCCATTTAGAGAATTTAACATCCTTAAGTTTGTTTAGAAAAATGGTTTGTGCCGTTTTATCTCTTTTAATTAACAAGTCTTCGAGATCTTTTACTTTTGAATATAGTTGACATCGTTCCTTTTGAAAAAACTTGAAATCTTCTTCAACTAAGATTCTGGCCGCCTTTAAGTTATGAATGATTACCTCATTTTCACTTCTTAAGGTGTTCAGCTCATTTTCTTTTGCGGTTAATTCTGTTTGAAGATTGTCTAAGTTAGATGTTGATTGATTCTTGATTTTATGTTCCAACTTAGTGATTTTACGGTTTTATCTTTCGATGTGTTCTAATAATGTTTGTGCATACTCGATGTTTACCTTCCCAGAAACACCTGCATCATCATTCTAAGTTTCTTCAAACTCATCAGCACCGTCAGCTTCATTCTCATCCTCATTATCTGAGGAGCCCCCATCTTGAGCCATCAAACAAAAGTGAGCTTGATCAGATCCGTCTTCATCTGAATCATCAGTGTCAGTCAGAAATTGATCTTCTTCTACAAGTATCGCTTTCCCACTCTCTTTCTTCTTTGTCAACCGCAGTTTGTTACGGTAGTATTCTGCATCTTTGGTCTTCGGTTTTCTGCAATCTTTGATAAAATGCCCCGTTCTACCGCAATTGTAACATTTCTTTTCCTCCTCGTGAGGTTCTACGGGTTTGTCAGTCTTCCTCTTCTCATCAGCTACCATCCCTTCACTTTTCTTTGGTCCGGATGTGTACCGTGGTCGGTTATTGGTCTTTCCACACTTGTTCTGGAAAGCTCTTGTAATCAGTGACATGGCTTTCAGCATGGCATACTTCTCTGACATCTCCATCTCCATCTCTCCTTCCGAGGAGTCGGAGTCAACCACAATCTGCTTTCCCTTGCTTCCCCTTGATGATTCCCGCGGTCTCCTTTCAGCCACTAGTGCAACTGGGTCAGATGGTTGCTTCATTGAGAGTTTGGTGAGGACCACATCTTGAAATTGGTTCAAGTCCTCATAAATCGAGTGGTGAGATACCGCCTTGAGATTCCGATTAACATGTTTATATAGGCAAACATGTTTACTCCATTCTGGACTAAGTGCATTGATCCGGTTGACATTTATATCCAGATCGGATCTCGTTACACTATGATTCCTCATTTCATTCAACAGTCTGGAGAAATGACTGTAAGTATCCTGCAACAGCTCTCCCTCCCTGGCCTTGAACTCCTTGAAGGTGTTAATAAGCTGTGTGTTTCCCTGATGAATGACCCCTGTTCAGTACCCTGCATTTGTTGTTTTACTTTGTCCCAAATTTCTTTGGCAGAAGTCAAACTGTCTATTTTTTAATAGATTTCCGCGCATAACCCTTGTTTCAAGTAGTATTTTGCATCTTTGTCGGCGCATGCACGGTCTTTCTCTTCCGGAGTTAGTTCTGATAGAAGCTTGGTTCTCCTTTCAGCAAAAATTGGTGGGTTGTTATCGGGAACAGCCTCGATAATCTTTTCAAAGACGGCATCACCGTTTAAGATGTTGTCTTTCATCATCTCGCCATACTTCTCATTGTGTTCTATAAAGTCCATAAACCTTCCTTTCCATACATTATATTCATTTCTGAAAAGTACTGGAGGTTTAGTGTCTGTTCCGATGGCAAGAATTTTGTTGCTTGTACTCATCTTTTCTTGGATCTTTCTCCCTGTAGTAAATTGGTTAATTTGTGTGTGAGAAAACCTGTGAAAGTCGGATGAAGTATTTGAAGGTTGAGTGAAGCTATCCGACTGTCGGATTGTTTGACTATCAGATTTGATGCGACTGTCGGATGATCCGAAGGTCGGATGAACTAAAAGGTATCGGATTTGTGTTTGTTTGACTATCGGATTTTGAGTGGTACGACTATCGGATTTTGTGTGGTGCGACTATCGGATTTTGGTGACTATCAGATTTGGATACGAAAGTCGGATGAACTTTAATGATCCGAATGTCGGATGAGTTTTACAATCTAAAAGTCGGATGAGACTAGTGATCAGAAAGTCGGATGAAACTTTAATGATTCGAATGTCGGATGAGTTTTACAATCCGAAAGTCGGATGAGACTAGTGATCCGAAAGTCGGATGAAACTTTGAAGATCATATGAGGCAAAAGTCAAATGGCCTTTTAAAAAACAAAGGTCGGATGAACTTAGAACAAGAGTCGTATGACCTTTGGGTTAAAAGTCGCACGACTGTTGGATGAACCAAAGTCGGATAAACTAAGTTTCGCACGACTGTCGGATGGATAATAATCCAAAACTTGCAGGTTTGAACTCTGTTATTGAACAAACTGCTATTTTTGCCCAAAACACACTAAAAACTCACTAACCTTTTGTTTTGACCTTCCTTTTTACTAGAAACACATACCTTTACTGATTTCAACCCAAAACAACAACAAATGCTTCGAAAATTTGATGAAACGGTAGAAAACTATAAGAACTTGAAGAACACTAAATTTTCAAGCACACTACCCAGCTGTTGTTTGTTTGTCCTAAAAACACTAAAAAAGGTTTTATCCTTCTTAAATACTTCTAAGACACAACAAATAACTTGAAAAACAAGAGGTTTTAACCAAATGGGTTTTTGTCTTTCAAAGCTTTACGTGAACAAGAACAGAAGCAGCTTCTGGATTTTGTTTCTCACACAAAGATGTTTCATTCAGGTAATGTTGAACCAATCCAGTAGGGAGTTTGCTCTGATACCAATTGAAAGTCCTTTGATGTGAAGAAGATGAGTAAACAATCAATACTTGAAGTAACGATGATGAAGTTAGTATGAACAAGTATGAACTGTTTGCATGTAATTGAAGATTCTCTCTTGAATATTGCTTGAACGTTGGGATTACAGAGAATACAATTGCAAAGGTTACCTTGCAAACTAGGTTTGCAAGGTTATAAATACACAAGCCTCATGGGCTTAAAAGCCACATGGGCCCAAGGCTAAACAACTAAACTAGTCAAGGAAATACATAAGGAAAGTAGGCCAAGCCCATAACATAAACTAGTCTGGTAAATATAAATTACATACAAAAGAACACAAGGCTAACAAACTAATTAATATCTAACAATCTGCATACTAATTTGTTTATTACTTGTTTCGGATGGCTGCTGTAAATCAACCCGCTGTTCGCCAGCCTGCTCAACCTCTTACTGAGGAAACCCTAGTCCCCACTCATGCTCGTCTGGATACCAGCACTAATAATGTGTATCTTGACCTAACCACCGACAAAAAGATACCCTTGATCACTGAAATGATAAAAGCTCACCCACTTAGCCGAGCCATAACTGCTAACCCTCACACCTCCTCAACCCCTAATTGGCTGCATCGAAAACGTAAGGGTGCACCTAACAACTAGCAGAATCCGTTACCTCCTAGACCTTCCACATAACAACCACTACCCTAGAAAGACAGAATTTGATGAACCACCACCTGTTGCTGACCTTATGTAAATGATACATGGACTAGGCTACAACGGGGAGCTGACCCAGATTAACCAATTTAAACGAACCAACCTGGTTCCCTTATGGCAAACGTTGGCGACTATCATATTCTGCACTTTTACTGGACTCCACTGAGGCACTGATGGTGGATTATTCTATTCACTGTAACTGCTGGTAGGTGTTGCGTATCACATGCACCTTGACTATGCAACCTTCATATTCGAGGAGATTGTTCGTATCGTCAACAAGAAAACCACCTCCAGACGTAAAACCTTCGTACCGTTTCAATGGTTCCTAACGATCATGATTCAAAATGATCTGGAAAGCTACCGTGTAATTCCCTGTCGTCTGGACATCCCCCAAGTGCCCATACAAAGAATTGAACGATTTCTAAATTAAGGGAGTTTCTAGACCTTGTTGATATGCCCGTGCCACGTGCACCTATCCAAATGCTCGATCAGCAGAGTGACGTAGTGAGGGAGTACATGAGAGTTAATAGGATAGCCCCTCTGGCGCAACCAGAACCCGTTGTGCCTACCCCAGGGGCAACAGCACCAGGTGAGGGTCCTAGCGGTATAGGAGCTCAAAAGCACGGGGGTGCCTCGGGCAGGGAAGAGCAAGATAGAGAAAAAGTAATTGAGAGGGGTGGTGGAAGTGGTAAGGTCGGAGTGATAAACAAGAGTGAGGGAGAACGTACTGCATCCGCTTTTGATCAATTGAATATCAGTGATTCCGAGGCCTCCACTAGTGACAAATCAGTGAGTAAGTCCTCATGAGAAAGGACGAAGACTGGATCCTTTGACTCTGAACCAGTCGTCACCCTCGTGCAAGAACATCCAGCACCGGGACTCGGCAGATGTCAGATGCTCATTATAATATTCACCGGGGCTTATCCGAAATGTCTAGAACCTTTGGTGATATCCCAAGATTTGCAAAGGATGATGTGATAGTAGAGGAAGAAGTGAGTGAGAGAGAGAAAGTGAGAAAGAAAAAGATGAAAGTGAGGGATCCCTAGCCAACAAAAGCCAGGAAGCCACACCTGCTACCGGTTTGGACAATGTTCAGGCTGGTAGTGAAATAGACACTGGCATCCCACCGGTGCAAGCACCGATCCTCTCCATCTCCTCGGCCTTCACTAAAATGACGGCCACTTCATTCCACGAGGATCTTACACATACACAGTCAGCGGCTCATTCGGAGTTCGCTTGCTTTGAAATTAGTGGATTGTCTCCTCCATCCACGACCTTCTTTACATCACAATCGAGTCTAGAACCAATTCGTACTGGCATAAATATTTTTTCTTAGACACGATCAGCGACTACACATCTTCGTGATGTTGCCGAACACTTGTAGCGCCCTCTCCTTTAGAGGTAACGCGAGGATCAAATGTGGGCCACAGGGTTGCTACAACTCATGTGCGAACCACGCCTCTACGTGAGGTCAGGGTTACCACCGAACTAAGGATCAATATGAATTCCAAGTTCTCTCGAATTGAAACGAATCTGAGAGAGGTGATAAAAAATCAGGCATCCAGCATTGAAACATCACTCCAAAACCAACTCAATTCTCTCCAATCCCAAGTCACTACCCTAACCACCACCGTACAAGCCCTAGCTACCCGACCACCCACGGTTATTGAGCGAGATTATTCAATCAATGAACTCAAGTACCTGCTCCATGCCAAACTTAACAATGTTGCTGAATCCACATCTGAACAAAGCAATCTACTGGCAGCACTACAATCTCAGCAACCCCAAGTCCCACTTTTTAGCTCAAACACTTTCAATGACACTATATTACAAGCCCTAAATTCCCTAACCACAGCCGTATCTGGGATCGGGAAGAGGATAGAAGCAGTGGAAACCTCCTGCAAATCATAAGCAAATTCAAGGAAAAGTAGGCACGATATCCTGAGGATCCAGGACATCATGAGGGGGAGAAGCGGCGAGGGTTGGTAGATTGGCGCTCAAAGCTCAAATCTACGCATAGAATTTGCTCCTGTATCAATGCCTCAGGAGGGTGCTAGTGGTAGTGGCAGCGGTGGTGGTGAGAAACAACAAGGGATGGAGTTTGAATTTCAGTTCAGTCAAGGAGCTGATGCAGAGGTAGAAGCACAGATACCCGAAAACCCGCAAATCCAAACCCCACAAATTCAAACCCCTCAAATCTAAATCCCTCCAATCTAAACAAATGTTCCTGAACCTGAACCTTCCCTCCTAGAAACCTTAATAGATAGAGCTAAAGGCAAAAGGCCATTATCAAAGTCAGAGGAGGAGGAGGAGCAACCCTTGATCAGCATCAGAAGAGTATTTACAATGGTTAACCCAGAGCTTCTTGACATCTTTCCCCCATCTCAAGAGCAGTTCAACATAGCCCCAGTAGATCTGATAAGTCAAGAGTAACAACAACTAGCAAAGCAGGAAAGTGAGTGGCCTGTACCTTAAACTTATCATGGAGGACCTAGACCTTTGGCCACTCATGAAAGGGTTATAGCAGAAAGGCCAACTATTGAAAACATCAAGCCAAGGGAAGCACTTGCAAAGTTCCAGCCTCGCTGGCCAACTCAGTAGTTAGGGATGCCTTATCTTGAAGAAAGGATTCCCAATTCTATGTGGAGCAACTCATGGAGGTGGATGACATCTATATGCTAAACTCTACTGAACATGAAAAATTTGTGAGGTTTGTTGCGACATTCTATGCAAGTCCGAAGGAAAAAGTGGGTTCCAAGTTCTTGATCGCCAAAATTGACCTGGTGTACCTATGCAACTTCCTTAGCTACTCAATGGTTCACTTACATGTTACAAGGATAGACGTGAAGAGGTATACTTTCCATGAGGTTGAATTCAGGCATCTAAACTTGGCAGACATCACAGATATGGAGGATAAGCTGGCCTGCAAATAGAGGGGGCCGGTTGTAATAAGGGAATTCATGAGAAAGAAAATATTCCTTAGTCGAATTCATGATCTACAGTTACGAGCTGAGTCTGATCTTGCAAAGATAAATGTGTTAAAGCCAAATAGACATCACTCCAAGCTCGACCAAATCAGAAAATACACGATCATTGAGGAATACGACGACAACTATGAAGGTGCCAATGGATTCATAATGTCAACTTTTTCAGGTGCCAAAGCCTTCCTCAGACTCTCGGAACTTAATGCCTATTCTGACGGTACTCTACAACACTGCATCTCAAAGTACCGAAGAACCTGCTATCGTAACAAAAATGTCCAAGAATAGGACATACTTGTGATAATGACTAGAATTGTTAATCTCCTCGAAGAAAAGGTTCAGGAACAAAAGACCATTAGAAGATGGCAAAGACTTCTTGGTCAATGGGGCAGATGATACATCCCTGCCCGGCACAAAGCTACAAAAGGGGGAGATTTTTAGTCCATTATATGTTTGTAGGCCTTGTGTTCTTTTGTAATTTATACTAAAGCTTTCTAGACTAGTTAATTTAATAGGCTTGGCCCACATTTGTAATATTACTCTAGTTTAAAGATAAAGCCCATATGGCTTAGGCCCATGAGGCTTGTAGTATTTATATCTTGCAACCTAGTTTGTTAGGTAACCTTTGCATCTGTAATCTCAAAGCTTGTAAACACGTACCGATTAACAACAATACATCTTCAAGCATTCAAGCAAAGTGTTCATACTTGTGTTCTTAACGTGTTCTTCATCTTTCATACAAGTATCTCCAAGTTTACTCATCTTGTATCACATCTTTCGACTTTCACATGCAACAATCCATGCAATCTTGACTAAAAAGGTATATTGTAATAAATACTCAAAGTTTGGGATATCTTGAATTAAAATATCATTGAATTTGAGAAAACCTCCTTTAACGCATATAGGGATAGTTTCAAGAATATTTCCCAAATATTTGAACCATTTGATAAACCTTCTTGGGTCATCATAGTCAAAATTCTTATCGAATAAAATAAACCATGCATGAGAATAGCTTCTTAGATAAAAAAAAATTGAACCAAGCTTCTTGATGATCGTAATAGTCGTAAAAAGGATGTTGAGCAAAATTTGATAACGTTTTATTGGTATATGGTCTAGTTTTCCATTACTAAATAGTCATGATATAAAATATTTGAGCTTTGTTGAAGTCTATTTGAGAAGGGTTTGAAGGACGTTGATTATGAATAACATTAACCGATCTAGTGTCTATTAAGATGGCTTGATAATATTGAGATTGTTTAATATATATAAATCAAAGTAGTTTGCTATTTTAGTTTGGCAAGCAAAATATATATGAAAAAGTACCTTCTCTTATTAAACAATCGTTTGAACACTAGTCTTTATCAAAATCTTGACATACATCCGGAGATATGAATAGCTGAAAATCTAAAGGTTTGGAAACATCGAGTAGTAGAGAATCTAATAGAGGTTTTCTTAGAAGATTGCATAACATTTTTAGAGAACTAAGAGATGATCTTCTTCTCAATGCTTAGTCTTCTTATATATACATTTTTTATGACTTGGAAAACGAACCGGTTACGGACTTCAAAATTTCTTTTTGTTGCTTGAAAATTGTCTTTTCTTTTTAAAAGTCGTTTGTATTTCCTTGATTTATCTTTGCTTGATAATGGATCATCCTGATTTGTCTTTGCTTGATAATTGAGCACCGTTGCTTTTGTTTTTGCTTTTAAAAAGTCTTTTTGTCTTTACTTGATTTGTCTTTGCTTGATAATGGAGCATCTTGATTTGTCTTTGCTTGATAATTGAGCACTGTTGCTTTTGCTTTTGCTTAAGAAAAGTCCTTCAACCCCTTCCCAAATAGACTTCAGCAAAGCTCAAATATTTCATATCATGACTATTCAAGAATGGAAAGCTAGACCATATATCAAAAAGCTTGGTTGAATTTTTTTTTATCTAAGAAGCTATTCTCATTTATTTTCTTCGATAAGAATTTTGGTTGTAATTACCCAAGACGGTTTATCAAATGGTTCAAATATTTGGTAAATTTTCTTAACACTTTCTCTATACGTGTTAAAGAAGGTTTTCTCAAATTCAAAGATATATTTATTCAAGATATCCCAGACTTTGAGTATTTATTACAATATCTTTTTATTCAAGATTCCATCAATCATTACATGGACTTTTACTATTATTCCTAGCAATGGATCGTCTCTACCCTTACTACAAATAACAGTTTGAGTTAAATGGTGGGATAAGCTTTATTTTAACTAATTGAAAAAATGATTGTGCAAGGTGTCTCAAACTATTATTCAATTAATTTTGGAGTTCCAACTTCTATAGCTCCACCTCCAAGTCCACTCAAAGAAGACGAAGATGATCAAATCAAACAATTCATGACTACAAACTCAAGAGACGAAATTCGAAGACTAATTCAAGAATAAAATAGAGCTCTCCCACAAGCTCTACTGAAGAAATGCCTCAAGATTTTTTGTTTCAAAATACTTAAGACCCATATAAAGATATAAGTCTTTTTGATTAATATTGTTTGATTTATATTACAACTTAATGCGTTGAGTGAGTTTGGTGATTTGTCTTTAAAGACAAATTTATTTGTTTATCAAAATCATATTATTCAAACGTATGAAATACACTATTTGGTATTTCAGAGGATTAAATTATTCAAAATAAGAGATTATCAAATATTTACAAATATACAGGTATAAAGAACAATAATAATGAATTATGTAGACGGATAAATTTTCAAATTAACAATGCATATATCAATTAAGTTAAAGCAAAAGCAAGTGTTTAATTATCAACCAAAGACAAATAAAGTAAAGACAACATTTTTCTAAAGCAACAGCAACAATGCTCAATTATCAAGCAAAGACTAATCAAGATACTCCTTAATCAAGCAAAGATAAAGACAAAAAGATTTTTCTAAAGCAAAAGCAACAATACTCAATTATCAAGCAAAGACAAATCAAGATGCTCCATTCTCAAGCAAAAGACAAATCAAGGAAAGACAAAAGACTTTTAAAAAGAAAATGCAAATATCAAGCAATAAAAAGAAATTTTGAAGTCCGTAACGGGTTACTTTTGATTACCAAGTCATCAAAAATGTCTACATAAGAAGACTAAACATTGAGAAGATCACCCCTTAGTTCTCTAAAAATGTTATGTAATCTTCTAAGAAACCCTCTATTAGATTCTCTACTACCGATGTTCCAAATCTTTAGATTTTCTACTATTCATATCTCTGGATGTATGTCAAGATTCTCATAAAGACAAGTGTTCAAATGATTGTTTAATACAAGAAGGTACTTTATCATATATATTTTGCTTGCCAAACTAAAATAGCAAACTACACTGATTTATATATATATATATATATATATATATATATATATTATGTTTACCGATCTTTTCTGCTCTTGGTATTAGAGCCATGTGATCTTAGTCGTTCTTCATCAATCAACTTGCCTTGATTATATTGTTAGATAATAGTGAAGTAAGATATTAGTTTTTGTAAAGAAATAATTTTACTAGCGGTTATGATTTTAGAGAATATTAAATCTCTTAATGATTTCGAAATAATAACGTCAAAACATCTATTATTATCGGTGTTAGTCATTATTGTTGTTTTGATTAGCGTAAGAGGCGCAACAAGAGACTATAAGACCTCAAGCCGGATCACAACAATAAAGCACTGTAGGTGCTCTTCTTTATCTATTTAAAGATCATTAGAAGATATTAAATCCTTTCAAATCATACTACTTCTAAAATTACAATTAATGATTACAGATAAGATGATGAATTTATTTTTTAAGGAATATAATTCAGACACAGAAATTAATGAAGAAAAAAATTTACATATGAATTCTGTTGTATATAACAAAATTTATCAAACTAGACTATTCCAAAGCAAGATTTTAATACAATATATAAGATTGGAACATTTGATTTTCTACAAGGATATTCAATCAAAGCATGTGAATAAACTGTATCAATTAATAAAGATTATGATAATTTACATCTATTATACAAAACTGCTATAATTCTACATAGAAAGAAATATAAATATTTATATATTGGCTTAGTTCAAGTAGCAGTCAAACCATTATTTAGATTAGATATAGATACTCCCGTTCTTTTAATATTAAGAGATGTTGGACATACTAATTTTCAAAATTCAATATTAGCTATGGTAGAAATTAATATTTGAAATGGTCCTGTATATTTTAATTGTTATCCAAACTTTTTGGTAGGATTATTTGATCCAAATATTCTTGATACTTTAATCATAACAATTAAAACAAAAAATTTAGAATTGAAAGAAGGAACAAAAGCTATTGCGGTTATATATAGAATCTGTTATAAGACTATGACTTCTACAATAGAACCTAGAACTACGATAGCTAGTCCAAAAATAGAAACTATAATTTTTGAATCAAATCCTTAACATACTAACATTCAAACA
This sequence comes from Dittrichia graveolens, assembly GCA_038502395.1. NCBI lineage: Eukaryota > Viridiplantae > Streptophyta > Magnoliopsida > Asterales > Asteraceae > Dittrichia > Dittrichia graveolens. Next base: position 53,389,173 of record JARJIL010000007.1, on the reverse strand, counting down.
CCAAAACGACTCAAATGGAATGAAATAACTCAATCTTGTAACTGAAATCTACAAGATATTAATATACCCAAATCTATAAGAGTGTCTAATAGAATGTCTAGTGTTATAGAACATGAATATGGTTCTGTAGACGTTAGGTTTGAAAATATTCAAACCATTCCTTCAAGATTACACACAGGTTCAATCAGTAGTACAATCAAACAATCAATTTAGAAAATTCTTCTATCAAACAATCAAAATCATTAATGTAATACCCGTATTTTGTAAATTATAAAATATTTATATAAAATGCAAGTTAAGCAAAATTTGTAAAAATTATGTGTTAAGATGTTATTTATATGTTAGATATATATATATATATATATATAACATGTGGTGTATATAGATGATAAATATGGGTGAGAAATGTAAGAGGGAAGAAAGGCTAAGGACCAAACTTGTAAATATGCATATATATATATATGTGTGTGTGTGTGTGTGTGTGTGTGTTGACTCCATCAATTGAAGTCAAAGACTTCAAGAAAATTCTAGAGATGAATCGTGGGTGATAGAGAGAGAGAGAGTTCTAGAGAGAGAAAGTCTAGAAGAAGAAGAAATCAAAAAGAAAATTGTTGGTTCAAGTGCTTGGATGCAAGAATTGAATGGTTGTTCTTCAATCTTTTCATTCTTTGAGTTTGGTTTGAAGCAAGAAAGAAGGGATCAAGTTGGGTGTGTTCATCAAGTAAGTTCTAATCTTTTTGTGCTTGATTTTGGTGTTTTATGGTGTAAATGGTAAATCTTTGTGAAATATGTTGAAATGGTGTTAAATGGGTAGAAAAAATTTGGGAAATTGATGAAGTTGGGTTTTGATGATGGATTGTGTTTAAAAGTGATGGTTTTGTTGTATGAAATTGCTTTGGGTAAAGCTTTGAGGCGTATGTTGGGTTCTATGTAGTTTAATGTTAAGGAAATTGAAGAAATTGAAACTTACAGCAAGAAAGAAGAAGAAACAGACTGTGCAAGACCCGGACGCGACGCGACGCGTCGCGTGCAAAGAAGTAGACATTTTCCAGAGAATTTCTCGCGGCGCGAGACACCCTGAAACCTCCAAAACTCATGTTTTTGACCCCATTTGACTATGTACTTGTTTGGGGATTGATTCTAAGGTTTTATAAGGGATAAATGGAGTCTTTTTAGACTCGAAAAGATGTCTAAGGCTAGAATTGTGCTTAGAAACATTGTGTTTGGTTAAATTATGTAAGTTAACCTTATGTTTTGTGATCATAGGTTTATGATCAAGTGTTTGAGCTATGGTTTGGATGGGGTTGTGATCCTCATCACACCCTCAGATGAGTACACCCTGCGGATACCCAGCTGTTGTTAAAATTACAAGTCATCATGTTGTGTTTTTTGATTGTTTGGCAAATGTTGATGAAACTTCATGAATTAAAGGATGTGGACTATGAATTTGATTATAATGTGATTTATATGAATTGAAAATGTTTTTATGAAGCTTAATGAATTTAAAGAATGTTGAGACTATGAATTCAGTATATGATGCATTTTGAGAAATTGGTTTTCAAAAAGGACCATTACTCCATTTTGGAGATGGTCTATGTTAAAGTGTGCTTTACATGATGGTTTTTTGAAATTTGATACTCCATGTTGGAGTAAACTTCGGTTTTGAAACAACAAACATGATTTTGGGTATTAAAAGATATGTTTACGCTTTGTGTGTATTTTAGGCATTGAGATGCCAACTATGAAATGATTTTAAGTAATGAAAGATACGTTTATACTAATGATGTTTTTGGGAATTGTGATGCCAAATTGGTTTTGATTGTTGAGCATTTATGCTCAAGTGATATGAGCTGCGACACTTATTTGTTTTTGTGATAAGCTTGATGCTTGGATTACTTGGCCTTTGTGGCATGTGATTTGTGGCCTTTATGGCATCTGATTTTATGTGACCCTTTGGGGTATGTGATTATATGACCCTTTGGGGTATGTGATTATGTGACCCTTTGGGGTATGTGATTTTGTCCGGACAACTGTGTGATATGAACTCTGTACCATAGGGTTCCTAGCCATTGAGACGTGCACAGGTTCATGTGGCTTCGGCAATTAAGGAACGACGATGTACGGGTGGTTGAGGAATCGGTGTAGAGAGTGGAGGGGTATGTCAGTAGACCATCATGACCGTGTGGGTTCACTGGGCTGACGAGCCACCGAACCCGGAGCAACACGAGTGAATTTGGTGAACAGGGCTTACACTCTAGATAACCGTTGTATGGTGGACTGCTTCGTGCATCCCCCACCTTGTCGGGGTGATGTGGTTATCCCCCTTGTGGGCACGTGTTGACCATGGCTAGCTACCACATGGAGACATTGTGGCCCAATGGACAGACCCGCATCCTTATGTGCTTATGTGTATGATTTTCAAGTATATTGGTTGCCAAACTTGGGTTTTCAAAAGTGAAAATATGATGACTTGGTTTTGAAAAGATAAATGTTTTTGGTTGTACCCACTAGCTATGTTTATAGCTAACCCAGTGTGTTAAATATTTTGTATCCGCAGGTTTGTCTAGTGGCCTTGGTGAGGCGGGTAGATGCCTTGGGCATAGCTTTGTTGCTGTTCCGGTAATTTTGGATTTCCTACTCTTTTGATGATGGTCGTGAGATTGACTATGGTAACACCAAAAGTTTTGGATTATATTTAAAGATAATGTTTATTGTTGAAATATTTACAGAAAAATGAAAATGCTTCCGCAATTATGTATAAAATATGTTTTAAAGTGAAATTTGAAAAAGTTTAAATCTGGACTAAAAATCAGGGTGTTACAATTAAGCTATGTAGATTTTAATTGAAATATTCCACCGCCTTATTTATAATGAGGATAAACAAAGTAAATCTAAAGGATATAGTCCAACCCAATCAAATATTTTATTAGAAACCAATAATTTTATAAATCGGATATGAGTAATAAAACTCAAAGCTTATGTAATAATAACTCTCAAACAATTTTGACAATTAAAAAGTTTTGGGAAATTGTTAATAACGATACTATTGAATTAATAAGACTCAAACATGAAGAAAAACAAATAACAATAATCTCTCAAGATCCAATAAACATCTGATGGGAACAACCCAAAGATTTAACAAATATCCAATGGCTAAAATTAGCAAACCATAAAATAAGAAGTAATCAACTAAAACAAAGAATTGAATCAATACTTACATGGATTAGACAAGCAGAATTAGAACTAATAATTTGTTAATATGAGTTCATACTCAGAATATCTTAGAAAATAAATAAGACATACAATGTCTAGAATTAAGCAAGTAAATCGAGACATAAAAATATTAACAAACGAAGTTAATTATGACTAGAGAAAATTTCTACAATAGACTAGCACATATTAGAATATTAAATATACTAAAAAATGTCCGTGCGTCATTAACTTTAATGCTCGAAGAACTAAAAATCAAGTTCATTAAATTAGAGATTTGTTAAAAATGACTGAATCATATATTAATATGGGATACCTCAAAAATGAATTTTAGGCTGATCATAATAAAAAAAGAACATATTATTATAATACCATTAATAATAGTAAAAAGGAACTAATATATCAACTTGCTTAGAGAGCTTATATAAATTAAAATAATGTTCATATAACATTTTTTAAATGGTATGAAATGTATTGCAAACAAAACAATATTACAAATCCCCTTTTAAGTATATAAGAATCTCCAAAAATAACTCAAGAATACATAAATATAACTTGAGAGGAAAAGGTATAGTTATACATCCTCCGAAAACTCGTATATTAATTCACAACAACATTTTAGCCACACCATTTACGACAGTTAATGAAACAATAACTAAAGAATAATTAATTAAGCAAATTGTCTATTAAAATAATTATACAAACGAAATTCTTAATACTATGAGCCAACAGTTAAATAGAACTGAAAATAATACCAAGACTAAAGGTAATGATGATAATACGATAAAATATAAAGATAAACCCAATTTTCACGCCTCAACAAATAGATTCAACAATAAATTTAGGATATAATAAAAGCTACATAATGAATTAGAACAAAAACTTAGTGAAATAAAAATTAATGTAATAAACCAATCTACAGACACTCAAGAAGAATATACAGATGATAATTGTAACACCCTAGACACCGGCCAAGTAGGACACATGCTGTGGTATGTGTATTAATTGTTTATTTATTATCTACTATTTGTTTAGAGAATTATTAATTTAATTTAGAGCCACGAGGTTAAAATGGGAAAATATGAATTTTATATATTTATGTGTTTTATTGTTTATATAGACTCGTTTTTAGATAAGGGTTACGAATAATACCTCGTTGGTTAATAATTAATTGAGTATGACCGCTTAATTAATTAACTGTGAGTTAGAAAGCAGATAGGTGCATGTTAGTCCCATATTTAGAATAGTTAGATTTGATGAGACAAACCATAGCTATGTATAGATGATAGGTTATGAGTTAGGAATTATGTAAGTCCGTTATAGACCGACTAGTTAGCTTAAGTTGAGTAGTCAGCGTATAAATAGATATAGAGTTTTCTATGTAAGTACTAGATAGCTCAGTGACTTCTAAGCTGAGATAGGTTTCAAGAGTGAGGACTTGAAGACTTGAAAATTAAAGAACCCAAGATTCAAGAACTCAGCTTCACGATGTCAAGACTGAGTGAGTCAGCTCAGCGTTAGAAGTCAGTTCAAGAATTTAAGTAAGTTCTAAATTCTGTTATTAACTCTCCATATCTACGACATTTAAATTAGGATATCTGAACCTAATTTAAACTATCTATTAGTTGGATAGAGATCTCAAACGGAACTAATTAGATATGTTCTAATTAAGGAGTTTGTTACAGTTTTAAAGAAAAGATAAGTTCTATTTTTAAACTGCGATTTGTTCGTAGATATATGAAGTATGAGTATAAACCTTCCTATGGGTTTTAATATATATAGAACACAATATACCGAATCATATACCACTGCATAAGTTGCAAAACTTAGGTGTGTTCGTCATACTTGATACGCGTGTGTTGCGATAACTTTGTGAGTTCAAAGTTCAAGAGAGTTTTCAAGAATTCTTGTTAATCAGTTTTAACAAGAAGTTCGATCATCAATTAGTTTGTGATACAAGAGTGTTTAGAGAGAGTTGAATTTATAATCAGTGTAATATCAAATCATCCTGTTGATTTGATTAGAGAGTAATATTAATAATCATTCTATTTGATTATTGAATATACATTTGATTAATTTGATTGATTGTTTAAAGTGTATTCAACCCCCCCTTCTACACTGTATCGGTTGCTTGTTTACCCTCTTTCGGACCAACAACTGGTATCAGAGCAAGTTTCTTCGTAAGTTGAAGATCAAGATTCGCTGTCAAGAGGTTAAGATGTCAACTAGCAAGCAATCAAGTCATATCCCAACAACGGCGGCAAAAGGGTGTCCTATTTTTATGGCACTGACTATCCTGTAACACCCGCAAACCCGGGCTAATGGATTAGCGGGTTAGCGGTGAGTTTGTATGTGTGTTATTTGAATATAATTGGTTGAATGGCTATTTAGAATTAATTAGATTAATTCTATGAATTGAATTAATTATATATGTATATAAATGTGCACTGGAATATGAAAAGAAAAGAAAATGAAGAAAAGTTATGTAAGGTATGTATGTATGTATGTAGTATGTATGCATGAAGGTATGTTACATATGTTTAGATAAAAGAATGAATAGGAAGGAAAGTACACCTCCTGTTTGGTTTTAATAAATCTATATGTACGTGTAAGTTTATATGCAAATTTGGAAAAAGTCACCAGCTCATAAAGTTTGAAAGTCAAAGGTGTTGTATGTGTATTGAGAGCAAAACCCAAGGTTGAAGAAACCTCTCAAAAGCAAGAAACTTGGAAATTGGAAGTTGAAGAATTGTGTTTGTTAATTCAAGAAAAAGGTTAGAATATGTTCATAACATATATATGATAATCTTGGTATGTTTTTATGTTGAAATACATGGCTATTTGAGGATTCACCATTAATTAAGCTTGAAAGCTCAAATTCAAGTGGGTTTTGATTAATTGTTGTTAAATCATGGATTTGAAGTGTTATAAATGCATGAATGGGTGTTAGTAGATGTTTAAATATGTTTTTAGTAAGTTTTTGAAGTTTTGGAAAAGATTCATGGAGACTTTAGTCGGTTGTACGTGAAGAAGAATATGATGAAAATCTGGAAAATTGAATGTCGCAGCGCGACACCTCTTTAGGTCGCGGCGCAACCATGCACTTCAAGTTCGAAGGAGTGGTTCGAAACAAGAGGACTTCGCATGCGAAAGGGTACTGTTCGAAAGTTTGTCGCGACGCGTTTTGGTTTCGAATTCGAAGGCGGTCGAAATGACTTCGCATTCGAAGGTGGCTGCTCGAAGGCCCGTCGCGGCGCGACCGCGACTTTTCAGAATTATAAAGTTTTGGTTGATTGATTGTTTTGATGCGTGATTGTTCAAGATTATATGTTATTTATTTATATGCTATTTATGAGCATTTGAGATATAAATATATATATGAATATATATATATATATTTATGGATTGAGATTTATTCCGGTTTGTTGTGTTTTAAGGAACTACGAAGACTCGATGATATTAGACAACTGAGCAAACGGGATCGAGGACTGAGGTAAGTGGTAGTGTACTCACGAGTGTTGTTGGTGGTAACTCTTATGGTTTTATGATTTGGATATTCTTATGATTTGGATTTGCCATGATAGACTGTTTAGTCTGAGATGCTTGATAGATTGTTTAGTCTGAGATGCCATGATGGACTGTTTAGTTTGATTTGCCATGATTAAGTGTTTAACTTGATAAGTATTGAAGGACTGTGTTGATTGTTATTCCTTGATGGTCGATTGTTGTTTGTTGATTGAGATTGTTTGGATTGTTGTGTGGCCAGTGTACATGGTTAATGAAATGTGCACGTGGCGAGACTTGTACGTATGGTTAACGATATGCATACATGGTTAGGGGACAACTATCATATGTGTTGGGCTGGGCTATCTTCTATTGGTTGCCCAGTTCTAGATCTTCTATGAATTTGTTGCATCAGAAGGGGTTTAACTGTACCAAGGTTTTATAGAACCGCCGTTCCTCTACAGGTTGGATTGATTTGTGATGATTGATTGATCTGTTTGAGATATGTATGGTTGATCGGATGGTGATTGCTTGTGCTTGTTGATTGTGGATGCTTGTTTGTAGCTTCCATTCACTTAGATTTGTGCTAATTCCCTCGGTTGATTGCTTTTTGCAGGTTTGGCTGTTTAGCCTTGTTTGTGGGGAAGGGAAATTAGACCAATGCTCTGATATTATGTTTTGAGAAGAGACGAGCCGTGTTTTATAAATTTTATAACACAACTCGATGTAGTGTTTTGTGAATAGTACTTTCTACTTGTGAATGTTTGTTTTAATGAAATCTGGAAACGCTTCCGTAGCGGTTTTAAAAAAATGGCTTGAGAATTACGGTGTTATATATCCTATGTGGAAGTTTAGAGCTATGCTATATCTGAAGTCCGTGGATCACAGGATGAGTATCGTGATTCAAGATGACCCAATCATACCCATGATCCATATTACTACCACCGACAAAACTGTTCCCTTTGGAAAAACTCCCAAACCTGAAGCATCTTGGACTGAGGAAGATCGTAAACTGTTCAACCTTGATGACAAGGCACAGAGCATTATAGCAAATGCGTTGACAAACCCTCTTCTGCATACTGTGGCTGGGTGCCAAACTGCAAAATAGATGAGGGATACTCTCAGTGTTACATATGAAGGCACTGACTTGGTCAAGCAACATAAGAAGACAAATTTGAGTCGTTCTTATGAGACTTTCTTTGCCAAAAAGAATGAAACTCTAGCTGATCTGTTTACCAGATTTCAATGCTTGATTAATGAGCTGCTCTTGGTAGGTGTCAAGAAAGATGAGAATGAGTTGGTACTCAAGTTCTTGGATGTGTTACTTGAAAAATTCAATGAGATCACCATTGCACTTCATGCTAGAGGAACCTTAGGAAAATATGATCTCAAATCTATCTATGGTTTCCTTTTAAATCATCAACAGATCATGGAACAGAAGAAAGTGGCCCAGTAACAACTAAAAGAATCTATAAATAATGCTAGATCTGCATTAATTGTAGAAAAGAAGAAGAAGGGATCTAAAAAGTCTCAAGTTGAGACTGATTCTGAATCTGAATCTGAGGAGGTAAGTCCTAACTTAGATTTAGATGATGAAGAAATGGATGCTCTTACTAAACAAATGGCAATGTTAGCAAGAAACTTTAGAATGTTCAGAAGAGGAAGGGGTCAACCTGACAGAAGCAAAAGTGGTAAGTCTACTTTTGATTCTAAGAAAGCTAAGTGCTACAACTGTCAAAGGATAGGACACATAGCTGCTGAGTGCAGAGTTAAGAAGGGAGAATCAGCTTCAGTGGCTGACAAGAATGCCTACAGAGCTGATAAATATAAAAAGAAATATCAAAGACTCAAAGCCAAGCCAGATGAAAACACCAAAGGTCTTCTTGCTGAGACTTGGGATACTGAATCATCTACCTCAGATGATGATGAGCCAAATAGGTGTTTGATGGCCATTTAGGATGAAGAGGAACAGGTTGACTATGAGTTAGAAGATAGTTCCTTTGATGAGGATCTAGCAGAAGCAGCTAAGCTGAGTAAGCAAACCAACAACTGGGAACTGATGAACAAAAATGTTTAATGTTCAACTATTTGTTGAATGACTTCAAAACCTCTCTCACAGCTCAATCTAATTTGAAAACTTAAATTTTAAAATTAAAAGATGAACTTAAACACTCTGAAACTCTCATAAATGCTGGTAAAAAGACTCAAAGTGATTATGAATGTCAGCTTCACATAAACAAACTTCTATGTGAAGAATTACAAGAATCAAAAGAACAAGCTAACAATCTAAGAAAGATCTGTGAATCTTGGTGTAAGTCATCAAGGGAAGCAGAAAAATGTATCAACCAGCAGATACCAAATCAAGTAAAAGCAGTGCTAGAGGGAGATTATAGTGCTGCTGCTGATGAAATCATCAAAGAACAAGTCAGTTTTGAAGACAAAACTGTGAAATCAGATGATATACTTCCAAAGATATTTTTAAGGAACAAGGATGGAAAACAGGTCAAAACCAATAAGTTTGTGAGACCAACCCAAAGCCCCCAGGTTATTCATACAAACCATCAAGCTGAATGTTCTAGATCCAACAGAAACTCTAAGTTAGTTTTCAAAAGATTGGATTACAATCATGTGAGAACAACTATCTTTGACAGAATAACTCACATCAACTTAAAAAGACATAACTCTCAAGCCAAATATGAAAGGATGTCTAAGAACAGGAAGTTGCCTGTAAGTCAGACTTCACCAAATAAGGGTAACCATAAAGCTGACAAAGGTAAGTCCAAAGTCAGAGAAAATCAAGCAGAAAAACTGTCTAAAAAGATTGAAAGGTTATCCATATCTTATGACCCTAAAAATGAATCCAAATTTAATGTTGGGAAACTCAAAGAAGTCACCCAAACACCCATCTTTAGAAGAAAATGCAATAAGTGTGGTGATAGAGGTCATAAAGCCAAAGATTGTGTAAGTACCAATCTTATGCCTGAAAAAGTAAAGGAAGATCAGTTTAAAACAAACCCAGAATCTATTCAAGCTGATCAGTCAGACTCTAAAGGATCAGCTAAGTGCTCATCCTCAGAACCCACCAAACAGTGGGTTCCAAAAAGAAACTAATGTGTTTAGTTGATCATGTGCAGGGCTCCTACAAGTGGTACCTAGACAGTGGATGCTCAAGGCACATGATAGGAAGCAAAGGGATTCTAAGTGAATTCCAAAACAATGAAGGACCCAAGGTGACATTTGGGGATAATTCTCAAGGAAGGACTAAAGGTTATGGAAAGATAACTGCTGGAACAGTCACTTTCAAGAAGGTAGCATATGTTGAAGGCCTTAAACACAATCTAATAAGTATAAGTCAATTGTGTGATGAGGATTATGAAGTCACCTTCAGAAAGCATGCAGGAACAATTTATGATAAGAAGGGAAAGCCAATACTAATGGCAAAAAGAGATGCAGATGTCTATTTGTTAGATCTCAGCTCCGTAGATCCTTCAACTGAAACCTGTTTGTATTCTGACTCAACTCCCAAGCTGAGTTGGTTATGGCACAAGAGACTATCACATCTAAATTTAAAATATATTAACAAATTGTCTAGGAAAGAGTTAGTCTATGGTCTGCCTAAGATCACATTTGCTAAGGACAAACTCTGCTCAGCTTGTGAAATGGGAAAACATCATAAGGGATCTTTCAAGTCCAAGCAGAATTTTTCAATTACAGAACCATTGCGTATGTTGCATTTGGACTTATTTGGACCTATAAGCACCCAAGCCTAAGTGGTAAAAAGTATACTCTAGTGATTGTTGATGAGTTCACAAGCTTCACTTGGGTAGTCTTCTTAAAATCTAAAAGTGAAGTTGCATATGAGTTAATCAGCTTCATAAGACAAGAAGAGTTGCAAAATGGTAAGTCTCTTAAGCAGCTCAGAAGTGATCATGGGACTGAGTTTAGGAACTCAACTCTTGAAGGCTTTTGTGAAGAGAAGGGAATTATTCAAAATTTCTCATCTGTAAGAACTCCACAACAAAATGGAGTTGCTGAAAGGAGAAATAGAACTTTAATAGAAGCTGCCAAAACCATGCTATGTGGGGCAAAGCTCAAGCTGAGCTTCTAGGCAGAAGCTGTAAGTACAGCCTGTTATAACCAGAATAGATCTATAATAGTTAAAAGACATGGTAAAACACCTTATGAGATGTATCATGGCAGAAAACCTAACATTAAATACTTCCATATTTTTGGTTCAATATGCTATGTGCTAAACCAAAGAGATCAGCTCCATAAGTTGGAACCCAAAGCTGATCAAGGTATACTTGTTGGATATTCTTCAATCTCCAAAGCGTACAGAGTCTATAATTTTAAAAGAAAGGTCATTGAAGAGTCAATACATGTTACGTTTGATGAGACAATTATTGACAAATCTGACAGAACTCAAGCTGAACTAGTTAGTCTGAGTGAGCTTGAAAGGAACAAAGAAGATCTCACATCAAATCCCATGTATGTTATGGATGATTCTGATGATGAGGATGCTGGCAAATATGACAAGGTAGTATCAACTAAAGAAGCCATAAATATTGAAGATGATCTCATCAATAATTCTTTTGAAACTAATCATCAGCCTAAGAATCTAGGTGAATCACTAGGTAAAAGTTAGATTGAGAATCTAAGTGATCTCTCAATCCCCACTCCGACTGAAGAAATAAGTCCTATTCATCCTGAGAGACACTGCTCAGATTCAGACTCAGAACCACAGTCTCCTACTACAACCTTCAAAGTATTAAAAGATCATCCTCTTGATGATTTCATTGGGAACATTGAAGATGGTACGTTAACTAGATCCAAGGAAAAAGAAAATTATGTTGCCTACTCTAGTTTCTATCTCAAATGGAACCAAAGAAGACTGAAGAGGCTCTAAAATATGAAGATTAGTTTGAGTCTATGCAAGAGGAGCTGACAGAATTTCAAAGAAATAAGGTCTGGACCCTTGTCCCTGCCCCCAAAGGAAAAACAATTATAGGCACTAAGTGGGTCTATAGAAATAAAATGGACAAGGATGGAGTAGTGATCAGAAATAAGGCAAGGCCAGTAGCTTAGGGGTATAGACAAGAAGAAGGTATTGATAATGATGAGACCTTTGCCCTTGTTGCAAGGATTGAAGCTATAAGATTGTCTCTAGCCTATGCAGCCTTCAAAAACTTTAAAGTGTATCAAATGGATGTTAAAAGGGCATTCCTAAATGGAGCACTACAGGAGGAGGTCTATGTGAAACAACCCCCTGGTTTTATTGATTCTAAATATCCAGATTATGTCTATAAATTGGACAAGGCTCTTTATGGTGTCAAGCAAGCACCAAGGGCCTGGTATGATACATTATTCACCTATCTGCTTTCAAAAAATTTTATCAGAGGAAGTATTGACAAAACTCTATTTATAAGCAAAAGCAGAGTTCATGTCATTCTAGTTCAAATTTATGTGGATGACATTATCTTTGGTTCAACAAACCAAGGTCTGTGTGATTAGTTTTCTAAGATAATGTCCAATCAATACAGAATGAGCATGATGGGTGAGATGACTTACTTTTTGGGAATTCAAATCAACCAGAAAGAAGATGGTATAATTAATTAGAGCAAGTATGTTTTTGATCTGATTAAGAGATTAGACTCAAGCCATCCTGCAAAGTCTCCAATGTTACACAATGTCAAGTTACACAAGGATATTGATGCAAAATCTTTATGTCAGACTACATATAGAGGAATGATAGGTTCATTACTCTATTTGACAGCAAGCAGACCTGATATAATGTTTGCTACATGTGTTTGTGCACGATATCAGGCTGATGCAAAGGAATCACACTTGCTAGCTGTTAAAAGAATACTCAAATATCTAAAGGGAACGCTAAATTTAGGTTTGTGGCATCCCAAAGGATCAGGATTTGAGCTGATAGGGTACTCAGATTCAGACTTCGCAGGTTGTAGTCTAGATAGAAAGAGTAATACTGGAGGATGTCAATTATTGGGTGGAAAATTAGTTAGCTGGACAAGCAAGAAACAAAATTCAGTGGCGATTTCCACAGCTGAAGCTGAGTATGTGGCTGCAGGGAGCTGTTGTGCTCAAATACTGTGGATGCAACATCAGCTTAAGGACTTTGACTTGTATTATTCAAAGACTCCCATATTCTGTGACAATCAAAGTGCTATTGCCATTACACACAACCCAGTGTTTCACTCAAAAACCAAGCACATTGAGATAAGACATCACTTCATCAGAGACATTGTAGAAATGGGAAAGATAGAGTTAGTCTTCATTGAGACCGAAGATCAACTTGCAGATATCTTCACTAAACCAATTGAAGGCACAAGATTTACAACTCTACTTGGAAAGCTTGGCATGCTCAACCCTTAATTTGGTATGTTCCATCATTTGTTTATCTCTGTTCAATTTTTGCTAAGTGCTACATTTGACAAAGTGTCAAAATCTGAGCTAAGTGCTCAATCTGAGCTGAGTGCTCCATCTAAGCTGAGCACTCAGGCTAAGCTGAGTACTCCGTTCTAAAGTGTGGTCATTTCCACGTGTCTAGGTTAGTCATAACAAATGGTAAGTCCAACAATATGGTAAGTCTAAAAGATTTAGGGTGTGTCCTGTAAATAATTGTAAGTCGTTTAGAAATTTTTTATGATATGTTCTTAACATAAAATATCATTAATCCTGTTAAAATCCGGATCAATATAACAGTGTGCGTTTGGGTAACTTACAATAAATATAGCTGTTGTAACAAACTGCGTAGACGTTTTTATTGTAACGGTCATATTTATTACCATTTAATAACGGTAACTTTTCTCTCACATTGAAAAGGTATAAATAGAGAGACTCTTTACCGTATTTCGTTTACTTTTAATCCTCTATCTTCTTCTCTATTCTCTTAAACCCTAACCTTGCTGTGTGCAGAGTCCATTGCTCAGTGCTAAACCCTACTTCTGCTAAGTGCAATCCAATACGATAAGTTCGATTTCAATGGAGGGTTACACTCTTAATCTGACTGATCAAATGATCCGTGGTGGAAACTTCAAGAACAACGCACTCCCCACCTACAAACAAAACAATGTCATCGCCTGTATCGACATTCCAAAGTCCAAAATTGGCAGGGGATATGAGGAGTGGGTCTCCTACATTCGAAAGGGACCCCTGGCACATACATTTCTTTGTGGTCCTGTTGTGCTCATCCCTCAACTTCTCACGGAGTTCTGGTATACATGTAAACTGGATGTGACTCAAACAGTCATACGGGGTACAGTCCTAAGTGGACAAGTGGCGATAGAAGTCGATGCAAATTGTCTCCGCCGAATTCTTCATCTCCCAGTTCATAATCAGTATGAGGCAACAGTTTCTAGAGAAACATCAAGGAGCGTCTTGCCCTTAATGGGTCATCCTCAAGTTGTTGGAGTTATAAGGAAATATGTTTTCCAGACAGCATGGGGATTTATGGTATCCACTATGGTTCGTTCCCTTGGATACAAGGTGGGTGACCTACATAATGTTAATGACTTTGAAATGCAAATGTTATACAACATATTTTATGATCGAAGATTGGATTACGCTGAGTTAATCTTTGAGGCACTCAAGTCATTAGTGACCAAGAATATAAGGGATACCATTGTGCCCTTCGTAAGATTTATATCAATGGTGATCGAGGACAGGTTGGGTAGAAGATACACTGCCCAATATGAGTCAACCCCTACTCCTGTTCTCAGCTCCAGAATGTTTACTAATGATATTTTTCCTAAGCACCCCACAATAAGTGCTCAGATGAGGATGTATGTATAGCTTCCGACTCCTGAGTCAAGTGAAGCTGAGACAGAGGAGGAAGCTGCGGAAGAAGAGGGTGACGATGTTGATTCTGAGGCTGAGTCCTCTCATGCTGAACAACCTAGGACTCAGCTCAGACCTCGTGCTTAAATAATTTCCTCCACCACATCGAGTTCTGAGCAAAGGAGTCTATTTCCTAGCTCTGAGTCTCCACTGTTACGTGCAGTAGGTATAGCCTAGCATCCCTTATCTCCTTCTCTCTCTTTTGCTTCTCCACCTCTTAAATTGGGAGATAAGACTGAGTCAAGCCCAACTCAGTCTAACCCCTCTCCCCCACCTTAAACATATCTATCTATCTTACACTCTACAGCCAACCTTGGTCAGCCCACTACTACCAAGGATATATCCCACACCTATACAAGAAAAACTGCCAAAGGTGGTCCTTCACCTCAAAAGGACTCTGGAGCTGATATCACATTGACACCTCCACCGGCAGGAGCTGAGGGGGAGACACCTTCTCTTAAGGTGCCAACCTCTTGGCTCAATTCAACCTTTCAGCCTATACCGGGTATGGTGTCTACTCAGCCCATACCTACTAGTGCCATGGGAGAGCCTACTTCTGTGCCTTCACAGCCCCATGAAGGTAACATTGTAATACTGACCAATCCCCAGGGTCAAACACCCCCCTCCTCACCACTAAGCTTAGCCTACCCCACTACCATAACTCATGACATTGGTCACTCTTCTCTTCCATTCTTACACACTCTCGCACGACCTGTCAATGAACCTTTCATACACCAGGAAGGTTTACAGGGTCCCCAATCTGGCCCCTTGATTCCATAGGTCAGCACCAACCTTTAGATACGGGGCCCACATTCTCACCTATTGAGGAACACTCAACAACCACTCCTACGGTGGAAATACATTCCTCCACTGGACAGGAGGAATTTGAGGTAAAGAGAAGACCAGAGGAGCCCAAGCTGATGGCCACTGATGCCCAAGCCATTATGGAGTATTTACAATCTCAGTTTGAACTCCTACACAAGAAAAGAAAGAGGGATAAAGCTAAACTGATGTGTAAGCTGAATGATCTATCAAACTCTGTGGTCCGTTTGGAAAGTTTTGTGCTTAAATCCAGACCCTCCCCTATTGATGATGACAAAAAGGGGGAGGATGAATCATATAAAGATGATGATATGGTTGAGGGGGAGCATATAGAGGAAGTACAAATCGAGGAAGAAACTCATGATCAGTTTGTGAGCACTGTAGATCAGCCTTCCCAACAATAGCCACATAAAGAAACATCTCAAGCTGCTCACACCAACCTTCCTCAAGCTGAATTGCCAAAGTTTGTTGAAGCTGAGTCCGTTCCAACTTCACAAATAGATAAAGGGAAGAGTAAGGTGTTTGAGATGGTAAAAAGAAAGAAAAGAAGTGCTATGCCTCTATCAAAGAGAAGAAAGGTCATCATTGCTGAGCCTGAGCCTGAGCAACAAGGTCAGCATCAATTAGTTGCATATAAATCTGACTCAAGTGATGAAGCTGATGCAGCACAGAAAGCCAGTGACATGCTTGCTGAGCAAATGTTGCACGAAATGGCTAAGGAACTGGGCATGACAGTAGAGCAGATGAAAGAGCAGCAAAGACAAGTTAAGCTTCAAAGAGAAAAGGCTAAAGCTGAGGCTGCCAGAGCTGAAGCTGAAGCTGACTATTCTGGACCCAGAGCTGCCCCAATTCCCTACTCAAATGCTGATCTAAGGCATTGTTATAAAAGAACACATTTTAATCACAAGACTGAATCCATCACACTGAGTAGAAAAGGAGAATTGGTGATAATCAACTTTGTACTAGACAACAAACAAGAAATTGGTCTAGATATGAGATGCCTGTACAAGTTGGGCTTCTCAGAGTTAAAGGTGGTAGCCACAACTATCAAAAGAATGAAAAAGAGTCAAATCAGACAAGAGATAGTTGATTTGCTCAAGACTCTCTTCTAAAGAATTGATAAATTAGGAGAAATTCAAGCTGATGAAATTGATACCTTCCTCAACAGAAACAAAGCTGCAAGAGTCAGAGCAACAAGCCAGCGAGCCAAACGAAATATCAGTATACAAGTTCCAGAGGGAGTTTAATTCAAAGAAAATACTTTTATCACTCAGCCTTTGGAAGGATTTCTGTACTTGGATGTGGAAGGTAATCAGTGCTTCTTGAGGGTAGCAGATCTTCATTTGGTAAATCTGGAATTGATTCTGTACTTTAGAATTCTATGTGATGACTCAACTCAAAACTCAGCATTCAAATATCATCTCAACAAAGAAGTAAGATCAAGAAAAACTGAGATGAGAGAGCTTCCAGAGGGTGAAGAGATGATGAATAATGCTATCAAGGAAGCTGCCATTTGGGAAATTAAATGTTTAGATATGTGGTTGGAAGTTGGAGATCCTGGTGATTAAATAGATCAGTTCTATAATTTTGTAAGCACTAAGTGTGCATAAGCTGATCATAATGATCAAGCTACAATGTAAATGATATGTTCATTAATACAAATTCTAAGTTTGATATATTCAACTGTTTTATTATTTGATATGTTCAAAATTATGTTTGGTATGGTCAAACAAACAGCTTTGTAAGTTCAAGCTGAGAATTGATATGTTCAATCATAAACTGATAAGTTTAGTTCTATAAGTTGTCTAAGTTCAGAACTTAAATTAATTCTAATAAGTTCAGAATCTAAGTGATAGTCAGTTCAACACTTATAATACAAGTCTTATAACAGATTTGTAACATAACAAAATCTTGTAAGTTCAAGACATGGTGAATAAGTACGGATCAGTTCTATGCTTATTTCAAAACTAACTTTGGTCACTTCCAAAGTTGTTTAACATAATTCTTTAACCTATACCTACTTTGATTCAATATTTTGTCATCATCAAATTGGGGGAGATTGTTAGTCCCATGTTTAGAATAGTTAGATTTGATGAGACAAACCATAGCTATGTATAGATGATAGGTTAAAAGTTAGGAATTATGTAAGTCTGTTATAGATTGACTAGTCAGCTTAGGCTGAGTAGTCAGCGTATAAACAGATATAGAGTTTTATATGTAAGTACTAGATAGCTCAGTGACTTCTAAGCTGATATAGGTTTCAAGAGAGAAGACTTGAAGACTTGAAGATTCAAGAACCCAAGATTCAAGAACTCAGCTTGACGATGAGTGAGTCAGCTCAGCGTCAGAAGTCAGTTCAAGAATTTAAGTAATTTCTAAATTTTGTTTTTAACTCTCCATATCTACGCATTTAAATTAGGATATCTGAACCTAATTTAAACTATCTATTAGTTGGATAGAGATCTCAAACGGAATTAATTAGATATTTTCTAATTAAGGAGTTTGTTACGGTTTTAAAGAAAAGATAAGTTCTATTTTTTAAACTGCGATTTATTCGTAGATATATCAAGTATGAGTATAAACCTTCCTATGGGTTTTAATATATATAGAACACAATATACCGAATAATATACGACTTCATAAGTTGCAAAAGGTACGTGTGTTCGTCATACTTGATACACGTGTGTTGCGATAACTTTGTGAGTTCAAAGTTCAAGAGAGTTTTCAAGAATTCTTGTTAATCAGTTTTAACAAGAAGTTCGATCATCAATTAGTTTGTGATACAAGAGTATTTAGAGAGAGTTGAGTTTATAATCAGTGTAATATCAAATCATCCTGTTAATTTGATTAGAGAGTAATAATAATAATCATTCTATTTGATTATTGAATATACATTTGATTAATTTGATTGATTGTTTAAAGTGTATTCAAACCCCCTTTCTACACTATATCGGTTTCTTGTTTACCCTCTTTGGGACCAACAGTGCACTGTGTGTGTAGGTGTGACTAAGGCAGCCTCATTACACCTCTTGCTTTCATTTTTGTGCTTATCCATTTCAAGTATTCATGCTTTGGATTTGAAGAAACTTGAAGGTAGCCTCTAATCTTTGATTATTCTTGCTACTTTGTATTGATTATTGCTATAATTTGAGGTTAATAGTGTACTTGATTTAATCTTGCCATTGATATGCATATTGTTCTTAGTTACGGTTCTTAAAGTATTTGGGTTTATGCTTAATTGATGGAAGTGAGATTGGTTTGAGATTCGGTAGTAAAGTATGATGTTATAGTACATAAATCATGCTCAAATTCCGTGTTTTGGTTGATGGTAGCTTGGAACTCCATTAATGGATGTTGAGGTTGAAGATGGTAATGGGTTTTGAGGATTTGATGACTTTAATGTGTTTGTAGTTATTGTTAATATGTTATTTGAGCTTGGTAACACTTTACAATTGCTACAAATGAATTTCCAGGTCTTGAATTTCCAATTGTGTTATGTTCTAAGTGATTATACTTGATTCTAACATGATTCAAATGTTATACTTGGGTTAGTTTGATGATGGTTAGCATATATGGTCATTATTTGAGTTAAATGCTTACTTGAAATCATGAAATGATACTTGGTAAGCTTTATGCATGTTTTGTTGCTTTCCACATGTTTAGTATCATATATATAGACTATATACAACTTGAACATGTCCTAAATACTAGTTTTCATATGTGAAACGCATCGGGTTGGTTTTGAACCGTTTGGTGTTTAAACTTGATATTTTAGAGATGATAGAGAATTGATTACTAATTCTTGTTATCCTGTGTTCATAGGAGGGGAGAAGATTCAGTGAAATAAGACTACTTAGTTGGTGATTGGAAATCTAAGGTGAGTGGACATTTAACTGACGTATGGTTTTAGTTGTAACGGTTATGGTTGCAACTGTTTATTGTTGATGCATGGATAGACTTCTTGTCTAGTGATTTATTAACTGGTTATGTGTTATTTATGTGTTATTTAATTGTTGCATCAGTGACATGTACACATGGATAGATGGGAATTCAGCTTAGCTGGGCTATGGGCTAGGTTTTTTGCTAGCGGCTAATCAGTATTTCGATCTTTTGATGCATTCATTGCAACTTAAGAGTATTACTGTGTGAGAATAGCAAATGAACTATCGGTAAACCTTTGCTTTGGATGGCAATTGGTTGCAGGTTCCTGCAGAACCACTGGTCTTCTCGGTTGCTTGTTTATTGGTGTATCTTTCGGTTGTGATTGATGTTGTTTGTTGGTTTAACTTTCATTCACTTAGCTTTGTGCTAATCCCTCTCCTTCCACTCCATTTTATAGGTTTCGGTAAGTCAGCGGTTTAGCTGAGGAGTTAGCGTGCTTAGGGAATAATTGACCACCACTCTGATCTTTTTTGATGAGCCGTTGGATTTATGTAACACTACTTTGATACTGATGTTTTGAAATAGTTTAACCCTGGTTTACTTATTTGTTTTGTAAACATATATGTATATATTTAATCTATCGCTTCCGCAACATTTTAAAAAAATATGGGTTGAAATTATGGTGTTACAACTTGGTATCAGAGCCTAGGTTTGGGGATGTGTGCACTGTTTGGGTGTTCTATTCTCAAATTTTGGCTCGAGTTGGGTCAATTATTCCTTGTGTGCGGGGATTAGGGTGCATTCAAGTTTGTGGTTGATGTTAGTATGTTGTGTACTAACGGATTTATCTAATAAATAGTGAGATATTGTGATTGTTACAGACATGGTTGATAATGAATTTCCTGGTGCCCCCTTGATCCCTGGAACTGTAGGAACTTCTACAACACCCATAGACATTACTCTACAGGAAGGTACTTCTGGTACAGATACGATAATGACAGAGAGGAATACATATTTCAGTTAGAGGAGCAATTACAGGAGTTAAGAAAGGAGTTGCAACAACAGAAGCAGGTTCAGGCAACTCAACCACCGGTTCTTACAGTAGTTTCTACACTATCTGAGATACCAACTTTATCGGTACCACTTTCTACTATATCTCAACTGTCATCACAACCATTCCTTTATCTTGTGTTTTCTTAAGGATCATTTTCCTATCCTTACATGGGATATCCTCCGCATATGGGATTTAAACAACCGTGTACATACAAGCAATTTTTGGATTACAAACCATCTGAATACCACGGTAACACGGATCCTAACATTACTATGAATTGGCTGAGGGATACTGTCAAAGTTCTTGATGCGTGTAAATGTGAGGATGATATGAGAATCAGATTTACCACCCGTATGTTGAAGGGTAATGCTATGGTTTGGTGGGATATCCTTAATCGCACATCTTCCTAGAGCTCACATGAATTCAATTACTTGGGATCAGTTTCAAACCAAGTTATGTGAACAGTATTGCAATGCTTTCGAGATGAACAAAATCAAAAAGGAATTTATGGATTTACATATGACAGAGAGGATGATGGTTGATGAGTTGTTTAAGAAGTATAATGAGAAGTTGAGATTTGTAACACAATGGGTACGTGATGAGGCATCACAGGTACAACATTTCATTGGAGCATTGTTACCAGAGTATAGGAGTACCACCCGGTTAGCCAGCAACCTATCATAGGCCTTTACTTTGGCCAAATCTGCTGAGGGAGATGTTAAAGCTAGGGAGAAAATGAACCTAGATAAAGCGGCTTTGCAGAAGCCAAGGGTTGAACAATCTTGTAACCAATAGGGAGGAGATGGCAGGGGCACCAATCACAGGAGACCAGAACCGCAAGATAATAGCAGGTGGTTCTAATTAGAGGTCTTAGTGGTGCATTAAATGTAAGTCTACTCTTACAAGGCCGTGTACTTCCCAGACCATGCATTGTATCCGTTGTGGGGCTTTTGGGCATGAGATAAAAGATTGTAGATTACCCTGCTATGTGTGTTGGAACTGGTGAATGTCCTTCTGCATGGAAGACTGGTACAGGGACAGGGGCAGGGGCATCTGGGGGATCATCATCAATGGAGCAAAAGAGGAAGAACCCTCCTACACCCGAGGGTAGGGCATTCTGCATGGATGATACTACTGCCATAGATGATGTCATCAGGGGTATGTTTCTAATAAACTCCATACCTGCTCGTGTGTTGTTTGATTCTGGTGTTAATCTCACTTTTGTTTCTGTGGCTTTCTGTGATAAACTGAATTTTCCTACTTATGATGTGCCTTCACCACTTGAGGTAGAAATAGCCGATGGTAAGATAGTTCCTATCATTGCTTCTGTGTCTGGGGCTGAGATTGATATTGATGGTAGATGTTTTTCTATCTCATTTCTTTTATTGCTTCTATCTGGATTCGATGTGGTTTTAGGCATGGATTGGCTGAGTAGGCACAAGGCTAGAATTAAATGCCATAGAAAATTGATTTCTTTTCCTTTATGTGACGGGTCACACGTAGTGACTCGCGGGGAGAGGATTAAGTCTGTTTTTCCTGCTATATCTTACATGAAGGCTAGAAAATCTCTGGCTAAGGGGTGTGAATGTTTTATTGCTTATGCTATTGATGCTAGAAAGAAAAAGCAGGCAGTTAAAGATTTTGGGGTAGATTATGAGTATCCAAAAGTATTTCTTGATGAGTTACATGGTTTGCCTCCGGTTAAAGAGGTAGAGTACATAAGTGATTTAATTCCAAGTTCCAGTCCAGTGGCAAAGTCTTGATACAGGTTGGCTCCTTCTGAAATCAGGGAGATGATGACATAGATTCAGGATCTATTGGATAGGGGTTTCATTCGTCCTAGTTCGTCACCGTGGGTTGCACTGGTTTTATTTGTTAAAAAGAAAGACAGTACTCTACGGATGTGTATTGACTACAGGGAATTGAACAAGATGACGGTTAAGAATAAATACCCTCTACCAAGAATTGATCGGCGATCAGGTTATCACCAGGTACGAATTGTGACGGGGATGTTCCTAAAACTGCTTTCCGTACCAGGTATGGCCATTATGAGTTTCTAGTCATGCCATCCGGTTTGACTAATGCACCTGCTATATTTATGGATTTAATGAACTGGGTTTATCGACCCTTTTTGAATAAATCTGTTATTGTATTCATTGATGACATCCTAGTATGTTCTAAATCTGAAGCTAATCATGAGGTAAATTTGAGACATGTACTGGAAACTCTGAAACGGGAGCAAATTTTTTCTAAATATTCTAAATGCGAATTTTGGATGAGGGAGGTGCATTTTATGGGGCATACTATCTGAAATATAGGGTTAAAGTCAATCCGGCAAAGGTTGAAGCGGTTATGAACTGGTGTGCTCCTAAATCACCTTCAGAAATTAAAAGTTTTCTTGGATTGGTGGGATATTATCGCAGGTTCATTAAGGATTTTCTAAAATTGCGAATCCTTTAACTAAATTAACCCGCAAGGAGGTTTGATTTCAGTGGAATGATGAACAGGAGATAGCTTTGAAGCAACTTTTATGTCAGGCTCCTATTCTTGCATTGTCGGATGGATTAGATGATTTTCTTGTATATTGTGATGCATCATTTTCAGGTTTGGGTTGTCTATTAGTGCAACGTGATAGATTGCTTATGCTTCTCCACAGCTGAAACCTCACGAAAAGAATTATCCAACCCACGATTTGGAACTTGCAGTCGTGGTTTTTGCATTGAAACTGTGGAGACACTACTTATATGTACGAAATGTGTTATATGTACCGATCATAAAAGCTTGCAATATGTGCTTTCACATAAAGAACTTAATATGCAGCAGAGACGATGGTTAGAACTTATAAAAGATTATGATTGTGAGATCCGTTGTCACCCGGGGAAAGCTAATGTGGTAGCCGATGCTTTAAGTCGAAAGGGAGCCGGTGATAGTGTTTGTTGTATGTGGATTGAAATAATTTCTGACTTGGTAGATAAATTGAAAGCAACTCAATTGGAAGCCTTGATAGATGAAAATCTGAAGACAAAGATCATGTTAAAAAGAAAAGATGATTTGCATGTTGATTCACGGGGATTAAGATGTATCAGTCTCGTGTTTGTGTACCATTACTTGGGGGTCTTCGGGGATTGATTTTGACAGAGGCTCACAAGTCGAGATTGTTTGTACACCCCGGTAGCACTAAAATGTATTATGATATGAAAGTGTTGTATTGATGGCCTACACTAAAGAAAGATGTTGCACAATTTCTAGACTCTTGTCATATTTGTGCTCAGGTCAAAGTAGAGCACCAGAAACCCTATAGATCACTAAAACAGTTGGAGATTCCCAAGTGGAAATCGGAGCACATTACGATGGATTTTGTGACTAAACTTCCATGTACGCAGCGGTGTCATGATATGATTTGAGTTATCATTGATAGATTGACGAAAAGTGCTCATTTTCCTGCCACCGGTGAGACAGCTTCGCTTAACAGACTGGCTCAGTTGTACATTGATGAGATAGTGTCCAGGCATGGTATTCCACTATCGAGTTTATCAGACAGAGATTCCAGATTTGTTTCTAACTTCTAGAGTTTACAGCGGGAATTGGGAACACATGTTAACTTGAGTATAGCCTACCATCCTCACACAGACGGTCATACCAAGCGAACTATTTAGACACTTGAGGATATGTTACGTGCAAGTGTGTTAGAATATGGTTGTTCTTGGGATTCACACTTGCCTTTGATCGAATTTTCCTATAATAACTCTTACCATTCGAGTATCAGTATGCCACCTTATGAGATGCTATATGATCGTCGCTGTCGTACACCTACGTGTTGGTTAGAGGCAGGGGAGAAACAGTATGCAGGCCCCGGCATTGTTCAGATCACAGAAGAAAAGGTTACTATTGCATGAGAGAAGTTAAAGGCGGTCAGAGACAGTCAGAAGATGTATGCAGATCCACGCCACTGACCCGTTTAATTTATTAAGTGTGAGTTGGTTTATCAGAAAGTTTCGCCATGGAAGGGGGTTACACATTTTGGGAAGCGCGAGAAACTGGCTCCTCGTTATATTGGTCTGTTTCGCATCCAGCGGGTAGTTAATGATAAGACCGTTACACTTGATCTTCCTTCTGAATTGGCAGGTGAAAGTCCTTTGTGGTGTAGAAGATGAGTAAACAAGAATACTTGAGGTAAAGATGATGAAGTTGATATGAACAAGTATGAACACTTTGTATAAACTTTGAAGAATCTCTCTTAGTATTTCTTGAACGTGAATGCAGAGATTGATATTACAAAGAGTTGCCTTGCAAACTAAGTTTGCAAGGCTTTAAATACTAGTAGGCACATGGGCACTAAAGCCTTATGGCCCAATACCATCTCTTAACTAGACTAACTAATACATACAAGAAAAGTGGGCCTAGCCCATACAATAAACTAATCTATTTAAATATATTACATACAAAAGAACACAAGGCTAACAAACTATTTAATATCTAACAATCTCCCCCTTTTGTTGCCTTGTGCTGAAGCAGGTAATCTTGATTTCATCTGCTCCTTTGACCCAGGAGTCTTTCCCAACTTCGGATGGCCTTTCTTTCCTGAATCTTGTCCTCCAACTGATCTGCTATTCTGGTCATTTTTACCAAGTCTGATTGATCAGGAAGGTGGCGGTTTCTGAAGCATGTTTTGCGGAATTTGGATATGCATCTTTGAAGTGTTCCGTCAGAATATGCACTGAGTTCTGAAAGTCAAAGGAATACTTTCTCTCCGTTGAGATTTGGCATGATGAATCCATCCGCTCCTTCGTAGTCTTCATCACATTCTTCTATAATAGTGTATTTTCTGTGTTTGTCTAGCTTTGAATGTTGTTGGTTAGGCCTTTGAAGATTTATTTTTGCAAGATCAGCCTCAGCACCAAGCTGTAAATCATGGGTTCTGCACAGAATGATTTTCTTTCTTATAAAGTCTCTGACGACTTGGAGAGCCCTTTGTTCTTCTCGGGTCTTTTCAAGCTTGCAAGCCAGCTCATCTTCCATATGAGTTATGTCTCCCAAATTCAAGAATCTAAGCTCGACCTCGTGAAATGTATATCTTTTCCCATCTGCTCTGGTTACATGGAAGTGAACCATTTGATAGTTGAGGAAGTTACGCAAGTACACGAACTCGATCTTGACAATTGGATGTTTGGAGGCCACTTGTTGTTTCTCACTTGTATGGAATGTGGTGGCGAATCTGACGGCTTTTTCATGTTCTGCTGAGTTTAGCACATATAGATCATCAACCTCTCTGACAACCTCTGAGAAGATACCCGGAATTCTTTCTTCAAGATACGGAGTATTTAACCATTGTGTGGGCCATCGAGGTTGGTCTTTAGCCAGAGCTTCCCTAGGCCTGATATTTCTGATGTTTGGCCTTTCTGCTATTACTCTTTCGTGAGTGGCCAAGGGCATAGGTCCTCCATGGTAAGTTGCAGGTACCGGCCACTCACCCTCTTTTTGTTCAGACCCTTGAGGTTGCTGCTAACTTATAAGATCGATGGGCGCAATGTTGAATTGCCCCTGTTCAGGTGGAAAAATGTCAAGCAGCTCCCTGTTTACCGTTGTGAAGACTTTGCGGATGTTGATTAGTGGAGTCTCTTCTACTTCCTCTGTAATTGGCCTTTTGCCTTTGGATTTTTCTGTTGAGGATTCAGGAAGAGAGGATTCTGACTCTTTTGAGTGTGTTTGGATTTGTGGGATTTGGATTGTAGTAGTTTGGATTGTTGGGATGATTGTTGGGGTTTCTTGTCCTTCTATCTCTGACTCTGCCCCCTAACCTGCTTCAAATTCAAATTCTGCCATTTTAGGCTCAGTAGCAGGCTCAGTTTGTTGTTGTTTACCCCCACTCCCACTACCGCTTTGACCCTCTGACGGCTTTGCACTGGGGCGGCTTCGATTTGGAGTACTGTGCTTTGGGCCCCAATGTAACGCCGCTACCGCTTCTCCCCCTCATGATGTCCTGGATCCTCAGGATCATCATGCCTACGCTTGCGTTTTTCCGATTGAGCCTTACAAGACTCCTCCACGACTTCCAGCCTTTTGCTAATATTTGAGACGGTAGAGGTTAAGGCATTTAAGGCTTGTAGGACAGTATCTTGGAAGGTGGTGGAGCTGGAGGAGGAGGGTTGGGTTGGTGTTGTAGTGCTGGTAGGATGGTTGATTGTTTGGGTGTAGGATGGGCAACACTGTTCAGTTTAGCATGTAGTAGGTCCTTGAGTTCGTCGATTGAATAATCTCGCTCAATAACGGTAGGTGGGCGGTTTTCCAGGGCTCGGATTTGGGCTCTGAGGGAGTCAATTTCAGAGTGGAGTTGTGCGTTGACATACTCCCTCAGGCCAGAGTCTAGTGAAGAGAACTTAGAGTATAGGAAAGACCTAAGCTCCGGTGTAACCCCGACCTCACCAAGAAGCTCGGTTGGCACAGGTCTTTCAGACCCGTGGCCCTCACGTAGTGTTGGCACAATTGTAGCACCGGAGGGACTTCCGCTCGATCCTCGCGTTACCTCTGCAGTAGAGGCCGCTACGGGCGTTCTGGCAACGTCATGAAGATGTGCTAATGCAGATTGTGTCCTAGCAAATGATTGAAAACCAGTTAAGGGTGGCGCTAGACTCAATGGTGCTCCGAAATAAGATGTGGACGGGGGAGGCAGTCCACTGAATTCAAAGCCAGCAAACTCCGAACGAGTTGCTGACTGCATATGTGATAGATCCCCGTGCAGTGAAACCACTTCCATTTGAGTGGAAGCAGAGTGGCTGGTGGGGTGAGGTGCATGCACTGGTGGGATGCCAGTGTCTGTTCCATTTGAGTGAAAGTCGGATGGGACTGTTTCATCCGAAAGTCGGATGGGACTGTTTCATCCGAAAGTCGGATGGGACTGTTTCATCCGAAAGTCGGATGGGACTGTTTCATCTGAAAGTCGGATGGACCAACGACTTGGTCTTTTCAGAGTTATTTTATTTCAAAGGTCGCACGGTGTAAACTTAGCCATTCAAAAGTCGCATAGACCAAACTTCATCCGAAAGTCGGATAGACCAATTTCATCTGACTGTCTGATGAAATTCCCTTTCCTTCATCCGACTGTTAAGAACACCCAGCTTAATTCATATTAAGTTCAAAGTGATTCTTGACATAAACTAAGTTCAGAGACTCAAAGTTGGTACCAAATGACTCGGAATTTAACCCCAAACAAGTTTGCACTTTCAAACAAGCCTAAACAAAGCTATTTTAAGCACATTTGAACTTGAAACCCTCAGTTCTTCATAGCGAAGAACAGTGCCCAAAGCCCAAACAAAGGATTTACAAATAACTCGATTGTGTGTAACCTAGAACATGAAATTTGTGCCATTGTGTGCGCATACATTCAAGAATCACATTATATCAGTCAAACATTACAAACAACACCATTAATGGTGTTTTGATTCAAGAAACCCAGAGAAACCCACTATTCGATAAACAGGGGTTGTTAAACCAAAAAGAAACGGATTTTTGACATTTAAACAACAGAAGATTCACCCATTCTTGTTTCAATCCTCTTACCTTTCAGTTTTGTGTGATATAAACACAACAGATTTCACTTCAAGTAAGTTCGATCGAAAGTAGTTGAGAGGGAAGAAGATGAATAGTGTTTTTGGCTTTTTGAATTCTTGGAAGCGTGAAAGGAAAGGAACCGTCGGGTTGCCTATAAATAGAGCTATCCGACGGTCGGATGGATCGGGGCTTTGATCCGACTGTCGGATCAACCCGGTTTGGTCCAAATTGGATGTTTAGGCCCATGACTTAAATTGCAGTATTATTTAAGCCCGAAAGGTGATTTTCCTTCTTTTTGTGATTTTCATTATGGTTTTCAATTTCACCTTGACAAAAGTAATTATTATTTATTTGTTATTATTTTTTTTGTTATTATTTTTTTTTTGTTATTATTTTTGTGATTTTTCTATTTGATTTTTGGTGACATAAACACAGACAATAAAATGACATAAACACAGACAATAAAATTAACATCTGACGAAGTATCATCTGTGAAGATGAATACTGCACATTTCTCCCCTACACGAATGCACGGAAAACATTCGTGTTCACCGGTGAATCCGCAACGTTCCCCCTAGACAGGAGCACCTGTATAGCTGCACAGAGAAAACAGTTAATCTGTTCAAGACATGAAAACAGTAGAGAATTAGAGTTTGAGATTAAGCATGCCGATCTTGGAAACCAGAAATGAGAAGCGGGCTTCGTCCAGTGGTTTAGTGAACAGATCAGCCAGCTGATGATTAGTGGGAACGTACAGGAGCTCAATCAGACCCTTTTTGACGTTGTCTTTCAAGAAGTGATACCTGATATCAATATGCTTTGTTTTGGAGTGATGGACAGGATTGCAGGAAATGGCAATGGCACTCTGAGAATCACACAATAGGGGAATCTTGGAGTAGGTAAGACCAAAATCCCGCAGCTGAGTTCGCATCCCCAGACTCTGAGAGCAGTAACTCGCAGCTGCCACAAATTCAGCCTCGGCAGTTGATGTAGAAAGATAGTTTTGTTTCTTTGAACTCCAGCAGACCAAACGATCGCCCAAGAAGTGTGCACTCCCTGACGTGCTTTTCCTGTCTAACATACACCCGGCATAGTCCGAGTCGGAATACGCAAGCAGTTCAAATGATGAGTCGCGGGGATACCACAGACCAAGGTTAGGGGTCCCTTTCAGATATTTGAGGATACGTTTCACGGCAAGTAAATGTGATTCTTTGGGATTCGCCTGAAAACGAGCACAGAGACATGTAGAAAACATTATATCCGGTCTACTAGCCGTGAGATACAGTAGAGAGCCGATCATACCCCGATAGGTTTTCAAATCGACTGCCTTTCCATCAGAATCAGCAGACAATTTGGTTTTAGATGACATGGGGGTTGATTTGGACGAGCAGTCCGACATTTCATATTTTCTTAATAAATCGTTAATATTTTTGGACTGATTTATCAACTACATATATCTGAACCAAAATATAGTCATCCCCAATTTTCTTGGTGAAGAGTGTGGTGTCAATTCGTCCCTTTGAATATCCTTCACGAACTAGGTAGGCCGAGAGAACATCATACCAAGCCCGTGGAGCCTGTTTGAGTCCATAGAGGGCCTTATCAAGGACATAAACATCAGTCGGTCGTTTGGGATCAACAACGCCTTCTGGTTGAGATACATAAACTTCCTCCTTAAGGATTCCATTCAGAAATGCCGTTTTGACATCCATCTGGTACACCTTGAAGTCCCTGTAAGCAGCATACGTGAGAAAAACTCGGATGGCTTCAATACGGGCAACAGGAGCAAAGGTTTCATCGTAGTCAATACCCTCCTGTTGGTTGTATCCTTTCGCTACTAGTTGGCCTTTGTTCCGAATTACCACACCGTTGGAATCTTTCTTGTTCTTGAAGACCCATTTGGTGCCTACAATGGTCTTGTCGTGGGGTCGTGGCACCAGTCTCCAAACCTTTAAACGGGTAAACTAATCTAGCTCTTCTTGCATGGCAAGAATCCAGTCTGGGTCTTGTAGTAAATCAGTTGTTCGTGTGGGTTCTAACATACTAAGAAAGCTGGAGAACTGACACTCATTTACTGTGGCAGATCTAGTTTGAACACCGGCAGCTTTGTCGCCAATGACACTCATTCTCTGGATGTGCAGCCGTCCATCTGGTGTTATGAGGAAGAGTGTTATAAGTGATTTCATCAGTAACATCCTGGGGAAAGAATTCATCCAGACGTTGTTGAATGGATGGTTCACCCTCAGGAGTGGACGATTCTGGGAAGGACTTAGGAGTGCTATTTTCATGATCCTCAGTGGCAGCATCACTGACGGTATTGACTGTGGAGTTGGATGCAGTGTACCGGTCACCAAGAATAAGGAGTGGGTCGGCAGATGAATGAACAGCCCCAGTTGTGGATGTGGTGGCAGTTTGCTGCGTGAGTTCAAGGGATTCCTGAACAGCATCTGTGGGCCTGTCAATAGGTACACTATTAGTTCCAGAATCATCGGTGTCTAAGAAATCAAATATATACTTAAAATTAGAAGATTCATTAGCGTGTGTTATATTTGTTTCCTGTCGATTAAGTCCCGGTCCTGAACTGATATGTCCAGAAACGATAGCAGGTGACTCAGGTGATAAGGATGTAGTGGTTAAAGTATCATCAAAAGTCACATTTATACTTTCAATCACAGCATTTGTTCGTTTGTTTAACACACGAAACGCTTTAGACTCTGAGGAATAACCAAGGAAAATTCCCTCATCAGCTTTGGGGTCAAACTTTCCTAGGTTAGCCTTCTCATTGAGAACAAAGCACCGATTACCAAACACGTGAAAGTGTTTGATATTGGGCACTCTGCCATTTGCAAGTTCATAAGGAGTTTTGTTAAAGCGACGGTGCAAAATTGTGCGGTTTTGTGTGTAGCACGATGTGTTGACAGCTTCTGCCCAATAGGAAGGTGGCAAATCTGCATAGGACAGCATGGTTCGAGCTGCTTCTACAAGCGTTCGATTTCTTCGTTCGAATACTCCATTTTGCTCTGGAGTGTATGCTGTGGAGAGCTAATGCATGATTCCCACGGATTCAAGAAAAGAATCCAAGACTTTGTTCTTGAATTCGGTGCCATTGTCGGTTCGAATAGTTCCAACCTTTCCTTGTGATTGATTCTGCACCTGTTTAAGGAACGAGATGATTGTAGGTGGAGCTTCATCCTTAGCCCTCAAGAACTTGACCCAAGTGTATCTCGAATAGTCATCAACTATCACGAGAATGTATTTCTTCCCATTACGAGACTGAACCCTCATCGGCCCGCACAAGTCCATATGCAGCAATTGGAAAGGAGCTTTTGTGCTGGACACCTGTTTGATTTTGTGAGATACCCATTTCATTTTCCCTCTCTCACAGTGCTCACAAAGGTGCTCCTTTTCAAACTTTAGTTTGGGCAGTCCGCGAACCAGATCACCGTTGACCAATTTGTTGATATTCTTGAAGTTGAGGTGAGAGAGTTTGCGATGCCACATCCATGTCAGTTCCGATGAGGCCTTGGACAGAAGACATACTGACTGTTTGCCTTCCAGATCTGCAAGATCAATGGTATACAGATTTGACCTTCTGGACCCAGTTAGTACCACATCACCATTTTCAGTCTTAACTGAGCAAGTTTTGGCCTTGAAGTTAACTTCTAACCCCTTATCACAAAATTGCCCAATACTGAATAAGTTGTGTCCCAACCCTTCTACATACGATACTTTGCTTATTTTTATATTTTCTTTGATAATGTCTCCAGTTCCCATTATTGGAGCCACGTGGTCGTTTCCAAACGAACATTTCCCGAGTATTTTGGGACATAGTTCGTAAGGAGACTCTTTTCACCCATCATGTGCTTCGAGCAACTGGAGTCCAAGTACCACCGGCTACATATCTGCACATTGAAGACAAAAGTTGTTGAGGTACCCATTGTGTATTGGGTCCTTGACTGTTAGCAAAAACAACAGTATCACATGTATTTCAGTTAATGAGTTCGGTGTTAGAATGTTGGAAGTGCAAACTTGTGACACCGTTTGTGGTTGAGACAGTGATGGTATTATGCTTTCTTTGGATATTGCGGGGGAAATGGGTGTTCTGGATGTGGTTACAGATTGTTCAATAACCACGTGATGACAACCTTTTGGTAGTGAAACATCATCGTCGATGTATGCACTTGATTTCTTTGGGAGTCTTTCTTTGGTTGTTTCAGTTATCACTTTGATAGGTTTGTATTGAACTGTAGGTTGTTTATGCTGTTTGAGTTGAGTTTGCTTACTAAAGTGATTTGTGACAGTTGGTTTGGCAGCATTTGGATTGGTGTGATTCCAGTTGTTGTGATTTCTATGATTTGGAGTCCATGAAGTGTGTCCATTTGTAGATTTTGATTCTGGATTTTGTTTAAAAGGCACACTTATGTTACTCATTTGGAATTTTGCTCTTGTTGAGCGTTTCTTTCGCCAATAGGTAATTTTGTTACCTCGTTTGTTTATGAAGGAAGTTTGTTCATGAGTGGATTCAAAGGATTTATAGTTTGAATTCGGTTTGATCCCTTGTTTCTTCCTATCATCATCATACACACATTTGAAAGTACAGTGACCTTCCATGCAACCATCACTCATGCAAAAGATTTCAGTTTTAACATAATCAAGTGGAGTTCGAACAGGTTTAACTTTTACGATTGACGAATCATTACAAAGTAACAAAATTGTTTGTTTATTGAAAGTAGCTGGGTAAATCAAACACTCTTCGTCTTGTCTTTCTCCATCTTTCTCTTCTGTCTTCTTTCGCCATCCAAAAATCTGTTTGCTCTTGCTTTTCACATTTCCACCTAGAAGGACATTTGGGTTAGAATTAGACATTTCCAAATTATCATTCTTAGGGCGAGAGTGTGTTGTTTGTTTCTTGATTAGCTTTGTTTTGGATTTGGATGGTTTCGATGTACTATTCTTTCGTGATAACGAAGTATCAATTATCTTGGCTTTTCCTATAAAGAGATTGGATTCAATTGTTTGCATTCGGAAAAAATCATTCTCAAGTGTATTAAGTTTCTCATGAAGAGTGAATAATGATTTTTCTGATTTTCTGCATTGTTCACAATTTTCACCAATATTCATTCGGGATACATCACTTGCATGTATGTCAAAATTTGAGTTTCCAGATGTTGAAGATTCACCTTCTTGCACATGTGGAAATGAGATTCTAGACGTGCT
Organism: Dittrichia graveolens; assembly: GCA_038502395.1. Classification (NCBI taxonomy): domain Eukaryota; kingdom Viridiplantae; phylum Streptophyta; class Magnoliopsida; order Asterales; family Asteraceae; genus Dittrichia; species Dittrichia graveolens. The sequence continues at coordinate 53,356,079 of JARJIL010000007.1, read as the reverse complement.
TATGGCAGCGGAATTTTGTGATTTGGTATTATCAGTGGCAGGGTGATCAATCAGGTTATGAAGAATTGCGTTTTCAAAGTCAAAGACAATGGATCTGTGGACAAGCTCAAGTTCAACTAACTGAAGGCGTCGTTGTAGATCCATATGGGGAATATAGAGGCTCGGCTCGGGTGGAGAATCCGAGATTGATGGTAATGACTTCATTTCTGTTTAGGACTAGCTTTGGAAGTAGTCATCGGAAATTGTGGGTTTGAAGACTTCGGTTATGTACGACTGATTTAGGCTTTTGTAGTCGTATGAGGTTGAAGCTCTGTTCGTGATGCGTCTCTTGTGTTCCTCCTCATCCAGTTCGTCGATTTGTCCAACGAACACCATTTGCTTGGTTAATCCCATATTCATGTCTTCAAAATCATACAATTGTTTAGCACTTATCTTGTCACTTATGTGAGGATTAACGTAGCCTAAACCTTCGTATGTCCATTTAGAAAATTTAACATCCTTATGTTTATTCAGAAAAATGGTTTGTGCCGTTTGATCTCTTTTAATTAACAGGTCTTTGAGGTCTTTTATTTTTGAGTATAGTTGACACCGTTCCTTTTCGCAAAAACTTAAAATCTTCTTCAGCTGAGACTTTGGCCGCTTTTAAGTTATGAATTATTACCTCATTATCACTTTTTAAGGTATTTAGTTCATTTTCTTTCGCGGTTAATTCTGTTTGAAGGTTGTCTAAGTTAGAGGTTGATTGATTCTTGATTCGGTGTTCCAACTTAGAGATTTTACGGTTTTGTCGTTCGATGTGTTCAACCAGTGTTTGAGCATACTCAATGTTTACCTTCCCGGAAACACCTGCATCATCAGTGTGTGTTTCTTCAAATTCATCAGCCCCATCAGCTTCATTCTCATCCTCATCATCGGAGGTGACTACATCATGAGCCATCAAGCAAAACTGAGCTTGATCAGTGCTATTTTCGTCTGAATCATCTGTGTCAGACAAAAATTGATCTTCTTCAACAAGCATTGCTCTCCCACTCTATATCTTCTTTTTCAACCATAGTTGTTACGGTAGTATTCGGCATCTTTGGTCTTGGGTTTTCGACAGTCTTTGATAAAATGCCCTGTTCTACCGCAGTTGTAGCATTTCTTTTCCTCTTCCTGAGGTTCTGCGGGTTTGTCTGTTTTCCTCTTCTCATCAGCTACCATTCCCTCACTTTTTCTAGATCCGGATGTGTACCGTTGTCGGTCGTTAGTCTTTCCGTACTTGTTCTGGAAAGCTCTCGTAATCAATGACATGGCCTTCAGTACCGCATCCTTTTCTGACATCTCCATCTCTCCTTCTGAGGAGTCGGAGTCGATCACAACCTGCTTCCCTTTGCCGCCTCTTGATGATTCCCGCGGTCTCCTTTCAGCCACTAATGCAACTAGTTCAGACGGTTGCTTCATTGAAAGTTTGGTGAGAACCTCATCTTGAAACTGATGCAAGTCCTCATAAATTGAGTGGTGAGATACCGCCTTGAGATTCCGATTAACATGTTTATACAAGCGAACATGTTCATTCCATTCAGGACCAAGTGCATTGATCTAGTTAACATTTATATCTAGATCAGATCTCGTTACGCCATGATTTCTCATATCATTTAACAATCTGCAGAAGCGACTGTAAGTGTCCTGCAATAGTTCACCCTCCCTGGCCTTGAATTCCTGAAAAGTGTTAACAAGTTGTGTTTCTCTGATAAAAGACCCTTGCTCAGTACCCTGCATTTGTTGCTTTACTTCGTCCCAAATTTCTTTGGCAGAAGTCAAACTATCTATTTTTGAGTAGATTTCCGTGCATAGCCCTTGTTTCAAGTAATATTTTGCGTCTCTATCGGCGCGTGCACGGTCTTTCTCTTCTGCAGTTAGTTCTGATGGGAGTTTCCGTCTCCTTTCAGCAAGAACTGGTGGATTTTTTTCTGGAACAGCCTCGACAAATTTCTCAAAAATGGCATCACCGCTTAGAATGTTGTCTTTCATCATTTCACCATATTTTTCATTATGCTCTATGAAGTCCATAAACCTTCCTTTCCATACATTGTACTCATTTCTGAAAAGTACCGGAGGTTTAGTGTCTGTTCCTATGGCGAGGATTTCGTTGCTTGAACTCATCTTTACTTTGGATCTTTCTCCCTGAAATAGAATGGTTAGTGTGTGTGTGAGAAAACTTGTGAGGTTAGTTTAAGTGTTTGAGAATTGGGTGAAGTTGTCCAAGTGTGACTTGATGCGACTGTCGGATGGTCCGAAAGTCGGATGGACTGAGAGTTCTTGGATTTGTGTTTCTTTGACTGTCGAATGGATTGATTGTTATCCGAAAGTCGGATGAAGTTCTAGGTGATCCGAAGGTCGGATGAAGTTCTATGTGATCCGAAGGTCGGATGAAGTTCTAGGTGATCCGAAGGTTGGATGAAGTTCTACGTGATCCGAAGGTCGGATGAAGTTCTAGGTGATCCGAAGGTCGGATGAGATTTTCGTCCGAAAGTCAGATGAGCTTCGAGCCTAAAGGTCGGATGAGTTTTCAAAAGTAAGTTCGGATGGTTTGTTTTGTGAAAGTCGCACGACAGTCGGATGAGCCTAGAATCGCACGACTGTCGGATGGATAATAATCCAAAACTTGCAGGTCTGTACTCTGTTCGATAACAGACTGCTAATTTGCCCAAAACACACTAAAAACTCACTAAACTTTTGTTTTGATCTTTTCTTTTACTAGAAACACTTCTCTTTACTGATTTCAACCTAAAACAACAACAAATTTTTGAAAATTTGATGAAACAGTAGACAACTTTAAGAACTTGAAGAACACTAAATTTTCAAGAACATTACCCAGATGTTGTCTGTTTATCCTAAAAAAACACTTAAAAAGGTTTTATCCTTCTTAAATACTTCTTAGATACAACACATAACTTTAAAAAACAAGAGATTTTGGCTAAATGGGTTTTCTTCTTTCTAAGCCTCATGTAAACAAGAACAGAAGCAGCTTCTGGGTTTGCTTCTCACACACAGATGTTTCTTTCAGGTAATATTGAACCAATCCAGTAGGGAGTTGGCTCTGATACCAATTGAAAGTCCTTTGTGGTGTAGAAGATGAGTAAACAAGAATACTTGAGGTAAAGATGATGAAGTTGATATGAACAAGTATGAACACTTTGTATAAACTTTGAAGAATCTCTCTTAGTATTTCTTGAACGTGAATGCAGAGATTGATATTACAAAGAGTTGCCTTGCAAACTAGGTTTGCAAGGCTTTAAATACTAGTAGGCACATGGGCCCTAAAGCCTTATGGCCCAATACCATCTCTTAACTAGACTAACTAATAGATACAAGAAAAGTGGGCCTAGCCCATATAATAAACTAATCTAGTTAAACATATTACATACAAAAGAACACAAGGCTAACAAACTATTTAATATCTAACAGCAGGTGTTCACGATACATTTAATGTCTCTTATTTGCAAAAGTTCAAAGTGGATGACGAAATTCAGATTCTCCTAATGCATCAAATGAGAGTGGATTCGAAAAAGAGATCAGTGGAAGAACCTATTGAGTTGTTGGATCGGAAAGTAACAAAGCTACGCAAGAAACAGATTCCAATGGTGTTGGTTAAGTGGAAACACAGCTTGAGTTCTAATTTGACATGGGAGACTGAAGCATACATGAAAACTCGCTACCCTCAGTTGTTTGAGCACGAAGAGATTTTGAGGACGGAATCCTCTTAAGCAGGAGGGATTTGTAACACCCTAACACTAGCCTAGTAGGACACGTATTGTGGTATGTGTATTAATTGTTTAATTATTCTTTGCTATTTGTTTAGAGAATTATTAATTTAATTTAGTGCCATGAGGTTAAAATGGGAAAATATATATTTTATAAATTTATGTGTTTTATTGTTTTTATAGACTCGTTTTTGGATAAGGGTCACGAATAATACCTCGTTGGTTAATAATTATTTGAGTAGGACCGCTTAAGTAATTAACTGTGAGTTAGAAAGTAGATAGGTGCACTTTGTGTGTGTAGGCGTGACTAAGGCAGCCTCATTACACCTCTTGCTTTCATTTTTGTGCTTATCCATTTCAAGTGTTCATGCTTTTGCTTTGAAGAAACTTAAAGGCAGCCTCTAATATTTGATTATTCTTGATACTTTGTATTGATTATTGCTATAATTTGAGGTTAGTAGTGTTCTTGATTTAATCTTGCCATTGATATGCATATTGTTCTTAGTTAGGGTTCTTGAAGTATTTGGGTTTATGCTTGATTGATGGAATTGAGATTGGTTTGAGATTTGGTAGTAAAGTATGATGTTATAGTACATAAATCATGCTCAAATTCTATGTTATGGTTGATGGTAGCTTAGAACTCCATTAATGAATGTTGAAGTTGAAGATGATAATGGGTTTTGAGGATTTATGGCTTTAATGTGTTTGTAGTTATGGTTTATCTGTTATTTGAGCTTGGTAACACTTTACAATTGCTGCAAATGAATTTCCAGGTCTTGAATTAGTGTGTTAATGTAACGCCCCAAATTTTATAAAAATGACAATTGTAAATAAAATTCATTTATAGAAGTGCACACTTAGTTTGAAAACATACGCGGAAGCATTTACTACAAAAGCAAAGTTATTTCCAAAAGAAATACACGTGAGTACATACTTAGTGTACTGTAAAAGCTAAATATTTACAAAACCAGACATTAAATTGTTTCAAAAGTATTAACTGCAAAGTTGTCAAACAGGAGCTTTGCTCTTGTCGTTGTTGCGTCCTGCAAAAGATTTTAAAATAGTATCTGATAAGCTACGAGAGCTTAGTGAGTATTCCAAACTAAACATCATATAAAGACACGTATAGAATCATATAAAGATAATACACGTATTTCAGATAATAAATGCTAGCCACTGGTTCTAGACCCAGGGCAACCACCTTTGTAACACCACTGTATCACCTTTGAACCTTACTACACATAGCAGTTCGGTATATTTACACATATGAATAACATTACATGTTTGTAATCTGATATGATAGCATACATGCTACAGATATGAATAGTAGTCTAGAAGACTCACCTTGTGATTATTATAATATGCAATGATCCACAGGTGACAATGATTTAGATAATTAGTCAATCACCTTCCTATATAAATAATACAATAAAGTATAACATAAATAGAATTCTGATATGAAATAGGGCCTACACGGGCTGTGTCCCTTATACACTACATGACTTGAGCTGGCCACATGGCCAATGTTATCTAGTCATACTACACGGGCCATGTACCTCTCATGCTACACGACCATGTAACCTTACATGGCCCTGTGACCGCCTTTGACACTACACGGCCGTGTACCTTTACACGGGCCGTGTTGCCTCTACACAGGCTATTTACACGCCCTCCTAAAGACTACACGGGTCGTGTACGCTACAGACCTAGAAGACTGTTCGCGGTTTTGGCCACAAATCCGATAAAAACTCATTATAACATGTTAGGGGTGTTTTCCTACACCCCATACAGTATAGAAACATAACCTACTCAATAGAAAACACTTCTAACATGATTCACCATTGAATCATGCAACAAAATTCACAAAACCTCAAGAAAAATGATTTAGATCTTACCTCAAGCTTGTACAATTGCTAAGATCTTGTGTTATCTACTTGTTCTACTATTTGATCAACCAAAGTATAGTTGCAAAGAGCTTGTCGTGAGTTACAGATGAGAAATTGTATGGTTTGACTTGTTATAGTCAAGTCTAGCTATATATATACATCTTTGAGTTAATGACACAATAGTCCCTCAACCTATTTAGTTTCTATTTGACGATTTAGGCCCCTCTAGTTTTAATAACACATATAATTCCAATAAGGCATTTAGTAACACACATATGGCGCTTCCTACTAAATTATTAATTAAGAGATTTTCGAACCTTGGGTGTTACAACTCTTCCCCACTTGAAATGATTTTGTCCTCGAAATCAACTGTTGAAGAGTTCAAGATAGTAATGCATCATCTTCTGTTCAGGCTCCCATGTAAAATCTGAGCCTTTTCTATGCTTCCATTGGACTTTAACCAGTACAATCTGTTTATTACATAGAGTCTTGATCTTTATGTCCAATATGGCTATAGGTTTCTCCAAATAGTTTAGTTTATCATCAATAGTAACATCTTCCAATGGTACAATGGCAGACTCATCTACTAAACATTTTCTGAGACGCGAGACATGGAAGGTGTTATGAATCTGAGATAATTCATCTGGCAATTCTAATCTATAAGCAACCTTTCACACTCGTGCAATGATTTTGAATGGTCCAATAAACCTCGGGCCGAGTTTCCCTCTCTTTCTGAATCTGATTACGCCTTTCCACGACGACACTTTTAATAGCACATAGTCTCCCACCTGAAACTCAAGTGGTGATCTGCGTCTATCTGCATAACTCTTTTGTCTACTTTGGGCAGCTAACAATCTATCTCTAATAATCTGAATCTGTTCAGTCGTCCGTTGAACCAATTCTGTGCTACCCAACTCTTTTTGACCCACTTCACCCCAACATACCGGAGTTCTACATTTTCTACCATATAACATTTCATACGGGGGCATCCTAATGCTGCAATGATAGCTGTTGTTGTATGAAAACTCTTCTAAAGGCAAATAAGAATCCTAGCTCCCACCGAAATCAATAACACATGCCCGCAACATGTCCTCCAGGGTTTGAATCGTTCTTTCACTTTAACCATCAGTCTGCGGATGATATGCTGTACTGAGATGTAGTTTAGTTCCGAGGTCTTCGTGAAATTTGCTCCAGAATCTTGAAGTAAATCTTGTATCTCTGTCTGACACAATAGAAACTGGTACACCATGACGAGACACAATTTCTTTCACATACACCTCTGCCAATCTTTCTGAAGGATAAGTTTCCTTAATGGGAATAAAATGTGCATTTTTAGTTAACCTGTCTACAATTACCCATACAGCATCATAACCACGTGGGGTTTTGGGTAATTTGGTAATCAAGTCTATTGTAATATTTTCCCATTTCCAAACTGGAATTTCTAAGGGCTGTAGCTTATCATGAGGTTTCTGATGTTCAGCTTTCACCTGTAAGCATGTAAGGCATTTTCCACATATTTTGCTACCCTGGCCACCAATAATCTACCTTTAGGTCCTTATACATTTTAGTAGCTCCTGGGTGTATAAAGAATCTAGATTTATGAGCTTCATTCAAAAGTGCTTGACGCGCATCACCAAAACTCGGTACCCATATACGACCATAACGAGTCCAAATATCACGACTGTCTTTAATAAAATCGGGCACCTGCCCTTTTATTCCCTCAGGCTTATGATTCTCACATTTGATTGCTTCAAACTGATCCGTTCATATCACATCAATAATAGGCATTGTAACAGTCATTCTTAAAGATTGATTCTTCATGAGCACGGTTCTTGATTTTCTGCTTAAGGCATCAGCTACTACATTTGCTTTCCCCGGATGATAAAGTATATCACAATCATAATCTTTCAACAATTCTAAACAATGCCTTTGCCTCATGTTGAGATTCTTCTGATCCTTAAAATATTTCAAACTTTTATGATCAGTATAAATGGTGAATCTCACACCATATAAATAATGTCTCCATATCTTAAGTGAAAATACTACTGCTGCCAACTCCAAATCATGAGTTGGGTAGTTACTTTCATGTGGCTTCAACTATCGTGAAGCAAAAGCAATGACTCTACCTTTCTGCATCAACACACAACCCAATCCACGATATGAAGCATCACAAAATACCACCATGTCTTCAACCCCTTCAGGTAATGCAAGAACTGGTGCCTCACATAACTTCTTTGAGGGTTGGGAAGGCAGATTGTTGTTCATTTCCCCACACAAATTCAGTATTCTTTTTAGTCAGTTGAGTCAAATGAACGGCAGTTTTTGAATCTGAATAAATCTCCCGTAATAACCTGCCAATCCCAGAAAACTTCAAATTTTGGTAGGGTTCTTTGGTGGTTCCCATTTCATCACAGCATCTACCTTTGAAGGATTTACTTTGATTCCACTTTGATTAATTAGATGACCCAGAAATAGCACTTCTTGAATCCAAAATTCACATTTAGAGAACTTAGCATATAATTGTTCTCTTCTCAAAGTTTCTAAAACCTCTTTGAGATGTCTTTCATGATCCACTAGATTCTTCGAGTAAATGAGAATATCTTCAATAAACACAATTATTGATCTTTCTAACATTGGTCTACAGACTCTGTTCATCAGATCCATAAATGCTACTGGTGCATTCGTAAGACCAAATAGCATCACCACGAACTCAAAATGTCCGTATCAGGGTCTGAATGTGGTTTCAGGGATATCTCCCTTTTTGATCTTTAATTGATGATACCCCGACCTTAAATCAATTTTTGAGAACCACGATGCTCCTTGTAATTGATCAAACAAGTCATCTATTCTGGTAAAGCATTTTTTTTTTGATGGTCACTTTATTAAGTTCACGATAATCAATGCACATACGAAAAGTACAATCCTTCTTTTTGACAAATAGTATTGGAGCACCCCAGGGTGAACTACTGGGTCTAATAAACCCTTTGTCAAGCAGTTCCTGAAGTTGCTTCATTAATTCTTGCATCTCTGGTGGCGCAAGTCTGTACGGAGCTCTTGCAACTAGTGAAGCTCCCAGAACTAAATCAATTCTGAAGTCAACTTGTCTGTCTAGTGGTACACAAGGTAAGTCTTCAGGAAAGACATCAGGATACTCACATACTACTTTCACATCTTTAAGACTCATTTGTTTCTTTTCTAGTTTTATATATATCACATGAGCTAAGAAAGTTGTATACCCATGCTGCAAGTATTTCCGAGCTTTGGACACCGAACACACGTGTGACTTTCGCTTTCTAATATCACCACATATAGATAGTTCTTCCCCACTTGGGGTATGAACTCGTATCACATTTTACCCACACATAATGGTTGCCTGGTTATAGCCTAACAAATCCATTCTAACTACTACTTGGAATTCTCTCATAGTCATGGGTATAAGTTCAATAGGGAATCTAACTATATCTATTTCTAACACATTACGTTATACACATCAGATACAATTATAGATTTATCATCAGCTATTTCAACTTCAAGAGGAGAATCTAGCTTTTCACATATTTGATTGAATTTATTGCAGAAAGAAACAGATATGAATGATTTACTTGCACCAGAATCAAATAGCACAAGAGCAGGCAAGTTGTTGACAAGATATGTACCTATTACTACATCTGGTTCAGTTTTAGCTTCCTCGGCTATAAGCTGGAAAGCTCTCAATTTGGATTTGGGAGCATCCTCCCTTTTCACTTCTTTTACCTCATAGCTTCGTGGTGGAGGTAAAGCTGGAGTAGGTTTAGATCCAGTAGACTGTGCATTAGAAGATAATTTCAGGCATTCAGACTTCTGATGGCCCTGCTGGTAACAGTTAAAACACACACACAGTGGATTTCTACAATCTTTCCCTACATGACCCGATTTACCACATTTGTAGCACGTAGCAAGACCATACCGGCATTCTCCCAAATGATGCTTCTTGTAAGTTGGACATATTGGATAGGTTTTCTGCACCACTTTCTTATCTGATGGCTCCACCTTCTGTTTCTTATATACGGGTGCAGCTTTCTCAACAGACTTCTTTTCTTTATTCTGCCTCTCAAACTCTAACTCCCTTGCTCTGGACGCGTCCATCATGGACTTCACTGTCTGGTGTTTACTGGCGTCAATGAATTCTCTTATACTGGGTTTCAGTACCATCATGTACCGGTACATTTTCATTTTCTCATTCGCCACATAATGAGGACAAAAACGTGCTTGTTCCAAGAATTTAGCATTGGTCTTAGAAACCGTCTCTGCCATCTGCTTCAATCTGTGAAATTCATCCACAATCCTATCAATTACGGATTAGGGAACAAACTGATCGATAACAATTTCTTTAAATTCCTCCCAGGTCATAGCTTCAATTCTGGTATAACCCTTTTATTTTATCTCCATATCCCACCAATCTTTTGCAGCACCACGCATCTGATTGGTAGCATATCTTACTTTAAATTCGGGTGCACAAGAACATGTATGGAATGAACCTTCTATTATTGAGATCCACCTATGACTTATGACTGGATCTGTAGACCCATGGAACAACGGAGGTTGACATGCTGAAAAATCCCTGAATGTGCAAACTTTGGGTGCATCACAGATAATCACTTATGGCTAGGGATTAAATCCTTCACCACCTGCAGCAAACCTTGTTACAAATTCCTGTATGATCACATCTTGGTTATGATCCTTCATCTGCTCTACCACCTGAGTGACGATGAGTGGTATACTATGTTCTAATGCCTTTCCGATTTCTTTGTCAACTGTCTCCAGTATCGTAGGTTCAACAATTCTCTCGTTGGGATCTGGGCCTCCTTCATTCATAATTGGTTGAGTTCTAATAGTAATCTGTTCACCAGTCTCGTTTCTACTCCTTCTGGTCTATGACTAGGACCACCCTCGTGCCTATTAGCTGCACGAGAACCTCTTGTGTTTACTATCCTGATAGTATAGATAAAGCGTTGAGGTAAAAAGAAAGATTTATCACACCACCCTCTATCAATTAATTATTCACATATATGACATATCAGTATACCTATCTTTAATATGATATCACATAATCATTATCTTAAAAAATATTCACATATAACATATCAATTCCTTAACTATTCAAGTATTCATGTATAATTCTCATATAATATACATAATATATATCAATCGTTAGTATACTCACTAAGCTGCAAGTCACAATCCTCCAGTTTGACAAAATTATAACATCCTGAGATGGGGCCTAGTAGAAACGTTGGCTTTGGGTATGTTACACGTGGATAATTATTTGATTATGTTTATTTAATTACTAATTAAGTAATTGATTATTGTTAATTATATATATATATATATTTGGTTATATATATATATGGTTATATATATATACATATATATATATATATAGATTTGTGTACGGATTATGTATGTGTGCATGTGTTTGGATGACTATAATGTGCCACCTCATGCTTGTAATGTAATTTGAGTATGTATACGTGGGTATGTGTTTGCCTTACATCACTTTGAAGTATTGCATGTGTGTGTATTTGTGTGAAACCGAGAGCCAAGAAGAAAGGAAGAACAAGCAATCGGATTGTTGGTGATTGGGAATTTGTGACTCAAAGCTTAAAGGTTTGAGGATTCTTAGTTGATTCTTGTTAACATGCTTTGATTAGTTATTAACATGCTACGGTTTGAGTGGGTTTTGATATAAACATCATATATGAAATTATCGTATTTGGTGTTCTTGGGTGTAAAGGTGTTCTTGATGCATGCTTATATGATTGAACATGATTATACGTGTTTCTATGAACTTGCATATGAATTGTATAAACTGGAAAGTTGATTTATGCAAGTTATGAAGTTGTCGGATTCTGCGAAATGTTGAATGTGGCGGATTTTGATGAAGATAATGAAAACCGGGAGTTGAACCGAGTATTGGAAATCCTATACTCTTGAATCCGAAGCTAGGGAAAACCGATACAATGAATCCGGTACTTTAGGAATCCGGAACCTAGATCAAATCCGATTGTTGAATCCAATGGTGGATTCCAAGCATGAAATCCGATTGTGTGTGCCAAGTTAAGATACAAGTGTGGAAATCCGATGGGTGTATCGGGTTCCTTCAAATCCGATAATAAGTGGCGGATTCCGATGGTGGTTGCGGATTTAGTGCAAATCCGATGATAGTATCGGATTTCTCTTTAAATCCGATAGTTGGCTTTTGTTTGCATTGTTTTAATGCTAAGTGTTATATGTGCATACATGTGTGAATCTTACATGTTTATGTTTGATTAAAAGGATATAAATATATAAGTTTGATATATATATTTATGAATTGGATACTGATTTCAGTTTGTTGTGTTCTAGGGAACAGACAAGGCTCAGTAATATAAGATCAGTGAGTGGAAAAGTTGAAAGCTTGAGATGAGTGGATGTTTGCTCACGGGTGATATTGGTTATACTGGTTTGGTTGCAACTATTGTTGGATAGATTGTATATTTGTTGGTTAATTAACTGTGAATGTTAATTGTTGTATTCTGTGATATGTATACATGTTGGAAGGGAAGTCAGTTTACGACTGGGCTTATGGGTTGGGTTCATTTGCTATTGGTTAAGCAGTATTAGGATCTTAGGATGCATATGTTGCTACCAGAGGATGATACTGTGTAAGAATAGCAAATGGACTATCGGTAAACCTTTGCTTTGGCCGGCATTGGTTGTAGGTTCCTGCAGAACCACCGGTCTTCCCAGGGTGCTTATTTGTGGTTGTTGATATCATGCGGTTCAGGCTGATATATCTCTTGTGTGTTACTCCATTCACTTAGCTTTGTGCTAATCCCCCACCTCTCACTCTTTTGACAGGTTTTGGTAAGTCAGCGGCTTGGCTGAGAGTGGTTAGCTTGGGGAGTAATCACCTAGGACTCTGATAAAGTATTTGTGATGAGCCGTGTTTTGTAATACTGATATTTTGTAACAGTGGTTTGTAATTAGTTTTAATTACTTTGGTGTTTATAAACGCTTCCGCAGTGTAATTAAAAGTGAAAAATGTTGGGTTAAAAATACGGTGTTACAAGTTTGGTATCAGAGCCTTGATTTGGCAGTGTAGGCACAGTGGAAGTGTTACATTCCCAAATCTTGGCTCGTGGTAGGTCGATTACTCCTTGGGTGTGGGATTGGGGTGAATTGGTGTGTGGTGAAGTTAGTATGTTGTGTACTAACGGATTTATCTAATAAATCATGAGGTGATGTGATTGTTACAGATAACGATGGCTGGACGTGATTTCTCGACCGGTACCCCTATTGTCCCAACTACTGTTGAAGTCCCTACTGCAACAGTGAAAGTTCCTACTGACGCTGATACATCTGGTACAGCGGTTGATGAGAGAGATGAATATATATTTCAACTGGAGGGTCAGTTACAGGATCTGAGGAAAGAGCTACAGCAGCAAAGACAGGTTCCTGTAGTACAACCACCGGTTATTCCCGTAACATCAACTACTGTTGTGATACCTCCTATCTTCCCAGCGATTACTACTTTGGCAGAGGTTCCTCCGATGTCAATGCCGATACCACCTTTATCTCAACCGATGACACAACCCTTCTATTATCCGTTGTTTCCTCAGGGACCCTATCTGCAAGGATCTGTTCCACAGGGGTCGATGCCACAAGGGTCGTATTCTTATCCATATATGGGATTTCCACCAGGAATGGGTTATAGGCAGCTGTGTACTTATAAACAATTTTTGGATTGTAAACCGGATGAATAACATGGCAGCACGGATCCCAATGTTACTTTGAACTGGCTGAGGGATACTGCAAGGATTTTGGATGCTTGCAACTGTGAGGATGAATGCGAGTATGCTTTGCGACCCGAATGTTGAAAGGAAAAGCGATGGTTTGGTGGGATTCCATTACCACCCACTTGTCGAGAGCACAAATGGATTCTATTACGTGGAATCAATTTCGGGATAAGTTGTGTGAATAGTACTGCAACGCCTTCGAATTGAATAAAGTAAGGCAGGAGTTCATGGAACTGAAGATGACAAGAAAGATGACGGTGGATGAACTGATTGAACAGTTTAATTCTAAACTGAGGTTTGTAACTCAGTGGGTGCCTGATGAATCTTCCTAGGTTCAGCACTTTATTGGGGCATTGTTGCCAGAATACAGGAGCACAACTGGATCTTTGTCCCAGGCTTTCACCTTGGCAAAATCTGCTGAGGGGGACATCCAGGCCAAAGACAAACAGAGCAAGGATGAGGCGGCTTTGCAGAAGCCGAGGTATGAACAGGATGGGGGTAGCCAGCAAAAGAAGAAATGGCAGGGTAACCAGTCCCAAAGCAACCAGAATAGAAAGGTATCTTCAGGGGATTCAGGAAGTAAATCTCAGTGGTGCACGAGGTGCAGGTCTTCTCACACAGGGCAGTGTACTGCTCAGACGCTGCGATGCGTGCGATGTGGGACACACGGGCATGGATCAAAGGATTGCCGATACCCCCGAAACGTATGTTGGAACTGTCACCAGGAGGGACATAGGGCGGGTGATTGCCCTACAAGGAAAAGACCAGTGGTAGGGACAGGGGCAGGGGCGGTTGGGGGCTCGTCTGTAGCAGGAGGGAAAAAGAGGAAGAATCCTCCGACTCCGAAGGGTAGGGCGTTCCGGATGACAGTAGATGATGCTACTGCCACTGATGATGTTATCACCAGTACGTTCTTTATAAACTCCCTACCTGCTTGTGTATTATTTGATTCTGGAGCGAATCGCTCCTTTATTTCTGTAGCATTTTGTGCTAAGTTGAATTTGCCTACTACTAGTATCTCTGTGCCGATTGATATAGAAGTAGCAGATGGTAAGATAGTGCCTGTTACGACTTCTGTGACAGGTGTTGAAATTGACATAGATGGTAAGTGCTTTCCTGTATCATTCTTGTTGATGCCATTGGCGGGTTTTGATGTGGTGTTGGGAATGGATTGGCTGAGTAAGCACAGGGCGAGTATTAAATGTCATAGGAATCTAATTTCGTTTCCGTTATCTGATGGGTCGCGTGTGGTGGCTCGTGGGGAAAGGAACAAGTCTGCGTTTCCTATCATTTCTATGTTGAAAGCCAAGAAATCCTTGAGTAAGGGATGCGAATGTTTTCTAGCATATGCTATTGATGCTAGAAAAGAGAAGAGGGCAGTTACTGATGTGCGAGTTATATCAGAATATCCTGAGGTATTTCCGGATGAGTTACCTAGGCTACCTCCCGTTCGAGAGGTAGAGTACAAGATTGATCTGATACCAGGTTCTAATCCAGTGACTAGATCTCCTTACCGGTTGGCTCTTTCTAAGATAAGGGAGATGATAACGCAGATTCAGGATTTGTTGGATCGGGGATTTATTCGTCCGAGTTCTTCACCGTGGGGTGCACCAGTCTTGCTTGTGAAAAAGAAAGATGGTACTCTGCGTATGTGTATTGATTACAGAGAACTGAATAAGAGGACAGTGAATAATAAATACCCTCTGCCCAGGATTGACGATTTGTTTGATCAATTGCAGGGTGCTTCGTATTTCTCGAAGATTGACTTAAGATCGGGTTATCACCCGGTACGAGTTTCTGACGTAGATGTTGCTAGGACTGCTTTCCGTACCCGGTATGGCCATTATGAGTTTTTAGTCATTCCGTTCAGTTTGACTAACGCACCTGCAGTATTTATGGATTTGATGAACCGGGTTTGTCGACCGTTTCAGGATAAATATGTGATAGTATTTATTAATGACATTCTAGTTTATTCGAAATCTGAAGTTGATCACGAGGTTCATTTGAGAGAAGTTCTTGAAACTTTGAAACGGGAGCAATTGTATGCCAAGTATTTGAAGTGTGAATTCTGGATGCGAGAAGTTCACTTTCTGGGGCATGTCATTTGCAGTGATGGAGTCAAAGTAGATCCGGCAAAGATAGAAGCAGTGATGAACTGGGAGGCTCTGAAGTCGCCTTCTGAGATAAAAAGCTTCTTGGGATTGGCAGGGTATTACAGAAGATTCATTAAAGACTTTTCTAAGATTGCGAATCCCATGACTAAGTTGACTCGCAAGGAGGTTCCATTTAAATGGAGTGATGAACAGGAGAGAGCTTTTCTGACGTTGAAACGACTCTTGTGCCAGGCTCCTATTCTTGCTTTACTGGATGAGTCAGATGACTTCATAGTTTACTGTGACGCGTCATTGGCAGGGTTGGGTTGTGTGTTGATGCAACGGGATAGAGTGATTGCGTATGCTTCTCGTTAGTTGAAACCGAATGAGAAGAACTATCCAACCCATGATCTAGAACTGGCAGCAGTGGTTTTTGCGTTAAAATTGTGGAGACACTATCTTTTTGGTACAAAGTGCGTCATTTGTACAGATCACAAAAACCTGCAGTATGTATTTTCGCAAAAAGAACTCAATATGCGACAGAGGCGATGGCTGGAACTTGTTAAAGATTATGATTGCAAAATTCTCTATCATCCAGGAAAAGCCAACGTGGTAGCTGATGCTAATAGTCTCCGACTTGAGTGATAGATTAAAGGCAGCTCAGTTGGAAGCCTTGAGGGATGAAAATCTGAAGTCAGAGATTATGACTAAGAAGAAGAATGACTTGAATGATGACTCTAGGGGATTGAAGGTTTATCAATCTCGTGTTTGGGTGCCTTTGTTTTGAGGTCTTCGGAATTTGATTATGACTGAAGCTCACAAGTCTAGATTATCTCATCCAGGTAGCACAAAAATGTATAACGATCTAAAGGTGTTGTATGCTTACAATGAAGACGGATGTTGCACAGTTTGTGGAGTCTTGCCATATTTGTGCACAGGTTAAGGCAGAGCACCAGAAACCCTATGGATCATCGAAACAGTTGCAGATTCCAGAGTGGAAGTGGGAGCACATAACGATGGATTTCGTAACGAAACTTCCACATACACAGAGGAATAATGATATGATTTAGGTGATCGTTGACAGATTAACCAAGAGTGCTCACTTCTTGGCTACCAGTGAGACGGCATCACTCAGTAAGTTGGCTCAGTTGTATATAGATGAAGTTGTTTCCAGACATGGTATACCGCTTTCGATCGTGTTAGATAGAGATTCCAGGTTTGTGTTGAACTTCTGGAACAGTTTACAGCGGGAGTTGGTTACACGGGTGAATCTCAGTACAGCTTACCATCCTCAGACAGACGGGCAATCTGAGCGAACTATTCAGACACTTGAGGATATGCTGCGGGCATGTGTGTTAGAATATGGAGGTTCTTGGGATTCCCATCTGCCGTTAATCGAATTCGCGTATAACAATTCTTATCATTCGAGTATCGGTATGCCGCCTTATGAGATGCTATATGGTCGTCGCTGCCGTACTCCTACGTGTTGGTTAGAGGCGGGTGAGAAATAGTATGCAGGGCCTGATATTGTGCAGATCACCGCAGATAAAGTAGGTATTGCGCGAGAAAAGTTGAAAGCTGCGAGGGATCGACAAAAGATGTATGTTGATCCACGTCGTAGGTCGGTTGTGTTTGTGGAAGGTGAATTGGTGTATCTGAAGGTTTCTCCGTGTAAGGGGGTTATCCGTTTTGGGAAGCGGGGAAAGTTAGGTCTGCGTTATACTGGGCCATTTCGTGTCCAACGGGTGGTTAATGATCAGAAGGTTACTCTTGATCTTCCGGCTGAATTGTCATGTATTCACAATACCTTCAACGAGTGTTACTTGCGGAAATGTAGAGTTGAGGATGAGAGTCAGATTCTACCTCTACATGATCTTAAAGTTGATTCCAGCAAGAGGTTGGTGGAAGAACCCATTGAACTATTAGATCGGAAAGTGACAAAACTATGAAATAAACAGATTCCGATGGTTCTGGTAAAGTGGAAACATAGTTTGGGTTCAGGCTTGACGTGGGAAACCGAGGCCGACATGAAAGCTAGTTACCCGCAGTTGTTAGATAATGAATAGATTCCGAGGACGGAATCCAGTTTAAGGGGGGAAGATT
Source organism: Dittrichia graveolens (assembly GCA_038502395.1). Lineage (NCBI taxonomy): Eukaryota > Viridiplantae > Streptophyta > Magnoliopsida > Asterales > Asteraceae > Dittrichia > Dittrichia graveolens. The sequence goes on along the minus strand of JARJIL010000007.1, from coordinate 53,338,437 downwards.
TGTAACATCATGAGATGGGGCCTAGTAGAAACGTAAGCTTTGGGTATGTTACACGTGGATAATTATTTGATTATGTTTATTTAATACTAATTAAGTAATTGATTATTGTTAATTATATATATTGTTGGTTATATATATATATATATGTGTGTGTGTGTACGGATTATGTGTGTGTGCATGTGTTTAGATGACTATAATGTGCCACCTCATGCTTGTAATGTAATTTGAGTATGTATACGTGGGTATGTGTTTGCCTTACTTCACTTTGAAGTATTGCATGTGTGTGTATTTGTGTGAAACCAAGAGCAAAGAAGAAAGGAAGAACAAGCAATCGGATTGTTGGTGATTGGGAATTTGTGATTCAAAGCTTAAAGGTTTGTGGATTCTTAGTTGATTCTTGTTAACATGCTTTGATTAGTTATTAACATGCTACAGTTTGAGTGGGTTTTGATATGAACATCATATATCAAATTATTGGATTTGGTGTTCTTGAGTGTAAAGGTGTTCTTGATGCATGCTTATATGATTGAACATGATTATACGTGTTTCTATGAACTTGCATATGAATTGTATAAACTGGAAAGTTGATTTATGCAAGTTATGAAGTTGTCGGATTCTTGGAAATGTTGAATGTGGCGGATTTTGATGAAGATGATGAAAACCGGGATTTGAAATCCGAGTATTGGAAATCCTATACTCTTGAATCCGAAGCTAGGGAAAACCGATACAATGAATCCGGTACTTTAGGAATCCGGAACCTAGATCAAATCCGATTGTTGAATCCGATGGTGGATTCCAAGCATGAAATCCGATTGTGGGTGCCAAGTTAAGATACAAGTGTGGAAATCCGATGGGTGTATCGGATTCCTTCAAATCCGATAATAAGTGGCGGATTCCGATGGTGGTTGCGGATTTGGTGCAAATCTGATGATAGTATCGGATTTCTCTTTAAATCCGATAGTTGGCTTTTGTTTGCATTGTTTTAATGCTAAGTGTTATATGTGCATACATATGTGAATCTTACATGTTTATGTTTGATTAAAAGGATATAAATATATAAGTTTGATATATATATATATATATATTTATGAATTGGATACTGATTTCAGTTTGTTGTGTTCTCAGGAACAGACAAGGCTCGGTAATATAAGATCACTGAGTGGAAAAGCTGAAAGCTTGAGGTAGGTGGATGTTTGCTCATGGGTGATATTAGTTGTACTGGTTTGGTTGCAACTATTGTTGGATAGATTGTATATCTGTTGGTTAATTAACTGTGAATGTTAATTGTTGTATTCAGTGATATGTATACATGTTGGAAGGGAAGTCAGTTTACGACTGGGCTTATGGGCTGGGTTCAGTTGCTATTGGCTAAGCGGTATTAGGACCTTGGGATGCATATGTTGCTACCAGAGGATGATACTGTGTGAGAATAGCAAATGGACTATCGGTAAACCTTTGCTCTGGCCGGCATTGGTTGTAGGTTCTTGCAGAACCGCCGGTCTTCCCAGGGTGCTTATTTGTGGTTGTTGATATCATGCGACTGATATATCTGTTGTGTGTTACTCCATTCACTTAGCTTTGTGCTAATCCCCCACCTCTCACTCTTTTTATAGGTTTTGGTAAGTTAGCTGCTCGGCTGAGAGTGGTTAGCCTGGGGAGTTATCACCTAGGACTCTGATAAAGTATTTGTGACGAGCCGTGTTTTGTAATACTGATATTTTGTAACAGTGGTTTGTAATTAGTTTTAATGACTTTGGTGTTTATAAACGTTTCCGCAGTGTAATTAAAAGTGAAAATTTTTGGGTTAAAAATACGGTGTTTCAAAAAATTTTAAAACCATGGTTCAAGTCCAGACTGTGTTTAACACGCATCCACATCTCTCAAATCGTGGCTCTGATACCAAGTTGTAACGCCCCAAATTTTATAAAAATGACAATTGTAAATAAAATTCATTTATAGAAGTTCACACTTAGTTTGAAAACATACGCAAAAGCATGTACTACAAAAGCAAAGTTATTTCCAAAAGAAATACACGTGAGTACATATTTAGCTTTTACAGTACACTAAGTATGTACTCACGTGTATTTCTTTTGGAAATAACTTTGCTTTTGTAACAAATGCTTCGGTGTATGTTTTTAAACTAAGTGTGTACTTCTATAAATGAATTTTATTTACAATTGTCATTTTTATAAAATTTGGGGCATTACAGTTAATGGTTTGGTTTGGAGCTATGCAGAAAAAAGAATCTGCACGTGTTGTTCGTCTACGGACGCGTCGGGTCCAACGGAGGGAACACGACGCATTCCCTGCTGTCAAGTTCAGTTTTGTTTGTTTTTCTGCATTAATCCAATTGTGTTATGTTGTAAGTGTTTATACTTGATTCTAACATGATGCAAATGTTATACTTGGGTTAGTTTGACGATGGTTAGCATATATGGTCATTATTTGAGTTAAATGCTTACTTGAAATCATGAAATGATACATGGTAAGCTTTATGTATGTTTTGTTGCTTTCCACGTGTTTAGTATCATATATATAGACTATGTGGAACTTGAACATGTTCTAAATACTGGTTTTCATACGTGAAACACATCGGGTTGGTTTTGAACCGTTTGGTGTTTAAACTTGATATTTTGGAGATGATTGAGAATTGATTACTAATTCTTGTCATCCCCAAGGTGAGTGGACGTTTAACTCACGGATGGTTTTAGTTGTAATAGTTATAGTTGCAACTGTTTATTGTTGATGCATGGATAGACTTCTTGTCTGGTGATTGATTAACGGGTTATGTGTTAATTAATCGTGGCATCAGTGATATGTGCACATGGATAGATGGAAAGTCAGCTTGGCTGGGCTATGGGCTGGGTTTGTTTGCTATCGGCTAATCAGTGTTTGGATCTTTTGATGCATTTGTTGCAACTTAAGGGTAATATTGTGTGAGAATAGCAAATTAACTATTGGTAAACCTTTGCTTTGGCTGGCATTGGTTGCGGGTTCTTGCAGAACCACCGGTCTTCTCGGTTGCTTGTTTATTGTTGTATCTTTCGGTTGTGATTGATGTTGTTTGTTGGTTTAACTTTCATTCACTTAGCTTTGTGCTAATCCCTCTCCTTCCACTCCATTTTATAGGTTTCGGTAAGTCAGCGGTTTAACTGAGGAGTTGACGTGCTTAGGGAATAATTGACCATCACTCTGGTCTTTTTTTATGAGTCGTTAATTTTATGTAACACTACTTTGATACTCATGTTTAGAAATAATTAGTCATCTTAACAAGGAAGGATTATTAATTAATACCAAAGATATTTGTAGTTTTCTCTTACCAATACAAATCTTGTTGTTGGATTTTCCAACATAGAAGATTTGCCAATAATTGATTTAATATTTTGAATTTTGAATTTTGAATTTTTTATTTTGTCTTTCTTACCAAAATAAATTTTACATATATGGGTATTTTATCCTTTTGGCTTTTTATATACTTGATTATAAAAGCACCTCTTATTATATAAACTTGTGATCGTGTAACTCTATTTTCTAATAAGTTATTTATTAAACTTATTATTTTCGTATTAACTTGGATTATTATTTTCGTATTAACTTGAATTTTATACGATTACAACAATTTGTCCATATATTAAAATCATATCATCAAAACATTATCAATAATGTTTAATTTAATTTACGACTTTGATCGCATTAACAACCGGTATTCTATGTAAAAGACCAACATTAGACAGATTGTCCTAGGCTTTTATTGTTAGTAGGTTCACATGGTGAACTTCTCTTTTGCCTTGAGTGAGACATGTTAATGTTGTTGTCGATTGTGGTAACATGATTGTTGTTGACGGATAACTAAAAGATTTATTGAATAAAACAAAAGAATGATATGAAGATGGTGAGAACTTGCAATGTATGTGAATAAATTAGATTTTAAGTAGGATAGTATTTATATTAGATAGATACTAAGTTTTAAATTATAGAAGATTACCAACTAAAAAAGATATAATTATATTAAAGAAGTAGAAAAAGTGAAACTAGGTTATCTCCAATCCATACAACTCTCTTAGAGTTTAATAGGCTGTCACATCAACATTTTATTATCCATATAACTTTACCTATTAACCTTCATACTCCAATCAACTATATATATATATATATATATATATATATATATATATATATATATATATATATATATGGGCTCCACCACTAGTCTCATAGAACTCCCTCCCCCATTCAACCCATTGCACCCTCCATTCAATCGTTATACAACTCCTATCAACTTCTATAATTCATGCATTGGAGATGATTAAGTAGGAATAGTAGGAAGGATGAAGAATTCCCTTAAAAAAGAAACGTAAATGCTTAAAACTAATTGTATATGTACGGTAAAGTTTTCATATAAATATATGTTAAAGATATATCTACCTAAGTCAAAAGTGCCAAAACATAGGCTTTTTTGCTACAACTTTGACTCATAAAATTCAAATTGAAATTTTAATATGAATATATTATATATTGAATTTTAAATTGACCAAAACAAACAGATAAAATTATCTTGTATAAAGATCAATATTATTCTATTATTTATATTTAGAGATTTAAAATTCAACCTTTCGTATATTAGACCTCACAATCATGTAGAACAAAAGTCTGGAAGAATAATAGCGACCTTTGAGCGATTATTGATTCAATAAATTTCATTATTATTTTATTCAGTAAATTAATTTTATATTTTTTCTGTTTTCTTGTTATAGCTTTTAAGCTACATCGTCCCGTGTAAAAATAAATATATATTTATAACCGTCTTATTTTTATCTACATTTTGACATAAACTTTATCGTAATATTATATTTATTAAAAAATGTATTTTCCGTAAAGTAATACTAAAAAATACATTTCATTCAAAAACTATTATATTGCGTTATGATTTATACAGATAATTACTCGGTTACAAATACTATACATTAAAACTTAAGAGAGAGAGAGCGAGAGAGGAATATGTTAGATGACGTGTACACACTAAAACTCGCCGCAACGTGCGGTAAAAACCATCTTGTTGATAACAAATCTTACCATATAATCCTTTGCGTTGTGTACTTAAACGCTGTAAATTAGATCAAATCATCAATTTGATGAATGTATGTATGTAGAAAGCCATCTTAGGGAGGCGTACGATGGGAAGGGAAGCAGTCGAAGGGAAGAGGGACATATGGCCTAGGATTAAATCGGGTAAACGGGGGATCCATATTTATTAAAATGGTCCGAGTGTTTTGATTTAGAATTGTATAAAATCTTTGACTACGAAAATTCAAAAGTTAATTGAATTTTCAAATGTAAATGGATGGTTGAAATTTAATTTTACATAAACTAATGGGTAACATTGTCTAACAAATATGGTCCAAGTTAGTATTTTATTTATATTACTAGATTAAATGTCCGCGTGATACACGGGTTGGTTTAAAAAAATAATAAACATTAATCATCAATAAAAATATATTTAATAATTGTAAAACACGAAAAATATGAGAATTTAAAAAATAATGAAAGACGTCGTCAAGACAGAGATCCGCTATAGAAGCTTCGCCACGAGTCGATTATTATTGTTACAATTATAAGAATATATGATTAAAAAATATCTATTGTCCTTTAATTTAAAATTTCATATATATAATCATATAACTTCTGAAATTAATCTACCATAATAAATAAGATTAGATTAGATTAAAATATATTTAATATGAAAATAATTAATTTGAATTGTATTTTTAGTAGATTAGATTTAAATTATATAAGATAATTTTAAAATATAAATAAATAAACAACTTTGACTATAAAAGTCAAAATCAAATTTTAATTTTAATTTAAATATATGGTTGGTATTTAAATTGATCAAAATGAACGGATATGATTATTTAATAAAGATGATTAAAATTAATCTTTTATTTGTATTTAACGATTATTACTAGAGAAGAATATTCAATATAGTCCATACTTAATTCATAGTCCTAATGGACTAATTTTAGCCTTTGGATCAATGGCATCAGTGGTTCAGATTGTATTTTAAAATTTTAGACGGAGTGACATTTTCGTAATTCACATGTGATGCTTTTACAAATCACATGTGATTATATACCGAATCACCTGTGATTAAATATAAAATTTTAGGACTATGTTTTTTATATAGAATTTATTGAGCACAACTCTATTAGTAGATTACATGCCTATGTGATATACATGCTAGTTCAAGAAAATGATAATTTTAAACATTAATAAAAATATGTTAAATAATTATTAAAAGCGAAAGAAATGAGTTTAAAAAAATAGCGATGGATGGCATCAACACTAAAAGCAGCGGTGGAAGTGTTGATGCGGAGGGGAGAGCAAAAGGTGGAAATGATGTATCATGATAGAAAGAGACATGGTTATATTTTTTGTACAAGTCATAAATCATTATTGTTCTAATTAGGGAAAATAAGTTCAAGTAGTTATTGGTTATAGTTAAAAAATTAAAATGATTATAAAATATTTTAAAATGATGAAACTCAACATTTGGTTAAATATGATATTTTGATTTTGATATGACATAAAGGGTAAATATGATATTTGTAAATCGGGTTGGACGGATACGATATTTTAAGGTCTAAAAAAGACATCAAAATTCTCCCTAATAAATATGATATTTGTAAATTACGGTGTGTAAATATGTAATATCCCTAATTTTGAAATATCATTTACTTGAAATAACGAGGTATTTAGATACTCTTTAAGAATATTAAGGTTAAGATTTAGGGTTTAGTACAACCAAAATGTATCCAAGTTGTCACCTTTTGCTATTGTATGTACTGAACTTTGAAACTTATCATTTAATGTATCCAACCTTGTAAAATTACCATTTAATGTATGTGGTGACCTATACACCAGGTACCAGGTAATTTCTTTATTTTTCAATTATTTCTAATTGCCACATCATAAATTATTATATTCAAAAAGAAAAAAGAAAAAAAAACTTAAAGCATTTTTGAAGATCCGGAAGAACACACATCTTCATCATCACGAAAAAAAAAACTTGAAGCATTTTTGAAGATCCGGAAGAACACTCATCATTATCATCATGAACACTAAACCAAAACGCTCAACAATCCAAACATTCAATGAAAACTGAAACAAGAACATTCAATCAATGTACATGACATCGACCGAAACATACAAAGAGTTCCATACCATATAATCGAACAAACATAGAGAGATTCATATCCTAAAATCGAACAAATACAGAAAAAATTGGAACGCCCGAAGAACCATGAAGAACCATAATCATTTATCGAGCAAACAGATTTGAAGCCAAAATGGAAGCTTAAATCATTTACCACAACCATCGATGAACAAAAATATAAAAAAATCTGGAATGCCCCAAGAACCATAATCATTAATCAAGAAGAACCCTAAACTTACCAAGAACCATATGAACCTTAAACGATTCGTAAGCCATATGAACAATGAAAATTGCCAAGAGACAAAGAACCCTAAACTTACCGGATGAAATCGCCTAAATTACAGACCTAACCCTAAACTTACCAGATGAAATCGCCTAAATTACAGACCCAAAAACAGATCTGTATAAGCCTAAATTGCCAACATACCCTAAAAAAAGATTCAAAAATGCCTAAATTGCAGACCCTTGAAACCTAAATCGTAACATACAATTACGAAGCAACTTACCAGATCGTGAAATCCAGTCGTTCGACCTAAATCGGTAGATTGAATAGAAGACGAAATCCATTCGTTCAACCCTATGAAATCGTTTTCAGGGTACTCGATTGAAAGTTACGATTTAGGGCTCAAAGTTGAAGATGAAATCCCACCGGATCGTGTGAAGATGAAATCCCACTAGATGAAGATGATGAAAGTTATGTCCTTTGGTCAATTAATCGTGAACAAGAAGACAAGAATCAGATGGATTCATATGGAAACATGTGGTCAGTTATTATTATTATTATTTTATTTTTTTAATAAATATCATGTTATTTTGAATATTTCTAAATTTGAAAATCCATTTCATTTGCCACGTCACCCACCAAGTCGGTGAAACCGGTGCCACGTGAGCAGGTAACCTGCTATACCTACTATAGCAGGTTCGATACATTAAATGGTAATTTTACAAAGTTGGATACATTGAATGGTAAGTTTCAAAGTTCAGTACATACAATAGCAAAAGGTGACAACTTGGATACATTTTGGTGTACTAAACCTTAAGATTTAATAAGATGATGCTGATTTACCTTAATTAATTACAATTTTATTAATTATATAAATATAAATTTCATACAAGTTTAGGATCAAAAATTATGAAATAACAAACTTATGGATTGTAAATGACAAAATAGATTCTCGAAGGACTTAATTGTAAAAGTTATAAGTATATAAACTTGCTGAGAATTCTATAGATTTCCATTTGTTCTCTTCTTATTTCCAGCTATTAAAAGAGATATTAGAGTGAGAAAGGTGAATTTTGATGAAATTTAAAGTGCATTATGGATTTAAGTCAATTGGAAGTTTTAAAGCTTTGTGGAAGGCTTTTCTAAGGCTTTGTTTATTTAAACAAAAGCTAGATCACATCTAAAACCTATTTTCAAGTAAGTTTCAAACATGATTGATGATTAATTTTAGTGTACCATGTTAAATTTAGAAACCCATTGATATGTTGTTAGACTTTATGAGTCAAATGGGTCAATTGAGTAAAAATTGCATAAGTTAGGGTTTGATTACCCATTGTTTAGAGATGAAAAAGTTTTGAATCTATTTTGAGGAGATAATAAAGTGTATATAAGCTATTTTTAAGCTACAATGAGTTTAAGACATTTGAGTATTGATTGGGTTGAGTTTGTGTTTAAAAGCTTAATGGGTACAATTTCATCATATTATTGATTAAGAGTTGATGTTTATAAGCCTTTAAAAAGATGATGTTTAGCTGTTTTTTAAACATGTAAATACTTGGCTTTGAGTTGGGTTCTATTTTGAATAAATTGAGAAAAATGGCAAAAGTTTACTGGAACTAATGAAGAGCACGGCATGACAGGTTGAATGTCGCGGCGCGAGTTCTTAATCGTTGAATTTCGCGGCGCGAGTTCTTAATCGTTGAATTTCGCGGCGCGAGTTCTTAATCGTTGAATGTCACGATACAACTTGTTGAATGTCGCAATGCGGTTCTTAGTTTATGAAAAGTGGGGTTTATGTCTGTTGAATGTTGTGATCCGACCAAAAACTCACATCAACGTGAATTCGATCGTACATTAGAATTGGACTAGTGGCAAGAATCATCGTTGTGCGATCCTTCTAGATCGCGGTGACACTTAAGTAGTAATTTTTTGAGAATATGCAAATGTGAGATCGCGACACGGTCTCTAATACATCTCAGCGTGATCTTCCCCCGATCATTTTAAGAAAATTTTTGACGTTTGAACCTAGTTCAACCTACTGAGTTTTGGTTCTATTAATTCTAATTAATTAAGATTTAGTCCAAGAGTTGTTCAAACATGCGTTTGAATGTAGAAAAGTTTTAAAAAGATCTTAATGATATATCTTGACTAAGTAGGTTTGCCTAACTCTTGTATAAGGGTTAGAACCCAAGAGAAACTTCTCATGATGTTGAGATCATTATTTAGGTTATGATATGTAAATGCTCCATGTAGCAGAGGCTTATGATTCTTGTGATGGACTAACCTTCTTATATGTTTATGTGGTGAAATACTCAATATAGGAGTAGTTTATGCTCATTATGATATGAGATTTTTTTTTCACAAATACACTAGTTTCTTAAAAAACTAGCAAAATTACGTTACATTATTTTATGTTTTCAAAAGTATGGTAATCGATCTTTGAGAAGCCGGTAACCACTCTAGAAACCGACTTTTGAAAAGCCGGTTACCCGTTTCCTAGTTTCATTCTCGCAGCCCATCGAATTCATATGGTAAGTCACATTGTTGAGTAACCGATATTCAACATAGGGTTACTCGGTAGCCCCATTTCCACTATTAAAATTAACTTTTCTCATTTCGAGGCTTCATAAATACATTGAATTGTATAAAGGCTTTCCGTTTGTACATATTCGTTGTATATACTTTATTCACAAGAGTGTGAGGTCTTTCTCCCCTATGGCGACAAACGGCAATACCATGTGAACATGTGAACCGTTGCATCTGCCACTTCCCACATATACACTCACGTCTACCGTACTCAACAGTGTAGTGGTTTCCACCAATGTCATTTGTTTGCAATCTTGACACCACTCTATAGACACAAGAGGTGTAGTCAAACTCTATAATGTTGTGTTGCTGTGCATATTGGTCACATTGGTTGAAAAGACGCCACATGCGTGGGGTAAACGGCATCTCGCAATTCATTGCAATTTCCCTGTGCTTTCTAAAATGTTGAACCATTCTGTTAAATGTGAAATCAATTAAAGCCTTGATCGGAAGAAGCCTAGCACCCCGTAAGACATTGTTCATACTCTCTGCGATATTCATCGTTAAGTTCCCCAACGACGATGATTTGTGTCATGTAGAAGCAACGACTTGGTGGTTCCAATTTCTTTCAAATAGTCCCATGCATTTGTGTCGATCCCTTTCATTTCTCGTAGGGCTTCCCTATACTTTCGCCTCTGAGTAGTGCAACCCATCGCCCAACAAAGTTTCTTCAGCCTATAGTTCTTGGAGTGCTTCATGAAGTTGCTTTTGACATGGCTAAGACAAAACCGGTGATATGCCACCGGCTCCTTCTAGTCGTCTAGATGGTTCATTGCATTAATAATCTGGTTGTGTCGGTCAGAAATGACACAGAGTTGTCTATCACTGTTATTTGCAATGTACCACCTCAGGTGCTCAAAGAACCAAGCCCAGCTCTCCACTATCTCTTCGTCAACAATGGCGTATGCAAGTGGTAAAATGTAATTGATGGCATCCTTTGTAATGGTTGTTAGTAGCTTCCCCTTATAGGAATGCAAGTGGTAAAATGTAATTGTTGGCATCCTTTGTAATGGTTGTTAGTAGCTTCCCCTTATAGGAACCCTTTAGATGGGTCCTATCAACACAAATCACAGGGATGCAGTGGTTAAGAGATTCGATAGCGGGTCCAAAAGCCCAAAAACATATTTAAAGGTAAAATGACAAGCCACTCGGGTGATGCATCCACTAAACGACTGTTTTAGGGTTAGAAGACATTAAAGTACCAACATACCTAGGTAACTCCTCAAAGTTGCTCTCCCAACTCCCATATATGCTTTCTATAGCCTTCTTCCTAGCCCGTAATCCCTTGATGTAAGATATATCAACATTCATGCTGATTTTAATATCTGTTTGGTTCTGTTTGACGGGGTAGGCAATATCTGCACGGATCGATTGCATGATATGAGAGGCTATAACAAACGACTTCAAACTTCTATTATTATTACCCAAAACAGTTCCGTAGCAATTGTGGCCTGCCACCAATAGTCTGATTTGCCACAACTCCTGCTTCTTCTTTTTATTGCACGAACACACCACTTACAAGGGGGGCTATCATCAAAAGGGTTCTCTGTGTTGATCCTCTTGTTCCGAGTGTAGCAAATAGCTTTCCACAATGCGGTTGTGCTTTCAACAACAACAAGCTCTTTATTTCAAGCTATATTCCATCTCCTAAGTGCATACATCAACTCTTGCTTGCTAGAGAAATACATACCAACCCGAATTTCACCAGACAATTGTACGTAGAAAACCATTTCTTACTCATCATCAAATACGGGGCCTGAATCATCAGCGTCAGTGTCCGGTTGTGTATCCCATTGATAAAAGTCATGAAAGGAAGGTGAAGTACCTTGCTCTACATGTGGGTCTTCATCATCATCAGACTCTTCCTCTTCCCCTTCATCATGGAATTCGTCTCTCGTCTCTTCAATGCCTTCCGAGTTATATTCATTGGATCTATCAAACCCACCGTCATATCCGTCAATTCTAGTGGTTCTGTATTATTATCTAAAGGGGAAGTAGATGTCTATGCACTCGTCATATCAAATCCTTGATACCAAACCAAACCTTTTGGATTAACATCTACAGTGTCGCACCATCTGTTACAATGAAATTTCGGAGCATCTCCACAAACCCGGGATGTTTAGGTGGTGGCACCATATACTCCATCTTCACAAAAATTGTACCCGAGTAGTTTTCTTGTAGACCAGCAATGTAGTATAATGTTTCAAGGCTTTCATCACCCAATATTTCACAAATATTTGAAATTCCCTGAAATTCAAAACATAAATACATTTTCAACCGATAATCTTCTTTTGTAACTCCAACATACCTGTAAACCAGGTCAACAAAATCTTCATAATTAAGCCTATTTGTGAATACAATTGAACGTATGGAAGTGGACTCATCAAGCTACACCCGCCCATTCTCGTATTGGGGTTTCCACCCCCAATACAAGTTCAAAATGAATGGACGATTCAAAACCATACTATAATAACTAAAAGTTATATTAAGTTGTTGTGGAATGAGTTGTATATAGAAATTGGATGAAGATGATATTTATAATGTAGTCGAATGAGGTCATCTCAATTTTATGAGTAACCGGCATTTGAAAAACCGGATACTGAAAAAGGTGATGGATAAGATTCTCTTCGTAATGTGATATATAAGAAAACGACGGTGCGTAATGGTATTTCAATGAAAAAGCCATCGTCTAGGCATTCTTTACAGGCGGTTTATATTAGGGTGAAAATCATGGACAGCAGTATTTGCATCCACCACATGCGTAGATCGGTAATTCATACGGTCATGTGCATGTGTAAGATGCAAATACTACCCAGTAATATCATAAACGCCCTGCATGTACTACCCATGCTCCCAAGATTCTAATGAATCCGACTAATACGATCCACCTACGTAAAGTTTACATGTTATTATTTTTTATTAAAAAAATATTATAGTAAAAAAGTTAAACATGAAATAATAAACTACAAGAATAACGTACAGCTATCTCAAGATTTCCGCCAAGGTTATGCATATGGGATGAGTTTTCAACACCCGCCCGGGGTTAGTAATAAAAATTACAGTACGTGGCTGGTACCAACCCATATACCCATCAACAGTTCGCGGAGTAGAATAGAACTCCCCGTTAATGGAGTTTTGTCGGCGATTCATCCACTGTTCTATTTGTGGAAGAAGGGTATTCCTCCCGTCTTTTGATGTAACCCCTTGATGCGTGATATTGTGTAGCTTCCTATGTTGCACTACACTTGAGAGTATGGTGGTGGGAATTGTTTGGAGTAAATGAAACTGTCTCATCACCCTACTAGGTAAACACTCCTTTGCAATTTCCAGAAAGTTACATAGGTATCACACAACCAGTCTCTTTGATCACAATTTTGTATAACATCGTCCTAGGGAGTCCACAAAAACTGCAATCATATATTTTGAAAAGTTAGCCATCACAAGTAAACACGTAAAACAACAAATTATATAAATAAATTTGCAATACATCGTTATCATTTAGTACATGCAGTCGTGACAGAAACCCTATTAACATGTGTGTAGGTGTCCATGCGAAACTAAGGGGACAATTCCACCTGCATAAGCACAAGGAAAAAAATATCACTTTAAAATGTAGAAAACTTGTATATGACAAATATATAATGTTTATTATACATATATTATATACCTAGCACCATAAGGTTTGTTATTTATTTCATCATCATTAGATTCAACTTGTGGCAAAATTGGGGAAGTGGCGGGAATCCTGCACCAAGCCCATAGCTGTAACAACATGAGTGGACCGGAAATTTCAGTTGCTTCCGGTGATGTTGCTTTGCAAGGTTTCTGTACAAACAGGCTAATACAGCACTCCCCCAACTAAGTCCACTAGATTTGTCTAAGTCCTCTAACAAACTTAACAAATTCATATGTATGTAGGCGTTAGATGAATCCAGGAAAAGAACACCGGCCAACAAAAGGAGAATGTACTCCTGAGCTCTTTTTATACATGCATCGCAAGATGCGTTATTCGGTAATGGCGTCTCTATGTGGTCACGCAAATGTTTCGATTTCAACTGTCCCCCTCTGAAATACGAAGACTGTGTTGGAAAGTCGAGGAATTGCAAACACTTGTCATGTTGCTTCCCACCTGACCATTTATGTTCTTTTCCCGTCACCGGATCGCCATCGATTCGTAAACCCCACATAACTTCTACATCTTGGAGGGTTACTGACACCTCTCCAATCGGTAGATGAAATGTGTGAGTTTCTGGTCGCCATCTCTCTACGAGTGCGGTATAAGACTGTGATCAATTAACTTATACATGCACTCAAACACACCTCTAAAACCCGCTGCATGTATATAATTCATCACGCTTGCCGGGATTGGGTTGTTTTTAATAATCCACCATAATTTTTGGTCGGCTCTTCACGTTATACGATCTGTGCTCATTCGCTAAAAACAAAAACTCGCTGTTGACCGGACCAGGAGTAACTCTAACATTCTCCATTATATTATAAATTTCAAAAGGATTAAAATATGAAAATAAGAATAATCTTTATACTTCAAAGAGGTCTCTCTAAATATTTGCTCTCTTTTTTTTCTTGTGATATGAATGTTGCATGTAATATATATTTATAGACTTCACCCACCATCCAAACTTGCATGTATATATAATTGAGCCTTCACATGCAATTTGTAACCATTTCAATGAAGTTAAATTTGGCAGATAAAGCAAACTTGCCAAGCCACTACAAGCCAAGCCATGCCTCACTACAAGCCAAACTTGCATGTATATATATTTATAGACTTCACCCACCATCCACCTTCATGTGAAATGTGGAGTTAAATCTACCATTCATATTACTGCCAAGCCACTACAAGCCATGTGAAATATCACATAAAGCAAGCCATCCCTCACTAAAAGACAATAAAAGATGGGACTAGACACTAAAATATAATGGCTACTCACTAAAATAAAAGAAAATGATGGGACGTGAAATACAATAAATGTTCATTTTCTTCCTGCCGTTCACGTGAATGAAATAAGAACTAGTAAAATACAATATATGATGAGATGAGATGGGACGAGACACTGCGAGGTATGTTAGTGAAAGTAGGAAAGGAGTAACCGGAATTTCAAAAGCCGGTTTCTAGAGTGGTTACCGGCTTCTCAAAGATCGATTACCATACTTTTGAAACCATAAAATAAAGTAACATAATTTTGCTAGTTTTTTAAGAAAATAGTGTATTTGTGAAAAAATTTCTATATAGGATGTATGCACAATGTGAAGTACAATACACATTATGATGATTGTGATTTGTGATTGTGAGTTATAGGCATTGTGACATCCTAGATGCATATTGTTGAATGAATTTAATGGCCTTGTTAGCTTGTGCTATGTGTTGGTCTTTGAGTTTGTGTCATATACCAGATTTGACCTTGTACACACTACTAGAAAAACTGAAATTTCCGAGGGCAGAATCTATCGGAAGTCCCTCGAAAAACCGGGATTTTTGAGAGATTTCCGAGGGAAATCTACGGTTGCAAAAAACCTCGTTATAAATCGATTGTGAGGAATTTCCGAGGGAAATTTCCAAGAAATTTTCAAGGACTGATATTTTCGAGAGAATTGCGAGGTGTATGTTTGCGAGAAAGTTGAAAGGGTATTATTTGCGACGGAGTTGCGAGGAATTTATTTGCAAGGGCATTGCGAGGATTTTGTTTGCGAGGGATATTATTTACAAGAGAGTTGCGTGGAGTGGATTTGCGAGGAAAATACGAGGGTAATATTTGCGAGGACTTTGTGAGGTATGATATAGCGAGGGAATTCCGAGGGAACAAGTTATTTTAGAGGGATTTACAAGGGTTATATACTCGCAAATCCCTTGCAAAACTCTTGAAAATCCCTCACAAATATGCAGTTTTCTATTAAAGAATATTTTATAATTGTCGTAATTCCTGTAATATTTAATATTTTAATTGTAAAAAAACCAAACTACAATAATAAAATTTCATTTAACGTCAACATACGCTACCAAATTCAACACAATATCAAAAAAATCGATATTAAGTTTTTACATTTACTGTTGACCAAAAAAGTTCTAACATTCGTTCACCAAAAAAGTTTCAACATTTACCATTCACCAAAAAATACACATAATGCCGATACTAGATAGTTGAAGGAGAGTCTCGAGATTGAAAATGTGGAAGCATCATCTTGTTCAACGTTGCCACTTATTCTTGCAAGTCTTTTGTTTGTTGTTGACTTGACAATCTTTGTTATTCCATTTCTTTTCTTAAAGTGCTTTCATTCTCTTGCAATTTTGCTCTTAGAAAGTTTTCATTCTCTTGCAATGTTACCACCATCTCTTTCAATCTTTGTATCTAAAATTAGTAAACACATAAACACATACGAAATTAATACCTAATACAAATAACACATAATATGATAGACCAAATATTCAACCATATTAGTATCCATTACAATTCATTTCCACCCATACGATGTAATATCATCTGTATAGATCATACTTATTTTTAAAAAAATAAGAGATACCATAACATACATATTTCCTAGGTACTTATACCCATTCCAATCCAATAAATTATTACAACATATTACCATCAAAATATCACTAATTCACCCCAATATGATTCATTCATGTTAATATGAACAATAACACCCAATATGACTTGCATTTCAAAATAAAAAACATATGACACATATAGATCATGCTTATTTTTAAACAAATAATAGATACCATAACATACATATTTCGTAGGTACTTATACCCATTTCAATCCAATAAATTATTACAACAGATTACCGTCAAAATATCACTAATTCACCCCAATATGATTCATTCATGTTAATATGAACAAATAACACCCGATATGACTTGCATTTAAAAAAACATATGACTCGTTACAACCACTCATCTTTAGTTAATACCGAATATTGCTCATTAAAACTTGTATGAGGCATTAGTACTATTTTCCCATTAATGCGCATATAGGATTTGTATGTCCCATTATGACTCGTATGACCCGTTACTACTTATTACAACTCATTTTAACCGAATGAGACTCATATGATCCATTACTACTTATTAAAACGCATTTCAATCGTGCAACACACCTGTATGACATATTAGCACTTACTACAGGTCATTGCAACTCACATAATCAATATTACTTGTATGCTATAACACTATTACTCATAATGATCTAATTCAAATTCAATCAAAATAAAAGTGAATAAAGAAACCTCCTCAACATTTGCCGAAGAGCATGAACTACTCGCACTAGCATGTGACCTCGGTGTACCCGTGAGCAAAAAGTGGAGATCTTGTCGTCTAACACTACCAAGCACTCTCCCTTTTATAGTCACTCCACAGTGCTCCCAAAACTCCATATCAGTAATTTCATTCTGTAACATCCTGCATTTGGGCCTAGTAGTTCCGTAGGCTAGAGTATGTTTACACGTGTTTATTATCTGATTTAGTGTTATTTAATTATGTATCTAGTAACTTTAAATTGGATTTGGATGTTAAATTATATGTAAGTTTGTATGCATGCATGTGGTGAATATATATATATATGGGCTCAAAGCTTGACACCTTCTGCTTCGATTGTCCAAATTATATGAGTACGTGGGATTTAGTGATTAAACCTTGATTTTTAGTAAGCATCTCCTCACTTGATAATCTTCTAGTGTGTGAACTGTGTGTGTGCTGAGAGAAAAAGAAGAACAAAGAATCGGAATTGGAGATTTGAAATTGTTAGATTCAAGAGTAAGGTTTGTATGATTCTTATGTTGTTATTGAATCATGTATTCATGCTATAGTTTTGTTTATAACATGCTGACTTTTATTATAGTCAACATGTTAGAACATGTAGAAACCTTTCTTGATGGGTTTAGTGGATTTTGCTATGTTCTTGGGTTATTATGGTGTTTTGATGCATGATAGCATGTTTAATCTATGTTTTGGCAAGTTTTTATATGACTTCTGAAGCTATGGAAATCATCCCTGGAAATGATGAAGTTGGCGGATTTCTTTTGAAAAAGATGAATTCAATAGTGTCGGAATCCGGGGATTGAGGAATTCCGACACATGGGATTCCGATGATTTGGTGAAATCCGGTTATATTGAATCCGAAAAGTGAGGAATCCGAGAATCGAGGATTCCGCTGGATTGGAATCCGATAGTGAATTCCGACATGATTAAATTTGATGGTTGATTTCGATGTGCTGAAATCCGAGACTAAATCCGCTAGTGGTGGAAATCCGACATTCCGATCGGATTTTCTTAAATCCGATGGTGGTATCGGATTTCATTGAAATCCGATGGTTTTGGTTGTTTGTTGATCATTTGATGCTTTATGCTAAATGTTCATGTATATGTGAATTTAATTTATTGTGTATAACTAAAGATGATATAAATATATGTGTGATACACGGGTCATCATGATTATTTTTTAAAGTTAGAAGCTTTTATAAATAGTTAAAACAACTTTGTATACTTTATGCGTGAATGCTGAAATTTTCAAATATTTTGATTATGAATATGTAGTATGTATCTTGAATAACTTTTTAATTAAAAGATCACCATCTTATTCCTCCACTTAAGTGTATTTACTCTCATTTAATCCATAGATAAATAATTGAATCATTACAAGTACAACATATTTGACAATTATGGATTAAGTAAAATAATAATTTCAAGTTCAAAATAAAATTAAAATACAAAAGATGTAAGATAAGCAAAAAACTATAAGTCAAAAATTATAGTCACCACATCCATTTATATTAATTTGTGTGTTTATAAAACTAAAACATAGCAAAAAACAATAAATGGTTAAAAAATCGTCTTTACATTAAACCCAACATCAAATTTTTTGAAGAACCTCATGGTAAACAACATTAGTTGTTTTGGAGGTAGGTTTACCATCATCGTCAAGGATAAGAATCTTTAATCCTTTTTTCGTTTTGACACAAGATACTGCAACATAGAATTGTCCATGAGTAAAAACCGGTTTTCTAAAAAACAGGCCGACATTTGACAACGATTGCCCTTGACTTTTATTAATGGTAATTGTGAAACAAACCAAGAGAGGAAATTGTTGTGTCTGAAACTTAAATGGGATCTTTGCATCGGAAGGTATGAGCTTCATTCTAGGAATATGTGTTACATCACCAACATGTTTTCCAGAAATAATACGTGCTTCAATGACATGCTCGCCAAGTCTAAGCACTTGTAACCTTGTACATTGCATAAACCTTTGGACTGGTCTATATTTCTTAGCTTTTTCAAGGTTAGTTTATGATTTGGAAAGCCTGAAACTTGAAAAGAATTAAGAACCTCAGGTGAGTATAAAGCTTCTTCAAATTTATCGTTTAGCTCAATGGAGCATACACTATGTGCACTATAATATGTTTTTTCCTCTCCGCTCACTTTTGATAACATGTAATCATTTATCAAGTGAACCTCTTCATTTGTAGGAACTAATATTGCCTTGTCTTCAAAATAATTCTCAATATGCAGATGTTCATTAATGTTGTGATATATAGCTGAAGTGATGGCATGAATATGATCACCAAAATCCAATGTGCAAATTGTTTAGTTCATGCAATTTCATCATTTGAGAATCTGCTCTTTAATCTCATGTTAATGGTTAATCTAAGAACCGAACAATGCCTCCACAAATAAGGTGAATTTATAGTAGCATTCACAATATCTTGCCTTCGTCCTTTTTGAATAACAGGAAGAATTTGACGAAATCACCACCAAAAACAATTACTTTCCCGCCAAAAGGTTTTGTTCTGTTTTGTGGATGAACTTTGTCTTTTAAAGTTCTATCAAGTGCTTCAAAACAATATTTGTGC
Organism: Dittrichia graveolens; assembly: GCA_038502395.1. NCBI lineage: Eukaryota > Viridiplantae > Streptophyta > Magnoliopsida > Asterales > Asteraceae > Dittrichia > Dittrichia graveolens. The sequence goes on along the minus strand of JARJIL010000007.1, from coordinate 53,318,545 downwards.
ATCATTGGGGTTTCATCCCAAATTATTAAATTTATCTTCCTTAATAATGCTGGTTCACTGAACACAAGGAATCTTCATTTAAATTGATTGGAATAGCAAAACGCGAATGCGTAATTCTACCTCCAGCAAGCAAAAGTACAGCTATGCCATTTGAAGCAACATTAAGAACAATGAGATTTTTAGAGCGAATCCGTGCTGATAAAGTCTTCCAAAGAAAAGTTTTGCCGCCGTATCCATAAATAAAGAAGACACCACCTTGACCTTTAATAACAGCATTGGTAACTTTATGATGGATGGTTTTTTGTTCACCTATCATCATTGAGTATAGTTCATCATGCTCAACCTTCAAAGCATATTTGTCATAAGATAGTTCTTCTTGAATCAACATGTTATATGATTCCTCAATATAATCAAAATCAGGATATGGCATGTTAGGAATTTGCTTAAGACTCATGGCACATGCTTTTAACATCATCTCAATTTTCGCCAAAGCAATATTTTTAATAGCAATCTCATCTAGAGCAAGATCTAAGAGGAAAAGAAGATAAGAATAAGTAACATTAGTTTATTAGTATAAGAATAAGTAAATGTAAATTATTAAGAAACACTTAGAATCTCATTATATATGAGACCAAACTCATGTGAGTTTTCCTTTTAAAGAGTTTGATATTTTTTCAATAATTTCAATATTTGGTAATTCTCATTCACGAACATCTTAAATTACAAAATTTGACCACACTGTTGCATAGTTTAACTAAAAGCACGTCTTTATGTAAAATTGTTTTTTAAACCTTTTTATAATGTTAGTGATTTTTAAAGTTCAAATTGATATATATATATATATCAATAACAATAAAAATAATTAATTATTTTAAATAGAAAACCGCATAAAAATTATCCTCGTCTGATAAATAATCGAACTTAAAAATTGTGTAAGAAAAAAAAGAAAACTAACCTCGCAAACCAAGTTCTTGACGACGAATGTGAAGTATGTCGTCGGATAAATATTGCCATGTTTGTTCCCAAACAAACTCAGCCCTTGACAAAGTATCAGACGTTATTAACATCGCAAATAACGACCTACAATAAGAACCACTTGCCCATTCACTTGTTTCTTTGATGGAGTCGATATATTCTTGGTCGTCTTCAAGAAAACCTAAGGCATAACAAGCTTCTTTGTATGTTTTGTATTAAAGTTATTGATAGTTTTAATTTCTTCATGAGATCTTGGGCCCTTGACTTTGTTTAGTAATATTTTGAGATAGTAGGATTCACCAAATTTAGGAGGGAGATAATTTATTCTTCCAAGTGTTGTCCCTCTTTGTCTTGGTGTCCACTTTCTTGATTTAGGATTCCAAACAAAATGTTGGGGGAACTCGACATATGTTAAATTACACGCTTCAGGAAATTGTTCGTTACAACTCATCCACTCAGTGAACTGAGACATGCCAATAGTTGGTTTTGAGAGAATCTCTTGAACATCTTTGACAGGGTCGTAAACAATTGGTTATTCACCTTTTAGATGAAAAGAAAGTCTCTTAACATGTGGTGTTTGGAAACGAATGTCATAACCAAATAATCTCCATGAGGCTTCACATGCAGAAACATAACGGCAATCAAAATAATTTTTGACCTCGTCTTCGGACTTGTTAGCATTGGTGGATGGCTCTGAAGGTTTTTTATTTGATGAACATAAAGCAACAGTAATTCGATCCGGACCCTTGCTGATGTATTTGAATAAATATTTAATTGAGCCGATCTGGTTACACAATTCAACGTTGATATGACATTGATATCGTTTGAGAAGCATAGCATTGTATGGAACAACATACCTATTTTTGACAAAAGAATGAGGTTATGTTTACTATACTGAATGAAATGAAAGCAAATTAATTTATGTATATTAATAGTACTAACAAAATAAAATTATCAAACAATAAGATTGTTATTTGAGTAAACATTTTTAAGTAGCATGTCTTCCTATTTCATGACTCACGAATTATGAACTTCAAAAAATATTCTATTACTTACCAATTTATCAAACAATATCGCGGAATGTTTCAGATGATTCATTATCTATTTATAAACTTCAAAATAAGAAAGTGCACGTATCATATACTCTCATCTGATGGTAGTGTTGATACATTATGATCTTATTTTGAAATAGATTTAATAAAATTATGAAAACAAACAAAAACAAACACATATATATGGGTATATATATATGTATATATATACGTATATATATGTAATATATATACGTATATATATATATATTTGAAAAATATAAATATATTAAAAAATCAAAAGAAATACCCGTTATTCAGCTTGACACCATTTTTTTAATAGTAACACCAGTGTCACGACGTCTATAAACTGGATATTCACTACCGTCAATACGAGTCTGATGATTGAAATCCTTGGGAAAAATTTTAGTACACTTCATTTTTTTTGTGCACAGACATCTTGGATTATCTTTACCACAAGGACCATGCATCATGAACTCGGAGACAAGCTTATATAAATCTGGATCATCGTCTTTAAATGGGATCTCACCTGAAACAATACGATCTATATCTTGTGGATTCGTTAACTTATCGTCGTCTTTATGGAAAAAAGCCATATATGAGCGTGAGGAAGACCTCTCTTCTGAAACTCAACTGTATAAACAACGAAACAAAAAAAATCAAATAATTAAAAAATTAAAAAATGGTATACATAATGTTTGAACCCGTACTATGCATATTTTAAATAAGAAGAAAGTTACTAATTACCTGCGTTGATACGCCCAAGAATGTTTTTCTCTTTGATGCCGTAAATAAGTTGGTCAAGTTTTATATTGAAAACTGATGTGAGAATTTCGTACCAGTTTTAAATTTATAAAAAAAACCGTATATATTTTAAGTACGAACACAATAGGCAAGTGTACCCAATCGTGTACAGTATAGAAAAAAAGTACACGTGTCGAACTCACGGGGAACGAGTATGATTTTAGATACAATTAAATTACTTATCTAACTAATATTAAACTAAAAAGCAGTAAAAGGGGGAATAGCAACTAATCCAAACCAGATCCTAAAATTACGAGAAACCAGATTTAAATGCTAATAAAGCAAAAAGTCGAATAAACTTGGATTTTAATCAATCAGAAGCAAGATATATCTATTCAAACAATAGACTCCCCCGTCAAAACAGTGGATTTCAATGCAAGTGCAATGGATAACACCTAACAACACACCGATTTCTAAAGTGGCCAGATCTCATGATAGTTTTAAAGAAATCAACCCAATGGTCATGGGATTAATTAACCTGTTAACTAGTCAAATTGATTCGAATTATGCTAGACTTATCGTATTGATTTGTTAAGTTCACAAAATCAATCAATTACCAATGAATGGTCATCAAAGACTATTGCACGCACAAATAAAGTTCCAACCTTTAAACCTAACCCTAGGATATGGTGAATCACTAGTTATGAATCCTAATGGTCATAGAAATCCATAATACAAGCAATCAAAGGAAGAATGATCATACAACCTATGAAAACTCAGATCTAGGCATAAAAATCATAACTTTATTACACTTGGATCTTTGAACAAGCTAAAACATAATAAATATATCATTAAGCATCATCCAAGCATTGAAATCACACTATTAATCAAGAGTTATCATGTCCAAGTAGAGATAGCAGGGACTTAGCCCATAATCAGAGGAATACAACACGAAAAGCACGAAAACAGTAGACTAAACATGATGAATAGCAAACCAATGTATAGATCTTAGATGTATGTCTTCAATCCTTGTTCCCAAAGGCTCAATCTCCGAGCAATCTTCAAGAACTCTGCTCCAGAACTTCAAATTCGTCGCTTTGGATCGTCTAGGGCCGGCTGGAAGAGTTGGAATCCTCGTTTTGGAACAAAACAAGTCTATTTATAGAGTTGATTTCTATCCAGATCCCTTAGATGCGTCGCGTCTTTTTATTCTTGCCCGACAAGATCGCCCATTTTCGTTGGAACGCGTCGCGTTTATATCTACGACGTGTCGCGTCCTTGCCTTTTTAGACTTTATGATTTTCTTTTATATCTCAAGTCTTTTTCCGTCTTTTTCGCTTAAACTTCTCGCCATTGAGTGTTTATGATCTGTTATTGACAATTACACACTTTTAAGTACCAACTATCATAAATTAGAGAAATATTTAACATTTAAATACCATTTATCGCAATGAATATGTATATAAATAACGTGATATAAAAATACCCCACACTTGAGCTTTGTTTGTCCTCAAGCAAATCGCAAATCAATCAGGCATAGAAAATCAATCTTTCAACATCAATCTATAAGGGAATCAAGCGCTACTTACCAATGTCAGTACAAATGATTAAAAACAGAACTATAACGATTATATCTAGAATAATAAATATATTTGTGTATTGATCCTTTTTAACTTCTCATCACTCAAATAATCATTTTTCTCATAAATAACCAAACTTTAATTCATGAATTATTTATAAATTCAGCACACAATCGATTTACCTTTAAGCAATCCCTCAACTTCAAAGCTTATTGCAGATTTCGAGGCTTTAATAAACATATGCTTTTATTCTTTCATTCTTTTATCCTATGACTTTCTATGGAACCCATGTAGCGAACATTCAACTCAATCGATCCCAAACCAGTTGGCTTTAGGTGGTTAGGTGTAGAACACCCCTCAGAGACTACTAATTCGAGTCCCAAAGGCCACATATTTGACTTATTATTCCAACACATATTTCATTTCTTTCTTTTTTCATTGTTGGCATTTTTTCTTTTCTTTTTGCATAGCATATGAATACAAAACTGAAAAATTCCACTCAGCCTATTTTTATCAAGCTTAGATTCAAAAAGGCTCAATCTTGCTGATTTTAACAATAATTCACAAATTAACTTTTGGCTACTTATAAATCAAATTTTCTTTGAAAATGGCGAAAAACCACAAATACTATAATATAAAAGCTATACACAATCTTACCATTTGTTTACAAATCATTTATCTGGCACTTGATTCTTACTCGAATGATATCAAAATTTTAAATTTCTAGCCTAACTTCATGATAATTTTCATGATTTCAATTAAAGCTCAAATGCAATGGAGAATCTTTTTCTAACCACCCACCCATACTTAAATCGTACAATGTCCTCATTGTACATAAGAACAAAGTAAGATAAAAATAAAGGGTAAAAACACATCAGAAACGAACTCCCCTGAGGTATATCTCTCACACGGCGATTATAGTGATAAAATATGGCGCTGAACTAATTGTATAAGCACACACTCCGTAAAATTTAAGCGAAATCTGAACCACACAACTCAAACACAAATATCATCATGATCAACTAAGATAAATAAATATATACAAACATCATGTACGCTACTGACAATGTTTTCAAAACAAGACAAAACAAAGAAATCAATCCAATGGTCATAGGATTAATTAACTTGTTAACTAGTCAAATTGATTCGAATTATGCTAGACTTATCGTATTGATTTATTAAGTTCACAAAATCAATCAATTACCAATGAATGGTCATCAAAGACTATTGCAAGCACAAATAAAGTTCCAACCTTTAAACCTAACCCTAGGATATGGTCAGTCACTAGTTATGAATCCTAATGGTCATAGAAATCTATAATACAAGCAATCAAAGGAAGAATGATCATACAACCTACGAAAACTCAGATCTAGGCATAAAAATCAGAACTTTATTACACTTGGATCTTTAAACAAGCTAAAACATAATAAATATATCATTAAGCATCATCCAAGCATTGAAATCACACTATTAATCAAGAGTTATCATGTCCAAGTAGAGATAGCAGGGACTTAGCCCATAATCAGAGGAATACAACACGAAAAGCACGAAAACAGTAGACTAAACATGATGAATAGCAAACCAATGTGTAGATCTTAGATGTAAGTCTTCAATCCTTGCTCCCAAAGGCTTAATCTCCAAGAAATCTTCAAGAACTCTCTGCTCCAGAACTTCAAATTTGTCGCCTTGGATCGTCTAGGGCCGGCTGGAAGAGTTGGAATTCTCGTTTTGGAACAAAACAAGTCTATTTATAGAGTTGATTTCCAGCCGGAAACTCGTCGCGGTGATCCCTTGGACGCGTCGCGTCTTTCTATTTTTGCCCGACAAGATCGCCCATTTTTCGTTGGAACGCGACGCGTTTATATCTACGACACGTCGGGTCTTCGCCTTTTCAGACTTTATGATTTTTTGTTATATCTCGAGTCTTTTTCCGTCTTTTTCGCTTAAACTTCTCGCCATTGAATGTTTATGATCTGTTATTGACAATTACACACTTTTATGTACCAACTATCATAAATTAGAGAAATATTTAACATATACCTTTGACCACGTGAATGAAGAAGGAAGGATTACATGATTACCGATCAATGACGAATCACTTTGTTCATCCCCCAATGCAGCATTTAAGCTGTATTACGGAAGAAACTCTTAAATTATGCCGGTGAGATTTGATATAATAGAGTCTTTCGTTTTCAACCATCGTAAAAGCATCCACTAAAAATTGTTGAAATAGCTTCCTTCCGATAAGAATAAGGGAGACTTCTTTAACTCTTTGTTGAATCCTGTAAGCAAAAAAAAGCCCTCAATGATAATCTTGCTCGGCCAGGTACATCTTTATCTTCAACACTGCTCAGAGGTATATCTACTCTATAACCGTCATCCGCAAAAGGAAATATTAAAGGATATTGTAGGGCAAGATATGAAGGATGTAATTCATTAAAGGAAATATTAAAGGATTTGTAAAAGTTTCATATTGTGTTAAAAGAAGCTATTATGAGTATGGAAAATTGAAAACAAAACCAAATGGAGAATCGAAAACAAAGTTGCATTTACATACGTGTTGACAAGAGCTAACTATAGAAATCACAGGTGATGGAGATGCGTGTTGGATTGGAGCGAGAAATAAAGCCGGATTCCTTACCGGAAAGAGTCCGAAGATGAAAAACTACTAGAAAACTGGCTTACCGTGTTAAGAGTTGGCTTATCGATTCGATGAGCCCCTCCTTGATTCAACGATTTAATCGACTCCAGACGGCAAATGAAATTTGGGAAGCAGTCGCGAAAACCTTCTACGATGGTTCAGATGAAACACAACTGTTCGAGCTAAACCGGAGATCGTTCACTACGCGCCAAAACAGCAGACCTTTGCCCACCTACTACAATGAACTGGTGAGCATATTTCAAGAGATCGGCACTCGCATTACGATTCAGGAAGAAAGTGTGGCACAAATCATATCATATCAAGTAATAAAATCCTATCCCGCCTTCGGTTCACATCTTTCTTGCTGGGCTCGATCCCGAATTCAATCAAGTCAGAAGTGAAATTCTGCGAAAGGACCCTCCTCTTGATCTTGAATCATGCTATGCCTATGTTCGAAAGGATCAAAATCAAAGAAATACAATGGAAGAACCAAAAGTTGAAGCAGATGGAATGGTACACTTGGCTACCAGGAATCGATTTCAGAAAGGAAAGAATCCAAGCAATAAGGGAAGCCCTTCCCACTGTGGAGAAGAAGGACACTCAAAGCAGCGATGCTATGAGATCATCGGATATTCGGAATGGTGGGATTTCTCGAAGAAGCCCGGGAAGAAAATAGGCCAAGCAACAGTTGCTGCAAAAAATGAACCAACCGTTCCGATTGCTGCGCATACTGAGCATGTGAACGAATCTGGTATGTCTAAATCTAAACCTATTAGTGATGGTAGCTGGATCATTGACACAGGAGCGACCGATCATATGACAAATGATCCATGTAAGCTTGTCCATGTGCTCTCCAAAACAATCCAAGATTCTCACAGCAAATGGAGGAATTGCACATGTGACCAGTACAAATATTTAGATCTATGAATCTAGATAATGTTCTTGTGGTTCCCTCATTATCATCTAATCTCCTATCTATATCCCAAATAACAAAAAAATTGAATTGTTTTGTAATATTCGGGCCTGTTGAATGTATTTTCCAGGACATCAAGACACAGAGGATTCTTGGCTATGGTACTAGGCGGGGGAAGTTGTACTACCTTGAAGATCAGAAGTATGGTGAAGCTCTTAATACCGGAATAAATCAAGGAAATAAAACGTTGGCATGGCTATGGCATCGTAGACTAGGGCATTTATCATTTAGTTATCTTCGAAAATTGAAACCAAATTTGGTTGTTGGAAAAGATGATGATTTTAAATGTGGTATTTGTGAAATGGCGAAAAGCCATAAAACCTCGTATTCCCCGAGCAATAATAAGAATTCGATTCCTTTTATGACTATTCAGTCAGATGTTTGGGGCCCCGCTCGAATACCTACACCTAACGTTGCTCGATACTTTGTGACTTTTATTGATGAATGTACCCACATGATATGGATTTCTTTGCTTAAACATAAGGGAGAAGTATGTACAGTCTTTAAGGAATTGGTCCGAACCGTCAAGTCACGATACAAGTGTGACATCCAGGTCTTGCAATCCGACAACGGAACCGGGTATATCAACCAAGAAATGGAAGATTTTTGTAAAGAAAGTTCCATAAGACATCAAACCTCATGTGTTGGAACCCCACAACAAAACGGATTAGCATAAAGAAGAAACCGACAACTTCTAGAGATTGTTCGAGCTTCCTTATTTGACATGAATGTCCCACGTCAATACTGGCGTGAGGCTGTTCGATCTGCAGCTTATCTCATGAATAGAACTCCATCTAGAGTCATGAATTTAAGACTCCTCTTAAAAAACTTCAGGAACTCGTGGAAATTCCAGCAAGCGTCGATCTTGAACCAAGGGTTTTTGGCTGCACGTCTTATGTGCATCAAAACCTAGGTAAGCTGGAACCTCGAGCTGGGCGCATTTTCCTAGGGTACACTGATTTCAAAAAGGGTTACCGTTGTTATGACCCTAAGGAAAGAAAAATGTACATCACTAGAGATGTGGTATTTCACGAGAATATTCAATTCTTTGGACTTCACGGGGAGAAAACATCTAAAATTGAGGAAGAGAACCCATATGAACTTAATGAAGAACTTAATGAAGAACCAGATCTACATGGTGAAACACCTGAAATTCCAAACAACAGAATTGAAGGAGAAGATAATGGGACACATATGGAGGAAACTAGTGGAGAGCAAGATGATATGGAGATAGAAGATCAAGATAATACAACTTCCTCACCTGTCAACCAGCCACAAGAAGCACCCTCGGAAACCACTAACCTTAATGATTCTGTTTTGCAGGATAATTTGAACAATGACACCCCGCAAGAACCTGAACCAAGATATCCTGTAAGGCAGAACCGAGGAGTTCCTGTAAAGCGATATCAACCGGATCTCAAGGCGAAGGCAAAATACCCCATCAACAACTATGTTTCATCGCATCGGTTTGCAAAATCCTAAGCGTTACTTGTAGACCAGTTGTCATCTGTGTCTATTCCAAATGATGTTCACGAATCACTGAAAGACGAGAAGTGGAAGAGAGCAATGAATGATGAAATTGAAGCACTCCAAAAGAATCGTACGTGGGAGATTTACCATCTCCCTCTAGGAAAGAAACCGGTAGGATGTAGATGGATATTTACTGTCAAACTCGATCTAGAAGGGAATATTGACAGGTAGAAAGCGAGACTCATTGGTAAAGGGTACACTCAAAAGTATGGTATCGATTATGGAGATACATTTGCTCCTGTAGCAAAGATAAATACCATTAATATCCTTTTATCTATAGCAGCGAACCAAGACTGGCCTCTACGACAATTTGATGTAAAAAATGCATTCCTAAATGGCCACCTTGAAGAAGAAGTTTATATGGAACCCCCTCCTCGGATAAACTGCAAAGACAAAGTATGTAAGCTGAATAGAGCATTATACAAGCTAAAACAATCTCCACGTGCGTGGTTTGGGAGATTTTCTAGCTTCATGAAAAATATTGGGTACAAACAGAGTGATGCGGATCACACTCTATTCGTGAAGAGACAAGAGAAGAACACAACAACATTGATTGTATACGTAGACGATATGGTTGTCACCGGAAATCACTCAAAGGAGATATTAAAACTTCAAAAGGTTCTAGCGAAAGAATTTGAACTCAAGGACCTTGGGAACTTAAAGTATTTTTTGGGTATAGAAGTAGCAAGGTCAAAGCAAGGCATATCCATGTGTCAACGGAAGTATGTGTTGGATCTTCTAGCAGAAACCGGGAGAAACCGGGATGCTTGACTGTCAACCGGCTGATACACCTATGGAAGTAAACCACAGATTAATGATTCACCTAGTCAGGAAGTTAATCTATTTGTCTCATACTCGCCCAGACATAGCATATGTTGTAAATGTTGTAATCCGATTTATGCATTCTCCGAGTGAAGATCACATGGAAGCTGTATACAGAATCTTGAGATACTTGAAGTCGTCTCCAGGAAAAGGACTATTTTTTTTTGCAAAGAATCAAATGAAAGAGATAAGTAGATACACGGATGCCGACCGGGCAAGAAACGGAACTGATGGGAAGTCAACATCCGGATATTTTACCTTTGTTGGAGGTAATCTTGTCACATGGAGAAGCAAGAAACAAAAGGTTGTTGCTAGATCGAGTGCAGAGTCTGAACTACGAGGAATGGTTCATGGTGTATGTGAAATTTTATGGATAAAACGAATCTTGAGAGACCTCGGTATTGGTCTCACAAATCCGATGAAGTTAAGTTGTGATAACCAAGCGGCTGTTAAGATAGCAAATAATCCTGTCCATCATGATAGGACCAAACATGTGGAGGTTGATCGATACTTTATTAAGGACCGCTTAGAAAAAGGTACAATCGAACTCCCGTTGGTTCCCTCAAAAGACCAACCTCGCAGACATTGTGACGAAAGCAGTGTGTGGAAGAATTTTTCATAGCTCTCTTGACAAGATGGGAATGATAGACATCCATTCTCACCTTGAAGGGGAGTGTTGACAAGAGCTAATTATAGAATAATTGTGAATTAATTTAGTCAATATTCTCCACCTAATTCTTGATGTAAATTCCGTAGATAGAGGCGGACATTTAAGTTGTTATAATTTCCATATTATAGTATCCTTGTCTTGTATATATACTTGTAATCGGTTCTTGAAATATATACGAAAAAGTTCCTGCATCTTGAACCTGTTCTTGAATACGGATAAGAAAGTGCTTACAGCTTATGTTCCTTTATTCTCTTAAAAAAATAAATGTTGTCTCCGTATATTAGAAATTTTGGCTATGCTTGTGCACCAAGTAATTGTCTTAGGTCAAAAGTTACTATCTATTTCAATGCGTCTCTATAAAAGATGAAAAATGATATATCCTCCTACTATTTATATCTACTTCATCCTCCTACTCACCACAAGATGACATGTGTACTCCACTAATTCTCTTTCCTCACCTCCTCCCTTGATTTTGACACTTGTCTTGATCAAGTAGGAGGATAAGTAGGAACAAAAAATAGGAGGATATATCATTTCTCATAAAAGATACATACTTAGAAAAAAACAAAAAAGTGAAATTGGCATAATTGTAGTGATAAACAAGCCTACCTGCATTATTGATACAATAATCACTTCAAAAATAAATGTCACTACCCTCACGACAATGATAAAAAGATTTTTTTTCTCCTGGTAGAGCTTAAGTTACAACTGTTAATTTTTTCATAATTCAGCTACATTAATTTTATATTTTATTTAAAGTTCTATTTGAAAGATTAGTCTAACAATTTGCACATGAACATGTGAGATGAGTGATATCATGTGTGACCTTGAAGAAATGATTAGTCAAACAATTTGCACATAAACCTTTTGCATATATTAGGGGATTAGTTTACAAGTACTACAAAGATATGCAAATCATGTTTTGGATGTCAGTCATGAGTTAGAGAAAGACACTTCAAAAAAAATGAAAAGATTTCCGTGTTAGTATTAGAACCAAAATATCTATAAGCTACATATTCTTGATTGGTTAATTATATTTATATATATATACAAATATATCAGCATAAAGAGTGCAATATATAATATAAGTACCTCTTTTTTCCATAGTCGTATTATAAATCAGCAAATATAAAGAAATAGCTACAGAAAAACATTAATGTAAGTTGTAACAGACTAAATCAATTTCACTTTAATTGGACCCATAAAGTCTACATTGAGCTTTTCATCTCCAAAACACAAATATACCAAATAAATGGGTGCAACAAAGTAGTAAGCAGTTTAGAGAAGGCTACAAGTTCAAATCGGTACATCTTAATTTAACTTTTCAAACACTCAACACAATCAAAAGGTGATTACTACAAGTTCAATAGCCAAAAACACATCTGGTAGTTTAGTTTAAAGTTTGACCCATTTGGATTTGTTTTTGAAAAAGTTTGTATGTCATTTGTCCAAATTGATTCCTACACATGCCTACAACATAAATGACAATAAATGACAACATATTCATGGGGGAAATAAGATCAACTAAATATGATGAGCAAGGAATACCATATAATTTCTAATGTAATGAGGTTGGGTTTAACGGTGACAAGGATGGCAACAAAACCTACTAAAACTAAATGGCCACGTTATCAAGCAAAGTACCGTCGCTTAAGTGACCAAATCTGCTCCGGATGTTCATGACAAATAAGTAAAATTATAAATAGATTGGGAATATCGGTGAAGGGGTAAAAGAATTTAAGAAAAACAGTGGATCAGAAACAAATTACCTAGAAATTTCTCCAAGCATGATGGTTGTTTTCCAAAGGCAGCGTAAGCTATGTGAGCATCGACAAAAGCAGCTCGCCTGTGGATCCTTACCACCGAGGACCGTGTAGGCGATATTGAAACCCTGTTTTTTTGTCTAGTTACTCCATGTGCGAAATAAGAACGATTTAATCTATTTGTGGTTTGAAAAGGGTTAAATCGAATGAGGAATAAGTGAGAAGGGTTTTGTGAGGAAGAAGTGAGAAGGGTTTTGTGAGGAAGAAGTGAGAAGGGTTTAGTCTATGTGTGTAACATCCTGAGTTTGGACCTAGTAGTTTCGTAGGCTTGGGTACGTTAAAACGTGATTAGTATTTGATTATATATTTAATTATTTACTAATTAGACTTATTTGAATTAATTGTTAAATTAATTAAGTTAATATATATTTAAATATATATATGTACGGATAAGTGTATGCATGCAAGTGGTGAAAAAGAAATGAGATATTTATATAAGTTTTACACCTCCTGCTTGTGTTTTCAATATGCATATACGTGGGTTTCAACAAGCAAGTTATCACTTTGAAATCTGATAGTGTGTGCTTGTGTGTGTTTTTTGAGAGAAAAGCAAGAAAGCAAGTTTACTTGTAATTTGGAAGAACAGATTTGTTGTGTGTTAATTCATAGTAAAGGTATGATTATGTCTCTAGCATGATGCCGATCATTTTGACATGTTTTGTTGCTAAGTTTATGCTTAGAACATGAAAACACCATGGAAGAAGCCTATGTGTAAACTTGACAAATGGGTTTTGCATGATTTGGTGTTTTAAAAGGGTTTTGATGTGTTCTTATTGTTGTTTACATGTTATAAGATGTTTATACATGTTTTAGAAGTGTTCATAGTTGATTTATGGGATTTTGGAAAGTTAAGTCGGCTGGACTTTTGAAGAAGATGATGCAGGTTTTCATCGGACGCAAAGCGTCCCCGCTATTTAGCGGATTTTTGGAAATCCGATGGATGCAATCTGAGACCCAAAATCCGATATTTTGAAATCCGGGAAACCTAGAATCCGACAGTTGGAATCCAGATGGGTGAAATCCGACAAGAAAGACTTGGATTTGTGAAATCCGACATTCAACTGCGACACGACGCGTCGGTTTCTTGGACGTGACGCGTCCACGGTTTTTGTGGATTTTCTTGTTTGTTTGCATTGTTTAATGCTATGTGCTATATGTATATACATATGTGAATCTAACATGTTTATGTTTGATCAAGGGAGATATAAATATATGTGATTGATATATATTTATGAATCAGTTACTGATTTCAGTTTGTTCACAGGAACAGACAAGGCTCAGTAGCATAAGATCACTAAGTGGGAGTTCGTAAACTTAAGGTGAGTGGATGTTTACTAACGGATGATGTTAGTTGTAACTGGTTTGGTTGCAACTGTTTATGGATTGACGCATGGATAGACTTATTGTCTGCTAATTGATTAACTGGTTGTTTGTTAATTGATTGTTGCGTCAATGATATGTATACATGATGGTTGGGAAGTCAGTTTCGGTTGGGCATATGGACTGGGTTTATTTGTTATCGGCTAATCAGTATTTGGATCTTTCGTTGCATTTGTTGCAACTTAAGTGTAATACTGTGTTAGAATAACAAATAAACTATCGGTAAACCTTTGCTTTGGCCGGCATTGGTTGTAGGTTCCTGCAGAACCGCCGGTCTTCCCGGGACACGATTATCTGTTATCTATTGTTGATATCATGCGGTTCTGGCTGATATATCTGTTGTGGCTTTACTCCATTCACTTAGCTTTGTGCTAATCCCCCACCTCTCTTTCTTTTTACAGGTTTTGGTAAGTCAGCGGCTTGGCTGAGAGTGGTTAGCTTGGGGAGTAATTACCTAGGCCTCTGATGTGTTATTTGTAACGAGTCGTGATTTTGTAATACTGATATTTAAACTAGATGGTTTTGTAAACGGTGGTTTATATACGGTTGTATATACTTTTAGTATTTAAATCGCTTCCGCAGTGTTATTTAAAATGAAAATTTTTGGGTTGAAAATACGGTGTTACAATGTGCAACCTCAAGTCAAAGGAGGAGTAAGATGCATAGGGAAACGTAAAAAAATACTATGGAAGAAAAGAAATACTATGGAAGAACACATGGTGGTGAAAGATGAAAGAGGAGATAAGTATAATGGTAGGAGGTAGCAAAAAAGACATTAAGAAGAGGTGGATAGTTTATAACTATTTAAAGACTATGGGGCTGTTTGTTAAAACAAAATGATTAAGCACCGTATGATTCTGTGGTCTGAATAATTCAAAGACTCTGAATGAATATGCCTCTGAATGTGACATGCTGTTTGATAAAGGTTCTGAATGAATAATCTGAATGATGCAAATCATCATTTTAACTTTAATATTGATATATTATAATATAAGATATGATTGTTTAACAAGACAACATGCAAAAAAAGGAGTATTAGGGTAAAATACTTTGTGCTTAATGATTCAGAATGAACTTTAAGGTAGAATGGTTCAGCAGCATTCATCAGCATTATGCTGAATCATTCAGTCTTCATTCAGAGGCAGCAATCAAACACGCTAAATCAGCATTCAGTGCTGAATGGTTCCATTAAGCAGCAAACAAACAGCCCCTACGTGTCACTTTTAGAGGGATAAAGGTGATTTTATAAAATAGGCAGATATAATATATTATTATATGGTATATTTACTTCGAGTTCATATTTGGAGTGATAATCGTGTTTTGTTTGGGTTGGCGAGTTACGGGTGGTTGGCAAATCCACGAGTCGGGACACGAACAAAACCCGTATAATTATTCAAGTCAAGGTGAAATGCAGGGAACATGGCGAAGCAAAACATCCAAAAGCTGATGTGTATGATTGTTTCCCTCATCCTCGTCTCATGAAATAATACTAAAAAATGTTTGAAGCTCTTTAAATGTGGTTACTTTCTCTCATCACTTGTATAAGATGTGGTTTCAATATTTAGAGCAAAAATGTAGTTGATTAGAATTAGCAAGAATCATATGTTCAAATAATGAAAAAGAGATACATTACATAAATAGTCACTTAAGAATACATGATTTGAATTGTAATAGAGCTCATCACTATGAGTTTACAAAAACTGAACACACCCTATTGAATTATAATATGTTGAAATGAGCTTATAACAAATAACACAAAGACTCAAATATTTCATTGATAGAGCTTATAAATGGGTAATTCAATATAAACAGCATGCAAAGCAGAAAGTACCGAAATATTTCCTTGATAAAATGAAAAATAACCGGCTTACGTAATCGATAAATTGTACGAAACCAAATACCAACATAATAAGTATGAATGAAGCATAAGGCATGCAGGAAAATTAAAATAAAACCTAAAAGTCATAATGACAATATAAAACATGATAACCCAGCCTTCATTTACGCAATCATTCCTTTTCAACTTTTGGGATCTTCAAGTTTTGATTAGTGCATGTATTTTTCGAAGAGGATGACTGGACATGCAAATCATTGTCAACCTCTTCAATTGTACGTTTTCCTCGTGGAGTCGAAGCAGTGCAGCCAATACTCACCATATTATCCATTGGGGTGCCGTTATCTCCCGTAGCTGATATGGCCTCCTACAAATATTTATTTGGTATAAGTGTAATCATATAATGTATTTATAATTATGTCAATTTTTTGTTACTTCAAAACAACAGTTGCGAATGTTACTTTTTACCTTTGAATCTACGTTTCCAACGGATACATCAAATAGCGTCCGATGTGTCTCACATTTAGAAACAGTCTCCTACGAAAAGTTTTAAGTTTAGTGATTTTATGACTAGTAGAAATTATTCTTATGAATGCGTTTCTTTGTTTGATATGTTATAACTGTATGTTTGAAGAGCGAGCCAAACAGTCTTTGATGACATCTGCATCATCTTGCGGTGAATATATAGTAATCTCTTTCAAGGTTCCACTTTGAGATTTTTAGTACAAAAGCGTACTGCTTTTCCAGAAGGTGTTTAAACTCTTCTGAATAGAGACTAAAATTTTCATCCTTTTTTTGAGAGAATATGAAAGAATTAGTCGAATTATAAATGTAATGATTACAAAAAATTAGGAAGTGTCGTAATGTGAAAAGGGTTAATTTCATATATACCCTTATTAAATATCAAAATATCTTATTTGTCCAGCTTAACTTATAAATATCATATTTACCCTTCTTAAGTTTTCAAAATATCATATTTGCCCATATTAAATATCTTATATACCCTTCTTAAGCTTTTAAAATATCATATTTGCCCAAATCACCATTTTTTTATCAATTTTTAATCATTTTAAATAAATCATAATTATAAAATATAATTCAATGGCTATTATACCCCTCTTTTAAATCTATTTATAAAACATCACCTATACCCTTACTACTCATATTTATCCAAGTTTTATATATATATATATATATATATTTATATATATGTACATACATATATGATTTTATTAATTAATTTGAATGATTGAGTACGGTTTATGCCTGTGTGTTTATATATATATATATATCATGTAATTAACGCACAAATCAAGGTACCTACACAATTAAGAAAAGCATTATTATTTTAATCGGTTCTAATTTCTTAAAATAAAAGAATTACGCATGATATATTATATATACACGCATTAACCGTACTCGAGCATCCAAATTAATTAATAGAATCATGTGTGTGTATAAATATATATAACTTGGATAAATACGAGTAGTAATGGTATAGATGATGTTTTATAAGTATATTTAAAAGAGGGGTATAATAATCATCGCATCATATTTTATAATTATAATTCATTTAAAATGATTAAAAAAAGGTGGTTTGGGCAAATATGATACTTCGAAAGCTTAATAAGGGTATATAGAATATTTATAAGTTAAGTTGAGCAAATAAGATATTTTGAAAACTTAAGAAGGGTATATAGAATATTTATAAGTTAAGTTGGGCAAATAAGATATTTTGAAAACTTAAGAATGGTATATAAGATATTTATAAGTTAAGCTGGGCAAATAAGATATTTTGATGTTTAATAAGGGTATATATGAAATTAACCCATGTGAAAATGGTGATTACTTTCTCAGTTTTTGCAATTAGATATGATGTGGGCTTGCCGATAAGTCTAGCAACATCCTTCTCAAACAAAGCAATGGTAGTAGACACAGTTCCATCCTGAACCCTGATGTGAAGCTTAATCCTATTCAAAATAACATACTAAAATCACTATTTATTATATTTAACTGAACATTTTCATAAAAATCATTCAACTATTCCAATGATAGAGAGTTAACATGTTAGTTAATGTTTTCAATGCCAAGGTATCACTTCATTTGTTTTGCAATGTTTGTATTCTAAGTCACCGTTGAAAGTTTTAGACACTTCTTGTTTAGGTATAACCGGAAGTACATGCATTTGCTCATCCACTTCAGAAGGTTTAGCGTCAGCACTAAGAAGAAGTGGTGTTTTAGATTGATCAAAACATTTCTTCTCTAATTTTGGCTCGGCCTTTCTTTTACAGTTACTACATGCGATATAGTACCATCCTAGTTCATGCTCGATCCGATAACCTTTCCAAGGACAACAGATGACATTTCCTGAAATCAAAAGTCACATTAATATGACTGAAATGTTTTTTCAATTAATGATGTAGTAACAATATAGACACATCACGTTAAATTAAGATAAACCGTATCAATCTTAAGGAGCTCATCAATATGTTTGTACCGTTGCTTTGTGAAATAATCAAGAAGATTAGAATAAACTGTACTACATGAAAGCTCGATTGTTTCACACGTAGAACCATCATTTTCTTCACCGGAATATTTGATGCATTGATGAAAATATAAGTATGTCCTAAAGTAAAAAAAAAAACAGAAATTGAGACACTCTTGTAGTAGAAAAGTACCTTCTATTTTAGTACCGTTTAATGAAAGCAGCGAGAGGAGCAATCCCATCATTTATGAACAACTTTGAACCAAACATGCAGTTTGAAACTTGAGGGTTACCTGATATCCGTAAAACAAATATAAACATTAAAATATTTTTTTCCTATTAGTTTGCCACAAATCATACAAGTTGTTCATACACGATTGTATTTACGCTAACTCATGAAATAGGTGTATTTTGCCAGGCAAATAAATATGAAGATAGGAGCTTTTGAATTTTGGTTTTCCTGAATGCATGCATTGGTGGAGTTTCAAAGCATATGCATCTCATAGAGCACATGATATAACCTCATTTTTGTATACTCATTATAAAAACAGATATAAAATGCTGGATAATAGTTAGATGGGGTATAAAAACATATGTAAACTAATATATGCTAATTGATAAGAATAAATAAATATTAAAATTTAATAATAACAGTTCAATATGGATAGTAAATATTAAACCTCTTATTTTGAATTCTAATGTTCAAGACTCGGCTTTCACGTTTCTCTAATTGGGTGACTTTCATGTCATGAGAAGAAATAACACGACCTAATGGACAACAAATTAATTATTTAATAAGAATAACAGATCATTAATGGACAAGAACAACAAATTAATTATTTAATAAGAATAACAGATCACTAATGGACAAGAACAACAAATTAATCAATGACTAAATCCCTAATCGGGAATTCAATAAAGAAGAGAACCCAAATAATGAATTATAAGAATTGAAAACAACAATTGAAACCATTTCAGAGCAATCTTAAAAACAGATCTAATGGATTCGAACAAGAAATTAATTATTTAATAAGAATAACAGATCACTAATGGACAAGAACAACAAATTAATCAATGACTAAATCCCCTAATCTGGAATTCAATAAAGAAGAGAACCCAAATAATGAATTATAAGTACAGATGACTAATGGACAAGAACATCAAATTAATCAATGAGGAAATCCAATATACGTGAATTCTTTAATTTCAAAAAACACAAATAATCGGGTACTCAATATTAAGAATGCAAAAATAAAAAGCCCTAAATTGGAGAACGAGGAAATCTTGAGTGTAGTGTACCTCAATCGGAACCCTAGTCCTTGTTCGTGGAACCATGTTGTTGAATCGTGGATAGTAAGGACCCATTGTTGATGAATCAAAAGAAGAACGATGCATCAATCAAACATTTTTGAGATTAGATGGTTTAATGCAGCGTATACCCACGGTCGAAGATCGATGCCTCAATCGAAGGATTTTGAGATTGGATGGAATAATGAAGCGTATACCCATGGTCGAAGAATGTTGCATTAAACCAAGGCTTTTGAGTTTAGATTGATAATGGACTCAACATGTTAGAAGGTTTTACATGGAGGAAGGGAGAGAACGTAAAGAAGGTAAAGAAGGGAGAGAACGGAGCAGCTCGTGGAACGAATTTTTTTGATGATATGTAAGTCAAAATTAGGGGTAGATAAGTAATCAAAGAGTCAAAATTAGGGGTAAATTAAGAACAAATTTATTAAAATTCTGAAAGATGATTGGTTGATTAGTAAATTGATAATATTATAAAGTTAGCCGTTTAGTAAGTATAAAAGATAAAAGATAAAAGATTAGAAGATTATTAAGAGATAATCTCATCAACTCCACTTCATTTAATAGTTTATATATATTTAGTTTAATAATACAGGGTTTAGTTCACTAAAATGTATCCAAGTTGTTACGTTTTGTTATTGTGTATATCGAGCTTTAAAAGTTTCTATTGTGAATATCAAACTTTTAATTTGTTGTTACTGTATGCATTTTGCTTACATTATATAGGAAAAAACGTACAAGTTTAGTACATACAATATAATGTTTAATACACATAATAGTGACAAATTAAAAGTTTGATACACACAATTAAATTTTTTTAAGTCTAATACGTACAATAGCAAAACGTCAGAAAAAAACGTACAAGTTTAGTACATACAATAGAAAGTTTAATACATATAATAGTGACAAATTAAAAGTTTGATACACGCAATTAAAATTTTTTAAATCTAATATATACAATAGTAAAACATCACGACCTAAATACATTTCGATGAACTAATCTCTTTAATATAAGAGTTAAATTAGTAATTATTAATTACTAAAAATTATGGGATATATTCAAATCCAACAGCTGTTGCTAAAGCGAGACCGGAGAAGACTTCAAAGCATATTCTCAAACATTTTTCAGAAACAAGAATCGGCAGTCATGTTTGCCAAGAAACTCTTACAGAAAGCTACCAAGCTTCACAATCTTCATCATCATCAGGTAGCCCCCGCCCCTCCTCTCGAAATTATGTTTATTTCATCACCGATCACTGATTTGGTCGACGATGATAATGTAACGAGTTACGGTGCTTGATTTTTTGTTTTTAAAATTTAATTGATGATATTTATTGCGTTTTAATGTGCAACAGTGGTTTGAATCCGTCCATCCTCTGATTGATGGACTTATCGGATGATTGTTTCTTTGAATTGTGAATCTTCTTACTTGATTAGTGTAACATCAGTCTTATGTACTGTTGTTTGGTTCGTGTATGTTTAGGTTTTTTTGTTACGAATTCAAAACCTAAATAACATTTATTGTGCATAATTTTGTAGGAAGTTTAAGGTGTTATCTAGATTTCCTAAAAAAGTAAATCACATGTGTTTGTGTTTTTTTCTTTTTTGGGAATTATAAGCAGAATGCATCAAATTAGGGGTGTTTGGGATTGCTTATTAGAAGGCTTATATGCTTATACTTTTATTATGTGGTAATATAGTAAGCTGTGGTGTTCTGGATTGCTTAACCAAACCGCCTATTTGATTATTTGTGAGTAAAAGAAATAGTTTTTAAGTTGCTTATTGAAAAAAAAAATGGAGTAACCCACCCTTTTGGGGCCTTCACCAGCCAGTCTGTAAATCACGTAACCAACCGTTAAAGGGCATGTGACAGGATCCCAAGACCTCCACTGTAGATCCCTAGGCCTCTACTATAGACCTCCATGTCCCTAACTGCTAGGATACCATCACAGGGATGATTTCAAAAGGTTATACACATATAAACAATTTTAATGAGCAATACCACACAAATTTGATCTTTGAAGAGGAAATTAACTCAAAATGATGCTGGTTTTTTTAAACGTAAGGAGTAATTAAGCTCCGACACTAGAAGAAGACAATTCTGTTAATTTGAAAAGAGAGGTGATATATTCTCCTACTTATCCTCCTACTTATTATATTAACATAAGTGTCAAAATCAATGAAGGAGGTGAGGAAAGAGAATGAGTGGATTCCACATGTCATCTTGTGGTGAGTAGGAGGATGGAGTAGGAAGAAATAGTTGGAGGATATATCATTTTTCATTTGAAAATTGACTGATCTAGTACTACATAGTTTCCTAGAAAAAGAATGTATATCAGTGTATATATAGATTATTACAAAATTCTAGTACATACTTTTCTAGAAGTCTTTTATATTAGTATAATATTATGTCTTTTGGTAACACAAGGTCAATAAATAAGAAAATTACGCCGACCAAAAAAACGGCATTAATAGTTGTAATGATAACAATTGCAAGATATCAACAGACCTTTGGCCTAGCAGTACCAAGGTGACCTACCAACCAAAAGGTTGTGGGTTCAAGTCCAGATAAGCACAAGGACGCGTGAGTATATATCATTCAAAGAGTAACAATTGCAAGATGAGTAATACGTAATTATAACTTGAAATGACAAAAGTTGGAAAATTACTCTCATCGCCATGGGAAAATTACTAGAATTGGAAGACAAAAGTTGGAAAAATCCTTTTTTGTTCTTATCCAGGTTTTTAGTAAATCTTGTAAAGGATATAGTGTGATCTAATTTCTTGAGGAATGACAGCAGGTTTGAGTTAAATATTACTTTGTTTGACCTGAAAGTCAAAGCACTTTCCTACAGCATAATTTTGTAGGGCCTGACCAAAAAATGTCAAAGCTTGGCCTCTTTAGGATGGAGAGTGAGTATTTGACTCATAGTCACATGGAACTGGGTTCTCTCATCGCGGTTCGCTAGGTCTCTAAGTTTTCGGTACGATGTAGGTTCATTTCGGTTCGCCTCCGATACGAAGTACCAATTTCCTAGGTACAATGTACTGCCTACTAAAATATATAATTATGCTAATATTAATTCTCAAAGATATAAATTTCATACTTCCCATAAAATCAAACCAGATTACCAAAAAAATTAAGACAAAACTGAAAACAGAAACATTTATAATTCAGAAAATGCAAAACAGTGTAGAATTAGTCCCAAAAACAGTGCATAATTACTGAATAATTGAAAAAAAAAAACAGAGCTGATAGTGGTGGACAGTGGACTGAATGACTGATCTGAAGGAAGAGTGGAATCGGTGGAAGTATAGTAGAATATGATAGAAATTCAACATTCTTAACACTTAAATAGGAATTTGAATTAGTAATTGAAGAATCAAAAGACTGGATCGAGAAGTGTGAAAAACAGAGAATCAGAAATCGATGAGTCAGGGTCAGATGAAATGGCATGGTCTTTCTCGCCACTGAAATTAACGTTCTAAGACTTGATTTCGTGTACCAATTCGTGTTTTCCATTGCTCGGATTGTTCCTAATTGCGTTCCCATTCGCGATTGAAAGCCAGCAGAATCGATTTTGACCATTGATTTGGTTCGATTTGACCAACGAACCGAATCACGTTCCATGGTGCGACTTGTTCGATTTCGTACTGCGATTGGATACGAAACGTACAGATCACAGATCGTGAGTGTTTCAGCGAACCATGTGACTATGATTTGACTATTTCATTGGTGAAACATTCAATAAGAATCTCAATTTTAAAAACAAATCTAGCGGAGAAATTAAAAGTTGATTTACGTTAAGCAGTCAGCTAAATTTCAACTTTTTTTTTTTTATCTGGAACTTCTTTGGGTCTTTGTTTGATTAATTTTGCACACAAAAAATTATCTATTTGATCAATGTATTGACCTTTTAATCTTCAAGTTCTATTTTTTTAACTAAGAGTTCATGCTTATGTTGTTTGAATCATCAACATGTGATGTATTCTAGTAGTATTCTTTTAGCTCAGTTCACGTTGTAGAATGCCATTATGTTCTTAGCATCCTTGTGGTAGAAGTCTTGCTTAAAGTTGCAGCCTCTTTATCTCATTTCTCTTTTATTTAGTTCTATATCTTTTTTCCCTGTCAAACTGAACTAAATCTAGTGTCCTTTTTTTCTCATTGCTTGTTGTCTAGCAGAATCTAAAGGGCTGCCTCACACCAGAGGATTTGGATTTTCGAGTAGCAGTCCATTATGGTATCCCGTCTACTGCATCGATTCTTGCCTTTGATCCTATCCAGCGTGTATTAGCCATTGGAACATTGTAAGTTATTCTACATTCATCATTTATAGAATATGAAAGATGGAGTTATTGTTGCAGATCAATATTGCGAGTTTGTGTGCGACTCTGAATCTATGTGCTTTTTTCTTACATTAATGACGGTTAAACTCTTCTTTGAAATAACATTCTTCAATAGATTAATTTACAATATGTATGCATGTAGGTAGCCTAGTGGTTGGCGTCCCTGATTCTGACAAGAGGTCATGGGGTCAAACCTCACTAGTGCCTAGGGGAGTCCTTGGGTTGGTCAGGGGGTAGTCTCGGAAATGGCTACGGCGATATCTTTTAGGCTGCCTACATCTAGGCCAAAGGCTCGACTCCCCCTGGGTAGCCTAAACACGGATCCCTCTCTGTTTATCCATTTGTATATGCATGTATGTGTGTGTGCCTACACACTTATGACTTATGTCGTACCAACTGTATGTATGTATGTAGGTAGGTACGGGTGAATGGATGGATGAAATTGCCGGGGCTACTTGTTCTTATGTACATCTAATCAGAAATTTAGCTCAATTATTAACCATTTATCTATATATTCTACACAGAGATGGCAGGATAAAATTGATTGGTGGTGACAACATCGAAGGACTCCTGATTTCTCCAAAGCAATTGCCTTTCAAGCATTTGGAGGTTTGTTAATATTTCAATAACAGTTTTTCATGTTGTTGATTGATATTAATTGTGTTCTTTCCATTCTTTCGCCTATGCAAGATACGATTGCAGGGTATTTTCTATTTAAGGATATGGAACACAGGAACCTTTTTAGAAGATTTGGGTGAGTGATGTAGGAAAATATAACATAGTAAATAATATATACATTTATAGCTGTATGAGAAAGACGAATACAGACTAGACTTCTTGGTATAAGTACATACGTTTAATGTTTCTCAGCATACAAATATTAATAAACCCTAGATTGAGTTAAAGTGGATGACAAGTAAAAAACAGAGTCTTAGAAAGATGTAAACATCAATTAACCTAGAAAATCCATCATACTCAGCCCTTGAAATTTGGAGTGATCATGCAATGTTGGTTTGATTTCTTTGGTTACCTTGGGAAACGGAGAGCAACATTTTCATGCAACCCTTGTACATATAAATTTAAAATTCTTTTGCAAATTTATGATGTTGCTTGTTAGAGTTAAAAACATGCTCGAGACACTAGTTTATTTTGTTGTTGTTTTTCTCATGCAGTTTCTATCCAACAAAGGTTTTCTTGTCAGCATATCCAATGACAACGACATACAGGTAGCGTTTAGTTCCTTATTTGTCATTTTTCACAATAAACTGGAAACTATAAGACAAGATACATTAGGATTAAAATACAACCTTTGTTTCATGACCCACTGATGCTACTTTGCAGGTGTGGAATCTGGAAAATAGGTCTATAGTTTCTAGTTTGCAATGGAGCTCTAATATAACAAGTTTCTCTGTGATATATGGCTCCTTCTTCATGTATGCTACTTACAAAAGTTGAAATAATACATGCAACATACATAATGTTGTTGATCTATGGTGCTTTAATTAGTTAAGTCTGTTATTAACATACAGGTATGTTGGAGACGAGAGCGGCTTGATGTCTGTTTTGAAACATGAAGAGGAAGCAGAGCTTTTGGTATTGCCATATCATATTTCAGCCAAATCCCTTACTGGTAATACTTCATTCACCTCTGGTGCTTAGTGAATCAATCATCTCTTCCTGTATACAAGTTACAACTATTTTTATTTTAATCATAAATTTAAAATAAAGATACTGTTTTAATAATGAGACAAGTACTTGTTAGATAACCTTGTTTGAAGTGGAGAAAAGTGTTGAAAATAGAATCTTGGTATCTTCCCAGCAATGTGAACTTTACTATTTAAGGCGCATCTCCTTTTCAGACTGCAACTTATCTCATGCTTTCTTTATATCATCATTCTTCCCTCCACATCCACATTTGCACAAGTGAACTATATATTAGGAATTTTTTGTGGGGAGATTTGGAAAATAACTTTCCTATTATAATGTCTTTCTGTTAGTGACATCTGTACAGTCCAGAGCATGCTAGCTCAAAGTTATAGTTACATAGGGACTCCCAAGTTGGCATCAAGAATATGGTGCAAAAACAACCTATCTGATATCAATTTAAACCCCTGAAAACCAAAATTTTGAAAACTCCTTGAGATAACAAGTTTTAGTTTCCGTGTTCATCATACTCAAAATATCTTCTTATAGATCTTGGTGGATTTAATGTTTAACTGTGTTAAAAGAATAAAATCTTATGACAAGTTGAGCCTATTTATAGATACAATTCAGCCTGAGGTGTTTTCTTTTTGCTATGTACTTGTCTAATCAAACTTTGATAATGACGAGTTAGAATGATACGAAGTTGTGCTTTGTTATCTATTAAAATTTTCTGGTATTTGGTTATTAATTTCATGACATCAGAATTATTTTCTTTATATTTCTAGCACATTACAACAGTGTCTTTCTATTTACTCCAGAAGCAGCTGGGTCCTCATTTCCAGATCACGAGACTATTGTTGGAGTTCTTCATCAACCTGGTTCTTCTGGGAATAGGCAAGAAACAATTATTGGTTGAAGTTCTCTCCTTTATACTTTATCACATGTTTGAAAGAAACCAATTTTCCATACGTTCACTAATTTGCATACGGCCTGAATATAAGTGGGCATACTTACTCAGAAGGTTTAAAAACCAGTAGACATGACATTCCTTGACTTACATGATTTGAAACAAAAGACAAAGTACATCCAAATTGTACATACTAGTCCAATGGTAGCTCCTAGGTCCTAGATATTAGCTGGAATGAAGAATGGGTCATACGAGTGCACATTTAGTTGAATTATTGCCTGCATTTTCACAGATAAGCACTAACACACACACATGAAGTAGTTGTCGAATATGAATAAAGGTGTGATAAATAAATTGAGTTTTGTGTTTCACTCCAGCCATCTGCTTCATCCATTTTCCACACTGTAACCCAATGGCCGAACACCAGATAGAAAATAAAAATATGAGATCCTATCTTACCAGTTAAGTTTTAGGCATCTGTAACTTGTAAAGAGGGTTAATTATTTGAATGGTTGTTCTTTTGTTTTTGCAGAGTTTTGATTGCATATGAAAGTGGGTTGATTATTCTTTGGGATATTTTTGAATCTCAAGTGGTTGTAGTTAGAGGTGATAAGGTTCTCGAACTGAAAGATGGAGATGTTGATTCTTCTGGACAAGAACATGATTTAGAGGAAAAAGAAATAACTGCTCTTTGTTGGGCATCTTCAAATGGAAGTGTTGCTGCAGTTGGATACATAGATGGAGATATTATGTTTTGGAAAACATCAACTACTTCCTCTAATAAAAGCCGAAAAACTGCAACATCAAGCAATAATGTTGTAAGGCTACAATTGTCATCTGCTGAAAGGAAACTCCCTGTCATTGTCTTGCACTGGTTCCCAAACAGTAAATCCCAAAACGATTGGGATGGCCAACTCTTTGTTTATGGAGGTGATGAAATAGGGTCAGAGGAAGTATTAACGGTGAGTTAGTTCAATGCAGTAGTAGATATCCTGGGTTTCTCAACCCGTTTTGGTCGATTTGGTCATGTTTCATCCCAAGTTGTTGAAATAAAATTCTATAGCAAAAAGGGAAATGGGTTGAACAGGTTGAAAGTCACCCAAATTTAGTTTCTGATGCATACCACCTACCAAATAGTTTTATTTTAAGAGTTATTATAAATGTAAAAATATTGTTTCTTTAAAAAATTAAAAAAGAATTATACGCAATACAAGTCAAAATCAATCCGACATGTAAAATTGACATGCTTCAACTAGAATCGGTTTTAACCCATTACCCAACCTGGCTGACCCACCCGTATTTCCACATCTACAGATAAGTAAAACTTATTTGGTGTTCAACCGTGTATTCTATTTCATCTGGTCCAATTTTGTAAGAAGTGTATTTGTGTACATATATATATAAGCTTCCAAGTGAAATTTAGCTGTATGCTTGCATTATCATGACAAAATTTTACTCATTCTACCAGTATAAAATCATATTGGACATGATAACAATATGTTGTCGTCTATAAAAAGAATTCCGTGTGTCAGTGTGTGTAATTTGTCTACTTGGTATATTTAAACAAGAGCACTATATCGAAAGTAAGCCAGTCAATAAGACATATTCCGTTGTCCTGAATCATTAGAGTGTTTCAGTTTCTGCTATTGTCTGGCCATTATTCATAGAAGTGGCAATTTCAACCATTTGAAAAATATGATTGGATATAAAAGTGTTTTTGGGCTGGGCCAACCCGTCTGTCTCACCATCCCATCTCATACTATTCACTGAAACGAACATTTGGACTCTGATAGAGAACACTCATAGTTGGTCTTTTGTGGATATTACAGGTTTTAAGTCTTGAATGGAGCCCCGGGATGGAAACTTTAAGATGTGTTGGTCGTGCAGAGCTCACTCTTATTGGCACCTTTGCTGATATGAGTTTATTACCAAGTCCAATAAACAATCATGGTGCGGATTTGTTAGTACTGACAAGCCCTGGACATTTACAATTCTTCAGTCATGATAATTTGTCTGCATTGACATCTGAACATGAAAAGAGAATTACTCTCTCTTCTATTGAATGCCCTGTGGTAATACCTACACTTAATCCAGTCCTCACTGCAGCTAAACTTCTCTCACTAGCTGGCAGTGAAAACACTTCAAACTTCCTTTTGGAGGTAATGTACTTCGCTTGTGGATTGTGTGTTAAATTTTGTATTTGTATTTTTACAATATTATTAACAAAGAGTCTGTTTACTTAGATAGCCACAAATTTGAAGCATAATTCAACACAAAAATTGGCGGGTGAGAAGTGGCCCGTATCAGGAGGCATAGTACATCAGTTATCTTCTGCTGAAGGCTATGTAATAGAGAAAATTTACATAGCTGGTTACGTGGATGGATCTGTTCGGATCTGGGATGCCACCTCTCCAGTCTTATCAATCCTTTGCATCATAGGAACAGTGAGTAACTACCATATGTTTGTTTATTCTTTTATAATAGTAATAGTAATAGTAACAGTAACAGAGTAAAACAGTTAAAAGTAACAGTAATATTATTTTATTTTTATAATTATTGTGGTGGTGGTTGCTCTTATTTGCTTGGTTAACAGGATGTATAAGTGGTAACTAGGCTGGTCAGTCGGTTTGGGTTAGGGTCAGCACAGGTAACTT
Source organism: Dittrichia graveolens (assembly GCA_038502395.1). Taxonomy (NCBI): domain Eukaryota; kingdom Viridiplantae; phylum Streptophyta; class Magnoliopsida; order Asterales; family Asteraceae; genus Dittrichia; species Dittrichia graveolens. The sequence continues at coordinate 53,289,176 of JARJIL010000007.1, read as the reverse complement.
TGTGTACGGGAGGTTGACCCCACCGACTTTTTGTCCAAATAATTTAAATTTTTTATAGATAGTGTGTCAAGTATCTTTATAAAATTCATCCAATAATAATCTTAGTTTTCGGATAAAATGCTTTAGGAGGTTTATGCACTTTAGACTACTTCCGACATGTGATCCATATTCTTTTGGCTACTTCTTATTTTCAATTTTTATTTAAAATAATTTTTCATGTTTGAACCTTAAAAGATTAAATCCTTTCGACCCATTCTTATGTAAGTGGGTCGAAATTGGAACGTCAAACGGGGAACAACAAAGTATGAATTTATGTTTAACATATCTGATAAAATTGACAGATGAAAGATGCGGATGTGAGTGGTTCAACGGCTCCAATTTCAGCACTGAACTTCTGCTCCTTGACTTCAAAATTAGCAGTTGGCAATCAAGTTGGTCTGGTAAGAGACGATGCTTCTTCCATAGTAGATACTTGTTTACAGGTTAATGTTTACTTTGCCCAACCTAATAGCTTATTTATTCTGAGTTTGTAGATCCGTGTATATAATTTCAATTCTAGCTCAAAGGAGACAATCCTTCACATTGTCACAGGAAATAAACAAGAAGGTAAGCTTATTTCCAACTAACAATTTTAGGTGTTTATGCTTTGCGTTAAGGTGAATGAATTTCTTTCCCATTCTGGTCAATCTCTCGGAACTTTTATTATTATGGGGATATATGAAATATACTAAATCTATATAGCTCAAATTTTGAAATGTTGCTGCTCCAGGGCCTTTATTTTACAGAAGATTTCTATTAGGAGTCCTCTGATGATTTAAATGAAATTGTATGTTGGGATAAACTTGTTACTATGTTAGTTAGTAATAGGTGAAGAAGAATACATAGAAAAAATGTAAATATCTAAGAATATTTATTACAAGTGCCGCAAATCATAATTTCTGTAGATTAGAAGCTTAAAACGAAATTTGTGAATGCTCTAGCCGTGGGTCGAAAAATTGATTTATTGTACTTCAAGTTTTTCTGTAACTTAATCGCTGCCAGTCCATACCCAGGTTTTAAACTAGAAATTTTCTAATCATTATGTAAATAGTAAAACCATCTTTCCTGACCTCAATGTGAGTTAGCTCTTAAATTGTATGTTTCTGGAAAAAAAATGTCACTTATGCTATTTCTGTAACATTTAATCTGTTAATAGAACATCAAATTAGTGCTTTTCAATTAAAAAAATTAAAAAAATAAAAACAGAACAACAAATTAGCAATCTAGTTTCTTATGAAGAAACCAACCCTCCAAAATATTATTTTATCATTATCCTTTCTGTATTAAGTATGGCATTTATTGATATTATTATTTACTTTTAATAATAACACCAACACAAAATATTAGCAATCCTTTTTCTATTATATATAAATTAGCAATCTCATTTCTTATGACGAAAGCCAGTCCTCCAAATATTAGGTTATGATTATCCATCACGAAAAACACCCACAACCTGCAGCACAACCCATTGCTACTAACACCAACAACAAAACATTTGTTTTTTTAGTATAGGGCTGAATGAGAGAAGGAAAAGGAGGGGGGGGGGGGGGGGGGAGAAGAAAGAGAGAGAGAGAGTTTAGGGCTTTATGCTTTTGAGGAAAGAGTCATTCAATGGAAGCTTTTGGATACTTATATACATATTTTAATATATAATTAAATATTAATAATAATTATTATTATTATTATTAATTATGCTAATGATACGGATGAAGAACTTATTAGGCCCAATAATATGAAGCCCAAGCCCAGTCAGTTGAAGGTATATTCTAGAAGGGCAAAGAAGACAATTATAACAGTGGCTGAGGTAGTTAGAAGAAAGAGAAGAGAATAAGAAAGGAGGGAGGATTCGTTTATGATCATTCTGTTAGATTGTCTTTTCTGTTAGTGAGGCTCCAGTTCATTACTGTGAGAGAGGGACGGCCCCTGGATATTTCCTTTTGTAATTCATTCCTTACATTTTTGAGTAATTCAATCTCCTTCCTACTATAATTTCTGTGTTTGGTATTGAATTTCTGTTTTTCGAGTTTCATCACTGGTTCGACCTGCCGTCGACCTGCCTTCTCTTTGAATCATCTATGGAAACTCGCTCCATTCAATCGCGTTTTGAACAACATGAGGAGTGCATTCATCAGCTTCAGTCCGATGTTATTGATATCAAAACAGCTCTTCAGGCCTTGGAAATCGATCGTGCAGAATCCAGCGAATTTCTGTTTTTGGTATTGAATTTTTTTTTTTCGAGTTTCATCAGCTAATGAATGATGCGTTCCATTTCATAGTTGTTAAAATTTCATCACATAAAATATGAAAGGATGTTTTTGTAATTTACTCTAAATATATTGTATGTTATAGAGAGAGAATGAGCAGTTTTCCCTTCACTTAAGAAGAGTGTTAATAGTGTTGGCAATCATTATTTATGCGAAACATAAATATATTTACTGTATAATTAAATGATAATAATAATAATTAGTATTATTGTTATTATTAATTATGTAACGAATGATGTGTTCAATCTCATATTTGTTAAAATTTCATCAGATGAAATTTGAAAGATTGTTTTTGTAATTTACTCTAAATACCTTGTATCTTACAGAAAGAGAATGACCAGTTTGCCGTACACTTAAGAAGAGATCCGATGGTATTCGCAATTATATTTATGCTAAACATACCAACTTCAGTGTTTAACTTATATATTTATCTTTTGTCAAAGTCTCAATTCATGACAACTGGAGCATATCTATTAACTCAAGACTGACAGTTTTAGTTTCTATGGCTTAACCCCTTTATCAGCAATCACATGCTCCTTTATTCTCATAAGCACGTCGTCCAGCCTGCTTCCATTATGCCCTTGTTGAAATTGGAGTCTAATTTTGACTGGGCGCTCACCTCAGTGAGGCCGATAATCTTAGTGTTTTCCATTTACGTGATCTTGTTCCTATATGCAAAACTCGTATACCTGTGTTTTGCAATTTCTCCAAAACTTTTGTGTTTTTGGAAATTATTCTCAAGTTCTCTTTGTATAATTGTTCCAGTTTACAAACAACCTCGAGGTGGAGGGCCCAATTGTAGTGCTTGTTTCCACCTTCTTGATTCTCCTGTTCAAGCAGTTCAGTATATGGACCATGGAGCTAAACTAGCTGCTGCATATGAATGTGGTCGTGTAAGTCTACCATCTTATCTTTTTTTCTTTTCAAATAAGATACTGTTTTAAATTATTTTTGGTGTGAAATGCCCTCATTGCAGGTTGCGGTGCTTGATTTGAACTCATTCTCTGTTTCATACCTTACTGACAGTTTACCAGGCCCTAGCAGTCCATTGATTTCCGTTACCTGGAAATCATTTGGTGGTCATGTTAAAAGCCCTAGAGATTCAGGATCAAAGGGTCTCGGGAAACCTATAGAGAAACTGATGCTTGTATGTACCAAAGATGCAAAGTTATATGTATTTGATGGTGATAATCATCGCATGATCAACTCTAAACCAATGCAATTGACAAAAGATACAACTGCTATATCCGTGCATGTTGTAGGCAAGTATAACTAGTCTATACAAAAGATCTCTACCTCTATCCTATTGAAAGTTTCAAGTGGATGGAGTTTTTTTTTTTTAAATATTTTTCCAATTCAAAAGTTATAATTTCCCTTGTCTTTATTTTTCAGAGGGGAGTAGTTCCATAGTTGAGTCAGTGGAGCAAGAGGAATCAACCAAGGATGTCACAGTGAAAAGAAATGACACTCCTAATGAAATAGACCAATCTAGTATGGAACATGATTCTCAGTCTGAACGTATCAATTTGAGACAGAATGCAGTGGATTCACTTGTTTTACTTTGTTGCAAGGATGCTCTGCGCTTATATCGTTTAAAATCTGTGGTTCAGGTGTGACTATAGACCTCTGTTTTTTTAACTTTTAGGCATGTTTGGATGAGCATTTTGAAAGTGATTATGTGATATTAAATATTCAAAATCAGATACCCAGCTGTTATGAAAAGAACAGTAGAAGATAGCATCCTTTTGCGTTTTGAAGTTGTAGCTATATGTTTAAGTGTTAAGAGAAAATGAGATGTTTTCTGAACTGGGAGTAGAATGGTATCAAGTTAGGTTAAAGCGGTAAATAGTTAAGTTTAATGTATCCTTAGATAATTTAATTTGTTTCAGGTGGTACAAAACTGACTACTTGATTTGATGATCAGAAATATAATTTATTATCCAAAGGTTAACTGAGAATTACGACAATAATCAGATAATCAGTTCCAAAAATCAATTCCGAACTCCCCCTTAATGTGTTTGCCAGGTGGTGAGCTAATAACTTTGTTTTGCTAGGGGAACGAAAAACCTTTGCTTAAAGTGAAACTTGTGAAGCCTTGTTGTTGGACTGCTACTTTCAAAAAGGATGAAAAAACTTGGGGATTAGTATTGCTCTATCAATCTGGAGAACTGGAAATCAGGTCTCTCTCTCTCTCTCTCTCTATATATATATATATATATATATATATACATATATGTATATATGTTTGTATATATTTTCCATTCTCACATATATAAGAAACAATATTTCTAGTGGTATCTTGAATATGGTATGTTGAGACCTATCTTTATACAGATCCTTGCCGGACTTGGAACTGGTGAAAGCAACCTCATTAATGTCGATATTAAGATGGAGTTTCAAGGCAAATATGCAGAGAACTATGTGTTCTATGGAGAATGGGCGGATTGCCATGGTATGATCCTTGAAATGTTAAAACAAATTATATGCCCAAAGTATTTCGAGTCAATTTGATCCGAAACGTCACACTTAAGTGTTCTGAATGCATAACCTCATAAATTATTTTACTCGGTAATTTAGATTAATATGAAATAACATAAATTTATAATCATATTTGGCACTATATATAAAAAAATTTAATTTTTTTTGACAAAAAGTGTTTTGTCTTAACCCAGCCCAACCCATTTTGACGTGTATGAAAATATTACCCATTTTGACTTTTGACCCGTTACCCTTCGCATCCATCTTGCCACCTCTACTTATGTGCAAATACTAAATTATCCACTTCTTCAAGGCGATGGACATTGAAATTTTTTTATATATTTCCGTTTGCATGAGCATTATCTGATGTACAAAGTTAATGAATTTATTTTTCCTGTTTACGTAACCATTTCTTCTTATATAGACAAACGGGTCAGAGGTGGCGTTTATCTCTCTGCTGAATAATGATGATGATTTCAGGTATTTATACTTTTATTTTGTGAAATTGTGTGTCATCCACTTAAGACTCAAGCAGCCACATACTCAAGATAATGATGATGTGATTGCATCTATTGCTGTAGGGTTCTGGAATCTTTGCCTTCTCTTCATGATAAAGTGCTTGCAGCTGCATTTGAGGCTGTGATTAGCAGTTCTCAGAATCAAAAGAAAAAGCAGGTTGAAACTCTCAGTTATTGTGTCTTGTTCAAAAGAAAAATGGGAGTGTCGGGCGGGTTGGTAGCAAGTCAAAGTAGGTAACTTTGGAATGGGGCCAAATAGGTTGGGTCAGGTAGAACCAAAACACTTTTTGCTAAAAAAAGAAAAAAGATTTATAAAAAAGTTAGTGTGGAAATATGATCTAGATTCTAGACAGACTGACAACCTGTTTGACACTTTTGATCGTTTTGACATGCTTCCTTTTATGCAAATTTTTTATTAATATCAATTTGACCCGCTAGAGATAAAAACCCGAACAGCCCTTTTAAAAATGAATGGGTCGACTTTGTCACCTCTATTTAATTATTATAATGGTATTGTAATTTATGTTTGTTGATACAGGGTGTTCCTAGGGCACTTGTGAATATTCTAAAAGGATTTAGAACAGGAAAAGCAAACAACGACATCAACTTTCCTGAAGATAATAAATCAGGTTTCAGCAATCTGGACAGAATCTTTTCTAAGAATCCATTTCCAGATCCACTTGAAAGTAATACTTATCAGCAGGAAGACGTAGAACTTGATATAGGTAGTCTGGCTATCTGTCTATTTAGCTTCTGAATTATGCATGACGTCACTCTCCCTCGATTCAATTTGTTTGGTTAAACTGTTCAATTGCATATTAGATTTTTATTTCAGGTAACCCATGATTACATGAACACCACAGAATTTTGAAAAACTCTTAAATATAACAGAATTTTGACCATGTTGCCCTTTTGACATGTGAAAACCGATTTAACTGTTATCAGTTTTAAATCAATTTGTTTGAAAGTTTGAGGGTTTTTTTATGGTGCAAAGAAAGTTAGTCACCCGGAATTCAATCTGAACCAAAGTTGGTTGCCTTTTTATGCAACTAAGGTCTTGTTGTTCACTGATTTCGTGGGATTTCACAGGATTTGGATTTTAAATTCCATGAAATCTTGTGTTTGGTTGACAAACATGCAAGGGTTCGTTTAATGTGATTGTTTGAGTGTATAATAAACTAAAAGGTAATTCTGTCATTAATAATATAAACGATCCAAATCCTTTGTCTGGTTTGTAAAAAATATAGAATTTCACACATGCAAATCTTAACAGATTCTGCTAACCAAACACGAGACAGGATTTACAACTCTACAAACTACAAATACCGCAAAATTCAAATCAAATGAAAAATGCTTGCGAACCAAACACCCCCTCAGCCTAATTTTCATACCACTAATTTACTTATATATGTATTGATGCAGATGACATTGAAATCGATGATGAACCTATATCCATCCCTACTTCATCACATACAAAAGCAAAGGAGGAAATTAGTATGTTTGAAAATCATTTCTAAATACTTGCTTTGTTCGGCTTATACCTTAACATGTTATAATTTCATATCTTATGACCAGGAGTAAGAACTGAGCGGGAACAATTATTAGACGATGACAATGCTGAGCCCAGACTTAGGACACGTGAAGAGATCATTGCTAAATATAGAAAGGCCGGGGTAACTACAACATTTGATATATCTTATTAATGTGCCTAAATAATAATATGAAACATAAATTTTAAATATTCCAGACGTTTATGGAAATGGTTGTCAATAGTTACTAATCATGTTATGGCTTCCTCTGCAGGACGCTTCCGCGGTAGCTGAACAAGCAAGAAACAAGCTCTTAGAGCGGCAAGAAAAGCTTGAGGTAGGATTTCTCCATCATTTAGACATATACATACAACATATTCAATATATGTATGGGGTATGGGGGTAAGATTTAGACGGTCATATGTGTACCTGCTGGTAGGGAGTTGCTTCTCAAAAGACCTCAAGCTTGTAAAGTGTTATTCAAGAATTTCGCTTTATGTGATTAAGATATAAAATTACAATTATAGGTGGAACCTACCTAAATATACAACATATTCAAAATATATAAAAAAAAAGATTAGACACTTAGTTGAATTTTTAGCAATATTTGATCAAGCATATTGTTACTGCTAGTTAAATTCCTAAAATGTCCTTGGTCGTTCAAAAAAGGCGAGAGTAGTTTGGACAAAAGTTGTTACTTTATGAAACATCTAATTGATGACACAGGGAAATAGAAAATCCCAAAATAGGATGTACTCAGTTGAACTTTTTAAGCATTCTTCATCTGGAAGAATGTGATGTAGCTGTAGAATACTGTCTCTCAAAATGATGAAAATTCGGTTTATGTCAAAACTGGGTAAATTTAGTACAAGTGAAACGGGTTCGATTGGGTTGACCAACCAAGGCTTCTTTTTGTATTCTTTGTCCATTTTTAAATTTCTATAAACAGCAAATATACTGAATAAGACTATAAAAAATATACCATTAGAACAAGAATATTTTTTTAGTAAACTAGTTTAAGAGGTTGTAAGCATTCTTGGAAGTAACCCACACTAGGGATCCCCTACCGAACAGTCATATAGTTAACATGGAGGTGGTAAATCGCGTAACCCATAACTAAAAGGCTACTAGGGTTCGATGACTTCGATCTCTAGGCCTCCACTATAGATTTCATGTCCCAACCACTAGGGTACTACCAGGAGGACAGGTTCTAAGCATTTGCATATACTTTTGGCAATTTTATACCCTTCAGAGACCTTCAAACCATTTGAGCGTTTCCCTTTAAGCTGATAATGTTTATTTGACCTATTTGACTCCCTATATTTGAATTATAACCAAAATCAGCTTATAATATGTAAATTAGTAGATATTTTCGCCTCTACTCTCAATTATAATTGCTTCTAGTTGGAACATTCTCAACTTCACATTATTAAACTTTGAAATCTTTTAAGCAATTTTTTTGTCCTCTTCTCTGTCAGAAAATAAGCAGAAGGACCCAAGATCTAAGCAACGAAGCCGAAGACTTTGCATCCCTGGCAAACGAGCTTGTAAAGGCAATGGAACGTAGAAAATGGTGGCAAATATGATAATTTTTGCTGCAACTCCACTTCCTGATTATAATTCATTCAAAGCGATATGAATTTCCTTGCCGATATGAGAAATTACGCGTACGACAATCTTGTTTCTCACTCACCACTGTTTCTGGTATATAGGTACTATAGAAAGTTAACTTAATGAACCTTACGTGCTTTAAGGTGTTTTACACATAGTAAACAAAGATTGGGTTGTATATTACTCTCTTGTGGTGGTTTCAAGTAGAAGCGGCAATTCTTGATACGAAACTAAATAAACTGTATAGTGTTCGGTGTTAAATGGGGTTGGGTTATCAACAGGTCGATACAACTAACCGTTTGATAAACGAGTTGTGTTTCGGTTCATCTGCCTAAATCTTTCTTGATTCATCAACTTCTTTAATAACACAATAAAAAACTAAGATCTCGTTTGTTTCGTAGAATTCGAAGGAATTGAAATTGAAGTGAAATCAAATTTCATGTTGTATTGCATTCGGTAAGCTTGTTTTTGAATGAAATCTCATTTGTTGTAATATTTACTCTTCTTAAGTAATAGAAAGTCTATTTCATACTTTATTCACTTTTATGTATAAAAGCTTGCTCGAAAATGGGCAAATCCATAAATATACAAAGAAACCCAAAAACGAAGGTAGCTCTATGGGTCCCTATAGGTGGGCTATATGGAATTTAAATCAATTCCATCTCTTCAAATTCTAAGAAACAAATCGGATCTAAATGTTAAAAATCATAAATTCAACTTTACTCCTCTAGAACTTGAAATACTAACCTTTTATGGTTTACTTATGTTTACACCTTAACCTCTTATGGTTCACATTTAAAGTATTCTATGATTAACTATCTTATGCCCTAGTATTATTAGAAGCACCTTCAAAACATTTGAAGACTTCTAATATTTATTGTATATCTTTTGATTCTAGTTTGAGTCGTACATTGACCACTCAGCTAACCCATTTTATAAGTGTGTGAAGATAAGTTCGGTTTCAAAACTAAACCGAACGAGACCAAACAAGAAAAAATTGAAATAGATTATACCCCATGTAAGAACCGAAGACTTAACTGTTTATTTTTCATTGGTTTTGGTTCGGTTTCGAGTAAAAAACAGAACCCATGGAACCGAAAACTGAAATGAAGGAAATATAGGAATCAAGAACCGATTCGAAGTTGTGTAAATCAGTCTGGTTCGGAACCAGGTCGATTCGGGCCAAACCTTTTTGATATAATTAACCATAGGGTCGGTTTTGACAACGGATATGCAAAGCTAACAACCCTAGTTGTAACTTTATTAATGCTAGAATGTATATTTTGACTATTAATAAAAAAAGATAACCATTGAATGTAATTTTAACTTCTAAGAAAATCATTATAGATAGGAACAGTTTGAGTAAGAACCGCCTTAGATAACTCATATCATTGTATTTGGTTGATAAATGGAATGTATTTGTAGCCTACTTTGTAGTCCTCCAAGCTTAGTTATTCCTTACAAATTTGACCAAATTATTGATAAAATATTAATTATTTATAAAGCTTAAAAGAGACATAATTGGTATCATGATGAAGTGGAAAACATTTTTAGTATTCACATAATAAAATATAGATGCTTTTACATTCGCCTTGTTAAGGTTTTAAGATAAAATCAATCAATCACATAATAAAATATAAATTATTTATAAAGCTTAAGGATTCGTACAACAGAACCAACCTACCTTATTAGAGGCATTATGAAGAAGTTCAGGTAAAAACAGAAACTTTAAGGGCGAGGAAGTTCACATAAGGGATCGGATCTTACTACCTAAGGAGTTTTTTTAAGTATCTGGACTCCGTACTACATAAGACGGGGACAAATAGACGAGGATGTGACAAATCGTATAAATACAAGTTGGGTTGTGGTGGAGAGCGTCTGTGGGAATTTTGTACGACAAGAAAGTTCCGTTGAAGTTGAAAGCAAAATTCTATAGATTCGCGGTTAGACCAGCTATGCTCTATAGGTCAGAGTTGTTCAGGAGTCGAGGATGGAGGTGGCAGAGACGACAATATTAAGGTGGACATGTGGCAAATCCTTACTAGACAAGATCCCTAACAGAGATTTCAGGGATGTGCTAAAAGTTGCGCTTATCACAACCAAGTTAAAAGAAGGATGATTGTGTTGGTTATGCCGCATTAAGAGGAGACTGCACACATAGCCGGCTAGGAGAATAGAATCACTTATAATCAACGATATTAGGAGAAGAGGATGTCCTCTCAGGCGGTGGGAAGATAGATTGAGACTCGACATGTCAGAGTTATAATTTCTGATAGCAAGATGTAAAAAACTAAGATTAAAGTAGAGGGATAGAGTTACATAGGATTTCTTTTTGTGTTTACTTAGTGTTATATATTTACATAGCTAATAATAAATAAATTAATAACTAATGTATGCCTAACAATAAATAACATGTAAATTTAAAATAAACAAATTAATAAATATCAATTATTTATGAAAATATAAATAATATGTATATGTTTAGATTAAATAAATTAATATATATAATGTATGTATAACAACAACGGATAATTAATTATAACAAATAAGTAATAATAATAATAATAATAGTAATAGTAATAATAATAATAATAATAATAATAATAATAATAATAATAATAATAATAATAATAATAATAGTAAAGTTTAATAATTTGCTGAAGGACGTAGTCATCTTTTTTTGTTGTTGAAGGTTTTTTTTTTTTAAAATAATCTCTTTATCTTCAGATATTGGTATCACTGTTTACATCTTATCTTTTTTACATTCAGTTTTAACGGAATTTGGTATTATTGTTATATATTGATAAGATCATTGGCAGTCTTATATCTAATGATAACCGGTAATTGAGCAAAGGGCTAGGTTTCTTAGCCACATAAGCCGATAAAGGTATAGAGATGCAAATGGTTAAGTTAAGGTTGGCAATTTGAGACATGAACTCGAAATCCGACCTGAATCAAATAAGAAATGAGTTGATACAAACCCGACACAAAACTAAAATGGGTAAAAAATGGGTCGACATGAACATGACACGAAAAAACACAATTTTGCTAAATTAAAAGGTATCAATTAAATATAAAATTATATAAAAATCTAGTAAAGATGGTAAGTCTAAAATGTGTTAAAGTTTGAACCTAAAAATAACACTAAAAAATTGAAATCCTTAAATATCAAAATTTAAATTTTATTTATGAATTTTACGACATATTTTTAGAGTTGATACTCAACCCATTACATGGGGAGGCTCGAGGCTCAAACCCAACCCGAAAATCCGGTTTTTGAAGTCAATTTTATATGCAACGTTTTTCTTGAATACTGGGTTAACCTAAAAACCCAGTCTGAAAATCCGAATTTATCTCTGGAAAGATAACCCGGGTTTTTCTCGCTAAAAAGGGTTGACATGAAACTAGACCCAAACCTAATACAAATTAAAGCAACACAAATCAAACCTGACACAAAATCAACTTGGGTTGAGAATAGGCCGATACAAAAATAACATGAAAACCACACGACCCATTTTACCCGAACAAAGTCCGAATTTAAGTCCAAGATTGGTTCAAATCCATATAGCTTTTTAAAAAGATTCTATTAAAGATCCAAAGTTGAGGATCTTATTTTAATTCTAGTGCTCTGTATCAAGGCTCTTAAAACTTAGGGACCGTTTTTTAAGACCAATTTGTTTGTTTATTATTTATTGTTTGATGTTTGATACTTTACCAACACGTTTATTTTTTGGTTTAGTTTTTGAAATATATCAAAATTATTACATTTTGTTATTATGTGTAAGCAACTTTGAAAACGAATATTTAATTTATTGAAATTTCGAAATCTATCATTTAACGTATCATAACATTTGATAGTAGGTTATAAGCAGGTCACCGTATTTCTCACTAAATAGTATATTTTTTAAACTTCAGTACATTAAATATATATAGTTTTCAGTAATAACTTAGTATTAAAGAATAAATTAAAATAAGAAAACGGTATATTTTAAAACTTCATTTTATTTAATAAAGTTTTCAAAGTTAGATACACAATAAAAAAAATGATAACTTCTATGATTTTTAAAACTAAACCCATTGTTATTTTTGTAAGTAAGGATAATCTTTTTGAAGTATTATTGAAAATAAAATATGTGATTGTGATTCAATTAATTCCAAAGGTAGGTGAGGAATAGGATGTCTCAATACAACCAAGATCCCACAAGGTATGACTCAATACGACGTTATCTAGTTAGACTTGCACACATTATTGTTTTTTGGGATACGATTTGCACACATTAAGGTTTTGTTATACATAATAAAATATTTATGTTTAAACAATAATATCCTTGAATATATAGATAAGAAAACTATATCAGAAGTTTGCAACTGTAACATTATCATAATTGTTGTGTATGAATATTTTTGTTATATGCAAATTATCTTTAATGTTTTTCATTCAAAAGAGTTGCAAGTTTGAGTTGTACACTTCATAGTCTCAAGAAGTAAAAACTTTACTGTTTTTTCTACTTTTCTAAAAAAAACTTAAAACTGAAAAATATGTTTACTTACACATTTTTTTTAAAAAATTGAAAAATAAAAACTCCGTCATTTCTTGAATAAAACAAAAACATCACCTCTTCATTTAAATATATTTTCTACTTTTTCTAGAAAAATAAAAGCTCCGCTGCTTTTTATAAAACCTTACATAAAATACTAGAAAACTTTTCTCTGACTAAACATGTATCACTTATTTAATTTAAATAAGTTATAAGCTCAAACCGACAAGTTTTTAAAAAAAATACAAAAATATTAGCTTATAAATTCATTGAAATTCTAATTAACCCACAAAAGGAAAATAGTGTTAATCCAACTATCCAAGCACCATTTAACATATTATTTCAATGAAAAAAAAATTCTCATAGAAAATTCTAAGGAACCTAAGAAAAAAAAAGGTGTTACTTTTAAATAAAATATTCATTTCTAAAGAAAGAGGCCAAAATTAGGTTAAGAAAGGTAGGTGAGAAGATACACATGTGAAATTAACTTCTTGTTTTTTATTCACTTTGATAAAAAACATTAATAATTAAATTAAAATAATCATTTACTAAATATTTATCTTGTATAACAAATGAAAGTATCAAACAGCACAAGAAGCCCATAGGCCATAGTACAACTACATAGGTACAAATAACTAAATCCATCCGGAGAAAAAAAATTTATTTTTTATTTTTTGTTTTTTTGTGAAAAATAGTGAAATTTTTTTATTTTTTTGAAAAAAACAGAAAACGTGTTTAGATTAAGAGGTGGAGTTTTTTTAAAAAATAAATGAAAAACATATTTGGTTTAAGTGTTTTCTTCGAAAAGTTGTTTGAAAAAATATAAAAGTTTGAAAATATTGAGGAGTTTTGGAAAATGTGAAAAGGTGAGGAAGTTTTTGTTTTTTTGAAAAAATATGCAAATAAACATGTTTTTTAATTTTCAGTTTCCTTAAAAAAAATTTCTGAAAAAATAAAGGATCTTTCTGGAGGTGAACACAGACTAAAGCTTTTGTTTTGTTAGATGTAAAACAAAAAATGTTGTAACATATGTTTATGAGTCTATCTAGCAATTTTGTAAATACAATACCATAAATAAACTGTAAAATAGAAATCTGATTAGAAGAAGTGTAAATATCAAAGAGGAAGTAAATAAAAACATAAAGCAGAAGAAATGATTTTTTTTGTTTTGAAAAGCAATAGGATTTATATTAATCAATAGTCTCAAAGAGGCTAACAATTTGAGGGTATCAATAATAAACTTTTAATTAGGAAAAATTGTCGAGAAAGGTAATTTAAATATCAAAATTTGTCAATAAAGGTAAAGTCTAATTTTTGTGACCGAGAAATGATTATAAATTTAAATTTGTAACAAAAAAGGGTATAATGAGTGAAATTTATACCTTCTTTTGTTACAAATTGAAGTTTATAATCCTTTCTCGGCCAAAAAAATTGGACGTTACCTTTATTAACAATTTTCGATATTTAAGTTACCTTTCTCAGCAATTTTACCATTTAATTACAAACCTAAAAAGGATAAATTAAAAAATACCAATAAAAGCATACAATATTGAAATTTCTCTGGAGTACACAAGAGAGCAATGCTCTAAAAAGCGTACTATGGTGTCGTCAAAGTATGAGGTGTGACTCCGCCGTTTAAATAATGACGCTAAGCGTGAGTGTTAGGTGTAGCGCACACCTTTACATGCTAAATAGTGAGTTTTTAAGGAGTGGGGCGAATAAAATAATTTTTTTTAAAAAATTAGCCTTTTTTTATATTTTACGATAGCGTGTATTGAACTTCTATAAATTTATATTTTGTAATTTGTATGTGTTACTTTACTACTCATTTGTGCAACCTTGTGTAATTTGTATATTGATAATGATATATTAATATATATAATTATAAAATATATATACATATTTGCCGCTTTAAGTGACACCTTAAAAAGCAGCATGGCTTCGTCATGACTCCTAAAGCATGAGGCTTGACCTTGCTGTCACATCATGCCTTACGTTATTTAGAACCATGGAAAAGAGAGAGAACTTTGCATGTTACAAGGTATATATATATATATATATATATATATTGAAAAGTTTATTTGGGAACCAAAATGAACGGCTAAAATTGACTCTCGCGATTCTCACACTAAGATTGGTTCTCAATGAAACCTTCCCCTATCTATCTATCTATCTATCTATCTATCTATCTATCTCTTTGTGTGTGTGTGTATATATATATATATATATAGAGAGAGAGAGCTACAAACAATCACATGACATTCACATTATGTACATTTGGCATGTGTGCACCAGACACGTAACACGTATCATCGTGTCCAACGTTATAAGACGCTAAAGGGCCATACTATTACACACCCGGTTAGAATCTTCTTTGAAAATTAACAATTATAGTGTGAAACAAATTATTCTGTTGAATTAATTGTTGACAGAAATAGATAATAAATAGTTATTTATTATTTATAAGTAAACTCGTTAAATTTTCATTTCAAATTTAAAGATTGATTAATTAATAATTTTATTAGTTAACTAATTAAAAGGTTTGAGATAATTAGTAAATTATTCAAACCCAATGGATTGTTTTTGTATTGATTACAACTGTAGTTAATATGGGCATAATCTTAATGGCTTAAATTTGGATTTGTTTATACATGAAACAAACCTAGGTTGAATCATAACTGCAATCAAAAACCAAATCAGTCCTCTCCCTTTCTCTTGACTTTTCGGCCGAACACAAACACACAAAAACCTAAGGTTTTTGTGTCTCGCTTTCGAACACACACACACACTCGAGTATTTTCTCGTGCGGTCTAGCAACATGGTTCGTAGTGATGTAGTAGCGGTGTAAATCCCGTTAATAGTCTAGACAATCATTAGTAACTAAAGTTATGTTTTTTACATTTTATCTTGCTTGTTTTCTTATTGAATAGATTGGATTACTGGTGGAGTTTTTTTTATAATAAATTAACGTTTTTTATTCGTTGTGCATGATAATTGATTATTTAGAATCCTTAAAAACCCAATAGTTGTATTAGAGGCACTTATATTCTTAATAGGAAACAGTTTAGGTTTCTTGTATCTTGATAAAAAGTGATAATAAAACTTAATGTTTTAAACCTTTTGATTAAAACTTGATCTATTAGGTTAAAGTTTTAATTTTTATTGGTCATTTTTGTTACTTGATTGTTTTTTACATTAGCTAAAAATCTTGTTTTTCCTTTTTCTTTTGTTTTGCGATCGGCCAGAAATGTGGCGGTCGGAGAGGCACCCAGTCGTGGTGAAGGTCTCAATGGTCGGAGCCTTGCGGCCCGTGGCCTTATCGGGCGGCAGGTGGCCTAGCCATGGCCTGCAATCTATGGCCCATTTATGGTCTAGTGCTTTGCGGCCTATTTTGTCTCAATCAAAGGTTCGACCCAGTAGAGGTTGCGGCCCAAAGAGTTTTGGCCCAGTTTCTCTCTTTTTAGATTTAGTAGGCTTTGGACCAAGAACTACACCCAAAGTTTTTGGAGATAAAAAATCAAAATCGAGTTGTTTCATCTTGATTAGATACAAGATGCCTTTTTCTGTTTGGGATGCCTATCTTAGCATGGCATTTTACCCACAAACAGTTGGCCAAAGTGAGAGAACAGTTCAAACACTTAGAGATAAATTGCGCGCTTGAGTTACTGATTTAGGTGGGTCAAATGATTCAAAACTTGAATCAAAGATTATAGCATGTTTATTGTTGTTAATTTGATAACTTGTAGTTGTTTGAGGTATAGGAAAACACCTTTGTAGTGTTAGAATTGTTTAAAATTGAATTTTGATGCTTTTTGGACGGAAAACAGCAGAGCAGTTGGCAAAATGCTGTTGTAAGTTCACGGGAACGGGCGTGCCTCTCAAGAATAAACCGTTCCCCAGGGCGTACCTAAGGAGGCACAGACGTGTCTCAAAGGGTACGGACGTGCCCAACCCTAGATAGGCGTAGGGCGTGCCTTGTGACCACGGGGGTACTTGTGTATAAGGCATGGGCATGCCTGCAGCAGGCACGGGCGTGCCTAGTTCTCTGTTCAGTTTCATGTGAGGAGTTATGATATGTGTTTAATATCTTAATTGTATATTATCCTTAATCGTTGGTGAATACTTTGAGATATATCTAGCATAGCATTGTATTATTAACTGATTGTTGAGGTGAGTTTACTAAACTCCGATTCATATGTGTAATATGTGTGATGCATTACAATGTGTATTATTGATCTGAGGATTAATTGGTAGGGTAGCATGCCGTTCATGCAGTAGGGGCTACGATGAACATTTAGCCTTATGGGTGGTGATAAGATGGTGTGGTACTGTATCCATAAGAACTGTATGACATCTGTATATGATTATACATGTGCTTATCTGATTTACAGTTTAGCATCCTTGCTAAACTCTTGTAGCTTATCAGATACTATCTTCTATTTTGCAGATTGTGATAACACTAAGGGCAAGGCCCTGGTTTGACTGTTGGCTGCTTAAAACATATTTTATAACAATAACTCTCCTTTTATGCAACTGAAACCACTTTTGTTATAAATATGTGTATACTCTTTTGTACAAACCTAAGGGTTTAGCAATTTTATGCTTATGTTGACTTTTCTAAACGTTTATTTTATGCAAATGAGGTTTATTTATATAGTACTCGTGTTTCGAAATTTGGGGCTTTACAACTTGGCCGAGCCTTTAGACCTTTGTGGTTTGTTTTATTATTTTGTATGGTTGGTTTTATTTTGTGTTGGTTTATGGAGGTCTGTGTCATTTATAACTTATATTCAATTATTGTAAAAGTATTAGTTTTAGCGAGCCTACGTGCTCTTAATTAAAATTTTAATTTTATTTTTAGAGTAGAATTTAGTTTTATGTTCAAGCCAAGACAAGGAGCGAAGCCAGCTGAGGATGTTGTAGCCAATGGGAGCAACAATTCATGTCATGTGTTGTTTTTATCCACTTAGGTTTAGACCGTCGCTATTCGTATGAATTTCAAACTGAAATTAGTTAAGCGCAAGGCTATGGCATAGTAGTTTTTTTCTTGGTTTCATTTCATATTGTTGATATATGTGTGGTTGTTTTCTTTCACAATGAAATAATATTTTGGTTAACTTGATTATTAAAGAAATATATTTGAAGATGAAACACTTTTTCGACTTAAAAGACGCATTGCGAATTTTATTTGCATATAAATTGTAATTTCATTTTGAAATTAGAAAACCAGCAAAAGTTTTACGAAACTCAAACCCTTTTTTCAAATTCATAGATCACTAGTGCTACTCATCTAATGGTACACTTATCCTTCTTAAAGTACATTGGTGCTTTGATGTACCCAAACCGTGAGTATCATTTGTCAAACTTTCTGTGGGCATAGGGTGAGGCTTTGTGATTCCCTGATGAGACATGCCAGAGCTCACTATCTTTGTTTGTGCAATCTATTTGGTGCTTTCCTGATGAGACAATGCCCAAGTGCACTAGAATTGGACTAAAGCATGCATGGTTGTTTTTGTATCCAATGTCCCAAAGATCTAGGATTCATGTTTTAGTTGTTAATACGATTGATAAAGTAACTATCTACTAGAAATAACATGAGGTTAGTGTTGATGTGTCCAAACCATGCACCAGCACATGTGAAATATGGGTTCTAGTCTAATAAATTTAATTTTTAAAGGGTGATAATTTAATAAAAGTTTTTATAATCTAATACTAAATCGGTTTCTTTATTTTCTGTAGATGTCTTTATTCTCTATTATTCTATTTTATTCACCTGAAAAATCTCTTAGCCTCATCATGAACAAGTGGAAGCTTTCTGGTCTAAACTTTGTAATTTGAAAGCTACATTTTGGGAATGTTTTAAGTGTACAAGAAAAGCTATACATTATTGAGAACAAGCCTCTAGTACGACCGGGTAGCAATGCTCAGGATAGTGAGTATGATACTTATTATAAGTATCTAGCTGATGAATCTAACGTCATGTCAATTCTAATTTTCTCTGCATGACTCGTTTTTACTAGTGATATTAGAGAAAAATTTCTCATGAGGTCATGCAAGTTTTGGAAGGCAGGATCAATGGTTATGCTCGTGTTGGGCGTTTCCTCATCATCAGAGACATTCTTTAATAGCGGATGAAAGAAGATCAGTCAGGTAGCGATCATCTCATAGATATGAGAAGGCTCTTTGATTGTCTAATCAGCCTTGAGTACCCAATTGAACAACATGAGCTAGTTATGCTTATGTTAAACTTTCTTACATATATCTACCAGGCTATGGTGGCAGAATCAGTTGGAGTTTTTAAAATGACAGTCATGGGACTGCATGAAATGCTTATGAGCATCGGCAATGATCTGAAACTCAAGGACCACGAGACAATAGAAGTTGACTAAGTGGAGGTAGATGACTGGATAGATGAGCTTGGTGATATTTGCTGCCCAGTCTGTGGAAATAAAGATATATGCGAGCACTCACTTGACATACAACAGCTGGACATTGGTTTGCCCAATGATACAACTATCTTTATGATAGATTTCTTAATTACTTCTTATGAATCATGGGTACTCGATACTGGATGTGCTCATCGCATTTGCAATCATTTGTAGGGATTCAAGTGAAGTAAGAAGCTAAGGCAAAGTGATATGGACCTACGGGTAGGCGAAGGCTTCGTGGTTGGTGCTGAAGATGTAGGAACATATAGTCTTAGTTTGCCTTCAGGCATGATACTAGAACTTGAAAATTGTTAATATGTTTGTAGACTCATAAAAATGTTATCTCTTTTGATTTATCGAGAGACAGTGGTTTTTCGTATGTTTTTTTAAAAAAAATCTATTTTATGTTACAAAAATGATATTTTTTATTTCAAAGAATGTTCGCAAAATGCCAGTATACTTTAAATTTCCAAGATAACAAAAATGAAATGTATCATGTAAGTAAAAGGTGTAAGGACTTCTTGAACTAGACTTACCTCTAACATTGTCGAGTTGGCACATAAATAAGAAACGCATAGAGAAGCTACATAAGGACATAATTCTAAGGTCTTTTGACTTAGAGTCTTTTGACAATTGCGAATCTTGTTTGTTTGGGAAGATGACAAAGCAAACTTTCAATAGTAAAAATGAAAGAGCTAGTTATCTAATAGGAATCGTGCACACAGATGTGTGTGAAACTTTCGGTGTAGAAGCTAAAGGAGGATATCAGTACTTCATTACCTTTATTAATGACTTCAGTAGATATGGATATATCTATCTCATGAGACATAAATCTGAAAGTTTTGAGAAATTCAAATAGTTTCAGAGTGAAGTACAAAACCAGCTTGACAAGAAGATTAAGCTTCTTTGGACTAATCAAGGCGGAGAATATCCGAGTTAAGAGTTTGACGATTATTTGAAAGAATGTGGGATTGTTTCACAACTCACACCTCCTCATACATCACAATGGAATTGTTTCAGAAAGGAGGAATCACACCTTACTAGATATAGTACGATCAATGATGTGTCATTGTATGCTGCCAATGTCGTTTTGGGGACATGCACTTGAGACAGCTGCATTCATGTTGAACCGGGCACCAGCTAAATCGGTAGAAAAGACACAGTTCGAGTTTTGGATGAGTAAAAAGCCCAAGATGTCTTTTTTGAAGATTTAGAGTTGTGAGGTGTACGTGAAACGTATATTCTAAGATAAACTCAAACTCAAATCTGATAAGTGTATCTTTGTAAGGTATCCTAAAAAAACTTTAGGGGTACCATTTCTACAATCTTGATGAGAACAAAGTCTTTGTTGCTCGTACCGGAACCTTCTTGGAAGAAAAGTTTCTGAGTTAAGAAACTACAGGAGAGAAGTAGATCTTCAAGAAATGGAAAATACACATCCACCGTTTATTGAACCCATTACTCTACAAAGGATTGTTGAGACTCAACCCAGGAAGAAGTGAAAACACAAGACCTTCGCAGGTCTAGTAGGATACGTTAAGAGCCAAATAGGTATTTAGGACTCCTAATTGCTCAAGACACAGGGGATTTTTCAGAACCCACATCGTACAAGGATGCTACCTTAAGCAATGAGTCCGAGAAATGTCTTGAAGTCATGAAGACAAATATGAAATCCATTAAAGTTGTCTCAACACAGTAAAGTTGTCGGTTGCAAGTGGGTTTTCAAAAAGAAAACTAACATTGATGGAGATGTGCACAGCTCTGAAGAGAGACCAGTTTTGAAAGATTTTACACAAACTCATGGTGTTGAATATGATGAAACTTTCTCACCACTAGCGATGCTTAAATCTATTTGGATTCCCATATCAGCATATTTAAATTATGAGATATGGAAAATGGATGTCAAAACCGATTTACTTAACGGGAAATTGATAAAGGACGTATATATGATATAACCGCATGGTTTTGGAGATCCTGAAAATCCTAACAAGGCATGCAAGTTTCTCAAATCTATTTATGGATTAAATCAAAACATCTAGAAGTTGGAACTTACACTTTGATGAAAGAATCAAAGAATATGTTTTTTTCCAAAAGTGAGTTTAAGCCATGTGTTTTCACAAAATTAAGTTGGGGCGTAGTAACCTTCCTGGTCTTGTGTGTGGATGACATCTTATTCATATGAAATGATATACCAGCATTGCAAGGAGTAAAATCCTTGCTAGGTAAATGTTTCCGGATGAAAGACTTAGGAGAAGCCGCTTATATACTTGGTATAAAGATCTATAGAAATAGATCTAGGCGGCTTATCGGACTTAGTCAAAGTACATACATCAATAAAGTTTTACAAAGATTCAAATGGGATGAATCTAATAAAAGATTTATCCTGATGCAAAGTGGTACAATATTGAGTAAAGCTCTATGTCCTATTTCTAGCAATGATCAGGAAAGAATAAAATTGATTCCGTATGCTTCTACAATTGGATCGATCATGTATGTCATGTTATGTATTAGGCCCGATGTTGCCTACCATATAAGTTTCACGATTAGATATCAGCAAAATCCAAGTGAACCCCATTGGGTGGCTGTCAAGAACATTCTCAAATATTTGAGAAGGATAAAAGATTTGTTCTTGGTCTTTGGAGATTCAGTAGACAAGACTAGTTACACTGATGCTAGTTTCAAGACCAATATAGATGATTTTATATCGTAGTCAAGGTATGTATTTACCCGAAATGGAGGAGACATTTCATGGAAAAGCTCCAAGAAAGACACAATAGCATATTCAACTACAAAAGAAGAGTATATTGCCGCATCAGATGTAGCAAAGGAAGCTATTTGGCTGAAGAACTTTATCTCGGATCTTATAGTTATTTCTATTATCTCTAAGTTGATCGATATATTATGTGATAATATAGGTCACGTGGCACAAGCCAAAGAGCCACAAGCACATCACCGGTCAAAACACATACTTAGGAGATATCATCTAATCCAAGAAATTATTGGAAGTGGAGATGTCTGAATATGCCAGATTCTGAAGGATGATAACGTGGCTGAGCTGCTGACAAAACCACTAGCTAGAGCTAAGTATGAAAAGTATGCAAATTCTACATAAATACGGTATATAGAATCTAGCAACTAGTTTATGTGTTGATTATAACCATGGATTTAAACATGAAAATTTTATTACGTAATTAACATTTCATGGTTTGAAATAGGAGGTTTCACATAATTATTTCTTGTTATCCATTTTTAGCATGTTTTAAAATTCATCCCTGATTTACAAAGTCTTGTACAGTTTTAATTTCCATAGCTACTTGTTATAGTGGTCAAATATTCATAGATATTTATCAAGAAGGATAAATATTGGAAGTGATGATGTAACACCGCTTCAGAATTCAATTACTTTAATGGCAAATCAGGTTTTAGCAGCGGAAATTTTTCTTTTTTAAAACAACAAACTGTTTATTTACATTAACAACTTATCAAAAGAACGTTGGTGTTACCAAGTACAGGAACCGACCATTGTATCTATTACATTACAACATAATAATTATCAAGTGTTCCACCTACAAGGGGCAATGTATATCCCAAAAGCTACCAGCCTCGCAGGACAACTAGTCTTTACCTGAAAAGGGAAACATAGCATCATTAGCTAACACTTAGCTAGTGAGTACATACAATCATAAGTATCAATACAGTAGTCATGCATCATATCATAACAATCATTGCTAGCTTAGCACATAGCGGCGTGCTGACAAGATCAGTAAGAGTCGTGTCTTGCAGGGTAATCAATCCCGCTCAACAACTCAGACCGGGGGATCAGACACGACCAATTCCGCGCCAGTGGGGGAGCATAAAGCAGTCCACCAAACATCGTTCACAGAGCCAGAGGCCCCACAGGTAATCCAGCTACAACCGGCTGATCACCACTCACGTTAAGGCACGGCGGTTCAGATAGTCTGCAGACAGTGCACATACACATATACATACATATCATCATGTATCAACTTAGTGGTTCCAAACTGGACCCACTAGCATGCACCTGATATACATTCTAACATCATGCAAGTTATAAACTTACCTCCTCGAGCGTACCTGCAAAAGCAAGTTAGATACACAATACATTCACATAGTCATTTAGCATGCAAGACTTACTCTACCGAGTCTCATGAAAGCAGACACTCACCTGAGCAGTTTACTACGCACAGGTATTTGGTTTTGACTCCACAAATACAACAAGTTCACCTAGCATATCATACTTACATTAATCATTCACATGTGCATACAAGAATTACAAAATACTTAACTTTGGGCTTAACAAAAATCCGCCAGAACTGTCGGATTTAGGGAAATCCGATGGTTCTGTCGGATTCATGAAATCCGACACTTACTTACATATAAATCCGATACTTACCAATCTGATTCCAACACTTAGGATTTCTAATCATGCATGTGAAATCCGACACTTGCGGATTCCGACACATGGAGGGAAATCCGATACTCATAGTGAAATCTGATGCCATCGGATTCTGATACTTAAAACCTGGAACTTGGAAATCTGACACTTGCGGATTCCACACTTAAAAGAACTTAAAGACATGAAATCCGATAGATATGCGGAAACCGATACTTCTATCGGATTCCGACAATTCCTTCGGTTTTCACTACATGCGGATTCCGACAACTTCATAGTTCCGGAATCCAACAACTTCATAGCCTGGAATTCCGATACACACATTTAGTCATCTAACAACTTCGCTTTTGTGGGTTTTAAGCCCAGAACGTCTTAGGACTTCACGTTCTATCCAATTAGTCATCATGAACACATTAAATCCCAACAAGAACACCATCTATGCAAAACCCACTCTCAAAGTGAGTTTTCATGTTCTTCAAGGTGGTTCTTGCATGGATTCATGGTTCTAAAATGTAATACATGATTCTAATCTTCTAAATATATCAGAATCACATTGCTCACCTTCGTAGATCAACAATCGACTGCTTCTTGTTCTTCTTTGGAAATCCGAGAGAGCAACGAGAGAGACGAGAGAGAAAGGTGTGTGTGTTGGTTTTTTTCTTTCTCTGACTTGTAAAGTCAACACAACACATGCACACACATACTTATATTTTCTAATTTCCAGAGGCGGTCGCCTCTTACTTCACTAATGGTTTTCCTTAAATATCTAGTTCACATACATACTTAACATACATACATTTAGCATATAAACATATAACTTGTATTCATTTACTTAACTTAACAAATACATACACATAATTATTCTTATTACATTACTACGTACACTCACGTACTATTTACAACTAGGCCCAAGTTGAGGATGTTACAAATCTACCCCCTTAAGAGGATTCCGTCCTCAGAATCCGCTCAGTGATAAACAGGTGAGGGTACCTTGCCTTCATTTCGTCCTCAACTTCCCAAGTCAGGTTTGGACCTAGGTTGTGCTTCCACTTCACGAGGACTAGTTTGATCATCTTCTTGCGCAGTTTCTTGACTTTCGTGTCAAGTATTTCAACAGGTTCTTCGACTAGTCGCTTGGAAGAGTCAACTTTCAATTCCTGCAAAGGAATAATCTGTTCTTCCTCAACGTGGCACTTACGTAAGTAGCACACGTTAAAGGTGTCGTTTATTCCAGCTAGCTCAGGCAGCAGCTCTAGACACCTTCTGATCATTTACTTTGCATATGATTCTGAATGGGCCAATGAAACGTGGACTTAGCTTCCCTTTGTGCCCAAAACGAATGACGCCCCTCCAAAGAATGTAAGGAATCCACAAGTTTCCAAAACCGAACTTGGAAATCCGAGAGATTTGCAAATCCGACTCTGAAATCTGATTCTTTTGAAATCTGACACTCAAATCCGATAGATGAATCCCGGATTTGAAATCCGATAGCGTCGCGGCGCGACCGGGTCTGTTCAGGAAGATTTCTTGTTTTATTTGTGTTTTGTTTGGGATAAGTTGGATTATTAATTGTATGGTTAAATTAAGTTGTTTACATGAATATAAGATATAAATATATGTGGAAAGATATATTTATATATTCGAGACTGATTTGGTTGTTGCTGTGTTTTCAGGCAATCCACAGACTCTGTGATATTAGACAACAGAGCAAGCGTGATTCGAGGACTGAAGTGAGTGGAAGTTTACTCACGGGTGGTAATGTTATGAAATTGTTTCATTTGAGGAATGTTTTGACATGCAATGATGGACTGTTGTTTCTGGTATGCGATTATAGACTGTTGAGTCTGGTATGCGAGAATAGATTGTTTTGTTTGGATATGCCATGATAGACTGTTAGTCTACTAATTGTTGATCAAGAGTTATATGTTCGTATACGTGTTTTATGTGATAGATTTTTGTTTACGATCGTGTTTGGAAGTGTTTCTGGATTGTTTGAGAACCAACTGCTGTTGTAACGAGTTGGTAGAGATCAACTTCTGTGAAAGGGCTGGTTGGGGTCAGCTGCTGTTGCAAGAGTTAGGCTCGTCTACGGTTGGTTGAGCAGTGGTAGTTCTCCTGATGCATGCGTTGTATCAGAGGGGAATTTCACTGTGCCGATCGGCAGAGAGCTATCGGTAAACCTTTGCTTTGGCCGGCATTGGTTGTAGGTTCAGCACAACCGCCGGTCCTCGGGATTGGAGAGATTGTTGATTTGACGGATTGATTGGTGATTGTTGTTAAGAGGTTTAGTTATGAACGGTGATTGATGTTAGCTTGTTTGTTGCTTCCATTCACTTAGCTTTGTGCTAACTCCCCACGGTTGATTGCTTTTTGCAGGATTGTGTGATTTGTTGTTTAGCTATGTTTGTGGAAAGGGAAATTTAACCAATGCTCTGATATTGTGTTTTGAGAAGAGACGAGCCATGTTTTATAAATCTTTTGTAACACAAGTTGACGTTGTATTTTGTAAAAAGTAGTTTGTACTTTGTGAATGTTTAAGTTAATGGAATTAAGAAAATGCTTCCGCAGCGGTTTTAAAAAAAATTGCTTGAGATTTTCGGTGTTACAAGTTGGTATCAGATCCTTGGTTTGGCAATGCAGGCACGGCTAGAGTGTTGCATTCCCAAATCTTGGCTCGTGTTGTCAAACTTTCCTTGGGGGAATTAGAGTTAATTGGAGATGCTGTGTGTTAGTTAGTATGTTATGTACTAACGGTTTATCTAATGAGCTTGTGAGATGATGTGATTGTACAGATATGGCTGACAGAGATACCCCTGCTCACACTCCTGTGACCCAAGAAGTGGCTGGAGTTACAACAGTGGATGTTTTGAATGTAACAGGTCAAGTTGGTACTTCAGGTTGTGAACCTGGAATGAATTAGAGTGAATATATTTCCAAGTTGGAAAGTGAACTTTGGGAACTTAGAAATGCTATGGGTAACATGGAACGAAAGAGGTGTTGGGATTCCATGGGGATCAAAGCACACAATGGAAGCAACAAAACACACAAAAAATGATCCCATGAAGTCCCAATGGTGGTGAAAACTTGTAAAAGCAAACATGCAACCAAAACAAGCACAAAGAAAAGAAGGGAATCAAATCATACCCTTGAAGACTTTGATAATAATCTGGAACAAATGGAACTTGGGATGTATACTTGAAACAAATGGCTTCAAGCCCTAATGCAAGTCCACACCAAGAAAGTCTTCAACCTCTTTGTACTAGCAAACCAAAGAAGCACCAACACTTGATGATCTTCTTCTGGAACAGCCCTAGAACTACTTGTGCTCTTACCACCAACACTTGTTCTTGCTCTCTCTCTCAATGGAAGAACTCACAAAGTGTATGTAATGCACCAAATGACCAAGAGTGTAGAATGCACAAAGAAGACCCCTAATATAGGCATTCTCTCTGTTCAGAGAGCCTAGAGTCGGAGCTAAATGGCACACTATCATTGGACCAACAAAATGGTCCAACCAAATACAAGTGTCATTTAGAATTCTGCCTTCACGACTTCTTCACGGGCTCTCACAGGCCGTGAAGGATAAATGCGCCACGACCGGCCATTAATCCTCCAAGAGCCGTGCCGCGCTGTGCAAGAATCGTGAGGGTTGTGCCTTCACAACCTCCTTCATGGGCCGTGTAGGGTTGTGAAGCCCTAGGGTTTCACGAACCATGCGGCCCACGACAGGACTCGTGGACACGAGCTGCTTCACGACCCGTGGAGCATCCTTCACGGTCGTGAAGCCCAGGTCAAGTGGAATTTGACCATTTTGACTCTTTCCTCTTATAGTAGGCTGTTGAGATTGAAACTTGGTGTGTGACCCAATAGGCCCGCACTTCATTGGCAGTGATGCCGGCCTACGTGTGTTAGTGGGCAGATTCCCACAAACTCCCACTTGCACATGTCACACCGTACCCATGGGCACCACAGACAGGGAGCGGCCTCTAGCAAGGCATCCCTGACCCCAACTAAGCACAGGGTATGTCATCCCTGACAAGTACCAAGTCAAAACTAAAAGAGTTTGACATGGTCCTATAGATAAGTGATCAATCATCCTATTGTTCACGATATCCAAGTGAACACGGGACATGGTACAAAGTCATTCTCCGATCGTTCACGATTATGTTTCTCGATCAAGATTGGTGGTGACCAAAAAGGTGAGTTGCAACTGATCAACAATCATTGCAAGCTCGAGCATGGCCATACATTTTTGGTGTCAGCACCCAATCATCGAGGGGCCCCTCTCTAAACAGAGAAACAAATTCCTTCGACTACATTGCTTCCAATACAATGGAAATACTTTACCCAAATACCTCCTTTATAATAGCCAGTTACGGACTACATTTGAAAGCACTCAGAATAAAGCAAACCAAAATAGTGAAACACATGCATCTCCGGTCTAAGGATAAAAGATATTATCATCCTAATTTACTCTTGACATGTACCATGAAGTAAGATCAGGTGTGGGTCATCCAATCACTTGAAACTCTTTCAAGTATAGGTGAAATATTGCGTCCCTTGTTTTCAATCCCATTGAACACTATGACCAATCATTTCCCTCGATCTTCGTTCATACTTCCTTCCATTGAAGAATGACCAACCGTGGACAATTTAGAATGTAAAACATTCAAGGAAGTGATAAAACATGCAAAGTTGGAACACAATAATGATTTAAAGAAAGTATTCGCTACACGCGTATCATTAAATCTCCATTTAATAATCAATACATTCAAAAATACAATATTGCTTAATGTTCCCAATAACATAGTAAATACATCGAATACAATAACGAATATACAACTCAAACCAAGTCACTAGCAAATCTAATCCCAATAGCATGTGTGTGGGCATCGTGCTTAGCTTGTGACAACGGTTTAGTGAACGGATCCGCCAAATTGCTATATGTGTGTACTTTGCTGATGACGATGTCTCCGTTCTCGACCACGTCCCGGATAAAATGATATTTCCGCGGAATATGCCTCGTGCGTCAATGAGACCTCGGTTCCTTTGCTAAAGCAACGGCACCCTCGTTGTCACAGAAGATCTCAACAGGGTCGCTGATGCTTGGAACCACTCCCAATCAAGCAGAAATTTCCTCATCATACGGCCTCCTTAGCAGCTTCACTGGCCGCAATGTATTCCGACTCGGTAGTGGAATCGGCCACAGTGTCTTGCTTGGAGCTCCTCCAGGATATAGCACCGCCATTTAATAGGAACACGAACCCCGATTGTGATGGGCAGTCATCCCTATCAGTTTGGAAGCTTGCGTTTGCGTTAGAGTAACCCTTTACTCTAAGCTCTTCCTCACCTCCGTACACTAAGAACATCTCCTTAGTCCTCCGAAGATACTTGAGAATGCTCTTCACCGCCGTCCAATGAGCTTTGCCAAGGTTGGCTTGATATATACTCGTCATGCTCAAGGCACACGATACATCAGGCCTCGTACATAGAATGGCGTACATGATCGAGCCCACAGCCGAAGCATATGGCACTCGCTTCATTACTTCCCATTCCTCTGGGGAACTAGGGGATTGAGTCTTACTTAATACCAAACCATGTGAAAAACAATTCCCTAACCAAGTTTTTACACCTTGAATATATCTCTATAGATTTTGATCCCAAGAATATAAGTCACATCTCCTAGATCGTTCATTGAAAAATAATTCCCTAACCAAGTTTTTACACCTTGAAGGGTCGGGACATCGTTCCCAATGAGGAGTATGTCATCGACATACAAGACTAGGAACATAACTATACTACCACTAGCCCTGACATATACGCATGGCTCATCCTTGCTTTTCGAAAAGCCAAACTCTTTGACTTTCTCATCAAAGCACAGGTTCCAGCTGCGCGATGCTTGCTTAAGTCAATAAATGGACTTCTTAAGCTTGCAAACCTTATCCGGATGCTTGGCATGTACAAAACCCTCAGGTTGAGTCGTATAGACCTCCTCGCTAAGTGTCCCATTAAGGAACGCGGTTTTTACATCCATTTGTCAAATCTCATAATCATGAAATGCGGCAATTGCCATGTGTATCTAGATAGACTTCATCATAGCCACCGGGGAAAAGGTTTCATCATAGTCTACACCATGAGTTTGCGTGAAACCCTTAGCCACCAGTCGGGCTTTGAAGGTGTCTACCTCTCCATCTATGCCGGTCTTTTTCTTAAAGACCCATTTGCACCCTACAGGTCTACACCCGGGTACCGGATCCACCAAATCCCAGACTTGGTTAACCGACATAGATTACATCTCGGACTCCATAGCCTCTTTCCACCTAGCGGACTCAGGGCCTACCACGGCGTCCCGATAAGATGATGGTTCATCATGATCCACCACTAGGTCGCAGCCCACAGACATGAGAAACCTATATCTCTCTGGCTCATTGCGACTCCTACCGGATATCCTAAGAGGTAAAGGATCCGTGTCAGGTTCTCCAGCAGCGCCGTGGTGAGAATCATCTTGTGAACTAGCGCCAACTTCAGGTTGGTCATTGGAAGGTTCTTGAATTTCTTCAAGATCAACCTTTCTCCCACTAGCGTCTTTGGATAGCATCTCCCTTTCAAGGAAGACGGCCCTCCGAGCAACAAATACCTTGTTCTCGGCCGGTTTGTAAAACAAATATCCCATAGACCCGGCAGGATATCCAATGAACAAACTCCTCTCGGCTCGGGGTTCCAATTTGTCCTCCACCTCATGTCTCACGTAGGCAAGACAACCCCAAACCTTTAGATATGAAAATGATGGAACCTTTCCATGCCACATCTCAAAGGGTGTCTTCTTGACCTTCTTAGTTGGTACAAGGTTAAGGATTCTAACGGCCGTTTCCAATGCATAGCCCCAAAAGCTAATGGGTACATCCGTACGACTCATCATACACCGGACCATATCCAACAATGTCTGGTTCCTCCTCTCGGCGACACCATTTAATTGTGGTGTCCTAGGAGGTGTCAATTACGAAACAATTCCACAATCTTTTAGATAGTCACGGAATTCCGAACTTAGATACTCACCACCACGATCCGATCTGAGCATCTTAGTTCATTTACCCAATTGGTTCTCAACTTCGCTTTTGAAAGTCTTGAAAACCTCAAAGGTTTCCGAATTTTGTCTCACCAAGTAGAGATACCCATACCTACTAAAATCATCGGTAAAGGTTACGAAGTACCTTGAGTTATCCCTAGTGACATGCTTGAACGGACCACACACATCCGTGTGAACGATATCTAACAAGTCAATGCCCCTCTCACAAATGCCGGTGAAGGGTGCTTTGGTCATTTTGCCCAATAAGCAAGATTCGCATACATCATCCGACCCATGGTCAAATGATTCCAAGATCCCATCCACTTGGAGGTTGGCGATGCGTTTCTTGTTTATATGGCCCAATCGACCATGCCATAAAGATAACTTATCCAAATCACATTTGGATTTAGAACCAACATTCATGATTGATCTATTACTTTGCAAACATACGCTTGTCTCATATATGCCACGACATGGATGTGCTTTAAAATAAAATAAATCATTCTTAAAGCATGAAATAATTCCATTAGAGAAATTAAAATTGAATCCATCGTCAACAAGTGCATAAAATGATAAAATGTTTCTTGTCACGCAGGGCGAATAAGATACATTTAATAAAGTAATCAATAAGCCGGATGGAAAGGCGAGATCCACACTCCCTATCTTCTCAACCGGGACAACCGCCTTGTTTCCCATGATGAGATCTAGCTCCCCATCAACCAAGTCCCTACTTCTTCTTAGTACCTGCACATTATTAACTATGTGAGTACCACACCCGGTGTCCAAGACCCAAGAGTTAGAAGTAGAAGTGTTATGGAGTTCAATCATAGGGCGCCTTGTCCCTTGGCGCGTAGCCTCTTGAGCTCCTCCGTGTACTTGGGGCAACTACGCCGGTAGTGTCCCTTCTCCCCGCAAAAGAAGCAAGTGGCCTCTTCCGGTGAGGGGGCTATAGGAGCGGGTTCCTTCCCCTTTGGCTCCGGCGTAGGGAGTGGTTTGGGCTTGGGTGTTGCCACCTTCGCCTTCCCCTTCCCCTTCCCCTTGCCCTTGGAGCTTGAAGCGGGCCGCTTCCTCTTAGAACCACCCTCGTGGATGGCAAGGACGGGTGCGGAGGTTAATGGCTTTGCCTTGGCCATGTTAGACTCGACGGTCTTCAACATTCCATGCAACTCCATCAAGGACTTGTCCATATTATACATATGGTAGTTCACAATGAACGGACCATATGCTTGAGGCAAAGATTGGAGGATAATATCCGTAGCCAACTCTTTCCCCATAGGAAAGCCCAACCTCTCGAGCTGGTCCACGTATTGCTTCATACGAAGCACGTGGGAGCTCACGTTCCCGCCTTCCTGAATCCGGCACCCTATAAAGGCCTTGACACACTCGTAGAGTTCTTGCCTCGCTTACTGCTGTAACATTTTCTTTAGCTGCGAGATCATGTCAAACGCACCAACGTCCTCGAATTGCCTTTGCAACTCGGAACTCATGGTCGTTAACATAAGCCAAGTCACCTCATTGGTGTCTTTAAGGCGCTTCTCATAAGCATCCTTAATGGCCCGCGTAGCGGTGGTAGCAAGAGCCTCCGGAAGAGGTTCCTCTAGAACATACAACTTGCTTTCATGGCGTAAGACAATTCTCAATTGCCTATGTCAATCCATAAAGTTTACTCCTATGAGTTTCTCTTTCTCCAAAAATGGACGGAGTGACATGTGTGTTGCGGTGTTGCTTGTAGATGCCATCTAAAAGAAGGCAAAGCACACAAAAAGGTTAGTTCGACATATTTTAATCCTTGTTAAATAATTACCCAATAGTTTAACACTTAAATTTAACAAAAAGGTTTACCGCGGATCACATCGTGAAGGTATTTAGGCCGGTAAACGCTTTACCAATTGCAATCCGTGATTACAACTCTTAGCCACTTGCGGGATCCATCGGTACTCATAGCATCGGTTTGGCATGTTTGATCCCTTCCCACACCGATTCCTCAATAAGCCGCTTTGATAACTCGGTATAGGCACAACAATTATCAAGGCGTATTAAATCGGAATTGCAAATCGTCCAACAAGATGTTGGGGTTTGTTCGGTTTTTTTTTTTTAAATATATTTTAGCAACGGAAGCATGAACAACAATTTTAAACTTTTAAAACTCCCCACCAATGATCCATATGCAAGCCTTAAGAAACAAAACAACCATAGGGTGTTTAGAACTACAACCTTTGTAGCGTGAGTAAACCGTTGATGAAGTGGTTGATCTATGAGAAGCCAAGAGAAGACTTCCTCCAAGGTATCCACAAATCAATGAGTCCAACACCTCCAAGATGCTAGTCTCTCCAACCCTTGAAATTCAAGCAAGCAAGCAACAACCTCTTGTTCTTCTTCTTGAACTTACTATGTATGTATATGAGTATGTATTCTAGTACCACACTTTGCTCACTTGAAGAACACCAATACTATAAAGCAAGGATGTTTTCAAGTATGAAAACACTTAGAACTTTTCTAAGTACACAAGGAAAGGTGGTAGCATAAGACTTCTACACAAAAGCCATGCATGAAGACTTAAAAAATCCAAGAAGTAAAGCAAGAGAGGGAGGCCCCTCCCTTGCTTGATTTCGGCCGTAGCAAGGAGAGGGGGGGGTCCCCTTTGGCTCTTTTGCTTCACTTGTACATGCATGCATGTCTAGGTTAGTCCATTTTTCAAGCAACCTCAAATGGACCCCCTTTGTGATACTTGTAAGCATTTCTAGTTTTATATATATAAAATATAATGCTAGACTTGCCATACATTGTTTAAAATACATCTACATGTATTTTATATACATACTTGATTGTTACTAGTAACTCTTTACTTGTAACAAAGATATACATACATTTATATAATTGTTACTAGTAACAATTTACTTGTAACAAATATACATTTATACATATATATATATATACATATATAAAATCATATGTTTATATTTATGTATTTCATATGCATTATCTTATATTAATATATAAGAGTGATATTATTATTTCACATAAATAATAATATGCAACAATGCATATATATACTTATATATATAATGAGTTGGAAACATATTTAAATCATATTCAAATATGTAATTGGTGTCCATTGATTGTAAATGTGTGACCCTATGGGTTTATTTATTATCAGTAATATCGTATTAATTTGTGTCTTGTGCACATAGAACCAACAATCTCCCACTTGCACAAGTTACAACTTAAGCCGATATAGACAATGGTAAGAACGTCTAGCAACATCCCATTGCCCCTAATAATAAATAAAGTGTGTTGATCAACACTTTCACCAACAAAGTTAACTCACTAGCTACAAATCGTTGTTATAGGTAAGTCATCAATTATTCCTTTGTTTTAACATCTCATTGAACATGAGACATGGATCGTCATCAATTCTCATATAATGTTCAACTTGTTTTAGGGCCCAGAGATATTATACTCCCAATTAAATGAGAGAAACAAATTCCATCTTGACCACATACGTCTCTTATAAGACTCATATCATACCTAATAATGGCCTTTATAACTACCCGGTTAAAGATAGCGTTTAACCACATTAAAGCATGATACTCCTCATACTCGAGTCCCAATATGTGTCTCAGGTCTAAGGATACAAAGATACCACCTTTTTCTCAAGATTTACTTATGACACTGATCCATGAAGCGATCTTAAGAGCGGGTCATGTCCAATGTTTGTTCCCTAACAAACATTAGTGAATTTGGCTGCAAACCCTTTTGCCTACTTTCATCACGAATGAAAGTCAACCAACTTATTCACATTAGTCTTAATTCATAACTATTCTCATAGTTATAACCGACTATGGACGTTTTAGAATAAAGAATTATTCATGGATTTAAACATGCTAATAAAGAACACAATATATATTAATGAAGTGATCATATCCCATACATCATTCAGATAAAATAGATATTGTCATAATGTTCCAAAATATCCAAATACTAAATTACAATTGAAATCCAATCCCTTGCAAAGCGAAGACCTATTGCCCTAGTATGAGACTCATGCTTAGTCGAGGCAAGAGGTTTCGTAAAAGGATCTGCAAGATTCTGATCTGTATGAACTTTGCGAATACACACATCTCCTCTATCCACTATATCCCGTATGTAGTGGAAACGCCTGAGGATGTGTTTGGTGTTGTGATGTGATCTAGGTTCTTTTGCCTGGGCAATAGCACCTTTATTATCACAAAATATTTCTATGAGGTCTTGAATGCTTATTACTACCCCAAGGTCAGCAATGAACTTCTTCATCCATGCAGCTTCTTTAACAGCCTCAGAAGCAGCAATGTATTCAGATTCTGTAGTGGATTGTGCAACTACACTTTGCTTAGAACTTTTCCAAGCAACCGCGCCTCCATTCATAACGAAGACATAGCCCGATTGTGATCGAGAATCATCTCGATCCGTTTGGAAACTAGCATCTGTGTAACACTTTACACAAAGATCTTCTTCCAAACCCCCATAGATCAAGAACATGTCTTTGGTTCTTCTCAAGTATTTTAAAATGTTCTTGACTGCCATCCAATGGCTATTTCCTGGGTTTTGCTGGTATCTGCTCGTCATGCTTAAAGCATACGAGACATCTGGCCTAGTGCATAGCATGGCATACATGATGGATCCAATTGTAGAAGCATATGGGATCTCACTCATTCTATCTAGCTCTTCTCTTGTGCTAGGGCTTTGAGCTTTACTCAAAACCGTGCCTAGTGCCATTGGCAAGAATCCTCTCTTAGAATTCTCCATCTTGAATCGTTTCAAGATTTTGTCAATATATGCACTTTGACTTAGGCCAATAAGACGCCTAGATCTATCCCTATAGATCTTTATTCCAAGAATGTAGGCGGCTTCTCCCAAGTCTTTCATTGAGAAACACTTCCCAAGCCAAGACTTGATGTCTTGCAAGGTCGGGATGTCGTTTCCAATGAGTAGTATGTCATCAACATACAAGACAAGGAATGCTACTGCGCTCCCACTAGTTTTCTTGTAAACACACGGTTCATCTTCTGATTTGATAAAACCAAACTCTTTTATTTTCTCATCAAATCGAAGATTCCAACTTCGAGATGCTTGCTTTAGTCCATAGATGGATCTTTTAAGCTTGCACACCTTATTAGGATACTTAGGATCTACAAAACCTTCAGGCTGAACCATATAGACATCTTCACTTAAGTGTCCATTTAGAAAAGCCATTTTGACATCCATTTGCCATATCTCATAGTCATAATATGCAGCTATGGCAATAAGTATTCTAATAGATTTAATCATGGCTACCGGAGAGAAAGTTTCATCATTGTCAATACCATGAGTTTGAGTGAAACCTTTCGCCACTAGCCTTGCCTTAAATGTGTGTACATTTCCATCCATGTCTGTCTTCTTCTTGAAGACCCACTTGCTCCCTACAGTCTTACTATTGGGAGGAAGATCAACCAAGTCCCATACTTGATTTTCATACATGGATTGCATCTCAGTGTTCATGGCATCAAGCCATTTATCGGATTCCGGATCCGATATAGCATCTTGGTAGTTAGTAGGCTCAGAAGAGTCTACCAAGAAAATCTCATCATTGGACACGAGAAATCCGTATCTCTCGGGTTCTTGACGAGGTCTACCAGATCTACGAACACTTTGTGTTTCCAGTAGGTTCTTGAACAACCAATTGTTCAGGTTCAACAACCGTTTGTTGAGTGCTAGTGTCAACCTGACTTGTATTTTGTGGTTCTTGAATTTCTTCAAGGTCTACATTGCTCTCACTTGCCTCTTTCGAAAGAAACTCCTTTTCTAAGAAAGTGGCATGCCTAGAAACAAACACTTTGTTCTCAGCTGGGTTGTAGAAATAATATCCTAATGAATCTATAGGATATCCCACAAAATTACATTTGATAGATCTAGGATCGAGTTTGCTTAAAGCTTCTTGTCGTACATGAGCCTCACAACCCCAGACTTTCAAGTAAGATAAGTTTGGAACCTTTCCATACCACATCTCATATGGTGTCTTATCTACCTTCTTGGTTGGAACCATATTCAATATGCGCGCAGCAGTTAATAAAGCATAACTCCAAAAGGACGAGGGTAGAGTACTTCGGCTCATCATAGACCGAACCATATCTAGTAGAGTTCGGTTCCTCCTTTCAGATACACCATTATGTTGTGGTGTTCTAGGAGGAGTAAGTTGTGAGATAATCCCACAATTACTAAGATGATCCATAAACTCTTGGCTTAAGTACTCACCACCTCGATCGGAACGAAGGGCCTTGATTGTTTTGTTGAGTTGATTTTGTACTTCGTTTTGAAACAGCTTGAACATCTCAAATGTTTCATGTTTATGTTTCATCAAATAAACATAACCAAATCTACTATAATCATCGGTGAATGTAACGAAGTATCTATCACCATCCCTAGACATTGATCTAAAAGGACCGCATACATCCGTATGTATGATTCCTAATAGATCTTTGGCTCTTTCACTTGAACCGGAGAAAGGAGCCTTAGTCATCTTCCCATATAAACATGATTCGCAAACTTCAAATGAGCTAGAATCGTTTGATTTTAAAATTCCATCCTTTTGAAGTTTTGCAATGCGTTTCTTGTTTATATGACCAAGTCGACAATGCCATAGGTATGTTTGACTTAAGTCATGCTTAGGTCGTTTGGTGCTAGTGGTATATATAGAATTATCATCAAGAGATCTTTTAAGATTAACTTCATATATTCCATTAAGAGGCCGAGCCTCAAAATACAAAATATCGTTTTTGAAGGCACGAATGCCATCATCAACGAAACCAAAAGTGAATCCAGATTCTCTTAACCGAGCTACTGAAATAATATTCCTAGTTAAACTAGGTACATAACAACAATTGTTTAATATTAAGTACAGGCCATTTGGTAATAATAATTCAAAAGTTTCAAGGGCTTCAACAGCAACATTTGCTCCATTGCCCACGTGGAGATCCAAATCGCCTGGCTTCAGCAGCTTACTTTTTCTCAACCCCTGCACATTGTTACAAATGTGAGTTCCACAACCGGTATCAAATACCCAGGAATTAATGGAAAAAGTATACATTTCAATCATATATATACCTGAAGTGCTAGCCTCGCCAGCCTTCTTCTTTTTCAACTCTGCAAGGTAGGTTGGACGAATGCGCCACCAATGTCCTACCACCCCGCATTCAAAGCACGGGTCATTCTTGGGAACCTTTCCCGCCGTCTTGGGTGTAGGGGCCTTGGCAACTTGCTTGCCTTTGTCCTTTCCCTTTGCCTTCGCTTTGCCTTTCCCTTTTGAGTTGTTTTTCTTTTTCTTCTTGATTTTCCCTTCTTGAATCATCAAGACTTGAGGTGTTTTGCTTGGAATCTTACTCTCAACAGTTTTAAGCATCCCATGCAACTCTGAGACAGATTTCTCCCAATTGTTCATGTTATAATTCATGACAAATTGATCATAGGCTTTGGTCAACGAGTTAAGGATCATATCCTGTGCAAACTCGTTGGTTATGGGAGATCCAAGCCTAGCAAGCTGGTCAATGTATCCTATCATCTTTAGCACATAGTCGCTAACGGATTGACCTTCCTCCATCTTGCATGCATGGAAGGCTCGAGTGACCTCAAAGCGTTCTTGCTTCGCTTGCTTTTGGAACATTTCCTTAAGCTGGCTAAGCATCTCATATGCTCCATGCTCCTCAAGGTTCTTTTGAAGATCCGGAGACATGGTAGCAAGCATGAGGCATGAAACTTCGACCGAGTCGTCGAAATGCTTCACCCAAGCATCCCTAACGGCTTTGGCCGCAGTCAATGGAGGTTCCTCAGGGACGGGATCCTCAAGTACATACAATTTCTTTTCGTGCTTAAGAACGATTCTCAAGTTACGATACCAGTCTAAGAAATTTGTACCATTGAGTTTTTCTTTCTCTAAGATTGAACGAAGAGATAAGTTGTTAACGGGCGTAGTTGAGTTAGGGGCCATCTACAAAATTAACAAAGTTCAATTTAGTATTTTTTGATATTTAATCCTTTAATAATTAATACCCTTTAGAATTATAAAATTCTTTAATTTTTAAAGGCTAGGATCCAAGTTGAACTTAACCTTGAATGTTTGGCTAATGCTCTCTCCATCAAGTTAAAACAACAAGGTAGGTAACGTTTACCAATTACATCTCGTATGTAATTCCTAGATCTTTATGGGATCCTAGACAACGATTGTCAATTTTGACATGTTTGATCCCATCTATGCCTCGGGCTTCCTTACGTTTGGCTAATGCTCTCTCCGTAATAAGATTCCGATTAAGTCGTCCTATTTCAAGACGGTGAATTTCCGGCCCAAGACGTTCATGGAATTCGCGGAAAAACACCTCGGTTGTTACAAAAACAATCCACGCGTTTGGCTAATGCTCTCTCCACGTGAGTGTCGTTGCAACAAGCGAGTGTCTTAAAATGGGATGGCATAGACTTACGTTTTGAAAAAGGGCTTTTACCGTTTTGTATATTTATTAAATAAAACAAAACGAGTCGTGTGACTAGTATTGCATGCATACAATAATAAGTCCATGTTTTGATAAAATCATATTTTATATATATATTGGTCTTGAGTATTCTTAAAATCCATATTTTACGAACTCTCAACGCGTTCAATTTTAAACTAGTATTAATATCCTATATTAACGTGTGTAGTTTCGAGCGCACAAATACGACCAATTTTAGCTTGTAATAAAACCATTTTATTATTAAGCTTGAATGGAGTTTGGTTGAGTTTTAAAATCTCTATTTTATAAAACTCATATATATATATATAAAGATATATATTTTGACATAATGAATTTTAATCTTTACAAAACTCCTTTTATATAAAATTCATTTTACATCTTATGTTATGTCAACTTAAAATACCAAACTCCCATTGTGTGATTTATATTATGTAAAAATATTATCTAGCATGCAAAAAATCCTATTTTCAACCATGCATAATAATATAAACATAAACACACACAAATAAAATGTATAAGTGCATAACCAAGCCATTTATCCTAAGTAGTAGTTTTGTGAGCCATACAAAAATACCAAGTCATAACTAAGGACCAAATATTTCTCTTGTGATGAACTTGAAGCTCCCACTTGCCAAAACAACTCCTTGTAGTGCAAATGACTCCAAGCCTTCATGGTTGACTCCACCACACTTGAAAACTCCAACTTGGTCATTTCTTCATCTTGTTACATTTTTATAAAAGTAAACTAGTCTAAACTATTCTACTACTTACAAAATACAACAAGATGAAACAAAACTAAAATTATTATTACATACCAAATGAAAAAATAATTTTACAACCAAATCGAATTTCCAACACATCACAAAAGGTCTATGGCTTGTTATGCACAACATACACTCAAACAAACATATATATCAACACTTAATATTTAGGAAACTTTTACAACCAAATATGCATGTGGTTTGATTGTTTCCCAAAATAAATATATAAACATATATAAGTTGCCAACAAGAAAATCCATAACTTTTCTAACAAAAGAAAAGTTGTCTATTTTCTTAAACAATACATACTCAAAAAGTTTCTTAAAACTATACATAAGTGGCTCTGATACCACTGTTGGGGTTTGTTCGGGTTTTTTTTTTAAAAATATATTTTAGCAACGGAAGCATGAACAACAGTTTTAAACTTTTAAAACTCCCCACCAATGATCCATATGCAAGCCTTAAGAAACAAAACAACCATAGGGTGTTTAGAACTACAACCTTTGTAGCGTGAGTAAACCGTTGATGAAGTGGTTGATCTATGAGAAGCCAAGAGAAGACTTCCTCCAAGGTATCCACAAATCAATGAGTCCAACACCTCCAAGATGCTAGTCTCTCCAACCCTTGAAATTCAAGAAAGCAAGCAACAACCTCTTGTTCTTCTTCTTGAACTTACTATGTATGTATATGAGTATGTATTCTAGTACCACACTTTGCTCACTTGAAGAACACCAATACTATAAAGCAAGGATGTTTTCAAGTATGAAAACACTTAGAACTTTTCTAAGTACACAAGGAAAGGTGGTAGCATAAGACTTCTACACAAAAGCCATGCATGAAGACTTAAAAAAGCCAAGAAGTAAAGCAAGAGAGGGAGGCCCCTCCCTTGCTTGATTTCGGCCGTAGCAAGGAGAGGGGGGGTCCCCTTTGGCTCTTTTGCTTCACTTGTACATGCATGCATGTCTAGGTTAGTCCATTTTCAAGCAACCTCAAATGGACCCCCTTTGTGATACTTGTAAGCATTTCTAGTTTTATATATATAAAATATAATGCTAGACTTGCCATACATTGTATAAAATACATCTACATGTATTTTATATACATACTTGATTGTTACTAGTAACTCTTTACTTGTAACAAAGATATACATACATTTATATAATTGTTACTAGTAACAATTTACTTGTAACAAATATACATTTATACATATATATATATATATACATATATAAAATCATATGTTTATATTTATGTATTTCATATGCATTATCTTATATTAATATATAAGAGTGATATTATTATTTCACATAAATAATAATATGCAACAATGCATATATATACTTATATATATAATGAGTTGGAAACATATTTAAATCATATTCAAATATGTAATTGGTGTCCATTGATTGTAAATGTGACACCCTATGGGTTTATTTATTATCAGTAATATCGTATTAATTTGTGTCTTGTGCACATAGAACCAACACAAGATACACGATGACACCCTTGACAATAATTGGCTCGTGCTAAGCTCGACAACCAAAAATTTCAAGACGCCACACGCACCTTCCACACAAGTCCACATGGAACAACTCGTGCTAAGCTCGACAATTGTCCCATGCTTCATTAGATTTGGGTGGTGTCATCTTTTGGATGGCGTGTGATTTACGTTTTTAAGAAAAATGGGACTTTTGTTTTTCCGGTTAAAAACCTCTTTTCTTTTTGATTAACAAATAAGTGACAAAATGCATTTTTCACCATTTGAACATAAACACTTTATATTCGTTTGTTAATCATGTGAGCGAGCGGGGTTTGTTAACCAATTAAGGAAAACTATATAGTTTTATTATTTTCAAAAGATTTTCTAGCATGCGAAGATCCTACAACCACGTATGAAAATAAATAAATAAAACTACACAACCACGCATACAAAACCGATTTGAGCCAACCTAAGTGTTCCCCGGTGAGCCAACCGAGGAACTAAGTCTACTAAGGACAAACAATCCAAGACTTGGTGGCGTGCTCCCACTCGATCCCGTGCCTCCGGATCCGAGATAGCCGAGACGTCTCCCAAGACTCCCGTTGGTGCCTCCGCTCTTCTCTTCAAAATACATACATAATTTAAAGAG
The DNA here is from genome assembly GCA_038502395.1 of Dittrichia graveolens. NCBI lineage: Eukaryota > Viridiplantae > Streptophyta > Magnoliopsida > Asterales > Asteraceae > Dittrichia > Dittrichia graveolens. The sequence continues at coordinate 53,246,885 of JARJIL010000007.1, read as the reverse complement.
AAATGGCATGCAAGCCACATAATCTATTCTAAGCTAATTTACAAATTACAAAGTATAAATACTTTGGCGTGCAAGCCACACATAAATAAATAATTACAAACCTTGTACATATGCATTAGGATTCCAAACACTTTGAAATCCATATTCATATATACACAATATACATGTATGCATGTGTGCATTTTATGCCAAAACCACCCAATACATACAAACATAAGAATTAGGATATTATGGGGCTTAATCTACAAGGATAAAAAGCCTAAAATGATTCTGGAAACACCAAAACCAAATGCCAAAATCCATATCAAGTTTTCTTTTTCAAAAAGGCCAAAAATAGCCTGTTCACGACGCCTTCACGAGCTACTGCTGTTCACGGGCCCTCACGGGCCGTGAAGACAGTACGCTCCACGACTCATGAAACAGATTAAAAACCTTTCACGCCAACACCCTACGAGACTGGTCGTGTGGCCTTCACGACCCATGAACCAAGCTCCACGGCCCGTGAAGACCTTCTGGACAGAATGTCCAAAATTGAAAATAGGGATTTTCAAGCCACAAAGGTGCATGCATCTTACAAGTATGGATCTGATACCACTGTTGGGATTCCATGGGGATCAAAGCACGCAACGGAAGCAACAAAACACACAAAAAACGATCCCAGGAAGTCCCAATGGTGGTAAAAACTTGTAAAAGAAAACATGCAACCAAAACAAGCACAAAGAGAAGAAGGGAATCAAATCATACCCTTGAAGACTTTGATAATAATCTGGAACAAATGGAACTTGGGATGTATACTTGAAACAAATGGCTCCAAGCCCTAATGCAAGTCCACACCAAGAAAGTCTTCAACCTCTTTGTACTAGCAAACCAAAGAAGCACCAACACTTGATGATCTTCTTCTGGAACAGCCCTAGAACCACTTGTGCACTTACCACCAACACTTGTTCTTGCTCTCTCTCTCTCAATGGAAGAACTCACACAATGTATGTAATGCTCCAAATGACCAAGAGTGTAGAATGCACAAAGAAGACCCCTAATATAGGCATTCTCTCTGTTTAGAGAGCCCAGAGTCGGAGCTAAATGGCACACTATCGTTGGACCAACAAAATGGTCCAACCAAATACAAGTGTCACTTAGAATTCTGCCTTCACGACTTCTTCACGGGCTCTCATGGGCCATGAAGGATAAATGCGCCACGACCGGCCATTAATCCTCCAAGAGCCGTGTCGCGCTGTGCAAGAATCGTGAGGGTTGTGCCTTCACGACCTCCTTCACAGGCCGTGTAGGGTCGTGAAGCCCTAAGGTTTCACAAACCATGCGGCCCACAATAGGACTCGTGGACACGAGCTGCTTCATGACCCGTGTAGCATCCTTCATGGTCGTGAAGCCCAGGTCAAGTGGAATTTAACCATTTTGACTCTTTCCTCTTATAGTAGGCTAATGAGATTGAAACTTGGCGTGTGACCCAATAGGCCCGCGCTTCATTGGCAGTGATGCCGGCCTACGTGTGTTAGTGGGCAGATTCCAACAAGAGGATTATCCATAATGAACGAAATTAGATTCCTACATCTATTACAACTCAAGCTACAACTGTGTCAGTTACGATTCCGTTTCCTCCAACATCACAAGTGGCACAACAATCGAGCTTTCATCCTTTTACTACCCAAGGAGCTTATCCTTTTGCGTATCCAGGATTTAAACCACCATGTACTTATAAGCAATTCTTGGATTGTAAGCCTTCAGAGTACTATGGAAGTACAGACCCCAATATAACTTTGAGTTGGTTGCGAGAAATGGTAAAGGCTTTTGATGCGTGCAATTGCGAGGATGAACTAAGAGTTTGTTTTGTGGCTCGTATGCTTAAAGGAGATGCAATGGTTTGGTGGGATTCCCTTACCGGTCTTTTTTCTAAACAACAGCAAGACAGTGTGACTTGGGATCAGTTTCAGGAGAAATTGTGTGAGCAATATTGCAATACTTTTGAGATAGCTCGTATCAAAAGAGAATTCATGGAGTTACGTATGACTAGAGACATATCTGTGGATGAAGTAATCAAACAATTTAATGAGAGATTGCGTTTTGTGAAGCAATGGGTGCCTGATGAGGCATCAAAGATACAACACTTCGTGGGAGCTTTGCTTCCAGAGTATCGAAGTACTACCAGATAGGCTAGTACACTGTTGCAAGCATTTACCTTAGCCAAGTCAGCTGAAGATGATTTGAAGGCTAGAGATATAACGAATCGAGATCAGATTTCTCAACAGAAATTTCGATTGGAACAATATAATGTTGAAAAGCAAAGAGGGCGGGGTAGCCAGAGTAAAAGAAATTTGAAACATAGACCTACGTTTGATGAATATAATCAACGAGTGTCACGGTGTGGGAAGTGTAAGCCTCAACATACAGGACCATATACGTCTCAGACTATGCGGTGTCTTACATGTGGGCAGTTTGGCCATGAAATGAAAGAATGTCGTTTCTTCCAAAAGGTATGTTGGATCTGTTTTGAAGAAAATCATCGGGTAAGAGATTGTAAAGTTAGTAAGGAATTAGAGTCAGGGTCATGAGCTATGGCAGGTGGGGGATCCTCGTCAGCAAGTGGACGAAAGAGAAAGAACCCTTATGTGCAAGAGGGTAGAATTTTCAACATGATGGCTGATGATAATGTCACTACTGAGGATGATATAACGGGTACGTTTTGATAACCCCTATACTTGTACATGTGTTTATTAACTTCAGAGTTAATTGTGAATGTATGATGCCTATGTGTGCCAAGTGTGTTTGCTTATTTATAAAGAGTATGATTCTTTAGAAAGTAGAGATATTTGATTTATATTTCCTAAATTGTGAAATTATCTTATCCTTATGGCGGTAAGTGATATGACAGTAAATGATGATATATATGGTATGATGTGAATTGGGTATGAAATACCCTAGAAAGATGTTTTCAGAATGATAAAATTGCATGCTATGTTATAAGTTGTGAAACTTGTCTTGTGTTCTGTGTTTATATATATGTATGTATATGTATGTGTTTGTACAAAGAAGAAGGAAAGTAGATAAGTTATTGAAGCTTGAAAGGTTTTGTGACAACCAAGAGATATTTTGATGAAGATATAACTGAGATTGTGGGTTATTGGTAAAGCTAATGATTGAAGATAATTTGTGATGTTGATTGATATATTTGAAAAGACTTATGATTTGTGGAGGTATTGTAATTTCCGGATCGATATATATATATATATATATATATATGATATGTTTTGCATTTGGAAGAATGGTATATGTTCTATAACGGTTAAAGATTCTTGAAAGAAATGATTCAACCCATGACTAGGAGGTTGTAGCAGATGCGTTTGTATTGATAATATAGAGGTATTGATTATAAAGAAAGATATGTGAAATTGATGTGATTATTAAAAGAAGTAGCGGATGTTTATATATATGAATGAACTTAACATGTGGCAGAGATGATGGTTAGAATGAATCAAAGATTGTGATTAAGAGATTTGATATTACATTGGAAAGACAAATTGTTGTCAGACATGTTGAAAACGCGAGGGAGTTTATGATGATAACATTGGAATTATGTGAAGTGAGGTATATTTGACTTGATAGATAGAATTGAAGATGACTTTACTGAAGTTGATGGATTAATTATGGAAATGAGCAAATATAAGAAAGAGATGGATTGCTACAGATTGGGTAAGTCTGAAATGTGCAGAATTGTTTGAATAAAAGATATAATTGACATCTAATTACAAGGAGTTATATATGAGAAAGAGATAGTTATAATGACAGATGATACTTGTGAACTGAAGATATATGTGATTTGAAGAATGACAGATTGAATTCATTAGAAATGAGGAAGAGAGAAGAGGAATGTAATGGCCTGAGCATATGGAATGAAGATTTGTGAATCATATGTATGAATTGCCTTTGCTAGAAAGTACCTTTGCTTGGAACTGGAAATTTAATTTAAACAAGACTTACGAAACTTAATTGCCAATACACTTGGAAGGGCTAAATGTATAATGCCAGAAAAGTATTATGTTGATAACCTACTAAGAGGAGTAGACAGGATATATTTCGTGAGATTATGATGTGATTGTATATGAATCAAGATAGAATATCAGATATTTGTAAATTGTTGAGGTAATTTGAGATACCAGAGTGGTGATGATGACAAGCTACGATGAAGTTTATATGTAATTTACCATATATGAAGGAATCCGGATATATTACGAGTGATTGGTGATTGTATAGTAAGAAGTACCGGCATTTTGCCATCAGTAGGATGGCATCTTTGGAGTAGAATTGCATATTGATGAAGTGGTTTGAAGGTATGGTGTTTTATACTTAGAAATTTCAGAAGGAAATTGAAAGGAATTGACTAATTTTCTAAATGAGTTTATGACAAGAATTGAATATGAGATGAGCAGTACGACTGAATTCCTATTAGACAAATGAGTAGAACGAGTTATACAGATATTTGAGAATGAACTACGCTTATGTGTGATGAATTTTAGGATTCGTGAAATTATAAATAAATTAAACAGGTTGGCATGATGTGATTTCTGTTAAACGGATGTTGAAATATCAGTTGTGAATTGTTATGTACCTATCATGGTAATGCTCAGAAATGTTAATTGAAAACAAGAGAAAAGTGACATGTGGATACCTTTGTATGTTAGACAGTGGATGACAGATATGTGGAATTTTTTAATTGAGATAAACAAGGTACTCTTAATAAGTATTCAAAAGATGTGGATATTATCGGAATGTGTGAAGGTGAAAGGAAATGATTGAAAGACAGATTTATCAAGTCTATAAGTTACATGTTGATTTGAAGAAGAGGTTGGAAAGAAGAGTTGTTGATCACCGGTGATTATGAAATGACAAAGATATAAAGAAATGGATTTCTGTGTAATGGTAGGATGGAAATGCATATGATTTACAATCAATTTAACAATCAGAAATGAAGATGAAGAGTTAAAATGTCCATTTGATGTGTGCTATGAGATTCCGAGGACGGAATCCTCTAAAGGAGGGAAGATTTGTAACATCCGAAAACCCGGCCTAGTAGTAAGTGGGCCAATGGTAAGTTGGAATGTGTTGTATATGCGTATTTAAAGATTAATTATGTGATTAAACGAATGATTGATATCGTATGAATTTATGATTAAATAAGATTTAGTTTGGTAGGAGGGTTGTAGAAAATGCCTCGATTGTGTGTTAAGTTAATTGGTTGAGAAAGACTAGTTGTTTGAAAGTATTTAGAAATGATAAATGGTATAACATTATCTGAATAATTAATTAGCATGTATACTAGAAGAATTAATATGGGTATTAATGTATGTATGATATCATTTATGCAAGTATATATGTATGTAAAAGGATAAGGTGTCACCACCTAAAATTGATGGACTTAGAAGAGTACACGTGGGTGTGTGTCTATACTTGGACTTTTGTTCATTTGAAATATTGAGGAAAAGTGTGTGTGTGTGTTTTCCTGGAAGAAAGAAGAACAAGAAAGAAAAGAAGAAAACTTGAATATTTGATTTGTGGAGTTATTGTTCTTTAATTCAAGGAAAAGGTAAGATCATGTTAATATCATGTTATTGATTAATTTGATATGTTTCTAATTGTGTTTTTATGAGTTTAAGCATGAATCACCATTGATGGGTTTTAAAGAAAATAGATGAAATGGGTTTTGATAGTTTTGTTGTTTTGATTGATTAAAAAGGTGTTCATGATGTTTTATATACATGATATATGATATATATGTGCTTGGTTTGAAGAAAGATGATGTTGGTATTGTTTATAAGAAGTTGGTGATGACTGAAATACGAGTTGAAGAAGATGATGGTCTATAATTATGAAGATCGCGGCGCTGGATTTTAAGTGGTCGCGGCGCGACCCTGTGAAAATCCGACAATTTGGATCGGAATGTAAGGAATCCGCAAGTTTCCAAAACCGACCTTGGAAATCCGAGAGATTTGCAAATCCGACCCTGAAATCCGATTCTTTTGAAATCTGACACTAAAATCCGGTAGATGAATCCCGGATTTGAAATCCGATAGCGTCGCGGCGCGACAAAGTTTTAGGTCGCGGCGCAACCGGGTCTGTTCAGGAAGATTTCTTGTTTTATTTGTGTTTTGTTTGGGATAAGTTGGATTATTAATTGTATGGTTAAATTAAGTTGTTTACATGAATATAATATATAAATATATGTGGAAAGATATATTTATATATTCGAGACTGATTTGGTTATTGCTGTGTTTTCAGGTAATCCACAGACTCAGTGATATTAGACGACTGAGCAAGCGTGATTCGAGGATTGAGGTGAGTGGAAGTTTACTCACGGGTGGTAATGTTATGAAATTGTTTCATTTGAGGAATGTTTTGATATGCAATGATGGATTTTTGTTTCTGGTATGTGATTATAGACTGTTGAGTCTGGTATGCGAGGATAGATTGTTTTGTTTGGATATGCCATGATAGACTGTTAGTCTACTAATTGTTGATCAAGAGTTATATGTTCGTATACGTGTTTTATATGATAGAGTTTTGTTTGTGATCGTGTTTAGAAGTGTATCTGGATTGTTTAAGAACCAACTGCTGTTGTAACGAGTTGGTAGAGATCAGCTTCTGTGAAAGAGCTGGTTGGGGTCAACTACTGTTGCAAGAGCTGGGCTCGTCTGCGGTTGGTTGAGCAGTGGTAGGTCTCCTGATGCATGCGTTGTATCAGAGGGGAATTTCACTATGCCGATCGGCAGAGAGCTATCGGTAAACCTTTGCTTTGGCCGGCATTGGTTGTAGGTTCGACAGAACCGCCGGTCCTCGGGATTGTAGAGATTGTTGAATTGACGGATTGATTGGTGATTGTTGTTAAGAGGTTCAGTTGTGAATTGTGATTGTTGTTAGCTTGTTTGTTGCTTCCATTCACTTAACTTTGTGTTAATTCCCCACGGTTGATTGCTTTTTGCAGGATTGCGTGATTTGCTGTTTAGCTATGTATGTGGAAAGGGAAATTTGACCAATGCTCTGATATTGTGTTTTGAGAAGAGACGAGCCATGTTTTATAAATACTTTGTAACACAAGTTGACGTTGTATTTTGTAAAGAGTACTTTGTACTTTGTGAATGTTTAAGTTAATGGAATTAAGAAAATGTTTCCGCAGCGGTTTTTAAAAAAATGGCTTGAGATTTTCGGTGTTACATTTACACCTCCTCTTAAGGAGATATATTTCGAGGGCCCTCAATGGTTAAGACTACTAAATATGTGTGGCCACATTCAGGTAGAATGATAGTTATCATTCGGTAATCCGTTACATTAGATACTCGAGAAATTATTTTGAGTACTTAGAGTTGATTCATTACTCCATGTTTAATACTCAAATTACGAAATATCGTGATGGAAAAGGAAAAACATGTGTAGATTATATCTATGGATGTAAGAGATCTTATAACCTGTTTATCCTAAGCGTCTAGCTGGGACCTCCTTAAGCTTATGGTAAATAGGTTGTGTTATTTGTCTTGCACAAATGGGAGTCTGTAGGTGCGTGTGCGCACCAATAAATAATATGTCACTATGTCCAATGTTATAAGATACTAAAGGGTCACACTTTTACACATCCAATTAGAACCATGTTTTGAAATTACCAAATATAGTGTGAAACAAATTAATTAGTTGAATTAATTGTTGAGAGAAATAAATAAAATATAGTTATTTATTATTTATAAGTAAACTCCTTAAATATTCGTTTAATATTTAAAGATAGACTAAATAATAAGTCTACTAATTAATTAAAAGGTTTGAGATAATTAGTAAATTATTAAAAAATGAGGGATTGTTTTTGTATTGATTAAAAGTCTAGTTTAGATGGACTTAATCTTAATGCGCTCGGGCTTGGGCTTGGATTTTTTTATATAGTAAATAAATCTAGGTTGAATCATAACTACAATAAAAAATCAAATCAATCCTCTCCCCCCCCCCCCCTCTCTCTCTCTTGTGACTTTTCGGCCGAACACAAACACACAAACCCTTTTGGTTTTTGTGTTTCGCCGTCGAACACACACACATACTGTAACGTCCTTTTTTTCAATTGTAAGTAAAGGTAACTATAAATAATCATGTCAACACAAAGTTGTCGTTCTTATACAAAAATCTAGACGAGGTCTCGCACCTGGAACTACACGTCGTAGAAAGTAATCCCTTTAGATAATTAATTACAAAATAGAATTCAATAAATGTTTGTTTAGCTAAAACAGCGGAAAAGTTCTATTGGAGATGAGCTGTTTTCACACTGCTGGAGCTTTCCCATGATCAGGACCTGAAAAGAGTAAATCAACATAGTAAGTATAAAGCTTAGTGAGCACTCTAACTTACACACCACACTAGGTATGTACATGCCACAAATCATATAGCAAAGCCATGATAACACATCACATAATATTGACGTAGTGCAGTGACGACGATTTAACACTTTGGGTCACAGCCGACTTTTCAAGCCGTACCAACGATTTCACACTATGTCTGACTCTGTCCGAGTTACGTTTTCACCACAATCTAACGTAACCCTTCACTTCACATATAAACATAACAGTTACACTTTCACACACATATATATAACATATACATTTCACACTGATATCATGTATAACTTAGTGTAACTCACCTGATCTGCAACACGGTAATGGCAGCAGATTTCACAAGTTTGAATAGCTAACGAGTCCAATCGCAAGGACCTACAATATATCTTATTTATTAATACAGGGTCAGTCCTTAACTCAAATTGTATCATTCTTAAGTCTCCTGACTCCAAGTCGGACCAACGCACTAAGTCGGACCACACACTAGGTTTGACCACACACTAGGTCGGACCACAAACTACCTCGGATCACACACTAGGTCAGAACACAAACTACGACGGACCATAAACTAAGTTGGATGACACACTAAGTCGGAGCACAAACTAGGTCGGACCAACTACAAGTTAGAAGGGGCATATGAGGCCCAAGTCGGACCAACCGTACATAATCCAAGTCGCACGAGATACAACTCATTTAAGTCCGACTTGACTCATCTTGGTCGGACCATGCTTTCAAATAAACAAACTCCCATAACAAAAAAATCAAACCTTTCTAAAACTTAATCACGTTGATTCAAATCACTTGCAAAGTACTTCTCCATTCAATTAGACAAACCCTTACCAATTTCAGTGTGTTTAACCAAGATATGAACCCAAAATCACCCTCTTTTTCCTCTCGGTTTACACCTTCTCAAAACCCACTTCCAGACTTCCAAAACGCCTCAAAAACACACTTAAACTCATCAAGAATTACATCTATGTATTCACGACAAGGTTTGGAACATTGCCCGATGATTTTTGTCCGAATTCCTTGAAGTTTTCTAACCAAGGATGAAGATTCCCACTTTCTCTGTTCTTGTTCTTCGCACACACCAACACACAGAACACCCCTACTGTTCTATTCAAATGTAATTGATCCTTTGAGCGGCTGAGCCCTAATCTTATATATATACATACATCTCAAAAGACCTAAGCCCAAAGCAACCACCATTTAAGCCTACAACAAGGGATTAAGGTTTCAAGCCCATCACATCAATTAAACTAAGCCCAAACTCAAACCTTATAATTTATAACTTGTATAAATACATTGAATATAATAGTAACATCAATAATAAATACTCTTTTATTCATTTTCGGAAATTTGGATATTGTTAGGGAAATAATCACTTCACCCTAATAATCAACTCTGCCTATCCTAAAACATAGGATTTGATGATAACCAAACCCTACATTCAGTTTGACTTAGAAAGAATTCAAACATGTGTTGTTTGAATCAGTTTATGTAAAAATATGCTAAGTATGGAACCATCAGCTGAGGAAAATAAGCCATCAGCTGAGCATCAGATCCTACTCAAAGTATCAGCCAAAGGATATCAGCCAAGGAGCATCAGATGAAGAAAACAAGTAAAGAAGACCATTAGCTAAGGAAAACAGTCTATCAGCTGAGCGAAATTGTTGATCAGCTGATGAAAATATTTCATCAGCTGAGTAAACAGATTGATCAGCTGAGTGAAGAATTTGATCAGCTAAGTGCCTACTCTATCAGCTGAGTGAACAATTGGATCAGCTGAGGCCCAGAGCATCAGCTAAGTAAGTCTTTCTTTACACAAGTCATCTCCCCTTATAAACTGATGTATTTGATTGATCAGCTGAGCATTCTTGATCAACTGATCATACAAATACATGAGCATTATGTCCTCCTAAGCTTACTATTGATCAGCTGAGCATCTATATGATCAGTTGAGCAATATGTGTCAACTGAGTCCTAGCAAAAAGTGATCAACTGATATATTTTGTCAACTGAGTAGTAAATATCAGAGTTCCTTGTACAATCTGTTAGCTGAGTCGTGAAAAATGTCAAATCTACTCTATCTTTTCAGATTGTAAGTCATATGTAAAAGGCAGAACATGTGATATTCTATTATGCCTTAGATCTTTGTTTGTAAAAATAAAATGCACTTTTTGGATCAAGTATGAGACAAAAAGGTTTGATCTTATCCTCTGGAAAGGGATAATGATACCTCAAACAGATGAAGATCTTGAAGATTTGTTCAAACAACTAAGTATGGCTGGCAATCCCATATTTGGTAAAGTCAAATCAATCAGAAGCATGGTGTTGATTAAAGTACAATCATGGAAAGGGAAAGATACTTCTACACGACTGTAGATGTGGACTTTAATATTTTATATTGTGAATGGGTTGCACTTTTGCAAAAAAGTACAATTACTTTTATCATACATTTGATTAAAGTAACTTTACTTTTCACCCACTACCTTTACAATTAAAATATTATATTTCCACATCCTCTTGGTCTTTTACCTTCATGCAACCGGATCCACCAAGACTTCTATATATACTCATGCATGGTGGACATGCAAATAGAGAATACTACACAACACAAAAAAGTGAAGTCTCTACTACACAAAAAGAAAATCTCATCAGTTGAGAAATTTCGTAGAGTATAAGCATTGTATAGAATCAAACTTGTTCATGTGTTGAACACTCTAAATACATTAGTTTTTTTAGAGTTAGCTTGTCTATGTGTTAGACAAATTGATTGCAACCTTTTATTGTACTTAGAATTTCCGCTTCTAGTACATGTAATTCTTGATTTATATCAATAAGAATTATATAAAAGTATATAAGTGTGTCTTTAATTTTTAAAAGCTAAAGTTTGTATTCAACCCCCCCCCCCCTTCTACAAACATTTGTTGTTGTGTAGTCAATCTGGGACTAACAGATATTACAAATACACTCTCATTTAATTGGGAGTATAATATCTCTGGTACCTAAAACAAGTTGAACACCATATAAGAATTGATGACGATCCATGTCTCATGTTCAATGAGATGTTAAAACAAAGAGATAAATTGATGACTAACCTATAACAACGATTTGTAGCTAGTGGGTTAATTTCGTTGGTGAAAGTGTTGATCAACACACTTTATTTATTATTAGGGGCAATTTGATATTGCTAGACGTTCTTACCATTGTCTATATCGGCTTAAGTTGTAACTTGTGCAAGTGGTAGATTGTTGGTTCTATGTGCACAAGACACAAATTAATACGATATTACTGATAATAAATAAACCCATAGGGTCACACATTTACAATCAATGGACACCAATTACATACTTGAATATGATTTAAATATGTTTCCAACTCATTATATATATAAGTATATATGCATTGTTGTATATTATTATTTATATGTGAAATAATAATATCACTCTTGTATATTGATATAAGAAAATGCATATCAAATACATAGATATAAACATATGATTATATGTATGTGTGTGTATAAATATATATTTGTTACATGTAAATTGTTACTAGTAACAAATTATATAAATGTATGTATATCCTTGTTACAAGTAAAGAGTTACTAGTAACAATCAAGTATGTGTATAAAATACATGTAGATGTATTTTATACATAGTATGACATATCTAGTATACTCTTTTATATAAATTTAAAGAAAACTACAAATTCACACATAAATCCTTCAAAGGGGCCATGTATTGCTTCTTGATTGGAATTGACCAAGGCATGGGCATGAACATCAAGTGAAGAAGCAAAGGAATGAGCCCTCCCCACCTCACCATTTTCGGCCGAAAATGGCCTTGAGGAGGGGCCTCCCTCTTGGCTTTTATTGCTTGGTGCTTTTAAGTCTCCTTGCATGGTTTTTGTGCTACTAGTTCATGCTACCACCTTTCCTTGTGTTCTTAAAAAAGTTCTAAGTGTTTTCATACTTGAAAACATCCTTACTCTATAGTATTGGTGAAATATATTTTGAAAAACCGAACAAACCCCAACAGTGATATCAGAGCCAGTTATGCATATTTTTAAGAAACTTTAGTTTTGAGTATGTATTGTTTAAGAAAATGGATAACTTTTCTTTTGTTAGAAAAGTTGTGGATTTTCTTGTTGGCAACTTGTATATGTTTATATATTTATTTTTGGAAACGACCAAACCACATGCATGTTTGGTTGTAAAAGTTGCCTAAATATATTTGCTTGAGTGTATGTTGTGCATATCAAGCCATAGACCTTTTGTGATGTGTTGGAAATTCGATTTGGTTGTAAAATTATTCTTTCATTTGGTATGTAATAATAATTTTAGTTTTGTTTCATCTTGTTGTATTTTGTAAGTAGTAGAATAGTTTAGACTAGTTTACTTTTATAAAAATATAACAAGATTGAGACATGACCAAGTTGGAGTTTTCAAGTGTGGTGGAGTCAACCATGAAGACTTGGAGTCATTTGCATTACAAGGAGTTGTTTTGGCAAGTGGGAGCTTGAAGTTCATCACAAGAGGAATTTTATGGTCCTTAGTTATAACTTGATATTTTTTGTATGGTTCACAAAAATACCACTTAGGATAAATGGCTTGGTTATGCACTTATACATGTTATTTGTGTGTGTTTATGTTTATATTATTATGCATGGTTGAAAATAGGATTTTTGCATGCTAGATAATAATTTTGACATAATATACATCACACAATGGGAGTTTGGTATTTTAAGTTGACATAACATAAGATGTAAAATGAATTTTATATAAAAAGGGTTTTATAAAGATTAAAATTCATCATGTCAATATATATATATATATATATATGTGCATATATATGTATATATATATATGAGTTTTATAAAATAGAGATTTTAAAAACTCAACCAAACTCCATTCAAGCTTAATAATAAAATGGTTTTATTACAAGCTAAAATTGGTCGTATTCGCGCGCTCGAAACTACACACGTTAATATAGGATATTAATACTAGTTTAAAAATTGAACGCGTCGAGAGTTCGTAAAATATGGATTTTAAGAATACTCAAGACCAATATATATATATATATATATATATAATATGATTTTATCAAAACGTGGACTTATTATTGTATGCATGCAATATTACTCACACGATTCGTTTTGTTTTATTTAATAAATATACAAAACGGTTAAAGCCCTTTTCAAAACGTAAGGAAGCCTGAGGCATAGATGGGATCAAACATGCCAAAATTGACAATCGTTGTCTAGGATCCCATAAAGATCTAGGAATTACATATGAGATGTAATTGGTAAACATTACCTACCTTGTTGTTTTAACTTGATGGAGAGAGCATTAGCCAAACATTCAAGGTTAAGTTCAACTTGGATCCTAGCCTTTAACAATTAAAGAATTTTATATAATTCTAAAGGGTATTAATTCTTAAATGATTAGATATCGAAAATACCAAATTGAATTTTGTTAATTTTGTAGATGGCTCCTAACTCAACTACGCCCGTTAACAACTTATCTCTTCGTTCAATCTTAGAGAAAGAAAAACTCAATGGTACAAATTTCTTAGACTCGTATCATAACTTGAGAATCGTTCTTAAGCACGAAAAGAAATTGTACGTACTTGAGGATCCCGTTCCCGAGGAACCTCCATTGACTGTGGCCAAAGCCATTAGGGATGCTTGGGTGAAGCATTCCGACGACTCGGTCGAAGTTGCATGCCTCATGCTTGCTACCATGTCTCTGGATCGTCAAAAGAACCTCGATGAGCATGGAGCATATGAGATGCTTCGCCAACTTGAGCGCTTCGAGGTCACTCGAGCCTTCCATGCATGCAAGATAGAGGAAGGTCAATCCGTTAGCGAATATGTGCTAAAGATGAAAGGTTACATTGACCAGCTTGCTAGGCTTGGATCTCCCATAACCAACGAGTTTGCACAGGATATGATCCTTAACTCGTTGACCAAAGCTTATGATCAATTTGTCATGAATTATAACATGAACAATTGGGAGAAATCTATCTCGGAGTTGCATGGGATGCTTAAAACTGCTGTGAGTAAGATTCCAGGCAAGACACCTCGGGTCTTGATGATTCAAGAAGGGAAAATCAAGAAAAAGAAAAAGAACAACTCAAAGGGGAAGGGCAAAGGAAAGCAAAGGGAAAGGATAAAGGCAAACAGGTTGCCAAAGCTCCTACACCCAAGACTTCGGGAAAGGTTCCCAAGAATGACCCGTGCTTTGAATGCGGGGTGGTAGGACATTGGAGGCGCAATTGTTCAACCTACCTCGCGGAGTTGAAAAAGAAGAAGGCTGGCGAGGCCAGCACTTCAGGTATATATATGATTGAAATGTATACTTTATAAATTCCTGGGTATTTGATACCAGTTATGGAACTCACATTTGTAATAATGTGCAAGGGTTGAGAAGAAGTAAGCTACTGAAGCGATTTGGACCTCCACGTGGGCAATGGAGCAAATGTTGCTGTTAAAGCCCTTGGAACTTTTGAATTATTATTACCAAATGACCTGTACTTGATATTGAACAATTGTTGTTATGTACCTAGTTTAACTAGGAATATTATTTCAGTAGCCCGATTGAGAGAATCGGGGTTCACTTTTGGGTTCGTTGATGATGGCATTCGTGCCTTCAAAAATGACATTTTGTATTTTGAGGCTCGCCCTCTTAATGGAATATATGAAGTTAATCTTAAAAGATCTCTTGATGATAATTCTATATATACCACTAGCACCAAACGACCTAAGCATGACTTAAGTCAAACATACTTATGGCATTGTCGACTTGGTCATATAAACAAGAAACACATTGCAAAACTTAAAAAGGATGGAATTTTAAAATCAAACGATTCTAGCTCATTTGAACTTTGCGAATCATGTTTATATGGGAAGATGACCAAGGCTCCTTTCTCCGGTTCAAGTGAAAGATCCAAAGATCTATTAGGAATCATACAAACGGATGTATGCGGTCCTTTTAGATCAATGTCTAGGGATGGTGATAAATAATTCGTTATATTCACCGATGATTATAGTAGATTTGGTTATGTTTATTTAATGAAACATAAACATGAAACATTTGAAATGTCCAAGTTATTTCAAAACGAAGTACAAAATCAACTCAACAAAACAATCAAGGCCCTTCGTTCCGATCGAGGTGGCGAATACTTAAGCCAAGAATTTATGGATCATCTTAGTAATTGTGGGATTATCTCATAACTTACTCCTCCTAGAACACCACAACATAATGGTGTATCGGAAAGGAGGAACCGAACCCTACTAGATATGGTTCGGTCTATGATGAGCCGAAGTACTCTACCCTCGTCCTTTTGGAGTTATGCTTTATTAACTGTTGCGCACATATTGAATATGGTTCCAACCAAGAAGTTAGATAAGACACCATATGAGATATGGTATGGAAAGGTTCCAAACTTATCTTACTTGAAATTCTGGGGTTGTGAAGATCATGTACGACAAGAGGCTTCAAGCAAACTCGATCCTAGATCTATCAAATATAATTTTGTGGGATATCCTAAAGATTCATTAGGATATTATTTCTACAACCCGGCTGAGAACAAAGTGTTTGTTTCTAGGCATGTCACTTTCTTAGAAAAGGAGTTTCTTTCGAAAGAGGCAAGTGGGAGCAATGTAGACTTTGAAAAAATTCAAGAACCACAAAATACAAGTCAGGTTGGCACTTAGCACTCAACAAGCGGATGTTGAACCTAAACGATTGGTCGTTCAAGAACCTACTGAAATACAAAGTGTTCGTAGATCTGGTAGACCTCGTCAAGAACCTGAGAGATACGGATTTCTCATGTCTAATGATGAGATTTTCTCGGTAGACTCTTCAAAGCCTACTAACTACCAAGATGCTATATCGGATCCAGAATCCGATAAATTATTTGATGCCATGAACACTAAGATGCAGTCCATGTATGAAAATCAAGTATGGGACTTGGTTGATCTTCCTCCCAATAGAAAGACTATAGGGAGCAAGTGGGTTTTTAAGAAGAAGACTGACATGGATGGAAATGTACACACATTTAAGGCAAGGATAGTGGCGAAAGTTTTCACTCAAACTCATGGTATTGACTATGATGAAACTTTCTCTCCGGTAGCCATGATTAAATCTATTAGAATACTTATTGCCATAGCCGCATATTATGACTATGAGATATGGCAAATGGATGTCAAAACAGCTTTTCTAAATGGACACTTAAGTGAAGATGTCTATATGGTTCAGCCTAAAGGTTTTGTAGATCCTAAGTATTCTAACAAGGTGTGCAAGCTTAAAAGATCCATTTATGGACTAAAGCAAGCATCTCAAAGTTGGAATCTTCGATTTCATGAGAAAATCAAAGAGTTTGGTTTTATCAAATCAGAAGATGAATCGTGTGTTTACAATAAAACTAGTGGGAGCGCAGTAGCATTCTTTGTCTTGTATGTTGATGACATACTACTCATTGGAAATGACATCCCGACCTTGCAAGACATCAAGTCTTGGCTTGGGAAATGTTTCTCAATGAAATACTTGGGAGAAGCCACCTATATTCTTGGAATAAAGATCTATAGGGATAGATCTAGGCGTCTTATTGGCCTAAGTCAAAGTGCATATATTGACAAGATCTTGAAACGGTTCAAGATGGAGAATTCTAAGAGAGGATTCTTGCCAATGGCACAAGACACGGTTTTGAGTAAAGCTCAAAGCCCTAGCACAAAGGAAGAGCTAGATAGAATGAGTGAGATCCCATATGCTTCTGCAATTGGATCCATCATTTATGCCATGCTATGCACTAGGCCAGATGTCTCGTATGCTTTGAGCATGACGAGCAGATACCAGCAAATTTCAGGAGATAGCCATTGGATGGCAGTCAACAACATTTTAAAATACTTGAGAAGAACCAAAGAGATGTTCTTGATATACGGGGGTTTGGAAGATCTTTGTGTAAAGTGTTACACAGATGCTAGTCTCCAAACAAATCGAGATGATTCTCAATCACAATCGGGCTATGTCTTCATTATGAATGGAGGCGCGGTTGCTTGGAAAAGTTCTAAGCAAAGTGTAGTTGCACAATCCACTACAGAATCTGAATACATTACTGCTTCTAAGGTTGGAAAAGAAGCTGCATGGATGAAGAAGTTCATTGCTGACCTTAGAGTAGTAAGAAGCATTCAAGACCGCATAGAAATATTTTGTGATAATGAAGGTGCTATTGCCCAGGCAAAAGAACCTAGATCACATCACAGCACCAAACACATCCTCAGGCGTTTCCATTACATACGGGATATAATGGATAGAGGAGATGTGTGTATTCGTAAAGTTCATACAGATCAGAATCTCGCAGATCCTTTTACGAAACCTCTTGCCTCGACTAAGCAAGAGTCTCATACTAGGGCAATAGGTCTTCGTTTTACAAGGGATTAGATTTGAATTGTAATTTAGTATTTGGATATTTTGGAACATTATGACAATATCTATTTTATCTGAATGATATATTGGATATGATCACTTCATTAATATTTATTGTGTTCTTTATTAGCATGTTTAAATCCATGAATAATTCTTTATTCTAAAACATCCATAGTCGATTATAACTATGGGAGTAGTTATGAATTAAGGCTAATGTGAATCGGTTGGTTGACTTTCATTCGTGATGAAAGTAGGCAAAAGGGTTTGCAGCCAAATTCACTAATGTTTGTTAGAGAACGAACATTGGACATGACCCGCTCTTAAGATCACTTCATGGATCAGTGTCATAAGTGAATCTTGAGAAAAAGGTGGTATCTTGGTATCCTTAAACCTGAGACGCATATTGGGACTCAAGTATGATGAGTGTCATGCTTTAATGTGGTTAAACGTTATCTTTAACCGGGTAGTTATAAAGGCCATTATTAGGTATGATGTGAGTCTTATAAGAGAAGTATGTGGTCAAGATGGAATTTGTTTCTCTCATTTAATTGGGAGTATAATATCTCTGGGACCTAAAACAAGTTGAACACCATATGAGAATTGATGATGATCCATGTCTCATGTTCAACGAGATGTTAAAACAAAGGGATAAATTGATGACTAACCTATAACAACGATTTGTAGCTAGTGAGTTAATTTCATTGGTGAGAGTGTTAATCAACACACTTTATTTATTATTAGGGGCAATGGGATGTTGCTAGACGTTCTTACCATTGTCTATATCGGCTTAAGTTGTAACTTGTGCAAGTGGGAGATTGTTGGTTCTATGTGCACAAGACACAAATTAATATGATATTACTGATAATAAATAAACACATAGGGTCACACATTTACAATCAATGGACACCAATTACATACTTGAATATGGTTTAAATATGTTTCCAACTCATTATATATATATATAAGTATATATGCATTGTTGTATATTATTATTTATGTGAAATAATAATATCACTCTTGTATATTGATATAAGATAATGCATATCTGTAACGCCCCAATTTCAATAAACAATGTAAAAGTAGAATATTTTTCATAAAAGCACATATCTGTTTTAGAAGACATAAGCGGAACCATTTTCATAATAAAACTGTGCTAGCAGCAAAAGATACACCCTTAAGTACAAACGTAGTATACTGTCAAAGTGAAATATTTACACAACCGGGCGTTAAGAGTTTATTGTTTAAAACTGAAAAACAGTCAAACAGGAGCTTTGCCTTTCCACTTGTTGCATCCTGCAAAACATTTTAAAACAGTATCTGATAAGCTACAAAAGCTTAGTGAGTAATCTAAGCAAAACATCATATGAACACACGTATACAATCACATGAAGATAATACACGCATGTCTGGCAATCAAAGCTAGCCTCTGGTTCTAGACCCAGTGCAGCAACATAGGTCACAGTACTGTACCGCATCTGAGCCTTACCGTACATAGCAGTACGCTTACATATACATATGTATAACATAGCATGTTAGTAATCTGATATGAATCTACACATGCTGCTGATATGAAGTGAAGTCTAGAAGACTCACCTTATGACTGTAGTATGCAATATTCCACAGATCAATGATATAGGTAATATGTCAATCACCTCCTATATAAACATTACATAAATAATACATAAGGTATTCTGATCTGAAATAGGGCCTAAACGGGCCGTGTATCCCTACACGGGCCGTGTCCCATTAATGCTACACGACCTAAGCTGGCAACATGGCCAGTCTGGTCTAGTCACCCTACACGGGCCGTGTACCTCTACACGGGCCGCGTACCTCTCATGCTACACGACCATGTAACCTTACATGGCCCTATGACCGCCTTTACTACCACACGGCCGTGTACCGCTACACGGGCCGTGTACCTCTTATGCTACACGACCATGTAACCTTACATGGCCCTGTGACCGCCTTTACTACTACACGGCCGTGTACCGCTACACGGGCCGTGTACACTACAGACCAGCAGACTGTTCTTATCAAGAACTGTCGGATTTCACCAAAAATCCGATAGTTTGTTCATAAAATCAACTAGAGGTGTTTTCCTACACCTCCTACAACTGATATAAATAATCTAAACCATATGAAATAATCCTAACATGAATTCACCATTGAATCATGTGTTTTAACATACAAAACTTCAAAAACAAGGTTTGAAAGCTTACCTCAAGTAGTATACTTGCTATGCTCTTGATATAGATACTAGTTCTGCTATGATCTTCAAAGAAAACTGAAAGTTGCCAAGGCTAGCTATGAACTCATGGGTTTGCAGAATGTAATATGAGAACTTTGACTTAGAAGTCAAATTTGGTGCTATATATATATATAATATATATATATATATTAAGTTCCAACTATTGACACAACAGCCCTTGGACTTAATTAAGTTGCAATTTGACGGTTTTAGCCCCTCTAGTTTATATTTACATCTAAACACATAAAGGCCACTTGTAAAAACGTATAACCCTTCCTGTTAAATAATAATTTTAGGAATATCGAACCTTGGGTGTTACAACTCTTCCCCACTTGGAATGATTTCGTCCTCGAAATCAACTGTTGAAGAGTTCTGGGTAATTATGCATCATTTCCTGTTCGGGCTCCCAAGTAAAGTCTGAGCCTTTCTTGTGCTTCCATTGGACTTTGACCAGTCCAATCTATTTGTTACGTAGGGTTTTGATCTTTCTTTCTAGTATAGCTATAGGTTGCTCCACATAGTTCAATTTATCATCTATAGTAACATCTTCCAACGGCACAATTGCAGACTCGTCTGCTAAACATTTTCTGAGATGTGATACATGGAAGGTGTTATGAAACTAAGACAGTTCATCTGGTAACTCTAATCTGTAAGCAACTTTTCCCACACATGCAACAATCTTGAATGGTCCAATAAACCTTGGACCAAGCTTTCCTCTCTTTCTGAATCGGATAACGCCTTTCCACGGTGACACTTTTAACAATACATAGTCTCCCACCTGAACTCAAGCGGTGATCTGCGTCTATCTGCATAACTTTTCTGTCTACTCTGGGCAGTTAGCAATCTATCTCTGATAAGCTGAATATGTTCTGTCGTTTGTTGAACCACTTCTGTACTGCCCAACTCTCTCTAACCCACTTCACCCCAGCATACCGGAGTTCTGCATTTTCTACCATATAACATTTCATACGGGGGCATCCCGATACTAGCATGATAACTGTTATTATATGAAAACTCTGCTAATGGAAAATAAGAATCCCAGCTTCCCCCGAAATCAATAACACATGCTCGCAGCATATCTTCCAGAGTTTGAATAGTTCTCTCACTTTGGCCATCTGTCTGAGGATGATACGTTGTGCTAAGATGTAATCTAGTTCCGAGATCCCCTTGAAATTTATTCCAGAATCTAGAAGTGAATCTGGTATCTCTGTCTGACACAATTGACACTGGTACACCATGGCGAGTCACAATTTCTTTCACATATACTTCTGCCAATATTTTTGAAGGATAAGTCTCCTTGATGGGAATAAAATGTGCACTCTTAGTTAACCTGTCTACGATTACCCATATAGCATCATAACCACGTGGGGTCCTAGGTAACTTGGTAATCAGGTCCATAGTAATGTTTTCCCATTTCCAGACTGGAATTTCTAACGGTTGCAACTTCCCGTGAGGTTTCTGATGTTCAGCTTTCACTTGCAAACAAGTAAGGCATTTTTCTACATGTCTTGCTACATCACGTTTCATGCCTGGCCACCAATAATCAATCTTCAGATCCTTATACATTTTAGTAGCTCCTGGATGAATAGAGAATCTGGACTTATGAGCTTCATTAAAAAGTGTCTGATGTGCATCACCATAAACCGGTACCCAAATGCGACCATAATGGGTCCATACATCACGACTGTCTTTACTAAATTCTGCCACCTGCCCCTTTATTCGCTCTAAGTTATGATTCTCACTTTTGATTGCTTCTAACTGAGCTTTTCGTATAACATCAATGATAAGCGTCGTAATTGTCATCTTTAGAAATTGGTTCTTCACAAGCACCATTCCTGAATTTCTGCTTAGAGCATCAGCTACCACATTTTCTTTCCCTGGATGATAGAGTATATCACAATCATAATCTTTCAACAATTCCAGCCAACGCCTCTGTCTCATGTTGAGATTCTTCTGATCTTTGAAATACTTCAAACTTTCATGATCTGTATAAATAGTGAATCTCACACCATATAAATAATGCATCCATATCTTGAGTGCAAAGACTACTGCTGCTAACTCCAAATCATGAGTTGGGTAGTTACTTTCATGTGGCTTCAACTGCCGTGAAGCATAAGCTATAACTCTACCTTTCTGCATCAGTACACAACCCAATCCACGATATGAAGTATCACAAAATACAACCTTATCTTCAACCCCTTCTAGTAAAGCGAGAACCGGTGCTTCACATAACTTCTGTTTAAGAGTTGAGAAAGCAGACTGTTGTTCACTACCCCAAATAAATTCGGCATTCTTTTTAGTCAACTGAGTTAAAAGAACAGCAGTTTTGGAAAAATTCTGAATAAATCTTCTGTAATAGCCTGCCAATCCTAGAAAACTCCGAACTTCATTAGGGTTCCTTGGCGGTTCCCATTTCATCACAGGATCCACTTTAATTCCATCTTGATTAATTAAATGACCCAGAAATTGCGCTTCTTGAATCCAAAATTCATATTTAGAGAATTTGGCATATAATCGTTCTCTTCTCAATGTTTCCAAAACTTCTCTGAGATGTCTTTCATGATCCTCCGGATTCCTCGAATAAATCAGTATATCGTCAATAAATACAATCACCGATTTATCTAACATCGGTCTGCAAACTCTGTTCATCAGATCCATAAATGTTGTTGGTGCATTCGTAAGACCAAACGCCATCACCACGAACTCAAAATGTCCGTATCGGGTTCTGAACGCGGTTTTAGGAATATCTTCCTTTTTGATTTTCAACTGATGATATCCTGACCTTAAGTCAATTTTCGAAAACCACGATGCTCCCTGTAACTGATCAAACAGATCATCTATTCTGGGTAACGGGTATTTATTCTTGATGGTAACCTTATTAAGCTCACGATAAACAATGCACATACGAAAGGTACCATCCTTCTTCTTAACGAATAATATTGGAGCACCCCAGGGAGAACTACTGGGTCTAATAAACCCCTTATCTAACAGTTGCTGCAGTTGTTTCATCAATTCTTGCATCTCTGGTGGAGCAAGTCTATATGGAGCTCTGGCAACTGATGAAGCTCCCGGTACTAAATCAATCCTGAACTCAACTAGTCTGTCTGGTGGCACACTTGTTAAGTCTTCAGGGAAGACATCAGGGTATTCACATACTACCCTTAAATCATCTAGGCTCGTCTGTCTCTTTTCTAGTTTCGTATCTATCACATAAGCTAAGAAAGCTGTATACCCATGCTGCAAATACTTTCGGGCTTTAGACACCGAACATACACATGATTTTCCCCTTTCTGACATCACCACATATAGATAGTTCTTCCCCACTTGGGGTATGAACTCGTATAACTTTCTGCGCACACATGATAGTAGCCTGGTTATAACCTAATCAATCCATTCCAACTACTACTTGGAATTCTCTCATAGTCATGGGTATAAGTTCAATAGGGAATCTAACTATGTCTATTTCTAATACATTATGCTTATACACATCAGATACAATTACAGTTTTATCATTAGCAATTTCAACTTCAAGAGGAGATAGCTTTTCACACATTTGATTGAAACTTTTGTAGAAAGAAACAGATACAAATGATTTACTTGCACCAGATCAAATAGCACAAGAGCAGGCAAGTTGTTAACAAGATATGTACCTGTTACTACATCTGGTTCTGTCTTAGCTTCCTCTGCCGTAAGTTGGAAAGCCCTTCCTTTAGGTCTGGAAGTTTCTTTCTTTTTCACTTCTTTCACTCCAGAGCTTCGGGGCAGGGTAGAGCTGGAGCAGGTCTCGATCCGGTAGACGGTGCAATTGCTGACAATTTTGGGCATTCGGACCTCTGATGGCCCGGCTGATAACAGTTAAAGCATACACGTAACGGATTCTTGCAATCCCTCCCCACATGACCTGTCTTGCCACACTTATAACATGTAGAAGACCCGAGCCGACATTCTCCCAGATGATGCTTCTTACAGTTCCGACATAACGGATAAGTCTTTTGCACCACCTTCTTATCCGATGGCTCAACTCTCTGTTTCTTGTAAACTGGTTCAGCTTTCTCAATCACCTTTCTCTCTTTATCTTGTCTTTCCAATTCCAATTCCCTTCCTCTGGCCGCGTCCATCATGGACTTCAACGTCTGATGCTTACTAGCATCAATAAACTCCCTCACACTTGGTTTAAGTACCATCATATACCTGTACATCTTCAACTTTTCATTTGCAACATAATCGGGGAAGAAGCGTGCTTGTTCTAAAAATTTAGCATTAATCTCTGGAACAGTTTCTGTTGTCTGCTTCAGCCTATGAAACTCATCCACTATCCTGTCAATCTCGGACTGGGGAACGAACTGCCTATCACGAGTTCTTTAAACTGCTCCCAAGTCATGGTTTCAATCTGTGTGTAACCCCTCTGCTTCACCTCCATATCCCACCAATCTTTTGCAGCGCCCCGCATCTGATTGGTAGCGTATCTCACTTTAAACTCAGGTGCGCATGAACATGTATGTAAGGCACCCTCTATCTCTGAGATCCATATGTGGCTGATAACTGGATCTGTTGACCCCTGAAACAACGGAGGTTGACATGCTGAAAAATCTCTGAACGTGTAAATTTTAGGTGTATCACGAATAATCACTTGTGGTTGGGGATTAAATCCTTCACCACCTGCAACGAATCTGGTTGCCAACTCTTTTCTGATCATTTCCCTGTTCTGATCTTTTATCTGCTCAACCACCTGGGTAACAATGAATGGAATGCTCTATTCTAATGCTCTGCTAATTTCTCTTGCCACTGTCTCCTGTACTGTAGGCTCCACTATTCTTTCATTCAAATCTGGTGCTCCCTCATTCTCTATCGGTTGATTCCTAATCGGAATCTGCTCACCAGTAACACTGGTTTCTATACCCTCTGGTCTATGGCTGGGACCACCTGTCTGTCTATTGGTTGCTCATGAACCTCTAGTATTAACCATCCTGATAATATAGATAAAGCATTAAAATATAGGTAGCTTTATCACACCACCCTCTATGAGAACTAGATACTCATAGATCTAACACTCAGTATACCTTATCTTTAAAACCAAAGTATTTCTATACATACTAAGGCATTCTATTTAAACATACTATACCAGGTATACTATCTTCTTACAAGTACCCCTCACCCGATTCACAAGATCCTTCATGATTCCAGTAAGTTCCAACATGTATCATGTGTTTGTAATAATATGGGCCCTATATTATTCTAAACACACTACACACGTTCGATCTTAACTTTATTATCAATATAATATCATATAATCACATATGTCATAAAGATTCTGCATATAACATATCACTCTCCATAATAAATACAATAAATATACACTGTTAGATTACTCACCAAGCTGCAAGTACAAGCCTCCAGTTTGACAAAATTTTCAAAACCATTGTTCAAGTCCAGACTGTGCTTCACACAATCCAGATCTCTCAAACCGTGGCTCTGATACCAAGTTGTAACGCCCCAATTTCAATAAACAATGTAAAAGTAGAATATTTTTCATAAAAGCACATATCTGTTTTAAAAGACATAAGCGGAAACGTTTTCATAATAAAACTGTGCTAGCAGCAAAAGATACACCCTTAAGTACAAACGTAGTGTACTGTCAAAGTGAAATATTTACACAACCGGGCGTTAATAGTTTATTGTTTAAAACTAAAAAACAGTCAAACAGGAGCTTTGCCTTTGCCCTTGCTGCATCCTGCAAAACATTTTAAAACAGTATCTGATAAGCTACGAGAGCTTAGTGAGTAATCTAAGCAAAACATCATATGAACACACGTATACAATCACATGAAGATAATACACGCATGTCTGGCAATCAAAGCCAGCCTCTGGTTCTAGACCCAGGGCGGCAACATAGGTCACACTACTGTACCGCATCTGAGCCTTACCGCACATAGCAGTACGCTTACATATACATATGTATAACATAGCATGTTAGTAATCTGATATGAATCTACACATGCTGCTGATATGAAGTGAAGTCTAGAAGACTCACCTTATAACTGTAGTATGCAATATTCCACAGATCAATGATACAGGTAATATGTCAATCACCTCCTATATAAACATTACATAAACAATACATAAGGCATTCTGATCTGAAATAGGGCCTACACAGGCCGTGTATCCCTACACGGGCCGTGTCCCATTAATGCTACACGACCTAAGCTGGCAACATGGCCAGTGTGGTCTAGTCACCCTACACGGGCCATGTACCTCTCATGCTACACGACCATGTAACCTTACATGGCCCTATGACCGCCTTTACTACTACACGGCCGTGTACCGCTACACGGGCCGTGTACCTCTTATGCTACACGACCATGTAACCTTACATGGCCCTGTGACCGCCTTTACTACTATACGACCGTGTACCGCTACACGGACCGTATACACTACAGACCAGCAGACTGTTCTTATCAAGAACTGTCGGATTTCACCAAAAATCTGATAGTTTCATCATAAAATCAACTAGAGGTGTTTTCCTACACCTCCTACAACTGATATACATAATCTAAACCATATGAAATAATCCTAACATGAATTCACCATTAAATCATGTGTTTTAACATACAAAACTTCAAAAACAAGGTTTGAAAGCTTACCTCAAGTAGTATACTTGCTATGCTCTTGATATAGACACTAGTTCTACTATGATCTTCAAAGAAAACTGAAAATTGCCGAGGCTAGCTATGAACTCGTGGGTTTGCATAATGTAATATGAGAACTTTGATTTAGAAGTCAAAGTTGGTGCTATATATATATATATATATATATATATATATATATATATATATATATATATATATATATATATATATATATATATATATATATTAAGTTCCAACTATTGACATAACAGCCCTTGGACTTAATTAAGTTGCAATTTGACGGTTTTAGCCCCTCTAGTTTATATTTACATCTAAACACATAAAGGCAACTTGCAAAAACGTACAACTCTTCCTGTTAAATAATAATTTTAGGAATATCGAACCTTGAGTGTTACAATATCAAATACATAGATATAAACATATGATTATATATATATATATATATGTATATATATGTGCATAAATATATATTTGTTACATGTAAATTGTTACTAGTAACAAATTATATAAATGTATGTATATCCTTGTTACAAGTAAAGAGTTACTAGTAACAATCAAGTATGTATATAAAATACATGTAGATGTATTTTATACATAGTATGACATATCTAGTATACTCTTTTATATAAATTGAAAGAAAACTAGAAATTCACACATAAATCCTTCAAAGGGGCCATGTATTGCTTCTTGATTGGAATTGACCAAGGCATGGGCATGAACATCAAGTGAAGAAGCAAAGGAAAGAAGGGCCCTCCCCCCTCACCATTTTCGGCCGAAAATGGCCTTGGGGAGGGGCCTCCCTCTTGGCTTTTGTTGCTTGGTGCTTTTAAGTCTCCTTGCATGGTTTTTGTGTTACTAGTTCATGCTACCACCTTTCCTTGTGTTCTTAGAAAAGTTCTAAGTGTTTTCATACTTGAAAACATCCTTAATCTATAGTATTGGTGTTCTTCAAGTAAATAAAGTGTGATACTAGAATACATACTCATATACATACATAGTAAATTCAAGAAGAAGAACAAGAGGTTGTTGCTTGCTTGCTTGAATTTCAAGGGTTGGAGAGACTAGCATCTTGGAGGTGTTGGACCCATTGATTTGTGGATACCTTGGAGGAAGTCTCTACTTGGCTTCTCATTGATCAATCACTTCATCAACGGTTTAATCACGCTACAAAGGTTGTAGTTCTAAACACCCTATGGTTGTTTTGTTTTCTTAAAGCTTGCATATGGATCATTGGTGGGGAGTTTTAAAAAGTTTAAAATTATTGTTCATGCTTCCATTGCTAAAATATATTTTGAAAAACCGAACAAACCCCAATAGGAACCGCATTGTGGATTATTTCCGTGAATAAATGGGGGGAGAATATTGTAACAACCACCAACTCAGATCAAAGTTGAAATTGTTGAACAATCAAATTGCGAGCTTCAACGGGATTTACAACAACTTGTACACGAGCTAAAGAAGTGGACAAATCAACCGGGACATCAAAAACGCTTTTATACATTACAAGGAGGCTTTAAATTGAACTTTACTCTTGAACATTCATGAGAGCTCCTTAGATTTATTCCAAAATGGACCCCCGTTCCACCACCATCTTCGTATGGTTCAAGAAAAAGAACTAAAGCTTCCGACCTAACACTTTCTCTGATGTACAAAAGAAACTGATCAACCTCAACAAAGAGTCCAATGAAGATGAAAACGAGGTGGCATTTGAAGTACCACAATGGCCGGTTGTTAAAAAGAAAGGAAATGTATGTTTCTTCGACTTCATTGGCAGTTTCTTTAGAGGAATTTTCTCTACTACTCAAAAATTAGTGGCTTCAAAAGTTCGATGGATGAACATAATGCAGAGCTTATTTACATTCAAGAACCTAAGCTTCGTCTACAAGAAGAAAAAAGGAGAAAGGGGGCACAATTTCTAAAACAATCAAAGGTTTTGAAGGCGAAGTCTCGAGATCATTGAGTGTAAAAGACGCGATTAGAAAAAATATAGTATAAAAATAAGTCGTCTATGCTATTTTTATTTATCCATGTTATATTAGTTGTAACTTATTTATTTTCTATGTTATTTATAAATTTTTCTAGTTTAATTAACTAGATGTAATTTTTTATTATTTTAATAGAAATTAGTTCTTAGTTTTATTAATTTTTGTTTTCTCGCACTTCATAAAATTTTACAACCCTAATTTTATTAATTTTCATAATAATAAAAGTAGAATATATATAAAATAATTTTTTTGAAGCGTGCGAAGCAATAGTGTATCATGAGTTTAAGCATATGTTTAAGTAAAGAGTGAGTTTTCCCGATTTGTTGATATAACATTAAAGCATGAAGCATTAAGCATGGGTACCCCGATGCTCTAGGAACACAACACGGTTTTTCTTAATGGAAAATCATTGTTTAACAGTATTCCTATAAAATAGATAGATGTTTGTTTCCTAAGATATAACAATCGAAGAAGCAGGTTGTAACGTGACAATATATTAACCACCTAGCCTAATACTAGTTTATCATATGTTGCATGTTTTTCTATCTTAAAAGCTACGACTATCGTGTGTTTTTTTGTTAAAAAACGGGAATTTTATGCTTTAAACCCTGGTTAACAAAAAACAACCTGTTTTTTATGCTTTAAACCCCAGGTTATTTTCGTGGGTTGATTTGTGTGTTATTGGGTGTTATCTGTATGTTTTTTCTCGTTAATTGTTGTATTTTTAACTATGGAACTCGATTGATGAATTGATCAACCATATATATCGTGCTACATCTTTTAATAAGTAACAATACGATATCAACTTAACCTGCAAATTGTATTCAAAAAGTTATAAAATTCATTCTTCATCTCTTCCTATCAAAGATGGTGTTGATGTTGATACCATGTCAATGTTTAATGTGCTTAGTCTCTATCATGAAGTATGAACCTTGATCTATGTTTAGGTTGAAGATAATAGACCGATTCCACACACATGGATATAATTATTTGTGCTTTACATGATTTTCAAGGTTCTACTTATTCTAGATGTGATAAATGTTAGTAAAACCGTTTACTGAAAACGAGATATGATAACGTGTACTGAAAATAGTCTAGGAAACTGATTCCTGAAAGATTCAGGAACGCATTATGGAAAGGTTCAGGAACGAATCATGAAAAATGTCAGGATCAGGAATGTATCCTTAACGAAGATTCACCATCTGTTCCCAGGGTACAACAGCCTAAGTAGATGTACTGCCGGAGATGACCACTAGACACATTATATATCGTTTCGAAACTCTCATAATGAAGAATACATACTCATTAAGGATTTAACATATACACTTATATGTATAATATGTCCAAAGTTAGTAAAAATACATTATTTTACTAAACATTCTCGCAATAAAAACGGTTCTCAAATGAACTTTTCACTGTATATATATATATATATGTGTGTGTGTGTGTATTATATACATATATTTATATATGTATATATATATCATATAAACCATTTAACATTCTCTCTTCACTAACTTTAAGAGTTCTTAAAATTCAATCAATACAAAATCTTGACATTTCATTATATCTAAATTAACCTCATTCACTTAATCTTTAACCATTTCATTCACTCTCTCTCTCTCTCTCTCCCTCCTAATTTACTTTAACTTTTTATTCATTTAAAATATATTCTCCCACTAACACACACTCTCTCACAAACACAATTATTCAGCCACATCAACATAATTCCAAAATCTTATTAACATCTCTCCTTACTTCATAAATCTAAATCTTTTTTCTTATGTTAATCTTTTTTGAATTTATTTTAAAAATTAATAAAATAGTTATGTAAATAAAATAAAAATCGAAAAAAACGGATATGTTGTTGAATAAAACTTTATTGTGACATTGAATTGTATGAATAACATATCATTACATTCTTTTATTCAAATGAAAGCGATCTTTAAATGAGAATGAGAGACTAAATCTTGACCCTTTATTTGATTTGATCAGATAGTCTACATTTGGTCTTTCATTTTATTCATAACCCAACTATTAATTGCAACGGGCCATGAATTGCAACGGTTGACCGTTAGATCTAATAGATTATGTTCTCTCATTCTCACTTAAATATACATTTTCACAATAACTCTCCCCTATATATATATATATATATATATATATATATATATATATAGGGATGGGATCAAATAAAAAGAAAATTAAAGTAAAAAGTGTAAAAAAGATGATTATTTGATCATTTTTCGGTATATATATCAACTCATAACCGTTAATTCATCATTTTTATTGATTAAAACTAGTTTTTCGGTATATATATCCTCTTTTGTTGACACAAAAATATACAACTTGTTTATATAATTGTATGTATTAACATTAACATATGTGCACGTATACATATATATAATCAAATATATTCTTATCTATAATCTAAGCTCCAATCGTCAAAGATCCGAGTTCAAGTAGAAGCCGATGTCGAAGATTACTACAAACAAACGTTTGAAGTTTATGAGCTTACAAAATAAAAAATTAAATGAGTTTAAGTTTTTATAAAATAATTTTTATAAAAATTGAGACAATTTTTTATAAAATCACAAGCTTGGTAGTCAAAGCAAATGAAATTCCTATTTTGGCAAATACTAAACACAATCTTCTATTGAAATAAGCCAAAACCATATTTAGCAAAAGGAATCTCCCAAAGAGGTAAACTTTCAACATGCTTTGTGCATTTGGTTTCCAAACTACCATTTTTATGATTAAATTCAAACTTAAGAAGTATGGAACTAACCCAACTTTTCTAAAGCTTCTTTTCAGTGCATTTTTATGGTAAAAATGGGTTGTGTGTGGTTTTGGTAAAAGGCCAACGTCTATATCCACAAGGCTCAAAAAGTTCCAGCAGCCTGACGGTCGATGCCACGGTCGATCGTGGATCGACCGTGGACTGTCTGGACACTTTTTGAGCTTGCACCTTTCTTCCTTATTTAAGGCAACTCAAGTCTTATTTTTTGAAAAGCTCTTGCAATCTGAAAAACACAGAACACATACTAAATCTTGTGAGCTCATATTCTTTGATAAATATTCTATCTTTCAAGATCAAGAATGAAGCAAGAGTGAAAGCATTCAAAGTTCAAACACTACATTACTTTCTTATATATTTGTAATAGTGTGAGGATCATCTCTAGCCTTAGAATTAGAGAGAAGTGAGGATCATCTCTAGCCTTAGACTTAGAGAGAAGTGAGGATCATCTCTAGCCTTAGAATTAGAGAGAAGTGAGGATCAACTCTAGCCTTTCAAATTAGAGTGAAGTGTGGTTTATCTTAGCCTTGTTTGCAAGAGTGAAGTGTAATTCTTGTAAGCTAAAGAGAGAAGTTGTAAAAGGTTTATCTCTACCTTCAAAGAGAGAAGTTAGTGGAGCAACTCTTGGTGGGTGAGGCCAAGGAGTGGATGTAGAGCAAGGTTGTTAACCCTTGCTTGAACCACTATAAATCATTGTGTCCAAACTACTTCATTGGTGATATCTTTCTTCCTTAAACTCTTTAATTACTTACAAATATTGTTAAACACTTCAAAAAGTGGGCATATAACATATTCACCCCCCCCCCCTCTAGGTTCTAACAATTGGTATCAGAGCAAGTTTCTCTAGATAATTTTTGAAAAGTTGTTTAAATCTTCTAAAAATATTTTTCAAAAATTTTTGAGTTGATAAAATGGGACAAAATTATATAGAGGGGAATTCTATGGTTAGACCTCCACTTCTTGAAAAAAAAGACTTTTGCTATTGGAAACAAAGATTCATGACCTATGTAAAGGCCAAAGATATTGACCTTTGGGAGATTATTGAAGAAGGAGATCATGTTCCAAAAACCTTTAATTCTAAACAAAATGCTTATGTCAACCCCTAAAGAAAAATGGGATCAAGAGGACAAGAAAATGATTTCAAAAAATTTTCTAGCAAAACTTTTTCTATACAATGCTTTACCTAGAAAAGAGTTTGAAAGAGTTTTCATGTGCGAAAGTGCAAATGCTATTTGGAAATCTCTTGTCATCACACATCAAGGAAATGCCCAAGTTCTAGATAACAAAACCGAATTACTTGTTCAACAATATGAACAATTTCAAATATTTGATGATATGAAAATTGATGATGCTTTTACAAGGTTTAATACTATTGTTACTAGTCTCAAGGCACTTGGGACTACTTACACTAACAAAAAGATTGTAAGAAAGTTTCTTAGGGCTCTTTTACCAAAATGGAGAGCAAAAGTGACGGCTATTGAGGAGTCAAAGGACTTGAACATACTACAAATGGATGAGCTAATAGAAAATCTCAAGGTGTATGAAGTAATCATGCAAAAAGATGATGAGATTGCCAAGCTAAAGAAGGAAAAGAGCAAATCCATTGCACTTAAAGCTAAACATGTCAAAGAATCCTCAAGTGATGAAGATGAGGAAAGAAAAGAAGAAAAATGTCTCATGGCTTTTGAGACAAGTGAGGTACATTACGATTCTAGCTACTATAGTGATAATGATGACCATCATTATGATCAATTATGTGATTTTAGCTCTAAAATACTTGCTAAAAATGAGGAGTTAAAAAATGAGAACAAGAGCTTGAAAAAGGAAAATGTCAAGTTAAGAAATGAAAATGATGACTTGAACTTGAAAATAAAAGATCTAGAAAGTAAAATTGCTTCTCATATATCTCCAAGCTTGAAAGATTTAGAAAGTAAGCTAAAGACAAATTTTGACACAACCACCTTGTCAAAATTTAAAGATAGTTCAACCAAGTTAGATGAGATGTTAAATATTCAAAAAATCATCAAAAAATAAGGGTGGTCTTGGGTTCTCAAGTTACTTAAACAACATGCCAACTAGTCACTTAAAACCTATCAAATTTGTGAAAGAAAAAGGGGAAGAAAAAATCCAGGAGCCTCACGGTCGACCCACGGTATTGACCGTGCATCGACCGTCAGCTCACTGGAATTTTCCAAAAGTTCAAAATTGCAACATTGTTTATAGTTCTTCCACTTGTATGCCAAAGGTTGCAAGTAATGAATTAATTAGAAAGTTTTATACTCCAACTACAAGGCATGGACTTGGATTCAAGAAACCTAAATCAAATTCAACTCAAAAATCAAGACATTCTCATAAACCTATTAAGTCTATGAACACATGGTATCATAAAGGGTTCAAGATTATACAAAGGTGGATTAGAGTAGGAGTTTTTGATACTAACCATCCTGGACCCATGAAACATTGGGTACCAAAGCTTGAATGAAAATTACACAAGTGTAGGGGTGCAACAAAAATGAGATTATGTCTCATTAATGGATTCTTGATAGTGGTTGCTCAAAACACATGATCGGTAATAGAGAACTCTTCACTTCATACAAGGAGTATGATGGAGGACATGTGGTGTTTGGAAGCAACCTAAGAAGAAAGGTAGTTGGTAAAGGTAACACTCTTCATGACAATATCAAGTTCTTGAATGTTGAGCATGTTAATGGTTTAACTTACAACTTAATAAGTATTGGTCAACTATGTGATAAAGATCTAAATGTTCAATTCTCTAAACATGAAAGCTTGATATGCAAAGATGATAAAGTTTTAGTAAAAGATGTTTGGAGAAATGGTCTCTATACATGTAGACTTGGTGATAATCCTAACACACAAGTATGTCTTGCTTCTATAATCGATAGAAGACTAGGACATGCTAACATGAGATTAGTACAAACATTGACTATAAATGAGTTTGTTAGAGTCTTACTAAATGTTAAATTCGATAATCATTTTTGTGATGCATGTAAGATAGAAAAACAAGTGCACTTATCTCATAAATCTAAAATGCTATAAAAACTAAGAGATGTCTTTGGGCCTTCATCAATTCAAAGTTATGGGGGAAACTTTTACACACTAGTTGTTGTAGATGACTTTTCTAGATATACATGGACATTATTTTTGAAAACAAAAATTGAAGCTTTTGACAAACTCAAAAATCTTGAAAAAAAAAATTCAAAACCAATTGGGTTGAATGATTATCCCAATTCATACCAACCATGAAAGAGAAATTGTCAATAAAGCGTAATTTGGAGCATTTTGTGATAAACATGGTGTTCCTCATAACTTTTCGGCTCCTTACACTCCCCAATCTAATGAGATTTTTGAAAGGAAAAATAGGTCTTTACAAGCTTTGATTAGACCAATGTTAAGTAAAACACCATATGAAATTATCAAAGGTAGAACACGATCCAGTAACTCAAGTTATAGGAAACCTAAATCAAATACTCACTAGATCCCAAGCCCAAAACCTTAATACCTTCTTTGCCTTTGTGTCACACATAGAACCCAAGAATATTAAAGAGGCAATTAAGGATAAAAATTGGGCAATGGCAATGCAAGAAGAATTTAATCATCAAAAAGAAGTGAATAACTTTGATGAATCCTTTGCTCCGGTTACTAGATTTGAATCCATTTAGAGTCTACTTGCTTATCTTCGTGCTCAAAATTTTAAATTATATCAAATGGATGTCAAAAGTGTTTTTCTAAATGACTTTATAATTGAGGAAGTTTATGTATGTCAACCTCCCGGTTTTGATTTTTGAAGACCCCATCATATGTATATAATCTTAGAAAAGCATTGTATGACCTTAAATAAGCATCTAGAGCATGGTATGATCAATTAAAATCATTCTTGTTAAAAAATGAATATAGTATAGGTCAAGTTGATAATACATTATTCACAAAGAAAAAGAAAAATGACATCTTGCTTGTGCAAATTTATGTGGATGATATCATATATGGGTCAACATGTCAAAATTTGTGTGATGAGTTTTCAAATCTTATACATAATGAAATTGAAATGAGAATGATGGATGAGTTGAATTACTTTCTTGGACTTCAAATAAAACAATATGAAGATGGTACATTCAAATTAGGCATCATTTCCTACGTGACAATATGCAAAAAGGAAATATAAATTTAGAAAAGGTTGCTTCATGTGAAAATATTGTCAACATATTCGCTAAACCGCTAAAAATTAAAATGTTACGACTTGGTTTAGGAATGATGGAACATGTTCCTTGAAAATAACACCTAAATGCATGAAAATGGTCAAAATATACATTTCAGAAGTACCACGGTCGACTGACGGTTGATACCATGGATCGACCGTCGGATCACTGCCTAAATTCAAAAACTAAGCAAAAGGCGCGGTCGATATCACGGTCGACCGTGGATCGACCGTCGTAGGCCTAACGGATTTTTGACCCTATTTTGCCTTTTCTCTCTCTTTCCTCTCCACTTCATCTCATCTTATCTTCCCCCACAAACCCTAGCCACCATTTTCAACATTTATCTTTCAAAAAGCTTGAAAATCATCACAAGAAAAAGAAAAAAGTATATTTGCTTTGAAAATGATTTTTTCGTTGTGTAAAGAAAAATAAATAGATAATATTGGTGTTAGTTAAGTATGATAAGTATATAAATATCATGTCACAAAGGACAAAAAGACAAATTTCAAACAGCTCACCTACGGTCGATACACAGTCGACCGTAGCATCGACCATCGTGCACATGAAAATTCCAGGCGAACCACGGTCGATCCACGGTCAATACCGTGAATCGACCGTCAGCCCACTGGAAATTTTTGAGATTTTCAATTTTTATATTTTGACTTTTAATGCCCAAACTCAATCTATTCATGCTTAATATATCTTAACTAACATTAGCTATCACATGATTAATAAAAGTTTCAAATCATTCTCCACTTTAGGACACATACACATTATGAACATATTGTCAAGGAGTTTGCTATATTCTTTGAACACACTCGCAATTATGTTGAAGTATATTACCTCTTGTCATGCTTTTACAAAGTAAAGGTCTTTTACAAATCGAGTGTCATGACAAGATAAATTGTGGTGATTCAAGGGGAAGTAGTTATGGTGATTGTTTGTTGATATGATATTTGCTACTATTTGCTATGATTCTTATGTCATGAATTATGTTACTTGAACCTTGGCTTGTAATAAATGCATATTTAGAATATTGTTTATACTCACATCTCTTTTGCAAGTTCTTGGTAGTATTTCCATATATTATAGATCAAACACCTCAAGAAGTAGAGCTCTACGTTCAAGGGGGAGCTTATGTCAAGGGGGAGTCTGCTTTTTGTTAAGACAAAAAAGGGGGAGAAGATAGAAGAGTATATAGAAGATAGAAGAATATATACATATATATGTATATATGCACATGTTAACATGTTAAAGTTATATATACAATTCTTATACAAGTTATAAATTTTTGTTTTCGACAAAAAGGGGGGAGATTGTTGGGAAAAATAGGCTTATAAATATATCCTCTTTTGTTGACACAAAAATATACAACTTGTTTATATAATTGTATGTATTAACATTAACATATGTGCACGTATACATATATATAGTCAAATATATTCTTATCTATAATCTAAGCTCCAATCGTCAAAGATCCGAGTTCAAGTAGAAGCCGATGTCGAAGATTCCTACAAACAAACGTTTGTTGGATGATGTATATAAGAATTAGATGTATATAAAAGTAATAAAATCAGAGTTTTCAAAAAGGACAAACAAAACCAAAATTTTTGAAAATCGTCCGGCGGTCGATATTACGGTCGACCGTCACTCGACCGTAGCTATTGTGCAAAAATCCAGTCCAACCACGGTCGATACCGTGCATCGACCGTCAGCAATCTGGAAATTTTTGAACTTTTCATCTTTTAGTATTTCAACTATTAATGCTCAAATTCACTTTATTCATGCTTCATATACTCCAACAAACACTTGTCATCGCATGATTCATCAAAATTTTCAAAATCTTCTCACAATTAGGACACAAACACATTGTATGGACATATTCTCAAAGAGTTTGCTATATTTCTCTAAGCACACTTTCAAATATGTCTCATATATATTGAAATATCATATATCTAGTTATAAATTTCCAAAACCAAACTTTTTTTCGTGTCATAGCTAGATTGAACATGTCTTACACATTAGGCACACACTAGTCCTAATGCTATATATTTGTACTTAATCATATCATCATTGTCTTTATAGAACATTATGCCTCGTGTACGTACATCAGCTTCAAGAAAACCCGACAACCCAACTCCGCGCCAATCAGCCAATGCCCTCAAAAAACGAGGGATAAATGAAGGTCGGTTAGTTGTTGTCAACCAACTAGACCAATTCCACACTCAAGCGACCTTTGACGCAATTGGGTGGTCCACGTTTCTTACATTGTCCAATGTCTTATATAAGTCTCGCATATTTGAATTTTATGCATCCTTTAACTACAATGAAGATGATGAAGTTGTCACTTTTGCAATTGAAGGAACCGACTTCACATTTACTCTTGTCCAACTAGGCATGATCCTTCACATCCCCTCATCCGGTTTAAAGTTCTACACCACATCTCAAAGCCTCACAAATCTCCCTGCCGCGTTCTCCATCCCGGAGATCCTTGGCTCGATTTGCAGGCCAAATATTCCACACACAACGACCAATCTATTTGGGAGGGATCTTCTTCCCGAATGCGCCGTGTGGAATAAGATCATTGATTCCAACATCTTCCCAAAATCCGGGAATCATTCGGAAATTAGCGACATTCAAGCCGTCCTCCTTCATGCTCTCAAAACGCGATCTGAGATCAACATCATACACATACTTGCTAAACGCATGAGTGGCCTTGTCACTAGCCGTCGGGACCTTCCATACGGCCGTCTCCTCTCCATTCTCTTCACCAACCTACCCAATATTTCCCGCATAGCTTCTACTCCAGCTTCCTCGGCTCCCATAGACCTTGCGACACTTCGCAAGATGTCTTCCCATAAAGGGAAGAAGCGAGCTCATTCATCATCCTCCGGAGATACGGAAGCCGAGATTGACACATTCACCTTTGGTGAAGAGGAGGAGGGTGAAGAGGAGGGTTCAATTCCCCCGGATCACGGCATGATTGAAGGCTCTACCGACGAACGAATTGCTGCACTCAATCGCAACATCAACGAGTTGAGGAATGAAACCCGATCTCTATGGAAGGAAGTCAAATGGGTAAAAGGTATGCTACGGTCAATCATGAATGCACTTAGGTGCAATGCCGGGACAGACGGGGGTGAACCATCTTGATTCTCTATGGTTGAATGGATTGTAAAAACAATTATTTTTATTTTTATTTTCTTAACCAGACATTAACTATTGCAACAATCGGTATTTTCTATATTTTATGATTGCTTGTTGACTTAATCTACTAGATT
The DNA here is from genome assembly GCA_038502395.1 of Dittrichia graveolens. NCBI lineage: Eukaryota > Viridiplantae > Streptophyta > Magnoliopsida > Asterales > Asteraceae > Dittrichia > Dittrichia graveolens. Next base: position 53,207,905 of record JARJIL010000007.1, on the reverse strand, counting down.
GCTATTTCTTTACTACATCTTGCTATGGACATCTTACATTATGCTATTTTCTATTTGGGTTGTGATAATTGCATGATTAGAATATTGTTCATACTCATATCTCCTTGACAAGTTTTTGGTAGTATTTCCATTTAACTCAAGAAGTGGAGTTCTCACATCAAGGGGGAGCTTATGTCAAGGGGGAGTCTCCTTTTTGTTAAAGACAAAAAAGGGGGAGAAGATAAAAGAATATATAGAAGATAGTAGAATATATACATATATGTGTATATATGCACATGTTAACATGTTAAAGTTATATATACAATTCTTATACAAGTTATAAATTTTTGTCTTCAACAAAAAGGGGGAGATTGTTGGGAAAAATAGGCTTACAAATATATCCTCTTTTGTTGACACAAAAATATACAACTTGTTTATATAATTGTATGTATTAACATTAACATATGTGCACATATACATATATATATTCAATCAAATATATTCTCATCTATAATCTACAAAACAAGCTTCATCAAATGGCCAAGCTCCAATCGTCAAGATCCGAGTTCAAGTAAAAGCCGATGTCAAAGATTCCTACAAACAAACGTTCGAAGTTTATGCGCTTACAAAATAAATTATCAAATGAGTTTAAGTTTTTATAAAATAATTTTTATAAAAATTGAGAAATTTTTTATAAAATCACAAGCTTGGTAGTCAAAGCAAATGAATTCCTATTTTGGCAAATACTAAACATAATCTTCTATTGAAATAAGCCAAAACCATATTTAGCAAAAGGAATCTCTCAAAGAGGTAAACTTCCAACATGCTTTGTGCAATTGGTTTCTAAACTACCATTTTTATGATTAAATTCAAACTTAAGAAGTATGGCACTAACCCAACTTTTCTAAAGCTTCTTTTCAGTGCATTTTTATGGTAAAAATGGGTTGTGTGTGATTTTGGTAAAAGACCAACGTCTATATCCACAAGGCTCAAAAAGTTCCAGCAGCCTGACGGTCGATGCCACGGTCGACCGTGGATCAACCGTGGACTGTCTGGACACTTTTTGAGCTTGCACCTTTTTTCCTTATATAAGGCAACTCAAGTCTTGTTTTTTGAAAAGCTCTTGCAATCTGAAAAGCACAGAACACATACTAAATCTTGTGAGCTCATATTCTTTGATAAATATTCTATCTTTCAAGATCAAGAATGAAGCAAAAGTGAAAGAATTCAAAGTTCAAACACTACATTACTTTCTTATATATTTGTAATAGTGTGAGGATCATCTCTAGCCTTAGAATTAGAGAGAAGTGAGGATCATCTCTAGCCTTAGACTTAGAGAGAAGTGAGGATCATCTCTAGCCTTAGAATTAGAGAGAAGTGAGGATCAACTCTAGCCTTTCAAATTAGAGTGAAGTGTGGTTTATCTTAGCCTTGTTTGCAAGAGTGAAGTGTAATTCTTGTAAGCTAAAGAGAGAAGTTGTAAAAGGTTTATCTCTACCTTCAAAGAGAGAAGTTAGTGGAGCAACTCTTGGTGGGTGAGGCCAAGGAGTGGATGTAGAACAAGGTTGTTAACCCTTGCTTGAACCACTATAAATCATTGTGTCCAAACTACTTCATTGGTGATATCTTTCTTCCTTAAACTCTTTAATTACTTGCAAATATTGTTAAAAACTTCAAAAAGTGGGCATATAACTTATTCACCCCCCTCTTACCAATTTAAAATTATTCGTTGTCGCCGTATTACGTAAATTCCCAAAACAACAAGTTATCGAGTAAAAACTATTTGATGTCGCCGCATTGCACTATATATATATATATATATATATATATATTTGGTTTATTAGTATAACTTTATCTCTTATGTCGTTCTTTCATCCTCTTTTTCTTAGTTTTTTTTATAGATAGAGATTGGTTATTAGCTCAAGCTAATTGAAATGTGTCTATTTTATTGAATTTGTTAGAATCATTGTTGGTTTTGTATCTAAAAGAACATTGTAAGTATAATATTAGTTTTACTACATTTATTGAGATTTAAACAATTGTTCTCGTGATGAAATGTGACATTATAAGAGGTAGAAAGGTGTTCGTAAATAAATTTGGTAAAAGTTAATACCAAAAAGATTAAAAAGGTCAAAAATCATATAAAAACCAGTAAAATTAAAGTAAAAGCGGAACTTTTCTAAAATTAAAAAAAACATTGTGTTGGTAAATATATTTACTACTATACTATTTTGGTAAACATTTCAAAATTACACTTATTTGGGCAACACGTAGTGATGATTATCATAACTGTCATTAGTAATTGTTACATCAGATTTTTCAGCTTAGACCACCAGTATCCAACCTAACTTACCTAACTTATTTCACTGTCACATCAGCATCCACATCATCTTTCACCTTCAACCCAACCTACCTCACAAACTCACACATCTAACCCTATTCAACCCCATATCAAATATTAATAAAATATATAAATTAAATGTGAGAGGGGAGAAAAAAAAAGAAAAAAAGAAACGGGTTTCACAACCCGTTCCACAACCCAATCTCCACTTACCCAAAGTGTGTTTTGGTGTTCCCATGTTTTCCAATGGAACCCAAAGTGGTGTTTTGGTGTTCCCATGTTACCCTATCAATCAGGTTCCTTGCCGATGCAGGTGATTTTATGACAATCTATTTATTAAACAGTCCTAGTCATGACTAACTGCACATCACCATCGTGACCCCAATAATATAAATTTAAAGTAATTTGACTATTGCGAAAAATGACAGTAATTTAACATTAATTTAACAGGTATAACGAGATGTGTATAATGAGAACTTTCGTATCACTACGGATGGTCTTAATATATAAAATTTTAAAAGTACACATATTTGACCTTTTGGGGAAGTCGGCTTTTAGATTAGATTCATTAAGCTTCAATTTTGCCTCAACGTTTTGGCTTAAAATATTGTTAATCCACGTATACACATGTCACATATATATATATATATATATATATATATATATATATATATATATATATATATATATATATGACTTCGATTCAAGAAAAGGACCGAAACACAAAAAGTTAATTCTAAAAGTCGACTTTATAAAATATATATTGCCTTGAATTCTTCAAGTATATTATTTATATTAAATATTAAATTAAATGTTTATATAATACATGAGTTGATTTAAAAAATTGATAAATATTAAACATTAATAAAAAGTTATTAAATAATTATAAAATATGAGAGAAATGCAGATTTAAAAAATGACAACGAATGAAGTTAACACCCAGGCTAACGATGAAAGCGTTATACTTTGAATTGTGGATGAGAATAAAAGATATTGGGTTTCAAGGGATATAAAAGTCACAAGGCAAAAGTTCAAACGAGAACTGTTTTTCGTATCAGAACCGTGAGAACCAATCTTAGCCGTCCAATTCCCCCTCCTTCAATTGGATTGCCTACCCATGAATTCTCTACATGCACCCTGCCACACTCAATTACTCCATGCTTTTCATTCATGAATTCCATTATCCAAAATAAACGAGCAAGATTGGTTCTCGCAGTTCTCGTACGAAAAATAGTTCTCGTTTAAACCCTCCACAAAGTTATAATTGTTATATATGACAAAAACTTGTATATAATTCATCTATCCTACAAATATTGTGTCGTGTGTGATCGGACAGCCTGCATAGACCTAAAACCGTACATATATATATTTAAAACTAAAATTTAAATTTTTAAATATCTGTTTTTTTTTAATATGCAGACTATCATTCTTTGTTCAGGTGCTGGAGCTTGAATATTACTAACGGATCATTTTATTTTTTTATTAAAATTGGTTAAAAGAGACGTCACCTTTCTCAAGTGGATGGCGAGAGTCATAAACAATGAGTCGATCTTTTTGATGTTGAACAACTTGATCGGAACCCATAGACTTGAAAGTCTTGATTCTCGAATATCAAATGGTATGACTATCGGGAAAATGATATGTGTAGTCAATAGTACTTATCTTAGGTGCTAATACTCATAGGTGTTGTTGTACTTACATTAAAAAAATGACTTTTAGAGGTGACAAAATGTCGCCGCAAAAGAGCAAAAAGTCGTCGCAAAACTCTTTTGAAGTGACATTTTTAACTATTGCGAAAAATGATCCGTCGTAAAAAACTTATTTACGGCGATAATTTTAACAATTGCGGCAAAAAATGACTAACATTTGATCTTTTACCGCATTTTTAGAGGCGACATTTGTCGCTGCAAAATACTATAATTCTTTTGTATTAATCGAATTGTATTTTAGTTATTTGAGTGTTTTAATGATTTAATTTTTACGTATTCGCAATATCATTTATGCTAGGTGTTGTTGACTCTATACATTATTTCTTGTCGTTTAGTTTATTTTTAGTTTACAATTAATATTTTCAAACTAATACTTCATGGTTTATATTTTAATCTATAATAATATTGTATGGTTCACACTTCTATTTATTATTGATATCACGTCACTAGCATTGAAAATATTCGATTTCAAGAAACAAACGAAACAGAAAAAGTTAATTCTAAAAGTGGACTTTATAAAATATAAATTGTGTTCAAGCAAGTATATTATTTATACTAGATTAGATGCCTATATGATACACGAGTTAATTTAAAAAAAGAAAAAATATGAAACATTAATAAAAGGATTTTAAATAATTATAAAACACGTAAGAGAAATACAAATTTTTAAAAAATAGCGATGAATGATGACACAACGTTGACATCCAAACAAGTGGTGAAAGCGTTGACGAAGGTTGAGGACAGAAACATGGTATCATAATATAAAAAGACATGATTTTATTTCTTGTACAAATAATCGATCATTATTGTTAAAGTTAAGGCAATAGGGTTAAGTTTTTATTGCTTATAATTATAAAGGAGTTAAAATGATTATAAAATTTTTTAAAGAGATAAAATGAAGAACTTGGTTAAATATAATTTTTAAAAAGTTATATAAGATAAATATGATATTTATAAATTAGAACGAACAAATATAATATTTTAAGATTTAAAAAAAGTATATTATAAAATTTCTCTAAAAATTTTGATTCAGTTTTACTAAAAAAAAAGTTAAAATTTTAATTTTAATTAAATAATTGTTAACATTTAACAATTAAATTTATTTTATTAACTAAAAAATTATAATCGTTTAATAAATTTAATATCTATAATTCTTTTATTATATTAAAGATATTTTATTTTTTCTTTTGTTTCTAAACGAGTATGCGGTATGTCGGTATGCTTCCTTGCTAGGAAGCAAACAAGACAAAGAGAGCGGGTTAAGCAATAACTCTAATTGGACCTTGTTGAATTGATTTATTAATATGTTACTTATTATTTTTAATTTTTATTCTATAAAATATAAGCATTATTAATTTTATTCTATAAATAGCTAACTATTATAGATTTCACAAAAACTATGTCACAATATATCCATGAAATATAAATGTTTTGAATAATTTTTATATTAGCTTCAGTAGTGTTGTATCATATACAAAAGAATCAATTTCTTTCGTGAAAAAACGTCTTTTTTTATATTTTACTCCCCTTTTTTTATTTCATAAATAGCTAACTATTTGTAACTAATAGGGGTGGTAATTGTGTCGTGTTCGGGTTGGCGGGTTACGGGTTGGCAGGTCGGAGGGTCGTGACACGAACACGACCCGTATAATTATTCGTGTCAAGGCGTGTGACACGAACCCGTATAAGGTGAAACACAACACGACCTGCATAACTCATTTAAATATACGGGTTGGCGGGTTATAAATGGGTTTGCGGGTCATAAACGGGTTAGTGGGTCATAAATGGATTGGCGAGTCAGACGATCTAGTTTTGCTAATTTTGTCTCTTGTTTGTCAAAATACGTAATTAAAATGCAAAATACTAAATAAAGTTTAACCCCACCTAAATAGTTTAATCAAAATACAAAATCTTAATGGTTCTAAGAACAATTAAGCTACAAGTAATTAAATATTAATAATTCGATGATGTCTAGTTTCAAAACGACGAAGTAACAAAATGGAAGCAATGAATTTGTTTCTGATTAGGTTTATAAGACTAAGGAATAAGATAAAAGCTCAATGGCCAAATAGAAAAAATAAAAAATATAAGGATAAATAGAATAATAAAAAATATCAAAAAAAATATACGGGTTAGCAGGTCAACTCGCGAACCCGCAAGCCAACCCGAACACGACCCATTTATTTATACGGGTTAACAGGTCAACCTGAAAACAACCCAAACACATTTATTTTCGTGTCGTATCAATAATTACCACACCTAGTAACTAATACTTAAAATGTTTTTTTCCAAGAGTTTCTTCACTAAAAGTTTATGAGGAAAGTGCTTCTTTTATAATCTTGCCATTAATAAGGTGGCGCTCACTTCTTAAATTCTCTTTTGTTAGTCCAATATTTGTTCACTAACATATATTATATTATAAAGTATTTAAACTCTTAAATTTTAAGTGTTTTAAAATTACTAAATTACCTTGATATAAATTAAATTGAGTAACTATATATTAGTATAGTTAATAAGATTCTTATATTCTATTTTAATAAGTAAACTTTACATATTTAAGAAAATCAAAGTCAATACAATTTTTTGAAAGTCAAAACCAATACAAATTAACTTAATTATTAAAAATATATTTCCATAACTTTTTTTTCAATTATGGAGAACAAAAACGTAAAGAAAATGAAAAAAAGATAAAGAAAATAGGCATGTCAATAAACGAAAACTATTCTTTGTCACCGTATTACATGAATACTATACCCACTACGTCTTAAAAACGGACATGATAACAAGTAAAAAATTATTCGTTGCCGCCGCATTGCGTGGGTATCATGCTAGTATAGAGAATGTTTGAAGATCTGGAAATCATTTGAATATGTATATGAAATTGCATAGTCAAATATGTAGTCTTGTACAATGTGTTGTTAAATGTTTGTACATTTTATGTATAAGCGAATTTTGTTATATATGAATTAGCTCTCTTTAACTTTTGTCTAGTAAGTATATATATTGACATGGTAGAATGAATAAAAAACTCCCATTCTATTCCAATTATGATTTAACGAGAAAGATTCCAATAAAAGCTTAAATATTGATAAGAACCATAAGGACTAAAAAATCAAATAAAATGCATCTAGAAATTTATTAAATCATTATTATATATGTTAATTAGAGTGTTTCGTGAGTTTTTAAATAGTTTGGATCGAAGAATGTGAAGAAAATTGATGATATATATAAAATTATAAATGCATCCGATGCATATCTTATTTTATGCATTTTTTTCGTGAATATCTTATAATTCCTTAACTCAAATTCTCTGAAAATTATGAAACACTTTAATTAAGATTTATTATCATATATAACGAATTCATAGATGTATATGACTCGATTTCTTAGTTCTTATCGTTCTTACTAATATTTAAGTTCTTATTTGATACTATTTCAAGATTGAATATTGTTATATCTTTATTTCATCACAATCAAAAGAAACATCACAATTATGACATGATGTTGAAGTTAAAATTCTATAAAAACGCAATTTATTCATTTTTATGTAATATTTTGTTAAAAACTGCATGTACACACTATTTTAATTCTATATATATATGAGTTGTGTTCAATAAAATCCATGTAAAAAACATAATCCTAAAATTTTTGATATTCAATTACAGGTGATTCAGTATATAATCACATGTGATTTGTAAAAACATCACATGTGAATTACGAAAATCTCATTCCATTCAAAGTTTTAAAATACAATCGGGACGATTGATATCATTGATCCAAAGACTAAATTAATCACTTAAAACTATAAATTAAATATGAACTATATTAAACATTCTCCCTATATATATATATATATATATATATATATATATATATATATATATAACACCACCTTTAAGTATTACAATGTTGAAAGTTCAAACGTTAACCAGTCAAAGAAACTACCATTCATTTAAAAGTTAACAAAGTTAGGTGGGGCGATAAGATGCTTGCATAATTCGGTTTTACCTTTTTAATTTTTCTTTTTAGAACGACAAATACATGTGTTCTTAATAAACCTATTTTTGAATCTACTTTGAATCTTTTGAGGAGGGATATCTCTCACAAACACTTGATACAGCTAGCCTATAGCCTTTTGATAATTCAATTTTATTTAATTCATTCGGGTCGTCATAATCATTAAAACTCGGACAGGTCTATTATATGGATTTTGATTAATGATGATTTATATATGTAACACCCTGATTTTCAGTCCAAATTTAAATTTTCAAAAGTCATTTTGAAACATATTTTATACACGTTTGCGAAAGCATTTTAATCTTTATTAAATATCTTAACAAGATATGAAACCTTTCAACATTAAATCTTATCAATAATATAATTCCAAAATCCTTGGTGTTACCACAGTCAATTTCACGACCATAACTAAAAGGGTAGGAAATCCAAGATTACCGGAAATTGCAAATAATCCAAAGTTATGCCCAAGGCATCTACCGCCTCACCAAGGCCTCTATACAACCTGCGGATACAAAACATTTTCATACACCATGTTATCTATAAACATAGCTAGTGAGTACAACCAAAAACATTTGTTTTATCAAAACCAAGTCATCCTTTGTCTTCTTTTGAAAACACAAGTTTGGCAATCAATTAAGCTTTTAAAAGAACACACAATAGCATATAAGGATGCGGGTCTGTCCATTGGGCCACAATGTATCCATGTGGTAGCTAGCCACGGTCAACACGTGCCACATGGGGGATAACCACATCACCCCGTCAAGGTGGGGGATGCACGAAGCAATCCACCATACAACAGTTATTTGGAGTGCATGCCCTGTTCACCAAATCCACTCGTGTTGCCACGGGTTCGGTGGCTCGTCAGCCCAGTGAACCCACACGGTCATGATGGCTACTGGCATACCCCTCCACTCTCTGCACCGATTCCTCAGCCACCCGTACCTCGCTGTTCCTCAATTGCCGAAGCCACATGAACCTATGTGTACGTAACAATGACTAGGAACCCCATGGTACAGAGTTCATATCACACAGTGGTCCGGACCGAAGCACATATACCCCGAAAGGTCACATAAGCACATACCCCGAAGGGTCACATAAGCACTTACCCCGAAGGGTCATATAATCACATACCCCAAAGGGTCATAAAATCACTTACCCCGAAGGGTCATAAAATCACTTTTGGCATCTCGATGCCCAAAACATTATTAGTATAAGCGTATCTTTATTTATCCAAAATCGTTTCATAGTTGGCATCTTAATGCCCAAAGTACATCTTAATTAAAAACATGAAATTCATTACTCAAAACTATGTCTTTTGTTTCAAAATCGAAGTTTACTCCAACATGGAGTGTTATGTTTCAAAAATCATATTCGTTATTACCAACTCAAAGCTTACTCCAATTATGGAGTATCAGTTTCAAAATCGTCATGTAAAAACAAGCTTTAACATAGACCATATTCAAAATGGAGCAATGGTCCTATTTGAAAACCATTTCTCAAACTACATCATGTACTGAATTTATAATCTCAACAATTCTTTAGATGCATCAATCATCTTAAAAACATTTGCAATTCATGCAATCACATTGTAAACAGTCTAATATTTCACATCCTCAAACCCAAAGGTTTCATAAGGCAATTATAATTCACGTAAACCATATTATAAAACAGTACATGGTATACGCATTCTTTAAGTTTAAAACTTCACAAACAGTTGCAAATCATATAACCTGCATTATGAAACAACTCATTAGTTCCACGAACTTTGATTCATTAAGTTTCATCAAACTATTGTCAAACAAACAAACCACATAAGTGATGACTTGAAAACTTTAACAATTTTGGGTATCCGCAGGGTGTACTCACCTGAGGGTGTGATGAGGATCACAACCCCATCTAAATCATAGCTCAAACACTTGATCATAGACCTATGATCATAAAACACAAGGTTAACTAACATAAGTTGACCAAAAACAAAGTTTCTAGACTCAATTCTAGACTTAGACACCCTTTCGGGTCTTAAAAGACTCTATTTATCCCTTATAAAACCTTAGAATCAATCCCCAAACAAGAACATAGCCAAATGGGGTCAAAACATGAGTTTTTGCAAGTTTCAGGGTGCCTCGCGCCGCGAGGAAAGGAGCTCGCGCCGCGAGAAATTCTTTGGAAAACTCCTTGTTGCAGCCTATGCACGTCGCGCCGCGACACTCCTCTTGGTCGCGTCGCGACCCCGCCATGAACAGTAACTTACGAGGTTTTTCTTGCTGCAGCCCCCAAATAAATCAATTTCTCAACACCAAACTTTAGTGTATCAAACCCAACACTTAGAATTCGACCAAAACAACTTCATAACATGAAATTTTATCACTTTTAAGCATCATCTAACATCGAGGATCTTACTACAAGAATTCACATAATTTTTGACCCATTTGCTAACTTAAATCACATATTTCAACACCAAAATGAGCTTTAAGCTTTAATACAACATTTCCTACTTCAATCAAACTCAAATATATGTATGAAACTTACTTGATCATCAATCAAAACTTGCTAGACCCAATTTGATGCTTGTATGAGTGTTTAAAACACACTTTGAAGCCTAAGAACACCTCAAATCATCAAATGGCCTCTTGATTTCTTGCTCTCCACTTGATCTCCCTTTTTTTCTTCCTTTTCTCCTTGCTTTCTCGATGCTTCCAGCCCTCAAGGCTGAGAATTTGACTCCTTTGGAGTCAATTGGTGATATTTATAATCAAATTTTGACATTTGGCCCCCATAGTTCCAACTTAACATCTTTGGCCCTTCAAATTCCATCCAATATACATACATGACAATAAATCATAAACACATAATTTTTTACTAACTCTTCTATTGACCTTGCATTTTATACATTTTATAATTTACAAAATTTCGGGTTTTACAATACATGCGGCATTCTAAAAGTTTATTCATGTTCTTGATGTTTTAATATATGTATTTTAAAGTGTGACTTGAAATTTAGCTGTTTGAATAAACAAAGTGAAGAAAACCCAATTGGTGAAATCAATAGTATTGTTATCGACCTGTTTAATAAATCCGGTTTTACTTGTATATGGGCACGGCCATTAGTTGCTAGGGCTTCTAGGATATAAACGGTCCGAGCTATGGTTTCTAATGTATCACTTTGAAAAACAATTGCATAATAGAATATCTCCTATGCGTGTCCAATAACATAGATCAAACGTCTTTGACCGAATTACGTAGAAATTTTGTATCATTATCTTGCTTTTCTTTGCTTGAATAGCATAACAATGTATTTAGATGCAAACTATACTAAATTCAAGTAAAGATAGATGTATTTTTCTTTGCTTGAACGCAATTAACAATGTATTTAGATGCAAACTATACTAAATTCAAGTAAAGATAGATGTATTTTTTAGTACGTCATCACTTAAATCATAGGCAAATTGCATGAAAATGCAATTAACTTTGTCTTAGTTACTATTATATAAAACCAACTTTAAGTTTTTAAAAATAATACAATTAACTTTCATAATTCTCTCATAGATTGCTAGAACTTGAAGTCTATAAATTAAATGAAAATTTAGAATTAGTAGTTATTCTAATTGATCTTGAGCATGATATAGAGGTTATTGTAAGTGATATTGTTGGAGATAATTATGAATGCAAAAGATAGGTGGATTGTTGATTTATGCAAGTTTTCTTTAAACGGGTCATACCGACCCGTTAAGTAAAGAAATGCGCGAAATAACTAAACGATTAGCTTTTATACTATCCAATGACCCTAGACATGTTTCTTAGCATGAAAATATGAGAATGCAAGTGATGCAAATCAGATTCGGGGTTAAACGGTGAAAATGCCAAAATATTTGCAAGTTTGCTTTTTGTTGACTTTTGTCATATTTTTGAGTTAGGACCTCAAATTTTGCATATGAACCCCTCATAATAAGGAGAACAAGATGTGTTTAGGGAGTTTTATCCAAGAACGTCGTTTTGGACTCGATTCGTTAGAGTCAAAGTTGTGGATTTTTGACCCGTTTGGTCATTAAAGAGCTTTAAGCTTGGCTTCACCTTTTGGACAGATTACTTGGGAGAATACTTGCATTATAGTATGTTTTAGTAAGATAAATAAGTTTTAAAGTTTTTGTAGAAATAAATTGGGTTGGTGGATCGCCGAGTGAAGTTGGCCCTAGTGCATGTGTTGGCCCTAATGTGCATCACTAGCACATTTAGAGTATCATGAGGGATTAATTAGGTACAGAGTAATCTTACCAATTGTATCTTGTACTTAAAACGATGTATTTTAATTATAGGTTGTTATCGGTAAAGTGTCGTGACTTGTAGATTTACTATTTTACTGTATTGTGCTGAAATTCAGGTGAATTTCACTAACTTATATCTTATGTTGTGATACGTGTTCATATGTGATACCATGATGATGATTGGCAGATGTCCACCTCGCCCATGTGGCATATATGATGTGATGTGTATTATTTGTGAATGTGTTATCTAATATAATATATGAGTGTTGTGTGCTCACTAAGTTTTGTGCTTAACCCATGTTGTTGATTATTTTTCAGGACCGTCGTGTGTCGACAAGGGAAGGCTCCCGCATGACAGCTATACTTCCGCAACGTTTTTACAACTCTGATTTCTATAAACAAATATAATTTAATATTTTATTGATTTAACACCATAAGTTCCATGTGTTGGGCAAATTACTGATGGTTACTTGTATTGAACATCTTTGATCTGATTTTTCTTATTCAAATGAAATTATGAAATTTATTAGTGTTATTATTTAAAAAAATAAAAAATTTGGGGTGTTACACTCAACCCTTCATTTAGTCAAAACTAAAACCAATTTTAAATATAATGTAGTAATGATCGAGCTGATATTTATAAATTCTAAAATAAATCAATTTATTTAATAACATAAAATAAACTAGAATAAGTTAGAGCTAGAAAAATCACGACGTATTCCATGGCGGCCAAAACATATCCCTTAATCGACGGATCTGGGGATAAACTTAATTTTCATCTCAAATAATTAAGAAAAATGATATATCCTTCTACTTTCATCGACAAGATAACATGTGGAGTCCACTAAATTCTTGTTTCTCATCTTCTCCATTGATTTTGACATTTGTGTTGATTTTAAGAGTATGATGATAAGTAGAAGAAAAAAGTAAAAGAATATATTACCTCTCAATAATTAATAATAATTTGAAAGAAAAGGGTGAATAAAATTTCAAAATTTTATTATAAATAATCTTCTATGAAAGTATAACAGCAAAATAACATACCATAAAATACAAAATACAAATTAAATACGAGAATGCTAAAAAATTTGAGGGAAAAGAAATTTAGATCCTATCAAAAGTAGTTAATGAGATATTTGTTGAGCTCATCTCCGTTAGCGTTTATTAGTTAAATAGAGAAATGTTTAATGCAGTCTTAATTTAATTTATAGTTTTGAGGGACAATTTATAGTCATTAGATTTTAAAATTCAATTGTCTAGATTTAATCTTAGATTATAATCAAAATTGATATATTTATATGAAATAGCGCATTTATGACTTTTTAACTATTGTTCCCCCACTTTCTTTCTCCTCTAATTTATTTAAAATTAATTATCTCACAAACCGTTAATCGTTAGACGAACCGAATTATACCGTTGCGATCCTTGTGTTCCCCTCTTTTATTAGAGAGGTCACTTGATATACTTTAGACAAAAAATTTTTTCTCATTTTGTTAGATTGGACTTAAATTTTATTAAAGTATAATCATATGTGATTCATAGAGGTGTGATCAATATAGTCTTTATAAAATTATAGTTTGATGTTTGATAATCCGGCGAAGTTCTATGATTTAGTAACAAAAAATCAACAATTGAAAGTGATTCTAAGTTATTAATTATTTCATAACACATGTGATTATCTATCTTTTATACATGCACATAATTACAGTTGATTTGATTAAATGTAGCATTTTTATGTCACATATTTGACAGAATCAATAACATGTGATTGCGTATTCAATCACATGTGATTGCGTATTCAATCATATGTGATTTTGTACAGAATCACATGTGATTGAATACCAAAAACATAAGATTTGGTATTCAATCACATATGATTGCATATTTAATCACATGTGATTTTGTACAGAATCACACGAGAGTTTGTACAGATTCACATGTGATTGAATACCAAAAACATGAGATTTGGTATCAATCATATATGATTGCATAGGGGATTGTTCAAACGAGAACCATTCTTATTACGAGAACCAATATAAAAGACATCGAATTCGAAGGAGAACACATTTGGACCTTTGATAGAGGGGACAAGGTGTTGCTAGTACACAATATATGCATTCATGAGTAGACAATGCAATTGGATTGGATGAAATTGAATATGTACATACATGTATAAACGGTTTTAAGCAAACGTTGATTTTTTAAGCAAACATTCAAAATTAATAAACGTTAAATGATATACAATTTAAGAAGATAAAAAAATTAATAAAACAACACATGTAATATTGTTATGAATCACATGTGATTATACATTAATAAAATTTAAGTCCAATCTAACAAAATGAAAAAAAAAGTTTGTCAAAAGTATATCAAGTGACCTAATAAAAGAGGGGAACACGAGGATCGCAACGGTTTATTTGGTTTCGTCTAACGATTAACGGTTTGTGAGATAATTAATTTTAAATAAATTAGATGAAATAGAAAGTGAGGACCAATATGTAAAAAGTCAGAATTATCCTTTCTTATATCAATTTTAACTATCATCTAAGATTAAATCTAGACCATTGATCTTAAAATCTAATGGATAAAAATTGTCCTTTAGAACTATGATTTTAATAAGGACTATATTGAACAAAACCCATAGTTAAATAAGTGTTATTATTATTATTATTATTATTATCAATGTTTACTTAATTATATTTTTCAATTTTAAGATATGTTTGTATAGATTATTCTACTACATAATATGACACTAAGTTTGACAAATATGTAGATTACAAACATTTGTTACTTATTTTTTAATCGAGCGTCTCCTAGTTATTTGATTGGTTAATTATACAAACATTTTTGTACCGTTTGAACATTTTTTTTAATTCTTATTATCTATCATATCATTTTTTTCTCATTTCTATTTTTGTTTTATAACTATTTAATATTTTTTATTTTCTAAACCAATCTGTATATCACAAAAATCTAATAAAAAAGTCTTACATACGAGTTTATTACTATTTTGAAGTGTAGTAACAAAATTAAATATAAATATGTTAACATTTATAAGTTATTGCAATTTGCCATTTGTAGAAAATCACCTTTTCTTCTCTAACCCTTAATCAAATTTGCAAAGTGTAGTGTACATGCAAAAACACATTTGAATGAGATCTATAACAGGGCACATATGAGTAGCTAAGTAGCATGACAATCTTGTCATCCTTCAAATTTTGCTAGTTATGTTAGTCTTGCACTCTTGCTAATCCACCATGTTAGTTATGGTTAGTTGTTCATTGCGATCCACCCGGAAGACGTTTTGATGGGTTTACTTAGGTAGCGTTTGGTATGGACGATTGAGGGAGAGAATGAAATAAGTCATTCCATTGTAATGGAAAAAACTTATTTGTTAATCATGCAGGAATGAAATGAATCATTACACAAGGAATGAGATTCCTTCCATTTCATTTCATGGGGGAAGGGTGTTTTTTTCTCATTCCATCATAGAATGAAATGAAATTTAATAATTAATCTAATCTTTTATAGTTTTTTACTAGTTAACTAATTTTTTAAATCATTTTCGATGCATAATCTTTCTATCTAATAAATTATTTACTACATACTTTTATTAAATTATAAATTAATTATGAGTAAAATACATATTAGAATGTGTGTATAAAATTCAAAATTTTGATAAAGAAAATATTATTTTCAAATAACAATAGATAAATAAAAGAAATATTTCCTTTTTCTCTAAAAATATCGTATGTAATAATTATTTTATCTGAAATTTTATTATATGTATAAAGACAATTTAATTAAATGACTCATTTCATTCCGTATACAAAACAAACATGATAATAAAATGTAATTAATCATTCAATTACATCACCCATTCCTTCATCATTATATTACTTCCAACTAAACACACCCTTAATTTTTTTAATCAATCATATGCAATGAAAATGATTTTGTACAGGTCAAGGGATTTCAACGATATTTATTTTTATTGTGGGATGTTTGTCGTATATTAGAAGTGATATCAGCCTTCAACAATCATTACTCGGTGTGTTGTAACTTCGACATATAAGATATAACCTACTTTTACCAATGATTTTTTGGCCTAATGGTTAAGAGGGAGGTGGAAGACAAAGCCTTCATTGGAGGTCCTGTGTTTAAACCCAGACAAAGGCGTTTAATTACTAACTTGGCGCGTGACTTGAGGCTCGCATACTACCTATATGGATGTCACTGCGGACCCAACCCACTAACATACTAACATAACTTCGCTATTCAAAAAAAGATATAACCTACTTTTAATTTTTTTTCTAAAAACATTGTTCTAAGATTTATAAAAACATTAAATAAAAAATATAATGCTATATAGATGCTATTTTGTTGGTTATATTTATTAAAACATAATAATTGACCGTTAATTTTGAATAGTTCAAAGATATATTAAAAATAATCAGAATGTAATATTAGGTTGAATAATTATGTTGACATTCATTATTTTTTACATCAACTATCACATTCAATCTTATCTTAACCGATAATATTATTAGTAAGGAAGATAATTTGTATATAACACTTATTTGTCTTATACAATAAAAAGTGTATGATTGATCATAATACCCTTAAACATATGGTTGAGAAAAATAGTTAGTGAGTGTACAGAAGTAAAAGAGTCATGATTGTTGTATGTGACAAAAAAAATATTGTGTAAGCTCATCTCTATCCGTTTTAATAAACACTAAGTCATCTTCTTCATCAATCTACATGAACAGTCCAATAATATTTTTTTACAAAGAATAACTCAAGAGTCAGAATTACAGCTAAAAACCTTTAACACAAGGTAATTCGTAGTTATTCAATATCGTAACTGACTGCGCATCACTTTAGGTTAATTAACCTATGACTATCCGTCCCTAGTATCAACTGCTATTACCAAACTCACTTCCTTTTCCTTTCAATTTTCTACACAGTGTCACAATTAGACCACTCTAATGGCTCTACCCCCCCCCCCCCCCCCCGCCCCTTAAGGCTATTTGGTTAGCGGGTAAAAGTAGGAACATCAAAACTAACCCCTTCAACCCTTCCCTTTCCCCCTTCATTTTCGGTTGCATAACTGAAGAACTCACCCCACTCCACCTCACCTCATCTCCCTCTCTCTCTCTCACACACTCTCTATTTTTTTGTCTTCCCCCCCTCTCTCTCTCCTTTCTTTCTCTCTCTCCTTTCTTTCTCTCTCTTTACTTCCCTCTTTCTCTATCTTCCATATAAATTAATAAAGTTAAATAAAAAAGCGACCGTAAGAGTAAAATAAGGTTGTAAGTAAGGAAATGAGAGATGGTGTGACGTTGATGTGAAAAAAGGAACAAGAAAGGGAGGAAAAGAGAGATACGTTGATGTGAAAAGCGGAAAAAGAAAGGTAAGTAAAGATGGATGGTGTGACGTCGAACCAAAAAGGTGAACGACGAGAGGCGCGTAATAGGCACAACAACATCATGCTTTATAAATTGCTATGACAAGAAACAACATAGCATTACTAAGCATGCTCTTACTAAAACATTATCATAACAAATTAAGTATAACTTTAATATAACTTCACATATAGAAATATATATCGGTAAAAAGATGTCTACACTTAGAAGTACCTAGGGATGTAAATAGCCGAGCTACTTGCGAGCTATTCGAGCTCGGATAGTTAAAAGTTCGAAACGAGTCGAGCGTTAACGAGCTCGAGCTTAGATTAAAGCTCATTTAATAAACGAGTCAAGCTCGAGCTTCAAAGAATGGGCTCGCGAGCCTAAACGAGTTTCATATATAATATAATTTATATTTTATATATTGAATTTTTAATAATTATATATATATATATATCATTTTAATAAAAATATCAAAATAATACCTGAGCCTAAACGAACTGAGCCCGAACTTCATAAATATTAAACGAGCCAGGCTCGAGCTCAACACCAAAAGCTCTAAACGAGCTGAGCTCGAGTTTAAAAAAGCCTAAACGAGTCCGGCTCGGTAAGTGTCTGAATCGATTCGTCGAGATACCCCTAGAAGTACCTATAATAAAATGATAGGTGATTTTATTATCACAAAAACTTAAATAACTAAATAATAAAATAAATAATTTATCCTCATCTCAAATAAATATAGCTAAAAACATATATTATTAAATAATGTTCTTTCTTTTACATATTCGTGGCACCTACACCACCTTTAACTTTTTTATAAATAAACTAACTATACGATCTAGTTGCACCCCATAACACAGGATCTAGTTGCAACCCCATTGGCCCTCCTTTTAACCTCTCTCTCCAACTCTCTCTCTCTCTCTCTCTCTCTCTCTACATATAATAAACGCCTATATATATACAAATATCTAGGGTTAAGTGGGAGGAGAGAGCTGTATCTTTCCGGGTCTCTCAACAATGGCGGGATTGGTGTTATCAGGATGTAGAATTAAACCATTTCCCCAATCTTTAGCCATACCCACAAAAGGGTTTATCCACAATAGCAGCCCCTCATCAAATATCATTCTTTTACGCTCTAAAGATCCACTCTTTTCAACAAGGACAACAACCCCAGATGGGTTTTCAAAATTTGCAGTCAAAGTGAGTGCCCCAGTGAGGATTCCATCGATAGATGAACAAGATTTGGAGAGTGAAAGAGGAGAAAGAATCAGTTTAAATGATAATGAATTTGATGCAGGGGCACCACCGTCATTCAAATTGGCTGATATTAGGGCTGCTATACCAAAACATTGTTGGGTGAAAGATCCATGGAGGTCAATGAGTTATGTTCTAAGGGATGTTGCTATTGTTCTTGGGTTAGCAGCAGGTGCAGCTTATCTCAACAATTGGCTTGTTTGGCCACTTTATTGGGCTGCTCAAGGGACCATGTTTTGGGCTCTTTTTGTGCTTGGTCATGATTGGTAATCTATAATTTTTCTTTTTCTCAGATATTTATCTTGATTCTCTGTTATTAGTTTTAACTTGTTACTGGTGAAAGTGATTATTTTTATGGTTCAAACTTGATAGAGATTTATCTAAATGTACAGAAAACAAGAAAAACTATAACAAAGGGTATGCTTGAATTGTTGTTTCAAAAAATAAAAAACAAAACAAAACAAAATTCTGTGCTCACTTTTTGTTATTGGTTATGATTGGTAATCTATAATTTCTATTTTTTCTAACATTTATCTTGATTTTCTGTTATTAGTTTTGACTTGTTACTGGTGAGAGCTGTTATTTTTAGGGTTTAAACTTGATAGAGATATATCTAGATAGGTGTACAGGAAACAAGAAAAACTATAGAAAGTTGTATGCTTGAATTGTTTTTTTTTTAAATTTAAACTATTTTCTGGGCTCCATTTTTGTTCTTTGTTATGATTGGTAATCTATATTTCCTTTCTTCTCTTTAGCATTAAAACTCCAAATTTTAATTAGGTTTGTGACTTAATGGTCAAGCAAGTAATTTTTGTGGTTCAAACATGACACAAGAAATGCCATGATATATTACGAGGCACTAAATCGAAACATGCTTTCGTTACAGTTTTCATTCTGCCACTCGCTTATAAATCGTTTTAGAAATCAAAACTAATTATCTTGGGTCATCAATTTACCATATTAAAGATAAGAAAGAATGCCACAATTTTTAATTCAATAAAATCAACCATTTGACTACAAGAGTCAAAAGGGGCATGCTTGAATTCTTCACTTTTTGATCTTGTTTATGTTGTAATGTTTTGTACTGTTGTAGTGGCCATGGGAGCTTCTCCAACAATCCCAAGCTTAACAGTGTTGTTGGGCATCTTCTGCATTCTTCAATTCTTGTGCCTTATCATGGATGGTATGCTTTATTTAACTCCACTTAAAATCCCTTCTAATCTCATTATTTAACCATATGAATTATTATAGTTGCATAAAAATGGCGAACGGAATTGATTCAGTCACGGGTTCTCCTAGGAAATCAATAATGTGTCAATTTATGATCTGAATTAAGATTCAAGAAGCATATTATTGATCTATGATCTGTAAATATTAATTGTCATTATTGTTCAGACAGAGCTCTTCATCTAAACATGAATAAATATTGCAGGAGAATCAGCCATAGAACGCATCACCAAAATCATGGACATGTTGAAAACGATGAATCATGGCACCCGGTATGTTTCTAACAGTTAGTTGTAGCATTTTTGTATTGATGTTCTTTTGAACAGAATTTATCATTTTATATAAGTTCCTCTGTTTCTTGATTAGTTATCTGAGAAAACATTCAAGAGTTTGGATTGGCTGACACGAACACTACGCTTTACCCTCCCCTTTCCAATGCTTGCTTATCCCTTTTACCTAGTAAGTTCATGTTCTTCTGAGATTTTTTTCAGAAAAAAATAATAAAAAAAGTTTTCTTTTGAAATTTTTTAGAGCACCATCTTGTCATTTTTGAATTTTGACTGGTTTATTGTACTTTTGTCTGCTAGATGACATGTTCAACTGTATAACGAATATTTGCGTACAATTGTTTTCCTGTAGTGGGGTAGATCACCTGGAAAAAGTGGTTCACACTTTGATCCAAATAGTGATTTGTTTGTTCCGGTTGAGAAGAAAGATGTGATCACTTCAACAATTTGTTGGACAACGATGTTTGCTTTGCTCGTCGGTTTGAACTTTGTTGTTGGTCCGTTGCAAATGCTAAAGCTCTATGGCATTCCATATTGGGTATTTTTCATATTCCTTACTGTATTTCTTAACTGTTAAGATAATTAGCCCGAGATTCTAGTTATGGGAAAAAAGTAACAAAAAGAAGAAATTTCTCATTTGGGATCTCGTCGTGGTTTCAGATAAACGTTATGTGGTTGGATTTTGTTACTTATTTGCATCACCATGGTCATGAAGATAAACTCCCTTGGTATCGTGGAAAGGTATCACTTCTCGTATTCATTTCCTGTTATTTCGTATATTACTATATTGGCTTATTTAGTAAAATCTACTAGAAATGGTAAAAGGGCACAAATTTTTTTTTGGTATATCAAACATGCATTTCAAACACCTTTTTTAGATCGATTTTAAAGACTAAAGTTTATGAAACCGAAGGACTATCTACCAACATGCATTTCAAACACGTGTTTAGATCAATGTTTAAGACTAAAGTTTTTAAGAAAATTGTTCTGTTTTTGCAGGAATGGAGTTATCTAAGGGGAGGATTGACGACCATTGATCGTGATTATGGGTGGATTAATAATATCCATCATGACATTGGAACTCATGTCATTCACCATCTCTTCCCTCAGATCCCGCATTATCACCTAATCGAGGCGGTGAGTATCCCTCCAGTCATCATAAAAACCATTCATGTTTCATATACTACATGTTTCAAGAGTGCAAAAAGTTGACTAATTTACCTACAAGAAAGTATAATATCACTAGTCTCTTTACATATTCATGAATAGAGTCTTATCAAGCATCAACAATTCTGTGCAGGAATTGTTGGTATAATTTCATTTTCTCATTTCTTATTTTAAATATTTTGAAAATTTACCGTCTAACACTGTAAAAAAAATGTGGAGAAGACAAAGATTATTTAACTTATGCCCTCCCCTAATTACCTTCCTTGTAGAACACTGTAAAAAAAGGCGAAAAGCTATAAATTCAATTCTAGGCAAAGAATGTTATCCTTTGACTTTCTTAGTCAAACTTATTATGTTAAGATTCCTAAAGATGACATAGCATCTGCAGCAATTTTCAGAGAAAGAAATTCTACTACTATAGCTATTAATAACGTTATGCTTTTAGTAAGAAAAAGAAAACGTAGCGGATTTGAATATGATGGTTATATGGTTTGATTTGACCACAGTGGTCAAACTTGTCCTTCTTTGGTCATCTTATCTATAAAGGCGATTTCAACTTGGTTGATATCTTCATCTCCTATGGGCCTCTTCTTTATAGAAGATTGGTACAAAGTTTACGTTTTAATCCCGGGGAGAAAAGCTATTCTTTGACTTTTTGAGTCAAGCCTGTTATTTATAGAAATTTGAATGTGAAATGGATTCTGTTACTGTTCAATGAAGTATTCTTCTATCTTTCTGTTTTGGAAAGCTAATTTAAGGCTTTGGATAAAAATAGCCCTTAAGAGTTATGATTAAGGAGTTATTATATGCCTTAAATGATGGTGTTTTACAGTTAAAGGCAATGTTTTGAAAACCGGACCGGACATTGAACCGTCACCCTAATGGTTTATAGCTCGGACCGGAAGGAAAAGCCGGATGATGTCATAATTATTTAAAAACAAAAAAAGTATTGATTTTTAAAAATATACTCTTTGTAGCCACTCATATGTTACTAGCTATAGGTTGTAATAATTGAAAGATGAGAATTATTGTTATCGAACATTTAAACCTTTTCGACTTCATTTAAAGAAGCCTTACGATCGAAAAACAGTAGGGTTTCAAGCAAATTTCCGGTTTGACGGTTCACTGGTTAGGTCTAGTTCGCCAGTTCTTTGATAACCGGCCGGTTTTTTTAAGAACGGTTTTCCGGGCTGTTTTAGACCGTAGGCATGTTTAGTTCCCGGTTGAGCCGATCCGATCCGGTTTTGAAAACACTGGTTAAAGGTACTGGGTGGTTAAAGTATCATGGTTCCTTATCCTTAACCACAGTCTTAGGGCTAAATATCAAATCTTTGTTGAAAACCTTGAAGAAATTCGACGGCGATTTTGACGATGAAAATTAGTCCCTTTGACTGCCTTTAGTCAAAATTTATCTGTTTTTTACTTCAAAATTAAAACATGAAAGTGTGTTAAGTCAGATTTATGAAATACCCTTTTTCTGTTTTTCACATGTAAGGAGTCTTGCTTGTTGAAATCAGTTACATTTTGAGGTATGCTGCAGAAAATATCTACACTTTGACTTTACCAGTCAAATACTTTTGTTCTAAAATTGATAAAAGCGACAATTTCCTAAACGATGATCCTATCAGCACCCTCATTACGTTGATTAGTCAACGTCTAAACTTTCGTGTAAATATTAGCAAGACAAAAAAGGAATCTTGAAGAGCAAAATTAGTACTTTTGACCCCAAAAGTCAAAATTTGCTTGTTAAATTTCAGAAGTATGATTAATGAGTTCTTGCATTTGTATTCATAGTCATAAGTGATTTCTCCCTTGTAGACTGAGGCTGCAAAGACGGTGCTCGGCAAATACTATCGAGAACCAAAAAAGTCGTTGCCACTACCTTTTCACCTACTTGGTGAACTAATTAGAAGCATGAAAAAAGACCATTATGTTAGTGACACTGGAGATGTTGTGTACTACCAAAGTGACCAGAAACTTGGCGGGAAAAGTAGTTAAAAATAACTAACTTTTGCATCGATTGTTGCTCGGGTTGAAGATCTTGGATGTTAATTCAAGCAACAATCTTTTAAAGACGGATTGTTCGAGTAGTGATCAAGTAGTTGATGTCGATAGGGTTTACGGATAGGCGTTAATTCATTTAGTTAATTTTTATTTATTATTACCATTTTTTCATGTAACATTTATATTGATTTTGATGTAAATTAGAAAGCAAATGGAATCAAGTCATTTTGTTCATCTTTTTTTTTTTAATAATGACTAGTTATTTGAAGCTTTTGATGTATATGTGACTCTCATTGTCAGTTTTAGCATCAAATTTATTAGAACTTTTATGTTAAAACACTGAACTGGATACCTGACTTTGCAAAAAAGGAAGAAAGATGCTGGTTTTAATACTTTTATTTTGGGGTGTTCAAAATTCGGATATAACCGTTTTAACCGTAAATCGAACAACTTGGTAACCGTAATAGCCTAAACCGTTTTAAAATCCGGTTTTTGGTTCGGTTATGGTTTTAGAAATTTTCAAATCGAATAACCCGAATTAGATATTTTAGTATTTTTTTAAATTATATATAATGTATAAATATTTTTAAAATTTTTGAGAGTACTCCTTCAAACCTCTCGCCTTTCGTGTTTCCTCTCTTGATGAAGCTGATGTGCCCTAAATCCCTAATGAGTCTGTAAAGTGTAAACCAAGACACCACATTTGTTCGTCATTGCACTTCCATACTTCGATAGTTTCACATTTGTTCATTGCTTATTAAAATTGTTCTATCTATCCTGTAATGTTTTTGGGTTGCCAAAAGAAGCAAAATTGGCTGCCAAGAAAGTGGGATGCAAAAAAAGTGGGCTTTTATCCTATTTGGTTTAACCGGTTATAACCGAAAACCAAAATGAATTGGTATTCGGTATTCGGTTCGGTTATAGCACTCATTTAAACGGTTTTGGTTCGGTTACTGTTTTGGCCAAAAAAAATAAAAAAACCGAAAACCGAATCGATGAACACCCCTACTTTTATTGTTAATTAGAACTTAATAAGTTCTAACATATCTATATTTGTTCATGATGAGATCATATTGAAACCCGCCTAGTGTGCAAGTCCAAAGGGGAAACAATCGGTTCATTAGTGCTTATCTCAACACACTCTGATTTAAGAAAACAAACAAAAGTGAAACGAACAGACCACCACCTATATCATGTAATCGGTACTACTAATATACTTCTTAATCGGCTTCGGATCCTAAACTTTCTGATTCTCCGTTTATTTATTCTCTCCGACTTAGCTTCACGCTTCATCATCGTTGACGATCTGAGTGATTCACACTTCGTCATTGCTATTTTCTTTAAAAATCAGAATCGCCAACTTAAAAGTCAAAACACCTACTCAAAATCTCAATTATGATCACTGATCAGAAATTAGAATTTGACTTTACCCTTTTGAAAGTCATATGGTTTTTTAAAAATATTCGATTGTTATTCAACAAAAATGTCAAAATCCATGAAGAAGACGAGAAAAGATAAATAGTGGATTTCATGTGTCATCTTATGATGAGTAGGAGGATGAACTAAAAAGAAATAATAACCATAGGGCTTGTAGCTTAGCAGTATCAAGGTGTTGAATGGTATTCCCCAGGGCCTATGGTCATGGGTTTAAGTCCCGCTGTGGACAAAAAGTGTAAATTTAAAAATAGATTAGTGTGTGCGTGTGTTCTGCTTTTAAAAAAAAGTAAAAGGAAATAATAGAAGTATATATATCACCTCTCTTATGATAATTGAAGTTACGGATGTAACAAATAACTTGCTAATTAAGGTTTGGGTGTTTTAAAGATGAGAGTTGATTCGTACATAACAATTTTGAGTCATACACAACAAGGTACAAGCATTTATTACACATGGTACAAGTTGATAATGCATAAAATTATTATATATAACCACTTTTAATATGTACAGATCACCTCTCTTTAAAGACGTAATCATGAAGTTGGTGTACTGCTTTGGTTATGATTCTTGACTATGCCTCCCAAGTCTCTCACGTGTGTATGCTACTAGATTGGAGACAAGTAAAAATCAACATACGTGGCAATCATGGGATGAGTCTCGCCAACCTTAATAATTTTCCTTTGTTCATCGCATTCGCTTTTACTTGGCAAAGTCGAATTACAACAAGGAGCTTTCATACTTCATTGGGGTTTAATTGCGTTGAAATTTGGTCTATACATAACAAAATTCGTTCATATATAACAGGTATAAATATAAATACTTAATAATATATGATATAAGTTAATAATACATAAAGTTATTGTGTATGATCTATTTTGTTATGTACGGATTAGGGGCGTTGTTCGGGTTTCAGGTAATTCGGGTATTTTTGTATTAAAAATTTATCCGTTAACCGAACCGAATAAGATTTCGGGTATTCAGTTTTCGGGTTATTCGGTTATTGTATAATTTACCTGAATTTTGTTGGGCGGCACTTAATATAGGCCGTAAACCATAGTGGGTTGTAACATATTGGGCAGTAAATCAGTAAAAGTTGACTTAATATGGGCCATAAATCATAGTGGCCTATACCATATTGGGTTGCAATAAAAAGTTATATCATATTAATTTAGATGCACTAAAAGTTGTACCACATGGTATAGACTTATACCACTCATACACAATAAAAAATGTTGCAATGTAAAAGATCTCACTCAAACATACCATATGATTAATTCAACATTTAACAAATGATCAGTTTAAAGAAATAAATCCACATGTCCATAGACGTCATGTTCAAAACTCCAAATTTAGTTGCTAAGTTTTACGTCTCAACTTACATCACAAAAGACCAAAAGACTTCTAAACATAAACTTTGTTTAATTAAAAAAAAGGTGAATTGATGGATACTAGGAATAGAATTTGTTTTATTTAAAAAAAAGTTATTCGGGTATAACCGAATTGCAAATATCTAAACCGATAACCGATTCATATATATTACGGGTAAACCGAACTAACCGAATAAGATACCCGAACTACCCGAAATACCCGAATAAGATATCCAAATAACCCGAATTTAATTCGGGTCGGTCGGGTTTCGGGTATTCGGGTTACTTTCAACACCCCTAGTACGGATCACCTCCATAAAAGGTATCGAATCAAGCAAAACTTGATGAAAATGTCGATCTATTGGTTAATCAGGCTTGAGCTCCAGCTCTGAATAGACGGTAGATCAAGCTTTGAGTTTCATTATGGAGTCACACTTGGACTGTACACCATGTCAACTTTAGTCGTGTTAATTATGCCCATATTTCGTTTTTAAATAGAGTATTTACCAATTCGATCTCTCTTTGTACTACTATTTTAGTTAGTTTACTCTATTTTTTTTACGATAATATATTCTTTCTAATTATTTTCATTTTTCAAACCTACGGTCATCATCTTCGATCATAGCCAAACACTCCAAACAAATTTATTCCACAAAATCAGTATTTGATCATCATTTTCTAATACACAAAACACAGAGACTCATATTCATTTAACCCGGGTTGAAGATCCTGGATGTTAGTTCATGCAACAATCTTTTAAAGACGGATTGTTCGATATATGATCAAGTAGTTGATGTCGATAGGGTTTACGGATAGGCGTTAATTCATTTAGTTAATTTTTATTATTATTACCATTTTTTCATGTACATTTATATTGATTTTGATGTAAATTAGAAAGAAAATGGAATCAAGTCATTCTGTTCATCTTTTTGTTTTTTAATAATGACTAGTTATTTGAAGCTTTTGATGTATATGTGACTCTCATTGTCAGTTTTATCATCAAATTTATTATAACTTTTATGTTAAAAAATTGAACTGATACTTGACTTTGTTAAAAAGGAAGAAAGATGCTGGTTTTAATACTTTTATTGTTAATTAGCACTTAATAAGTTATAACATATCTATATTTGTTCATGATGAGATCTAGGGATGTGTAGAAAACCCGTTTATTTCGAACCGGTCGGAACCGGAACCGGAACTGAACCGGGCTGATTTATACACTTTCGGGTCGGTTTTCGGTTCCTATATTTCCCTTATTTCGTTTTCGATTCCACTGGGTTCGGTTTTTACCCGGAACCGATTAGGAACAAACGGTTCGGTCCTCGGTTCTTACTTTGGGGCATTTTCAGTTTCGATTTTTTTCGGGTTTCGTTCCGTTTCGTTCATCCCTAAATTGAGATCATATTGAAAAAATCTTGCTGATGAACAATACAATGTGATTATATAGTGGTTTAAGAGGTTTAAGGGTGTTAATTTCAACCCCCTTTATAGTTGGATTTCCAACTATATTTTTATATATAGGTTTTTTCTTTGGACAGCATGTATGTATGTATATAATATATATAGGTTGAGGTTATACATAGAATCTTGCTTATTCATAGAACTTAAAGAACAAACCTGGTGATACACGTGACATTAAGAGTAAGGACAAAACTGGAAAAAGAATTACAAATTAATACCCATGCCCTTCTCTCTCATTCAACCTCCAAACTTCCATTTTTAAAAAGAAAAATCCTACTAAACATTCAAATTATCATAATATATTCATGTTTAAGAATTTTAGCAAAAAAAAAATACCATTACATTCAGTTTTTTATTCTCTTTAATTCAAGATCAGGAATGAAATGTTTTCTAATTTTCTTTTTACGAAAATGCAAATTGTTTGACGAAAATGCAAATTGTTTGATGAAAATGCAAATGTTGCTAGAAAATGAAAAAACAATAGATAACTAAAAAGCAAATTGTTTGACAAAAATACAAAATAAAAAAGCAACCAACATAAAAGAAGATAACAAAAATGTAAATAACCGAAAATGCAAAAAATATTAAGTCATTAACATGCAAATAACCCAATGATTTACATTGTGGTTCCCATTTTGCATTTTCGGAAGATGGAGCCATAAATAGGATCAAAACAGAATTCTATATTTACCCTCAATTATGTAGTTACCTAATATAAATTTCATATAATTTACGAACTTGCCACCTTCAAATCTTAACCATTAATTTAGATGATCAAATGGTCCAGATTTATTTTTTAGGTTCTATGATTAATACTAGGTTCTATATTGATCCTATTTCAATATATATATAGGCAAAAGTTCAAACGAGAAATGTTTTTCATACGAGAACCGCGAGAACCAATCTTAGCCGTCCAATTCCCCCTTCTTCAATTGGATTGTCCACCTATGAATTTCTTACATGCACCCTGCCGCACTCAATCTCCCCACGCCCTTCATCCATGAATTTCATTATCCAAAATTAACGATCAAGATTGGTTCTCGCAGTTCTCGTACGAAAAACAGTTCTTGTTTGAACCCTCCTATATAAATATATATATATATATATAAATCTTAGCCGTTCGTTTTGGATAATGGAATTCATGGATGAAGAGCGTGGGGGGATTGAGTGGGGCAGGGTGCATGTAAGAAATTTATGGGTGGGCAATCCAATTGAAGGAGGGGGAATTGGAAGGCTAAGATTGGTTATCGCAATAAAAACGGTTCTCAAATGAACTTTTCACTATATATATATATATATATATGGGAAGGTTCATTTGAGAACCGTTTTTATTGTGAGAACCGCGGGAACTAATCTAATCCGTTCATGAGAGCGTGGGGATTGAGTGTGGCAAGGTGCATGTAAGGAATTCATAAGTGGGCAATCTAATTGAAGGAGGGGGAATTGGATGACTAAGATTGGTTCTCGCAATAAAAACAATTCTCAAATGAATTTTTCACTATATATATATATATAGGCAAAAGTTCAAACGAGAACAGTTTTTCGTACGAGAACCACGATAACCAATCTTAGCCGTCCAATTTTCCCATCTTCAATTGGATTGCCCACCCATGAATTCCTTACATGCACCCTGCCACACTCAATTTCCCCACGCTCTTCATCCATGAACTCCATTATCCAAAATGAATGACCAAGATTGGTTCTCGCAATTCTCGTAAGAAAAACAGTTCTCGTTTGAACTCTCCCCTATATATATTAAACTGCTAAGGATAATTTTACTAAAAACTAGCAAGTTTCTAGAAGAAGTAAAATTACATGAGAGTTCTTATAAGGGGTCTAGACACCAATTCCAACAAAAACAATTTTCTCCTCAACTTCCCCCAATATTGAGCCAAAAAAGGAGAGACTTTACAATTTCTCAAACAAAGTGATCTCCGGTATAACCTTTTTCTTAATGATCTTGTTGTTTATATGATTCCACACCAACTGAAAGAAAATCAAATCCCAAGTTTATTAATATTAAAAGGTTTGAAGATTACAGCTCCAAATAAAATGGTTGTAGGTAGATGATTTCACCCGAATGGTTGAACATAAAAGAAGAACCAGAATTGAAAAAAGATGAAAAAAGAGCCAAAAAGGTAAAGAAGAACCAGAATTGAAAAAAGATGAAAAAAGAACCAAAAAGGTTTTGTTACAGAAGGACCCTAAATGGGTAAAGAATACCAAAATATCCCTTTTAGAGAATAAGATGAAAAAGAATTAAAATTGAAGATCTGTACGTCTGCTCTGTTTTTTTGGACTCCTTCATGACCCTCCATTTATAAGCACAAGGCTCCCTTCTAGAATCCATAGTTACCATAACAGGCCATTTTCTTTCCTTCTTTGAAATCAATGATTCTACATGCCAAACATAGAGATAATTAAAATTAAGAAAAAATAATTTCTAGATTTAGATTGGGTCATTTTAATATTCACCCGCAATCTAATTCTGGAATAAGTCAATGAGCTGTAATTTTGAGCATAATGCCTGATGTTGGGCAATATTAAGACCTTTTGTAAAAATGTCAGCGATTTTTTTGCAGAAGAGATTTTTGAGATTTTAATAATACCAGCCGACAACTTTTCCCTTACTACATGAACGTCTATTTCAAAATGTTTTGTACGTTCATGGAAAACAGGATTTGTAGCAATTTGTAAGGCAGCGCTGTTGTCACAGTGCAGAGTGACAGGCATTAGGTTATCAATTTTAAGGTCTCTTAACAAGTTTAAAAACTAAATTATTTCACATGTTACAACAGCCATGGCTTGGTACTCTGATTCAGCAGAAGACCGAGATACAGTGGGTTGTTTTTTACTTTTCCACGAGATTAAAGACCCACATAAGTACACACAATAACCAGAGACAGATTTCTGAGAGGATAGACACTTACCCCAATCTGCATCAACATATGCATCTAAACTGAATTTATCACCTTTTGATATATTAATACCTTTTCCAAGAGAGCCTTTGAGATACCTTAACACCCTTAGAGCAGTTTTAAAGTGAGAGAGTAGAGGGGCATGCATATACTGGCTTAAGCATTGAACAAAGTAAGAAATGTTAGGTCTTGTCAATGTTAAATAAGTTTACCAATCAGTTTCTGATATTCAGAGATATTAGAAAGACAAGGGTCTTTTTCACTAGGTTTGTTATTCAAAACTAAATTAGCTTCTAAGGGAGTTGTCATAGGTTTGCACCCAAGAAGCCCAAATTCATGAAGAAGTTCAAGACAATACTTCCTTTGAGATAAGCAAAGACCATTGTTAGTTTCTAAAACTTAAATACCAAGGAAATACTTTAATTTTCCAAGATCTTTAATCATGAACTTTGAGCTCAAGAAGGCTTTAAATTTTTCAATTTCATTTATGTTATTACCGGTTATGACTATATCATCCACATAAACAAGTAAAGCTATGAACATACCATTTTCAGATTTAGTGTACAAGGAATAATCATGTTTGCTTTGAATAAAATTGATTTCAGATAAGGCATCAGTTAATTTTTCATACCATTGCCTAGGTGCTTGTTTGAGACCATATAGAGACTTCACAAGTTTACACACACTTTTTTCATTTTCAGGAAAGTAACCTGGGGTAGACTCATATAGACATCCTCACTAAGATCACCATATAGAAAAGCATTATTGATATCTAATTGGTATAAATTCCAACCCTTTTGGACAGCAAGGTTGATTAGACATCTAACAGTAGTCATTTTTACTACTGGGGAAAATGTTTCTTCATAGTCAATACATTCCCTTTGACTATAACCTTTGGCTACGAGTCTTGCTTTGTATCTTTCAATCTCCCCGGTAGATTTATTTTTTATTTTATAAATCCACTTGCAGCCTATAGCTTTTCTTCCGGGGGGAAGATCAGCTAAGACCCAAGTGTTGTTTCTATATAAAGCCTCCATTTCTTTATTCATGGCCTCAACCTAATTGTTATCTTGAGATGCCTCAAGGAAGGTTTTAGGCTCAATGTGATTGTTGAAGTTTGAAATAAAACAAGAACTTTGAGAATTGAGTTTAGAGTAGTTAACAACCTTTTCTATTCCATACTTTACTTTCCCTTCAACAATAAAATCATTTAACTTGGAGGGAAAGTTTACACTTCTGCTAGACTTTCTAGACCCAACCGTTTCAGTGTCATTTTGGGTGGTATTAGTGTTGCCCTCAGATTGGGTTTGGTCTTCCATAGGTGTTGCTTGATTTTCATCCCTAGCAGATTCAAATTCAGTTGTACTACTAGGGGGACAATGTTCAAAGCCATCACTTTCAGACCCATGCCTCCCTTCATCATTGGGACTTTGAGAATCATGGTTGTCAAAAAGAGTAGTATCAAAGAAGTTTAATTGGTTTATATTGTCACCAAGGTTTAAGTTTTGTTTAAAATTCATTTTAAAAGGAAACAAATTTTCATAAAACTTTACATCTCTTGAGAAAAAAATGGTTTTCTTATCAATACCATAGAGTTTGTAGCCTTTTTTTGTATTAGAATATCCAATTAAGACGCATTTTTCTGCTGTGCTACTAAATTTGTCAGAGTTATTCAAAACAGTAGCAAAGCATAGACAACCAAAGGTTCTCAAGTGGGAGAGGTTAGGTTCATGTTTAAATATCATTTCAAAAGGGGACTTTCCAGACAGAATTGAAGATGCCAATCTGTTGATAAGATAAGTAGCAGTTAATATGCATTTGGACCAAAGATTTAAAGGAATCCCCTGTAACACCCGCAAACCTGGGCTAGGAGATTAGTAGGTTGGCGATATGTGATTAATTGTGTTTTCAAATTTATTATGTGTTTTGTTAAGTTAATTGATTAATATGAATATATAAATGAGTATATATGTTACTCGTGAATTTTGAAAAAGGAAAGAAAGTACAAGTATATGTACATGTATGATGGTATGTATGTATGTATGCATGAAAAATTAATAATTCTCTTTGCCACCTCCTGCTTGGTTTAAACAAATATGTGTGTACGTGGTTAAGGAAAATATCTGCTCATATTTGCTTAAGTGTGAAGGTGTATGTGTGTGTTTTTGAAAGAAAACCTCCAAGTGAAGGAAAGCTACAAACTTGAATTTGTGGAATCAAGACTTTGTGTGTTTTAATTCAAAAAGAAGGTAAGAAAGTGTTTATGAGATGTTATGATTTGTATTGGTATGTTTAAATATTAAAAAGCATGAGTTTATGTAAATTCACCATTGTTGAAGTTGGACGAAAGCTTGGTAAATGGGTTTTGTAGATTTTGATGTTATGATTAAGTAAATAGGTGTTCATGATGATTTATGAACATGTTATATGTTAGATACGTGTTTTGTTTGAAGAAAATTGATGTTAGTTATGTTATGAGATGAATTACTTGACTGAAAATCCGACACAAACGAGGAAGATAAACTGGAAGTATGCGCATCGCGGCGCTACACTATAATGTCGCGGCGCGACATTCAACAAATCCGACAATGAAGTTTCGGATTGTAAGAATCCGAAAGTTTTTGCAAATCCAACCCTTGGAAATCCGTAACTTGGCAAATCCGACACCAAAATCCGATATATTGGAAATCCGCCACCGAAATCCGAGTGTTGATTCTCGGATTCGAAATCCGACATGGTCGCGGCGCGACAGGGTTTGTGTCGCGGCGTGACAGACCCCATTTCAGAATGTTTCTTGTTTTCTTGTTGTGTTTTGCATGGAATAACTTGACATGTTAATTATGTGATTTTATTGAGTTGTCTTTATGGATTTCCGATATAAATATATATGAGAAGGTATATTTATATATTTGAGACTGATTTGATTGTTGCTGTGTTTTCAGGCAATCAAAAGACTCAGTAAAATTAGATTTCTGAGCCCGTGTTGATTTTTGAGGTGAGTGGACGTTAATCGCGGATCGTAAAGATTTCGGTTAATGTTATTGATGTGATGCATGACTGTGATTGAGATTGGATTGGATTGATTGAACTGTTGATTGTGATTATTGATGATTGATATCTGCTGCATGATTATTCGGCCGATACGCACTCTTAGGATGATTTTGAGTTACGTTGGGAAGTCAGCTATACGTAGAATTGGGCTGGGCTCGTTCACTGTTTGGTTGAACAGTGTTAGCGTTACTGGTGCATATGCATCAGAGGGGGATTTTCACTGTGCCAATTCAGTGGAGAGCTATCGGTAAACCTTTGCTTTGGCCGGCATTGGTTGTGATTACATGCTTTGATATTGACTGTGGATGTTTGCTTTTGGGTTTAGCCTCTACTCACTTAGCTTTGTGCTAATTCCCCTCAGTTGTTGCTTTTGCAGGTTCGTGTTTGTGAGGTTGGCTGAAGGAGAAGTTGACCTGACTCTGATATTAGTTTTTGAAAAGAAACGAGCCTGTAGTTTTTTGTAACACAACAATGATACTTATGTTTGTGAACAATGTTTGTACATTTGTTAATATTGGTTTGTATGTAAATGATTTGTTTACTTAAAGCTTCCGCAACGTATTTAGAAAAAAATGGCTTGTGAGTTTTCCGGTGTTACATCCCCCCTTGAAACATGAGGGATCTAGCGGTATTAAGAAGATGCCTATGTTTCCTTTCTGCAACCCCGTTTTGTTGGGGAGTGTAGGCACATGTGGTTTGATGAATAATACCAAGGTTCTTTAGAAAACATTCCATTCTTTTATTTATAAACTCTGTGCCATTATCAAATCTAAAAATTTTAATAGTTGTTCCAAATTGATTTTTTAATAAATTGTAGAATGTTTCAATATTAGGAAAAACTTCTTCTTTGATTTTCAAAAGAAAAACCCACAAAATCCTAGAGTAGTCGTCAACTATAGTTAGGAAGTATTTGTACCCATCTCTGTTGGTAATCCTATACGGACCCCACAGATCTAAGTGAACTATATCTCCTAACTTAGTGGTCTTATGATCACTCAAAGGGAAAGGCTCCTTTGTTTGTTTAGCTTTATGGCAAATTTCACACGGATTACAAGGGAGCACATGTTTTATATCTAATTTATTCTTTTACACTTACAAAACTTAGTCAGCTGGGTGACCGAGCCTGTTGTGCCAAAGAATATTAGAATGGTGACAAGCGGTGGGGTGGTTTAAAAAGGTAGCATTACCTCGATTAAGGTTAAATAAATACAGCCCACCACTCTCACTATCGGTCCCTAGAACTTTCCGAGACTTCAAATCCTGGACATAATATTTATTTTTATCAAATCCAATAAAATACTTACTATCACTAGCCAATATATGAACAGAAAGAAGACTAACACAGTAATTAGTGTAACATCCTCAACTTGAGCCTAGTTGTAAATTGTACGTACGCGTGGGCGATTAATGTAATAGGAATAATTGTTTGTAAGACTTTGTGAAGTTAATAGAGATTAAATTAATATGTTATGTGTATTGTATATGTGTATTTGTGTATGTATGTTAAATATATATATATATATATATATATATACTAATAAAAGAATAAAGAGAAGAACTAAAAGAAAAAGAAATATATATATAGATATTTATCCAGAGGCGGTTTGCCTCTGGATAAGAATGATATATATATGTGTAAAGATTGAGATATTTGACTCTTAAAGTCAAATATAGCCAAAGATCTCAAAGCTAAAGCAAACACACAACTCTTTCTCTGCTCGTAAGAATCTTGAAGAAGAAATCTTTGAAGTTTGGAGATTTAGAGTCCTAAACCTAAAGTAAGGTTAGTATGATGTTTGTAATATGAAATATGTATGTATTATGCTAGAAACAAGTATGTTTCATGGCTGGAAGTTATGCTAAAACGAAGAACACCATGAATAAACATGAAGCTCACTTTCTAAGTGGGTTTCTCATGTTTGATGCTTTTAAAAGGTGTTAAGTTGATTCATGAAGTTCATATAGGTGGTATATGAGGTTTAGAAGTGTTTAAAAGTGAAAAACTAACATATTTGAAATTTGGGTTTTTGAATATGTTGAATAAAAGTCGCATGAACTATGAACAAGAAGATGATGAAGTGCAGATTTGCACGCGACGCGACGCGTCGAAGAGAAGAACACGACGCGTTCCTGTGTGTCGTGCGACTTTCACTTTCATCCGGCTCTTGTTACATCCGACTTTTGCTTGATCCGACTTTCATGGTCTGAAAGTCGCATGAGCCATCCGAAAGTCGCATGAGTCATCCGACTTTCGCATGAATGATCCGACTTTCAAGCTAATCTGAAGGTCGCATGGAAACTATGCGACGAGACGCGTCCGGTCCTTGGACGCGACGCATCGGGTGAAAAACTCTTAACGCATAGGTGGTATATGAGGTGTCCATTTTTGAAAGCTAAGCAAAACTAAGGCACATGTTGTGCTATAAGTTGTAAGATTATTGTAGAGTGTCTAAGAGTATTGTAGAGTGTCTAAGAGCCTTGATTGGTTCTTGTATGTATTTATGATAGAACCTTATGTGCGCAAACGCTTAACGCAATTGCCGAATGTTTTAGGTGAACGTGTCATCTGAACCAGTCTTAACCGAACGAACGTTGTAAGCTAGTCAGGTGAGTGCCTGCTTTCATGAGACTCAGTAGAGTAAGGCTTGCCTGATAGATGACTATGTACTATGTATGACTAACTTGCTTATGCAGGTACGCTCGCAGAGGTAAGTGTATGACTTGTAAGATGTTAGAATATGTGACAGGAGCATGCCAGTGGGTCCAGTTTGGAACCACTTAGTTAATTTACGATGCTATGCATGAATGACTGTTCGAAGGATGTCGGATCCCTGTGGGATCAAATGTACGTATATGTGTATGTGAATTGTCTGCAGACTACCTGAAGCATGGTTAAGGTCAGCCGGTTGTAGCTGAATCCTTTGGGATTTCACGGGGATTCAGGAGGCATCCTGGATCATAGGTTTTGTAGAACCACCATGCCTTAACGTGAGTGGTGATCAGCCGGTTGTAGCTGGATTACCTGTGGAGTCTTTGACTCTGTGAACGATGCTCGGTGGACTGCCTTGTGCTCCGCCACCAGCGCCGATTGGTCGTGTCTGATCCCCCGGTTCAGTTGTTGAGCATGATGGATTACCCTGCAAGACACGACTCTTACCGATCTTGTCAGCACACCGCTATGTGCTAAGCTAGCAATGATTGTTTATGATATGACGCATGACTTGCTTTATTGATGCTTATGATTGTATGTACTCACTAGCTAGTGTAGCTAATGATGCTATGATTTCCCTTTTCAGGTAAAGACTAGATAGCCTGCGAGGCGGGATACTTTTTGGAAATTTGTTGCCTCTTATGGGTGGAA
This sequence comes from Dittrichia graveolens, assembly GCA_038502395.1. Taxonomy (NCBI): domain Eukaryota; kingdom Viridiplantae; phylum Streptophyta; class Magnoliopsida; order Asterales; family Asteraceae; genus Dittrichia; species Dittrichia graveolens. The sequence continues at coordinate 53,170,652 of JARJIL010000007.1, read as the reverse complement.
CAGTTGTAATTGTATGATGTAATGTATTAAGATACTATGGTCGGTTCCTGAACTAGGTAACACCCGGATGTTTTGAATGAATGATATTGTAAATAAATGTTTGGTAGTTTAAAAAGAAAAATTTCCGCTGCTAAAATCTGTTTTGTCATTATAGCAACCGGATACTGAGGCGGTGTTACAATTGGGGACAACCAGCACATCAAAAAGGGTAATATCATTGGTTAGTTTTAAATTTCCAACTTTTCTGATTTTAGCAAGAGTTCCATTTGGGTGTCCAACGGTCAAATTTAGGTTGCATACATCTACAATGTTCTCTAAATTGTTTTCAGAATTTGTCATGTGTTGGTTGGCTCCAGAGTCTATAATCCAACCCAGATTAGTAGTCTGTTTGGCTTCAGAATTGAAGCAATAAAATTTAGAAAAATTAAGGTTAAATAGGGTATTAGAGTTGAAAAAAGTACCTCCCATGTTTGCATGAAGGCTCGTAAGAGCAGCCTTTTCATTGATTAAATTCATAAGCTTTGAAATCTGTTCATTTGTGAAAGTGAAAGATGTGGCATCTTTTGAAGAATTTTCATAACTGCTAGGAGCCTTGGAAGATTCTGTAGCAACATGGTTGCTTGAAATATTTCTTGAAAAACTTTGATTAGTATTCTTCTTTTTATATCCAATGGGGTAACCAACAATTTCATAACATCTATCAATTGTGTGACCTAGTTTGTTGCATTTTTTACATTTTAAGTTAGGGTTTGGCCCCCTGTTGATCCTTTTTTTATCATCAGATTGAGAAACAAAAGCTGAAGCTTGAGGTTTAGAAGAAGAATTATTATTTAGAAAGGCCCCCCTATGAGATTTCTCTCTTGAGATTATAGCAAAAACATATTTCACATTAGGTAGAGGGTCCCTTGTAAAAATGTTGCTTCTAATTGGTAAATAAACTTCATCTAAACCCATTAGAAATTGCATAAGTTTTAACAACCGATTATGTTCTTGAAAATCTTTGGCTGCATGACAAGTGCAGGAAGGAAGTTTAACTCAGGCATCAAATTGTTTCCATAAAGAATTCAATTTATGATAGTATTCAGACAAAGAGGCCCCATTCTGACTTAGGGAATTGATTTGATAATGTAAATTGAAGGTTATAGACCCATCAACTTTGTCATAAGTTTCCTTGAGCTCTTGTCAAACAATGCTTGCATTTTTTGAAAAAAATTGACCAAGATATAATTCATCAGTGACACACCCCAAAATCCAAGTGAGAACTACAAAGTTACATCTGTCCCATTGTTTTACAAGGATATCATCTTTTTCGGGCTTTTCACAAGTCCCGTTTATAAAACCAAGTTTATTTTTTGTTTCAAGTGCAAGTTCCATTGCACATGCCCAAACCTTATAGTTTTCGGTACCTTTGAGTTTTATGTTAATTAGGGGTGATCCAGTAGTGTCACTAGAATGAAGATATAATGGGTCCCCAAAATCAAGTTTACTAATTTGAGTAGTAAAAACATGTTCATCTTCACTCATTGTGGCAAATAGACCAAACAAGGTAGAACAGATCAGATAAGATCACTTAGCCTAGTAAACCGAGAAAAAACTTATATGACAAAGAATGCACCAAAAAACAGTAAAAAAATGGCACAGACGAAAAATAGGCTGGAATGCCCTATAGGATGCTAATCCCAATCCGAATTAGAATATCAAACAAATTTAAGGCAAAAGAGTGAAGAAAAGTAAATGAGGTATCTGCTTATAGGCCAAATACAACCTTGGTTCTGGTTTCAAGGTGAATTTGCTACAAACAGAGTAGGAAGAAAGACTTACAGAGCCCTTGTTAACAGTAAATGAAGACCCTGTGCAGCAGCGGAAGAGTATGTAAAATAATAATGGCACCCGTGAAGTAATACGAACAAAAGATCTAGCCTGTTTAGACAAGATGAACCACAGGAGCAAAGTTCCAAAAAGATGAAGCTTGGACCTGCACCAAAAAGTTAGTCGAATACCCTAACCCTAGAGAGAGTTGGGGATTTATCAGTCAGAGAGAAATGTAGCCTAAAAATCGAAGAGCCTAATCACAAACCCTAGGATATGAATCCTAGATCAGTGAATAGAATAATCTCCTTGGAAAAAGATTAGATGAAATAAGAGGAATTTGTTTCAAGCCAACCTGGCTCTGATACCATGAAAGAAAATCAAATCTCAAGTTTATTAATATTAAAAGGTTTGAAAATTACAGCTCCAAATAAAATGGTTGTAGGCAGATGATTTCAGCCGAATGGTTGAACTTAAAAGAAGAACCAGAATTGAAAAAAGAACCAAAAAGGTTCTGTTACAGAAGGACCCTAAATGGGTAAAGAATACCAAGATATCCCTTTTAGAGAATAAGATGAAAAAGAATTAAAATTGAAGATCTGTACGTCTGCTCTGTTTTTTGGACTCTTTCATGACCCTCCATTTATAAGCACAAGGCTCCTTTCTAGAATCCATAGTTACCATGAGAGGCCCTTTTCTTTCCTTCTTTGAAATCATTGATTCTACATGCCAAACATAGAGATAATTAAAATTTAGAAAAAATAATTTCCAGATTTAGATTGGGTCATTTTAATACCAACCAACAAAAAGAATATATCAAGTTGGAAAATCCCTCAAATCTAGCACCATTAAAGCCTAAATCTTGGCCCCTAGTAATAAGCGAGTTGATTGAGTTTGTAATTGAGGATTGAAAATTCCACCAATTAATTATAAACATTAGAAGAGCCTTTGCCAACTTGTAGTGAAGAAAAATGTGCTCTTCCTATTGAAAACTTTCTTCGCAAAGGGACTCTCAAGGCTAACTAGTTACAACCCTGCTATTTAGAAGGTTTCAATGGGTAGATAGCCTTAGGAAATGAAGACGCCAAACCATAATATTCACTTTACTTGGAACAGAGATAACCCAAGGAGTATGAGGTGTTATCATGTTCGAGTGACTAAATCATTGATAGCTCTCTTGATGGAAGAAACCGAGAAGATCCCCGATGGTTGAACAGAAGCTAATCACCTACTGATGTGCGTGAATCATATTAGGTTTTATATTTATAAATTGGAATCACCAAAATTCTGACAACAACACAAATAGGCAAGTGTACCTAATCGTATCGCAATAGAGTTTTGGTAAGACCGAGTGTCGAACACTTGGGGAATGAGTATGATTTTAAATTTAAAACATTTAATTATTAATTGGTCTAAAGAAATCGATTAAAGGGGGAATTAATTTAAGAATGCAATAAACAATACTAACAAGACAAAAGAGAAAACAATCCAAAAGTAAGATAAAACTGAGAGCTTGGAATGGACACAATCATTATGAAGTATTCTCACCTAGATTCGATTACCTCCTCGTCTAACATCAATCTCATGGAAGTGCAATGGATATTGTTCATTATATACCGATTTCTAAATTAGCTGGATCTCTTGGCCAGACTCACTAGCCCTATAGTTATAGAAACATGAGTTAATTGTCAAATTCGTCCTTTAACTTTGCACTTTCTTCCGATTTGGTACTTTAACTTCAAAAGTGACCAAGATGGGTCTTAAACATCCACTTTTCAGTCTGAATGGTCCTTTCGTTAGTTGACCTTTAGTCAACTCCGTTAAGTCAAGGGTAGTTTGGTATTTTTCCAGCTTTTCTAACTTTTTATTAATTAAAATAATATATAATCTTTTTAAATAATATATATATATATATATCTCCCACTCTATACACATACACACAAACGCTCTCTCTCCAAGGACTGCCGCCATCACCACCGTTCCCTTTCATTCTTGAACCGCCGCCTCCACCACCATCCACCGCCACCACCTACCACCACCACACTCCCTTCTATCTTTCTCCTTTCTCTCTCTCTCCAAGGACTGCCGCCACCACCACCGTTCTTTGATTTGAGCACCGCCCCCACCTCCACCATCTGAGCACCACCACCGTCACTGCGAACTGCCACCTTTGCTCGGTGTAATACAACCGCCAACCACTGCTCTCTTTCTTCGCCTCCACCACCATCATCTCACCAATCATGAGTTTGTGGCTAAATGTTCAGATCTGGATAAAAGTTCAGATCTGGTTTGAAAACCACCACCGATCATGAGTTTCTTATCTAAGTTTGATTTTGTGAGGGTTTCTTATCTAGGTTTGATTTTGTGTATAATTAATCTAGTTTGAACCATAACTAGGTTTGATTTGAAGAACAATAGGTTTGATTTTGTGTTTGAACCTTGTTTTGTGTGATTTTTACGTTGTTTTCGTTGTCGGTGGTGGTGGTGCGGAGCAGAGATAGTGAGAAAGGTGACGTGGTGGTGGTGGTGGAGACATTGACTGAGACGTTGGAGATGGTGGTTAGCGATGGTAGTTTGTTTGAATCTGTGTGGTAGAGAGAGAGACCGTGAGAGAGAGAGAGAGAGAGAGAGAGAGAGAGAGAAAGGAGGTGAGGGGGAGAGGGGGAGGATGAAGCGATGGATGGATGGTGGTGGTGGTCTTCAGTGGTGGGTGGTGGTCTTCGGTTGGGAACATCAAAATGAAAGGGTAAAAGGTTAAAAACAAAAACTTATATAACTAATGTACAAAAATATGATTTGTTATTTTATTTGTAAATAATATTTAATTATTAATTAATGTATAAAATGAGTAAAAGTTAAAAATAAAAGAATAAACTAGAAACAAAAGGGTATAATTGTCATTTTACCCTATTTTAACGGAGTTGACTAACGGTCTACTAACGAAAAGACCATTAAGACAGAAAGTGGATGTTTAAGGCCCATCTTGGTCACTTTTGAAGTTGAAGGACCAAATCGGAAGAAATGACAAAGTTAAAAAACGAATTTGACAATTAACTCTAGAAACATTAACCCACTAGTCATGGCATTAACTATCCCTATAATTAGTCAATACATTCATATCAAGGTAGACTTAATCTATTGATTTGTATTGATCTCAAAATCAATCAATTAACACCGAATGGTATCGCATGCAATTGCCAAACACATTAAAGTTAATTACTTTATAACCTAACCCTAGGATTTGGTTGTAACACCGTAAAATCTAAGCCATTTTTTTTAAATGCGCTGCGGAAACTTTGATTAACTTTAAACATTCATTCCATTTAAAAATATATAAAAACAAAATATCTATTCTCAATATCCAACAAACATAATTCTGTGTTACAAAATAAACTGACTCGTTTCATTTTAAATCTTAGACATCAGAGTCAGGTCAACTTCTCCTTCCACGAGCACTCACAAACACAAACCTGCAAAAAGCAACAACTATGGGGAATTAGCACAAAGCTAAGTGAGTAGAGGCTAAAGCCAAAAGCAAACATCAAGTCAATACTAATCATGTAATCACAACCACTAAGAAGACCGGCGGTTCGGTGCAGAACCTACAACCAATGTCGGCTAAAGCAAAGGTTTACTGATAGCCCTCTACTGAATTGGCACAGTGAAATCCCACTCTGAAGCAACCAATGCAACTGCAAGGCTACCACTGTTCAACCAATCAGTAAACGAGCCCAGCCCAATTCCACGTATAGCTGACTTCTCAAACGCAACTCAAAATCATACTAAGAGTGCGTACCGAACAAATAGTCATGCAATAGACATCAATAAAATTCACAATCAGCAGTTCCAATAACAAACCATCACATACAATCATGCCTTACATCAGTAATATTAAACACAATCTTTACCAGTCGCATCCAACATCCACTCACCTTTCAATCTCAGGTGAAGCACTCAGAATTCTTATGTTACCGAGCCTTTGGATTTCCTGAAAACATAATAGCAATCAATCAGTCCAAATCTCATAAACATATCTCATCATATATCTATAATTCATTCATTACATCCAACAATCAATAAACAAATAAAAATTCAAACACAAAATATCGGATTCTTGAAACTATCGGATTCTCTCTCACGGATTTTTGAAAATCCGCAACCAAGGTATCGGATTTCCCAAAATCCGCAACTATCTATAAGGATTTCACAACTGTCGGATTTAGGAATCCGATGGGTTCCAATTTGTCTGTTTTTGTCTTAATCGGATTTCAAGTTTCCAAAATCATAAGTATCGGATTTCACTAAGTCCCGGATTTCAAGTTCCGGATTTCATAATTCGGATTTCATTGTTTCGGATTTAACCATTCGGATTCTATGTGTCGGATTCTGACTTAAATCACTTTCCAAGTTTAGGATTACATAAATGTAGTATTCGGATTTGGGGTTCCCATAATTCAAGTATCGGTTTATGAATTTCCAGTTTTAAAGATTCGGATTTCCAAAGTAATCGGATTTAGTCACAATCGGTTTTCCTATCTTCTCCAACAATCCGAGAACATCATAGCTTCACCAAGAACTCATAAAACCCAGATTTCATATAGATTCATAACTATCATTCCAGAAACATACATTAAACACATTAAACACATTCTCATGTTATGAACATCATATTTAACATATAAGTCATATAAATACACAAAATCATAAAATCCTTTTCTTCCTAAACCGATCATGGTGTTCTTCATTCTAATCATGCAAAGACCCGTATAATCACTTATGATTACAGATTCATATGAAAGACATATTAATGATAAGTAATAACATAACATAATTATATATACCAACCTTCATCTGGATTAAATCACAAAATCAAATGGATTTCCGATTCTTTTCTTTCGGTTTTTTTCTTGACAGGGAAACAAAGCACACACATACACTTCTTGAAAATTGAGGTAATGCAACAGATGACACAAAATGTACATGCAAAGTTAGGTGTCCTCTTTTCTTCTACACAATCCCACGTGTATTCCACTTAGACATGCATGCATACATACGTAATGCTATATACATACATACACACATACATCCTATTAATTCTAAATTAACTAAATATTTAATATCACTCAAGTAATCACATAATCAAATTTAAAATAATTAAAACACAAATAAACACATACCGTAAACCCGCTAATCTACTAGCCCAGGTTTGCGGGTGTTACATTGGTCCATCACTATTCATGAATCCTAATGGTCATAGAAACTCATGATTAAAGCAAACATAGATAGAATGGTTACCAAAACTATGAAATACTTAGTAATAGGCATAAAGATCAAAACTTTAACACAAATGGATCTTTGAAAAAGCTAAACATGATAAATTATACAATTACTAAACATCCGGGTCCATGAAATCCAAACCAATAAACAAGGGTTCATCTAATCAAGGTGAAAAACAGAAAACCTAGCCCATAGACACACTAGAACACATAAAAAATGAAAAAGAACAGAACTTTCAAACCATTATAGACCGATGGTGGCAAACCCAAGCCAATCCCATCAAAGCTGTGGTCTTCCTCTTCATTATTGAGCTCCAAACCTTCTCTCAGGCCTTGAAATCACTTCTGGACTTCCTCAGCCGTCATATTGGAACCCTAGAATCACATGTATGTTCCTTGGGTCGAAAATAGGGCTGTATTTATAGATTTCACGTTTTGGCACTGATGCGTCGCGTTCGCATTTAAAACAAGTCGCGTCGGGAAATCAATTCGCGACATCATCGGCCTGCGAGTTAGACGCGTTGCATTGGACCTTATTAACGCATCGCGTTGTCTACTAAATCAATATTCTTCTTGATATGATTGTAACTGTCTGAGTCTATTTTCTGTGGCCTTTTGAATCACCTCAATCCGAGTTCGTATGAGTGAGATATAATCAAAATAGTGAAGGTGTGTCGGAGCTGACAACTTTTCTCATCTCTTCTGTTTCTTCGATTTTTTCTCAAAACTTTTCATAACCCGCATTTTTAACCTGAAAACGAACAATTCAAGGTACTAAGTATCTTTTAAGTTATTTATGAATAATAACCGACTAAAATATAACAGATATCACTTAAAATATGTATCTAAATATGACTATATCACCTACCATGGGCAAAGAAAAGAGTGAGTGAAGATCAATGCTCCAAGTGTGAAAGTGTCTTTGGATGTTTACAATAGCCCCCCAAACCCCATTCTTTTTGGAATCTAGCGGGTTGATATTCAAGTTCCTTTAAAAGCAATGAAACAAGACTATTGATTTTTCCAAAGAGAGCGATTATCAACCTTTAATCTCCACTATCATTTTACAAGGAGTGACATATTTGAAGCCCTTATGCTTCCAATTCCAAGCCCACCAAAATCTTTCTTTGCTAAGAGGCCCCTAAAATAACTTGATGTATACTTTTTTATCTTTGGAAATCTAAGAAAAACACCACTAACACTAAACAACTACAAAACCAATGTTTAGAATTTGCAAGCTATAAACCCTCAAGTAGCTACCCTATTCTGCATTATCATACCTTCAAAACATGTATTATACTAAAATAAACAACAAAGAAATCTCAATCACAACTTCACAAACGATATTGTTGGGGAGATAATCACTTCACCCTAATAATCAACTTTGCCTATCCTAAAACATAGAATTTGATGATAACCAAATCCTACATTCGGTATGACTTAGAAAGTATTCAAACATGTGTTGTTTGAATCAGATTCTCGAAAATATGCTAAGTATGGAACCATCAGCTGACTATCAGCTGAGTCAGCCCCTACTCAAAGTATCAGCCAAGAGACATCAGCTAAGGAGTATCAATTGAAGAAAACAAGTGTAGAAGACCATCAGCTGAGGAAAATGAACTATCAGCTGAGTGAAGAAATTCGATCAGCTGGGTGCTTACTGAGCAAGGACTTTGCTCAGCTACACCATCAGCTGAGTGAACATTGGATAAGCTGAGGCCCAGAGCATCAGCTAAGTAAGTCTTTTTAAACACAAGTCATATCTTCCTACATAAACTGATGTATTTAAATGATCAGCTGAGCATACTTGATCAACTGATCATATCAATACATGAGCTTATGTCCTCCTAAGATAACTATTGATCAACTGAGCATCTATATGATCAGCTGAGCAATATGTATCATCTAATCTATTTTGTCAACTGAGTAGTGAAATTTAAAGTTCCTATTACTTTCTGTTAGCTGAGTTGAGCAAAATGTCAAATTTGCTCTTTCTTTCATATTGTAAGTTTCATATGTAAAAGGCAGAACATGTGTTGTTCTATTATGCCTTAGATCTTTGTTTGTAAAAGTAAAAAACACTTTTTGGATCAAGTATGAGACAAAAAGGTTTGATCTTATCATCTGGAAAAGGAGAAAGATACCTCAAACAGATGAAGATCTCGAAGATTTTTTTCAATAACTAAGTATGGCTGGCAATCCCATACTTGGTAAAGTCAAATCAAGAAGAAGCATGGCTGTTGTTTAAAGTAAAAGCATGGAAAGGGAAAGACAGTTCTACACGGCAGAAGATGTGGGTTTTAATATTTTATATTGTGAGTGGGTTACACTTTTTCACAAAAGTACAATTACTTTTATCAAACAGTTGATTAAGGTAACTTTACTTTTCACCCACTACCCTTACAATTAAAATATTATATTTACACACACTTTTTGTCTCCTTCCTTCATGCAACCGGATGCCAAGAGTTCTATAAATATACATGCATGGTGGACATGCAAAATATCCGAAAAAGATCAAGCTTCTACACAACTCAAGCAATCTCATTAGTTGAGAAAAATTCATAGAGTTTTAAGCATTGTGTAGAACTAAACTTGTTCATGTGTTGAACACTCTTTAAACATTAGTTGTTTTAGAGTTAGCTCATCTATGTGTTAGACAAATTGATTGCCATCTTTGATTGTACTTAGAATTTCCGCTTCTAGTACATGTAATTCTTGATTCATAAATAATAAGAATTATATAAAAGTATAATGGTGTGTCTTTAATTTCATAAAGCTAAAGTTTGTATTCAACCCACCCTTCTACAAACATTTGTTGTTGCGTACTCAATCTGGGACTAACAACTGGTATCAGAGCAGGTTAGATAATCAATATCTAGATCTGTTTTGCTTACTCTACAACTGCTTCTACCCCTCTCAAAATGGCCTCATCCTTAAACAACAAGAACATCTCAAACACTAGGTCGTTAACAAGATGTCCCATGTTTGATGTAGAAAACTTCTCCATGTGGAAAATTAGAACACATCTATTTTTATCCACCCGATATCCAAATGCTTGAAATAGTTACTGAGGGTCCTTATGTTCCAACATCTGTTTTATCCATTCCACCAGAATCTGAAGGTCAAACCTCCACAACAGAAAGAATCATCACCAAACCCATGCATCTGTGGACATATGAGGATAAGTGGTTGGTTAGCCTAGATGTTAAGGCTAGATCAGCTCTTGTCTCTGCACTAACTAATGAGATCTATCATCAAGTGCTTAACTGTACTTCTACTAAAGAGATGTTAGATACACTCACAGTTGCGTATGAAGGGACTGAGGAGGTGAATGAGAACAAGAAGCTCATCCTCAATAGAGAGTATGAATTCTTCTTTGCTCAGAAAGGTGAGAGTCTTACACAGACATACACTAGGTTCAACTGCCTAGTAAATGATTTGAAAAGGCAGACATATCCAAGAGCAACTTTGTCTTGGTGAATAAGTTTCTAGACTCCCTCCCTGAAACATGGGATCACTTCATCACTGTACTAAGGCATAGTGAAAAGATCAAGGGAATGTCTCTGGTTGCTCTCTATGGTAACTTACTCAACGATGAGCAATCAGTCAAGCAAAGGAAGTTGTCATCCAAGGAGATAAAAGAGGTTTTGAAAGTTGCACCAACTGCCCTTGTCTCAAGAGATACAAAGATGAGAAGCTTTGCAGCTATTGATTCTGGTTTTGATGAAGAAGGAGATGAAGAAGAGAGTGCTGGAGAAAGTGAAGAGGAGAAAGGTGCTGAGGAGAGTAGTTTGGAAGAGTTGGTTGAGCAAGAGGCCATCAAAGTTTGTCAAGTCCAAATCCATTTTTGATGCCTCCACAACAGAGTGTTACAAATGTGGCAAGATTGGCCACATAGCCAGTGACTGTAAGTCCAAAAGTAACACTGGTTCTTCATCCATGCCAAAGCAGGAGGGCAAAATTGATTATGAAGCCAAGTATAAGAAACTCCTTGCTGTTGTCCTTGACAAGAAGAAGAAGAAAGCCCAGGTCCAAATTCTTGTAATAGAAGAAGAAGATTGGGCAGAAGAGGATATTTCCTCAGATGAAGATGAGGTGATCTCTGCTCAGCTCTGTATGATGGCCAACAACAATGATGATGGTAGTTCCTTTGATGAAGACATGAAGAAGGCTGCAAAAGCTTGTTCAACTACCAACTGGGATCCTTCTTCAATGTATCAAGTTGGAAAATTTATTAATTATGATGATAATGAAAAGAATGCTATGTTTTATTACTTGTGTATTAATTTCCTGTCTACTATTCAAAAAGAGAAGAAGCTAAAACTATAAGTAGAATCACTAAAGGAAAAATTAATTCTTAAAGATGAAGAACTTAAGCAGATAACAATTTTAAATGACGAGCTAGCAAATTAAAAGATAATGAGATCTTAGTAAAAGAAACTAGTGAAACAACCAAAAAGTTCAATGATCTCCAAAAGATAGAGTAACACCGGAAAACTCACAAGCCATTTTTTTTTAAAATACGCCACCAAAGCTTTAAGTAAACAAATCATTTACATACAAACCACTATTAACAAATTTACAATCACTGTTCACAAACAACAGTATCATATGTTTTGGTGTTACAAAAACTACAGGCTCGTTTCTTTTCAAAAACTAATATCAGAGTCAGGTCAACTTCTCCTTCAGCCAACCTCACAAACATGAACCTGCAAAAAGCAACAACTGAGGGGAATTAGCACAAAGCTAAGTGAGTAGAGGCTAAACACCAAAAGCAAACATCCACAGTCAATATCAAAGCATGTAATCACGTATCCTGAGAAGACCGACGGTTCGGCGCAGAACCTACAACCAATGCCGGCCAAAGCAAAGGTTTACCGATAGCCCTCCACTGAATTGGCACAGTGAAAATCCCCCTCTGATGCATATGCACCAGTAAGGCTAACACTGTTCAACCAACCAGTGAACGAGCCCAGCCCAATTCTACGTATAGCTGACTTCCCAACGCAACTCAAAATCATCCTAAGAGTGCGTATCGACCAAATAGTCATGCAGCAGATATCAATCATCAATAATCACAATCAACAGTTCAATCAATCCAATCCAATCTCAATCATAGTCATGCATCACATCAATAACATTAACCGAAATATTTACCATCCGCGATTAACGTCCACTCACCTAAAAATCAACACGGGCTCAGAAGTCTAATTTTACTGAGTCTTTTGATTGCCTGAAAACACAGCAACAATCAAATCAGTCGCGCATACATAAATATATCTTCTCATATATATTTATATCTCAAATCTATAAAAACAACTCATTAAAATCATATAAATAACATGTCAAGTTATTCTATGCAAAACACAACAAGAAAACAAGAAACATTCTGAAATGGGGTCTGTCGCGCCGCGACACATACTCCGTCGCGCTGCGACCAAGTCGGATTTCAAATCCGACAGTCAACACACGGATTTCAGTGGCGGATTTCACAATTATCGGATTTTGGTGTCGGATTTGTTAACTTTCGGATTTCCAAGGGTCCAATTTGCAACAATCTCGGATTCTTATAATCCGAAATTTCATTGTCGGATTTCTACCACGTCGCGCCATGACATTTGAGTGTAGCGCCGCGACGCGCCTGCTCACAGATTTTTCTTCTTCATTTGTGTCGGATTTTTAGCCAAGAATTCATTTCATAACATAACTAACATCAATTTTCTTCAAACAAAACACATATACAACATATAACATGTTCATAAATCATCACAAACACCTTTTTACTCAATTATAACTTCAAAATCTACAAAACCCATTTACGTAGCTTTCTTCCAACTTCAACAATGGTGAATTTGCATAAACTCATGCTTTTCAATATATAAACATACCAACATGTACTATAACATGCTATAAACACTTTCTCACCTTCCTTTGGAATTAAACACACAAGATCATTGACTTTGAAATTTCAAGTTTGATAACTTTGCTTCATCTTTGGTTTTGCTCTAATAAACACACACTACACCTTTTTGCACATTCAAGATAATGAGCAGATGTTTCACTATACACGTACACATATCAGATTTTCCACCAAGCAGGAGGTGGCAAACTTTAAAAAAATTCTATTCTTTTAATTCCTACATGCATACATACATACATTCTAATATACATGCATAAAGACTTGTACTTTCTTTTTCTTATTAAATTTCACCAGTAACATATACTTATATTTTATTTTCAAATTAACCAATTAACTTAACAACACACAATTAATTAATTTAATTAGTCAAGTTTAACCAAACACATTATTAATCAAAACAACCAATCACATACAACTAACCCGCTAATCTCCTAGCCTAGGGTTGCGGGTGTTACAAATCTTCCCTCCTTAAGAGGATTCCGTCCTCGGAATCCCTTCTCGCTCTAACAAATAAGGGTATCTATCATTCATCTCTGCTTCAGTCTCCCACGTCAAATCAAAACCTAGACTGTGTTTCTACTTGACCAACACCATCGGTATCTGTTTCTTTCGGAGCTTGGTCACTTTGCGATTCAACAATTCTACGGGTTCCTCAATCAGTCTCTTCTTTGAATCCACTTTCAATTTGTGTACTGGGAGAATCTGACTCTCGCTTTCAACCTTGCATTTTCTCAAATAACAAACATTGAACGTATCGTGAATACCTGCAAGCTCTACTGGGAGATCCAATGTAACTGTCTGGTCATTTACAATCTAACGAATTCTGAAAGGACCAATGTAACGGGGAGCCAACTTCCCGCGTTTGCCAAATCGAATCACGCCCTTCCACGGAGAAACCTTCAAATACACTAACTCTCCCACATCAAACGATACTGGACGACACCGTGGATCCACATACATTTTTCTGTCTATCTCTGGCCGCTTTCAACTTCTCTCTGGCTATAGCACCCTTATCAGCAGTCAACTGTACAATCTCGGGTCCTGCAAACTGTTTCTCACCAGCCTCTAACCAACACGTCGGAGTACGACAACGACGACCGTACAACATTTCATACGGAGACATTCCAATACTGGAGTGGTAAGAGTTATTATACGCAAACTCTATCAACGGCAGGTGCAAATCCCAAGATCCACCATACTCAATTACACAAGCACGCAACATATCCTCGAGTGTCTGTATGGTTCCAGTCTGACCGTCAGTCTGGGAATGATAAGCAGTACTCAGACTAATTCTCGTCCTCAACTCTCTCTGTAGACTCTTCCAGAAATTCGAAACAAACCTGAAGTCTCTGTCAGAAACTATCGATAACGGTCTACCATACCTCGCAACAATCTCATTAACATTCAGTTGAGCTAACTAACTCAAAGAAGTCGTCTCGCATGTAGCCAGAAAACGAGCACTCTTCATATTGATTTCTGATTGTTAAGTCTTTTCTAACTCATAAATCAACTTACCACTGCTATTTTAACATTCATCCAATATAAATCACATCACGTTTGTCTAATCGACTTAATCATATATTCCTCGAATCATCAAAATTCAACTCCAACACAAGTTCATTCCCATATATCTACACAACTCCTACTACTTCATTATCCAGTAAGGATTCAGTCGCACTGTTCACCTCACATCTCTATGCTAGTTATAAATCGTTCCAAAGTTTAATTAAATCCTTGAATTGCACATTCGATTTATTCCATCAAGATACAATTTCAGTAACCATTTTCATCTCATAGTGGTAGAATAGAATTACTTTTATTGATCAATTACAATCCATCGTAATATATCCGAACTTCATTGCATATCATACCTCTCATACATACTTCATCATAACTTGTATTCATTACTATTATGATATTTCTGGTCACAACAACCGTTCATAATTCTCTAATATTCTGTCTTGACTCAAACCTGATCATGTCCTGTTTCCACGAATTATTTCATGTTCACTCCTTTTAGTAGGATATCCGTTAATTACTCTGTATGGCATTATACTATTTAGCCCTCCCAAGTGCACTGGCAATTTAGTTTCGTAAGTTTTGTCAAATTAAATCCGCAATTCCAAGCAAGGGCACTTCCTAGCAAAGGCAAGCTCATGCACAAATTCCATAAATCTTCATTCCACAAGTCTTCATTCCCTATGTTCAGGCCATTACATTCTTCTTCCTTATTATCTCATGAATTCAATCTGTCATTCTTCGCATTACATATATCTTCAGCTCATAAGTATCAATCCTCATTATAACTAGCTCTTTCTCATGTAAAACTCCTTGTAATTAGGCCCCGATAATATCTTTTATTCAAATTATATACATTTCTAGCTTGTTCAATCTGTAGCAATCCACCTCTTTCTTTTACTTGATAATCTCAATCATCTCTGTTATCAATTTCTAATAAGAGTAACTTCAATTTCCTCCATCAAATCAAGTACGATTCAACTCACATAATTCTCAAAGTTATCTTCATAAATCCCCTCTTGTTTTCATATATTTGTCAACAATCTATCTTTCCAATGTAATATCAGATCTTTCCACCATAATCTTTGATTCGTTCTAACTATAATATCTGACATGTATCAAGTTGACTCATATATAAACATCTGCTACTACTTTTAATAATCGAATCAATTTCACTTATCTTTCTTTATAATCAATATCTTCATATTATTAACTCAACACATCTACTGCAACTTCAAAAGTATGGATTAGATCATTCCTCTAAAAATCTTCAATTGTCACACGATGTAAACCATTCTTCCAATTTCATACCATAACATCTTTTATATCAATCCAACTAATGCAATATCTCAACATATCATCAATCTTCCCAAGTTCAATAATTGATATCACAGATTATCTTCAATCGTTAGCTTTATCAATCATTCGTAATCTCCGTTATTCATTTATCAACAACATCTCTCGATCGTCACAAAGCCTTCCAAACTTCATTAACTCATTCGTTTACCTTCTTTATACGAACACAAATATACATATACACATATATAAGCTCCAAAGGCAAGACATCTCTTGCAACACATAACTTAGCATGCAATTATACAAATCTGAAAACATCTTTCTAGGGTACTTCATACCCTAATTCACATTATATCATGTTTCTCATCGTTTATTGTCACATTACTTACTACCATATGTATCAGATAGTTTCACATTCAAACATCTCTACTTTCTAAAGAATCATACTCTTTAGAAATAATCAAACACACTTAACACACATAGGCATCATACATTCATAATTAACTCTGAAGTTAATAAACATATGTATAAACATAAAGGTTATCAAAACGTACCCGTTATATTGTCTTCAATGTTAGCATCGGTATCAGTCATCATATTGTAAGTTCTACCCTCTAGCACAGAAGGGTTCTTTCTTTTTCGTTCATCTGCGAGGATCCCCCACTTGCACCCACTCCTGACCCTGACTTCATTTTCATTTTCTCAGTACATTCACCCGAACGATGACCCTCTTTCTGACAATTCCAACACACACTTCGAGGGAAATCACATTCCTTAATTTCATGTCCGAATAATCCACATCGAATGCAACGCAAAGTCTGGGGTTTGCATGACCCCGTATGAACAAATCTGTACCTGCGACACCATTGCGAACTTTGTGTAGACCTACCTGTCATAGGTCTTTTGCGTTGATTTTCTTGTTTCTGACCAACTGTCGAGGAGGGTTCCCCAATACTTGATCCCTATTCGAGTTCTCTTTTAATTCTACAATCGTTGGCTCTGTGATCTTTCCCAAAACAAATCCAACATACCTTCTGGGAGAAATAACAATCTTTCATCTCATGACCAAACTGTCCGCAGGTAAGACATCGCATAGTTTGGTAAGTACAAGGTCCTGTGTGGTGTAACTTACACTTTCTGCACTGTGGTGCTCGTTGATTAATTCCACTAAACCTAGTTCCACAATTCAAGTTCCCTTGTCCCTGACCATCTTGCTCGTTTTGCTTTTGTATATAGTATTGTTCAATCCTGGGTTTATGTTGAGAAAATTGCTCTCGAGTCATGTTGTTTCTGGATTCCACATTTCTCCTTTCCAATTCAGCTAAGCCAAAAGCTTGGGAAGAAGTACTATCCCTCCCAGTACCGCTTGAGTAATCCGGAAGCATAGCTCCCTGAAATGGGACTGAATATAAGTATGGTGGTTGTGTTACTTGTGCCATAGGGTGATATGGAACCGGAACTAGAAACGTTGTAGCCTGTGTAATAACAGCTGGATAAGTCTGTGTTTGAACATTTTGGGTTATCCTCTCTCGTTCCATTCGGTGCACAGTATCTCGAAGTTCTTGTATTTCATCTTCCAGTTTATCAATACACTTGCTCTGCTCATCCCTCTGTTTACATCTCAATGTACCAGTTTGATATGCCATATCCATCACATTCACTGCTGAAGTTCCAGCTACTTCTTGGGTCACAGGAGTGTCAGTAGGGGGATCTTTGTCTGCCATATCTATACAATCACATCACCTCACAGTCTTATTAGCTTAAACCGTTAGTACTCAAAATACTAACTACTACAAACAACTCTAACTCACTCTAATTCCCCCAAAGGAAAGCTTGACCCGTCACGAGCCAAGATTTGGGAATGCAACACTCTAGCCGTGCATGCATCGCCAAACCTAGACTCTGATACCAAACTGTAACACCGGAAAACTCACAAGGCATTTTTTTTAAAATACGCTGCGGAAGCTTTAAGTAAACAAATCATTTACATACAAACCACTATTAACAAATGTACAATCATTGTTCACAAACAACAGTATCATCTGTTTTGGTGTTACAAAAACTACAGGCTCGTTTCTTTTCAAAAACTAATATCAGAGTCAGGTCAACTTCTCCTTCAGCCAACCTCACAAACATGAACCTGCAAAAAGCAACAACTGAGGGGAATTAGCACAAAGCTAAGTGAGTAGAGGCTAAACACCAAAAGCAAACATCCACAGTCAATATCAAAGCATGTAATCACGTATCCTGAGAAGACCGACGGTTCGGCGCAGAACCTACAACCAATGCCAGCCAAAGCAAAGGTTTACCGATAGCCCTCCACTGAATTGGCACAGTGAAAATCCCCCTCTGATGCATATGCACCAGTAAGGCTAACACTGTTCAACCAACCAGTGAACGAGCCCAGCCCAATTCTACGTATAGCTGACTTCCCAACGCAACTCAAAATCATCCTAAGAGTGCGTATCGACCAAATAGTCATGTAGCAGATATCAATCATCAATAATCACAATCAACAGTTCAATCAATCCAATCCAATCTCAATCACAGTCATGCATCACATCAATAACATTAACCGAAATATTTACCATCCGCGATTAACGTCCACTCACCTAAAAATCAACACGGGCTCAGAAGTCTAATTTTACTGAGTCTTTTGATTGCCTGAAAACACAGCAACAATCAAATCAGTCGCGCATACATAAATATATCTTCTCATATATATTTATATCTCAAATCTATAAAAACAACTCATTAAAATCATATAAATAACATGTCAAGTTATTCTATGCAAAACACAACAAGAAAACAAGAAACATTTGTTAATACTTGTGTATTAATTTCCTGTCTACTATTCAAAAAGAGAAGAAGCTAAAACTATAAGTAGAATCACTAAAGGAAAAATTAATTCTTAAAGATGAAGAACTTAAGCAGATAACAATTTTAAATGACGAGCTAGCAAATTAAAAGATAATGAGATCTTAGTAAAAGAAACTAGTGAAACAACCAAAAAGTTCAATGATCTCCAAAAGATAGAGTAACACCGGAAAACTCACAAGCCATTTTTTTTTAAAATACGCCACCAAAGCTTTAAGTAAACAAATCATTTACATACAAACCACTATTAACAAATTTACAATCACTGTTCACAAACAACAGTATCATATGTTTTGGTGTTACAAAAACTACAGGCTCGTTTCTTTTCAAAAACTAATATCAGAGTCAGGTCAACTTCTCCTTCAGCCAACCTCACAAACACGAACCTGCAAAAAGCAACAACTGAGGGGAATTAGCACAAAGCTAAGTGAGTAGAGGCTAAACACCAAAAGCAAACATCCACAGTCAATATCAAAGCATGTAATCACGTATCCTGAGAAGACCGACGGTTCGGCGCAGAACCTACAACCAATGCCGGCCAAAGCAAAGGTTTACCGATAGCCCTCCACTGAATTGGCACAGTGAAAATCCCCCTCTGATGCATATGCACCAGTAAGGCTAACACTGTTCAACCAACCAGTGAACGAGCCCAGCCCAATTCTACGTATAGCTGACTTCCCAACGCAACTCAAAATCATCCTAAGAGTGCGTATCGACCAAATAGTCATGCAGCAGATATCAATCATCAATAATCACAATCAACAGTTCAATCAATCCAATCCAATCTCAATCATAGTCATGCATCACATCAATTACATTAACCGAAATATTTACCATCCGCGATTAACGTCCACTCACCTAAAAATCAACACGGGCTCAGAAGTCTAATTTTACTGAGTCTTTTGATTGCCTGAAAACACAGCAACAATCAAATCAGTCGCGCATACATAAATATATCTTCTCATATATATTTATATCTCAAATCTATAAAAACAACTCATTAAAATCATATAAATAACATGTCAAGTTATTCTATGCAAAACACAACAAGAAAACAAGAAACATTCTGAAATGGGGTCTGTCGCGCCGCGACACATACTCCGTCGCGCTGCGACCAAGTCGGATTTCAAATCCGAGAGTCAACACACGGATTTCAGTGGCGGATTTCACAATTATCGGATTTTGGTGTCGGATTTGTTAACTTTCGGATTTCCAAGGGTCCAATTTGCAACAATCTCGGATTCTTATAATCCGAAATTTCATTGTCGGATTTCTACCACGTCGCGCCATGACATTTGAGTGTAGCGCCGCGACGCGCCTGCTCACAGATTTTTCTTCTTCATTTGTGTCGGATTTTTAGCCAAGAATTCATTTCATAACATAACTAACATCAATTTTCTTCAAACAAAACACATATACAACATATAACATGTTCATAAATCATCACAAACACCTTTTTACTCAATTATAACTTCAAAATCTACAAAACCCATTTACGTAGCTTTCTTCCAACTTCAACAATGGTGAATTTGCATAAACTCATGCTTTTCAATATATAAACATACCAACATGTACTATAACATGCTATAAACACTTTCTCACCTTCCTTTGGAATTAAACACACAAGATCATTGACTTTGAAATTTCAAGTTTGATAACTTTGCTTCATCTTTGGTTTTGCTCTAATAAACACACACTACACCTTTTTGCACATTCAAGATAATGAGCAGATGTTTCACTATACACGTACACATATCAGATTTTCCACCAAGCAGGAGGTGGCAAACTTTAAAAAAATTCTATTCTTTTAATTCCTACATGCATACATACATACATTCTAATATACATGCATAAAGACTTGTACTTTCTTTTTCTTATTAAATTTCACCAGTAACATATACTTATATTTTATTTTCAAATTAACCAATTAACTTAACAACACACAATTAATTAATTTAATTAGTCAAGTTTAACCAAACACATTATTAATCAAAACAACCAATCACATACAACTAACCCGCTAATCTCCTAGCCTAGGGTTGCGGGTGTTACAAATCTTCCCTCCTTAAGAGGATTCCGTCCTCGGAATCCCTTCTCGCTCTAACAAATAAGGGTATCTATCATTCATCTCTGCTTCAGTCTCCCACGTCAAATCAAAACCTAGACTGTGTTTCTACTTGACCAACACCATCGGTATCTGTTTCTTTCGGAGCTTGGTCACTTTGCGATTCAACAATTCTACGGGTTCCTCAATCAGTCTCTTCTTTGAATCCACTTTCAATTTGTGTACTGGGAGAATCTGACTCTCGCTTTCAACCTTGCATTTTCTCAAATAACAAACATTGAACGTATCGTGAATACCTGCAAGCTCTACTGGGAGATCCAATGTAACTGTCTGGTCATTTACAATCTAACGAATTCTGAAAGGACCAATGTAACGGGGAGCCAACTTCCCGCGTTTGCCAAATCGAATCACGCCCTTCCACGGAGAAACCTTCAAATACACTAACTCTCCCACATCAAACGATACTGGACGACACCGTGGATCCACATACATTTTTCTGTCTATCTCTGGCCGCTTTCAACTTCTCTCTGGCTATAGCACCCTTATCAGCAGTCAACTGTACAATCTCGGGTCCTGCAAACTGTTTCTCACCAGCCTCTAACCAACACGTCGGAGTACGACAACGACGACCGTACAACATTTCATACGGAGACATTCCAATACTGGAGTGGTAAGAGTTATTATACGCAAACTCTATCAACGGCAGGTGCAAATCCCAAGATCCACCATACTCAATTACACAAGCACGCAACATATCCTCGAGTGTCTGTATGGTTCCAGTCTGACCGTCAGTCTGGGAATGATAAGCAGTACTCAGACTAATTCTCGTCCTCAACTCTCTCTGTAGACTCTTCCAGAAATTCGAAACAAACCTGAAGTCTCTGTCAGAAACTATCGATAACGGTCTACCATACCTCGCAACAATCTCATTAACATTCAGTTGAGCTAACTAACTCAAAGAAGTCGTCTCGCATGTAGCCAGAAAACGAGCACTCTTCATATTGATTTCTGATTGTTAAGTCTTTTCTAACTCATAAATCAACTTACCACTGCTATTTTAACATTCATCCAATATAAATCACATCACGTTTGTCTAATCGACTTAATCATATATTCCTCGAATCATCAAAATTCAACTCCAACACAAGTTCATTCCCATATATCTACACAACTCCTACTACTTCATTATCCAGTAAGGATTCAGTCGCACTGTTCACCTCACATCTCTATGCTAGTTATAAATCGTTCCAAAGTTTAATTAAATCCTTGAATTGCACATTCGATTTATTCCATCAAGATACAATTTCAGTAACCATTTTCATCTCATAGTGGTAGAATAGAATTACTTTTATTGATCAATTACAATCCATCGTAATATATCCGAACTTCATTGCATATCATACCTCTCATACATACTTCATCATAACTTGTATTCATTACTATTATGATATTTCTGGTCACCACAACCGTTCATAATTCTCTAATATTCTGTCTTGACTCAAACCTGATCATGTCCTGTTTCCACGAATTATTTCATGTTCACTCCTTTTAGTAGGATATCCGTTAATTACTCTGTATGGCATTATACTATTTAGCCCTCCCAAGTGCACTGGCAATTTAGTTTCGTAAGTTTTGTCAAATTAAATCCGCAATTCCAAGCAAGGGCACTTCCTAGCAAAGGCAAGCTCATGCACAAATTCCATAAATCTTCATTCCACAAGTCTTCATTCCCTATGTTCAGGCCATTACATTCTTCTTCCTTATTATCTCATGAATTCAATCTGTCATTCTTCGCATTACATATATCTTCAGCTCATAAGTATCAATCCTCATTATAACTAGCTCTTTCTCATGTAAAACTCCTTGTAATTAGGCCCCGATAATATCTTTTATTCAAATTATATACATTTCTAGCTTGTTCAATCTGTAGCAATCCACCTCTTTCTTTTACTTGATAATCTCAATCATCTCTGTTATCAATTTCTAATAAGAGTAACTTCAATTTCCTCCATCAAATCAAGTACGCTTCAACTCACATAATTCTCAAAGTTATCTTCATAAATCCCCTCTTGTTTTCATATATTTGTCAACAATCTATCTTTCCAATGTAATATCAGATCTTTCCACCATAATCTTTGATTCGTTCTAACTATCATATCTGACATGTATCAAGTTGACTCATATATAAACATCTGCTACTACTTTTAATAATCGAATCAATTTCACTTATCTTTCTTTATAATCAATATCTTCATATTATTAACTCAACACATCTACTGCAACTTCAAAAGTATGGATTAGATCATTCCTCTAAAAATCTTCAATTGTCACACGATGTAAACCATTCTTCCAATTTCATACCATAACATCTTTTATATCAATCCAACTAATGCAATATCTCAACATATCATCAATCTTCCCAAGTTCAATAATTGATATCACAGATTATCTTCAATCGTTAGCTTTATCAATCATTCGTAATCTCCGTTATTCATTTATCAACAACATCTCTCGATCGTCACAAAGCCTTCCAAACTTCATTAACTCATTCGTTTACCTTCTTTATACGAACACAAATATACATATACACATATATAAGCTCCAAAGGCAAGACATCTCTTGCAACACATAACTTAGCATGCAATTATACAAATCTGAAAACATCTTTCTAGGGTACTTCATACCCTAATTCACATTATATCATGTTTCTCATCGTTTATTGTCACATTACTTACTACCATATGTATCAGATAGTTTCACATTCAAACATCTCTACTTTCTAAAGAATCATACTCTTTAGAAATAATCAAACACACTTAACACACATAGGCATCATACATTCATAATTAACTCTGAAGTTAATAAACATATGTATAAACATAAAGGTTATCAAAACGTACCCGTTATATTGTCTTCAATGTTAGCATCGGTATCAGTCATCATATTGTAAGTTCTACCCTCTAGCACAGAAGGGTTCTTTCTTTTTCGTTCATCTGCGAGGATCCCCCACTTGCACCCACTCCTGACCCTGACTTCATTTTCATTTTCTCAGTACATTCACCCGAACGATGACCCTCTTTCTGACAATTCCAACACACACTTCGAGGGAAATCACATTCCTTAATTTCATGTCCGAATAATCCACATCGAATGCAACGCAAAGTCTGGGGTTTGCATGACCCCGTATGAACAAATCTGTACCTGCGACACCATTGCGAACTTTGTGTAGACCTACCTGTCATAGGTCTTTTGCGTTGATTTTCTTGTTTCTGACCAACTGTCGAGGAGGGTTCCCCAATACTTGATCCCTATTCGAGTTCTCTTTTAATTCTACAATCGTTGGCTCTGTGATCTTTCCCAAAACAAATCCAACATACCTTCTGGGAGAAATAACAATCTTTCATCTCATGACCAAACTGTCCGCAGGTAAGACATCGCATAGTTTGGTAAGTACAAGGTCCTGTGTGGTGTAACTTACACTTTCTGCACTGTGGTGCTCGTTGATTAATTCCACTAAACCTAGTTCCACAATTCAAGTTCCCTTGTCCCTGACCATCTTGCTCGTTTTGCTTTTGTATATAGTATTGTTCAATCCTGGGTTTATGTTGAGAAAATTGCTCTCGAGTCATGTTGTTTCTGGATTCCACATTTCTCCTTTCCAATTCAGCTAAGCCAAAAGCTTGGGAAGAAGTACTATCCCTCCCAGTACCGCTTGAGTAATCCGGAAGCATAGCTCCCTGAAATGGGACTGAATATAAGTATGGTGGTTGTGTTACTTGTGCCATAGGGTGATATGGAACCGGAACTAGAAACGTTGTAGCCTGTGTAATAACAGCTGGATAAGTCTGTGTTTGAACATTTTGGGTTATCCTCTCTCGTTCCATTCGGTGCACAGTATCTCGAAGTTCTTGTATTTCATCTTCCAGTTTATCAATACACTTGCTCTGCTCATCCCTCTGTTTACATCTCAATGTACCAGTTTGATATGCCATATCCATCACATTCACTGCTGAAGTTCCAGCTACTTCTTGGGTCACAGGAGTGTCAGTAGGGGGATCTTTGTCTGCCATATCTATACAATCACATCACCTCACAGTCTTATTAGCTTAAACCGTTAGTACTCAAAATACTAACTACTACAAACAACTCTAACTCACTCTAATTCCCCCAAAGGAAAGCTTGACCCGTCACGAGCCAAGATTTGGGAATGCAACACTCTAGCCGTGCATGCATCGCCAAACCTAGACTCTGATACCAAACTGTAACACCGGAAAACTCACAAGGCATTTTTTTTAAAATACGCTGCGGAAGCTTTAAGTAAACAAATCATTTACATACAAACCACTATTAACAAATGTACAATCATTGTTCACAAACAACAGTATCATCTGTTTTGGTGTTACAAAAACTACAGGCTCGTTTCTTTTCAAAAACTAATATCAGAGTCAGGTCAACTTCTCCTTCAGCCAACCTCACAAACATGAACCTGCAAAAAGCAACAACTGAGGGGAATTAGCACAAAGCTAAGTGAGTAGAGGCTAAACACCAAAAGCAAACATCCACAGTCAATATCAAAGCATGTAATCACGTATCCTGAGAAGACCGACGGTTCGGCGCAGAACCTACAACCAATGCCGGCCAAAGCAAAGGTTTACCGATAGCCCTCCACTGAATTGGCACAGTGAAAATCCCCCTCTGATGCATATGCACCAGTAAGGCTAACACTGTTCAACCAACCAGTGAACGAGCCCAGCCCAATTCTACGTATAGCTGACTTCCCAACGCAACTCAAAATCATCCTAAGAGTGTGTATCGACCAAATAGTCATGTAGCAGATATCAATCATCAATAATCACAATCAACAGTTCAATCAATCCAATCCAATCTCAATCACAGTCATGCATCACATCAATAACATTAACCGAAATATTTACCATCCGCGATTAACGTCCACTCACCTAAAAATCAACACGGGCTCAGAAGTCTAATTTTACTGAGTCTTTTGATTGCCTGAAAACACAGCAACAATCAAATCAGTCGCGCATACATAAATATATCTTCTCATATATATTTATATCTCAAATCTATAAAAACAACTCATTAAAATCATATAAATAACATGTCAAGTTATTCTATGCAAAACACAACAAGAAAACAAGAAACATTTGTTAATACTTGTGTATTAATTTCCTGTCTACTATTCAAAAAGAGAAGAAGCTAAAACTATAAGTAGAATCACTAAAGGAAAAATTAATTCTTAAAGATGAAGAACTTAAGCAGATAACAATTTTAAATGACGAGCTAGCAAATTAAAAGATAATGAGATCTTAGTAAAAGAAACTAGTGAAACAACCAAAAAGTTCAATGATCTCCAAAAGATAGAGTAACACCGGAAAACTCACAAGCCATTTTTTTTTAAAATACGCCACCAAAGCTTTAAGTAAACAAATCATTTACATACAAACCACTATTAACAAATTTACAATCACTGTTCACAAACAACAGTATCATATGTTTTGGTGTTACAAAAACTACAGGCTCGTTTCTTTTCAAAAACTAATATCAGAGTCAGGTCAACTTCTCCTTCAGCCAACATTACAAACACGAACCTGCAAAAAGCAACAACTGAGGGGAATTAGCACAAAGCTAAGTGAGTAGAGGTTAAACACCAAAAGCAAACATCCACAGTCAATATCAAAGCATGTAATCACGTATCCCGAGAAGACCGGCGGTTCGGCGCAGAACCTACAACCAATGCCGGCCAAAGCAAAGATTTACCGATAGCCCTCCACTGAATTGGCATAGTGAAAATCCCCCTCTGATGCAACATATGCACTAGTAAGGCTAGCACTGTTCAACCAACCAGTGAACGAGCCCAGCCCAATTCTACGTATAGCTGACTTCCCAACGCAACTCAAAATCATCCTAAGAGTGCGTATCGACCAAATAGTCATGCAGCAGATATCAATCATCAATAATCACAATCAACAGTTTAATCAATCCAATCCAATCTCAATCACAGTCATGCATCACATCAATAACTTTAACTGAAATCTTTACCATCCGCGATTAACGTCCACTCACCTCAAAATCAACACGGGTTCAGAAGTCTAATTTTACTGAGTCTTTTGATTGCCTGAAAATACAGCAACAATCAAATCAGTCGCGAATACATAAATAATCACTTTTAGTAGCAGAAAGCAAACAATATTTTAAGCACAACTTGAGTTACAGGGGTTACAGGTAGTAAAGTCTTGGTGTATTTCATAAAATAATAAAGCAGAAAGTAACTAATTAATCACTTTTAGTAGCAGAAAGCAAACAATATTTTAAGCACAACTTGAGTAATTCACAAACAATGATTCGACAATGAGTCGCCTAATAACTAAAAGTCTAACAATTCACAATCACGGTCACAGCCGGATTCAATAATCATATTAAAATAACAGATTAAACAAGGCAATTAGGCAAAGTAAACAAAAAAAAGGATTAAAGGAAGTAAGAAACGTGTACACATGAGGGATGAATTCTCAATTCTGAAATTGTAGTAATGTGTTCATTTGCTCCACATTCCACATACCAAGTTTTGTATCTAAATTTCACAATTCTGTTAAGTCATGTTGAAAGAATCCTAGTATCTAATAAATGGAAAATCGATTATGACACTGAACTCTGAAGCCCTTAGCCCTAGAATAGAATATAAACAAGGTTTGAGATTTTTA
The DNA here is from genome assembly GCA_038502395.1 of Dittrichia graveolens. Classification (NCBI taxonomy): domain Eukaryota; kingdom Viridiplantae; phylum Streptophyta; class Magnoliopsida; order Asterales; family Asteraceae; genus Dittrichia; species Dittrichia graveolens. The sequence goes on along the minus strand of JARJIL010000007.1, from coordinate 53,143,167 downwards.
TTGAGACATTGAGTGATTCACTCATAATGATTTACAATAGGAAAGAATGAGTTTTTATAATTTTATGTTTTTATTGTGAATCAAACTATGAAACTATCCAAGGAAAAAGTGACCAAGATTGAAGAACAAAACATACAAAGGAGGGAGTTGCGACTTGCGAGGATGATTGATGAACACAATTACACAAACAAGCGAGTAGAAGGATGAACAATGATTGTTTAGGAGATGAATATCCCGTAGATTATGATTTTTGAATTTCAAATTACCAGATAATGAATAAGAATGAGAAAGGAGATAAAGAATCATCGGTTTCTTTTCCTATTTTCACCCTTCTTTTCCAATTCCATCGTCCCTATTGTCTCTTGCAGTTCTAAGCCAAAGAAAACCCCGCCCTACAACCCTTTACTCCTTTCCATTTTGGGCATTTTATTTGATTTTACTGGTGTAACGCCCATGATTTTTTTCAAAATTTCACCATTTATAAAAACCTTGAGTTAATAGCAAAAACATGCAGTGGAAGTCTTAAAAGTCATAAATGGAAATAGTTGTTTTCGCCATAGAGGCGATTACAAAATCCTTCATAAAATAAACCACGGGGTTACGACCGCAGTCATTCATAAGTCAGTACAAGTTCGATGTTATGAATTTATTACATAACCGGATAGTTTGTTGATACCAAAACATAAACCAGATCTAATACTACCCTCCTCACAGAACCACAACCTCTAAGCCACCTGCGCGAGTACAAGACACATTTCGAAAGAAACAAGTGTCAGCTTACGCTAAGTGAGTCAATAGGAGTTGTAATCAAAAACCATAAAACATGTTTGTAAGTAGAATATGACATGTAAATAAACACCAAATGGGTCAAATATTCACAAGTCATTTCATGAAGTCAATCGCACATAATCATAATCATACCGCATAATATTTCATAGATCATATCGTATCATAGCCGCATATATCATATCGCATAAATCATATCGCATAGATCATATCAAAGGATGATTCTGATGTAGAGTCTAAACCCACACTAGAAAACCCAAGGTTCACTACTTGCGTGCCCGGCCAACCTATGTTTTCAAGCGGGGCGCGACTCCCACCCGAGAACATAAATCCCGAGACTCCACTTTCGCTACTCCGACGGTGCCAGTACAAGTACTGCGTTGTCGTTCTAGTACGAGTCCAAACGAAGCCGATCGTATTTCAGCTTCTCCTCACACTCACGTGATGTATGATCTAGCCTCCTTGGCCTACATCACTCCAGTACTTTGTTGGCTAGCACTTTAATCCTAGGAGGTCAATCATGCCAACTAGGCCCGTAAATCCGTAACATGGTAATATCGTATACTACCCCCGCCATTAAAACACATGCATGCAATAACTCGTAAGCAGTCATATGTAAATCGTAGTAAAATTGTGAATAATCATAACATGCGTATTTCGTGTTTGATCATACATGCAACGAGTATGTAACTTAGAACACATAACATGTATCATCAATCAATATATAGATATATGTATAATCGTCTTTATTTCGAAAATAAGGTTTTGTCTATGTACTCGGTTTTGTAAAAGTCTATTGAACTCACCTTAGTCCAGAAATAAACCCACAATCTAGATTCGACGAACTACACTCTCGGATCGTCAAGAAATCGACCTCAACCGTCTCGAATAACCTAGATTTGTAAAAATATTCTTTCGATCAAAGATATACGCGTCGCGAACTTAGAAAGTCCATCAAAACATGCTAGAACAACATGCATGTAGAATATCGAGCCATATAATTGAAATGTTAACTTAAGTCTAGAAGAATATACCTTTCGGGGTCACCAAAGCGAAACCACGCTCAAAACTACGCCCGAAACGCTATCTCCGTTCACCCCGCACCTCGAATACGAGTTCTAACGAGACCCGACACCCTTGAAAGTTCACTAAACTTGATATCTCTCGAAAAATGGGCAGAGTAACGAAGAGGTAGAAAAGTGTGTGTGAAATTCGGATGAAGATGTGTTTGAATTTATAGACCCAACTCCTGGCCGACGCGTCGCATCGCGACGTACTGACACACGCAATCGTACTGACATACGCTACCGTCTGTCACACGCAATCGACACGTGTTGCCCCGACGCGTCGCGCCGCGACCCCTAACGCGTCGCGTCGCGACCTTGACTTTTCTAGAATTTTATTTTTCTTTTCTTTTATTTCCTCTTCTTTTCTATTCTTTTCTTTTCTTTTCTATTCTTTCCTATTCTTTTCTTTTCTTTTCTTTTACTTTTCTTTTAAATAATAATATTCCTTTATTATTATTATCAATTTGAACTTCGAAAATAATATTCATTTCTCGATAAATATTATTAAAATATTCGGGTCGTTACAATTCTCCCCTTCTTAAAAGGATTCCGTCCTCAGAATCTATTAAACAAAAAGTTGGGGATATCTAGCTTTCATGTCCTCTTCGGTTTCCCAAGTCATGTCCCCTCAATCCTTATTCTTCCATTGGACTTTCACCAGCTTGACCCATTTCTTCCTCAATTGCTTGACTTTACGATCTAGAATCGCCACTGGTTCTTCAATCAACCGCTTATGTTCATCTATTCGAAGTTCCTCAAGAGGTAGTAAACTCGGCTCCTCTGCCAGACATTTTCGTAAATAGAAAACGTGGAACACATTATGAATTCCCTCTAATTCCGCTGGCAACTCTAACTTGTATGCCTGATCTCTAACTCTTTCAAGTACCAAGAATGGACCAATAAACCGAGGTCCTAGTTTACCACGCTTCCCAAACCGAATGATGCCCTTCCATGGCGAAACCTTGAGCATCACCTTCTCGCCTACTTCGAACGTCTTTGGTCTATGCTTTTTATCAGAATACTTTTTCTGTCGTTCACGGGCTACTCGTAATCGTTCGCGAGCAACCGCAACTTTGTCTGCTGTCAACTGGACTATCTCAGGCCCAAAAAACTTCTTTTCTCCTGGTTCCAACCAACAAGTAGGGGTACGACCCTTCCTTCCATAAAGCATCTCGTATGGTGCCATATCGATACTTGCATGGTAGGTAATATTGTAAGCGAACTCCACTAATGGTAGGTGTGTATCCCAACTACCACCGTACTCAATCACGCAGGCCCTCAACATGTTCTCAAGCATTTGAATCGTTCTTTCGCTTTGTCCGTCCGTTTGAGGATGATAAGCTGTACTCATGTGTACCCTGGTACCCATCTCCTCTTACAACTTTTGCCAGAACCGTGAAGCGAACCGGCTGTCACGATCAGAGACAATGGATACGGCAACTCCAGGCCTCGTAACCACTTCTCATACGTAAAGTTTAGCTAGGTTTTCCAACTTCTCATTTTCCTTCGTTGCTAAGAAGTGAGCACTCTTAGTCAAACGGTCTATAATTACCCAAATCATATCGTTTCCGCGTTGTGTTCTTGGTAGTTTTGTAACAAAATCCATCGTGATTTTGTCCCACTTCCATTCGGGGATGTCAAGCTGTTGAAGCTCCCCGTATGGTTTCTGGTGCTCCGCCTTCACTTGCGAACAAGTAACACACTTAGCCACATAATCTGCTATGTCTGACTTCATTCTCGGCCATCAATAATTAGGTCGCAGGTCATGAAACATCTTTGCGTTGCCCGGATGTATAGAATACTTGGACCGATGGGCATCCCGCAATATCTTGTCACGAACTCCTCTAACCTTAGGGATCCAAACTCGTCCCTTGAAACTCCTCAACCCACGATTATCCTCTTCAAGCAGCATTTTCTGCTTAACAATGACCTCATCCTTTAAGTTTTTATCCTTTAACCCTTCACTTTGAGCTACCCGAATCTGCTCGATTATATCGGGTATAACCACCAATCCCATAGATTTCAGCCGATAAGTCGCTCGAGGCTCCTTACGGCTTAGGGCATCAGCTACAACATTTGCTTTACCCGGATGGTAGCTAATTTCGCAGTCATAATCAATTAGCAATTCCATCCATCGTCGTTGCCTCATGTTTAGATCCTTTTGATTCTGAATGTGTTGCAAACTCTTATGATCAGTGTAGATTGTACATCTTGTACCATAAAGGTAATGTCGCCAAAGCTTCAAAGCAAAAACCACCGCTGCTAGTTCTAAATCGTGAACAGGGTAGTTCTTTTCCGCGTCCTTCAACTGTCTCGAGGCATATGCGATAACTTTCCCTCGCTGCATAAGGACACACCCCAAACCAGAATAGGATGCATCACTATACACAACAAAGTCCTCATTTCCCTCAGGTAGGGAAAGAATAGGGGCTTCGCACAAAAGGTTCTTAAGCGTTAGGAACGCTTCCTCTTGCTTACCCGACCACACAAACGGCTCCGTCTTCCTTGTCAACTTTGTCAAAGGCGTAGCTATTTTCAAGAAGTCCTGAATGAACCTCCGATAGTAACCCGCCAAACCTAAGAAACTCCGAATCTCAGTAGGGGTTTTTGGGGTCTCCCACTTTTTGACTGCTTCAATCTTCGTAGGATCTACTTTGATCCCATCCATTCCAACCAAATGACCGAGAAACTGAACTTCTCGCAACCAAAATTCACACTTGGAGAATTTGGCGTAGAGCTCCTCCCTTCAAAGAGTATCAAGAACCTCACGCAAATGTCGCCTATGATCTTCTGAAGTACGAGAGTATACAAGAATATCGTCAATGAATACTATAACCGATTTGTCTAAGAATGGACGACAAACTCGATTCATCAAGTCCATGAAAATTGCTGGAGCGTTGGTAAAACCAAATGGCATCACAAGGAACTCATAGCGACCGTAGCGAGTTCTAATTGCCGTCTTAGGAATGTCCTGATCTCTCACCCTCACTTGGTGATAGCCAGACCGCAAGTCGATTTTCGAGAAGTAACTTGCTTCTTGGAGTTGATCGAAGAGATCGTCAATCCTCGGAAGCGGATACTTATTCTTGATCGTAACTTTATTCAACTCTCGGTAGTCGATGTACATCCGCATAGAACCATCTTTCTTCTTAACGAACAGGACCAGGGCTCCCCACGGCGAAGAGCTCGGCCTGATGAAGCCTTTCTCGAGAAGCTCTTGAAGCTGCGTCATAATCTCCTTCATCTCTGATGGAGCTAGCCGATACGGTGCTTTAGCAATGGGCGCCGCACCAGGAACAAGATCGATCTGAAACTCTATCTGACGTGGTGGTGGCAACCCAGGTAACTCGTCTGGAAATACGTCCGCATAGTACCGGACCACCTCCACTTCGGATAAAACCGCTTTCTTTCTAGAAGTCTTGATTACGTGAGCCAAAAGCGCAAAACAGGCTTTCGCTAAGCACTTCCATGCTTTGAGAATCGAGATTAGGGACAGAGTCCCCGAGGATTTCTCCCCGTAAGCGATGGCATAACCACCCGCTGTAAGAGGTACACGCACGATTTTCTTGGCACAAAGGATCTCCGCACGATTAAACGATAACCAATCCATTCCGATAACCACATCAAATCCTTCGAGATCCATTGGAATCAGTGTTAGAGGGAAGATATTTTCGTTAATTTCAGCCGCACAATTTTCGTATTTTTCCCTGACAGTGACGGGTTTTCCAACCGCCACCTCAATTTCCAACACCGACTCTAACGGACTTCGTGGTAATACAAAACGAGAGCAAAAAGAAGTAGACACTATAAACCTACTTGCACCCGAATCAAATAATACTCTAGCAGGCATAGAATTTATAAGAAAGGTTCCGAAATTAACCTCGTCGTTGCGCTTGGCCTCCTCTGCAGTCATATTGAAGGCACGTCCTTTGGCTTTGGGTACCTCTTGCTTTCTCTCTGGAGCTCCACCTCGAACCTTTGGTTTTGGGAAATTGGTACTGATGTGCCCCATCTCCCTGCAGTTGTAGCATATAGGTTCGGTACTCTTACAATCTTCAAACCTATGGCCAGTCTTTCCACATCGTCTGTAACTCAGAGTGTGGCTGCTACACTCTCCCTTGTGAGAAGAGTGGCAAGTCGTACAGTAACGGGGTTTGTCCCCTTGCTAACCTTTCCTTGGAGGGAAATCCTTCTTCTTAGAGGATCGAGATGGTCCCTCCCATTTTCGTTTCTCCTCCTTCTTGAACCCATTCTTCTCACGCTTGGTTAAGTCATGCTCAACCCGACTTGCCTCATCCATTGCTTCCCCCAAAGTTCTCCTCATCCTCACAGCCACTTGATAATCAAAAGGCAATCCTTCAAAATACCTTCCGATTTGTTCTTCCTCAGTAATACAATAGCTACCAGCAAACTGCAGCTTATCGGTGAAAGTAGCATTGTACTTTGCCACCGACATGTTTCCTTATTTTCGTCCCCTCCTCCACCTCGTGCCTCTCTTCGCAATCGAGAAATCTCAGCATCCCTTGCTCGTAGTTGTTCCTCTAAGTGTGCCTGGCGCGCAATACTACCACGACTGCGATGGCTTTGATGGGTCCTCTCAGGCTCATCATTGCGACCTTCGTTCTCAGCTAAATTGTGGTTCGAGCGGTAAATCGAAGAGGTATCCTCAGCATGGGGAATTTCTTCAATAATTGGGGCACCATTGCCCGCTCCACCGCTTCCCTGACCAGCTTCAGCATAGCGTTGTTGTTATTTCTACGAGTACCCACCATTTCTTCTGCAAGACATCACGATGATGAGTTAAAATTCAGAAAGTTAGCACGAGTGAAGATCGAGAGATTCTAAATCGAATAGAGGAGAGAAGAGTCCGATAGGTAACACACAAGTAATCCCTAAAGCACTCAGTCACACACCTCCCCCCCACTTAAAGTCTTGTTCATTCTTATACGAGCCAATCTAGTCATGAGTCTAAATGCCGGTCTCAGCACTCAGTTCACTCACAACGTGGCTCTGATACCAACTTGTAACGCCCATGATTTTTTACAAAATTTCACCATTTATAAAAACCTTTAATTAATAGCAAAAACATGTAGCAGAAGTCTTAAAATCATAAATGGAAATAGTTGTTTTCGCCATAGAGGCGATTACAGAATCCTTCATAAAATAAACCACGGGGTTACGACCGCAGTCATTCATAAGTTAGTACAAGTTCGATGTTATGAATTTATTACATAACCGGATAGTTTGTTGATACCAAAATATAAACTAGAACTAATACTACCCTCCTCGCAGAACCACAACCTCTAAGCCACCTGCGCGAGTACAAGACACATTTCGAAAGAAACAAGTGTCAGCTTACAATAAGTGAGTCAATAGGAGTTGTAATCAAAAACCATAAAACATGTTTGTAAGTAGAATATGACATGTAAATAAACACCATATCCCACCCTTAACGTATTTGACCCGTACCGAGAACCCGCAGATCACATAACACCAAATGGGTCAAATATTCACAAGTCATTTCATGAAGTCAATCACACATAATCATAATCATACCGCATAGTATTTCATAGATCATATCGTATCATAGCCGCATATATCATATCGCATAGATCATATCAAAGGATGATTCTGATGTAGAGTCTAAACCCACACTAGAAAACCCAAGGTTCACTACTTGCGTGCCCGGCCAACCTATGTTTTCAAGCGAGACGCGACTCCCACCCGAGAACATAAATCCCGAGACTCCACTTTCGCTACTCCGACGGTGGGAGTACAAGTACTGCGTTGTCGTTCTAGTACGAGTCCAAACGAAGCCGATCGTATTTCAGCTTCTCCTCACACTCACGTGATGTATGATCTAGCCTCCTTGGCCTACATCACTCTAGTACTTGAACACCGAAGTGTCCGCATACCACGTGTCAAAATAGTCGTCTAGAAAGACCAAATGAATCTTTGCCAACTAGGCCCGCAAATCCGTAACATGGTAATATCATATACTACCCTCGCCATTAAAACATATGCATGCAATAACTCGTAAGCAGTCATATGTAAATCGTAGTAAAATTGTGAATAATCGTAACATGCGTATTTCGTGTTTGATCATACATGCAACGAGTATTTAACTTAGAACACATAACATGTATCATCAATCAATATATAGATATATATATAATCGTCTTTATTTCGAAAATAAGGTTTTGTCTATGTACTCGGTTTTGTAAATGTCTACTGAACTCACCTTAGTCCAGAAATAAACCCACAATCTAGATTCGACGAACTACACTCTCGGATCGTCAAGAAATCGACCTCAACCGTCTCGAATAACCTAGATATGTAAAAATATACTTTCGATCAAAGATATATGCGTCGCGAACTTAGAAAGTCCATCAAAACATGCTAGAACAACATGCATGTAGAATATCGAGCCATATAACTGAAATGTTAACTTAAGTCTAGAAGAATATACCTTTCGGGGTCACCAAAGCGAAACCACGCTCAAAAATACGCCCGAAACGCTATCTCCGTTCACCCTGCACTTCGAATACGAGTTCTAACGAGACCCGACACCCTTGAAAGTTCACTAAACTTGATATCTCTCGAAAAATGGGCAGAGTAACGAAGAGGTAGAAAAGTGTGTGAAATTCGGATGAAGGTGTGTTTGAATTTATAGACCCAACTCCTGGCCGACGCGTCGCGTCGCGACCCCCGGACGCTTCGCATCGCGACGTACTGACACACGCAATCGTACTGACATACGCTACCGCCTGTCACACGCAATCGACACGTGTCGCCCCGACGCGTCGCGCCGCGACCCTAACGCGTCGCGTCGCGACTTTGACTTTTCCAGAATTTTATTTTTCTTTTCTTTTATTTCCTCTTCTTTTCTATTCTTTTCTTTTCTATTCTTTCCTATTCTTTTCTTTTACTTTTCTTTTAAATAATAATATTCCTTTATTATTATTATCAAGTTGAACTTCGAAAATAATATTCTTTTCTCGATAAATATTATTAAAATATTCGGGTCGTTACAACTTGGCCTATTTAATTTTCCTGGTTGGATTTAACGTATATATATATATATATATATATACATATAGGCTTATATTATTAGCAGTGGGCCCCTAATTTTTTGGGGCCCTGGGCGGCTGCCCTTGTGGCCTATGCCCAGGGCCGGCCCTGCACCCGCCCCCCAAAATAAAAATCTCTTCTATAACGCTCTATAGGGGTGAACATAGAAACCATAAAACCGAAACCTCTTTGAAGTCGACAGTTTGGTTTTTAGAATTTACGAAAACCGATGGGTTCAGTTCGGTTTCGGTTTTAACCAAAAACCAAACCGTTAAGAAACCGAACTCACCAAAATTTAATACATTCTATATTTTTACAATGGTATAATTGTTTAATGTATTTTAATAATTTATTACTAGTTTAGTAATTATTTTAAGACTCATAGCGTAGTGGTCATATGATTTGCATGACGTTTTGAGAATTTCTAGATTTGGTTGAGAGTTTGTTTCTTATTTTATAGAAAAATATGTTACTTATTAAAATAAAATGATGGATTACAATATCTTTTTAGTCATGATAAATTTAAACCCAAAAATAGAATTAGATCAAAGAAATGGGTTTGTTAGGTTGAGAAGAGGCGGGTTCGGTTTATAAACCGAAACCATTAATGACACGAAACCGCCAAAACCGAAACCGGTATAAACCAAAACCATTGGTTTTGAAAATTCTAAAACTGAAATTAGCTGTTTGGGTTGAGTTAAAACCACCCGAGGCTCATACCTAACGCTCAGTTGTGATAAAACTTTCTCCAGGGCCTTGTATAAAGAGAATAAATAAGTATCAAGAGTATCAAGGACCGACTGACACAACACTAATCTCCCAGCTGCCGATAGGGAGGAACAAATAGAAAGTGAGAGATGATCAGACCATTGTTTTTCTATTTTTTAGATACTGTCATGTCAGTTTGTATAAAATATTATAAAAATCTACAAAATATGTACCTTTTTTTAAGAAAGAGAAGTTTAATAATCAAGATAAATCAATTAGGTTGTTCCTAGTATGTGATTGTCAGATACAATCTAAAACACCCGAACCATAAACATCACTGTCGGCTAACGCTGAAAACACCCAAATCAAACACACTACACTAGCCATTGCTAAAAAAACCCCAAATATCCACTTCTACAAAAAAAACTTTTAAACCCCTCTATTTAGACCCGTTTTTTTAAAAAAGTGCCTAAAACCGGGCTAAAAAAGCCAAACGCGTGTTTTTTACGATTCAGACCCAGTTTTTTAAAACAAAACCGGGCCTGAAAGTTTGAAAAACATTCAGACCCGGTTATTTTAAAGAAAACAGGGTCTAAATATCATGTTTGCGCGCTTCATGTAATGCATAGACACATTTAAGCCATGTTTTTAACAAGAAAACCGGTTCTGAAAATTGAATTGATTCAGACCCTGTTTTTTGTTATAAAACCGGGTCTAAATATTTAGAGTTTTCACTCAATAGTCTTTTCTAAGTCCAGCCTCCAATTTCCCAATTTCATTTTCAACACTTCAATATACTCGTCTCTAGCTTTGATGTGTCTGATTCTCAATTCAAAGATCAAAATTGTGACTGTTGATTCATACTCGTCAGCGACAAAAGAAGACTCGTTAACCTGTTAATTCTCATTCTCGATGACGAAGAAGAAGTAGCCGACCTCATTTCAGACCTGTGCTCTTCTCCATGTCGTCCTTGTCGAGACTCTCTTCCCTCCGCCTTCGTGACTTCGTCCCTTCGGTAAGTTCACCTTTATTTGTTTTTCTCTCTTTTGTGCAGAGATTTGCTTGAAGGTGGTTTTTGTTGACTCCATTTCATGTTGTATTTATGTTAGATTATATACTTTCTCATTGTGATTGAATTCAAAGTATCTGATAAAAGGCACTTTCGACTACTTGCATAGGGTTCCAACCACACATAACCTTGATTGAACCCAGAACAACAAAAGTGTGTTTATTGAATTCCTGAAAATGACAGATTGACGGCTAATGAAGGTAGTGTATTTAACTACCGTGATTTTAAATTAGAATCGTTTTTTAACAATCGAGTGCGTTCTATGAAGCAATTATGATAACTTAACAATAAAAATCACAAAAAGTATTTAATGGTTTTAACATGGCTATGCGAGATCTGAAATAATATACAAAATACGCAAATTAAAAGAAAGGTAATTAGAGAATCAACAATACTACTATTCTTAACATATTAATCTTGAAAGAAACACTATGGTAGGGGTGGTTGCTGATTCAAGTTTAAGGATTTCATTGGAGTTTGCTGTGGAGTATAAGGATTTAGTCTAAATTTAACATAAACATATACCTTTTGAAATTCTGTTTCCCAAATTATGGTTTTGTCTTTCAATTGAAGTCATATAAGTTGAATGCTGACAATGTGATAACACATGTAAAGGAATCCAAATGTTATCCGGACCGTTGACGGGAACACGATTACATTTACAAAAACCAGATGAACATACACCATTTGGAAGGACTTTAAATAAGTCCCTATGACCTGTTTGAAATTTTATTTAAAATCATACAATTAATATTGATATTTCACTCATCTGCCTATTTGCATCTATTGATTCCATGCCATCTATTTGAAACTGTTGCTTTGGTTATATTATCTAGCAAATATACTATAATATAATAGCCCCTAAAAGCATTCAGATTTATTTTGTATTTGGATAAAGTGTTGTCTTAAGAATTTTAAGTCTTGTGATGCAGTAGTTGAAACAAATGAGAAAAAATCTTAAGAATTTGTATTTACACACTGACTGCTCACTGAATTATACAAAGCCTATGATTCTAAAGTTGGCAAGTTGCAAGTTCATATACTTCTTATTTTACCAAATCAGTAATCGTGCGCACCTATGACTTTGTCGTTGTTTACGTTCGTGTACAGAGGCTCCTTTTAGTGTATGTGATTCAAACACCCATTTGCTTCTGCTTTGTAAGTACTTATTTCATTTTGAATTTTGTTTTTTTATCATTCTCAAACCCCTGCGACCCGTTAATCTTAACAGATCAATATGGCTACTTTTTCCAGCTTAGTGGATCAATATAGATATTTTATAGTTTAACAGTCCTTACTACATGAACATGGATTAAACATGCTTATATCATGGTTAATTTCTTTAGTGCAAGGCTTAAGTTGTGCCTTATTAACTACATAACTCAATTGTTGTGCCTTATAATTACAAGCTCTACAATGTATTCCATGCTTTTTGGATGTGGTGTCTTTTAACAAGGCAATATCTCAAATAACTATAGTTACTAAACGAGGTTGTTAGTGGGTTGAGACCATAAAAGTACTACAATCTACAAGTTGATCACCTGGTAAGAATGTTGTCATTCCTTGTTATGTTCTTGTCAGAATGTACATGAACGGAGCTTGGATTTTAAACTTGGAAGCAGCCCTTTAAAGGTCAGTTATCCATTTTATCTTAAATATCATCTGCATCAAGATTTTTTCCCAACTAATACTTCATGTTTCTTTTGAATTAGTTCATGAAACTTGGTTATTCTGCATGCTAACCGGCTGACTCATAGGATTTTGTTGGTATCATCACATTGCTTGTCATCAATTCAACAATAAGGTTCATAGAAGAGACAACGCTGATAATTGCTGCAACAGTTCTCATGGCACGCCTTTCACCCAAAGCAAAGGTATTAATATTTCGGTGTACTTAAGCAACCTCTCTTGTCATTGATTGCTCTATCTTCAATATATTGGCTTAACCAAGTTAGCAAATGAAATTATAGGTACTTTGAAATGGAAAAGGAACGAGGAAGATCCAACCATACTTGTCCCATGTTATATAATCAACATTAAACTCAAGGATATTATTCCAACAGATACTCGACTTCTTGAGGGTGATCTTTTAAAGATAAATCAGGTTTCTTATTGTTATTATAATCAACATTAAACTCAAGGATATTATCCCAACAAATACTCAAAACACATTTATAAGTCAAGTTGTGCATAAGTCTTGATGAATTATTTAGGGGCGTTATGATAGTTTATAATTATATATTTGTCGAGTTCCTTATTTTTGATGTAATATTTGATTGTTTTGATATAATATATTTGTGTAAGATAAATAATTATTCTTGTTTGTACAGGGATTCTTTTAATTCAATTTGTGTAATACAATTGTTATTTTGTTTGTTGGTCCACGATAGCACGAAACAACAAAAAAAACAAAAAAAATATTTTTTTTTAAAAAGCATAAACAATCAGACCCGGTTAATTAACTAAAAAACAGGGCTTAAAAGTGACTATTTAGACTTGATAAGGAAACAATTAGACCCTGTTTTTTATATATAAACCGGGCTTAAAAATGACTTTCAGACCCGGTTTTTTAACCGGGCCTGAATCACAGACTTTCAGGCTCCCCCCCTATTCAGACCCTCCACCAAAACCGGGTCTGAATGTCTTAAATAACCGGGCCTAAAAGTCTTTTTTGGAGTATCACATGCACACATACCATGGCGGAAGGAGTAGGGGGACAACAGGGCAACCGCCTAGCGTGCAAGTCCAAAGGGGAAACAATCGGTTCCTTAGTGCTTATCTCAACTCGCTCTGATTTAAGAAAACAAACAAAAGTGAAATCAACAGACCACCATCTACATCATGTAATGAGCACTACCAATAGACTTCGTAATTGGCTTTAGATCTTAAACTTTGTGATTCTCCATTTATCTATTCCCTCTGACTCTTCATAATTAGCTTTACTCTTTATCATCATCGATAGCCCCCGAGTGATTTACACTTCATCATTGTTATTTGCTTTAGAAACCAGAATCACCAACTTAAAAGTCAAAATGCATCATAATCACCTACTCAAAATCTCAAATATTTGATTGATAGATGTTTATGATAATTGAAATTATGGATGTAATGAATAACTTGCTAATTGAGGTTTTTTTGGGTGTTTTATAGATGTAATCATGAAGTTAGTGTATTACTTTGGTTTTGATTCTTGACTAGGACTCCCAAGTCTCCAAGACTAAGAAGAATAAAGATATAAATTAAATATGAACATAGCAAAAATAACACTTTGTATTTCTTTATGCCTAGACTAGGGTCGACCCTGTATGAAAATTGATAAAACCTTAATAATTAACAACCTACAAAAAATGTTATCATCGTTTAATTTTCTTTATACTAACTTTACATTTGTATAAATCTATAATCACTATATAAAAAATAAAAAATTGTCGAGAAAGATAAACTAAATATCGAAAATTACCGATAAAAGTAACATCCAATTTTTTGGCCGAGAAATGATTATAAATTTCAATGTGTAACAAAAAAGGGTATAATAACCTCTTAGACCTAACAAAAAAATGATTATAAATTTCAATTTGTAAAAAAAAAGATAAATTTCACGGATTACACCCTTTTTTGTTACAAATTGAAATTTATAATACTTTCTCGGTTAAGAAAATTGAACGTTACCTTTATTGACAAAATTTGATATTTAGATTACCTTTTTCGATAATTTACGGTATAAAAAACAAGTTTAAAAAATTAAACAATTAAATAAATTTATTTTTAAATTTCAAAACGTACGCGTTTTCCGAGCGTGTGATATACCACGTGTGTATGCTACTAGACTGGAGACAAGTAAAAATCAACATACGTGGCAATCATGGGATGAGTCTCGCCAACCTTAATAATTTTCCTCTGTTCACAGCATTTGCTGTTACATGGCAAAGACGAATTACTACAAGGAGCTTTCATACTTCATTGGGGTTTAATTGCGTTGAAACTTCGTATACTTGTTAAATAGAGGTAATTTGTATATAATAAAATTTGTTCATATATAATAGGTATAAATAAATATTTAATAATATATGATATAAGTTAATAATGCATAAAATTAATGTGTATGATTACTTTTGTTATGTACGGATCAGTTCCCTAAAAGGTATTAAATCAAGCAAAACTTGATGAAAATGTCTATTGGTTAATCAAGCTTGAGCTCAAAGCTCTGAATAGACGGTAGATCAAGTTTCGAGTTTCATTATCGAGTTGCACTTGAACTATACACCATGTCAACTTTAGTCGTGTTAATTATGCCCATTCGATCTCTCTTTGTACTACTATTTTAGTTAGTTTACTCTCTTTTTTTACGATAATGATATTCTTTCTAATAAATTTTTATTTTTCAAACCTGCGGTCATCATCTTCGATCATAGCTAAACACTCCAAACAAATTTATTCCACAAAATCAGTATTTGATCATCATCTTCTAATACACAAAACACAGAGTCTGGTATTCATGAAGAACATGGCTGATATAGTGATACTTCATTTGACCGATTAACGGTTATCAAATGTCATCTTGAGTTTCCTATTATGGAAAAGTTTTGATGAGAGATGGGGATTAAACGCTCCTCACATTTCCACTTGCTTTATAATCGTACGTATTTTTTGTGTGGGTTTATAGAGATTTTTTTGATATATGGCGACATGGCGTAGTGGTAGGTCGTCTAGAAAGTCGGATTCAATCCTTTGTAGGTCAACATGTTGGATGACTGGGGAGAAAATTTGCTAAAACATAAAATCTATTTAAAAATTCATTTGTGGCAATATCTACAAATTTTATGCATTTGAAGGAGTATGCTATGAGATCCAACATGCATTTTGGTTTTTTCATTTATACACCATGTTCAAATGAGAAGATGTACCATTAAGGCAAAAGGCAATGTTTGGTTATGGAAACTCGGTGAGTATATAAACGTTTGCAATGACATATATGTTACATCAGTGTCATATCAAATATCTCTTAGATTGTATACCCTTAACTGAAAATATTAAAGTACCACAAAAAAGAAGCCAACATATAGCTTATAATAGCATTATCACCTTCCAGCTTGATTTTAATGCAACCTGACTCAATGATCGAACCCTGACTCATAATCATTATTGGCAAGGCTTCATAGCCTGAAAAATTTTCATTATGACTTCATTACTTATGCTACGAAACTCTTTCAACATTTGCACCTGAGATTGGTAATCAAAGCCAACTTAAGAAGTCGATATACAAACAAGTACATATTATGCTTCCGCTAGCTTTTGGACTAATTTTAGAGCATGGGTACTAATACCTTGTGTAACTCACTACTTGAAAGCAATCCTCAAGTACCATGAAGTCGACTTTTGAAAATTCCATAGGATATAAAGACATTGTTAAGACTTAAGCAAGCAACATAATAAAGTAATTTTGTATTTGTCTTGGTGAATCTATTTATAAGATTTTGCATTTACCTATCAAGAGCAGTATAATGTACTTCAAGCAGATTTTTCTTGAAGTACAAACATGTTGTCTGCTAGAGATGTTAATTTTTTTTTGTGCAAAATGAAGATACCTTTTCCCTTCAAGGATCACACCCATCAATTCTCATTTTCTACAACTTTTTTTTGTCAAGTCAACTAATTTCATCGCATTGACATTGTCTTGGTCTTTTCTTTGCAATGCCTTAGACAACTCGTTGTACATAAGCCCTAGATATCTTTCATAAAATCAAAAGATTAAATAAGTACCGATAAATTATTTGTTTCATTTCTATGCTTAGTTATACCATCTTGACCATCATATCAAGTGATCAACATGATAAATAAGTACCGATAAAATATCATTATTATTATTATTATTATTATTATTATTATTATTATTATTGAATAATGTTCAATATAGTCCATAATTAATTCATAGTTCTAAGGGATTAATTTTAGCCTTTAAATCACTGAAATCAATGGTCCAGATCAAATTTTAGAAATTTGGGTGGAGTGGCATTTTCGTAATTTTTCGTAATTCACATGTGATGTTTTTACAAATCACATGTGATAGTATACTGAATCACCTGTGATTAAATATTAAAATTTTAGGATTATATTTTTTAAATGGACTTTATTGAACACAATTCAATTATTATTATTATTATTATTATTATTTGCTTCTCCTAATATGTTGTAAAATAAAAAGTAAGTCATGGATTACTAATTTACCATTATCATTGTGATTAGTTAAAAAAAAGAAAAAAAACGAAAAAGAATAGCATACATATCTTTTAGCCCGATCAAGTTGATATAATTGTTTTTCCATAACATGCTTCAAAACAAAGGAAAAGGGTGTATGCAGCTAAAAACACTTGATATGTGTTTTCATACTTACAAATATTTAATGAGCAAATGATAAAATGATTAACGTATCCCTCATTTAAATTGTTTGCGAGTATGGAAGCATTTAAGATAGGTACTGCTAGAAGCATATATCCCAACCTCTTAAAACAAAACCAATAAGTGTGTGTGTATATATATATATATATAGGAATAACTTAGTTACATCATCATGTAAGCAGTTAGTTACATGATGTATATACAAACACTTGATGAACCCTACTTATACACTATGCATCATGGTAGCCTCACCCCGTGTTTGTGTGTATGTATATACTCTAGCAAAATAACTTTTGCTTATTTTAAAACTTTCTTCGATAGTAGTGTGTTGTGGATGTACAACTTATTCAGTATTAGAATTCCTTGAAGTGTTGAACTTCCAAAGTTCAAATTTTGTGAGTCAACAACGAATCATACATTAGTTTTGCATACTTATCCAATCAAATTTTATGTAGATAATCTAGTACATTAGCAGAGATTGCTTACGCTGGACTAATTATGCGTCTTGGATCCTATAAATTCGAACCAATACTTCCTCAAAGACTAGCATGTATCCAATGATCACCAGAGAAAACTCTTACTACTAGAAAATGTGTCAACTGCAATAATCTAACCTAGCGTTATACCTATGTGTTGTTCGGTTACGTAAATAAAACTTTTATATTTAATATTTTTTATACATACTCTTTTTAAAAAATATAAAATTATATTACATGTCTAAAAGTTTTTAATATTTTAATATTTAATACCTTTTATACATACTCTTTATAAAAAATATAAAATTATATTACATGTCTAAAAGTTTTTAATATAATATTAATGTGTTTCTCGTGTAGGTCTGTCCTGATATTTTAAAGATAGCCATAATATTATTGTTGATGTTATGATATCAAGTGATTAAAAGACTTTTATCAGCTAATTATATATTTGAATCTTTAAAATTTGTAAACAAAATTTATTAAAGTTAAATAATAATGACAACGATATAAGTATACTCAATTAGATCACATAAAATTAAGATTTTAACGTAGAATAGATTCTGTTTATACAAACGTAAATTGCTTAAGTATACTTTATATTTTAATTAAATATAATCGAAAACACAAGATAATATTGAATTCAAATATTCATGTAATAATAACCTTATTGTTATGTACGAAGTTATTAGTTACAAAATAAGAAAATTTAGACAAATAAAATATTTATATAAAATTTCAAGTTTTAAGGGTAGTTACAAAACTCACTAACATCATGACTGTTTTACTATTCAGTAATTATGTGGAGTAATATTTTCCTTACAGTTATTTACTCATTCACTAACCATCAATTTTAAAGAGCTCTAAAATGGTAGTGGTAATTTTGTAAATAGCTTTAGCTAATAACCAACGGTTTTAAAAGATTTATTAAGTGGTTATCAAACATATAAACTTCATTGTAATACGAATTTTTTAAAAAAAATAGTATATTTTTAATTCTTTTTTATCGAAAGACAAAGAAATTGGTGATTATGTTGACTATGATACGTAGAGGGAATATATATAAAAACGAATAAAATGTCCAAGAACTACCCATTTCTCTCGATGGATAAAAAATTAAATATACTAATATTTTTAAAAATATCATATTACGATAAAATTTATATCAAAATGTAGATAAAAATAAGACGGTCATAAATATATAATTATTTTTTTCTCTAAACTAAATATATCACAAGTTATTAAGCATAATTTACAAGCAACTTATAATTAATTATATGAATATACAATTTTCATAAAACACTCTTAGAACTCACTCACAATTTTAATTTAACTCCTCACAATTAAAAGAAATGTAATATTACAGTCCCTTTTGTTAATAAGAAGCCAATATGTGTGCAACTCATATTTATATGTAATTAATGACATCATCATTTAGATGACACATTATTACTTTCTCTTTGTTCTATATATATATATATATATATATATATATATATAGGGTTAGGTTTCATATAGTCTCACCCTTAAATATAGATCTCAAAGGCTGAATATTGACCATTGGATCTTAAGATGGATGGACAAGATTAATTTTAGAAACTAAAAAAATTAACTTCAAAATAACTCCCTTTTATATAATAAAAAGGGTAAAATTGTCAAGAAGTTATAAACTAAAATCCACTTTCCATTTTTTTGACAAAATATACGGGACGGAATCTCCCACTTTCCAAAAATATTCCCCGTCTCCTTCTTTTTATGTAAATGATGGCTGCATAAACCATTTTCATCATTTTGAGTCCATTTAGATTATGGTGTGATACAACTTACATCATTTTGATGTTCAATGATGGCTGTAGAAATCATATTTATGATTTTGAGTTCATTTACATTGTGATGTGATATTAATTACATCATTTTGATATTCAAACACGGTTGTAGGAAATCATTTATATCATTTTAAGTCCATTTACATGATAGTGTGATACTACTTACATCATTTTGATGTTCAAATATGGCTGTAGGAAACCATTTATATCATTTTAAGTCCATTTATATCATTTTGAGTCCATTTACATGATCGTTTGATACTACTTACATCATTTTGATGTTCAAAGATGGCTATAGAAAACTATTTATATCATTTTAAGTCCATTTATATAATGGTGTGATACTACATACATCATTTTGATGTTCAATGATGGCTGCAGAAACCATATTTATCATGTTAAGTCCATTTACATGATGATATGATACTAATTACATCATTTTGATGTTCAAATATGACGGTAGGAAACTAGTTACATCATTTGAGTCCATTTAAATGATCATGTAACTACTTACATCATTTTGATGTTTAAAAATGACCGTAGGAAACCATTTATATCATTTTAAGTCACATGATGGTGTGAAAATGATGAAAAATGATAAATAAACTAACAATTCATTTGCAACCACATTTTATGACACACAATTATTATCATTTTCATACATCAGATACATCATATTGATAAGAAAACCGAATATATCATCATTTTCACACAACAATATACAAATGACAGATGAATATACTCCGAAAAGTATATAAATTTCAAAATGATGTGATATCAAATCGTTATAATAACAAAACCAAACCATATCATCATTTCGTTCAATAGCATATGGTGAATACTAACATAAAGATAACATACAGTTGAACGAAAATGATGAATAAGCTCAAAATGATATATGTGATGTAAGAATGATTAGTTCATGGTTGCAAGCACATAATACACCAATTAAAATGGATAAATTTTAATGTGTAGAAACTGATGTATGAAAATGATGACAATTCATAACTTATCAAATATAATTCATAATAGACATACATTGATAATACCATCATTTTCATGACACACAATTATCATCATTTTCATACATCAGATACATCATATTGACAAGAAACTGAATATATCATCATTTTCGCACAACAATATACAAATGACAGAAAGCTAATATACAGCTGAACGAAAATGATGAAAATGATGAATAAGTTAAAAATGATATATATGATGTAAGAATGATTAGTTCATAGTTGTAAGTAAATCATATATCAGTTAAAATGGATTGATTTTAACATGTATAAACTGATGTATGAAAATGATGACAATTTATAATTCATCAAATATAATTTATAATAGACATACATTAATAATACCGTCATTTCCATAACACACAATTTTCATCATTTTCATACATCAGATACATCATATTGACAAGAAACCGAATATATCATCATTTTCGCACAATAATATACAAATGACGAATGAATAGACACTGAAAAGTATATAAATTTCAAAATGATGTGATATCAAAATCGTATAATAACATAACCGAACATTATCATCATTTTCGTTCAACTGCATATATTGAATACTAACAGAAAGCCAACATACAACATATACATAACATCACAACATAACAATATCATCATTTTCGTTCAACTGGAAATGTTGAATACTAATAGAAAGCAAACGTACAATATATAAAGACACACTAATTCTATGTGAATAAATACGTCATATACATAGCATAACAATTACAAAACGATGTTAGTGAAGATCAACTGCAAATGAACAACATACAAAAGAACAGCGAAAAAAATACCATCATATACATCATCATCATTGGTGTTAATAGAAAAAGAACCAGACGCCATCAACAATAGCAGAAAAAATGAGGGGCTGATCAAATACTATGAACGGCTAAACCATCAAATGACTATGGTGGAGAAAACATACTACGAATGTTGACATACTAGAAAATGGAAACCGAACGTGGAATAAGGAAACTGTTACGTGAATGGTAACTGCCATATGAAACCAAAATTGAAATGTCGATCCTACCTTTTTCGAATCTACGAAATCAATGGATGTAAATGGGACTTCAAGGACTATGTATAAGGAGGGGGACTATGTTGATCCATATTCTATATATATATATATATATATATATATATATATAGTGAAAAGTTCTTTTGAGAACCGTTTTTATTGCGAGAATCGCGAGAACTAATCTTAGCCGTCCAATTCCCCTTCCTTCAATTGGATTGCCCATCCATGAATTCCTTACATGCATTTTGCCACACTCAATCCCCCCACGCTCTTCATCCATGAATTCCGTTATCCAAAATGAATGGCTAAGATTAGTTCTCGCAGTTCTCGCAATAAAAACGATTGAAATAAACCTTCCCCTATATATATATATATGTATATATACACACACTACCTAGCGAGCAACCCATCTTACTAAGCCAAAGCTATTGAGCAACCTACATAAGTACAACACATATTAAAAGAAAAACGTGTTACCTTACGCAATAAAAACAATTCCTAAATCATTGGTTACTTATGTTATGAGTTAATATTTATTATTCATGATATTTATTTTTAAAATAATGATTGTAAATGATATTTGAGATTTGCTTTTAAGTCCTATGTTGCTAAAGTTTGTTAAAAAGATTTGTAAATGGAATGTTTTGGAAACTATGATGTTACATGGAACCTAACATCACATCTCCCTTTTGTGTCAGAAATGTAGGATGGGTTGTCCCTACGACATGCCCATATTTCCACCCCCTCATCAACACCTCTACGTCCTAGTTGAGTGGTGCCATACATTCCAACAAATCCAAGGTGACTCGGCTACGAAACTATAACACCCAACTTTATCATGACACAACACTGTTCGCTTTGCCGCACTGGCTTATGCATTTGCTTCTAGTGACCAAATGAAAATTATGAGGGTCACCCATCCTAGAACTGCTCCCATCCAAAAACGCTTAACTAAAGAGTTCTTATGACATCTGCTATGCTTATGACCACAAAACATGTTGTGTCACGTTACGACCAAAGATCTTCCTTGTATGCAATGTATAGATGGCTTCTCCATGCAATATTATCTATTTTTTAATTGGATGTTTATGAGATAGTTAGAATTCGGATATTTCACATAATCCAAAATTTGTGTCTGAAAATTGGATATCCGGGTATTTTCGGATAACAAACTCTCTGAAATTTAGGGTATCCAAAAGATTGGATATCCGGTTATGAACACTCCTAGTTTGTCCTCTACTAACTTTTATGTTGATTTTGACTTATTCTCCAAAGCCAAATTTTATCACCTTTACAAATAGACGGCTTCAACCTTTGTTGATACATGTAACTTCTCGACAATTTAGCATATTAGAGAGTTTATCTTTTTCATGTGTTGAATACGCTTTCATGTTAGTTTATGAACTTCTTGATATTAATATCTATAAGAGTTATATTCCAAAGTAATTTGGCTTGATTAACACATTTTCAGTGAAACAAAGTTTATATTTTCAATAAGACAACATTTTTATTCAATCCTTAATTACTTTTACAAACATTTGTTGTAAAAGATCATTTGTTATAGTAGAACTGATCCAGTATCAATAAGTCATTGAAAAAGATCATTTGGGTTCACATATTTACATTTATTAGTGGGGTACCCGCGTAATGTGGTGGTGGCGAATAAAAATGGTTTATGAAGAGTTGTTTTGGTGGCTGTTGATCAAGAGGATGGAGAAGATAGTATAAACAATAATATTCTTTGCACACTTTAACTTGAAAGGAGTATAAGACTATAAATCGTTCTTATTATTAGCCAATAATGAAATGTTAGTGTAGCTTATTATTAAAAAAAATAGAAATGTATGTTTGTAAGGAACTAACAGTTATAATCCACTTGAATCAAGATAATTGTTTGTAGGAATATGATAGGACGTATTTGGAAGCGTCCATGTACAGATATATCCTACAAAAAAATATAATGATTAAATACATAGATATTAGAAAATGACGTATAATAATAAACAGTTGAGAGTACCTTATTCTTTAGGCAAAACTTCCTGATAAACCACATTTGATGTGTAAACATCATCATGGGTAAATGTTTTAGTAGGTTTAACTAAGACCTTTATATTCCCATGTGATGTTCCTCTGGAAAGCACTATGTAAAGTTAGCCATGCGAGAATACCGGTTGTAGTAGATATTCACCGACATGTGGAATAGTGTGATTGAGCTTTATTGATTGTCATTTCAAAGCTAAGCCTAACATTAAATTGTTTTCTCTTCAATCTGAATGGAAACATGTCGTTTTCAGATGGACAAAGAGGAATTCTCGAAAAAAAAACTCTTTTACCAGAATGTTGGCTAATAACTATGTCTGCATCAATGACGTTTTGTTGAAACCATCTGCATATTAATTTGGTACCATTACATAACCCATTCGAAGGATCAATATTCCATAACAATATTATCGGACATCCAATTTTAAGATGAAGTGAATGAGGGGGTAAACCACTAACACTTAGCGAGTTTAAAAATTCCATGGGGTAGAATTTATTCTTATCATCTTCTGCTTGGTCAAAACTATAGTAGATTTTTTCCACTCCACCCAAACGATCAATCAACGGATCATTATTATCACTTTTAGTTGATAATATTGCCCTAGAAATGATGAAATCAGAACAATTTCCACTTAATTCCATACATGGAAATATTGCATCGACCAGAGCATCTACCGACTTAGCTTTATCGGTGTACCAAATAGACATGTCGTCAGGTATGCGAATAAAGGTGTGGTCAATCACTTTTTCATTCCTGTCACCAACTCTCAATAGAAAATTTGATAACCAAGGATCGTTTATTGCTCTCATATTAATGGTTAACCGCATTTTTGTAATTATAGACCATAAAGGTGTCATCCGTAAATTGGAGTCTACGATCTATGCTTGCGTGTCGTGTCTCACGACCGGCAACACCTGTCTAAAATACCCTCCCAAAATCATTATTTATCCACCAAATGGTAGTGTCACCCTTATTAGGTCTTGCATTGTGTGATCGATTGCCTTCACCGCTTGCATTTTTGCCATCGATGCTTCATCTCATATGATTATTTTTGCATCTCGAAGAAGGTGAGTAGCTCCACTTTATTTTTTGATGTTGAATACCGAGTTGTTGTTAAGATTAATGAGAATCTTAAATTGGGAGTGAGTTTTTCTCCCCCCGGCATGTTATTCGCTGCAACACCCGACAAATAAGTTGTGAGTGCAATAAAACCACAAAATCGAACCTCTGCAAGCAATGATTTATAGAGAAATGTTTTTTGAGTTCCACCAGGACCATCTATGAAAAACACATCTGAAACATCATTATCCACATGTCACATTATTTCATCATATGCGACTTTTGGATCGATATTAAGAGAGTTACAAGCATGAAGGTGCTCGTCTTCAACAATAATGGAGTACTCCTCCTATACCTCATGAAAACCTCCACCGTGTATTTCGACATCTCTATTTACCGTTGGAAGATCAAAATCATCAAGACTCTTACTTATAGATCGGAGAAAGACTTTGATGTCCATAAGGATTATACTTTGGATTGCATCAACACTTTCATATTGTCGCCTATAATCCTTAGAAAGGGCATCATAATGGTCATCCATAATTTGTGAAAATCTCCCGCTCACAATAAATTAATATTATGTAACATCCGTAAACCTGACCTAGTTGTGTGTGTTTCAGTGATAAGTTGGATCTCGTTTGTGTACGAGTAATTATATTTAATTAAGTGATTAAATGAATTAATGATATCGCATGATTTTATGAGATTAGATAAGTGGGTTTAGTACGAGAGTTGTAGAGAATACCTCGTTAAGTGTTAATAAATTTGGAAGAACTAACTAATAAGGATTATCTAGGAAAGATAATGTTAATATATCAATCGATTAAATCAATGGTTAAAATTGACTATGATTATGTATGTATATGGAAGTATATGTAAGTATGTCTATATGTTTACGTATGCATGTATGTATATGGGAATATTTGAGATTTAATATTTGATATACACCTCATGCTTGGTTAATTGAGAAAGTGTGTTTACGTGTACTCTTGGATAAGTATTGAGTTCACCAGCCACCTCCTCACTTTGATATTAGTATCCAGAGTGTGTGTGTGGTTTGAGAGAAACCTTAAGAACACAAGAACAAAGCTTGAATGTTGGATTCTAAGAAATTGTTTAACTCAAGATTGAGGTTAGTAAGTTTTCTTTAATTGTTTAGAATCAAGATTCATGCTTAACATGTTATATGTGTTGATAATTGTTGCTGTGTTTTTCATGAAGAACACCATGGATGAACATGGAGGAAAACTTGATATGTGGGTTTTGTTTGGTTTGATGGTTTTAAATGGATTTAATGAATCCTTGATGTTTATATACATGTTATATGAGGTTTGTTATAGTTTAAAACTATTGTAAGTTGATTTCCAGAAGTTCAAGAATGATTTGATAGTGTTTTAGTCGGCTGGAAGATGAAAGAAAGTGTCAGGTCTGTTCTAAAAGGAACGCGACGCGACGCGTCCAGTTAGGGAACGTGACGTGTTCCTGGTTTGATCCGAACTTCGCTTGATTGATCCGACTTTTGAAAATTGTTCGCCCGACTCTCGAGTCATCCGACCTATTGATCCGACTCTTGTGGTCTGACTATCGGATGAGTAATCCGACATTCAGATGATGGTCCGACTTTCGCATGGAGCGACACGTCCGTGGGTGTTATTGAATTCAAAGATTGTTTGTTATTCTTTGATGTAGTATGCTACATGTATATTCATATGTGAATTTAGCATGTTGTGTATGAACAATAGAGATATAAATATATGTGATGATATATATTTATGATTCGGATACTAATTTCAGTTTCATTGTGTTCTCAGGAACGGACAAGGCTCAGTAATATTAGACCACTGAGTAGATATTGAGAACAAGAGGTGAGTGGACGTTTAACTCACGACTGGTGTTAGTTGTAACTGGTTTTGGTTACTACTGTTTGTGGATTGACGTATGATAATTGATTAACGAGTTGTTTGTTAATTGATTGTTGCGTTAGTGATATGTATACATGTTTGTTGGGGGGGTCAGCTCGGCAAGGCTAAGGGCTAGGTTGGTTTGCTATCGGCTAATCAGTATTTGAATCTTTTGATGCATTCGTTGTAACTTAAGGGTAATACTGTGTGAGAATAGCAAATAAACTAATAGTAAACCTTTGCTTTGGCCGACATTGGTTGAAGGTTCTGCAGAACCGCTGTTCTTCCCGGGCATGATTATTTGTTTATTTGGTATCCTGCGGTTGTGATTGATGCTTGGTTGTAGTTTTACTTTCCTTCACTTAGCTTTGTGCTAATGCCCCACCTCTCGCTCCTTTTACAGGTTTTTGGTGAGTTCTGCGGTTTGGTTGTGAGAGGGTGTAACTTGGTGAATAATTGGCGGACACTCTGATATTAGTTGTGATGAGCTGTGGTTTTTGTAACATTTGTGTTTTGAGATAACTGATGAGTTGGAAAACTGTTTTGTGTATTCAGTTGTAAATATATTAAATATATTTTATCGCTTCCGCAATATTTTAAAATGAAAAATCTGGGTTGAAAAAACGGTGTTACATATTGTTTCAAATAGCCTCCTAAGAGCATTGGAAAATTGAAACAATAAGGCTTCGGTAAGAACTCGTGATAAATTATTTTTAGACTCTATTAATCCTCTCAAAAGAGCTGATTTTCAAAATGTTAATCGCCTCATACCATTTGCCTTGTATAGATCTTCATAACTTTGACACCCACTAACATGTATCAAAAGTAGACGTAGGTAGTAACTCTCTCCTTCGGTAGGATTAGTAGACACCAATCACAGTCTCATAGCTCTTTTTTGTCGGGGACTCCATCTACATGAACTCGTGTTCCATGTGAAATGTAGTTAAAAATATTTGTACAAATATTGTCGGGCACTCGCATCTATTTTTTCCTTTCAAAACACGTAGTTAGCATTGATCTTTTGTCTTTTTGTTTATCAACAATATTTCTCATCACATCGTTATCTTTGAACTTAACTAATTGTTGATTTGAGCGATGAAGATGCAATGACATCACAAAAGGATGTATTTGAGATAACGTAAATCTAAAAATCCTCCTTATTGTCTAAGTTGACGAGATATAACGTGCATGTTGAAATTTTTTATCTCATTGATAACGACATATTCTCCATCCGGGTCGATATGGATAACTTGTTTATCATGACCCTTGTACAATACTTGAACACATACTTCACTGGTACTATACTGGAGCAAACCTCAATATTGACGTGACAATTGTACATCATTAGCAACTTTGGGTTATACAGGAGCACCCATATGTTATCAAGGGTTTTTCACGTACATTCACTTCTATTTCATTATCTCTCTTCTAATACAATGGATATGAGCCATCTCCTTGTGTTGTAGTTTCTTTGAACTGCTTATGTAACACCGAAGGTTTGAAATACTTTAATTAAATATTATAAAAATCATTAATGCATAATTGAAATTAGAAGGTATTTATATAACTTGAGGGACTAAAAATGCCTAAATGAAAGATGAGAAGTGCACGAGGCAAATCTTTGTGTAGATCAAAGTGTTATATATACATGTATAATTTAAATTTTATTCACAAACAAACATAATTAGAGAGAGAGAGCTCAAGGTTGGACTTTTAAAATAAGAGGAAACAAGCTATAACACAACCAATTCAAGCTAGAAACACACTCATTTCAATCGCTCAAGCTAAGAGGTATGTTGGTTTAGCTAATTACATATGTTTAGGTTGATTACAGAATTAATTTTGATGATTTATAGCTAAATACATGTGAATCCATGCTTTGATAGTTAAAATTAGTGTTATATGTTGTATGGGATGTAGGAAAACATCCCTAAGTGTTTATGTATGATTTGGGATTGAAAATTGTAACATCCTCAAAACGGGCCTAAACGTGTGCGAACGTGGTACATCGAGTATTTAATTTAATTAAATAATATATATATTTTAGAAAATGATATAAAATAGGGAAAATAATAAATAAATGGGTTATTAAAATATTAATAAAAATAGATAAAGATTATAAAATATCGAACGGTTTCAAACGAGGATTCCAAAAATATCCTCGTTAGTTGAAACGGTTAAACGAGAGGTGAATTGTAAGTTTAAAAGGGGAACAAAATACCCACTTGTGGATAATAATAACCCAGAAGTCGGTTTTGGCTTTATCTCTTACACAGACACAAGCCCACACCCGCGTATCTATACACACACACACACACTCACTACCTCTTGTTCTTGAATCTTTGAAGAAATCATCAAGGAGATCATCCAAACAACTAAATCAAGAATTAATCATCCCTAGATCATCATATTCTTCATTGTAAGCTTCATCTTCATCTTCTCCATACTTGTGTTCTTCAATCTTGATTTTTGGGTTTTGAAGAGAAACTCACAAATATTTGTTCTAGAAGTGAATTGAGCTTCTAATTGGTCCTACAAGTTGTTCCTAATCATCATTTGATCATTATAAGCTCAAATTCCTCCTTGTTCTTGATTATGCCTTTCAAGACTTGAAATTATAGGTTTCAAGTGGGTTCATTGATTTAGCAATCAAGAACTGAAATTTATAATTGAAATAGGTTCTAATATCATTTCTAAGTACATAGGAATCAATTCCATAAATTAAAGTAGTGATCTTGATGAGTTTTAAATTTTGGCTCAAATGGGTCAAAATTGGTCAAATACTGGTCAAACTGATTTTGACCTTTAAGAACTGAAATTTAGTGTTCTAATTGATCCTATAACTTGTTAGGATCGATTAGAACTCATATGATGGATTAGAAGTGGTGTTTTTGCACAAATCCAATAATTAGCCTAAATGGGTCAAAATGACCAAAATGAGCTAAATCTGTTTTTACATATCAATAACTGATTTTTAAGGTTCTATAGGATCATATGACTTGTATGAATTGATTAGAACATTGGTTTTGAATTGAAATGATGGTTTTGCTTGAATTGACTAAAATAGTGAAAAATAGACCATAAATAGGCAAGAAATTGGAAAATGATACCAAACAAAGACTTTAAAGGTTTTGGTCAGTTGCAACACCTTGAATACATCATATTAGGTGTATATGGTGTGTTTCAAGTGTTAGAATTGGTCAATACCAAGTTTTGGCCATTATGCGCACTTCTTTATCCATTTAATTGTGATTTTCGTATGAATTAACTGGATAGGAGTTTTTGATGTTAGAAAGCTTCCACAAGTGTCAAATGGTCATATGAAACACTAGAATTTTACTAAAGTTGATTTGAAGTTGAAATGGGATAAATTGGCACTGCTGTGCAAAAACAAGTGGAAGTAGTCTGCTGCAGGGGACGCGACGCGTCTGGCCAGAATTCATCATATATGCTGTTTTGCGTTGTTCGTTCGCGTGTTGTTGCTTGGACTACTATAATAAGTTAATAAATAGTCAAATAACACCATTAGAGTATTGTTTCAAGTATCCTAGACGTTCCTTACGTGTTCAAGTGATTAATGCATAGATATTGGTATTATAGGTCGAGTTGACAAACCGTGAGTGCCAAAGCAAGGTCTTTCCTTATTCTAGCCTATCAAGTGAGTGCCGAATAACATAACAATTAATATATCTATAAGATATATTAACAAATGATCTGAGAATCGTATACCATGATATGTACACACTTGATTAAGTATAGGTTGCATGATGATGCTAGACTTAACATGTTAACACAATATAGTATGCACTTGATTAGGTGTATATTATGATGATATATGATATATGCGTGCATTGAAAATCTGATTGGATCAGATTATTTGTTTGTGAATGGTCCGGATCCTAAGGACAAAGCTGTCCTACAACAAGAACAAAGCTGTCCTCCTTGGGTATAGCTTATGGCTGTACACAGAGGAATCAGTTGATTCCAAAACGCAATGGTGGACCACTTTACATCTCACCCACCGGCGTGGTTGATGAGTCTGGTACCCCAGTTTGGTGCATTGAGCCGGGTTAGCTCCCTTGCGAGATATGTTGCCTTCAGACTACGCCAGCTCATCGCGAGATGCTAGGATAGCACTATTTGAGCATGATTGATGATATGTGATATGTTTATGTTGATTGCATGCTATTCTGTACTCACTAGCTATTATAACTAACAAATATTCACTCTCACATGTGTAGGTGATCCTTAGTGAGCTTGGGAGCATGCGGGTAGTTTAAATGCTTTGGAGGAACACTATTATGTTTAAGACTCTGTTATATTATGTTTGTGTTTTGTTTAAAGATAATGGTCGGCTGGTTATGTATCCGTAACACCAAATGTCGTATGTGGCAACATTTTGACTGTTTATATAATTTGCCACGTGTTTTTACTTCCGCTGCATTTTTAAATTATAAGACAGGTATAAATGTTCTATTTACAATCAAACCCACGCAGTTTGAAAACTTAAATTGTATTTTAAAAAGAAAATTTTGGTTCTCAAAAGCACGGTGTTACAAAAATTATAGCCAGAACAACAGTTGTTTGGACAACAGTTCATTGTGTATGATATGTACACAGCCCGTGTAGCTCATAGGTAGGCCATATTGCTAGGCTGTGTAGGTTAACACGGCCCGTGTAGTAGAACACAGGCCGTAGGTCAACACAAGGCATATAGCCTTGTGTGCCCGTGTAATGTTAAAGGTACATGGCCTTTGTAGGTCCCTTACACGGCCTGTGTAGGCCCTTTTTCAGATTAGAATGTTCAGCTCTTAATATTCAGTTATTTTAATCGTATATAAAGGTGATTGGTTATCTATCTAAGAGATATAAACTGTGTATTGCTCTGATTTGATCACAAGGCGAGTTTACTAAACTTTTCATCATATATGCACAAGGTGTATTATCATATAGATATGTGATATATTTGTCAATCAAAGATGTTATCTAGCATACTACTTTGTACAGTAGAGCTTAGTTTTAGCGCGGTATTGTGGCTCATGATTTGGAGTCCTAGGACTAGTACCAGAGGCCGGCATAGAAATACTTGATTTATTGAGTATTAATGTTAGTATATGTTCCTAACTTTCCTTAGGATAGCATATCCATCCTAAAGAATAGAGATCATATGTGTAAAAGTTCTATTCTTGATGCTAGTCATATGTATTTATATGTATGTGCGGAAGTGATATCTGATATATGTGTAATATCTCTATGTGAACTATACATGTGTTTATATGATTAATAGTTTGACATATTCACTAAGCTCTTCTAGCTTAACAGATACAATCTTCATGTTTTTATACATCGTGATAAAGGCAAGGGTAAGGCTCTAGTTTGGCCACATGTTGCAAGCAATTTTTCCCAAACTTAACGCCTCTTTTGTGTTACTTACAATACATCTTCATGTTTTTATACATCATTTGTACAAAAATGATTTTGATATAAACCTTAGCTTCTATGTTTAACTATATGTGAAAATTTTAATAGAATTTTGTATGAACTTTATTTTATAAATTGAGGGGTTGCAACTTGGTATGAGAGCCGGGTATAAGGGATCTGAATGTGTGTTATGCACAGTCTGGACTTAAACCATTGTTTTGAGAATTTTGTCAACCGAATACCTACAGCTTGGTGAGTATACTAACAACCATATTGAGTATGTGTTAAATAAGAAATATATGTTAACAATCAATATACTCAGAATGGATTTGATATATGTCAAACCTCTTTGAGCTGATTAGATATATGTGTAATTAAGTGTATATATATGTATGTATACACTACAACTAAGAGGTGATAGGCGTGTATAATGTGTTTAATTGGATAAAGTTTTGTATAATAATGGGATTATGTATAAGTAAGTATATGGTATAAAGAGTATGACCTGAACTTGTGGAATAAGGTACCAAATGGTGAAAGTTAAGATTTGGTTTGTATAATGAATTTGATGTGCTAAGGGGGCCCAAACTACTATAAATGCATGGTATGCACCATATGTAACACCCCAAATTTTATAAAAGTTATTAAAATGAGGTGTTGAGTAAAAGTTGAGAAAAGCGAATAAAAGTTATAAATTATTGAATGGTTTAAAATAATGATTCCAAATATATCCTCGTTAGGATTTATAGATATCGTATGGATGAGTTGTAATTCGGATAGGGGAGCGGCATGCCTGCTAAAAAGGAGCCCACTAACTTTAAGTCAGCAACCCCTTTTCTTTCCTTGTCATTCTTGTTTCTTATTTCTTCATTCACCCCCCCTCAATATGTCTAGTAGAATTTGAAAATCAACCAAATATTCTCAAGTAGAAACTTGGAACTTTGATTGAAGATTTGAGAAGGGAGATTAGTATCAATCATTTAATGAAGAGATAACCAAGTTCATATCTCGTTTTAGTTGAGTTCTTGGTTAAATCCTTAGATTTTGATGTGTTGATTGTGAGTTTGATACTAAAAAGTGTTAAAAAAGGTCCCAAAACAACCTTTGTAAGTGTTAGAAAACGTTTGGAATCGATTTATTTGGTTTTGGGTCTGTTGGAGTCGTGCAAAAACATGGCGGTGTTCTTGCTATTCAAGAGTCGCGACACGTTGGGGGTATTGGTCGCGACGTTTCCAGCCTTGTTCATGCGTCGCAACATGACATGGTTTTGGTCGCGATGCGTCCGGCTCGCTAGAAAGCTATTTTGGTGGTTTTTCATGAATTGACGTGTAACACCGAAAATCTCAAGCAATTTTTTTAAATCGCTGCGGAAGCATTGTAATATAATGATATACATTAACACCCACAAATATAATACATACTGTTTACAGAAAAATACAATATCTCATTTGTGTTACAAAAGTTGTACAAAATATGGTTCATCACTTTCCAAAACATAATATCAGAGCGTTGGTCAAATTCCATTTCACACACAACACCTAGCTAAAGAGCTGCAATTCCTGAAACCTGCAAAATGGGTTAAGGGGGGGGGGGGAATTAGCACAAAGCTAAGTGAATGAAAGCTATAACACAAATAATTATCAGCAACAACCAAGACAATCAATAATAGCAATTAGACAATCACATAATTCTAAAGGATCGGTGGTTCGGCACAAAAACTACAACCAATGCGGGCCAAAGCAAAAGTTTACCAATAGCCCTTTCCTACTTGGTATAGTTAAACCCCTTTCCGTTGCAACAAATGCATCAGAAGGTCTAGAACTGTGCGGCCAATAGAAAACGAGCTCAGACCCATCTGGCAGCCGACCTCTATCTATACCATGTACACATATCAATACCATGAGCACATATCTTTTGACTCGATCAAATAACACACAAACAATTATTACATCAACAATCATCAGCCTAAACAGTCTATCAATGCATCAATCATATCATTTCCATGTAATCATATCAGTTATAACCAATACCATTCATGAGTAAATATCAACTCACCTCGTTCTCAATCTTTGAACCCACTTATCTAATCTGACTGAGTTTTCCCGTTTCCAGGGACACAATAACACCGAAATCAGTCTTCGATTCATAAATATAAATACATATATATTTATATCTCTTAGAACTATAAACAACATGTTAGATGCATATATGAAACAAGTATATAACATGCAACACGAATGAACAACAAATAAAAACTCCATTGCTGAAAAACCCCGGTTGAGCAGTGACTCATTGCGAAC
Organism: Dittrichia graveolens; assembly: GCA_038502395.1. Lineage (NCBI taxonomy): Eukaryota > Viridiplantae > Streptophyta > Magnoliopsida > Asterales > Asteraceae > Dittrichia > Dittrichia graveolens. The sequence continues at coordinate 53,109,003 of JARJIL010000007.1, read as the reverse complement.
AAAAATTCCCAAGTCGGTCCCATTTTAGGTCGCACGGGGTCTATTTAGGTCGCACGGGACCTAATCAGGTTGCCCGGAGCCTAAGTCGGACCCCTTTCGGCAAGCCCGGGGCCTAAGTTGGACCCCTTTCAGCAACTTCAAACTTCATTTTCCGTATTCTTGTTACAGTAAAACATATGCATATACATACAATTCTAAAATATGTAAATCATTAGGAAACACATCCAAACTATATACTAACCTCATAAAACATATAAACAAGCATCATGAATTCCTCAAAACCAATAACCTCCAAAATAATAAAGCCTACTTCTCAAGTTTCTTCAAAAAACTTCATATCTCTATTAATGGAGTTTCAAGCTTTTTAAAGATCAAAACTCAACAAATACATAACACAGAGTAGCAAGAATCATAGTAGGAATATAAACTTTCTTTTTGCAATAAAACACACCAAATCAAGTCTTCCAAAATTCAAGTTTGATTCTATGTTCTTGTTCTTCAATACAAGCACACATACACAATGAAGAAAACTTCACAGTGAAGTTCTATTAATTTGTAGATTTTTTACAAAACCATTGGATGAAGAAAAGTTCAATTTCATAATATCTAAACTAGGTATGTTAAATGTGTATGTTTATTGTGAGTTTGTGTGTTTTCTTGTGTGTGTATGTTCGTATCATAGATATTAGATATTCTACTTACTTAAGCATCTCTATGACTTACTGGTTATAAAAAGCTAGGGTATCTCATTCAGCTGATTCTCTCAACTAATTAAAATACTTAGATGACAATATTTAAAATAGGAAGAGATGCTTAGCTAAGTATCTCATCTACTGATACTCTTCTGATGTCAAAACTCTTTTAGCAATCTGATACTCTCATTTGCTGACTATCTTAAAATCATTATACTCCATACACTTGTAAATGTTAGTCGGTGTTAGTAAATTTTCTTTTTGTATATTAGTTCTCTTCCGTTAGCTTTTCCGTTACCTTTTATGTCATTAGTTTAACTTCTCTCTATTTCAGTGATTTTAAATACTCCCTTTTCTCTTCAAATACCATATTCCCTCTTTTCTCTCAAAACTAACTGTGCCCAAGAAATTGTTATTTGCAAATTCTTTTAACTATGATTTCTTCTATGAAAATGGCTACCTAAACAACTTCCGAATTTGTTCAAGCAGGAGAAAATGTTGTTCCCGGTACTAAAATGAACATTACTTCAAACAACTGTGATAATCCCTTAATTCTTCAAGTATCAAGCTAATCTTCAATTGCATGTGTAGAACTATGAGAGAATACTAATTACACCTTGATTAACACATAGTTCATATCATTGATTATGGCAATTGATACATGATTAGCTTTAATCATAGGCTTATATACTCCATGAGTATATTTACAATTAAGACCCTCTAGTTTGTAATTAATACAAACTTCACTCAAAATGTAATATTCTATTCTATACAATTAATAAATCTAACAATCTCCCCCTTTGTATAGAAATAGAAGATGTTATGTCTTTTTGGCATCTGACGCAAACTTTAACAATCTCCCCTTTTGAATCATGCAGATATTCTTTTTCAGTTAATATTCTTTTGAAGCTTTGGGGAATCTTCAAACCTTTACTTGATGTCTTCAAAATGACTTCTCATCTTTAAATAGAGACTCTTCAAACTCCTCTTTTGCATTGGTAACCTTAGGCTTTTCAACCTTTGGTTGTATTATCAAAAAAACATGTAGTGATTTTTAGCTTTTCCCAATCTTCAACCTATTCTTTCTAATCTTGAGCTCTCTTGTCTTAAAATAATCTTTGCTTGTGCATGAAGAATATTTTGTTCTCTCCCCCTTGAATGTAGCTCTTGATCATTTTTAAATTTGATAGATATCTCTTTTCTTTGCTCCCCCTTGACTTAACATATATTGATTTTTCATAATTAAACTTTTCTTTGTCTCCCTCTCAACACATGAATCTGGTCTTCTTTAGTTGCACAATTTTGATGAGAACTCATCATCATCTTCAACTCAGTAAGAATCAACTAATATTTTTGTTTCCTTCTATCAAGATCAACTGAATTTCAATTTCTTTAAACTTTCTCCCCCTCATGATGATCAGGATTCTTCATGAACATCATGCAATTGTAATTGACATTTAGCTTGATTTGTGCATGAATACTTCAACATTTATAGCTTAAAATCCTCCTCATGACATTCAGTTGATACCATCTCAAAGTTCCCGTTAGGAAATGTTAACACCGAGATCACATAGATTGCTCGTTGACACAATAGTTTTTAAACTGTGTGACCTACGTTCAGTGTTGGAATAATGATAGCACTGGCAGGATTTCCATCTATCATCGTGAATATCACAAAGATAACACTCAAGATGTTCTGGTATTAGTTACAAAAACTAGATACTTGTGACATTTCCATCATGTGTCCTAAGAAATAAAATTATATAGCAATAAGCTCTAGACTCTATAAGTGCATGAAAGAAGTCGGGGACCGGAGCAGCATGTCCTCCTTGTTTCAATATTAACAATCTCCGAGTGAGATGTCAATAGAGATGTGCTAATTCTCCGTGTGAAGTTGAAACAATCATCTTTTAAGAGATAATTGAGTAGCTGGGTGGGGTTAGTGCATTGCATCACTGGGTCCGTGATGTCTTCTTCAATACCAAATTTCAACACATGAAATCTAGTAGTAAATGTGGTTACCCAGATTGACACTGTTTTGAGTGGATCTTTCTTTTATTTTGAGCCTATCTCTCACCCTCAGCTCTCTAACTATTTTTCAACTTCTCCCTCAAACTCTCTTTCCAAAATGAATATTTGTATCTCCGTTGGATACAAATTGACACTTGTTATCTGTTCAAATGATTAGGAGCAATCATATTGATGTCAACAAGAATGATTTTCACGAAATATTCAGTTGAGAAAGATTGTCAAGAATGATTTGAGCAATTAAAGAATATGAACAATCAAAGAATTTTGAAGTAGGAAATGAAAAAATGATTTGACATGTATGCTCAAAGTGATTTGTTGATCATATGCACCCCCATCTCCTTTTCCACCCCTCTCATTTTCATTTTATCTCTGCCCACCAATCAGTATCATGTGATAACTGATACTGTTCACCTATTTTACCTATTAAACCCTTACTTTGTTTTTTTAAAGCATAAGGTGAACTCCTGGGGCAGGTCCTTCCAGTTCTGGATTAACCATAGGAGTAGAATCATCCTACACTCACTCACTCTTTGGTGTCTTATTGATCACTTGAAAAGTATGTGTCACATAAAAAATGATTGACACAAGAATGAACGGTTTCCATAATGAATGAAATATTCGACAATAAAGGAAAGATTTCCAGAATTATTATCGGGATAGAATTCAAGAATTGAAAGATGAGCGTTTAGAAGATCAACAGTCAAATGAATCAAGATAGACATTAGAATGAATCACCGAATGAATGTCTTCTCGATGGGAAAACAATAAAATTTGAAAATTGAAAATCTTTTTGAATTTTAAAATTTTGTATTATTTTTGAAATTTTCATTTTAAAAATGATTTGAAAGAAAAAAAATAAACTCTTCCTATGTTGATGCATTGAAATTCGAAAATGATTTTTCATCAACTAGGTTAGAATAAAAATTGCCCCCCCTACAAGAATGCACAAAAATAGTTTTCATTTTAAACAAAATTGCAATCTTGTAGGTTCTCGACGAAAATGATTTGTCTGTCAAAGAATCTATGTCATTCTTGCTCCCCCTACAAATAATGAACCATTATCACACAAGTTATATCAAGGAATGATAAACTACAAACATTAAGTTTCTCAGATCATTAGACTTGGGATAATGCTGAAAACAATGACATTAAGTTTCAACGTATTCTGAATGATCTTCATTGTGTTCCAACAATGTCTCTGACTAATCTGCAAAACAAATTAAGCACACTTTGGTACCCACTTGAAGTTGGGTCTAGCTATGTTAGGTTTATGAACCTTTCTATGCATTGGGCCTGTGTGCCATTGGGGAATACCATTTTGAAACACAAATTTATGATTAGTTCTTGAAGTTTTACAAATCTTCTCTTTTGAAAGTCTGACTAAGTATACCACAAAAGGATATTTGACATCAGTTTTGAGCATAAAATTTCCATTATGCTTTGCTTTAGAAAAGAATTTGGTATTTAGATGTTTAAACGAATGATATTGCATATCAGCATGGTTGTCCTTACTAGAATGATGTTGTCTATGCATTCTTCTTTGTGATACAGCATTGGACTTAAATGGTAGGTATTGCGTTGGATGAGAATTCATCAGTTATGACATTTTTGATACGGAATTCTGATGATGAAAAACATGCATTTGAATGCACATGATTGATTGAACCACATGGTGAATTAAATATTGAGGTTTCTGTGGTTTTCTTCTTTTCAGTCCAGAATGATGATATCTTTACAGACATGTCACCTAGATTCTTCTTTGGAATCCAAGCTTGTTAGTCTTTGGTAAAGAATCATTTAAGCTTACTGAAAATTCAGAATCAATATAACGTGAATAAGATGCATTCTGTTGACTTCTGAATTCAGTTTCTTTTGGCTTTTGAGAAGAAGTAGTTGCTTTGGGAGTAGAAGCATCAATGAAATCGTCATCTGATTTTCTACTTTCAGCATCTGCAACAGAAAAATAAGAGTCAGTATCGCTACCACAATGTGTTTTTGAATCAAAATTGATATTGTCAGCGGAAGTCTTGGTAGATTCAGAAGCTTTTTTTAGCAAGAAGCATTGCGAACTTGAGTTTAGCCAATGTTTTCTTCTCTGTGTCCAGAATCTCCTGAAACTCAGATATTTTGTTTTTCAGAACCGAGCTGGGAATATATAGTTTAGAAGAAGCAAGAAGCTGTAGCCAAGTTCTGTGACTTTTCTTTGCAATTCAGCCTTTTCAATACCTAAACTCGCTATAAACTTATCATCATTCTGCAACATCCTTTGAAAATCTTGACGTTCAACAGAAAATTCAGATATGAGGTCTTTAAACTTGGCATTCTCTTCTAACAAAATCTCTGCTTTCTTTTTCTCCTCTTTAGAATGTACTTCAAGTTGTGAAATTTTCTCCACAAACTTACTTATTTCTTCTTCAAACATTTTCTTTTCATTTTCCAAACTCTTTTCTAGGTCTAATACCTTTGTTTCTTTCTGTAACTCAACTTTTTCAACAAGTAGCTATTGCTCAAGTTGTTTCAACTTATCATGCAATTTAGCTTTTTCAACTTGTAATTCACTTGCTCTTTTCTTTTCAAATTCAACTTGTTCTTTTAGTAATGAACTTTCTCCACTCAGAATTTGCATCTGTTTCTCCTTTTTGATTATATCATCTGATATAGGTTCAATCCTTACATCATAAATTGTATTTCTCTGTGTCAATGTGTGAATCTCTTTGTTCAGTGAAGAAATCTTCTCTTTGAGCTGGATATTCTCATTAACCAATCCGTCTACCTTCTTTTTCTCAAAATTTACTCCAACATGTGGAATCTTCGTTGACATCTTGATATTTATCTTGATACCTGAAAACTATACGATCGTTTAGGAATGATTTGATTTGATCACAAATTTAATCAATAATAATGATTTGAAAGTGTAGTATGAGAATCAATAAAAGTGACTATGAGTTGAGAAAGATTGATTCTAATTCAGTCACAACGACGACAAGGGTTCGGGGGCAGCGCCCCCGATAGCGGGGTCCAAGGGGTGGCAACCCCTGGCGGGGTCCAAGGGGCAGAGCCCCTGGCTGGGGTCGACACTTTCAGAAAATTGCTATATCAGAAAATGCAAGAAAATTCAAATTTTGTATTTTCAACCAAATTTTGAGTCATTTAAAATTGCTATGAAAAAAGGAAATCCGACACTTTAAAATATGTCCAAATCCGAAACTTTAAAATATGACGAAACTTTCAAATATGTCCAAATCCGACACTTTAAAATATGTCCAAATCCGACACTTTCAAATATGTCCAAATCCGACACTTTCAAATATGTCCAAATCCGACACTTTCAAATCCGCCCAAATCCGACACTTTCAAACATGTCCAAATCCGAGACTTTCAATTCCGCCCAAATCCGACCCTTTCAAATCCGATAGAAAGCAAATTCGGTACTTTCAAATCCGGTAGAAGCCAAATCCGGTACTTTGAATCCGGCACTTTTCAAATCCGATAATTTTGAAATCCGCCTAAACCAAATCCGCCAAATGTCAAATCCGATAAACACTTAATCGGATTTATGAAATCCGATAACTTCATCTTCCAAATCCGGTAACTTCATCTTCTCAAGAACATCAAGAACACATAAATTCGTATCTAACTTGAATCTTCAAATCTTTACCAAGAATGACTTTTCTGTTCAAATTAATCAATCTCCACCTAAATAAACACTTTTAAAACTCTCATATTACAACAATTTGGATTAAAACTCACGAATTTAACCAAAATTCACCAAGAACATCATGAAACCTTAAAACACAAAAATTTCAAATTACTTCATGTATGATTGATGAATTGATATGAAACTTTGCAGATTGATTCGTGATATGATTACTAACACTCGTTCAAAAATTGAGCAATTAATTCCAACTAAATCACGAATTTCAAAATTCAAGTCTCAAGAACATCTTCAAAAAACCCATATTCGTAATTCTTAGATTTCTCTCACATGGAGCGGATTTTGCACTTGAAAATTTTACTGTAGATTCCTGCAATCATACACAACAACATATCCAAAAATTAGATCAAATGAAGATCGTATGAATTTTCTAGAATTTTTCAAAGTTTATGCCCATAAATAATCCGAAAATTTCAAAAAATCTTTAAAATTTCTTCAAATTTCTTACAATTCTTGATCCAATCTTCAATCAAATCACTCCTTAGGCTCTGATACCAATTGATAATCCCTTAATTCTTCAAGTATCAAGCTAATCTTCAATTACATGTGTAGAACTATGAGAGAATACTAATTACACCTTGATTAACACATAGTTCATATAATTGATTATGGCAATTGATACATGATTAGCCTTAATCATAGGCTTATATACTCCATGAGTATATTTACAATTAAGACCCTCTAGTTTGTAATTAATACAAACTTCACTCAAAATGTAATCTTCTATTCTATACAATTAATAAACCTAACAAACTGTGTTGTATATCTTTCCATTACCTATCCTTGAGAAAACCAAGGTTATGAATCAATGGTTAACTTCATAAAAGCACACCCTCTTCATTCGTGTTTGGCCGCCAATCCTCATTTCATTTACCCTGAACTAATTGGCAAGTTCTAGTATTCAGCTACTTATGACTCACACACAGACATCATCTCAGAAATAGTCTATAGTAAAAAATTTCAAGTTGACATAACTATCAACTCTCTCACAACATCTCTCAGCATACCCAACTTTGCTCCATACATAGTCTTTCCTCAAAATCCCATATTAATACAGTTCTTTAGGTTATTGGTTATGACCAGCCTATTACTCATAGGAAAGCAAACTTTTTGCACTTACTCATCCATGGAGATATGTTTCCCATGTGATAATTAGAAGTTTTGGACCTAAGTCAAGTAGCTTTAACCTTCTCAATCAAACTGAACTTCTGATTCTCTATGCCTTGGTTAACGATGTTAACATTGACTTTTCATAAGTCATCTTTTGCTGATCTAATTGATAATATCAACCAAGGGACAACAAAAAAACAACTAGAAATCAAGTTCCATACATAAGGTTTCTAAGCTTGATTATTAGAAATACATGGGTCCGGAGAACTATGAGAAAATGAAGGATATCTTTGAGTTCATTCCAGTTTCTTTAATAGGTACAAAGATTTTTCAACACTTAACTCACGACAGAGGTTCTCCCATCATAGCATAAATGCAACAAGTGATTGATCCGTCTGATCTTATAGATGATGATAATAGTGCCTCTAATGATGAAAATACTAATGAAGATGATACTGAAATAATCAGTGACAATGGTGATAAGTATGATGATGCCCATATTGATGATAATAATAAAGCGAGTGATGGTGACGATTCTGACAAACAAGATAAACTTCCTACAGAATTTAATCCAAGATCTTCATCTTATCTAGACGACAATTCAGGTATGGACCCTAATTCCCAAATATCACATCTTACACATACATCACGGTCTGTCAATGTTGGTGATTTAAACCAATCACAATTACAGGACTCAACTTCTATTTCCTATGATTTTGAGATTAGGAACCAAATCTCAATTGAGGAACCAAATACCATTCCCATGATTGTGTCTCTAGCAATAACATCTTCTATACCTACCCAACCATTTCAATCAGACACTTCTAGCCAAATTCTACCTACTCTTCTAAACCTAAACCATAAGTTAGAAACCTTATCCATAAATTTCCAAACGTTCCAAACCAAAACAGAAACTCAATTGTCAAAGCTTACCATAGACATTGAGCACTTCAATCTAATAACTATCATACCCAAACTCTTTACCAAAAAAATCTCACTTACACTCTTGAGTAGATTGAACAAGCTCTTTCCAAACTCAATACTATCCCTCAATCCATCATATACTCCTTAAACCAAACCATATATAACCTTCTAACCAACGTAACCTAACTTAAACCCATGAATCCTTCCATCTCTATAACCATTCCCCAAGAACTCACTGTTCTACCCAATCTTTTATCCTCCATCAGAACCCAAATCCAACACTCAACACAAAAGGACCATGACAACTTCATTTACCTCTTTAATGAATTTATCAAAGTGAGAAAATAAGTTATGGTTCTTCATAGAACAACTTTCCTACTACCTTTCAATCCTCTACTTCTAGACTTCATTCTCAACCTAAGCCTAAAACTACTCCCTATACCAGGACATAAACCACCCTAGCTCCTTATGCACCCCAAAATAGTCCAAACCTGCAGTTGAATTCAAACCAGCATCATTTGCTTATAACAAAAAGGGGGAGAATTATTCTGCTAAAGACATCACCAAGATCTATCAAGAATCAGTGGATAGAATCTTACAAAAGGCTGTTCTTAATATCAAAAGAAATGAAAGCAATAGCACTACCTCATTCCTTCAAAAGCCTTTTGGTGAAACTACCTCAACTAGCCAAAAAGAGAAAGATAACAACAAAGAAAAGAAAACCATCAGCTAGTTGTTGAACTCTAATTGAAATAATCTCTGAGTCTGATGAAGAAGATGATCATAAAACCTTGAACAAACTCTTTAGAAGATAGGAGTAGTGAATGAAGATTCTTTAGACACTTTGAAATTGTCAAACTGATTTGATGAAAACCGAAAGACAAGAATGATCTTCAAAATATATATGTTTAATATCTAAGTATGTCCGTACTACGTATTTTCTTCTCTAACAATCTTTCAGCATCACTTTTCTTATCTAAAAAAGGTTCTGAAAACTCCGATAATCTTTAATCTTCAGTTCTCCTTGAGTTCAGATAAGTTTTGTTGAACGATTTATTCTGAAAACCTTCAGTCCTACTTGGCTCCGATAGTTATCAACCCAACTTCTGTTTAAAAGTAAATACTCCTGTATATTCTCAGTACTTAGTGTAAAAGCAGAAGATAGAAAGATACATAAAAAACAGAACAAAATGGTATAACATCGGTAAAGATTCCCAAAAACAGAACAAAAGGGAACATCACAAAAGAAACCAAAAACAGAACAAGGTTTAAAAATAAAAGAGCTACGAAAAACAGAATGATAGGTGCCAAACTGAATGTAACACCCTCAAACCTGGGCTAGGAGATTAGCGGGTTTGTGGTACGTGCTTAATTGTTTTAATATGATTAAGTGGTTAATTAAATGCGAATTGGTTAATTAAGTTAATTACATAATATCTTGTATGTATGTATGATATAACCGTATGCATGAATGTATGCATGTATTTATTTGTATACGTGTAGTATTATGGGAGTTTAAGAGGTGGAATCGCCACCTCTTGCCTAGATATGTGTGCATGTGTTAAATATTGAGGTTAGCATGCAATTACTGCCCATTTTCATCTAAACAAAGAAGGTGTGTGTGTGTGTTTTGAGTTTTTCCTCTTGGCCAAATAAACCGAAGCAAGAAGAACAATCGGATTCCAATTTATTTTGTGTTCTAATTCAAGATCAAGGTTAGGTTTTTATTATATACTTGCTTAAATGTTAACATGGAATGATTGATGATAGAAATAGCATGCTTTTATGAAGAACACCATAATCGGATTTGAATATGATTTTGATGGGTTTTTGTGTGTTCATATGAGTTATGTGTTTATAAGATGAATGATACATGGATTCATGTTCAAATATGTTTAAAGCATGTTTCTGGTAAGATTAGATAAGTTTATGAATTTCTAGGTTTTGAATTTTGATGAAGTTTTGATGTTGTCGGATTTGGGGAAGAAAGTGAATTCCGATTGTAGGAAAACCAGAAGTTTAGAATCCGATATATGTGAAATCCGAGCTTTAGAATCCGAAGTGATGGAAATCCGATACCTTAAATTCGGAAACTTGAAAACCCATACAATCCTAAATCCGAGAGTTGGAATCCAAAGTCTAAAATCGATTGAAATTCAAAATCCAAATGACAGAATCCGAGACTAGAAAACCTTCTCTTAAAATCCTACACTTGAGAAACCGAGACCTAAATCCGACAGTCAAAAACCTATACCCAAATCCGATTAAGTCAAGTCCGATACACTTGAATCCGGAACTTCTAAATCCGGGAGTTTAAAATCTGATAGTCCCAAATCCGGGTGATGGAAACCTAATAAACCCAAATCCGATAGACTGAAATCCGATACTTAGGCTTAGCGGATTCCCAAATCCGATAGTGGCAAATCCGACACTCTGAGTTGCGGATTCTTGGAAATCCGACATTTTGTGTTTTGAGTTGCAATTTTTTATTGTTTGTTGTTTATTTGATGAATAAATTATAAATATATGAGATCAGATATATTTATGAGATTGAGATTGACTTGGTTATTGCTGTATTTTCAGGCAATCCAAAAGCTCAGTAATATTAGACATCTAAGTTCGTGCTGAAATAGAGGTGAGTGGACATTAATCGCGGATGGTAAAGATTGCAGTGAATATTATTGATGTAATGCATGATTGTGGATTGAGATTGGATTAATTGAACTGTTGATTGTGATTTTGATTGTTGATATCTACTGCATGACTATTTGGTTGATACGCACTCTTTGGATGATTTTGAATTGCGTTGGAAAGTCAGCTATACGTGGACTTGGACTGGGCTCGTCTAGTGGATTGGTTGAATAGTAGTAGCCTTCTGTTGCATATGTTGCTTTAGAGGTGGAGTTTACTGTGCAAATTCAGTGGAGAGCTATCGGTAAACCTTTGCTTTGGCCGACATTGGTTGTAGGTTCTGCGCCGAACCGCGGTCTTTTCGGATATGTGATTACATGTTATGATCTTGATTGTGAATGTTTGCATTTGATGTTTAGCCTCTACTCACTTAGCTTTGTGCTAATTCCCCTCAGTTGATGTTTTGCAGGTTCATGTTGTGGTTGAAGAAGGAAGAGTTGACCACACTCTGATACTTGTTTTAAAAGAGACGAGCCAATTATTTTGTAACACCAAACAGTAGTAGATGATGTTGATGAGTTTTGAACAATGATTGTGAAGGTACTTGTTTGGCATAAACGAGTAGCAACGGAAGCAAGATACAATGAAAAATAATAAGCTAACCAAACAAACACTTCCCATGGACCAATATCTATACATGAAATTGCAACTAGAATAAGAACAAGATGGATAGAGATGTACCACTATGCAAGTACCACAATCTCCCTCTTATCAAGCTTCAAGAATCAAGCAAGTCAAGCTTCAAAAACCCAAGCTAGGATTTCTCTAGTGAAGTCCACCCCAAGTTGTGTTGATTCCCAAATGCTAGTAGGTTGGTGTGTAACCACCAAGACAACAATCAAGTATATTCTTACACTCTTGTGCACCCAAAAGAACACCAAGAAGAAGGTCAAGATTGAGAGAGATTTCTTGTGCATGAACTAACTCCAAGAACAACCAAAAGTCTGTTCTTGAGCAGAGAAAAGTGTAGCCTCTTAGTCTACCCAAGTTAATAACATAAACACCATTAAACCAAGTGTTTAAGGCTGTTAGTTCTGCTGTTACAGGGACTGTACACGGCCCGTGTTGGTCAACACGGCCGTGTAGGCCCAAAGCCCACGGCCTCAATTGGGCCAAGTTAGCCCGTGTCTAACAGACCCAACACGGCCCGTGTTCATCTACACGGCCGTGTAGGCCCAAAGCACACGGTCTCTACTTGGACCAAAACGCCCCGTGCTAGTTGGGCTGGACACGGCCCGTGTTCAAGAACACGACCCGTGTACCACCCTGCCAAAACCCATTTTGGCCTTTTCTCTCCCTTTTGTTTGATCGTGTTGCCGGAATCAATACTTGGTGTGTGACCCAATAGGCCTATACTTCATCAGCAGTGCTATTAACTCGTTCGTGTCAGCGGGCATATTCTAACAGACTCCCACTTGCACGTGGCACGACTACGAAAAATAACACAAACATAGAGCCGCCTCTAGCAAGACATCAATGCTCCCAAGTCAGTATAGGGTATGCCACTCTTGACAAGATCCCAATCATAAAATGATTGCCCTAAAGATAAATGAACATATACATCCCTTTGTTCGCGATATCCTATGTGAACACAAGGCATGGAATAAAGTCAACCTTCAGATCGTTCACGATTTTGTTACTCGATTCTAGATTAGTGGTGACCAACAAACCAAGTTAACATTGATCCATCATCAATGTAACTTGAGCACGGCCATGCATATGAACGTCAACACTCAATCATCGAGGGGCCTATGGATATCTTCTCTATACATAGAGGAACAAATTCCTTTCGACTACATAGTCCCGCCACATAGTTAATACTCTACCTAATCATCTCCCTTATAACGACCAGTTACGGACCGCGTTAGAAAACGATCAAAGCAAAGCAGATCTATGCTTTGGAATCACATGTATATCTAGTTTAAGGATGAAACGTCATCATCATCCCAAGTTTCTTATGACTAGAACCATGAAGCAAACTCGGGTGCGGGTCCTCCAATCACTTGAAACCCCTTTCAAGTATAGGCAAGAATCACGTTTAACAAAACCAACTCTTTACCTCAATCTTAATTTATACTTCCTACCCATAAAGTATAACCGATTGTGGAGATTTAGAATGAAAAACATTCTCGGAAGTGTTTAAACATGCTAAGATGGAACACAATAAGGATTCATAAAATACCCGCCCTCGGCGTATTATTAAATCTCCATTTAATAATCGATATGGTATGAATTGCAATATTGCTTAATGTCCCCAAAATATAAGTACAAATCAAACATAAACCAAAACATATTCAAGCCAATTTACATGCATTAGAAATGCTAATTGACCTAGTATGATAAATATTACTAGTCCATTACAACGGCTTAACTAGTGGATTTGTTCCACAACATCCACAAGTACTTTTGTTATTCAATTATATCTCTTTTGACAAGACTACTTCAAAAGTATTTAACCAAAGAAATCTTACTTTTCAAAAAGGTTAAAGTAAAGTAACCACTCCCTCATTGTCTCAAAAGCCCACAATAGGGTTAGTGATACTTAAGAACCAACAATCAACACCACAAGTTAGGATCATAAACTTTGATCAAAGATCAACCGTTATCCTAGCACAAACACGCGTTAGAGTAACTACTTACTCCAAGCCTATTCAAGTCATCAAACATCAAGAACATATCTCTATATTTCTTGAACTAATTACTATCCAATTTTGTATCTCTTAAATGCCCCTATGAAGCAGTAATTCCTGAATTAGGTTTGCAGATATCCTAATATCGAGACATTATCTACCATAGAAATTTAACACTAGGAATACAACAAAGCTCCCACTAGCCCTGACATACGTAAAAGGTTTTATCTATGCTTTTAGAAAACTCATCACTATGATCTTCTAATAGTAAGCAAAGATATCTTTCCTCAAGATGCAAGAATAAGCCCGAAGTGGTCTTATCCACTTTTGTAGACATAATTCGGATACTACGGACGTATATTAAGACCCTCGGATAGTGTTATAAGCACTTCCTCATCATATTGTTTCATGACGAAACGTGGTCATTAATATCCACGAGTATCAAACATTCTTCAACATAGCCACTAGGACAAGTTTCTCCATAACCACCATGAAAAACTTTACCACTAGTCGGTATTTGAAGTTGTCTACAATTCCATCCATGTTAATCCCATCACTACCACCTTGGTATACACCTAGTTATGGGATCAAGTCAAGTCAAGCACTTGGACATTCCAAATGGATTGCATCTCTTTATCATTTACTTCTTTTATTTTTTTAGCGAATTCTGGATCCAGTACATCTTCCGATAGGTGGCGAACTCAACAAGACTCACCATTAAGTCATTACCACTTAGATATGAGAAACCCATATCTCTTTGGCTCTATATGACTCTAATCAGACTTAAAAGAAGTAATGATTCTTAGTCAGGCATACCAGCATAACCATGCTCATCATCTATCAAAGATATCAGATTATATGCTAGTATCATCATCAAGTCTTCATTTAAGTTCTACGTTCTTCCACTGGAATGCCTTAGTTTTAGTTTCTTTTTTCTTCCCCTTTTAAGAAGCAAACATTGTTCTCAAAAGGTTAAATAACTAAAACGTAGAATGGATAACTTCGAACTATAAGATAGACAAGCATAGAACCTTTCTAGTGTATCTCAATAAATGCTAAATAGACTATCAATTGAATTTGGATCTGAGGACTTAGTCACAATGGCAAATGAATATCCCAACAAACCGGACACACATTATCGACCCGTCATAAACTGGATCAATAACACCCGGTTCCCTACTCCATGACACCATGTACCAATGCGTCTTAGTAGGATATGAATTGTGAAACAATTCTACAATTCACTATATGGTCATCCAATATATAGATAATAGATACCTTAGCATCTTAACTAGATCTAAGTACCTTGATCTATATGTCCTTATTGATTCTTAAAGTTGTTTTGGCTAATCCTGAACACCAACAAGGTTTCAGACATATGCCTAAACTAATAAACATCTCGCGATTACTACCATCAAGATAGTGACGAAGAAGTTTCGCTTTTGTTATTCTTTGTGGTATGCTTGAACAGATTATCCACAAAATGTGATCAATATCCAACAAGCTTATAATCCTCTCGCAAACTCCGGCGAAGGATCTCATAATCATCTTAGCCTAATAAACAAGATCAACATCAAAGCGTTTAGCCCGAGACTAAACTATTCCAAGATCCTAACCACATGGGTCTAGGCGATATACTTCTTGTTTATGTGATTAAGTTGATTATCACACAAAGATAACTTATCCAAACTATTTTGGATTAAGAATCAATTATTCATGAATATTCTATTACTTGTAACAAATCCTTGTGTATGCCATGACATGGGAAATTTTGAACAAAAAATATCTCACAATAAATTTTCATAATAAATTTCGTATTTTAAGAATAACTCATCGTCACCACATGTAAAGTTGTACGCCACGCAGGGCAAAACAACACATGAGCTATGACATAAAACCTTGAATAAATAATGTTTAAAAAGGTTCAACATCAATTCTTAAAACTTCAAAATTTTTGTTCACTGTAATTAAACCGAGCATACAAAGAGATGTTACTTGCCACGCAGGGCAATAAAGTAATAAATAAACCGGTAACAAAAGCGAGATCAAGTCTCCTTATCTTCTCTTGGAGGACAATCACCATGGTTTCCTCATTCGAGATCCGGTTCTTCATGCTTTTCTTTCAACAAAGGACCTACACTTTGTAACAAACAAATTTGTGACAAACGTGAGTCAATCCGCTCGGGTCAACAACCCAGCTTATAGAAGAATAGCAATGAATCATGAACGTACCTGAAGATGGAAAGTTAACTCTCTCTTTCCTGAGAAGTTTTATATCCTCTCGGCACGTAGGGCAGGCGTGACGGCCCCAATTTCCAAATCTTCCACAGAAGTAGCAAACCACCTTTTCTTGAGTCTCTTCTTGAGGCACATTCTCTATGTCCTTCGACTCAATATTAAGGATAGGCTTGGAAACTCCAACCTTTCCTCTTAGGGTCGGTTTCTTCTTCCTTTTCTTTTGTTTCTCTAAGCCCAATGCGGGAGTGGTTGAGGTGGAATTATGCTTGGCCATGTCAGATTCCGCAGACTTCAACATGTCATGCAATTCGCTTAAGGACTTCTCCAATTCTTGCATATGATAGTTTGTGACATACTGTTCATATGATGCGGGCAGAGACTGGAGTACAATATCCATAGCGAGCTCTCTCCCAATAGGAAATCCTAACCTCTCCATTTGGTCCACGTTCGCCTTCATCTTAAGGACGTGAAGACCAACATTCCCGCCTTCCTACAGCCTACAACCGACTAGGCTTTTAACACACTCATAGTGTTCCAGCCTAACTTGCCGTCGGAACATGTCCTTGAGCTTGTTTAACATATTGTACACACTCATGTGCTCGAGCTGCTTTCACAACTCCGAGCTCATAGTTGACAACATAAGGCAGGAAACATCCTGCGTGTCCTCAACACGTTTTTCATACCCGTATCGGACGGCCCAAGTCGCGTTGGTAGCAGGTGGCTCCGGAAGGGGTTCCTCAAGGATGTGCAACTTTGACTCATGGCGAAGGACAATCCTCAATTGCCTAAGCCATGCAATAAAGTTCACCCCCGTGAGTTTCTCCCTTTCTAGGAACACACGAAGTGAGATGTTTGACGTGGTATTGTTATGGTTTGACATCTATAAATAACATTAATACGAGTTTTGGTTAGTTTAGATAAACCTTGTTAAAAATAATTACCCCATAGTTTTAGACAAAAACTACTATTTATAACAAGGGCTAAGAACCTTATTTCACCTCGCACCGTGACGGGTTTACCGCGGATCACGTGGCGAAGCTATTTAGGCCGGCAACCATTTTACCAATCGTAATCTCTATTACAACTCTTAGACACTTGCGGGATCCGTTGACATCCAATATGTCGGTTGGCATGTTTGATCCCTTCCTTACACCAATCTTAATATATAATTTTTTGTTTAGCTCGTGCTTAGCTCGACAACTAATCAAGAATTATATACTAATTTTGTAAACCGTCCGACAAGACACACGGGTGGCACTCCCGACCATCAATTGGCTCGTGCTTAGCTCGACAACCAATCATGCGAGTTACCCCACTCACCTTCCACACAACTACGCAAGGAATGACTCGTGCTTAGCTCGACAATCATCCTTGTTTCGTTAGATTCGGGTAGTGTCATCTTACGGATGGTGCGTGATTTACATTTTGAAAAACGGGATTTTGTTTCCGGTTTCTAAAAACCTTTTTGTGAATTAACAAAGTAAGTGTCAAAACGATTTTTAAGAACTTTTAAATATAATACCAAGTTTATATTTTCTTTGTCAATTCTATTCGCGCGAGATTGTTAACCATTTTAACGAACGTTGTATTTTATTTAATTTTATAGAAAAATTGTCTAGCATGCCAATCCTAATCCATGCATAGAAAAATAAAACACAACCACACAAATATATATATATATGTATAATTCGGTAACATGCCCAAAATCCCTATGCGTTTTTCCCGTGAGCCACAACGGAGAAAACGAGGCCAAAACCTAAGGACAAGGTAAAGTCTCGATGGGTGAGCTCCCACCGAATCCAACACCTCCAATAGCGTGTTGATTCCTTCTCGCCAAGACGTCATCACCATGACTCCCGTTGACTTCTCCGGTTCTAATTCTATACCATTTACAAATACATAGAATATAAATATAAACGACACGCAGGTCGCATTCCTACACTACTTATACAACTACATGGAATAAAATAAATGGCGTGCAAGCCACACCAACAAATATATAAATAAATAAATATTTACATCAATACAGCACGCAGGTCACAAAAAAAAAACCGAATCAATCAACCACCACAACACATAGGTCTATGGGCATATGGTGTTACCGAATTAACCAAATGCAACATAAGTGAAACATGGTGTGCCACACAAAACCATGATATAAATATATATCTATATTTTAGTCAAGATTGTCAACAACATCAAAGGCACCAAAATGACAATCCTTGTACATATGCATTAGTGTACCAAACCATTTTTGAGACACATATTCATATATACATTTATAAGTATATATTTGTGTACACTTCATGCCAAGTTACAACAAATATATAAATATAAAAACTAAAATATATTAACACGTCTACGAATAAATCTATTCTAGCACAACAAGAGCCTCAATGGAAAAACTAATTTTGAGAAAACAACTTTCTTATATAAATGTATTTATATGGTTTTTCCAAACTTGATGTAAAAACAACATATATTAAGTAGGCTACAAATATACCAATTTTAGCCTAACATGAATCTACATGAAAAACCATTTCAAGAAAATAATTTTCCTAATATAAAAATATTTATATGAATATTATGTAGGCTACAAATATATCAATTTTAGCCTAACAAAGATCTACACGAAAAACTTTCAAGAAAACAATTTTCTTGTATAAAATATTCATATGGTTTTTCTAGACTCATTAGTGCAAAGCCATGTTAGATATGACTCTGATACCACTGAAGGTACTTGTTTGGCATAAACGAGTAGCAACGGAAGCAAGATACAATGAAAAATAATAAGCTAACCAAACAAACACTTCCCATGGACCAATATCTATACATGAAATTGCAACTAGAATAAGAACAAGATGGATAGAGATGTACCACTATGCAAGTACCACAATCTCCCTCTTGTCAAGCTTCAAGAATCAAGCAAGTCAAGCTTCAAAAACCCAAGCTAGGATTTCTCTAGTGAAGTCCACCCCAAGTTGTGTTGATTCCCAAATGCTAGTAGGTTGGTGTGTAACCACCAAGACAACAATCAAGTATATTCTTACACTCTTGTGCACCCAAAAGAACACCAAGAAGAAGGTCAAGATTGAGAGAGATTTCTTGTGCATGAACTAACTCCAAGAACAACCAAAAGTCTGTTCTTGAGCAGAGAAAAGTGTAGCCTCTTAGTCTACCCAAGTTAATAACATAAACACCATTAAACCAGGTGTTTAAGGCTGTTAATTCTACTGTTACAGGGACTGTACACGGCCCGTGTTGGTCAACACGGCCGTGTAGGCCCAAAGCCCACGGCCTCAATTGGGCCAAGTTAGCCCGTGTCTAACAGACCCAACACGGCCCGTGTTCATCTACATGGCCGTGTAGGCCCAAAGCACACGGTCTCTACTTGGGCCAAAATGCCCCGTGCTAGTTGGGCTGGACACGGCCCGTGTTCAAGAACACGGCCCGTGTACCACCCTGCCAAAACCCATTTTGGCCTTTTCTCTCCCTTTTGTTTGATTGTGTTGCCGGAATCAATACTTGGTGTGTGACCCAATAGGCCTATACTTTATCAGCAGTGCTATTAACTCGTTCGTGTCAGCGGGCATATTCCAACAGATTGTACATTTGTAAATATTGGTTTAATGTAATTAAGTTGTTTTAAAATTAGCTTACGCAGTGCAATTAAAAAAATGGCTTGTGATTTTCCGGTGTTACAGTTTGGTATCAGAGCCTAGGTTTGGCGATGCATGCACGGCTAGAGTGTTGCATTCCCAAATCTTGGCTCGTGACGGGTCAAGCTTTCCTTCGGGGGAATTAGGGTGAGTTAGAGTTGTTTGTAGCAGTTAGTATTTTGAGTACTAACGGTTTATGCTAACGAGCTGTGAGGTGATGTGATTGTAACAGGTTATGGCTGACAGAGAGACTCCCATCCTACCTCCTGTGACCCAATCTATGGTAGAGGCACCGGTTATTGAAGACTTGAGTAATGTGAATCAAGTTGGAACATCTGGTCATGAACAAGAGGAAGATCAGAGTGAATACATCTTTAAGCTAGAGAATGAACTGATGGATCTTAGAACTAAGGTCCATAACATGGAACAAAGAATGAATCAACCTGAACCAACCCCTGTACTAACTGCGTTTCCTACATAGGCAACCATACCACCTGTATCAGTACCCTTGCCACCAATGACTCAAATGATGCAACAACCATTCTACTACCCATATCCACAACAAGGAGCATACCCATTTGCGTTTCCAGGGTACAAGCAACCATGCACTTATAAACAGTTCCTTGACTACAAACCTTCTGAATACCGAGGGAGTTCTGACCCTAACATCACCCTGAACTGGCTTAGAGAAATGGTGAAGGCACTAGATGCCTGCAATTGCGAAAACGAGTTAAAAGTGAAATATGCATCGAGGATGCTGAAGGGAGATGCCATGGTCTGGTGGGATTCGATGACCGGCCATTTCACGGAGCAGCAACAGGAGAGCATCACATGGAGTCAATTCAAGGAGAAACTATGCGAGTAATACTGTGGTACTTTTGAGATTACTAAGATCAAGAAGGAATTTATGGATCTGCAGATGACCGGAAACATGACTGTGGATTAACTGATCAAGCAATTCAACGAGAAAATGCGATTTATCAAGCATTGGGTACTAGATGAAGAGTCAAAGATTGCCCATTTCGTTGGG
This sequence comes from Dittrichia graveolens, assembly GCA_038502395.1. Lineage (NCBI taxonomy): Eukaryota > Viridiplantae > Streptophyta > Magnoliopsida > Asterales > Asteraceae > Dittrichia > Dittrichia graveolens. The sequence continues at coordinate 53,088,283 of JARJIL010000007.1, read as the reverse complement.
GCATTGCATCCTGATCTTCGTAGCGCCACCAGGTGGGCTACCACCCTATCCAGGCCTTCACTTTAGCCAAATCGGCTGAAGGGGATATCATTGCAAGGAACAGACTGAGTGGGGAGAGGATTTCCCAACAAAAGTGAAGGTTTGAACATTATAACACCCAACAGAGGCAAGGTGGGCAGGGGAGTGGAAGCAGACAAGGGGAGCAAAATAGGAGGCCTACTTCCGGTGGGTCTACTCAGAGGGCAACTTGGTGCAAATCCTATCACCATGGGCAGTGTACGCCCCAATCTATGTGATGTGTGAAGTGTGCCCAGTTTGGCCATGACTTGAAAAATTACAGACTACCGAGGAGTGTCTACTGGAATTGCCAAAAGGACGGACACCGGGTTGGTGACTGCCCACTAAGCAAAAAAAAAAAAAACAGGGTCAGGGTCAGGAGGGGGAGGAGCTGGGGGATCATCTTCAGCTGGGTAGAAAAGGAAGAACCCACCCACTACCGAGGGTCGGGCATTTAAGATGACTGTGGATGATGCCACTACCACAGATGATGTTATAACCGGTATGTTTTTGATAAACTCTACTCTTGCTAGAGTGTTATTTGACTCAGGGGAAAATCGCTCCTTTGTATCTGTAGAATTATGTGGTAGGTTAAACGTGCCTTTAACTGAACTTGCTACTGCTTTAGAGATAGAGGTAGCTGATGGTATGATGGTTCCGGTCACGACTGCTATGGTTGGAGCCCAGATAGACATAGATGGTACATGCTTTCCTGTTTATTTTCTTGTAACGCCATTGTCTGGATTTGATGTGGTGCTCGGGATGGATTGGCTGAGTTTAAATCAAGCCAGTATCAAGTGCCACAAGAAGTTGATCTCATTTCCATTGGTGGATGGCACATGGGTAGTAGCAAGGGGTGAGAAGGCTGGGCCTGTAATTCCGATTATATCGTGTTTAAAAGCTAAAAAGGCGTTGGATAAAGGTTGTGAATCGTATTTGGCATATGTAATTGATGGAAAGAAAGAGAATCAGACAATGAACGACATCCGGGTGGTAACGGAATACCCGGAGGTGTTTCTAGAGGAATTACCAGGACTGCCTCCAGTTTGTGAGGTAGAGTTCAAGATTGATCTGATTCCTGGTTCACAACCAGTGGCAAAAGCACCGTACAGGTTGGCACCTTCAGAGATCCGGGAAATGATGACACAGATACAAGATTTGTTAGACAAGGGCTTTATTCGTCCAAGTTCATCTCCGTGGGGTGCACAAGTTCTGTTTGTGAAGAAGAAGGACGGTACATTGCAAATGTGTATCGACTATCGTGAGCTGAATAAGAGAACAATAAAGAACAAGTATCCACTACCAAGAATTGACGATTTGTTTGATCAGCTACAAGGAGCTTCGTTCTTTTCTAAGATTGATTTGAGATCAGGGTATCACCAGGTGCGTGTTTCAGAGGAAGACATGTCAAAGATAGATTTTCTCACGCATTACGGGCACTATGAATTCTTGGTTATGCCATTCGGCTTAACCAATGGACCTGCAATTTTCATGGATTTAATGAACAGAGTTTGTCGACCATTCCTTGATGATTTTGTAATAGTCTTCATCGATGACATCCTGATATATTCAAAGACTGAGATGGAACACGAACAGCATTTGAGACACGTTTTGGAGACTCTGAAGAAAGAACATCTGTTTGCCAAATTCTCAAAGTGCGAATTCTGGTTGAGAGAGGTTCAGTTCTTGGGGCATGTTATTTGTAACAAGGGAGTAAAAGTGGATCCTTCGAAAGTGAAAGTAGTTATGAACTGGAATGCCCCAAAGACACCGTCCGAGATCAAGAGTTTTCTAGGGTTAGCTGGATACTACCGCAAATTTATTAAAGATTTCTACAAGATTGCGGGTCCGCTGACTAAGTTGACTCGAAAAGACGTGAAGTTTGTATGGGGTAGTGAGCAGGATAAAGCCTTCCAGATGTTGAAGCGGTTATTATGTCAGGCTCGCATCCTTGTATTGCCAAGTGGATTAGACAATTTTATTGTTTATTGCGATGCGTCGTTTGCTGGATTGGGTTGTGTACTTATGCAGAGGGATCGGGTGATTGCGTATTCTTCAAGACAATTGAAACCACATGAAAAGAATTAACCAACACATGACTTGGAGCTGGCAGCAGTTGTATTTGCCCTCAAGCTGTGGAGACACTACTTGTATGGCACCAAATGCATGATTTGTACTGACCATAAGAGCCTACAGTACGTATTTACACAGAAAGAGTTGAATATGAGACAGAGACGATGGGTGAATTGATTAAAGACTATGATTGCGAAATCAGATACTACCCTGGAAAAGCAAACGTGGTAGCAGATGCCTTAAGCTGCAAGGGAGCGGGAAGTTCTATCCAGTTCATGCGTATAGAGATTGTATCTGACTTAGTGGATATACTAAAGTCTGCCCATCTAGAAGCTCTTAAGGAGGAAAACTTGAAGGTTGAACTGATGAAGAAACGTAAGGATGAACTTACTGATGATTCTCATGGATTGAAAGTATACAAGACTTGTGTGTGGGTGCCTATGCTTGGAGAATTGAGGAAGCTGATTTTGACAGAAGCACACAAGTCGAGATTGTCAGTACACCCAGGAAGCACTAAAATGTACAACGATCTGAAAGTTCTTTACTGGTGGCCCACTATGAAGGCAGATGTGGCACACTTTGTTGAATCGTGCCATATCTGTGCACAGGTAAAGGCAGAACATCAAAAGCCTTATGGATCTTTGAAGCAGTTGGAGATCCCTGAGTGGAAGTGGGAGCATATAACGACGGATTTTGTGACTAAACTTCCGCGAACTCAAAGGAATCACGATATGATATGGGTGATCGTGGATCGACTGACGAAGAGTGCTCACTTTCAGGTTACATGTGAGACGACGTCTCTGAGTAAGTTGGCTCAACTATACATAGACGAGATTGTTGCGAGGCATGACATACCATTGTCGATTGTATCTGACAAAGACTCCAGATTCGTTTCTAACTTCTGGCGGAGTTTATAGAGAGAATTGGGGACAAGAATCAATTTGAGTACTGCTTATCATCCCCAGACTGATGGTCAGACTGAACGAACCATACAGACACTCGAAGATATGTTACTTGCATGTGTACTTGAGTATGGTGGATCTTGGGATTCGCACCTGCCTTTGATAGAGTTTACGTACAATAATTCTTACCACTCCAGTATTGGGATGCCTCCGTACGAAATGTTATACGGCTGTCGCTGCCGTACTCCGACGTGTTGGTTAGAGGCTGGTGAGAAGCAGTTTGCAGGGCCCGAGATAGTTCAGTTAACTGCTGACAAGGTTGCTATTTCCAGGGACAAGTTGAAGGCAGCGAGAGATAGGCAGAAAATGTATGCATATCCACGTCGTCGTCCAGTTACGTTTGATGTGGGAGAGTTAGTGTACTTGAAGGAATCTTCGTGGAAGGATGTGATCCTTTTTGGTAAACGCAGGAAGTTGGCTCCCCGTTACAATGGTCCCATCCGCATTCGTCAGATTCTGAATGACCAGACAGTTATACTGGATCTTCCGGCAGAACTTGCAGGAATTCACGATACATTTAACGTCTGTTATCTGAGGAAATGCAAAGTAGAAGATGAAAACCAGATTCTCCCAGTACATGAACTAAAAGTTGATTCGAAGAAAAGATTGATAGAATAACCCGTTGAACTGTTAGATCGCAAAGTGACCAAGTTCCGAAAGAAGCAGATACCAATGGTATTGGTAAAGTGGAAGCACAGTCTAGGTTATGATTTGACATGGGAGACTGAGGCAGAGATAAAAGACAGATATCCCCACTTATTTGAGCAAGAAAGGATTCTGAGGATGGAATCCTCTTAAGGGGGAGAGATTTGTAACACCCTCAAACCTGGGCTAGGAGATTAGCGGGTTTGTGATACGTCTTAATTGTTTTAATATGATTAAGTGGTTAATTAAATGTTAATTGGTTAATTAAGTTGATTACATAATATCTTGTATGTATGTATGATATAACCGTATGCATGAATGTATGCATGTATTTATTTTTATACGTTTAGTATTATGGGAGTTTAAGAGGTGGAATTGCCACCTCTTGCCTAGATATGTGTGCATGTTTTAAATATTGAGGTTAGCATGCAATTACTGCCCATTTTCATCTAAACAAAGAAGGTGTGTGTGTGTTTTGAGTTTTTCCTCTCGGCCAAAGAAACCGAAGCAAGAAGAACAATCGGATTCCATTTTATTTTGTAACACCTGCTGACACGCATGAGTTAATAGCACTACTGATGAGGTATAGGCCTATTGGGTCACACACCAAGTATTGATTCCGGCATCACGATCAAGCAAAAGAGAGAAAAAGGCCAAAATAGGTTTTGGCAGGGTGAGGCACGGCCGTACCTTGTGAGGCACGGGGGTACTGGCCTTGGGCTAGACTGTGGTCTGTCGAGCCAGCACGACCGTGCCATATAAGGCGCGGGCGTGCCCGTACATTGTAATTGCAGAATCAACAGCCTTAAACACTATGTTTAATGAGGTTTATGTCAATTCATTTGGCAGCTTCAATGTTATGGTTTTGAGGCCATTTGAACAGACTTGGAACTCTCTCATGAGAGTTAGTTCATGCAAATTCTCTCTGGTTGATGATATTCTTTTGGTGACCAAGTTTTGGTGCACAAAATAGTGATACACATACTTTGTTTTGTTGCTTTGGTGATCTACACCAACACACTAGCATTTGGGAATCAACATACCTTGGGTGGACTACACTAGATGAGTTCTTGGTTGGATTCTCCGATCATGACAAGAAAGAAGTTCTTCGTGCTTTGCATTGTGGTATAACACTTCTTATCTTGTTTATTTATTTTAGTTGCAATACCATGTCTAGATCTTGGTCCATGGAAGTATTTGTTTGGATTGCTTTGAAATTTTGTTCTATATTATGCTTCTGCTACTTCTTGATTATGCCAAACAAATACCTTCAGTGGTATCAGAGCCATATGTAGCATGGCTTTGGACTAACAAGTCAAGAAAAACCATAAAATATGTAATTTGTATAAATAGTGTAGGAATGCGACCTACGTGTCGTTTGAATATTCTATGTATTTGTAAATAGTATAGAATTTGAACCGAAGATGTCAACGGGAGTCATGATGATGATGTCTTGGCGAGACGGGCTCCACACGCTATTGGAGGTGTCGGATTTAGTGGGAGCTAACCCAACGAGACATTACCTCCTCCTTAGGTTTTGGCCTTGTTTTCCCCGTTGTGGCTCACGGGGAAAACACATAGGATATTTGGGCATTTTACCGAATTGTATTTATTTGTGTGGTTGTATTTTATTTTCTATGCATGGTTTAGGAATCGCATGCTAGAAAATTTTTCTTTAAAATTAAATAAAATACAACGTTTGTTAAAATGGTTAACAATCTCGCGCGAATAGAATTGACAAAGAAAATATAAAGATGGTATTATATTTAAAAGTGCTTAAAATCGTATTGACACTTACTTTGTTAATTCAGAAAAGGTTTTTTTATATATAAACCGGAAACAAAATCCCGTTTTTCAAAACGTAAATCATGCACCATCCGTAAGACGACACCACCCAAATCTAATGAAGCAAGGATGATTGTCGAGCTAAGAATGAGTCATTCCTTGTGTAGTTGTGTGGAAGGTGAGTGCGGTAACTCACATGATTGGTTGTCGAGCTAAGCACGAGCCAATTAATGGTCTAGAGTGCCACCCGTGTGTCTTGTCGGACGATTTACAATTTTAGTATGTATTTCTTGGTTTATTGTCGAGCTAAGCACGAGCTAAACAAAAACTATATATTGAGATTGGTGTAAGGAAGGGATCAAACATGCCAACCGACATAGTGGATGTCAATAGATCCCACAAGTGTCTAAGAGTTGTAATATAGATTACAATTGGTAAAATGGTTGCCGGCCTAAATAGCTTCGCCACGTGATCCGCGGTAAACCCGTGACGGTGTGAGGTGAAATAAGGTTCTTAGCCCTTGTTATAAATAATCGTTTTTGTTTAAAAATTATGGGTACTTATTTTAACAAGGATTTTCAAACTAACTAAAACTACTTTGCTATTTTAGATGGCGTCTTCAAGCAGCACCAACACCACCAACCATTTTTCGCTAAGAGTTTTCCTTGAGAAGGAGAAACTAAATGGTAACAACTTTTTGGATTGGTTTAAACAACTCAAGCTTGTCTTACGCCAAGAAGGTAAGTTGGTTACCATAGAAGAGGCCCTTCCCGAGGCTCCTACTGCCAATGCCACTCGGGCTATCCGAGACGCTTATGAGAAGCATGTCAAGGATCCCAAGGATATCACTTGCCTCATCATAAGTACTATGATTCCCGAGCTCCAAAAGCAAATAGATCATTTAAGTGCTTTTGACTTGATTGCTCAGCTTAAGGAAATGTTCCAGCAGCAAGCGAGACAAGAGAGGTTTGAATGTCTTAAGACGGGTCCTGGTAGCAAGATGTCTGATGGCGGGAATGTGAGTGCTCACGTGTTGCGCATGAAAGCAAACATGGAGCGCATGGAACGGCTTGGATTTACCATAGGGAGGGAGCTAGTCGTGGATTTAATCCTATGGTCCCTACCCACCGCATATGATCAATTCGTCATGAGTTATCATATGCATAATATGGATAAATCCATCATGGAGCTACATGGTATGCTTAAGACAACGGAGTCTAGCATGACCAAACACAAGCTCACCGTTCCAAATCCTGTTCTTGCTATAAGGGAAGGGAGAATATAGAAGAAGAAGTCCGCTTATACCCCTAAGGGTAAGGGGAAGGGGAAGGTTGGCGCTGCCAAGCCTAGCCCCGCTTCGGAGGGTAAAAGCAAGGGGAAGATGGTTCCCCAAGCCAAAACTCCGGATGAAGCGGAATGCTTCTTCTGCGGGAATGAAGGGCCATTGGCGCCGTAACTGCCCGGGGTACCTAGAGGGTCTCAAGAAGCTCAAAGGGTTGAGCATCGGAGGAACTTCCGATTCAGGTACATACATGATTGAACTCCATCATACTTCTATATCCGGAAGTTGGGTATTAGATACTGTCTGTGGCACTCACGTTTGTAACATTGTGTAGGTGCTAAAGGCAAGTAGGAGGATGGAGAATGGAGAACTTGACTTGATAATGGGAAACAAGGAGATTATCCCGGTCAAAGCTCGAGAAAAAGTTGAATTATCTTTTAATTCTGATTTTTCTATATTATTATTGAACGTATGCTACTCGTCTCTTGTGGCGAGGAATATTATTTCTTTTCATGCACTACATGACGATGGATTTGATTTTACTTTTGATAATGGAGTTATTATGTATTTTAAAAATAATATTTGTTATTTCAAAGTTTATCCTTGTCTTGGTATTTATGAAGTAGATGCATACATTAGTAATAATCAATCAATCATGAATATTGATTCAACGTCTAAAAATGGTTTAGACAAATTGTCTTTGTGGCATGGTCGACTTGGCCTTATAAACAAGAGTCGTATCGCCAAGCTCCAAGCGACTGGGATCTTGGAATCATTTGACCATGAGTCGAATGAAGTATGAGAATCCTGTTTATTAGTGTAACACCGGCTTTGCAATTACCAGATTTTAGCAAAAGTTTGCGTTTTCAATAAGTGTGAACACAATCACGATTAAAATACCATTAGGTTAAGTAGCGGAAGTTAACCAAAAAGGTTTACATCAGATATTCACATTCTAAACTTGGTACCATTGTTGGTTTTACTCTACCAACAACCGACCATAATATCATACATATATGCATAGCACAAAAGTGTTCCGTCCCAGAGGTGCAAATACATGCATAAGCAACCCAACTCACCAGGCCTTCTAATCTCAATCTGCAAAAAGGGTTAACATGGCACCATTAGCTATACACATAGCTAGTGAGTACAAACTTAATATAAGCATCAATAAAGCAAGTAATGTATCACAGGATTTAGCAAACAATGATATCCTATCACATTGCGGTGTGCTGACAAGATCGGTACGAGTCATATCTTGCAGGATAGCTAATCCCGCTCAACAACATGAACCGAAAGAACCAGACACAACCATCCGTGCTGAGGAAGCATAAAGCAATCCGCCAAGCATCGTTTACAGAACCATAGGTTCCCTAGTAATCCTGGCCATATCATGGCTGATTACAATCTCACGTTAAAGCACGGCGGTTCGGCAGAACCTCGACCCGGGATGCACCCCAAATCACCGTTAAATCCCGAAATGACCGAAGTCCTATTGGGATCCAACTACAGAGTTGACCTTAACCATGCTTCAGTTGTTCGCGAACACTTTAGATACACATAGCTGATCCAATCTGGATCATTCACTTAGCATGTATATTCATTTAATTCATTAAGCATGCATAGTTATTCTTTACATCATTGCGGATCCAATTTGGATCCCTAACATGCATATTATCATTCATTCACATAGTTGATCCATTCAGGATTAGTATCATACATATCATTCATGTTCAACTAGGCGGCTCCAATACTGGATTCCGCTGGCATGTACTTAGCTTACATTCAATGAACAACATAGCATAGTGCAATAAAGTAGCATGGCAAGACTTATGACTTTACTTCTAAGCATACATGCACCTTAAAGCATCTTTGAATAACATTCAATACATTTAGCAAGTAGACAAATCTTCGTTTACTGAGGCTTACGAAAGTCGGTACTCACCTGAGTGGCTTAAACATATAATTATCTCACTTCTGCTTTACTTAGCACAACAAGTTCACCTAACACATTAGGACTTACACTAATCATCTTTACATAAAGAATGGCTACTAAAATCGACATAGGAATCCCCAAATCCGGACCTCACACAAATCCGACAAAACTGTTGGATTGTGGAAATCCGATACTTAGGGAAATCCGATACATCATCGGATTTCAATACTTGAACATTTTATGGATCTAACATAATGGAATCTGACACTTTATCGGAATCTGATACTATGGAAATCCGACACTATCGGAATCCGAAACTATGGAAATCCGACACTATCGGATTTCGATACTTGTACATTTTCTGACTTGTGGAGTTTGACAAACTAATGGAATCCGACCTTCAATCGGAATCCGATACTTTGGGAGAAATCCGAGGCTTTGTCGGATTCCGACACTTTCAAGGAAATCCGATAAACACAAAGAAATCAGACACTTTGTCGGATTCCGACATTTACAAAGAAATCCGATACTTCATCGGATTTGGCTAGCGGATTTGGACATACATGCGGATTCCGACACATTCTAGTCTCGGAATCCGACATATTCAAGGACTGGAAATCCGCCAACTTCATCCTTGGGTTATTTCTAGAATTTCATTCATTGGTTTTACATTTAAACACTTTAAAACATCATAGTTCATTCATATGAACTTCATAAATACAACAACATGGTTTAAAACCACCAAACATAACAAACTTGCTTTCAAAGCAAGCTTGTATGCTTGTTAATGGAGTTTTGACAAGAATCAGAGTTTTACTCATGTTTTAAACACAAAAATGATTTCATACATGTTTAAATCTGTTAATAAGCAAAGGTTTACCTTTGTTTGATTCAAAATGACCAAACCCTTCAATTCTTCAAGAAATCCGAGAGTAGGGAGACGCATGAGAGAAAGAGAGAATCCGAGAGAGTGTGTGTGTGTTTTCTTTTGCAACTTTGACCAATATTAACTTTTGAGTCAATTCACATACATATATATGAGATTATATCCAGAGGCGGTTGCCTCTGGATTTTTATTCTTTTTCTTTTCTTTCTTTTAATATTTATATACACTTATACATATAAAACACATAACACATAAATACACAATTAACTCTTCTTATTAATGTAACTAACTCACATCTTGGACCCTTTACATTAACCACTATCTTACATATATTCACACACGATTTACAAGTAGGCCCAAATCGAGGATGTTACAATTAGGCAAGATGACTAAAGCACCCTTTACCGGCGTGAATGAGAGGGTTAAAGACTTATTGGACATCATATATTCCGATGTGTGTGGTCCGTTTAAGCATATCACAAGAGACAGTTCTAGATACTTCGTTACCTTTATAGATGATTATAGTAGGTATGGGTATGTCTACTTGGTTAGATAAAAGTCCGAGACCTTTAAGGTCTTTAAGACTTTCCAAAATGAAGTAGAGAATCAATTGGGCAAGAAGATTAAGATACTTAGATCCGATAGGGGTGGTGAGTATCTTAGTCAAGAGTTTCGTGATCATATTAAGAGTTGTGGGATTATTTCACAACTTACACCTCCTAGGACGCCGCAATTAAATGGTGTCGCCGAGAGGAGGAACCAAACATTGTTAGATATGATTCGGTCTATGATGTGTCACACCCAAGTGCCTATAAGCTTTAGGGGATATGCTCTTGAAACGACAACAAGGATCCTTAATCTCATACCAACGAAGAAGGTCGAGAAAACATCTTTCGAGATGTGGCATAAAAAAACCTCCTGTTCTTGCCTATCTAAAGGTTTGGGGTTGTCTAGCCTACGTGAGACGTGAGGTTGATGACTAATTAGAGCCCCGATCCGAAAAGTGTTATTGCATCGGATATCCAGCTGCGGGTATTGGATACATATTCTATAAACCTTCTGAGAACAAAGTATTTGTTGCTCGAAGAGCGGTCTTTTTAGAAAGAGAATTAGTATCCAATCAGCAAGACGGAAATAAGATTGACCTTGAAGAAGTTGAAAGGTCAACGGATGAAAGGCCTGACGTTGGCACTAGCCAACAACCTAGTGAGGTTGAGTCTGAGCATGAAAATGCGAAGACTAACGTACATCCATTACCTACCCATAGATCCGGTAAAGCTTGCATGAGCCAGAGAGATATGGGTTTCTCATATCTGAAGGCGACGAGCTATTGGTCGATCATAGTGAGCCCACCAACTATCGGGAAGCGGTAGCGGCCACGAGTCTGCTAAATGGAAAAAGGCGATGGATAACAAGATGCCATCCATGGCGGATAACCAGGTTTGGGAACTGGTTGATCTTACACCTGGTTGTAAACCAAAAGGGTGTAAATGGGTCTTCAAGAAGAAGACCGACATGGATGGAAAAGTTAACACGTTTAAAGCCCGACTGGTGGCTAAAGGTTTCACCCATACACACGGTGTCGATTATGATGAAAATTTCTCTCCAGTGGCCATGTTGAAATCTATTAGGATACTTTTGGCAATCGCCGCATTTCATGATTATGAAATATGGCGAATGGATGTCAAAACCGCATTCCTTAATGGGAAGCTTTCCGAAGAGGTGTATATGATGCAACCTGAGGGATTTGTACATCCAAAGCATCCTAATAGAGTGTGTAGACTAAAGAAGTCCATTTATGGACTTAAACAAGCATCTCGTAGCTGGAATCTATGCTTTGACGAGAAAATCAAAGATTTTGGTTTTTCGAAAAGCGTAGATAAGCCATGTGTATACGTTAGGGGTAGTGGGAGCGCCGTTGTTTTCTTAGTCTTATATGTGGATGATATCCTACTTATTGGAAAAGATATTCCAACCTTGCAAGGTGTTAAAACTTGGCTTGGAAAATGTTTCTCAATGAAAGACTTAGGAGAAGCGGCATATATTCTGGGTATCAAGATCTATAGAGATAGATCTAGAAAACTTCTTGGGTTGAGCCAAAGTACATACATTGACAAAGTCTTGAAGCGATTCAAGATAGAGGATTCCAAGAAAGGAAATCTTCCTATGTCACATGGAGTGATATTGAGTAAGACTCAATGTCATAGTTCTCAAGAGGAACTAGAAGTAATGAAGCGAGTACCATATGCTTCGGCCGTGGGCTCGATCATGTACGCCATGTTTTGTACTCGTCCTGATGTGTCATGCGATTTGAGCATGACTAGTAGATATCGGGGTAATCCAGGGCAAGCCCATTGGGTTGCGGTAAAGAACATTCTTAAGTATCTTAGGAGAACTAAAGAAATGTTCTTGATCTTTGGTGGTAAGGAAGACCTCAAAGTAAAGGGTTACTCTGATGCTAGCTTTCAAACTGATAGGGATGACTGCCGATCACAATCGGGGTTTGTGTTCCTATTAAATGGTGGAGCTATTACTTGGAGAAGTTCAAAGCAAGACAAAGTGGCTGATTCTATTACAGAGTTAGAATACAATGCGGCAGGTGAAGCTACTAAAAAAGTTGCGTGGATAAGGAAGTTCATCCGAGACCTTGGAGTGGTTCCAAGCATTACCGACCCTATTGAGATCTTCTGTGACAATGAGGGTGCGGTAGCCTTATCGAAGGAATCTAGAGCTCACAAGAGAACGAGGCATATACCTCGTAAGTATCACTTGATCAGAGAGATGGTTGAAGTGGTTAAGTCGCTATTAGTTGGGTAACCTCGGAGGGCAATTTGGCCGATCCGTTTACTAAACCGTTGTCACAAGCTTCTTATGATTCTCACACTATGGCAATAGGTGTTAGATTTTCTCATGACTTGGTTTATATTGAGTTTTAGTTTATATTTGAATCATTTTGTATTTGGGAACATTAAGTAGTAATGTTACTAATGTTTGTTTCGATTTATATAGTAGAGATCTATATATACGCATGTTGCGGTTACTTACATTTAGTCTTTATTGTGTTCTATCTTTGCATGTTTCACCTCTTCCCAAGGTTGTTTTACAATCTTTAAATCTCCATAATCGGTCATACTTTGTGGGAAGGAAGTATGAATTAAGATTGAAGTAAATAATTGGTTTTAATAAACGTGATTCTTGCCTATACTTGAAAGGGGTTTAAAGTGATTGGAAGACCCGCACCCCGCTTCATGGTTTTAGTCATAAGTAACTCGGGATGAAAATGTCATTTCATCCTTAAACTAGAGATACATGTGATTCCAAAGCATAGGTTTGCTATGCTTTGATTGTTCTCTAACTCATTCTGTAACTGGTCGTAATAAGGGAGATGATTCGGTAGAGTATTATCTATGTGGCGGGGCTATGTAAATAGAAATTTGTTCCTCTATGTATAGAGAAGATATCCATGGGCCCCTCGATGATTGAGTGCTGACGTTCATATGCATGGGCGTGCTCAAGTTATATTGATGATGGATCAATGTTACTTGGTTTGTTGGTCACCACTAATCTAGAATCGAGAAACATAATCGTGAACGATCTGAAGGTTGACTTTATTCCATGCCTTGTGTTCACATAGGATATCGCGAACAAAGGGATGTACTTGATGATTTATCTTTAGGACAATCATTTTGTGATTGGGATCTTGTCAAGAGTGGCATACCCTATACTGACTTAGGAGCATAGAATTCTTGCTAGAGGCCGCTCTATGTTTGTGTTATTTTTCGTAGTCGTGTCACGTGCAAGTGGGAGTCTGTTGGTATATGTCCGCTGACACGCATGAGTTAATAGCACTGCTGATGAGGTATAGGCTTATTGGGTCACACACCAAGTAATGATTCCGGCAACACGATCAAGCAAAAAAGAGAAAAAGGCCAAAATGGGTTTTGGCAGGGTGAGGCACGATCGTACCTTGTGAGGCACGGGCGTGCCTGATCCAACAAGCACGGGGGTACTGGCCTTGGGCTAGACCGTGGTCTGTCGAGCCGGCACGGCCGTGCCATATAAGGCACGGGCGTGCCCGTACATTGTAACTGTAGAATCAACAGCCTTAAACACTATGTTTAATGGGGTTTATGTCAATTAATTTGGCAGCTTCAATGTTACGGTTTTGAGGCCATTTGAACAGACTTGGAACTATCTCATGAGAGTTAGTTCATGCAAATTCTCTCTGGTTGATGATATTCTTTTGGTGATCAAGTTTTGGTGCACAAAAGAGTGATACACATACTTTGTTTTGTTGCTTTGGTGATCTACACCAACACACTAGCATTTGGGAATCAACATACCTTGGGGTGGACTACACTAGAGGAGTTCTTGGTTGGATTCTCCCATCTTGACAAGAAAGAAGTTCTTCGTGCTTTGCATTGTGGTATAACACTTCTTATCTTGTTTATTTATTTTAGTTGCAATACCATGTCTAGATTTTGGTCCATGGAAGTATTTGTTTGGATTGCTTTGAAATTTTGTTCCATATTATGCTTCCGCTACTTCTTGATTATGCCAAACAAATACCTTCATTAGGCTGAGACTATATATTGGGTTAGTGAAGTTCGTTTTGTTTAGCTAAAGTCGTGATATATATCCTAACCGATTCAGTAGCATACTCTGATTTATAATGTAATTTATTTTAAGTCAAAGGCTAAACATGTGTTGTTGTATTATTGCTAAGATCTTCTATATGTAAAAGTATTTGCACTATTTGTACCCTCAAAGGACAAAGAGAATATAACTTTATTCCAGAAAGGTTTAAAGTTACTACTGAAGAGAAGTCTTGAAGATTTTCTCATTTACTCAAATATGACTGACAACTATATATTTGGTAAGGTCAAATCAGAAGATGTATGGCTATCGTTTAATGAACTAACATGGAAAGAGAAGTTTACCGTTACGAATCACAGTGATATAAAAGACAATATTATTATATTAGCAACTAGGTGGTCTCTTACACAAAAAGTAAAGTTATTTTATTTACTAAAATAAAATAATATTACTTTTCACCAACTTGCTCATACAACTAAAATTATCCTTAATACACCACTTGGTTTCCCAACTTCCAACTTGTTGTCTAGACGTCTATAAATATATATATGAATGCTCAACATGCAACATACACCACAGCTATAGAGTGAAAAGTCTCTCTAGAAAAACATGCTTCAAGATTTTAAGCAAGAAAAGTATAGAAAAACTTGTCCATGTGTTGGACCTCTTAAACATTAGTTGTTTTATAGAAATTTGTCTATGTGTTAGACATTTTAGTTGCTACCTTTTATTGTATTTGGAATTTTCTCTTTCATATACATGTAATTCTTGATCCATATCAATAAGAATTATATTAAAAGTAATAGTGTGTGCATTTAAATTCAAAAAGATTAAGTTTGTATTCAACCCCCCTTCTACAAACATTTGTTGTTACATACTCAACGTGAGACTAACAATTGTGTTGAAACTATTGAATTGACAGTCATGATTAAAACCATTTTAAAGGACATTTTGTCCCAGAATGCCATCATTACTCATCAACAAAAAGAGATTGTCATGTTGAAAGCTCATGTATCAAAATTGATGAAGGAAAGAAAGAACAAGAGGGTCTCTTCCTCTTGCTCCTCTAAGGATGCTACTAAAAAAGGGGCAGAATCCAAACCTAGAAGATCTTGATGAAACTGTGAAACCAATTGAGGATGTACAGGTTGATGAGGTAAACAATAGTGGTGAAGAAAATCAAGTTGAGAAAGTTGTTGAGAACGCAAAAACTATTTTAAAGCCAAGGTTAAATTAAAGGGGGTAATGATAAGTGAAAGGATAGAAGCTACAAGTCAAGAACCAAAAGTTGCTAAAATTGATCCAGGAGATAAAGGTAAAGCTGTGGCTTAGCGAATTAGGCCAGGGAAGTAACAAAAACAAATCGATCTTGATGAGGAGTTGGGCAGAAGATCGCATGAAGAGGAAGATCAACTTCTTCAAATGGAGTTCGAAGCTGAAATAAAGCAATTTGATGGTGAAAGTGAAAGGAAACAACTCATTGATTTTCTGAGAGCTTGTAGGTTTAATGGTAAGAAACTGGTCCAATGAAGTTTGAAAATCTTATGAGTTTGTATAAGGCAGAAAAGAAGAAGCAAATGGGTCAATCTAAGGAAGAGAAAGTACAAGTTGAGGATGATGAGAAGGTTGAGGGGGAGATAAAAGAAGAAAAGGCATTTGAATCTCAGGCTGAAGAGGTTAGGTCTGCAAGCCCTACAAGTGTTTCTGTTGTTTCTGAAGAAGTTATAAATGTAGAGCCTTTAAATATCAAACCCCCTGTAACACCCTGATTTCAGTCTAAATTTAAACTTTTCCAATCTTATTTTAAATCATAGTTTAGATAACAACTCTTTAACTAATATCGGAAGCATAAAAATCCATTACAGGACTTTTTTACAAAATACAGTACAATTTATGAAAGTATATTTCATTATCGAATGGGACACAAAAGCTTTTGGTGTTACCATAGTCAATCTCACAACCATAGACAAATGAATAGCAAATGTAGAATTACCAAAGTCGTAAACAAGCCAAAGCTATGCCTAAGGCATCTATCCGCCTCACAAGGCCACTAGACAACCTACGGATACAAAATGTTTTATACACCAAGTTAGCTATAAACATAGCTAGTGAGTACTACCAAAAACTTTAATCTTTTAAAACCAAGTCATCATCTTTGAAAACATAAGTTTGGCAACATACATGCTATAACAGTTATCACATAAGCACATAAGGATGCTGGTCTGTCCATTGAGCCATAGTATCTCCCCGTGGTAACTAGCCACAGTCAACATGTGCCCACATGGGGGATAACCACATATCCCCGTCAAGGTGGTGGAAGCACAAAGCAGTCCACCATACAACGGTTATCTTGAGTGAATGACTTGTTCCCTAAGTCCACTAGTGTTGCTTAGGTTCGGTGGCTCTTTAGCCCATTGAACCACACTGTCATAATGGATGTGCAACATCAACGAAACCACTGCACCCTAGCCCAAGGAAACTACCACATGTGAATAACCATTGAAACTCTAAGAGAGGCCATTGGTATTCCCAACTTCGCTCCTTACACTGCTTTCCCATCTTGAGCGGAAGTTCAAACCATTCTCCAACCATCGACTATAATGAGCCTATTGTGCATGGGCAAGTAAAGGTCTCTGCTCTCTCGCACCCATGGAAGTACTTAGCCAACGTGGTTATCCGGTGCTTTGATCCCAAATCTGGAAGTCATCATCTCATCAACCAAACAGAGCTTCTGGTTCTTTATGCCCTAGTGTTTGGGGTCAATATTGATTTTGCTCAGGTTGTATTCTCTGATCTTATTGATAAAATCACACAAAGCACGAACAAAAAATCATCAAGGTCTCTAGTTCCATACATCAGATTCTTAAGCCTAATTGCTATAAGGGAGATTGGAGAAAATGACTTTGTGGGGCTTAATGAACATCTAGATAGTATCCATGTTCCTACAATGGGAGAAAAAGTCTTTCATTTTATCAAAGCCAATAGGGGTCCTGCAATCATTGCAAAGATGCAAGAGTTGATTGATGCTGCTGCTGAGGCAAATGTTAATAATGATGATGATGTCGATGGTGATGGTAGTGGTGCTGATAATAATGAAAATGAAAATGATAATGATGGAGATGATGGTGAAAATGATAATGATGGAGATGATGGTGAAAATGATAATGATGGAGATGATGGTGAAAATGATGATGATGGTGGTGATCATGGTGATAGTAATGATGATGGTGGTGACCCTAGTTTTGCTCCTCTCAGTCCACTTGTCATGAGTCCTCTTGGTAATGCTGCTACGCAAGATCAACCTGAACAAGAAATTTCAGATCAATTGCTTGATCTTATTGATATAAGCAGGCACATTATCTCCCAAGGTATGAACAACTCTGACTCCACTTCTGAGGATATTCAAATGGTAGTCCTAACCTTTGATAACCCATCATCCTCTTCTGTCCAAACACCAATCCAAAATCCAAGCTCTAGTGAACCTCTAATGGTCACTAGTTCTACTCCTATTCGTAGCCCCCTATACACAAGGTCAATAGAGGATGCTTATCTTGAGCCCTTTGAGGTAGTAACATCTACACCTCTGACCTTAACACCAATTAGCCCTCCTCATGTTGAGGGGGAGCCATTGGATGTTGCACACCCTAAACCAGTGGATGCATCCTCACAACAGGATGTATCTGTAAATATGGGACTTAAAATGCTATCTGAGACATCCTCCCAATAGGATGTTCTCATTGAAAGACAGACCTCACCCAAGGCCATACTGTGTCTATCCCACTTCTGAGTCAGCCTATACCATTCACATTCTCTAAACAGAATGTGGATCCAATAAGGGATAACCTAATACTAAATGCATCCCACACTCACTCCACATTCCTTGCACCTATTATCACTTCAATTCTTACACAATCACAGCCTGCCAATGCCAATTGTACAAACCAACCTTTGGTACAGGGCTCCAACTTCTTTCCCAATGAATTTGAGCTTATACACCAAGGCTCAAATGAGGGAAACCAATCCTTACCCAATTTCATGGAACCTATCCCAACTTCTTCTTCCTCATCCCAACCATCTAACTCCAACACCTACCCTTTAAACCAAAACCTTACCCTTCTTTACATAATTAACCAAAACCTTGATTACTTAACTCAAACCTTCCAAACCTCCAAACAGAAACAGAAACTCGACTGTCCAAGCTTGCAAAGGACATAGAGTCACTCAAAACCCCAACCCAACCCTCCCCTGCACCTATCCAAAACCCCACTGACCTCACTCCCCTTTTCAATAAAATTGACCAATTATCTACCCTTCTTCCATCTCAACAACCTACTCCTATCTTACCCCAATCCACACTCTCTTCCCTAAACCAAACAATTTCCCATCTTCTTACTCAACTTAACCTCATCAAACTTGTAAATCCAAACATTTATGTCACCATTCTTGAGGAACTTCTACCTATGCCTTCCTTCCTCAAAGGCATCCTTGATGATCTCGAATCCTTAACCGAACAAAGCCGTATGAGTCATCTCTCATTATGGAAAGCCCTCAAGGATCTCAAGGATGACCTCTCCCTCCAACTCTCTAAACTCTCTACCACTCCTTCCTCTACCCATACACCTACCCCTACCCCTACCCCATCCCCAAAACAAACAACAGGTGACTCCCCTTCTTCTTTTGATGATGCCAAAAAGGGGGAAAAATCTTCAAGTTAAAATTTTAGGGAGGATGATCCTGCATCAGAGGATATTAATGCTTCTTATAATGAAACTGTCGATAAAATCTTGCAGTAGGAAGCATCCATGTAACATCCTCAACTTGAGCCTAGTTGTAATTAGTACATACGTATGTATAGATATTGTAATAGGAAGTATTATGTAAGTTTTTGTTGAGTTAAATGAATATGTGTTTGCATGTATGTATGTACATATGCATGTGCGGATACATGTATGTATTATGTATGTGTGTATGTAATTAAATTAGATAGGAAACCCATGTGTGAAGAATGAGGCAATCGCCACTTGTATATGTGAAAGTATATATGTGTGCTTAGTTAAATTTGGTCAAACATAGCAAAACACATACACACAAAACCGCAAGCACCCATTCTCTCTCGTCTTGTTGCTCTTGGATTTCCAGAAGAAAGAAGAACTAGGATTCTCGGTTGTTTAATCTACAAAGGGTTAGAAACTTAGAATCATTGATGTTAGAAGATTTCATAAATGTTAGAATCATGAAATCATGCAAGAACACCATGAAGAACATGCAAAAGCTTACTTTAAAGTGGGTTTTGGTATATTTGGTGTTCTTGTATGATTTGATGTGTTTAGAATGGCTAGATGGATAGAGAGTGATGTTCTATGATATTTTGGGCTTAAAGCAAGCCAAAATGGAGTTGTTTAGATGATCAAATGAAGCTATCAGAATTTCAGTTGATGAAGTTGTCGGATTCCGCAACTATGAGATGGTCGGAATCCGCATGTATTGGAAACCGAAGGAATTGTCGGAATCCGATAGAAGTGTCGGATTCCGCAACTTTATCGGATTTCATGGTTTGTAGTCCTTTTAAATATCGAATCCGCAAGTCAATCGGATTTCCATAGTCTCAGATTTTAAGTGTCGGAATCCGATAAGTATCGGATTTCAATGGAAGTATCGGATTTCCTTCTATGTGTCGGAATCCGCAAGTGTCGGATTTCGTGTGCATGGTTGGAATTCATAAGTGTTGAAATCCGAATGTTGAGTATCGGATTTCATGAATCCGACAGAACCATCGGATTTCCCCCCAAATCCGACAGTTCTAGCGGATTTGTGTAATGTCCAAAGTTGAATGTTGTTTTGTGAAGTCTTGAATGCACATGTGAATGATTGAAGTCAATGTGATAGGCTAGATGAATCGGGTTTGTCGTCCGTTTCTTGTGTATTCGAAGACGGAAGCTGATCACGAGCTTCATCTTTGTCAGGTTCTCGAGATGTTAAAGCGAGAATAGTTGTATACTAAGCTGTCCAAGTGTGAATTCTGGCTTAAGGAAGTTCATTTCCTCGGCCATGTTATATGTCATGACGGTGTTAAAGTAGATCTAGCTAAGGTGGAGGCTGTGATGAATTGGGGAGTTCCTCGGACTCCTTCCGAAATTAAAAGTTTCCTTGGCTTGGCTAGCTACTATCGGCGGTTTATCCGCGATTTCTCGAAGCTTGCGGGTCCGTTGACTAAGCTAACTCGCAAGGATGTTGCTTTTGTTTGGTCAGAAGCTCAAGAAGAAACTTTCTAGACCTTGAAACGATTACTATGTGAAGTTCCAATCCTTACTTTGCCTGAGGGTTCGGAGGACTTCACGGTTTATTGTGACGCTTCGTATGCGGGTTTGGGTTGCGTCCTGATGCAACGTGATAAAGTGATTGCCTACACTTCTAGGCAGTTAAAATCACACGAATGAAACTACCCAACCCATGATCTGGAACTAGCTGCCGTTGTCTTTGCACTGAAGTTGTGGTGGCATTATCTTTATGGCACAAAGTGTGTGATTTGCACAGATCACAAGAGTCTTCAGTATGTCTTTACTCAGAAAGAACTCAACATGCGGCAACGCCGTTGGTTGGAGTTAATAAAAGACTATGATTGTGAGATCCGTTACCATCCTGGCAAGGCCAATGCTGTAGCGGATGCTTTAAGCCGTAAAGGACCGACAGCAGAAGCTAAGTTCATGAGAAACACTATTGTCTCAGATGTGATTTCTCGACTGAAAGAAGCTCAAAAGATTGCATTGCAAGAAGAAAATCTGAAGGCTGAGACGATGAAGAAATTGAAGGATCAACTTGCTGAAGATAATCGTGGGTTGAAAATTTTTCAATCCAGGATTTGGGTACCTTCTGCTGGAGGTAACCGTGAGCTGATTCTGCAGGAAGCCCATAAGTCCAAACTATCTGTCCATCCGGGAATTACAAAGATGTACCACGACTGGAAGATGTTATACTGGTGGCCAACTCTGAAGAAAGACATCGCTTCATTCGTGGAGAGATGTCAAATCTGCGGGCAAGTGAAGACGGAGCACCAGAGACCTTATGGTAATCTGCAGCAGTTGGATATTCCGGAGTGGAAATGGGATAATATCACGATGGATTTCATAACAAAGCTACCGAGAACGTCTAGAGGGCACGACATGATGTGGGTTATAGTTGATCGACTAACGAAGAGTGCTCGTTTCTTGGCAACGAACGAGTCTGCCTCGCTGACCCGTTTAGCCCAGTTGTATATCGATGAGATAGTGTCACGTCACGGTCTTCCATGTTCTATTGTATCTGATCGTGACTCTCAGTTTGTTTCAAATTTTTGGCAAAGTATGCAACGCGAACTCGGCACTCGTGTTCATCTGAGCACTGCCTATCATCCACAGACTGATGGTCAATCTAAACGTACGATACAGACGTTAGAAGATATGCTTCGTGCCTGTGTACTCGAATTTGGTGGATCGTGGGATTCTCATCTCCCATTGATTGAATTTGCTTACAACAATTCATATCATTCCAGCATTGGAATGCCACAATACGAGATGCTTTACGGAAGACGATGTCGTACTCCGATCTGTTGGTTGGAGCCATACGAGACGCTACATTTGAAGTCGGTGACCGTGTGTTCTTGAAGGTTTCTCCTTGGAAAGGCGTCATTCGTTTTGGACGCAGGGGGAAGCTAAGTCCACATTTCATTGGCATATTCAAGATTATACGCAAAGTGAATGATCAGACGGTAACTCTAGAGCTGCCGCCTGAATTATCTAGAATACACGACACCTTTAACGTGTGCTACTTACGCAAGTGCCACGTTGAGGAAGAACAGATTATTCCTTTGCAGGAATTGAAAGTTGATTCTTCCAAGCGACTAGTTGAAGAACCTATTGAGATTCTTGACACGAAGGTCAATAAGCTACGCAAGAAGATGATTAAACTAGTCCTTGTGAAGTGGAAGCACAATCTGGGTCCAAAACTCGCATGGGAAGTTGGGGACGAGATGAAGACAAGATACCCTCACCTGTTTATCACTGAGTAGATAACGAGGACGGAATCTTCTTAAGGGGGTAGATTTGTAACATCCTCAACTTGGGCCTAGTTGTAATTAGTACGTACGTATGTATAGATATTGTAATAGGAAGTATAATGTAAGTTTTTGTTGAGTTAAATGGATATGTGTTTGCATGTATGTATGTACGTATGCATGTGCGGATACATGTATGTATTATGTATGTGTGTATGTAATTAAATTAGATAGGAAACCCATGTGTGAAGAATGAGGCAACCGCCTCTTGTATATGTGAAAGTATATATGTGTGCTTAGTTGACTTTGGTCAAACATAGCAAAACACATACACACAAAACCGCAAGCACCCTTTCTCTCTCGTCTTGTTGCTCTTGGATTTCCAGAAGAAAGAAGAACTAGGATTCTCGGTTGTTTAACCTACAAAAGGTTAGCAACTTAGAATCATTGATGTTAGAATCATGAAATCATGCAAGAACACCATGAAGAACATGCAAAAGCTTACTTTAAAGTGGGTTTTGGTATATTTGGTGTTCTTATATGATTTGATGTGTTTAAAATGGCTAGATGGATAGAGAGTGATGTTCTATGATGTTCTGGGCTTAAAGCAAGCCAAAATGGAGTTGTTTAGATGATCAAATGAAGCTATCGGAATTTCAGTTGATGAAGTTGTCGGATTCCGCAACTATGAAGTTGTCGGAATCCGCTTGTATTGGAAACCGAAGGAATTATCGGAATCCGATAGAAGTGTCGGATTCCGCAACTCTATCGGATTTCATGTTTTGTAGTCCTTTTAAATATGGAATCCGCAAGTCAATCGGATTTCCAGAGTCTCGGATTCTAAGTGTTGGAATCCGATAAGTATCGGATTTCCTTCTATGTATTGGAATCCTCAAGTGTCGGATTTCGTGTGCATGGTTGGAATTCATAAGTGTTGAAATCCGAATGTTGAGTATCGGATTTCATGAATCCGACAGAACCATCGGATTTCCCCCAAATCCGACAGTTCTAGCGGATTTGTGTAATGTCCAAAGTTGAATGTTGTTTTGTGAAGTCTTGAATGCACATGTGAATGATTGAAGTCAATGTGATATGCTAGGTGAACTTGTTAGAGGACTCAAGTTGAATACCTGTGCCTAGTAACAGCTCAGGTGAGTACCTACGATCATGAGACTCAGTAGAGTAAGGCTTGCCTGCTAAGTGATTATGTGAATGTACTATGTATGACTAACTTGCTTTTGCAGGTATGTTCGAGAAGATAAATGTATGATTGATATGATGTTAGAATATGTACCAGGAGCATGCCAGTGGGTCCAGTCTGGAACCACTTAGTTAATACATGGTGATATGATCGTATGAATAAGTGTAAGATATTATATGTAAGATGATGGATCCCTGTGGGATCAAATGTACGTATATGTGTATGTGACTTGTCTGCAGACTACCTGACACATGGTTAAGGTCAGCCGGTTAGCTGGATCCTAACAGGACTTCGGTCATTTTTGGATTTAACGGTGATTCGGGGTGCATCCCGGATCGAGGTTCTGCAGAACCACCGTGCCTTAACGTGAGTGGTGATCAGCTGATTGTAGCTGGATTAACTGTAGAGCCTCTGGATCTGTGAACGATGCTTGGTGGACTGCCTTATGCTCCCCCACCAGCGCGGATTGGTCGTGTCTGATTCCCTGGTCTGAGTTGTTAAGCGGGACTGATTACCCTGCAAGATACAACTCTTACCGATCTTGTCAGCACACCGCTATGTGCTAAGCTAGCAATGATGGTTTATGAAATGACTCATGACTTGCTATATTGATGCTTATGATTGTGTGTACTCACTAGCTAGTGTAGCTAATGATACTATGTTTCCCTTTTCAGGTAAAGATTAGATGGCCTGCGAGGCGGGTTACTTTTGGGATGTACATTGCCCCTTGTGGGTGGAACACTTGTAGATTTATGTTGTAATGTAATGTAATGTTATGGTCGGTTCCTGTACATTGATAACACCTACGTTCTTTTGGTAATGTAAATGACAGTTGTTGTTTTAAAATAAAATTTTCCACTGCTAAAATCTGTTTTGACATTAAAGCAACTAAATTCAGAAGCGGTGTTACAATCCAAAGCAACAGTCTCCCCTGATCCTAAAAGAAAAGCATCTGTTGAGGGGGAGCAAAGGTTCCCAAAGAGATTAAAACAAATGGCAAACAGGCCAAAATCTAAAAAGAAACTTGCTGAGGGTTGCTATCGAAAAACCATAAATATCCAGTCTGATTCTGATGATGAGGATGATACTCCACTCTCTGACATCCTCAAAAGAAGAAGACAGAGCCCTAATCCTTCCCCTGTTCCAACAGTCCAATCATCTCCTTCAGTCCAAAAGCCTTCAACCTCTACTCCCAAAGACAAAGGGAAAAGAAAAATGACAAGTGAGCAAGTTAAAGAGGAAGAGCAAACAAAAAGAGAGCTTGCACAAAAAGAACAAGAGGAAAGGGAGAATGCACAAATGGCTCAAGCCTTGGGTGTTCCAGTGGAAGAAATTCACCAAGCCAAGGAGATAGCCTATCAACAAGAACAAGAAAATATTCAAAGCCAAGCTACTGCTGAAACCAAATTGGCAAGGGAGAGATCTCAAGCTGAGCTACTCAATGATAGCCTATCAACAAGAACAAGAAAATATTCAAAGCCAAGCTATTACCACAACATGAGTATCTTTATGACTTTGAAGGTCTCAACACAACTCTACCACTCAACATCACCCCTGAGCTCTTCAAGTTCATATCTATGCCTGTTGAGAGTATATTCTTCCTAGACAGAGGTGGCTCATAGAGAATCTTTAGGCAGTCTGAGATCCCCAAGGCAAACAAGAGTTTTCTCTTTGGGCTAAGAGTATCTACAAGAGGCTGAACCGGAAATGACCAATTTGAGGCCTTTGTACAAGCTCAGTGTAAACTTCTAGCCGAAGCAGATCCTCTTGCAAAAGCCTTTGAAGTTAAAGAAGAAGAATAGTGGGATTGATGACTGGGCTATCTCTGAAAGCTTATTGATTACTATTGTTGTAATATATTTCTTGTAAATACTGTTTAGTTTCTTCTTAGACTAGTATAGCTAGTAGTTAATCTCTTGTAAATACTTTTGTACGTTTCTTTATTCTATTATTCAAGTCATGTTTATGTAAATACAGAAAATCAAAAATATATATATAAGTGGAAAAATGAAAAGATACCACAAAAACATAACAAAATGGTACAACAAAGAAAAAGATTCCACAAAAACAGAAAAAATGGAACACTAGAAAAAACCAAAAACAAAACAAGGTTCAAATAAAAAGAGCTACCAAAAACAGATAGCTAGGTAGCCAAATGCACTTAAAAGTTTAAATATTTTGTATTTGAAGTCAAACTGATTCTTCAAAAAGAAAAGGGTTTTGTCATCATCAGATAGGGGGAGATTGTTGGGGAGATATTCACTTCACCCTAATAATTAGCTTTGCTTATCTTAAATACATAGAACTTGATGATAACCAAACCCTACTTTCACTAAGACTTAGAAAGTATTCAAACATGTGTTGTTTGAATCAGATTTATGAAAATATGCTAAGTATGGAACCATCAACTGAGCATTGGCCACTACTCAAAGTATCAGCCGAAGGATATCAGCTAAAGAATATCAGATGCAGAAACAAGTAAAGAAGACCATCAGCTGAGGAGAATCATCTATCACCTGAGTGAAGAAATTTGATCAGCTGAGTGTTTACACCATCAGCTGAGCAAAGATCTTAATTAGCTATAATATCAGCTGAGTGAATATTGGATAAGCTGAGGCCCAGAGCATCAGCTATGTAAGTCTTTCTAAACACAAGTTATCTTCTTACATAAACAGATGTATTTAAATGATTAGCTGAGCATACTTGATCAACTGATCATATCAATACATGAGCTTATGTCTTCCTAGTATAACTATAGATCAACTGAGCATCTATATGTTCAGCTGAGCAATAGATATCAACCGAGTCTTTGAAAAAATGGTCAACTGATCTATTCTCTCAACTGAGTAGTGAAACTTATAAAGTTCTTAGTACTTTCTGTTATCTGAGTCGAGCAAAATGTCAAATCTGCTCTTTCTTTTAGATTGTAAGTTTCATATGTAAAAGGCAGAACATGTGTTGTTCTATTATGTCTTGGATCTTTGTTTGTAAAAGTATAAAGCACTTTTTGGATCAAGTACGAGACAAAAAGGTTTGATCTTATCCTTTGGAAAAGGAGAAAGATACCTCAAACAGATGAAGATCCCGAAGATTTGTTTCAACAACTAAGTATGGTTGGCAATTCCATACTTCGTAAAGTCAAATCTAGAAGATGCATGGCTGTTGTTTAAAGTATAAGCATGGAAAGGGAAAGACAGTCTTACAAGACCAAAGGTGTGGGATTTAATATTTTATATTGTGAGTGGGTTGCACTTTTTCATCATTCGCGTCACCGAAGTGAATGGTCTCATCATTAAATAAATCATATCATATCATATAACTCATAACACATGTCATAATCACATATACCATCAGTTTAGGTTGTAAGTAAGACTACTCACCTGTCTGCAGTCTAGTTACACGACCTTAGTTCACTAATTCACTTGTGGCTACTTGTCAGTCAACCGTCACCTACAATAGGTCTAATTAAGTCAACACCGTGTATAACTCCTTTATTCGTTTGCTCACATAATTCCTTCGGGTCTCATGTTGGACCTTGTTAAAAAGTTTCCTAAGTTGGACCATATGAAAGTCGCATGGCCACCTAGCCATGTGAAAGTCACATGAACAACATGTAAGTCGCATGGGGCATTATATATACATATGTTTCAACTGAAAGTCGCATGGTAGGGTTTCCTTGCATAAAGTCGCATGAGGAAATCATAAAGTCGCATGGAGTAATGCATAAAAGTCGCATGAAATGATAACACATATGTAAGTCGCATGGAGTAAGCCATAAGTCGCATGAAACCCTACATGCATACCCAAAGTCGCATGAAACATACATTTATATATCAGAAATTCGCATGAGCATACACAACACACTGAAAGTCGCATGAGCATACACTGAAAGTCGCATGAGCATACACAACACACTGAAAGTCGCATGAGCATACACAACACACTCAAAGTCGCATGAGCATACACAATACACTGAAAGTCGCATGAGCATACACAACATACTGAAAGTCGCATGAGCATACACTAAAAGTCGCATGAGCATACACAACACACTAAAGTCGCATGAGCATACACAACACATTGAAAGTCGCATGAGCATACACTAAAAGTCGCATAAGCATACACAACACACTGAAAGTCACATGAGCATACACAAGACACTGAAAGTCACACGAGCATACACTGAAAGTCGCATGAGCATACACAACACACTGAAAGTTGCATGAGCATACACTGATAGTCGCATGAGCATACACATCACACTGAAAGTCGCATGGCATAATAAGTCGTCCCTGCCAGTTCTCAATTTTCATTCCACAGACTCCATAGCCAAAATCCAACTCTTTCAAAACATAACCAAACCATCTAATTTTTATTAAAAAACATTTCTCCACTCATTTAAGCACTTCCTTTAAGAATTAAACACATTTCATCAAGCATTAAGGGCTCACATCTCAAATTCTTTTCTCTGGTTCTTCATAAACCCAAAACCCTAAAACTCAGATTCTAACTTGTTCTATCATTATTCAAACAGGATAAGATTGATATCTACAATACCTGATGCTTTTCTTAACAATTCTTTAAGTCTTCTAGTGATTCTTGGCTCCTTCTTCCTCTGTTCCTCGAGAGGGTTTTGTACACACACAAACACACTGATTTCTTTTGAAAGCAATGAAACAGTAGTAAGGTGTTGGGGGTTGGGCCCTAAACCCCGTTATATACTTCTTTAAAAAGGCCTTGGCCTAACAATAGTCATTTAAGTCCACCAAGTAATTAACCCAATTTAAGTGTTTATCTTTATCCATTTAGTTAAATTGTTTATCCAAGCCTAAACAGTCAAGTTAAACTAGTCCATGACTAGATCCATAATCTAACACAAATAGTTACAAGAATAGTCATTTCTAAATAAAATATTCTTTTATTTATTTTCGAAAGTTCGGGTATTACAGTGTTTATTTGTTTTGGTCGGAGTTACAGCAAGATAGTCGGCAAACTGGTGCTGAAGGTAGAAAGGCACGGCGTGCCTTTGAGGGTACGGGTGTGCCTTAGAGGGCGTGACCGCCTTTGTTCAGGAGGTCCGGGCGTACCTATGTAAGGTACGGGCGTGTTTGGCCAAGTACGCCCATGTTTAATTGAGCCATCTTTCTAGGCCTGGGTTGCGAAGCACGAGCGTGCTTCTAGGGGTACGGGCGTGCCTCGCCCCTGTTCAGTTCAATAAGTGCTGAGTTTGATTATCTGATTAATACCATGATTATATATATGTAGGAATTACTGTTTAACGTGTTTTGAGTATAACTAGCATAACTCTATGTGGTATTAATAGCGAGTTTCCTAAACTCTGGTTCATATATGTGGTATGTGTGACGCATAGGAATGTGTTATATTAGTGCTCAGAGGATCACGGAGAGGGTAGCACACTGCTTCGTGTAGTTAGTAGCTACCACAGCGTTTCAGCCTTCTTGGCGGATGCTAAGATGGTGCAGTACTGTATCCATAAGAACTATTACAACATTCGTATACGTGTATGCGCATGCTTATATGATTGTCAATTTATCTTTCTCACTAAGCTTTTGTAGCTTAGTAGATACTGCTTGTTGTGTTTTGCAGGTTGTGTTAACACCAAGGCAAGGCCCCGATTTGACTATTGATGGCTGGCTACTTAAAACGTATTTTGTAATAATAACACTCCTATTTATACAATGGAATTACTTTTGATATAAATGCGTGCATATTTTTATACAAACCCGAGGGTTTAAGAGAAATGTTTTATTTGCTTCCCCTGATAGTAAGCTTGTTGGAAACTGTTTTTGTTATAATTATGGTGGTATAACTTTTTGTATGAATCAAAGGATTCAAACATATTTCATGTGTTTCTATCAGCTTAGTAAATTATGTTTTTAGCCGAATGGCTTTTGTTTAAGCTTTCTTCGAATTTTAAAAATTGGGGCATTACAATCACATAACTTAGCTATCGGTATAAACCGTTTTTATAATCTCTTAATCTTTTTTTAATAAAGTCATCCAATTTCTCAACTAGACTCACACTTTAGTCATAGTTTGAATGTACTTATCCAATGTTATAAACCATTTATACAACTTTTCTAAATCAAAACTAAAGTTCTTTTAACTAGACTTTTTAAGAGAAGCCTAGTAACCCACCATTAGACGGTTCATACTAAATTATCAATTGCACTTTCAACAGTTTCATATCGATAACCCAAGTTTGATGACTCTTTAGTTATCCAACCACATGACTAGCTATTGTTCTCACTAATTAGTGAACTATCATTCACTTTTCAATTCTCAAATACCACAATACCTCATAAGGGTTCTTTGCAATATATCCCATTTCCAATTATTCCTTGACAAATCTAAATCATCAAGTGGTAATTGCATAACTTCTCCAATATCTCAATTGGAAGTATTCCAATTTCTCAAGCACTAACGCAATTGAAAACTAACTTGGGCAAACAACCTACTCATGAACATAAGTGTTCCTCATAAGAATTTCTCCAATACTTGGAGTAACACAAAGATTATTTATCCAAAGATGAATATCATGTTTCCATGTCTTGACACAATCATAACCATCAAGAACTTGCCCACATGCTTTGGAAAGTAAGCTTATAAGTGTCACAAAATGAAATCATTCTTTTATCAATTGGTCAACAATGAACTAAATAGTATCATCTCCTCTCAAGGTTCTTAACAACCTTGACACTTCACATATCTTAATTGTTCCAAGAATCATATCTTAATTCAATGGCAATACTTGTCATCAACAATCAATAACTAATGTACGAGTTCAAATCTCTGCACATAATTAATCACAATACCAAGGAAAGGTTAGCTAGAACCGGTATACATTAAGCACGGATAACTCATAATTCATGTCAAACTTTGATGCTTGCATCAACCCAAAAACAATAAATAACACAATTATCGTCCTCAAGACGATCGCTATTGCAAGCACAAACTCTACCTAGAGATCTTTATCCCGCAAGGCCTTTCGTCGTGCACCCTTAAGTCGCCTCATAAAGTTCAAAACATCTTTTGGTCTAAAAGAACCACATTAGAACTATTAGGACTATGACTTTGCGACTCCAAACTTAGGTCACAACCTATGCCATGCCAGGATAAAACGGATCTTAAAGTCAAATATCTCAACCAACTCAAGCTACCGGCATCGCCGCATGCTTTTCTATGGTCGAATACCCAGTCATCTCCTGTGGTCTAAGACACCACTCTATGTCTAACAAGATATAGGTCAACTGCTTTGTCACTAAAGACATCTATCATCAAGATAGGAGAGCCTTAACTCCATCTCACTGTCAGAGAACATGTCTCAATTCATACATAGGAGCCTCACTTTCAAAATCAACTCCTCTAATCTCTGAAATTTATTTTCGGTATCCATCATATAAATAGAGTGAATTACTATCAAGCCACACATTATTCTAAGATAACACAATCAAAACTAATTTAACCCAAAGATTCACATTTGATTTTGAAGGTAACAACTATGAGGTCCTAAAGATTCTTCACCTCAAAGGAATTTCTATAGACCTCTCAACACCATGTCACGTGTGATCTTTATGTTCTTCATGGAATTTATATTCATAAACCATATTGATCGTTGGTCCAACCATAACTAGATGTAGCCATTAAGAAACTCTCTTAATTTTACCCAAAACTGGGCTACTTACTAACTTATCAAGTTCTTAGTCATTAACAACTATTCCGGTTTTAATTAACTTACTAGGAACTTACTATATAACCATTCCCACTATTTAGGTTTAACTGATACATAAGATCACATTTTCATCCCAAAAGACTAACCATATAACTTGTCCATCCTCATAAGAGGTTCAACACTCTAACATTTATCTTTCTTTTAACAATCCTCCAGGTCATTAAAAAGGAGAGTCTTGATTACACAAATTCTTTAGTGAACGCATCACTAATCAATAACACAATATTCTTAATTTAAGAAAAAGGTCTCAAACACTAGAGAGTTTTAATCTCAAAGATTATACAACAACATAATCACAAAGATTATACAACAACATAATCACAAAGATTACTCAATATCTAGTCTTCCTTAAACATTTCATTACCTGGTCTCAATCACGAAATACAATTGGAATCCACCAATTGATTTTATACCTCTTATCTCCTCTAAGCACCTAAATAAGTGCCAAGAGCAGTTTATAATTTCCAACTAGAAACTTGAGAACTTATATGACCGAAAGATTTTACCTCAAACTTAAGCCTTCTACTTCACATCTCAACATGAGACTCATTAGATCACATGATCCATAAATGCTTTCAATAGGAAATTCAACTCATTTGAACTAGGCCACACCATAACAACGGTGACACGATGTCTATTATTTTATAAAAGAAGATACAATTCAAAAGAAGATTCTTATTTCTTTCGAAGAAACACACAAACACTATTTCACTTATAACATAACTCATCAAAGTAAGTCTGCCATACATGGAATAGTAACTTTAGTTCCAATTACAACTTAACCAATAATATCAGTAAGGTTCATACTTAAATAAAGAATCAATCCTCAAATCAAAACACATAGGAT
This sequence comes from Dittrichia graveolens, assembly GCA_038502395.1. Classification (NCBI taxonomy): domain Eukaryota; kingdom Viridiplantae; phylum Streptophyta; class Magnoliopsida; order Asterales; family Asteraceae; genus Dittrichia; species Dittrichia graveolens. The sequence goes on along the minus strand of JARJIL010000007.1, from coordinate 53,056,231 downwards.
GACACCAATAGATAACTTATCAACAATATCATTAGTGTTCCAAAACCCACAACCGCAGTTGCTTATAGGGTTTATTCTATAGATTCAATCATCTTTTATATTACTTCACATAAGGTGCCTCCCTCCTTGAAAAGGATAAATGGCACTTTTCTAATCCAACTCCATTCTATGAAGTTCATCACTTGTTCATCTTATTAACTAAGGTATACTAAACAAGGCTTCAATAACATAATCTCATGTTTCTATTCGCGAAACTTATCTTAACAAGACTTAGTTTCTCATTTTCGTGCTCAAAGCGTCTTTTACCTCATCAAGGAAATCTTTCCTTCTAAACTAGTAGATCATTATGAAGGAGTCCTCCAAGGACTTAATAGTAATAAGTGTCTCAATATATAAAGGTTCAATCTGAACAAGTACCATTGTTCTTAGTACTTAATAGTACAATTCACTTCTAAACCGCTACCTAAGGTAGACCACTACATTAGGCTTAACACATATCTGAGGTCAAACTTAGTAACATAGGTCTAGAAACACACTTGAGTTACCTAACACTCAGGAAACTCTCACCCTAACCCAAGTTACCCTCCCAGCTCAAATGGATTTCCTTTAATGGTCAGCCTGGTTTGAGAACAAACACTAACTCGAGTGCCTGATTCACTCAAACCCAAGCTCTGATACCAACTTGTAACACCCTGATGTTCAGTCCAAATTTTAACTTTTCCAATCTTATTTTAAAACCTAGTTTAGATAACAACTCTTTACCTAATAGCGGAAGCAAAAAAATCCATTACAGTATTTATTTACAAAATACAGTATGATTTATGAAAGTATATTTCATCATCGAATAGGACACAAAAGCTTTTAGTGTTACTATAGTCAATCTCACGACCATAGAAATGAATAGCAAATCTAGAATTACCGGAATCGTAAAGACGCCAAAGCTATGCCCAAGGCATCTACTCACCTCACAAGGTCACTAGACAACCTGCGGATACAAAATGTTTTATACACCAAGTTAGCTATAAACATAGCTAGTGAGTACCACCAAAAAATTTAATCTTTTAAAAGCAAGTCATCATCTTTGAAAACACAAGTTTGGAAACATACATGTTATAAAAGTTACCGCATAAGCACATAAGAATGTGGGTCTGTCCATTGAGCCATAGTATCTCCTAGTGGTAGCTAGCCACGGTCAACATGTGTCCACATGGGGGATAAATACATCTCCCCGTCAAAGTGGTGGAAGCACAAAGTAGTCCACCATACAACGGTTATATTGAGTGAATGACCTGTTCCCCAAGTCCACTCGTGTTGCTTAGGTTCGGTGCCTCGTCAGCCCATTGAACCATACGGTCATAATGGGTACTATCACCCCCTCCACTAATTGCAACATCCCTCAACAATACCACATACGTGACGAATGGTTCTGTTTGCCACAACCTCTTGAACCACACCCACTCCCAAAGTGGTTGAACAAAAATTTATGTGCAATCCAAACCACACTAGTCCGGACTAAAACTCATACCATAAGGGTCACATAAAACACATGCCATTAAGGCCAAGTAACTCAAACACTTAAGCTTAACAATAAACACATAAGTGTCACTTAACTCATAGCTCTTGAGCATAAATGTTCAACAAACAATATCACAATTGGCATCTCAATGCCCAAAACACACCCTAGGTGTAAACATAATTTCATTAACTTAAAACCATATGTATTATTACAAAGTCAAAACTTAGTCCTAAGTGGAGTATCATACCCCAAGGAATTATCAAATATAAACTCATTCATGAACATAGACCTTCTCCTAAGTGGAGCATTGGTCTCATTTGTTTCCATAAGAACAGGTTCATTAATCAAAGAAAAGTTACACAAGTTCCACGTCCTTTAATCAATAGATTTCATAAAACAATTTGCCAAACAAATAAAGCACATTTGTGATAACTTGTAAGCTTTAAAAAAGTTGGGTATCCGCAAGGTGTACTCAGCTGAGGGTGTGATGAGGATCACAACCCTAACCAAACTAAAGCTCAAACACTTGATCATTAGCATATGATCACAAAGCACAAGGTCAACTTACATAAGTTAACCAAAAAAAGATTTCTTAAGAGTATAAGCTCAATTCTAGACTTAGACACTCTTTCGGCTCTTAAAAAACTCCATTTTAACCTTCCATAATTATAAGAATCAATCCTCAATCAGTAACATGGTCAAAGTGGTCATAATATAGTTTTTGGAAGTTTCAGGGTAGCTCGCGCCGGGAGAAATCCCTAGAATTAAATATGCGCAAAAGAGGTGGCCTCGCGCCGCGAGCTGCCATAAATAGTAACTCTTTTACTTGCTTTCTATACCAATTTGATCAAAATCAAATTCTTTTCAAACCAAACCTCAATTACAGCAAACAAGCAACTCATTTAATTTCAAAACATACCCATAAACAACCATGGAACTATAATCCATCGTAACTTGGGTTATTGAACCCTAATTTCACCATTTAGTCCAAAATTGACCCATTTACTAACATTTTCAACACAAACAACAACAAATCACCAATTACTTCATATATATTGCTCAGATTCATCAATATTAAGAGTTAAAACTTACTTGAGATCACCAAATCACTTGTTAGCACTTTGTTTCCCAAATCCAAGCTTCCATGATCATCTTCTAATTCAAAACACTACAATTTTTAGCACTTATCAAACTTGCATCTTTAATTCTTCCAGGATTCATCACAATCGGCCTCCTACTTCTTCTCTCTCTATCTCTCGAAGATTCTAGCATCGAATGAGGGCTTTTGACCCTCAAATTAGTCAAATAAACATATACACACCCAATTACATCTTAGGTGCTCCCATTTATCAAATGTTTGCACTTTCACCCTTTCAAACTTCATCTAATTCACACATAAAACCCTTAACTCATAACATTTACATCACTAAATTAGAGAAACTTTAATCAATTGTACCTTGTGTTTTACTAGTTATACTTCATAACCAAATATTATAAATATCTATAATGACTCTTCTTAATGATAAATTTCCCAAATTATTTACAATTTCTTTTACCAACATATAAAACACATTATTAAGCAATATTGATGATATTCTAAAATTTGGAATATTACACTACCCACTGTTTAGTCCGAAAACTATGCGATCCAAGACGAATACAAGATGAAGGTGGAACAAGGAAAATCTCGGTAGTGCTCGTGTAAGTGTGAAAGATAGAGAGAAGATTACACCGTGAAACACACACACTTTATTCAACCGAGAATCCAAGTTACATTTACACTTAGTCATATCCCAATATATATATATACTCCTTGGAGTATTTACATTTACGCACATAAGTTTGCATTTTTATACAAACCTCACTCATAATATAAACTTATATTACTATACAACATTTTGATCCTAACAATCTCCCCCTTTGAATAGAAATAAAATTTGTTTTTCTTTTTAGCATGAGTGGATCTTCGGTCACTCTTTGCTCTGTCATCTTTACATAATCTTCGGAACTTGAGCTAGAAGATATTGACGAGAATCTTGATCTTGATAGTAAACTTTGACAACCTTGAGCAATCTTCCTTTTCTAAATGATTGTGCATATCTTCTTTGAACCAACTACATGAGGTTGAAATTTATGAAAGTTGATTAACTGAATGGACCGAGTTGGTAAATCTGGATTAGCAATCAGTCCCATTAAATTTTTAATAAAGCTTCTTTCATTGAAAGAAGCACATCAAGATGCACCAGGCATGCTTGCTAAATATGCCAAGAGTAGTAGCTATTGCTTCAAGACAAATGTGTCTAGCAAGTATGTTAGTTACGTATATTGCATCTTGTTTGTAGATATTGCCCCTGAATTCCCAATAGTTTTGGTCCGAAAACGATGCGATCCAATCCGAATACAAGATGAAGATGGAACATGGAAAATCCTGATAGTGCTTGTGTGACTGTGAAAGATATAGAGAAGATTACACCATGAAACACACACACTTTATTCAACCGAGAATCGAAGTTACATTTACCCTTAGTCATATCCCTATATATATATATATATATATATATATATATATATATATATATATATATATATATATATATATATATATATATATATATATACTCGTTGGAGTATTTACATAAACACACTTCCCCACCCACAAAATAAAGAAAATGGCTCTTTTGTTGAATTTAAAATATTGTCTTGGATATGAAGAAAAAAGTTGATTAAAAGAAAAGAGAAAAAAATAAAACGACATGTTACAAGGTAAAAATTGTTCGCCGAATATCATACTTCTGTACTTGGTAAAAGGGTTATGTGCACAAAAATGTAATAAAGTGTCATCATTTTAATATTATATGTAACGAACTATATTTTGTTGGTAATAGTACATAAACTGCCCAAAAATTTTATTTAATGCAAGATGACCTATGGTTACAAATTAGTTGGTTACCCTGATTTTTAAAATAATTTTTATTTATTATTTTGTTACCCCTTTATTTATTTACTCCTTTGTTTTATTATTTATTATTTTCCCTTTTTAACACACAAACACACATCAACTTCCAAGGTTTGTAGATGATTTCAATAAACAACACACAAATATCGGCTACTATCACAACCTCTGTTAGTCTCATGTTTAGAATAGTTAGATTTGATGAGACAAATTATAGATATGTATAGATAATAGGTTAAGAATTAGGAATTATGTAAGTCTGTTATAGACTGACTAGTCAGCTTTAGGCTGAGTAGTCAGTGTATAAACAGATATAGAGTTTTCTATGTAAGTACTAGATAGCTCAGTGACTTCTAAGGTGAGATAGGTTTTAAGAGTGAAGACTTGAAGACTTGAAGATTCAAGAACCCAAGATTCAAGAACTCAGCTTGACAAGGTCAAGTCTGAGTGAGTCAGCTCAGCGTCAGAAGTCAGTTCAAGAACTTAAGTAAGTTCTAAATTCTGTTATAAACTCTCCATATCTACGACATTTAAATTAGGATATCTGAACCTAATTTAAACTATCTATTAGTTGGATAGAAATCTCAAACGGAATTAATTAGATATGTTCTAATTAAGGAGTTTGTCATGGTTTTAAAGAAAAGATAAGTTCTATCTTTAAACTGCGATTTGTTCGTAGACATATCAAGTATAAGTATAAACCTTCTTATGGGTTTAACAGAGACGAATACACGAACATAGACGAATACACAGACGAACGAGTGTGCGAATATACACGATAACAAGTACGTGATACTGCATAAGTTGCAAGACTGCATAAGTTGCAAAACATATGAGTGTTCATCATACTTGATACGCGTGTATTGCGATAACTTTGTAAGTTCAATGTTCGAGAGAGTTTTCAAGAGTTCTTGTTAATCAGTTTTAACAAGAAGTTCGATCATCAATTAGTTTGTGATTCAAGAGTGTTTAGAGAGAGATTTGAGGTTATAATCATTGTAATATCAAATCATCCTGTTGATTTGATTAGAGAGTGATAATAGTTATTGTTCTGTTCGATATTTGAATATACGTTTGATTAATTTTGTTTAAAGTGTATTCAACCCCCCCTTCTACACTGTATCGATTGCTTATTCACCCTCTTTGGGACCAACAACTGGTATCAGAGCAAGTTTCTTCATAAGTTGAAGATCAAGATCCGCTGTCAAGAGGTTAAGATGTCTACTAACAAGCAATCAAGTCATATACCAACAATGGCGGCAAAAGGGTGTCCTATTTTTGATGGCACTGACTATCCTATGTGGAAGTTTAGAGCCATGCTATATCTGAAGTCCGTGGATCACAGGATGAGTACCATGATTCAAGATGGCCCAATCATACCAATGATCCATATTACTGCCACTGACAAAACTGTTCCCTCTGGAGAAACTCCTAAGCCCGAAGCATCTTGGACTAAGGAATATCGTAAACTGTTCAATCTTGATGACAAGGCACAGAGCATTATAGCAAATGCTTTGACAAATCCTCTTCTGCATATTCTGGCTGGGTGCCAAACTACAAAGAGATGTGGGATACTCTCAGTGTTACGTATAAAGGCACTGATTTGGTCAACCAACATAAGAAGACAAATCTGAGTCGTTCTTATGAAACTTTCTTTGCTAAAAAGAATGAAACTCTAGCAAATTTGTTTACCATATTTCAATGCTTGATAAATGATCTGATCTTGGTAGGTGTCAAGAAATATGAGAATGAGTTGGTACTCGAGTTCTTGGATGTGTTACTAGAACAATTCAATGAGATCACCATTGCACTTCGTGCTGGAGGAACCTTAGGAAAATATGATCTCAGATCTATCTATGGTATCCTTCTAAATCATCAACAGATCATGGAACAGAAGAAAGTGGCCCAGCAACAACTAAAAGAATCTATAAATAATGTTGGATCTGCATTAATTGCAGAAAAGAAGAAGGGATCTAAAAATTCTCAAATTGAGACTGACTCTGAATCTGAATCTGAGGAAGTAAGTCCTAACTCCGGTTCAGATGATGAAGAGATGGATGCTCTTACTGAACAAATAGCAATTTTAGCAAGAAACTTTAAAAATTTCAGAAGAGGAAGGGGTCAACCTGACAGAAGCAAAAGTGGTAGGTCTACTTTTTATCTTAAGAAAGCTAAGTGCTATAATTGTCAAAGGATAGGACACAGCTGACAAGAATGCCTACACAGCTGATAAATATAAAAAGAAATATCAACGACTCAAAGGCAAGCCAGATGAAAACACCAAAGGTCTTCTTGCTAAGACTTGGGATACTGAATCATCTACTTCAGATGATGATGAGCCAAACAGGTGTTTGATGGCCATTGAGGATGAAGAGGAACAAGTTGACTATGAGTTAGAAGACAGTTCCTTTGATGAGGATCTAGCAGAAGCGGCTAAGCTTAGTAAGCAAACCAGTAACTGGGATCCTGCCTCAATGTATAAGGTAAATAACTTTAGCTCTTAAACTGATGAACAAAAATGTCTAATGTTCAACTATTTGTTGAATGACTTCAAAACCTCTCTCAAAGTTCAATCTAGTTTAAAAACTGAAATTTCAAAATTAAAAGATGAACTTAAACACTTTGAAACTCTCTTAAATGATGGTAAAAAGACTCAAAGTGATTATGAATGTCAGCTTCATATAAACAAACTTCTAAGTGAAGAACTACTAGAATCAAAAGAACAAGTTAATAATCTAAGAAAGATCTGTGAATCTTGGTGTAAGTCATTAAGAGAAGCAGAATGTATTAACCAGCAGATACCAAATCAAGTAAAAGCAGTGCTAGGGGAGATTATAGTGCTGCTGCTGATGAAATCATCGAAGATCAAGTCAGTCTTGAAGACAAAACGATGAAATTAGATGATATACTCCCTAAAACAATTTTAAGGAACAAGGATGGAAAACAGGTCAAAACCAATAAGTTTGTGAGACCAACCCAAAGTCCACAGGTTATTCATACAAACCATCAAGCTGAATGTTCCAGATCCAACAGACACTGTAAGTCAGTTTTTAAAAGATTGGATTACAATCCTGTGAGAACAACTGTATTTGATAGAATATCTCATGTCAATTCAAAAAGACATAACTCTCAAGCCAAATATGAAAGGATGTCTAAGAACAGGAAGTTGTCTGTAAGTCAGACTTCACCAAATAAGGGTAACCATAAAGCTGACAAAGGTAAGTCCAAAGTCAGTGAAAATCAAGTAGACAAACTGTCTAAAAGAATCGAAAGGTTATCCACATCTTATGACCCTAAAACTGAATCCAAATTTAATGTTGGAAAACTCAAAGAAATCACCCAAACACCCATATTTAGAAGAAAATGCTATAAGTGTGGTGATAGAGGTCATGAGGCCAAAGATTGTGTAAGTTCCAATCTGAGACCTGAAAACGTAAAGGATGATCAGTCCAAAACAGACCCAGAATCTGTTCGAGCTGATCAGTCAAACTCTAAAGTATCAGCTAAATGCTCATCCTCAAAACCCACCAAACAGTGTGCTCCAAAAAGAAACTAATATGTTTAGTTGATCATGTGCAGGGCTCCTACAAGTGGTATCTAGACAGTGGATGCTCAAGGCACATGACAGGAAGCAAGGGGATTCTAAGTGAATTCCAAAATAATGAAAGACCCAAGGTGACATTTGGGGATAATTCTCAAGGAAGGACTAAAGGTTATGGAAAGATAACTGCTGGAAAAGTCACTTTCAAAAAGGTAGCATATGTTGAAGGCCTTAAACACAATCTGATAAGTATAGGTCAACTGTGTGATGAGGATTATGAAGTCACCTTCAGAAAGCATGCAGGAACAATTTATGATAAGAAGGGAAAACCAATATTAATGGCAAAAAGAGAAAGAGATATCTATTTGTTAGATCTCAGCTCCGCAGATCCTTCAACTGAAACCTGCTTATATTCTAACTTAACTCCCAAGCTGAGTTGGTTATGGCACAGGAGACTATCACATTTAAATTTCAAATATATTAACAAATTGTCTAGCAAAGAGTTAGTCAATGGTCTGCCTAAGATCTCATTTGCTAAAGACAAACTCTGCTCAGCTTGTGAAATAGGAAAACATCATAAGGGATCCTTCAAGTCCAAACAGAATTTTTCAATTACGAAACCATTGCATATGTTGCACTTGGATCTATTTGGACCTATTAGCACCCCAAGCCTAAGTGGCAAAAAGTATACTCTAGTGATTGTTGATGAGTTCACAAGATTCACTTGGGTAGTCTTCTTAAAAGCCAAAAGTGAAGCTGCATATGAGTTAATCAGCTTCATAAGACAAGAAGAGTTGCAAAAGGGTAAGTCTCTTAAACAGCTCAGAAGTGATCATAGGACTGAGTTTAGAAATTCAACCCTTGAAGGCTTTTGTGAAGAAAAGGGAATTATCCAAAACTTCTCATCTGTAAGAACTCCACAAGAAAATGGAGTTGCTGAAAGGAGAAATAGAACCTTAATTGAAGCTGCCAGAACGATGCTATGTGAGGCAAAGCTCAAGCTGAGCTTTTGGGCAGAAGCTGTAAGTACAGCCTGCTATACCCAGAATAGATCAATAATAGTTAAAAGACATGGTAAAACACCTTACGAGATGTATCATGGCAGAAAACTCAACATTGGATACTTCCACAATTTTGGTTCAACATGCTATGTGCTAAACCAAAGAGATCAGCTCCATAAGTTGGAACCCAAAGCTGATCAAGGTATATTTGTTGGATATTCTTCAATCTCCAAAGCTTACAGAGTCTTTAATCTTAAAAGAAAGGTAATTGAAGAGTCAGTACATGTTACGTTTGATGAGAGAAGTATTGATGAATCCAACAGAGCTCAAGCTGACCCGGTTAATCTGAGTGAGCTTGAGAGGAACAAAGAAGATCTCACATCAAATCCCATGTATGTTATGGATGATTCTGATGATGATGGTGATAAATTTGACAAATGTGCATCATCGAAAGAAACTATCAATATTGAATATAATCAACCTGAGAGTCTCGGTGAATCATCAGGTACATGTCAAATTGAAGATCTAAGTGATCTTCCAATTCCTACTCAGACTGAAGAAGTATGTCCTATTCAGCCTGAGAGACACTACTTTGACTCAGACCCAGAACCTCAGTCTCCCACTACAACCTTCGGAGTATTAAAAGATCATCCTCTTGATAATGTCATTGGAAACATTGAAGATGATGTGTTAACTAGATCTAAGGCAAATGCAAATTATGCTGCCTACTCTAGTTTTCTATCTCAAATGGAACCAAAGAAGACTGAAGAGGCTCTAAAAGATGAAGATTGGATTGAGGCTATGCAAGAGGAGCTGACAGAATTTCAAAGAAATAAGGTCTGGACCCTTGTCTCTACCCCCAAAGGAAAAACAATTATAGGCACTAAGTTGGTCTATAGAAATAAAATGGACAAGGATGGAGTAGTGATTAGAAATAAGGCAAGGCTAGTAGCTCAGGGGTATCGACAAGAAGAAGGTATTGATTATGATGAGACCTTTGCCCCTGTTGCAAGGATTGAAGCTATAAGGTTGTTTCTAGCCTATGCAGCCTTCAAAAACTTTAAAGTGTATCAAATGGATGTTAAAAGTGAATTCCTAAATGGAGCACTACAGGAGGAGGTCTATGTGAAACAACCCCCTAGTTTTATTGATTCTAAACATCCAGATTATGTCTATAAGTTAGACAAGGCTTTGTATGGACTCAAGCAAGCTCCAAGAGCCTGGTATGATACACTGTCCACCTATTTGCTCTCAAATGACTTTGTTAGAGGAAGTATTGACAAAACTCTATTCATAAGAAAGAGCAGAGGACATGTCATTTTGGTTCAAATCTATGTGGATGACATTATCTTTGGTTCAACAAACCAAGGTCTGTGTGATTAGTTCTCTAAGATAATGTCTAATCAATACAGAATGAGTATGATGCGTGAGATGACTTAATTTTTGGGACTTCAAATCTATCAGAAAGAAGATGGTATATTTATTAATCAGAGCAAGTATGTCTTTGATCTGATTAAGAAATATGGATTAGACTCAAGCCATCCCGCAAAGTCTCCAATGTTACACAATGTCAATCTACACAAGGACTTTGATGGAAAATCTATGTGTCAGACTACATATAGAGGAATGATAGGTTTATTACTCTATTTAACAGCAAGCAGACCTGATATAATGTTTGCTACATGTGTTTGTGCACGATATCAGGCTGATCCAAAGGAATCACACTTGCTGGTTATTAAAAGAATACTCAAATATCTGAAGGGATCACCAAACTTAGGTTTGTGGTATCCAAAAGAATCAGGATTTGAGCTGATAGGGTACTCAGATTCAGACTTCGCAGGATGTGGTCTTGATAGAAAGAGTACTACTAGAAGATGTCAACTTTTGGGTGGAAAATTAGTTAGTTGGACAAGCAAGAAACAAAACTCAGTGGCAATTTCCACAGCTGAAGCTGAATATGTGGCTGCATGGAGCTGTTGTGCTCAAATACTGTGGATGCAACATCAGCTTAAGGACTTTGACTTGTATTATTCAAAGACTCCTATATTTTGTGACAATCAAAGTGCTATTGCCATTACACACAACCCAGTGTTTCACTCAAGAACCAAACACATTGAGATAAGACATCACTTCATCAGAGATATTGTAGAAAAGGGAAAGATAGAGTGAGTCTTCATTGAGACTGAAGATCAACTTGCAGATATCTTCACTAAACCAATTGAAGACACAAGATTTACAACTCTACTCGACAAGCTAGGCATGCTCAACCCTTAATTGGTATGTTCCATTCTTTATCTCTGTTTACATTTTTGCTAAGTGCTACATTTGACTAAGTGTCAATCCGAGCTGAGTGCTCCATCCGAGCTGAATGCTCAATCTGAGCTGAGTGCTAAATCTGAAGCTAAGTGCTTCGTCAAAGCTGAACACTCAGGAGCAGCTAAGTACTCCGTTCCAAAGTGTGGTCAATTCCACATGTCTAGGTTAGTCCTAAGAAATGGTATGTCCAATAATATGGTAAGTCCAACATATTTACGGTGTGTCTGTAAATAAACGTCAGTCATTTAGAAATTTTTTATGATATATTCTTATCATAAAAATATCATTAATCCTGTTAGAATCCGGTTCAATATAACAGTGTGCGTTTGGGTGACTTACAATAAATTTAGCCGTTGTAACAAACTGCGTAGACGTTTTTACGGTAACGGTCATATTTATTACCCTCCGATAACAGTAACTTTTCTCTCACATTGAAAAGGTATAAATAAGAGAGATTTTTCATCATATTTCGTTTACTCTTCCAAAATATTCTTCTCTACTCTCTTAAACCCCAACGTTGTTGTGTGAAGAGTTCATTGCTCAGTGCTAATCCTTATTATTGCTAAGTGCAATCCAATACGATAAGTTCGATTTCAATGGAGGGTTATACTCTTAATCTAACTGAACAAATGATCCGTGGTGGAAATTTCAAGAACAACGCACTCCCCTCCTACAAACAAAACAATGTCATCGCCTGTATCGGCAGTCCAAAGTAAAAAATTGGCAGGGGATATGAGGAGTGGGTCTCTTACATTCACAAGGGACCCCTGGCACATGCATTTCTTCGTGGTCCTGCTGTGCTCATCCCTCAACTTCTCACGGAATTCTGGTATACATGCAAACTGGATACAACTCAACCGGTTATACGGGGTACAGTCCTAAGTGGGCAAGTGGCGATAGAAGTTGATGCAAACTGTCTCCGCCGAATTCTTCATCTCCCGATTCATAATCAGTTTGAAGCGATGGTTTCTAGGGAAACATCACGAAGCGTTTTACCCTTAATGGGTCATCCTCAAGTTATTGACGTCATACGGAAATCTGTTTTCCAGATGGCATGGGGATTTATGGTATCCACAGTGGTTCGTTCCCTTGGATACAAGGTGGGTGGCCTGGATAATGTTAATGACTTTGAAATGCAAGTGTTATACAACTTATTTTATAATTGACGATTGGATTACGCTGAGTTGATCTTTGAGGCATTCAAGTCATTGGTGACCAAGAACATACGGGACACCATTGTGCCCTTCACAAGATTTATATCAATGGTCATCGAGGACATATTGGGTAGAAAATATACTGCTCAATATGAGTCAACCCCTACTCCTGTTCTCAGCTACAGAATGTTCGCCCATGATATTTTCCCTGAGCATCCTACAATGAGTGCTCAGATGAGGGTGTATGTACAGCTTACGACTCCTGAGTCAAGTGAAGCTGAGACAGAGGAGGAAGCTGCGAACAAAGTGGGTGACAGTGTTGGTTCTGAGGCTGAGTCCTCTCAAGCTGATCAACCTAGGATTCAGCTCAGACCCCGTGCTCAAATAATTTCATCTCCTTCTCTCTCTTTTACTTCTCCACCTCCAGAATTGGGAGATAAGCCTATGTCAAGCCCAACTCAGTCTAACCCCTCTCCTCCACCTCAAACATCTCCATCTATCTTACAATCTAAAGCCAACCTTGGTCAGCCCACTGCTATCAAGGAAATATCCTACACATATACTAGAAAGTCTGCCAAAGGTGGTCCTTCACCTCAAAATGACACTGGAGTTGATATCACATTGATACCTCCACCGGCAGGAGCTGAAAGGGAGACACCTTCTCTTAAGGTGCCAATCTCTAGGCTCAGTTCAACCCTTACGCCTAAACCGGGTATGGTGTCTACTCAGCCCATACTTACTAGTGCCATGGGAGAGCCTACTTCTATGCCTTCACAGCTCCATGAAGGTAACATTGAAATACTGACCAATCCCAGGGTCAAATACCCCCTCCTCACCACTAAGCCTAGCTCACCCCACTACCATACCTCACGAAATTGATCATTCTTCTCTTCCATTCTTACAAACTCTAGCACAACCTGTCAATGAACCTTTCATACACCAGGAAGGTTTACAGGGTCTGCATTCTGGCCCCCTTGATTCCATAGGTCAGCACCAACCTTTGGATATGGGACCCACATCCTTACCTATTAGAACACTCAACAGCAACTCCTACGGTGAAAATACACTCCTCCACTGGACAGGAGGACTGTGAGGTAGGAAGAATACTTGAGGAGCCCAAGCTGATGCCCAATGATGCTCAAGTCATTATGAAATATCTACAATCTCAGTTTGAGCTCCTACATAGGAAGAGGAAAAATGATAAAGCCAAGTTGATGCGTAAACTTCATGATCTTTCTACTTCAGTAGCCAACTTGGAAAGCTTCGTGCTCACATTCAGACCCTCCCCTATTGATGATGACAAAAAGGGGGAGGAAGAATCAAAGAAATGTGATGATAAGGTTGAGGGGGAGCATACAGAGGAAGTACAATTTGAGGAACAAGCTCATGATCAGTTTATGAGTACTGTAGATCATCCTTTCCAACAACAACACGCTCCAACAGTCCAAACTACCACAACTTCACAAGCTCAACCAGAAACTACACATGAAGAAACATCTCAATCTGCTCACACCAACCTTCCTCAAGCTAATTTGCCAAAATTTGTTGAAGCTGAGTCCATTCCAACTTCACAAATAGATAAAGGGAAGAGGAAGGTGTTTGAGATGGTAAAAAGAAAGAAAAGAAGTGTTATGCCTCTAGCAAAGAGAAGAAAGGTCATCATTGTTGAGCCTGAGCCTGAGCAACAGGGTAAGTCTCAACTAGTTGCACATGAATCTGACTCAAGTGATGAAGTTGATACAGCTCAGAAAGCCAGTGACATACTTGCTGAGCAAATGTTACAAGAGATGGCTAAAGAACTAGGCATAACAGTGGTGGAAATAAAAGAGCATCAACGACAAGCTGAATTTCAATAAGAAAAGGCTAAAGCTGAGGTTGCCAGAGCTGAAGCTGACTATTATGGACCAAGAGCTGCCCCAATTCCCTACTCAGATGTGGATCTAAGGCATTGTTATAAAAGAACACATTTTAATAAAAATATTGAATCAATTACACTCAGTAGAAAAGGAGAATTGGTAATTATCAACTTTGTACTAGACAACAAACAAGAAATTGGTCTAGATATGAGATGTCTGTACAAATTGGGGTTCTCAGAGTTGAAGATCATAGCCACAACTATCAAGCAGATGAAAAAGAGTCAAATCAGACAAGAGATAGTTGATGTGCTTAAGACAATCTTCATAAGAATTGATCGGTTAAGAGAGATTCCTGCTGATGAAATTGATACTTTCCTGAATCGAGGCAAAGTTGCAAGAGTTAGAGCAGCGAGCCAGCGAGCTAAAAGAAACATCAGTCTACAAGTTCCAAAGGGAGTTGAATTCAGAGAAAACACTTATATCACTCAACCTTTGGAAGGATTCTTATATCTTGATGTGGAAGGTAATCAATGTTTCTTAAGAGTAGCAGATCTTCATTTGGCAAATCTGGAATTGATTCTGTACTTGAGAATTCTATGTGATGACTCAACTCAGAACTCAGTATTCAGATATCATCTCCACAAAGAAATCAGATCAAGAAAAACTGAGATGAGAGAGCTGCCAGAAGGTGAAGAGATTGTGAATGATGCTATCAAGAAAGCTGCAATATGGGAACTTAAATGTTATGATATGTGGTTAGAAGTTGGAGATCCTATTGATTAAATAGATTAGTTCTATAATTTTGTAAGCACTAAGTGTGCAGAAGCTAATCATAAAGATTAAGCTACAATATAAATGATATGTTCATTAATACAAACTCAAGTTTGATATGTTCAACTTTTTATTGTTTGATATGTTCAAACAGACAACTTTGTAAGTTTAAGCTGATGATTGATATGTTCGATTAATTCTGATAAGTTTAGTATCTAAGTAGTTGTATATCCAAATACTTAGAATACAAGTCTTATAATGGATTTGTAATATAAACATCTTGTAAGTTCAAGATATGATGAATAAGTATGGACCAGTTCAATACTTATTTCAAGAACTAACTTTGGTCAGTTCCAGAGTGGTTCGACATAATTCTGTTAACCTATACCTACTTTGATTCAATATTTTGTCATCATCAAATAGGGGGAGATTGTTAGTCCCATGTTTAGAATAGTTAGATTTGATGAGACAAATTATAGATATGTATAGATAATAGGTTAAGAGTTAGGAATTATGTACGTCTGTTATAGACTGACTAGTCAGCTTAGGCTGAGTAGTCAGCGTATAAACAGATATAGAGTTTTCTATGTAAGTACTAGATAGCTCAGTGACTTCTAAGCTGAGATAGGTTTTAAGAGTGAAGACTTGAAGACTTGAATACTTGAAGATTTAAGAACCCAAGATTCAAGAACTTAGCTTGACAAGGTCAAGACTGAGTGAGTCAACTCAGCATCAGAAGTCAGTTCAAGAATTTAAGTAAGTTCTAAATTCTGTTATAAACTCTCAATATCTACGACATTTAAATTAGGATATCTGAACCTAATTTAAACTATCTATTAGTTGGATAGAAATCTCAAATGGAATTAATTAGATATGTTCTAATTAAGGAGTTTGTTATGGTTTTAAAGAAAAGATAAGTTCTATCTTTAAACTGCGATTTGTTTGTAGATATATCAAGTATAAGTATAAACCTTCTTATGGGTTTAACAGAGACGAATACACGAACATAGACGAATACACAGACGAACCAATGTGCGAATATACACGATAACAAGTACGTGATATTGCATAAGTTGCAAGACTGCATAAGTTGCAAAACGTACGAGTGTTCGTCATACTTGATACGCGTGTGTTGCGATAACTTTGTAAGTTCAATGTTCGAGAGAGTTTTCAAGAGTTCTTGTTAATCAGTTTTACAACAAGTTCGATCATCAATTAGTTTGTGATTCATGAGTTTTTAGACAGAGAGTTGAGGTTATAATCATTGTAATATCAAATCATCCTGTTGATATGATTAGAGAGTGATAATAGTTATTGTTCTGTTCGATATTTGAATATACGTTTGATTAATTTGATTATTTGTTTAAAGTGTATTCAACCCCCCCCCCTTCTACACTGTATCGGTTGTTTGTTCACCCTGTTTGGGACCAACAACCTCCTTTCACCAATGACAGCCACCTATTCCAAGGGTTTGTAGCTTTGTTCCTCCTGATTCCGCCATCACATTTCACATACTTCGTATGAACTATGTGTATGTACAGATTCAAGATCAAACTTAATCGATGCATAAGTTGCGTCATCCACCACCGCCACCACGTGCATCATCCACCACTTGCGTGATCCACCACCGCCGCCACCACCTCCATTAATATGAAGTCTAATTTGAAGCAGATCTGATTCAAGATCGAATTTTGTAGTATGGAGATGGTGAAGGTTTGAAGGTTCAAGTGAGATTCTTGAAACATATGAACTAAGAAGAAACAAAATCTAGATATGGGATTGATGAGTTCTTAGGGTTGATTTGCAGATTTAGGGTTTTCTCACTTTTGTTTACCATATCAAGTGAGTATGACGTATCTGGTGTAACATCCGTGAAACCGGCCTAGTTGAAATCAAGTGGGTGGTTAGCTCTTTAGAATTACTTACGTGATTATTTGTATATACTGATAAATAATCGAACTCGAATTATATGTGATAAAATGAATATTTTATATTGCATGTGTTTATGATTTAGATGAATTCGTTTTTCAAAAAGGGTCGCACTTAATACCTCATTGCATGTTAATTAATGAATTTGACTGCTTAATTAATTGATTGTATGTTAGTATGCAATGTAGTGTTATGTGGTTAGTAATTATCCAAACATTGTGCCACCTCATTTTTGGTATACTTCACTGTGAAGATTACTTTCTCCATATGTGTATGTGTGTGCTTTGAAGAAGAAAGAAACAACGAAGGTTTTTGAAACAAAGTTGATTTCTTGAATCCTTGATTTGGTGTGTTTTATTGCAAAACAACGGTTGGTATATGTTCTTTGTTGATTATTAGCATGATTCTTGTTAGTTTTGATCTATATTTGCTGGGTTTTGATATTTAAAAGATTGAAACTCCATTAATGGAGATATGAAGAATAAGATGAAACTTGATAAGTGGGTTTTGATGTATTTGATGTTTTTAATTGGTTTTGATGTATTTTTGATGATTGTTAACATGTTATAGGAATTTTGTATATAGTTTGGATGTGTTTCTGAGTAATTTGGAGGATTTAATATGTGTTTGTTCGACTGGAACAAGAACAAGGAAGAAATGATGAAGATGAAGTCGAATGGGGGTGGAGCGACATGACTGGTCCGACCTGTAGGAAATCCATGCACGCCAACACCCGTACGCAGCGGAAGCAACGACATAAAAAACCGGGGTTTTCGGGTATTAAAACCGACATGCATGTATTCCCCAAGTGGGGATCGTGACTACAAACGAATATAGCAACTAAAACAAACGAGAGGGAGAAGAAATATACCATCGCGTGGATGGAGCTATCCATCGAGCTAGGAAGATCTTCAAGAACTCAAATCCGAGCTCCTCTATTGATAGTCCACACTAAGTTAGTGAGATCCCGTCTTGCTAATGACACTCAAACTCGATCCTCAACCTTGATCTCGAGCCTTTGGAACAGCAACAACACTGGTCTTGCCTTCACGCTTCACACACTAGCCTAACCCTCACAAAGAAAGGTTCAAGTATCTTGTATATGTGTGTGTATCTTCAAAGTGGCAAGAGCAACAATTGAGAGAGTTTTATGCTCTTTTATAGAGCTGGCTTGGAGGCAAAGAGGCACCAGTCTCGGCCACATGGTGGCCTCTCATTGGACCAAACAGAAAGGCCTAATAAAAACAAGTGTCACTTTGACTTTTGTCTTCATGGGCTCTCACGAGCTGTGAAGCACTCGTGAAGGCCTCATAGGCCAGGTTCCACCACACACTCTCATTGGGCCAACGAGTGGTCCAATAAAAGCATGGCGCCTGCCTTTACAAGCTCTTACGGGCCGTGAAGCCCTCGTGAAGGCAGTGCTCCCACGACTACTTGTCCGGGTGGTGAAACCTCATGGAGGGTTTCACTTCACGACCTCTTCACAGCCCGTGAAGGTCGCTAGAAACCCTAATTTCATATTCTCTCATGTTTGGGTTGTGCTTCCGGAATCTACCCTTGGCGTGTGACCTAATAGGCCTGTACCTCATCAGCAGTGATGCTAGTGCACATGTATCAGTGGGCATGTTCCAACAAACTCCCACTTGCACATGATACAGTGTTACCAACACCACAGAAAAGCAGCGGCTCTAGCAAAGCATACTTGCCCCAAGTCGGTATGAGTTACGTCATCCTCGACAAATCCTAGTAGCCTAGGAAAGCTAAAAGGTCCTATAGATAAGTGATCATAAACATCCCTTTGTTCGCGATATCCGTGTGAACACGAGACATGGAAAAATGTCAATCTCCAGATCGTTCACAATTGTGTTTCTCGATTCTAGATTGGTGGTTACCAAAATAACAAGTTTGTAACTGATCTTAAAATCATTGTAACTTGTGCACGACCATGCACATTTGGTGTCAGCGCCCAATCATGGAGGGGCCCAGGGATATCTCTCTAATCAGAGGAACAAATCCTTTTGACTACATAGCCCCGCCACATGCTTCATACTTTATTTGAAAACTTCCTTTATAGCGGCCAGTTACGAACCACGTTTGAAAGCAATCAAAATAAAGCAGACTCATGCTTTGGATACTCATGCTTTGGGTCTACCAATCACTTGAAACTCATTTCAAGCACAGGTTAGTTTTGCGTCACTTGCATTCAATCCTTGATTAATGCATGACCAAACCTTAACCTCAGTCTTAGCTCAAACTTCCTTCCCCTGAATAATGACTGACTGTGGAAATCTAGAATGCATAAGCACTCAGGGAAGTGGTTAAACATGCTAAGATGGAACACAGTAAAGACTAATGAAAGTAACCGCATCTGCGTATATATAGTCCCCACTATATATCGAAAGCAATCAAAAGTTACGATACTGCTTGCAGTTCCCAAAGCTAACATAAAACAATCAACTACTAAAACAATATTTAAGCCAATTCATATGCATAATAAATGCTACATGACCTAGTATGTCAAACATCACTAGTCATTATGACAACGGCTTATCCAATGGATTTGCCATGCAACATCCGTTTGTATTCTTGTTATCCTCATAACTTTATTTTAACCAGACTACTATTCAAAGTATCTGTCAAAGAAATTATATTACAAAGTGCTAAAGTAATCATGTCCTCATTGTTACAAGAGTTCACAATAGGATTAGTGATACTTAAGAACTTTTCTAATCTATAATCAACACCACAAAGTAGGATCATCGACTTTGATCAAGATCTATAGTTTATCCCATTAGAAATTAGTATTAGAGTAATAATTACTCCAAGTCTTATTTCTTGCCGTCAAACATCAAGAACATATACAAGTATTTCTTGTAATTCAAAATTTCAAAATTTTGTATCTCCTAAGTATTATCATGATACAATAATTCCCTATTTCAGGATCATAGAACGCTTACAATGGGACATTATATTCAATCGATACATACTTCTAGGTATACAACAGAATCTCCCACTAGCCCTGACATATGTAAAAGTCTCATCTATGCTTCTAGAAAACTCATGACTTTAGACTTAATTTGGATACTACGGATATCTAAGACCGGAGAGTGTGGTAAGCACTTCCTCAATACATAGTTCCATGAAGGAACGCGGTCTTGTATATCCGTGTACTATCTTTTATTGTCATAAGAAGGCAATAATAGCAACGAGTATCAAATGACCTTCAACATGAGCACTAGGAAAAGTTTCCACAATAACCATCATGAAACTTTTATCCCTAGTCGGTATTTGAAGTAGTCTACAATACAATCCATGTTAATTCCAGTTGCACCATCTTGGTTTACACCTTGGTATGGAATTAAACAAAGTATTTGCATACTTAAAATGGATTTCATCTCATGATTAATTACTTCTCATAACCTTAGTGAACACAGGGCCCACCATGCCTTCCGATAGATGGTGACATGAACAAGACTCACCATCAAGTCATTGCCACTTAGATGTTATTAATCCATATCTCTTTGGCTACATGACTTCTATTAGCCTTGAAAGTAATTACTCATCGTTAGGACAACCGGCACTCCCATGCCGATACTTGATCATATGCTAGCGCCAACATCAAGTCTATCATTTAAGTTTCACGTTCTTCCACTAGAATGTTTTAGTTATTATCTACCTTTAGAGCAACAAAACATTGTTCTCGCAAGGTTAAATATCTAAAACCTATAAGAACTTCTTTAAATGTATTAGCACCTCATAAGTTCATCAATCTCCCACTAAAGGTAGATTGAGCAACTTCAAATTTTGATATATATAAGCAAAGAACTCTTTCAAGATATATCTCATAAGGTGCTAAACAGACTTTCAAGTTGGATTAAGATTAAGGGCTTGGGTCGTCACATTTAATGTGTTTACCAACAAGTCGAATACACGTATTTGACCCATTATGTACCAGATCATATTCATGAATATCTAGTTTCCTTTAGCGCGACATCATGTACGAATGTGTCTATGAAAGGAATGAATTGTTAGACATACCCGCAATTCATAATGTGGTCACAGTTATAGATTTAAGGTATCTTAGCATCTCAACTAGATCTAAATATCCTATCTATATGTCCCAATTGATTCTTTAATTAGTTTCTCTTTGTTTTGCGCTTGTACAGAATATTCCACGAAGTGTGATCAATATCTTACAATCAAGCATCCCTCTCACATTAAACATGGTGAAGGGTTTCATAATCATCTTACCCTAATAAATAAGATTAACATCAAATGTTCAACCCAAGGTTAAACCATTCCCAGATCCGAACCACATGGATCTAGGCGATACTTTTCTTATTTATATGGTTAAGTAGATTATGACATAGAGACAACTAATCCAAACTACTTGGGACTTAGAATCAATTATTCATGATTTTTATTACTTGTAACATGTATGTCGTGACATGGATATTTTGATTTTTATCAATCAACAAATATTTTTCAAAAACAAAATCAAATTTCAAGTATGAATTCATCGTCATCAAATGTAGAATGATGCGCCCTGAAGGCCAAAATAGAACATAAACTATGACATGAATAAACTTCGAAATTGAATAAGTAATGCGAAAAATCTTTTACAACCCAAAATTCAAAATCTCATCCATGAACATACAAATTAACACAACTTGCCTCACAGGGCATCAAAACAAAGTAATAAATAAACCGGTAGGAATAGGCGAGATTTAAAACTCCCAATTCTCTTTCCGAGTTTCCTCTTTTAGAGATCCGGTTCTTCATGCTCTTGGTTCTTCTTTTAAATGGTACCTACACTTTGTAACAAAATAAATTTGTGACAAACGTGATTTAATTAGCTCGGGTGAACAACCCAGCGAAATTGAAGAATTAGCAATGAATCATGAATGTACCTTAAGAGGGGAAATTAACTCTCTCTTTCCTTAGAAGTTTAATATCCTCTCGGCACGATGGGCATGCGTGACGGCCCCAATCTCCAAATCTTCCGCAGAAGTAGCAAACCACTTTTTCTTGAATCTCTTCATGAGGCACACAATCATTGTCCTCAGATTCAACGTGGGGAATAGGCTTGGATACTCCAACCTTTTCCCTTAGTGTTGGTTTCTTCTTCCTTTTTTTTGTTCCCTTGAACTTGTGGTAGGTATGGAAGAGGTGGATTCATGTTTGTCCATGTCAGACTCCGCAGTCTTCAACATACCATGCAATTCACCTAAGGTTTTCTCCATGTTATGCATGTGATAGTTAATAATAAACTGATCATATGATGCGGGCAAGGACTATAGCACTATATCCACAGCAAGCTCCCTCCCCATGGGAAATCCTAGTCTCTCCATTTGGTCCACGTATGCCTTCATCTTAAGGACGTGGGCACTCACACTTCTACCTTCCTGCATTCTTAAACCGATTAGGTTTTTAGCACACTCATAGTGTTCCTCCCTAACTAGTTGTTGGAACATGTCCTTCAACTTGTTCATCATATCGTACACATTCATGTGCTCAAACTGCTTTTGCAACTCCTAGCTCATAGTTGACAACATGAGGCATGTAACATCGTGTGTGTCCTCAACACGCTTTTCATACGTGTATCGGACGGACCAAGTCACGTCGATAGCAGGTGGCTCCGGAAGAGGTTCCTCAAGGATGTGCAACTTTGACTCATACCGAAGGACAATTCTCAATTGCCTAAGCCAGTCTACGAAGTTCACTCCCGTGAGTTTCTCCCTATGTAGGAACATACGAAGCAAATAGTTTGACGTGGTGTTATTGTGGTTTGACATCTATAAATAACAAGAGTACAAGTTTTAGTTAGTTCGATATAATCCTTGTTAAAATAATTACCCATAAAGTTTTAGAAAAACAATTTATCTTAACAAGGGCTAAGAACCATATTTTACTCCACTACATGACGGGTTTACCGCGGATCACTTCATGAAGCTATTAGGCCGGTAACCATTTTACCGATTGCAATCTATATTGCAACTCTTAGACACCTACGGAATCCAACAACACTATTGGTCGGTTGGCATGTTTGATCCCTACTTACACCAATCCCAAATTAAAATTCTTGGTTGACTCGTGCTTAGCTCGACAATCACACAAGGATTTTAGTTTGCAATTGTAAATCGTCCAACAAGATACGTGGTAGCACACTTGACAATCATTGGCTCATGCTATGCTCGACAACCAATCACCCCAAGTCGCCACACTCACCTTCGACACAGATCCACATGGAATAACTCGTGCTTAGCTCGACAATCATCCCATGCTTCACTAGAATCGGGTGGTGTCATCTTATGGATGGTGCGTGATTTATGTTTTTAGGAAACGGGCTTTTGTTTCTTGATTAAAACCAAGTTTTAATAATTGATTAACAAAGTAAGTGACAAAACCGATTTTCACTTTAAATATAAATACCAAGTTTATATTGTGTTGTTAATCGTGTACGCGCGAGAGTTTGTTAACCAATTTAGAAAACTCTTGTGATTTTATTAACTTGGTAAAGTTATCAAGCATGCGAAGAAACATAAACGACCATGCAAGAAATATAAATCACATCACACACATACAAATGGGTTGGTAACCATGCCAAAAACCTATGCGTCCTACCCGCGAGCCAAGCCGGGAGGACTAGGTCTACTAAGGACACAAACCTAGATCATGCTCCCACTGAATCCACTACCTCCATCGGGACTTACCGGATCCAAGGTCTTCAAGACGTCTCCTCTTGACTCTTGATTGTGGTCTTCAAAACACAAATACAAAGAAAGGAAATGGCATGCAAGCCACGCGCTTCCTATCAATCTAGTACAAGTACATATGGATAAATGAAACGGCATGCAAGCCGCGATAATTAATTACAAACCAAATGAATAAATAATTAATTACATCACACGTGACACTAACGTCACTAAAATAAATCCAAATAACCAAACAAACCACAAGGCACAACCACAAGGTCTAGGGCAATGGTCACCAACCAAAAGCAACAAACAACAACCACAAAGCACGGTGTGCCAAAACCGTGACTAAACGAATATTTCGGTAAGAATTTCCAACACAAACACTCAAGGCACATCTAGGAAATTCTTGTACATATGCATTAGGGTACAAAACCAATTTTCACACCCATATTCATATATACACAACATATGTGTATGCATGTATGCATCTCATGCCAAGACCATACCTTACATACCCATATTTGTACCAAAATATTACAAGGGGTTTACAAACGGAATCTGCCAGAAAAAGAGAAACACCTTCATGACCCGAAAAACCATAAAATTTTCTTGTAAGGACAAAAACTGCCTAGAAGCACCTTCACGACCCCTCACGGCTCGTGAAGCCCAAGGGCCTCACGACCGATCACGGGTCAGAAGGGCTCGTGAGCCTAAAAACCAAGTTTCACGGTTATATTGTTCACGAGAGCATTCACGACCCCTCACGGCTCGTGAAGCCCATGAGCTTCACGGCCTGTTACGGGCCATAAGGACTCGTGAAGTCTGAAAACACTTCCCACGACCAGACCCCTCACGAACACTTGTTGTGTGGCCTTCACGACTCGTGAAGAACTCTTCACGACCCGTGAAGGCCTACTGGACAGAAAAACGAATCTTCCAAAAACGATTTTTCAAGCCATTTTTGTGTTATATCTTTGTAGCCTAGGCTCTGATACCACTGTAGGAAATCCATGCACGCCAACACCCGTACGCAGCGGAAGCAACGACATCAAGAACCGGGGTTTTCGGGTATTAAAACAAACATGCATGTATTCCCCAAGTGGGGATCGTGACTACAAACAAATATAGAAACTAAAACAAACGAGAGGGAGAATAAATATACCATCGCGTGGCTGGGGCTATCCATCGAGCTAGGAAGATCTTCAAGAACTCGAATCAAAGATCCTCTATTGATAGTCCACACCAAGTTAGTGAGATCCCGTCTTGCTAATGACTCTCAAACTCGATCCTCAACCTTGATCTCGAGCCTTTGGAATAGCAACAACACTTGTCCTGCCTTCACACTTCACACACTAGCCTAACCCTCAAAAGAAAGGTTCAAGTATCTTGTATATGTGTGTGTATCTTCAAAGTGTCAAGAGAAACAATTGAGAGAGTTTTATGCTCTTTTATAGGGCTGGCTTGAAGGCAAAGAGGCACCAGTCTCGGCTACATGGTGGCCTCTCATTGGACCAAACAGAAAAGCCCAATAAAAACAAGTGTCACTTTTACTTATGTCTTCACGGGCTCTAAAGCACTCATGAAGGCCTCATAGGCCGGGCTCCACCGTACAATCTCATTGGGCCAACGAGTGGTCCAATAAAAGCATGGTGCCTGCCTTCACAGGCTCTCACGGGCCGTGAAGCCCTCGTGAAGGCAGTGCTCCCACGACTACTTGTCCGGGTGGTGAAGCCTAGTGGAGGGTTTCACTTCACGACCTCTTCACGGCCCGTGAAAGTCGCAAGAAACCCTAATTTCATATTCTCTCATGTTTGGGTTGTGCTGCCGGAACCTACCCTTGGCGTGTGACCCAATAGGCCCGTACCTTATCAGCAGTGATGCTAGTGCACGTGTATCAGTGGGCATATTCCAACACGACCTTAGGCCCGTCCGACTTGCACCCTATGCGTTTTTGGAGGTATCCGACTTTCTCCTTGTCTGAAATGGAGGTTGCCTCGTCCAACTTTGCCCCGTCCGACTTAGTTAATGCTGCTACCCTATTCGGCTTATGTTACGCAAGTTTGATGGTTTGATTTGAGGTTTGACTTTTGTAACACCCGCAAACCCGGGCTACTTGATTATCGGGTTAGCGGTACGTGCGTATTTGTGTTAAATTGCATTTAGTTGGTTAAGTAGGTTTTGTAGGATTAATTAAATTAATTAAGAGGTTTGGTTTATTATTTGTATATGGTATATTAATTTATTGATGAAAAGAAAAGAAAGAAAAGTCTAGTTATGTATGCTATGTATGAATGTATGTATGCATGTATGGTAAAAGGTATTCTTGACACCTCACCTTTTGTGAAGTTGTTTAGGGAAGTGCACGTGTGTATGTGAGTATATGACTCATTGAAGATATCTGATGTTTGTTTTTGAAAGAAAGAAAAGTAAAGTGTGTGTGTGTGTGTATGTGTTGTCTCTGGAAAAGAAGAACAAGAAGAAAAGAAACTTGAATTTCTAAAAGTAAAGGATTAGTGATTGATAATTTGAAGTTAAGGTTAGTATGTTTCTATATTATGATTCTATTCGTTTTGATGCATAAATTTGCTAAAATACATGTTTATGTGGTATTTCACCATTAATGGGTTTTAGAAGAAAGCGTGGTTAGTGGGTTTTAATGATTATGTTGGTAACAAGATGTTTATGATGTTTTATGTACATGATATATGAAATATATATGTTTAATTCGAAAAATTATGATGTTAAAAAATGTTTATAAGAAGTTGTGGTGGCTAGAAATCCGAGAAAAAGGAAGAAGAAAAAGTGCAGAAGTTGAAGGTCGCGGCGCGACATTTGAATGTAGCGGCGCGACGTTAGCGGATTTTCAAATCCGGGAGTTGTAATCCGATTGCATGAAATCCGACCATGGGAAATCCGATTCTTTTGAAATCCGACCCTGATATCCGAGAAATACCAAAACCGACACTTAAATCCGAGACTTGAATTCCGGATTCAAAATCCGATAGTGTCGCGGCGCGACTCAAGTGTTGGTCGCGGCGCGACTGAGGCTATTTCAGGAGGATTGCTTGTTCTGTTTGTGTTTTGTTTGGGATAAGTAGGATTATTAATTGTATGATTAGATTAAGTCATTTACATGAATATAAGATATAAATATGTGTGGAAAGATATATTTATATTCGAGACTGATTCGGTTGTTGCTGTGTTTTCAGGCAATCCATAGACTCAGTGATATTAGACAACTGAGCACGTGTGATTCGAGGACCGAGGTGAGTGGAAGTTTACTCACGGGTGGTATTGGTGGTAACGTTATGAATTGAATGATTTAAAGAGTGTTCGATTGAAATGTTTGTTTGTTGTTTTGAGTATGTGATTATTGATTGATGAAGTTCAATATGCGAAGATAGATTGATTGATATGCCATGATAGACTGTTAAGTCTGCTAATTGTCAAATGAGAATTATATGTTCATATATGATATATGCGATAGAGTTTTGATTGTGCTTGTGACTGGAAGTGTATCTGGATTGTTTGAGAACCAACTTCTGTGTAACGGTTGGAAGAGACCAGCTTCTGTGAAAGGGCTGGTTAGGGTCGGTTGTTGTTGCAAGAGCTGGGCTCGTCTGCGGTTGGTTGAGCAATGGTAGTCCTCTTGATGCATGCGTTGTATCGGTGGGGAATTTCCTTGTGCCAATCGGCAGGGAGCTATCGGTAAACCTTTGCTTTTGCCGGCTTTGGTTGTAGGTTCGGAAGAACCGCCGCTCCTCGGGATGGAAGAGATTGTTGAATTGATGGATTGACTGATGATTGATGTTCACAGGTTCTATTGTGAACTGTGATTGTTTGTTAGCATGTTTGTTGCTTCCATTCAATTAGCTTTGTGCTAACCCCCCCACGGTTGATTGCTTTTTGTAGGAATATGTGAGTAGTTGTTTAGCTTTGTTTATGGAAAGGGAAATTTGACCAATACTCTGATATTGTGTTTGAGAAGAGACGAGCCATGTTTTGTAAATCTTTTGTATTACAAGTTGACGTTATATTTTGTAAAGAATACTCTGTGAATGTTTAAGTTAATGAAATTAACAGAATGCTTCCACAGCGGTTTAAAAAAATGGCTTAAAATTTACGGTGTTACAAGTTGGTATCAAAGCCCTGGTTTGGCGATGTAGGCATGGCTAGAGTGTTGCACTCCCAAATCTTGGCTCGTGTTGGGTCAAACTTTCCTTTGGGGGGATTTAGAGTAAATTAGAATTGTTGTGTGATAGTTAGTATGTTATGTACTAATGGTTTATCTAATGAGCTTGTGAGATGATGTGATTGTACAGATATGGCTGACATAGATAACCCTACTGACACTCCTGTGACCTAAGAAATGGTTGGAACTACAACAGTGGATGTTTTGAATGTAACACGTCAGGTTGGCACTTCAGGTTTTGAATCTGGAACGGATCAGAGGGAGTATATTTCCAAGTTAGAGAATGAAATGTGGGAACTCAGAAATGCTATGGGAAACATGGAATGAGAGAGGATTATCTAGAATAAACGAACACAGATTCCTACATCTATTATAACTCAAGCTACAACCGTGCCAGTGACGATTCCGTTTCCTCCCACATCACAAATGACACAACCATCGAGCATTCATCCTTTTAATACACAAGGAGCTTATCCTTTTGCATATCCAGGATTTAAACCACCATGTACGTATAAGCAATTTTTGGATTGTAAGCCTTCAGAGTACTATGGAAGTACAGACCCCAATATAACTTTGAATTGGTTGCGAGAAATGGTAAAGGCTTTTGAAGCATGCAATTGTGAGGATGAACTGAGAATTTGTTTTGCGACTCGTATGCTTAAAGGAGATGTAATGGTTTGGTGGGATTCCCTTACCGGTCATTTTTCTAAACAACAGCAAGACAGTGTGACTTGGGATCAGTTTCAGGAGAAACTATGTGAGTAGTATTGCAGTACTTTTGAGATAGCTCGTATCAAAAGAGAATTCATGGAGTTACGTATGACTAGAGATATGACTGTGGATGAAGTAATCAAACAATTTAACGAGAGATTGCGTTTTGTGAAGCAATGGGTACCTGATGAAGCATCAAAGATACAACACTTCGTGGGAGCTTTGCTTCCAGAGTATCGAAGTACTACCAAATGGGCTAGTACACTATCGCAAGCATTTACCTTAGCCAAGTCGGCTGAAGATGATTTGAAGGCTAGAGATAGAACGAAGCGAGATCAGATTTCCCAACAGAAATTTCGGTTGGAACAGTATAATGTTGAAAAGCAAAGAGGGCAGGGGAGCCAGAGTAAAAGAAATTTAAAACATAGATCTGCGCTTGATGTATCTAATCAACGAGTGTCACGGTGTGGGAAGTGTAAGTCTCGCCACACAGGACCATGTACGTCTCAGACTATGCGGTGTCTGACTTGTGGGCAGTTTGGCCATGAAATGAAAGAGTGTCGTTTCTCACGAAAGGTATGTTGGATCTGTTTTGAGGAAGATCATCGAGCAAGAGATTGCAAAGTTAGTAAGGAGTTAGAGTCAGGGTTAGGAGCTGTGGCAGGTGGGGGATCCTCATCAGCAAGTGGACGAAAGAGAAAGAACCCTTCTGAGCAAGAGGGTAGAAATTTCCACGCGATGGCTGATGATATTGCCGCTACTGAAGCCGATGTAACGGGTACGTTTTGATAACCTTAATAATTGTGCGTATGATTATTGACTTTAGAGTTGATTGATAATGTTTGATGCCTATGTGTGTTAAATATGCTTGTTTTTTTCAAAAGGGTATGATTCTTTGAAAAGTAGAATAGTTGATATATTTTAAATCGTGAAATTATTTAATGCTTATGGCAGTAAGTGATGTGACAATAAGTATGTGATACTTGAAATGACGTGAATTGGATATGAAATACCCTAGAAAGACGTTTCCAAATTTGTAGAATTGCATGCTAGGTTATGTGTTGCAAGAGTTGTCTTGCCTTCTGTGTTTATGTATATATGTGTATATATAGGTGTTTGTACAAAGAAGGAGGAAAGTGGATAAGATAGAGAAGCTTGGAAGGTTTGTGACAACGAAGAAATGTTATTGATAAAAAGTATAATTGAAATTACGAGTTGTTGATAAAGCTAACGATTGAAGATAATCTGTGATATCGATTAATGAACTTGAGGAGATTGATGATCCGTTGAGATATTGTATTTGTTGGGTTGATATAAAAGATGCTATGCTATGAAATTGGAAAAATGGTCTAAGTCTGGTAACAGTTGAAAATCCTTGAGAGGAATGATCTAATCCATGCTTATGGAGTTGCAGCAGATGCGTTTGTATTAATAATATGAAGATATTGATTATAAAGAAGGATATGTGAAATTGATTTGAGTATTAAAAGAGGTAGAAGATGTTTATATATATGAATGAACTTAACATGTGGCAGAGATGATAGTTAGAATGAATCAAAGATTGTGATTGAGAAATTTGATATTACATTGAAGAGACAAATTGTTGTCAGATATGTGGAAATACGAGGAAATTTATGATGATAACCTTAAAAATTATGTGATTTGAAGCATACTTGACTTGATGGATGAAATTGAAGTTACCCTTATTAGAAATTGATAACATAGATGATTGAAATTATCAAGTATAAGAAAGAGCTGGATTGCTACAGATTGGGTAAGTCTGAAATGTGCAGAATTGTTTGGATAAAGATGTTATTGGTGCCTAATTATAAGGAGTTATATATGAGAAAGAGCTGGTTATAATGACAGTTGATACTTGTGAACTGAAGATATATGTAAATTGAAGAATGACGGATTAAATTCATTAGACAATGAGAAAGAGAGAAGAGGAATGTAATGGCCTGAGCATATGGAATGAAGATTTGTGAATTATATGTATGGATTGCCTTTGCTAGGAAATACCTGTGATTGGAACTGGAAACTTAATTTGAACAAGACTTATGAAATTTAATTGCCAATGCACTTGGAAAGGCTAAATAGTATAATGCCATATGAAATTATTGATTGATGACTTACTAAGAGGAGTGAATATGATAGATATATTTCTCGTGGAGTGTGTATATGAGTTAAAGAAGAATATCCGAAATTTATAATTGTTGAGATAATTTGAGATATCAGAATGCTAGTAATGACAAAATACGACTGAGTTGATGTTTAATGTACTGCGTGAAAAGGAATTTAGTATGTCACCGGTGATTGTCGACTGATTAGTAAGAAGCGTTGATATTATTACCACCAGTGAAACGAGATTTTGAGAAGAGTTATATTGATGAGATGATATAAAGATATAAATGTTTCTATACTTAGAGATTTATGATGAGAATTGAAGAAATTGACTAAACTTCTGGAAGAGCTTATGACAAGAATTGAGATGAGAAATGAGAAGTACAACTGAATTCTTATGGGATGGTCGGGCAGAAAGAACTGTGCAGATAAATGAGAATGAACATGTGTTTTGTGTTGGATATTGATGATTCAGGGAATTCATAATCAAAATGATTAGATAAACGTAATGTGATTTCTATCTGAGGGATATTAAGATATCAGTGATGAGTTGATATGTACATATAGTGGTAATGTTTGTCATATTGGAAACAAAAGAGAGAAGAGATGTGTGGATATTTTATATATGACAGACAGTGAATAACATATATGTGGAATTTGCTAATTGAGATAAAACAGATTGAAGTGAACAAGTATTCAAGAGATATTTTGATTTTGTTTAAATGTGTAAATGTGAAAGAAAATGATTGAAGGACAAGTTTCTCGAGTTTATGAGTTATATGATTGAATTGAAAAGGAGTTGATAAACTCTGATGACTATTAGATAAACAAAGATGAGTAGAAATGAATGTCAGTGAATGATAATAAGATGGATATGGATATGCGTTACAAAGGATTTAACCTTCGGTAATGAATGAATATGAAGAATGGGTATTCCGTTTGAGATGTGCTATAGGATTCCGAGGACGGAATCCTCTGAAAGAGGGAAGATTTGTAACACCCGCAAACCCGGGCTAGTTGATTAACGGGTTAGCGGTGCGTGCGTATTTGTGTTAAATTACATTTAGTTGGTTAAGTAGGTTTTGTGGGATTAATTAAATTAATTAAGTGGTTTGGTTTATTATTTGTATATGGTATATTAATTTATTGATGAAAAGAAAAGAAAGAAAAGTCTAGTTATGTATGCTATGTATGAATGTATGCATGCATGTATGGTAAAAGGTATTCTTGACACCTCACCTTTTGTGAAGTTGTTTAGGGAAGTGCACGTGTGTATGTGAGTATATGACTCATTGAAGATATCTGATGTTTGTTTTTGAAAGAAAGAAAAGTAAAGTGTGTGTGTATGTGTTGTCTCTAGAAAAGAAGAACAAGAAGAAAAGAAACTTGAATTTCTAAAAGTAAAGGATTTGTGATTGATAATTTGAAGTTAAGGTTAGTATGTGATTTATGTGGTATTTCACCATTAATGGGTTTTAGAAGAAAGCTTGGTTAGTGCGTTTTAATGATTATGTTGTTAACAAGATGTTTATGTACATTATATATGAAATATATATGTTTAGTTCGAAAAATTATGATGTTAAAAAATGTTTATAAGAAGTTGTGGTGGCTAGAAATCCGAGAAAAAGGAAGAAGAAGAAGTGCAGAAGTTGAAGGTCGCGGCGCGACATTTGAATGTAGGCGCGACATTAGCGGATTTTCGAATCCGGGAGTTGTAATCCGATTGCATGAAATCCGACCATGGGAAATCCGATTGTATGAAATCCAATCATGGGAAATCCGATTCTTTTGAAATCCGAGAAATACCAAAACCGACACTTAAATCCGAGACTTGAATTCCGGATTCAAAATCCGATGGTGTCGCGGCGCGACGCAAGTGTTGGTCGCGGCGCGACGCAAGTGTTGGTCGCGTGATTCGAGGACTGTTTTGTTTGTGTTTCGTTTAGGATAAGTAGGATTATTAATTGTATGATTATATTGAGTCATTTACATGAATATAAGATATAAATATGTGTGGAAAGATATATTTATATTCGAGACTGATTCGGTTGTTGCTGTGTTTTCAGGCAATCCACAGACTCAATGATATTAGACAACTGAGCACGCGTGATTCGAGGACTGAGGTGAGTGGAAGTTTACTCACGGGTGGTATTGGTGGTAACGTTATGAATTGAATGATTTAAGGAGTGTTTGATTGCAATGTTTGTTTGCTGTTTTGAGTATGTGATTATTGATTGAGGAAGTTCAATATGCGAAGATAGATTGATTGATATGCTATGATAGACTGTTAAGTCTGCTAATTGTCAAACGAGAAGTATATGTTCATATATGATATATGCGATAGAGTTTTGATTGTGCTTGTGACTAGAAGTGTATCTAGATTGTTTGAGAACCAACTTCTGTGTAACAGGTTGGAAGAGATCAGCTTCTGTGAAAGGGCTAGTTGGGGTCAGCTGCTGTTGCAAGAGCTGGGCTCATCCACGGTTGGTTGAGCAGTGGTAGTCCTCTTGATGCATGTGTTGTATCAGTGGGGAATTTCATTGTGCCAATCGGCAGGGAGCTATTGGTAAACCGTTGCTTTGCCCGACTTTGGTTGTAGGTTAGGCAGAACCGCCGGTCCTCGGGATGGAAGAGATTGTTGAATTGATGGATTGACTGATGATTGCTGTTTAGAGGTTCTATTGTGAACTGTGATTGATTGTTTCTTCCATTCACTTAGCTTTGTGCTAACCCCCCCACGGTTGATTGCTTTTTGCAGGATTATGTGAGTAGCTGTTTAGCTTTGTTTATGTAAAGGGAAATTTGACCAATACTCTGATATTGTGTTTGAGAAGAGACGAGCCATGTTTTGTAAATCTTTTGTAACACAAGTTGACGTTGTATTTTGTAAAGAATACTCTGTGAATGCTTAAGTTAATGAAATTAACAAATTCTTCCGCAGAGGTTTAAAAAAAATGGCTTAAGATTTACGGTGTTACAACTTTGGTGGTCCAACTTTTGGGTCCGACCTAGTAGTGGTCTAATTTTGGTGAAGAAGGTCCGACTTTGTGGTCTGACTTGGTTAATGCTGGTGCTTTTGTGGTTAATGCTATTCGTGACTTGACGTGATGCATTTGAGGAATTTCCAGTTTTGGAGTTTTTATTTGTTGATTGATCGTATTGCTTGCTATACATGTTGTTCTTATGTGATTCTAACATGATATTTATTGTTATAAGATATATATACTACTATATAAAGCATACAACATTCTCTCTCCTCTTACTCTTAAAACTTCTTAAAATTCAATCAACAATACATCTCCACCCTTCTTTTTATCTAAATTAATCTCATTTATTCAATTTTTAACCATTTCAGTTTCCT
The DNA here is from genome assembly GCA_038502395.1 of Dittrichia graveolens. Taxonomy (NCBI): domain Eukaryota; kingdom Viridiplantae; phylum Streptophyta; class Magnoliopsida; order Asterales; family Asteraceae; genus Dittrichia; species Dittrichia graveolens. The sequence goes on along the minus strand of JARJIL010000007.1, from coordinate 53,022,108 downwards.
AATTTACTTTAACTTTTTATTTATTTAAAATATACTTTCTTACTAACACACTCTCTCACACAAACACAATTATTCACCCATATCAAAATAATTTCTAACATCTTATTAACTTGTCTCACCTTATTTCATAAATATAAATCTTTTTTATTATTTTAATATTTTTTAAAATTAATAAAATAGTTGATACAAATATAAGAAAATTCGGGAAAAAACCGGACATGTTGCTGAAAATTTTTCATGACATTGAATCATACGAATAACATATCATTACATTCTTGAAAACGGCATGTTGCGAAACAGAAACTGTTTGCCGTCGCAGCATTGTGCGGGTACGATGCTAGTATAAATATATATATGTATATATATTTATGAATTGAAGATTGATTTTGGTGTTATTGTATTCTCAGGATATGCGAAGACTCAGTGAGATTAGACAACTGAGTTCGATGATTGAGAATTGATGTGAGTGGACGTTAACTCACAAGTGGTACTGGTTGTAACTAATATAGTTACATTGAATTGAGTTGATTGATGCTTTGATAGACTGTTTAGTCTGATTGATGATTGAATATCTTTTGTGTGATTATTTGGCCGATATGTGTTCATGGGATGATAATGAGTACATGGTATGATAGAGATCAGTTATGTGTGGAATTGGGCTGGGCTCGTTTGCTATTGGCTGCACAGTTCTAGATCTTCTGATGCATTTGTTGCAATGGAAGGGGTTTAACTGTACCAAGTAGCAATAGGTTATCGGTAAACCTTTGCTTTTGCCCGCAATTGGTTGTAGGTTCTGCGCCAAACCGCCAGTTCTTTGGATTTATGTGATTACATGTTCTGTTGTTATTCTATTGGTTGTTGCTCATTGTTGTTTGTGGTTGTAACGTCTATTCACTTAGCTTTGTGCTAATTCCCCACCTTTAACTCCGTGTTTGCAGAATCTGGTAAGTGCAGCTGTTTAGCTAAGAGTTTTCTGTGAAGGGAAATTTGACCAACGCTCTAATATTGTTTTGAGAAAATGATGAGCCAACTTTTGTAATCTTTTGTAACCCAAAATGAAATATTGTGTTGTATGTAACAATATGTATTTTGATGTGGGTGTTATTGTGTCATTATTTTATTGAAAAGTTTCAGCCGCAATTTGAAAAAAATGGTTTAAGAATTACGGTGTTACATCTGGAGCATTTAATGGTAGAGGGATATTGTTTCCCACATCTTCACGAGCAGTTTGATCCCTACCCCGACTCCAATGATGGCCGAACATCGTACATCAAGTGATGGTTGCGGGATAAAGTTTGGTAAGAAACCCTGAAATCGATTGAGAAATGACAATGAAGGTGGCGGTGATTATGTGCGACCGAAAAAGAAAGAGAGAGGAGGTTGTCGCATGTTTGGTTTTTTTCTTCGGTGACGGTGGCGATCTTCTACTCGGGCGATGACATTTATGGTTGAGGAGGCGGTGCGAGGGTAGTAGTGATGACGTGGTCGGCATCAGTTGGACAATGGATTTAATATTCACAAGATTTAACAACAATCATCATCATCTTCTAAACAATTAGATAATCTTGACCATCCATTTTAGTAAATTTTGAAATTAAATTTTGACATTTCTTTAGTCAAATTTGGATTCTAATCATATTGCCCTTAATTATAGAAATAATAATCGATAACATATTACATGAAATACAATCACGTCTTTTCGTATCATGTTACCACATTTCTGCCATCGCGTCTTCACTCCTCCTTGCATCAATGCTTACATTGTTGGTTTAGGTGTCGACACTAGCTGCCACACTTTTTGTAATTATCGTTTCTTTCTTGTTTTATAATTATTTAACATATTTATATTAATGTCTAATATTTATAATTTATCAAACCAGGTCGTGTATCACACATGTATCTTATCTAGTAGTAATAGTAAACAAAATAATAGGATAAAAAAAATCAAAGTTGACCTACAAACATGTGAATTTAGGTCAAGTTAAAAAATATTACATTAAATTTTACATTTTGACAACTTTAATATATTAATACTAACAAAGTTTAGTTCTTTACATAAAATATTAAAGGATAAATAATGGTTTAATAATCAAAGTTTTTATTCAATTTCAGTTTAACCATTAAAGTTTTTGTTCAATTTCAGTTTAACAATTAAAGTTTTTCTCTGAACGATTTTACCATAATGTTTTGAATTTGATATGATTTAAACCTTAAAGTTTTTTTCAAATGGTTTAAACCTTGAAGTTTTGTTAAAAAAACTAATTAATCACTTATGTTTTTATGGTTTTTTATTATACCCTGTGTACTTGATTATGAATTTTAGTTTTTTTCAAAACTTAACAAAACTTATAAACCATTTTTTAACAAAAATTTAATGGTTAAATCGTTAGGAAAAAAACATTATAGTTTAAACCAAAAGGAAAATATAACTTCAAAGATAAAATCATAACAAATTCAAACTTATTGTAAAACAATTTGTAAAAAACTTTGATGATTAAATCGAAACTAAACTAAAATTTTGATAGTTAAATCATTATTAACCCAATATTAAAACATGCATACTTCATTACATTTTGGTACACATAACCATATTTAAAACAACATTTTATCGCGTAGAAACTATTCGTTGCGGCATTATACACAAACATTATTGTTAATAAAAAAAGGCATCGAAATCCTTCGTAAGCATGACGATTAAAAACGCAATGTGAACAAATGTGTACGTAAAGTCGTAAACACAAATAAAAAAGCTGAAAATGAAGAGCGAGAAAAAATGTTTAGAGAGAGAAAGAAGGGGGATTAAGTTTCCGCGTAGAAGGATCAGCACAATACTATTTATTTTGTCCAGGTATTTTCCACTTATTTCCTTTTTATTTTATTCTAAATAAAAATTATTTTTTTAAAAGAGTCACAATATTTAAAAAAATAATGTGATTTTAATTTTTTTTTAATTATAATATGTTTTTTTTCCATAACATGGTTTTTTAGAAATAACATTTGTGAGATTATTATGTTGTCGTTATTTTTAAAAAACCATGTTATGGAAAAAAACATATTATAATTTTTTATTGACGTGGTTATTATTTTCTTGTTTAATATACATTTTAATTGTTAAAAACGTATAAATTTTTTTAAAGAATGATAACTACAACACTTATGATTGTGGATAAGAATAAAAAAAATAACTTTAATGTTTGAAAATGACAATGATAACATTTGTTTCATAATCAACCTTTTAAGTTTACAAAAAATTCTACCTTAATCACCTTTAATTTATGATTCAAAACCTTCTATACACAAAATCCGGTTGTTATTTTAAAAATTAGAATCATATTTTCTTATTCTTATTCGCAACTTCAAGAGAATGTGGTTATCATTTTTCAGAAATTTTATATATATCTACTAAAATTTTCTAATTTCTTTTATTAAATTTAACACTTTATTTATTATGATAAATAGAAAATATTAAGAAAAAAAATATAACCTCTCATAAATAATATATATTCATTAAGTTTGGTCGTAGTCTACGAGGGTCAAAAAAGTAATTAAATCTACTTTTATAGTTAATTTTAATACACTCGTATTAATTACAAAATGAGAGGCAACTACATCAAGGTTGCTAGTCACTTCTTAATTCCGTGTTGCTTTAAGGATGTCTAATGGAGAAACACGCAAGTTTGAATTATTAACTTTTTAAAATTTTTATTTAATTTTTTTCATTATTTATATGCAGATCCGTACACAATAGTTTTTAGTCATACATAATAAGATACAAACAGTTAATATATATAGTACAAGTTGATGATACGTAAATTTGTTATGATAACCATTTATGTGGTGTAAGAATAAGCTCCCTTTACATATAGTGTTTCTTTCTTAGTACTGATCGACTCATATTTAATCACACAATCACGCACTCTAAGTTGTTTAATAAAAAATAACCGAATTTTTACAATGACCATGATCACTTCGGCTTGATTAATCGCCGGCTCGGCAATGGCATTACACAGTGTTGCAGTGTTTAAGCTGAGAATCACTTGCCTGGTTCGTAGTTTTGTACCCTTTTGAATGCTTAAATTCTTGAAACTAATAATAAAAACAAGAAAACGGCATGTAAACGAATCAATCATAAATATTTTGGAAAATATAAAATTGAAAAAATAAAAATAAAAATATTGTACATTAAATAAATGGTAAATTAAAATGCTTTCATATCTAATATTCTATGCAAGCATAAATATCATTCTTTCTTTATTTTTTTCTCTATCTTTGACCATTTTCATATCGTATAAAGCATTCTAGTTCTCCCTCGACTCTTTCTTCTTTTCTCTTTCAAACCATACCCAAAAAAGATCTCTTTCTTCCTTCCCAATTCATCTACACCTGCATACCAAACTACCCACAAATATTATTTGAAAATATTTCAAGAAAAACATAAAAAGATTAAAAAAAAGAAGCTTTTTCTTGATCTATATATGGACCCTAGCCACCTTCAACATATGAGTGTGAGTGTGGACTCCGGCGGCGGTGGTGGTGGCGGTGGCGGCGACAGGTTTCCACAATGGAGCGTACAAGAAACGATGGATTTCTTATTGATAAGAGCCGAGCTCGATCCAACGTTCATGGAGACAAAACGTAATAAGCTTCTCTGGGAAGTTATATCTTCAAAGATGAAGGAGAGAGGGTATAATCGAAGTGGTGAGCAGTGTAAATGCAAATGGAAGAATCTTGTTACACGTTATAAGGTGTGTTTAGTGTGTGTTTTTAGATTTCTTGTTTCATTCATATAATTCGTTTGATGATTTGTATAATAATTAAGATCCAAATTCATGATCCATATATTCTTGTGATTAAAGACTCATTTTTTTTAATATTTACACAAATCACACATTTTCTCAAGAAAACAAAAATACTTAAGATTTAAATCGATTTTGTCCCCAAAAATACCCACAAAAATACAAATGTTTGTTCGAACATTGTGGTTCAAACTCGTACGCTACATATGAATGTGTTTGTGTGTGTTTTTGTGTGTGTACGTACCCCAATAATTTGATCACATGATGCCTTGTGATCTCAAAAATCATTAATTGTAATTATGTTTAAAAAAACATTCTTTTTTTATTGAAAAAAATACAAAAGAAGAAAGAAAACTTCCTTTAGAATGCAAGAAAAAGCTAGAAATTCTAGTTATAAATACATATTGTATTTTAAACCAAAATTCATTTTAAGGTTTTTGATGATTGTTGCCCTTTAAAAGACCAATTAATCACTAAATGTTATGTTAAATGTCATAGAAAGCATACTATCTTAATGGTTAATTTGGTCTTAACTTGATTGAAACATTTAGGGATTTGAGACAATGGAACAAGAAGGTATGAGGCAACAATTTCCATTCTATAATGAGTTGCAAGCAATCTTCACAGGCAGGATGCAAAGGATGCTATGGATGGAAGCAGAAGGTGCAGCAAGTGGATCATCAAAGAAGAGAGTGATGCATTTATCTTCAGAAGATGAGGATGATAATGAGGAGAGTGATGTGGAGAAGGTGAGTAGTACTAAGAAGAAGAAAAAGATAATGACCAACAATAACAAAGGGAATCCTGATAGTACATTGGTCAATTTAAAAGAAATATTAGAGGATATGATGAAACAACAAATGCAAATAGAAATGGAATGGATGAAGAGATATGAGGCAAAGGAAGAGGAAAGGAGGGTAAGAGAGATGGAATGGAGGCAAACAATGGAAGCATTAGAGAATGAGAGGATTATGTTCGACAAAAGGTGGCGAGAGCGAGAAGAACAAAGAAGGATTCGAGACGAAAGCAGGTCAGAGAAAAGAGATGCTCTTATAACTGCTCTTTTAAACAAGCTTAGAAGAGAAGATATGTAGGTTTATAAGGGCTTACATTCAAAGGTTAGTAGCCTACAATCTCTTTTTAGAATGTATGTTGAAGGGAATATAGTTGGTCATTAAACTTGTAGGACGGTTGTTAACTTAATTCTTTGATGAATACACCAAATGATGCATAATAATTTCTATTCGATTATTCATCGAATCATGTGTTATTGTAGCTAGAGTGAAGATAAAGATGAAAATACTGATTCTATTTTAATGGGAGGTGATCCTTACATAATAAAAATGCTCATACATAACAACTTTATGTATCATATATCAACTTCTACTATGTGCATTAACTGCTTATACTTTATTGTGTATGGGTAAAAACTGTTTTGTAAGGATCAACTCTCTATTATAATGCACGGTTAATTGATGCGAAAAGCTAGAAACGTTATGTCTTATGTTGAATCACTGTATATTGCTATGGTACTTGTAAATACAATGATATATGTTATGATTAAGGGTTAGAGGTACTCTATAGTTTCAAAGTGTTGTACATTCTGAGGATGAATCAATTTCATAAGTTACGTGGAATATTAATCTCCCACGTAACGATATAGATTGGTGGTGTTCAAATCACGTCTCTTACAATAATTGTCATTTGTACGTAAGAATCTAATCTTTTTTTCTAAAAGGTTATCATTTCATTACATAGCCATGACTGGCAATAATACGTCGACTTCTATGACACAAAGGTCTCCAAGGTGAAAAGACCAAGTCAACCAAACCAAGACTTATGCTACTCACAAACTTTTTAGATGTTCTATTAGAGTAGTGATGTTTGTTGCATTTCTTGGAAAATGTGTTTATTTATCTCCTACTAGAATCATGTAACACCAATGGTTTAAGACCCGAGTCGACCCGTCCGGTCAAACCAGTTGATTTGGGACCCGGTGACTAGAGCGTGTCAATGTAGAGCGGGTTTTTAATGATTAATGACCCGAAGTGACCCGGCCGGGTTAATGATTGAACAGGTCGACCTGGTTCAAGTTGACCCGTTTTAATCCGGTTTAGTATTTAAAAATTTCAAAAAAAAGTTTTTACCCCAAATCCCTCACTTTCTAGCCTCCTCTATCCTCGTTCTGTCTAGCCTCCTCTATTGTATGTTATGTTTTTTTTGTTATTGTAGTCAATGTTTTTGGATTGATGATTAATGTTATGTTTTATTGTTATGTTGAATTTTTTTTGTATTATATGTTATGTTAAACTTGATTAATGTGTTTGGATCGATAATATTATATGTTTATCTTTCTTTTTGTTATTGTAGTCAATGTTTTTTTTGCAGTTTATATATATATATATATATATATATGTATGTATGTATACAGACATAAAAAATGTGAAAATTATGAAAACCGGGTTGACCCACCAATCAACTAAAAAACCGGATTTTAAAACATTATGTAACACCCTAATTTAGTCAATAACATTACACAAGTGTCAAGACATCATTATATCAACCCATGGGTGACAAAACATATACAAGATATTACATATGACCCAAGAACAACCCAAGGATTATCAACCTAACTAACAAGTATACAACCCAAAAACAATACCAACGTGTACATTCTATTACATCATGACCACTTTCACATAAAAAAATAATGTTCCAAACCTTTATGAATAAGCTTTACTATTCTCGACAGTCTACTGATCTTTCACAACTAAGGTTTTGAAAAACTATCGATCACTTGTGCGTACACATTTGAAAACAAGTTGAGCTAGTTTTGATGAACCGGCCCCATAAGGTGATTTTTATTACAAATTATGTCATAGTGCAACAATGTAAAATGTGATAATCTAATCTTAGCATAATAGCATTAATGCAATAGTTTACTTCACAAAATGCAAGTCAACAAGACCACACCAAGCGCATTGACATTAGCAACATCAATAACATTCTAAACCTAGTGGGATAGAGAATGCCTAAAGACAATTGTATGTTCTAAACCTAGGCTAAACAATTCAACAATGGAGGATCAACAACGGCCAACAACATAGGTAAGCATAAAGCAGTCCATTAATCATCACTTGATTAGTCTCTCCACAAGCCTCACTCGTTAAACAAGATGTCGTTCAACTTGAGGCAAGCATGCAAAACTATTAGACCTCTAAAACACGTACAGGTTACGGTCCAGCACCACAGAACGACTTCAAGCTCGTTGTTCATTACAAGTCTAGTATGGGTAGTTTACACCCAAATTACCCGTTACTCCTTTAAGTATTAATTTTTACAATTTAGTCACCAAAGTTATAACTATTACATAACTTTTACACTTGGTGCTACCTTTATCATTTAATGATGATCATATTTTTCGTAAAGATCATTTTACTTTCTTTTAATAATAATTAATTAATTACACGCTGTCTTATGTTTAATTACCTGCCTAATATGTTCAACTAAACTTTTTTTATGTAACACTAAAAAATGAGTTTTTTCTTTAATTTAATGGAGTATATACTTTAATCTTGCATAAAAGGTTAGTTCACAATCCTAAACCGGGTGCTCCTAGAGGTCACATGACCCTACTAACTTTATATCTTATTATCCATTGTTTGCATAAAACTACCATTCTATTCTTTACATGCCACCACACTATAAGAAATTATACCTTTTGCGGCGACAAATGTCGACTCAAAAGATCCACTAGAAGACAAATCTCCAGTCAAAAGAATTTGACTTTTAACGAAGGCCATTTGCGGTGACATATGTCGCCGCTAAAAGTCTATGGATTTAATTTATTTTTTTCTGCGAAAACAATGGCGGAATCTTTTCCCACCTAAAAAATTCACTGTCGCCGCGAATGCATTTTTCTTTTTCTTAATACTATTGAATTATAGGTCGCCGCAAAATGCCTTATGTCGCCGCAAAAAATAATACGAGATAATATGTTACAGCTCCATCTTTTTTTGTCATTTTTGTTTCTTACTTGTGCCTCCCCCGCCGCAGAGAAGTCGCCGGCCCCCGATTACCGACGCTCGCTCTCTCGCGCTCTCTCGCACTCTCTCGCTCGGTTTTACTCCTAGGTTGAAGCAATCCCCCTTTTTTCTCTAGCTCTCCTCTCTTCTCTTCCTCCGGCCTCCTCCTCCGCAAGACTTTACTACACTTTCACTGATAGTCCTTGAGAAGGATCAGGATGTCTGGACACAACCCTCAAAGGGTTGATTTCTATTCATTATCATGACCATGTGACATAGTTGGTGTTCTACTTCTCATCTTACTAAATGCACAATAGGACTCACAAACCTAAGAACCATATTTTGGAGAATTAGAATTGGTTTCTCCCATAACTCTATATACTAAAGCAATTGTTAACTTCTTCACTTCACTTGATTCGTGCACTACCAAAATCTACAGAGTATTTTTTGTTACGTTTACTTCTAGAAAAATTCTCTATTTTTTCAGAAATTTTTTAAAGAAAACTAAAAATTAGAAAACATGTTCACTTCCACATTTTCCAACAAAACAGAAAACTCTCTCACTTTTCACATTTTCCCAAACTCAATTTTTTCAAACTCCCATACTTTTTCAAGAAAACATCTCAACCAAATATGTTTTTCATCTTTTTCTGAAAAGGATAAACTCCACCATTTCATCTAAACACGTTTTCTATTTTTTTTTCAGAAAATGAAAACTCCACTATTGTTTACAGAAAAACAGAAAAATTTTGTTGTGCTAAACGCAGCCTTAGATTCTTAAGAAAATCATTACATCTTCCATAGGTATCTTTACGCTTAATACAAGTGTCATCTAATGCTCTTCTATCTTATTACTGTATTCAAGTATAGTCTTTTGATGTCTGCTAAGTTAGTTATATATATATATATATATATATATATATATATATATATATATATATATATCCTATTCCATATCTCATTCTTTGAATGCAATTTTATATTGAGTTACGTTAATTATGAATTGATTAGTTATGATATGTGTTTTGGGCTTTTTGGAGAGAAGGAATAGAGAAATTTGTGAAGAAACTAAAGAAAATAACAAGGTTTTAAAAAACGTAAGGCGTGGCGTGGCGTGGCGGCGAGATTAAGCCTCAAGCTTTAGGAGCCATGACGTTTTTTAAGGCGCCAATTTTGTATATATTTTATAAATATTTATATCCAATTTATCATTATTAATATACAAATTACACAAGGTTGCAAAAATTAGGAGCAAAGTAACATATACAAATTACAAATTTATATAAGTTCAATGCACACGATCTCAAAATGTATATAAAAAAAGTCAATTTTTTTAAAAAAAATATTTTCTGTGCGCCACGCCTTAAAAATATCACCATTTAGTGTGTAAGGGCGCGCGCCTTATGCCGCCTTGTCTTATGCCACGCCTAGCCCCACCGCCAAGGGCTATTTCTTAATGTCGGAGTCGCGCCTCACGCCCAGGCGCCACCATGTCGTCGCCATGGCGCGTTTTTTAGAACCATGGAAAATAATAAAAGCTGAGAACTCTGACATACATTTACTGTTGTGGCCATATTTCACTAATACAATCTCGGATTGATACGATTCAAACGACCACATAAACTTTACTCAAAGTGATACAATTGTACCCGGAAAAGTTGACATACCATTACAAGAAACTGAGGTGTTTACCCACACATAGGTTAGTGATACATTTTAAATTAAAAATACCCACACATATTTTGTATATGTGTGGTAATTAGGGTTTCGTTTTCTAAATCTGTTTAACACATATTTTTTTAGTATACGTCTTGAACCAGACGTGTTAATTTGAAGAATGCGACATGTCTACAGTTTTTGTTTGATAAGGTGGCAAATTCTTCAATGAACATGATTCCTTTTTAAGGCGAACGCAATGCGTTCATGCCTGAACGTGAAAACTATAAATGAGTTAATTTCATAAATGGTCCTTTAACTAACCACGAATTGCAAGTTTAGTCCTTTTTTGAAAAAGTTACAAGTTTCGTCCTTTAACTACCATTTTATTGCAACCATGATCCTTTCTAACGAAATCCGTTAGTTTGCTCTATTAAGTGCTCTCATGTGCACCGCACATGAGGGTATATTTGTCCTTTTACCTATTTATTAATTTTTTAATTAAGTTTCAGTATTAGATACTATTGTTTTTACTAGACACACATCTCTCCCTCTCAGCCTCTTACACTCTCTCTTACTAGACACACATCTCTCTCTCTCTCTCTCCATCCCCATTCTCTCATCGTTGTCTTCTTCTTCCTCCTCCCCTCCCATTTCAGATCTTTATCCTCTTCATCTTTATCTTCTTCTTCTTCTTCTTCTATACCACATCTCCCATTACCAACGCTGCCACCTCAAGATCCCACCACCACCATCACCACCTTAGACATCCAACCAGCAACGTCACCGCCTCACACATCACCTTTGAAAGACCTCTGCCGCCCCAACCAAACACTAGAACTGAATTTACCCTCCCAAGGTAAAAAATAGTGCTATATTTATAAATGAGTTAATTTCATAAATGGTCCTTTAACTAACCACGAATTGCAAGTTTAGTCCTTTTTTGAAAAAGTTACAAGTTTCGTCCTTTAACTACCATTTTATTGCAACCATGATCCTTTCTAACGAAATTCGTTAGTTTGCTCTATTAAGTGCTCTCATGTGCACCGCACATGAGGGTATATTTGTCCTTTTACCTATTTATTAATTTTTTAATTAAGTTTCAGTATTAGATACTATTGTTTTTACTAGACACACATCTCTCCCTCTCAGCCTCTTACACTCTCTCTTACTAGACACACATCTCTCTCTCTCTCTCTCTCTCTCCATCCCCATTCTCTCATCGTTGTCTTCTTCTTCCTCCTCCCCTCCCATTTCAGATCTTTATCCTCTTCATCTTTATCTTCTTCTTCTTCTATACCACATCTCCCATTACCAACGCTGCCACCTCAAAATCCCACCACCACCATCACCACCTTAGACATCCAACCAGCAACGTCACCGCCTCACACATCCAACCAGCAACGTCACCTTAGAGAGAGGGTAAGTACTAGCAGGGAGATGAAGTTAAGATTTTTTAAAATGTTTAAATAGCATAAAAACTGAAAATTAATTAAAATTTAATGATTAGGTAAAATGACAAATATACCCTCATGTGCAGTGCACATGATGGGAATTAACAGAGCAAACTAACGGATTCCGTTAGAAAGGACCATGGTTGCAATAAAATGGTAGTTAAAGGATGAAACTTGCAACTTTTTCAAAAAAACGACTAAACTTGCAATTCGTGGTTAGTTAAAGGACCATTTATGAAATTAACTCAACTATAAATATAGCACTATTTTTTACCTTGGGAGGGTAAATTCAGTTCTAGTGTTTGGTTGGGGCGGCAGAGGTCTTTCAAAGGTGATTTTGAAGCTCGATGGTTTGGAGCTTAATACTGAAAAGGGAGGCCACGACTTTGACATGATTGATCCGAGTTGTTACTATTGGTATATAATGTTGGGGAGATTCTTTACAAGGTCGCCGAATTTGAATGACTTTGATATCTCTTCAAATCATGTTATTATTACTTTAAAACAACAACTCGACCCTATACTACCTTGGTTGCAACACGCATTTTGTTTTGGGATATATAAATCAAAGAATTAATCTTGATTTTGGTAGAAATCAAGAATCTATTTCTAGAGAGTATATAGGTTTCGTATCTATCAATCTCATATATAAGTTATGTGCATGTATAGAACACCCAATGTGATAGAAATTAATGGCATTAACCAACCAATAAATTTCTTTATAAGTTTCAAATGATTACAATTCTAGACATAATGAGACACTGGGTCATCAAACCACGTATATATATAACTACCCACTAATGGTTGTTATTAAGCCCACTATGGTAGTCTTTAAATCCACTAGGGGTGCATTTGTGCCGAGACAGCTTGCGAGATACTCGAGATCGACTCGAAAAGTATTTGAAATCGATTCGGGATTAGACGAGTCGAGCTCGAGCTATTCGAGTAGCAAATAGAGTCGAGCTCGGTGTGAATATTAGTTGACTTGAACGGATTGCGAGCCTTATCGAGCTTTCATATAATTGCAATTATACCCTATGTGTGTGTATATTAGACTATTGATTAATAAGAACAATTATCAGCCATTGATGTTGCTTATTTGGCAATCCATGTGTGTGAAATGAGGTTATATTATTTAAGTCCAATTATCACCTAGTCTAGATTACCACATTATAGGAAAGAATGACCTAATCATACAATAATATAGCTTAGGTAAGTAAAATGGTATCATCTCCATATGGAACAATTTAGCTGTTTACTAATATCAAAATCTACTCAGTTAACCTAAAGCAAGTTTGATTGGAAAAGGATTTTTGAGATTTACTAATTATTCTACTAAATTTAACTAATTAATTAAAAGATTGAAACTTCATCTATTTAAGTGAATTTTGAATGAATTCTAATCAGTCGGATAAGACATTCACTTTGATTAACTCTCCTTAAACATAGATTTGGTTGATTAAGTCCCAATTAAATGGAATTCCCTAGAGGTCGATTGATTAACTTTTGTTTAATCTCTCACAATGCTAAGACACGATTTCTAGGATTTTCATCTCTAACCCTATGCAATAACACATTGTTGGGTTTTTGTGGTTCAGATAAACACAGCGGAAGCAAAAAGGGTAGAAAATAATTTAGTTTGTGAACCACGCAACACCCACCAAGTGGACAAAAACTCTAAACAATAGCAATGCAACTCAAAAGGAAGAACAAGTATAAGAAATTATACCATTTAAATAGCTTCTCCTTTTTGCCTTTGAAAGATGCGTACACTAGATAGTGCACCTCTATCGGTATCCACACCAAGTGTGCTTGATTCCCACGTGCTAGCTATGTTTGGACGCCGCCAAAAACATCACCAAATAGAACTAACTTCAACTTGAAGATTGATATGCCAATCTACCTTCCAAGTGTATGTTTGTTTTGAGAGAGAGCATGAACTAACAAATAAGTTACAAGTTCATGTATCAAAAACAACTAGTAGCAACTAGTAGTAACCAACCATGTTCCATAAGCTCATTTGAACTTATATAGACTCCAAATTGAAGCCTAAAACGTTCATAACCGATCTAGGAGTAATGACCATCAATAATCATGAATACCCCATTAATCTAGTCTTAAAAGGCTAGTTTAAAGGTTGTTTAAGCATGAGTCATGACCGTGCCTCCCAAGGCACGCCCGTTCCAGCCCATGGGCACACCCAAGTCACGCCCGACTTGGGCTCGTGCTTTTAGCACTAGGTACGGCCGTACATCTACGAGGCACGCCCGTGCCGGTCCCAACAGGTACGCCCTAGGCACGCCGACCTTGGGCCCGTACCTGGCATAGGGGATACCCGTATCTTCACAAGGCACGACCGTGCCCGGCCCAACCAAAACCCATTTTGGCATTTTTCTCTGTCTTGTTCAAAGGTGTTGCCGGAATCAATACTTGGCGTGTGACCCAATAGGCCTATGCCTCATCGGCAGTGATACCAACTCGTGTGTGTTAGTGGGCATATTCCAACAAACTCCCACTTGAAAATGACACACCTACGAAAGGTAACACTGACATAGAGCGGCCTCTAGCAAGGCATCTACGCCCCCAAGTCAACATAGGTATGTCGCCCATGACAAGTACCAACCTGTAAAGAATGGTCCTACAGATAAGTGATTATTCACCCTTCGTTCACGATATCCGTTGTGAATACAGGTCCTGGAACATCGTCAACCCCAAAACATACAAGTTGCAAAATTGATCCACTATCAATTCAACTTGAGCACGGTCATGCATTTTGATGTCATCGGTTCAGTCAACGAGGGGCAGGGATATCTCTCTAAAAAGGAACGAATACCTTTGACTATATCGTTCCGTCATAACAACATGTTCTTGCCTGAAAACTTCCCTTATAACAGCCAGTTACGAACCGCATTAGAAAGCAATCTAAGCAAGACTATATCATTAATCAAGAAGCGCATGTACCTCCAGTAGAAGGAGGAACAGTTTTATCATCCTGATTTACTCGTGATCATGTCCATGAAGTCAACTCAGGTGCGGGTCTTCCAATTACTTGATCAATATCAAGTACAGGATAGTGTTGCGTAAACATATATTCAATCCACTATGAATACTTTACCAACCACTTGCCTCGATCTTGATTCACTTCTTCCTTCCAATGAAAAATGACCGATCGTGGAGCATTTAGAATAAATTTATTCATGTAAGTAGTTAAACATGCTAAGATGGAACACAATAAAGGCTAAGGAAAGTACCCGCTCCACGTGCATTATCAAATCCCCATTTGATAATCGATACAATCAAAGCACATTATTTCTTTAATGTTCCCAACTCAAAACATATCAAATTCAACTAAAACAAACTCAAGCCAAAGCCACTTGTAAACCAAGTGTACGCAAGCCTAGTATTAAAACTCATCACTAGCTCGCAACTAAGGCTTAGTAAATGGATTCACAAAGTGAAACCCATGCGTACTCTAACAATCACCATATCTTCTCTCGACCAAACACTTATAAAGTGTGCGTCGGAAAGACCATGATCCTTTGTTCAAGCCGTCGTACACTCATTGTTTCAAAGAACCCAATAGCGTCAACGATGCTTTAAACAATAGTTCTCGTCTATGAGCCATTGTACTCTCATTGTTTTAAAGAACCCAATAGAGTCACAATGCACAAGACTATGGTTCATACATATAAGCCATCATACCCTCATTGTCTCAAAAGAACCCAAATAGAGTCAATGATGCTTAAAGAACCATTCTAGTCGATAAAATTTCACTTAACAACACAACAACAACAATTCACTAAGAATAATACATTACTCAAAGTCCCTTGAAGAAAAATGTACCAAGAGTTCTTCTAAGTAGGTCAAAATGAGAGAAAAGAAACCATGTGATAAACCAAGTTGCTAATTAAATTAACACATCAGTCCATCATGTTGAATATCACTCTCTTAGTTTTGTCACTCTGAAAAATCCACGTTCGTATCTTCCAATTCTTTTTATGAAGCAATAATTCCTCAACCCCGGTTTTATGAACCGTCAAGTTAGGATATTATCTTCAATAAGAAGTATATCATGGATACACAATATTTGGAACATAAGCGCTCCCACTAGCTCTGGCATACATCCAAGTTTAATCTTCCCTTTTCGAAAACTAAAACCTATGATTTTCTCATTAAAGTTAAGATTACAACCTTGCGATGTTTATTCAAGTTTACGAGGATACTTTCAATGTACAAGACACTTTCGGATAGTGTTGAAACACTCTTCCTCAAAATACCCACGAAGGAATACGATCTTTACATTGAAGTGATAAACACATGTATCTGAGTAATCTTCAACATAACCACTAGGAAAATTTCCTTATGATACCATCCTCATGGTCAATCATAACAGAACATTTATCATTAGTTGGTATTTGAAGTTCAAGTCCATGAAAAGACTTCATGGGCTTATAGACCTTACAAGGATAGTTATAATGTACAAGACTCTCGGGAAGTATTAAAATACTTTTCCTCAAAATTCCTATGAAGGAATAGGGTCTTTATACTGCCACACTTTCATAGCGATGAGAAGGCAATGATACACCATAAGTCATCAAAGTAAACTTCAATATAACCACCGGGAAAATTTTCTCTAATGATACCATCCTCATGGTCAATCATATCAGAACTCTTACCACCGGTCGGTATTTGAAATTGTCTACACCTCAATCCATGTGCACACTTTTGGTTTATACCAAGGCATCAGATCGACTAAGTTCAATACTCGGATATCCAACATGGATTGTATCCCATCCTTATTACCTTTCTCCTTCTAGTAGACTCTAGGCCCACTATAACTTCCGATAGTTAATGAATTTTCCTAATCCATCATTGAGTTATCTTCCTCTATACATAAAACATATATCTATCCGGCCTTACGACAACTCCTATCAGATATAGGAAGAGTAACGAATTATGCCAGGTACTCCTGCATCGTCATGCTGAGTTCCAATAATTACAGATTGTATGCTAGGGCCAACATCAGGTTTTACCATTCACGGTTCCGTTTACTCCCACCGGCTCCTATAGATATTAAGTTTCCACTTGCTATCAGGCGACAAAACCTTGTCCTCAAAAGTTTGTGAAACAAATATCTTATGGTATCAGCAGAATGCGTAATGGAGTAGCATCTTTAGTCCCCGGATTCTACCACCTTACGTCTACACGTAGGCTGGATAATCTAGGTTTTGAGATAGACAAGCAAAGACACTCTTTCTAGTCTTTTCTCCTAAGATGCGTACTAAACCATCTTTGTTGATTTTATATATAAAACATTTCCCGCCATATTTGAGCATCCCAACTCTTTGGGTATGAATTTGCGAGCCATCAAGACCCAAACATATCCAAGAATGTTTGGTTCTTTCTCTAAGCGACCCCATGCGCCAATGTGTCATGAGAGAATTAAATTATGAGATAAATCTCATAATTCTTATGATGGTTACAAAATCCACAAATTAAGATACTTAACATCTTCACAAGATTCAAGCAACTTAATCTTTAGCCAACAAACCTTGTTATGTGTAACACCCGCAAACCTGGGCTAGGAGATTAGCAGGTTAGCGGTATGTGCTTATTTGTTTTAATTACAAATTAAATGGTTAATTGTTTGTTTAATTAATTAAAAGTATGTGATTAATGTATATATATATGCATGTACTTTATTGTATGTATGTATGTATGTTAGTTGCCGTATGCATGCATGCATATTAATTATATACGTGGAGGTGTGTTTGTGAAATCAGAGGTGGAATTGCCACCTTCTGCTTAGAATTGCATGTAAACATGTGAAGCTTAACTCAATGGTCATTTACTTAACAATTAAGAAAGTGTAAGTGTGTGTTTATGGAAAATTCTCTGCCGAAGAACAAAAGAAGAAAAGAATCGGATTTTCAAGTTTGGTGTGTTCAAATTCAAGTTAAAGGTTAGATTCATATTCATAACATGTTTAAATGATAGCTTGATAGGATTTATTTTGAAAAACATGGATTTAGGAAGAACAGTATGATCGGTTTTGAAGAAACATGGTTTTTGTGGGTTTTTGTGTGTTCTTATGAATTATATGCTTATAAGATGATATCATGTATGAATATGTGTTTAAATATGTTTAAACATGTTTATGGTATGTTGTGATGAATGTTATAATTTCTGGGAATCAATTCTTGATGATATGAAGTTGGCGGATTTGGTTAAATGAAGAAGGTGTAATCCGATGCTTGCAAAACCGATTGTGTGAAAACCGATACTTGGAAATCCGAGAATGTAGAATCCTACACTTGAAAACCGGAAGTCTTGAAAACCGATGCTCACAAATCCGAGACTTTGAAATACCAGAACTCCCAAATCCGATTGTTGTATATATGAAATCCGACAAAGCCAACTTGAAAACCGAAAACTTATAATCCGATACTTATGAAAACGATACCCTAAATCCGATAAGATGAAATCCGAGACTTGAGAAACCGACACAATTCCAAATCCAAGACCCAAATCCGATACTTTGAAGAACCCGACACTTGTGGTTTGCTGATTCTTAGAAATCCGATTGTATCAGAGCCTAGGTTTGGCGATGCATGCATGGCTAGAGTGTTGCATTCCCAAATCTTGGCTCGTGACGGGTCAAGCTTTCCTTCGGTGGAATTAGGGTGAGTTAGAGTTGTTTGTAGTGGTTAGTATTTTGAGTACTAACGGTTTATGCTAATGAGCTATGAGGTGATGTGATTGTAACAGATTATGACTGATAGAGAGACTCACATCCTTCCTCCTATGACCCAAGCTACAAGTGAAGCACCAGTGATCGAACAATTGGGGAATACTGAGATTGCTGGAACATCGGGTCAAGCCCGTGAAGCAGATCAAAGTGAGTATGTGTACCAACTGGAGAATGAACTGGTAGAACTCAGGAATAAAGTCCATAGTGTTGGGGAGATAATCACTTCACCCTAATAATCAACTCTGCCTATCCTAAAATATAGGATTTGATGATAACCAAACCGTACATTCAATATGACCTAGAAAGAATTCAAACATGTGTTGTTTGAATCAGTTTATGTAAAATATGCTAAGTATGGAACCATCAGCTGAGGAAAATAAGCCATCAGCTGAGCATCAGATCCTACTCAAAGTATCAGCCAAAGGATATCAGCCAAGGAGCATCAGATGAAGAAAACAAGTAAAGAAGACCATCAGCTGATGAAAATATTCTATCAGCTGAGTGAATAGATTGATCAACTAAGTGCCTACTCTATCAACTGAGTGAACAGATTGATCAGCTGAGTGCCTACTCTATCAGCTAAGTGAACAGATTGATCAGCTGAGTGCCTACTCTATCAGCTGAGTGAACAAATGGATCAGCTGAGGCCTAGAAGCATCAGCTAAGTAAGTCTTCCTTTACACAAGTCATCTCCCCTTTTAAGCCAATGTATTTGATTGATGAGCTGAGCATTCTTGATCAACTGATCATACAAATACACAAGCTTATGTCCTCCTAAGCTTACTATTGAACAGCTGAGCATCTATATGATCAGCTGAGCAATATGTATCAACTGAGTCCTAGCTAAAAGTGATCAACTAATATATTTTGTCAACTGAGTGGTGAATATCAGAGTTCCTTGTACAATCTGTTAGCTGAGTCGTGAAAAATATCAAATCTACTCTATCTTTTCAGATTGTAAGTCGTATGTAAAAGGCAGAACATGTGTTGTTCTATTATGCCTTAGATCTTTGTTTGTAAAAGTAAGAATGCACTTTTTGGATCAAGTATGAGACAAAAAGGTTTGATCTTATCCTCTGGAAAAGGATAATGATACCTCAAACAGACGAAGATCTTGAAGATTTGTTCAAACAACTAAGTATGGCTGGCAATCCCATACTTGGTAAAGTCAAATCAATCAGAAGCATGATGTTGATTAAAGTATAATCATGGAAAGGGAAAGAAACTTCTACACGGCAGTAGATGTGGTCTTTAATATTTTATATTGTGAATGGGTTGCACTTTTGCAGAAAAGTACAATTACTTTTATCATACTTTTGATTAAAGTAATTTTACTTTTCACCCACTACCTTTACAATTAAAATATTATATTTCCACATCCTCTTTGTCTCTTACCTTCATGCAACTGGATCCACCAAGACTTCTATATATACTCATGCATGGTGGACATGCAAACAGACAATACTACACAACACAAAAAAGTGAAGTCTCTACTACACTAAAAGAAAATCTCATCAGTTGAGAAATTTCGTAGAGTATATGCATTGTGTAGATTGAAACTTGTTCATGTGTTGAACACTCTATATACATTAGTTGTTTTAGAGTTAGATTGTCTATGTGTTAGACAAATTGATGGCCACATTTTATTGTACTTAGAATTTCCGCTTCTAGTACATGTAATTCTTGATTCATATCAATAAGAATTATATAAAAGTATATAAGTGTGTCTTTAATTTTTAAAAGCTAAAGTTTGTATTCAACCCCCCCTTCTACAAACATTTGTTGTTGCGTACTCAATCTGGGACTAACACATAGCATGGAGCAGCAGCAACAGAACTAACCAGAACCAACTCCAGTACCAGTTGCAATTCCCACACAGGCAACCATACCACCAGTGACAACTCCTTTACCACCGATGACACAAATGATGCAACAACCATTCTATTATCCGTATCCACAACCGGGAGCTTATCCCTTTGCATTTCCAGGGTACAAGCAACCATGCACGTATAAACAATTTTTGGATTGTAAACCTTGTGAGTACCGAGGGAGTTATGATCCCAATATTACTTTGAACTGGCTGAGAGAGATGGTGAAGGCATTAGATGCCTACAATTGCGAAAATGAGTTGATATAATGCCGGTCTTTAAATATCAGAGTATATATATTTTTTATTTAAAACACGTGCGGAAGCTAAATATTTAATTCACATTATACAACTTATATAAGTATAAGTTGTATTATAAAAGTATTCTGTTTAACAACATTCCAAACGTTACCAACTCGTTCGACCATTACTCTAATTATTACATAATACTGTCTTTACATAGTGTTCCTCAAAACCTATCATGACATCCCTGCAGGTACCCGTACTCACCTTCAATCTATTTAGCTGCATATGGAATGTACATGAGAGGGTTAGCTATAAATAGCTAGTGAATAACAATTAAAGCGGAAGCAGTATATCAAGAGTATCACAACACATTTCATGCATCACATCATTTCATTCAAGTCTATCCTAACACATGGTCAAGCACCGGTTGTCAGCAGGCATCACGTCTTGCAGGGTTATAAGCCCGGCTCAATGATCCTCACTGGGGAAACCGATACTTCCTCCGCGCCGGTGAAGAAGCGGGTAGCGGTCCACCATTGTGTTATCGGGAACATATCCTATTTGGGATCAGTGGGAATTGAGAGCCCCGAGTTACTATCGAGGGGCGGCGGTTTAGTAAGAACCAAGATTCATGATCATCGAATCTTTGCACATCCTAGCTGCCGACACAAGGCCCCAACTCAAGACCCAGATAATCTGGCCCTAATCTCTACAAAGTAGTACCGGCACTCAAATAATGGCCTACGTCGGCCTTATCACAAACACAAATGGCCTAATCCGGCCCTTACATATCAATAATGACCTACTCTGGTCTTTAAACATGCATACATATCATTTGTATCACACAATTGGTTCATTTAACCTTTAAACATGCAAACTACAATTTCTTGGTTTATAACATACAAAAGATCTTACAATACTATCAATATCATGCTTGAGTTAACTGTTACTCACCTGTGTAGTTATATCAAGCAAGCACTAAGTCACAGGTGATTCTTGATCAACTGGTACACCTAAACAAACATCCCGAATATCAAAATAATGCGAGACAGCAAACTGTGTGCTGGAACAGGGCTCCTTGCGGCCACAAGCAGCATTGCTTGCGCCCACAAAGATTGACAGGTCCTTGCGCCCGCAAGGGCTGGCCTTACGACCGTAAACAAGGTTCCTTTGCGGCCGCAAGGGGTATTCCTTGCGCCTGCAAGGACTGCTGTGCATACCTGCGATTTCTAGCCTCTGTTCTTGCTGTTTTATACCCCAAAACTCAACTAAACGATTCCAAATCAAATTCAAGTGTTCACATATGAAATGGTCAAGTACAACTAAGCTAGAAACAACACTAATTCCCCACTTTAACATACAATTCAATGATT
Source organism: Dittrichia graveolens (assembly GCA_038502395.1). Taxonomy (NCBI): domain Eukaryota; kingdom Viridiplantae; phylum Streptophyta; class Magnoliopsida; order Asterales; family Asteraceae; genus Dittrichia; species Dittrichia graveolens. The sequence continues at coordinate 52,999,940 of JARJIL010000007.1, read as the reverse complement.
TGGACCAAAATCACCATTTTTGACCCATTTAAGCTTTCTAACCAAAATCAATCAAAAACACTTCTTTAATTCAATATTTAGATTGCTAAACACTTAGAATTGATCTAGAAATATGTAGGAATCATTGATTTTAGTTAAGGATATCAATTTGGGTTTTTGACCCATTTGACCTAAATGGTCAAACTACCAAGAACATGGTGAATATGAAGGAATCACTTACAAGAACAAGATGGAGAAGATGAAGTTAAAGCTTTATATCAAATTAGAACACAATTCCACCAGCAAGATTCAAGCTTGAGTGATCCTTTCTTGCTTTCTTCTTCAAGGCTTTTGTCAAGAACACACACACACAAGAGGATAATGAGTTCTCTGTGTTTTTACACGTGAATAAGGCACAAAACCGACTTGTGGGTTTCATTTATCCACAAGTGGGTATTTTGATTCCCTTTGCAACTTACAACTTACAACTTAACGCACGAGTACCCGTTTTAACTAACGGGGATATTTTTGGAAACCTCGTTCTAAATCATTTAATAATCTTTTATTCTTTTATATTTTTGTCAATATATTATTTACTCATTTAAATAACTATTTTAGTTATTTTTCTTTGATATCTACAAATATATATATTTTATTCAATTTATTAATTTATTACACGTACCACGTCAGCATGCGTCTAGGCCCTTTCTGAGGATGTTACAGTTGAAGGTAAACTATGCATCGAGGATGCTAAAGGGAGACGCTATGGTCTGGTGGGACTCCATTACTGGCCATTTCACCGAACAACAACAGGAAAGCATCACCTGGAGTCAATTTCAGGAGAAACTGTGCGAATAATATTGTAGTACCTTCGAGATTGCCAAAATGAAGAAGGAGTTTATGGATTTATAGATGACAGGGAATATGACTGTCGACGATTTGATAAAGCAATTCAACGAGAAAATGAGGTTTGTCAAGCATTGGGTACCTGATGAGGAATCCAAGATTGCCCATTTTGTTGGGGGCACTGCATCCAGATCTTCGTAGCGCCACGAGGTAGGCTACTACACTATCCCAGGCCATCACTTTAGCCAAATATGCTGAAGGGGATATTGTTGCAAGAAACAGACTGAGCGGGGAGAGAATTTCCTAGCAAAAGTCGAGGTTTGAACATTACAACACTCAACAGAGGCAAGGAGGTCAGGGTAGTGGAAGCAGGCAGGGGGAGCAGAATAGAAGGTCTACTTCAGGTGGGTCTACTCAGAGGGCACCTTGGTGTAGTAGGTGCAAATCTTATCACCGCGGGCAGTGTACGCCCCAAACAATGAGATGTGTGAAATGTGGCCAATTTGGCCATGATTTGAAGAATTACAGATTACCGAGGAGTGTCTGCTAGAATTGCCAGAAGGAGGGGCACAGGGTTGGTGACTTCCCATTGAGTAAGAAGTCAGGGTCAGGGTCAGGAGGGGGAGGAGCTGTGGGATCGTCTTCAGCAGGTCAGAAAAGAAAGAACCCACCCACTGTTGAGGGTCGGACATTGAAAATGACCGTGGATGATGCCACTATCACAGATGATGTAATTACGGGTATGTTTCTGATAAACTCTACTCCTGCTAGAGTGTTATTTGACTCTGGGAAAATCGCTCCTTTGTTTCTGTGGAATTCTGTGGTAAATTAAATGTGCCTGTAATTAAACTTGCTACTGCTTTAGAGATAGAAGTAGCTGATGGTATGATGGTTCCGGTCACGACTGCTGTGGCTGGAGCTAAGATTGATATAGATGGTATATGTTTTCATGTTTATTTTCTTGTAATGCCTCTATCTGGGTTTGATGTGGTGCTTGGGATGGATTGGCTAAGTCTGAATCAAGCAAGTATCAAGTGCCACAAGAAGTTGATCTCCTTTTCGTTGGCTGATGGTACAAGAGTAGTAGCAAGGGGTGAGAAAGCCGGGTCTGTGATTCCAATTTTTTCTTATTTGAAAGCAAAGAAGGCTTTGGATAGATGATGCGAATCGTACTTGGCGTATGTTACCGACGGAAAGAAAGAAAAGCAGGCGATGACGGATATTCCTGGTTCCCGACCAGTGGCAAAAGACCCGTACAGATTGACACCTTCAGAAATTCGGGAGATGATGACACAGATTCAGGATCTGTTAGACAAAGGCTTCATTAGTCCAAGTTCGTCTCCGTGGGGTGCGCCAGTGTTGTTTGTAAAGAAGAAAGATGGTACGTTGCGTATGTGTATCGACTATCGTGAACTGAATAAGAGAACGATAAAGATCAAGTATCCGTTGCCAAGAATCGATGATTTGTTTGACCAGCTGCAGGGAGCTTCGTTCTTTTCTAAAATTGACTTGAGATCAGGTTATCATCAGGTGCGTGTTTTAGAGGAAGATGTGTCAAAGACAGCCTTTCGTACGCGCTACGGTCACTACGAGTTCTTGGTTATGTCATTCGGCTTAACCAACGCACCTGCGATCTTTATGGATTTGATGAACAGAGTCTGTTGACCATTCCTTGATGATTTTGTAATAGTCTTTATTAATGACATCCTGATTTATTCAAAGACTGAACTGGAGCATGAAAAGCATTTGAGACAGGTTCTGGAAACTTTGAAGAAAGAACATTTGTTTGCTAAGTTCTCAAAGTGCAAATTCTGGTTAAGAGAGGTTCAGTTCTTGGGGCACGTTATATGTAATGAAGGAGTGAAAGTAGATCCTTCGAAAGTGGAACCTGTGATGAACTGGAATGCTCCAAAGACACCGTCTGAGATAAAGAGTTTTCTAGGTTTGGCGGGGTACTATCGCAGGTTTATTAAAGATTTCTCCAAGATTGCGGGTCCTCTAACCAAGTTGACTCGGAAAGACGTGAAATTTGTATGGAGTAATGAGCAAGACAAATCTTTCCAGATGTTAAAGCAGTTGTTGTGTCAGGCTCCTATCCTTGCATTGCCAAGTGGATCAAATGACTTTATTGTCTATTGCGATGCGTCGTTTGCTGGATTGGGATGTGTGCTTATGCAGAGGGATCGGGTGATTATGTATGCTTCAAGACAGTTGAAACCACATGAAAAGAATTACCCCACTCATGATTTGGAGATGGTAGCAGTTGTATTTGCCCTTAAGCTGTGGAGACACCATACAGGATTACGATTGCTGGATTGGGATGTGTTTACACAGAAAGAGCTGAACATGAGACAGAGACGATGGGTGGAGTTGATAAAGGATTACGATTGCGAAACGAGATATCACCCTGGGAAAGAAAATGTGGTAGCAGATGCCCTGAGCCGCAATGGAGCGAGGAGTTCTATCCAATTTATGCGTATGGAAATTGTATCTGACCTAGTGGATAGACTGAAATCTGCTCAGTAAGAAGCTCTGAAGGAAGAAAACTTAAAGGCTGAGTTGATGAGGAAACGTAAAGATGAACTTAATGACGATTCTCGTGGATTGAAAGTATTTAAAACCCGTGTGTGGGTGCCTATGCTTGGCGAATTGAGGAAATTACATTTGACAGAAGCACACAAGTCAAGACTGTCTGTACACCCATGAAGCACTAAAATGTATAACGACCTGAAAGTGCTTTACTGGTGGCCTACGATGAAGGAAGATGTGGCACATTTTGTAGAGTCATGTCATATCTGTGCTCAGGTGAAGGCAAAACATCAGAAGCCTTACGGATCCTTGAAGCAGTTGGAGATTCCTGAGTGGAAGTGGGAACATATAACGATGGATTTTGTGACAAAACTTCCGCGAACTCAGAAGAATCATGACATGATATGGGTGATCGTGGATCGACTAACGAAGAGTGCTCACTTTCTGGCTACTTGTAAGACAGCTTCTCTGAGTAAGTTGGCTCAACTGTACATTGATGAGATCGATGCAAGGCATGGTATACCGTTGTCGATTGTATCTGACAGAGACTCCAGGTTTGTTTCTAACTTCTAGAGAAGTTTACAGAGAGAGTTGGGGATGAGAATTAACTTGATTACAACTTATCATCCCCAGACTGATGGTCAGACTGAACGAACCATACAAACACTCGAGGATATGTTGCGTGCTTGTGTGATTGAGTATGGTGTATCTTGGGATTCACACCTGCCATTGATAGAGTTTGCATATAATAATTCTTACTACTCCAGTAATGGGATGCCTCCGTACGAAATGTTATACGGCCGTCGCTGTCGTACTCTGACATGTTGGTTAGAGGCTGGTGAGAAATAGTTCGCAGGGCCAGAGATTGTTCAGATGACTGCTGACAAGGTTGCTATTGCCAGAGACAAGTTGAAAGCTGCCAGAGATAGACAGAAAGTGTATGCGGATCCATGACGTCGTCCAGTAACGTTCGATGTGGGGGAGTTAGTGTATTTTGAAGGTCTCTCCATGGAAGGGCGTGATTCGTTCTGGTAAACGCGGGAAGTTGGCTCCCCGATACATTGGTCCTTTCCGTATACGTCAGATAGTGAATGATCAGACCGTTACACTGGATCTTCCCGCAGAGCTTGTAGGAATTCACGATACGTTAAATATCTGTTATTTGAGGAAATGTAAGATTGATGATGAAAGTCAGATTCTCCCAGTGCATGAATTGAAAGTTGATTCAAAGAAAAGATTAATAGAGGAACCTGTTAAACTGTTGGATCGAAAAGTGACCAAGCTTCGTAAGAAGCAGATTCCTATGGTGTTTGTCAAGTGGAAACACAGTTTAGGTTCTAACCTGACATGGGAGACTGAAGTTGAGATGAGAGAAAGATATCCCTAGCTGTTTGAGCAAGAAGGGATTCCGAGGACATAATCTCTTAAGGAGGGGAGATTTGTAACGCCCGCAAACCTGGGCTAGGAGATTAGCAGGTTAGCGGTATGTGCTTATTTCTTTTAATTACAAATTAAATGGTTAATTGTTTGTTTAATTAATTAAAAGCATGTGATTAATATATATATATATATATATATATATATATGTACTATATTGTGTGTATGTATGTTAGTTGCCGTATGCATGTATGTATATTAATCATATAGGTAGAGGTGTGTTTGTGAAATCAGAGGTGGAATTGCCACCACCTGCTTAGAATTGCATGTAAACATGTGAAGCTTAACTCAATGGTCATTTACTTAACAGTTAAGAAAGTGTAAGTGTGTGCTTGTGGAAAATTCTCTGCCGAAGAACAAAAGAAGAAAAGAATCGGATTTTCAAGTTTGGTGTGTTCAAATTCAAGTTAAAGGTTAGATTCATATTCATAACATGTTTAAATGATAGCTTGATAGGATTGATGTTGAAAAACATGGATTTAGGAAGAACAGTATGATCGGTTTTTAAGAAACATGGTTTTGGTGGGTTTTTGTGTGTTCTTATGAATATATGATTATAAGATGATATCATGTATGAATATGTGTTTAAATATGTTTAAACATGTTTCTTGTATGTTGTGATGAATGTTATAATTTCTGGGAATCAATTCCTGATGATATGAAGTTGGCGGATTTGGTTAAATGAAGAAGGTGTAATCCGATGCTTGCAAAACCGATTGTGTGAAAACAGATACTTGGAAATCCGAGAATGTAGAATGCTACACTTGAAAACTGGAAGTCTTGAAAACCGATGCTCACAAATCCGAGACTTTGAAATACCGGAACTCCTAAATCCGATTGTTGTATATATGAAATCCGACAAAGCCAACTTCAAAACCGAGAACTTAGAATCCGATACTTATGAAAATCGATACCCTAAATCCGATAAGATGAAATCCGAGACTTGAGAAACTGATAAAATTCCAAATCCGAGACCCAAATCCAATACTTTGAAGAATCCGACACTTGTGGTTTGCTGATTCTTAGAAATCCGATTGTCCATGAAATCCGACATTTTGTGTTTGGATTTGTAATTGTTTGTTTATTTTATGAGTGATTAAATTATAAATATATGTGGATAGATATATTTATGAGATGGAGACTGATTTGGTTATTGCCGTGTTTTTAGGCAATCCTAAGACTCAATAATATTAGACTTCTGAGCTCGTGCTGATTTTGAGGTGAGTGGACGTTAATCGTGGATGGTAAAGATTTCGGTTAATGTTATTGCTGTGATGCATGATGTGATTAGGATTGGATTGATTGAACTGTTGATTGTGATATTGATTGTTGATATCTGCTGCATGACTATTTGGTCGATACGCGCTCTTAGGATGATTTTGAGTTGTGCTTGAGAAGTCAGCTATACGTGGAATTGGGTTGGGCTCGTCTACTGGTTGGTTGAACAGTGGTAGCCTTACTGTTGCATATGTTGCTTCAGAGGAGGATTTCACTATGCCAATTCAGTAGAGAGCTATAGGTAAACCTTTGCTTTGACCGACATTGGTTGTAGGTTCTGCGACGAACCACCGGTTTTCTTGGATATGTTATTACATGCTTTGATATTGATTGTGAATGTTTGCTTTTGGTGTTTAGCTTCTACTCACTTAGCTTTGTGCTAATTCCCCTCAGTTGATGTTTTGCAGGTTCGTGTTTGCGGTAGTAGAAGGAAGAATTGACCTCACTCTGATACTTTGTTTTAAAAGAGACGAGCCAGTTAATTTTGTAACACCAAGACTGATGTTATTTTTGTTTATGAAAAATGTTGTAAATTTTTTAATATTGGTTTGAATGTAAAGAGTTTGTTTAATATAGCTTCTGGAGTGCAATAAAAAAAATGGCTTGTGGTTTTCCCGTGTTACATTATGGTAATTATTGAACACCTCAAAGGTTTCAAACATACCCATTCCTACTACCACAACCGGTAAAGGTAACGAAGTACATGTAGTTATTCCCATGAATTTGCTTGAACGAATCATTCTCACAAGTGTGAACTAAATTTAACAAGCTTTTAATCCTCTTACATTCACCGATGAAAGATATACAAGTCATTTAGCCTAATAAACAATTCTCACACTCAACATTTGATCAACTATCAAATGCATCTAGGATTCTAAACCACACGGTCCTAGGTGAAGTAAGTCTTTGTTTACATAGCTAAAATAACCTTGTCACTTTGATAACTTATTCAAACCATTTTTGGATTTAAACATACATATTATTCATGATTTTATTACTTTTAAGCAAAAGCTTATAAATGCCATGACATGGATAAACTTTGAAAGAAACCACTAATATATATATATATATATATATATATATATATATATATATCAAATCCAAAGTAATATCCATCGTCAACCAATGCATAATAGACTTAATATTTCTCTCGCCACGCAGGGCAGATAATATATTAATCTAGTAAAGTAATAAAATAGCTAGATAGAATGGCAAAATCAAAACTCCCAATCCTCTCAATCGAGACAACGTCCAAGTTCCTCAATCTTGAGCTCTAGATCTCCATTCCTTATCAGCTACTTCTTTCGTTTAACACCTACACTTTGTAACCAAACATTTTTGCATCAAACGTGAGTGTTACAACCATCATTTCCATAAATCTAGCTAAGAAGTAAAAAAGCAATGGAGCTAATCATGAATGTACCTGATGACGAGGAGCTATTCCCTTGCCTCGTAGGAAGCTTTAACTCCTCCGAACACTCAGGACAAGCGTGGCGGTGCCAATCTCCAAATTTACCGCAGAAATAGCAAACTTCTCCCATAGGAGTCGTATTCTCTTTCTCGATCTTACGTTCCTTTAATAACCGGGTGGGAACGAACTTGCGTTTTGCCATGTTAGACTCAAAAGTCTTAAGCATGCCATGCAACTCGTCTAAGGATTCTACCATTTTGTCCTCTTGATAGTTTATGATAAACTCATCATAAGACACAGGTAGGGACTGGAAAATCATATTCACCGCAAGCTCCCTCCCAATGGGAAATCCTAATATTTCCATTTGGTCAATGTATGCCTTCATACGAAGCACATGAACACGAACCTTCCCACCCTCCTGCATCCGGCAACCGACAAGGGCCTTGACACACATAAAGTGTTCCTCTCTAATCTGATGTTGGAACATGTCCTTTAATCGTTCCTTCAACCGATTAATCATGTCCTACACACTCATATGCCCGAGTTGCTTTCACAGCTCGCAGTCATAGTCGATAACATGAAAGAAGAAACATCTTTTGCGTCCTCGACACGCTTTTCAAATGCGTATCTAGTGGCCCAAATTGTGTTGGTAGCAGGTGGTTCCGGAAGAGATTCCTCAAGGATGTGCAACTTACATTCATGGCAAAGGACAATTCGCAATTTCCTATGCCAATCCACAAAGTTCACGCTTACGAGTTTCTCTTTCTCTAGAAACGATCGAAGTGATAAATTCAGTGTTGCGTTGTTAACGTTTGTCATCTACAATTTTAGAGTACAGTTTTAGTGAATTTAAATATAATGGTTGTAGAAATAATTACCTAAATAGTTTTCTAAACCAATTATTTAAACAAGGTTAGAAACCATATTTCACCTTACCTTATGACGGGTTTACCGTGGACCACAAAGTAAAGCTATTTAGGCTGGTAACCATTTTACCGATTGCAAACACTTTGCAACTTCTAGATCCTTGCGGGATCCGTTGACAATCAAAATGTCTTTGGCATGTTTGATCCCTTCTCGCACCAATTCTAACTTGATCCTCTTAAATGACTCGGCTAGAGCTCGACGCCACCTAAGTGTCAGAAAAAGAATTGTAAACCTTCCGTCAAGACACACGATGGAACTCTCGCCAATGATTGGCTCGTGCTAAGCTCGACAACCAATATTGCGAGTTACCACACTCAACTTCCACACAGTTTAACTCGGCATGACTCGTGTTAAAGCTCGACAATCATCAAAGTTTCACTAGATTCGGGTGGTGTCGTCTTACGGATGGCGCGTGATTTACATTTTAAAAATAGGATTTTGCTTTTCCCAGTTAAAACAATTTTAACCAATTTTGCGAATTTAACAAATCAAGTGATAAATACAATTTTTATCCACTTATAATATAATACAAATTTATATTATCTTGTTAATTATATACGCGCGGAAAGATATATAAACCAAATTTATAAATCTTTGTATTTTGATATATTTTTAAAAGTTATCTAGCATGCGATATCCTACACATCCATGCAAAATAATAAATATATAAAACAACCACGCATACACAATAGTTCGGTAACATGCCCAAATCCTATGCGTTTTCCCCGTGAGCCATACGAGGAAAACAAGGTCAACTAAGGAATCCAAGATCCAAAGTACCCAGCTGGGTGTGCTCCCACTAAAGTCGGTATCTCCAAAAGGCCATCCGGACTCCAAGTTGCCGAGACATCAACGCCGTGACTCCCGTTGGTGTATTACATACAAAATCGACTTCTATACTATTTTACAAATACATAGAAGAAGAAATGGCATGCAAGCCACAATCCTATGCTACTAATACAAGTACAAAGGAATAAATAAACGGCATGCAAGCCGCACCAAATAATAATTATAAAAAAAATTACAACAATACGGCACGCAGGCCTCCAAAACTAAATAAACCAACGACCACAACACATAGGTCTAAAGGGCATCTAGTGACCGAACCACAATCAAACACAACCAAAGCAAAACCATGGTGTGCCACAAAACCATGTCAATTATATTTTGGTCAAGATTGCCAACAAAACACTAAAGGCACAAAAGGCAATCCTTGTACATATGCATTAGTAATTTTAATACAGCTTTAAAATTACATATTCATACATACACCTATAAATATATATATTTTATGCACATCATACCAAGCCATACAAAATATATAAATTCAAGGAATCAAAATATAGTGGGGAAAAACTAGATCCAAGATTAGTCCAACCAACGAATCCGGAATTTAAAATTTTAAAACTTGTTTCAAAAATAGCTTCTGGGCCAAAAACGGAAGGTATGGGCGTACCCTCTAAGGAAACGGGCGTGCCCGACCATCTGCCAGTATGCACTTTAAACAGTATCAAGTATCAAACAATATTATGCCGGCATGGCCCATACCCCTACTGGTAGGCCGTGCCAGGCCGCCGGCACACCTCCTACACCTAGAGGTACGGCCATGCCATGTTAGAGATGACTCTGATACCACTGTTGGGTTTTTGTGGTTCAGATAAACACGGCGGAAGCAAAAGGGTAGAAAATAATTTAGTTTGTGAACCACGCAACACCCACCAAGCAGACCAAAACTCTAAACAATAGCAATGCAACTCAAAAAGAAGAACAAGTATAAGAAATTATACCACGTAAATAGCTTCTCCTTTTTGCCTTTGAAAGATGCGTACACTAGATAGTGCACCTCTATCGGTATCCACACCAAGTGTGCTTGATTCCCACTTGCTAGCTATGTTTGGACGCCGCCAAAAACATCACCAAATAGAACTAACTTCAACTTGAAGATTGATATGCCAATCTATCTTCCAAATGTATGTTTTTTTAGAGAGAGCATGAACTAACAAATAAGTTACAAGTTCATGTATCAAAAACAACTAGTAGCAACTAGTAGTAACCAAACATGTTCCATAAGCTCATTTGAACTTATATAGACTCCAAATTGAAGCCTAAAACGTTCATAACCGATCTAGGAGTAATGACCATCAATAATCATGAATACCCCATTAATCTAGTCTTAAAAGGCTAGTTTAATAGGTTGTTTCAGCATGAGGCACGACCGTGCCTCCCAAGGCACGCCCGTGCCAGCCCATGGGCACACCCAAGTCACGCCCGACTTGGGCTCGTGCTTTTAGCACTAGGTACGGCCGTACATCTACGAGGCACGCCCGTGCTGGCCCCAATGGGTATGCCCTAGGCATGCCGGCCTTGGGCCCGTACCTGGCATAGGGCACACCCATACCTTCATAAGGCACGGCCGTGCCCGGCCCAACCAAAACCCATTTTGGCATTTTTCTCTCTCTTGTTCAAAGGTGTTGCCGGAATCAATACTTGGCGTGTGACCCAATAGGCCTATGCCTCATTGGCAGTGATACCAACTCGTGTGTATCAGTGGGCATATTCCAACAAACTCCCACTTGAACATGACACACCTACGAAAGGTAACACTGACATAGAGCGGCCTCTAGCAAGGCATCTACACCCCCAAGTCAGCATAGGATTTGTCACCCATGACAAGTACCAACCTGTAAAGAATGGTCCTAAAGATAAGTGATTATTCATCCCTTCGTTCACGATATCTGTTGTGAATGCAGGTCATGGAACATCATCAACCCGAAAACATCCACGATTATGTTTCTCGATCTAGACTAACTATGACGAACAATACAATTTTCAAAATTGATCCACTATCAATTCAACTTGAGCACGGCCATGCATTTTGATGTCATCAGTTCAGTGAACTAGCGGCTAGGGATATCTCTCTAAAAAGGAACGAATACCTTTGACTACATCGTTCCGTCATAACAACATGTTCTTGCCTGAAAACTTCCCTTATAATAGCCAGTTACAAACCGTGTTAGAAAGCAATCTAAGCAAGACTATATCATTAATAAAGAAGCGCATGTACCTCCAGTAGAAGGAGAAACAATTTTATCATCCTGATTTACTCGTGATCATGTCCATGAAGTAAACTCAGGTGCGGGTCCTCCAATTACTTGATTACTATCAAGTACAGGCTAGTGTTGCGTAAACATGTATTCAATGCACTATGAATACTTTACCAACCACTTGCCTCGATCTTAATTCATTTCTTCTTTCCAATGAAGAACAACCGATCGTGGAGCACATAGAATAAATTTATTCATGGAAGTATTTAAACATGCTAAGAAGATGGAACACAATAAAAGCTAACGAAAGTACCCGCTCCGCGCGAATTATCAAATCCCCATTTGATAATCGATACAATCAAAGCACATTATTTATTTAATGTTCCCAACTCAAAACATATCAAATTCAACTAAAACAAACTCAAGCCAAAGCCACTTGTAAACCAAGTGTATGCAAGCCTAGTATGAAAACTCATCACTAGCTCGCAACTAAGGCTTAGTAAATGGATTCACAAAGTGACACCCATGCGTACTCTAACAATCACCAAATCTTCTCTCGACCAAGCACTTATAAATTGTGCATCGGCAAGACCATGATCCTTTGTTCAAGCCTTCGTACACTCATTAATTCAAAGAGCCCGATAAAGTCAACGATGCTTCGAACAATAATTCTCGTTTATGAGCCATTGTACTCTCATTGTTTTAAAGAACCCAATAGTGTCACAATGCACAAGATTATGGTTCTACATATAAGCCATCATACTCTCATTGTCTCAAAAGAACCCAAATACAGTCAATGATGCTTAAAGAACCATTCTAGTCGATAACATTTCACTTAACAACACAACAACAACAACAACAACAATTCACCAAGAATAATACATTACTCAAAGTCCCTTGAAGAACAATGTACCAAGAGTTCTTCCAAGTTAGTCAAAATGAGATAAAAGAAACCATGTGATAAACCAAGTTGATAATTAAATTAACACACCGGTCCATCATATTTGAATATCACTCTCTTAGTTTTGTCACTCCGAAAAATCCACGTTCGTATCTTCCAATTCTTCTTATGAAGCAATAATTCCTCAACCTCGGTTTTATGAACCGCCAAGATAGGATATTATCTTTAATAAGAAGTATATCATGGATACACAATATTTGGAACATAAGCGCTCCCACTAGCTCTGGCATACATCAAAGTTTAATCTTCCCTTTTCGAAAACTCAAACCTATGATTTTCTCATTAAAGTGAAGATTACAACCTTACGATGTTTATTCATGTTTACGAGGATACTTTCAATGTACAAGACACTTTCGGATAGTGTTGAAACACTCTTCCTCAAAATTCCCACGAAGGAATACAATCTTACATTGCAGTGATAAACACATGTATCCGAGTAATCTTCAACATAACCACTAGGAAAATTTCCTTATGATACCATCCTCATGGTCAATCATAACGGAACATTTATCATTAGTTGGTATTTGAAGTTCAAGTCCACGAAAAGACTTCTTGGGCTTATAGACCTTACAAGGATACTTATAATGTATAATACTCTCGGAAAGTATTAAAATACTTTTCCTCAAAAGTCCTATGAAGGAATAGGGTCTTTATACTGCCACACTTTCATAACCATGAGAAGGCAGTGATACACCATAAGTCATCAAGGTAAACTTCAATATAACCACCGGGAAAAATTTCTTTTATGATACCATCGTTATGGTCAATCATATCAGAACTCTTACCACCGGTCGGTATTTGAAGTTGTCTACACCTCAATCCATGTGCTTACTTATGGTTTATACCAAGGCATCGGATCAACTAAGTCCAATACTCGGATATCCAACATGGATTGTATCCCATCCTCATTATCTCTCTCCTTCTAGTAGACTCTAGGCTCATTACAACTTCCGATAGTTAATGAATTTGCCTAATCCATCAATGAGTTATCTTCCTCTAGATATAAATGATATATCTATCCGGCCTTACGATAACTCCTATCAGATATAGGAAGAGTAACGAATTATGCCAGGTACTCCAGCATCGTCATGCTGAGTTCCAATCATTACTGATTGTATGCTAGTGCCAACATCATGTTTTACCATTCACGGCTCCGTTTACTCCTACGGGCTCCCATAAATATTAAGTTTCCACTTGCTATCGAGCGACAAAACCTTGTCATCAGAAGTTTGTGAAACAAATATCTTATGGCATCAGCAAAATGCGTAATTGTGACATTCAGCAAATTTCCCAGGTTAGCCATTAGAAATTCTAATTTTAAGCCTGGTATGACTAAGAATAGTATTTATGATTTAAATACATCCATAATAATATTATATTTCGTAGAAATCCTGCCTATATGGTTAGAAGCTTCCCGAGCTCGAAAAATCGAATTATTAAAAGTCAAGAATTACAAATCATGTACAATAATAATAATATCAATAAAAATAATTAAATACATCATAATAAATGTAAATAAGTTAAAATATAAAACATATATATATAAACTCATAAAAGTAATTAAAACTTTGCTAATTAAAAGATTTAAACAAAATCACCATTTATACAAAATTTATTTAAACTAATTACACATAATATTTTTTTAAAAAAAATAAAAGAAACCCCCCCCCTCTCTTTTCTCTTGCCTCCTTCTCTTCCCAAGAACCACCACTTGATCTCCCCCATGTTCTATATAATCCCCATTCCTCTCTTCATCATTTCCTTTACCACCACACTCCATCTCTTCTCTTTTCTCTCTTCTTCTTTCACCATCCAAAATCTCCCAAGAACATCAAGGATTGGTCATCTTGTGAAGATCCAACACATAATCAAAGACAAGAGTTGGTAAGATGATCATAAAACACTCATCTCTACTCTTCTACCTTTCTTCTTTTCTTCTTTCTTCTTTCTTTTTATTTATTTTCTTTGATGTTCATCTTATTTCCTTTATATATATCTATAATCATGTAAATATAATCATCCTACCAATGTTGTAAGGAGCACATGACATGAAATGTGCATCATCCTACCATTGTTGTATGGAACTTAATCAACTAAAAATCAAGAAAATAAGACTTTGATCATGCATGTGTTTCATGTTAACAAATGTTGTAAGGAACACATAAAATGTGTATCATCCTACCATTGTTGTAAGAACACATGGATTATCAAAGCTTATACTCATACAAGATGATTAATCATGAATATAAACATGTTATATTAAAGTTATGACTCATAAGCAAAATAAATCACAAATCTGGCAGATTCTGATGTTAGAACTCCCCATTTGTTTTTGTTATATCTAGAGTTCTAGGTATCAAAATCCGTTGATTGCTTTTGTAATCTTATTTTAAAGTGTTACCTTTTATTTAAACCTAGATTCACTAATTTTCATGAACGTTTGATCCTTCAAACATATTTAAAAAGACACATATGCTGAATCTGGAAATCTGACAGATTTAAAAGGGTACACTTTAAACGCGTGTAACTTACTCATCCTTGGGTCAAAATACGTCTAGTTTTTTTTAAAAGTTTCATCTTTGAGTCGTGGTTAATTCTGAGTTTGAATCATGTAAAAAAGAGGTCGTATGAGTCCTAAACAGACGTTTTAGTAACATGTCATCCAGACACAGTGGACATCTTATACACTCTTAATTATTAAAAATATTAAACATGAATTATAAATTCCTATATTTTTACTGGACATCCTAGAAACATGCATTAAGATTATATTAAAATATTAAGCCTTAATATGACTCCTAAAATACAGTTTTTAATTTTTAAAGTTCAACTTAAAGAAATAAAAATTCCAGTGAACACTTATGATTTATGGAAAAATAGATACAACCTTTAACTATTTAATAAATAAGTTAACAACAAATAAATAATACAAAATAATGAATAAAATAAGTCTAATAGAGCTACATATCTCTTATATTAGGAAAGGAGCTTCGGTAGGAACAAGAAATCCTTACAAGTTAACACATTTGCATACAGAGTGAGTATCATAGCCCCTTTTTACCGTATTTCGTATTATTTTTGGGGTGAAAGCATGTGTATATATTTCATGAAAAGTTTCTTGCCTATCATCTTATTTATTTCAAATATTATTTTGAGCACTTATGGTATTATTCTTTGATGTGCTTGGGTTATCGTTGTAAGGCCCTTCGTTGGACATTATCTCTTAACTCCGCTAGTGAGCCGATAGTATTTGTAAGTAGCGCTATTTGGAGATTCCGACGTCTCCCATTTATGGTTGACGAACTATGGATGTACTTTACCACTACTAACGTCATTTAATATAGGCGTTAGGTTTATTCATGGGCAATTGGTTGTCGGCTAGGTTGGATAATGGCTCAAGCAACAATCATCATAGTATATTACTACCATGTGCAATGTATTGGGCAATATAATACCTCTTCTATCATTCGTGCATACTTTTATTTTATTCCAAAAGCCTTCATCAATTATTTAAACTTTTTCCCATTTAGAAGTTATTTTGTGCATATTAAAAACCTATGAACTCACCAACTCTAGTAGTTGACCGTTTTTCTTTTACCCATGCTTTCAGGTGATCGTCGTTAGGTACATTATGTAGAAGCACGATGCGTGGCATCTTCATCTTCATCTTCAAATTTTATAAAAACAATTTCTATTTTATTTATGCATCGTACAAGACAATGTCCTTTAAACATTATTTGGTTGTGTAACTTTTACTTATGTTTTATCCGAACTAGTTACTTTGTTAATTTAATATATTGGTTATTGTCTATTTACCTTGTGCGATGATCCCTTGTGCTGTGACACCTCGTGTTTCCGCTTTAGTGGGGTGTGACAGATTTGGTATCAGAGCCTAAGGTTATAGAGAATGTTGTTTTCCTTATGGGGGAAAACACCAATTATAACCAAAGGTTTATAAAAAATGATTTTCAAAATAATTTTGTTTAAAATGCATCAAGTGTATTGATAATATAATTAAGTTGAGTACCACATTGTTATACCTTAATTAGACAAAGCTTGATCACCTATGTCTAATTTAGCTATGTACGATATGAGACTTAGGTTAGTTATAATAAAAATATACTTAGAAACATTTTTTATTTATTTTCTTTCTGGAGAGCGATTATTGTGTGTGTGCATAAGCATGGCATATCATAAGTACTTACATATATTGGCACACTTAGTAACCAATTTTATATATATATCAAAGTTTGTAATGTCATCATTAGGTTGACGCACTAAGATTACATATTCTTTACCCATGGAGGTTAGAATAGAAACTTAGTGGGAGAGTCCCCGAGTTTCACAACCTAGTGTATTATCAACACCAACTTCCTGTGGAGCATGTGTTAGGCTCACGGCTAGGAAAAGAGTCTCCTTACCAATGAGAGTGACCTCGTGACCTTTTCATTAGGAGGGAGAGAACTGCTGATTTAGGGAGCACATAGAGGCATCCTGAGTAGTAACGGGAACTATCGTAAGGACATTAAGGGCGACCCCCAAAGAGGGAAGGTGGGTACAAAGCATATCACTAGAACTAAGTATTCATCATACTAGTTTAGACCACCGGCACCATGTCCTATGTAAATTTTTCTATGCTCTCGGAGTTGCAACACCATGAAGCGTTAAGAGCTGTGGGTACCACCATTGCAACAAGGAGGGCCGTGTAGATGATGTAATTATATATGTGCTTGGGAGGATATTTTTTTATAGTGATGGTGAGATTGCTAGTAAGTATGATGGTACGCTAGGGTTGTTTTTAAGGAGATTGAATTAGTCAAAGATTTGGAGTTTCTTTCGATTATTAAACTTGGTGGTTTATTTTGATGATTTGTTAAACATTTGTCACTTGATGTCTTTTAGGAAATCATTTTGGTACTTTTGGGAACTATATGATTGAACATGTGTTGCTTAAATCACGTTATGAAATGTATGATTTTAAAATTTTACATGCATTGCTATATGATTGAACGGGAGTGTTAGTTGTTAGACCCTATATCTTAGGATCACCATAACCTAGCTAAGTAGAATTTGTACAAAGGAGAGACCCGAATGTGATTACTAGTATGTTTCTTCTGAACAATTATAATGCATCAATGCTATCTGACTCTAGAATATATAGAAGCTTCATACCACTAGTTTTTAGGCCAAAGCTCAATCTAAAATTTCAAATATTGAAAGAGGCATATTTCATGGAATTTGCTAATGGACAAGAATTCAAGATTAGAGATATAATCACTAACTGTACCTTGAACTTAGCCAGCAAAAACTTTAACGTAGACCATACCAATCAAACTAGGGAGATTTGATGTAGTTGTTGGTATGTATTGGCTATCCAAAAATCAAGCTGAAATATTGTTCTGCAAAGAACATTCAGATTCCACTATCACAAGACGAAATGCTTGTCGTATAAGGAGAAAAGACCAGGAAGAACGTCAAGGTGGTATCATGCATGAAAATGCAAAAATATTTAGGAAAGGACTATATCTCATTCTTCGCGCACGTTGTAGAAACGGAGGTTTAGGAAAAGCACATTCACGATTTTCCAATCGTTCGGGATTCTCCCAAGGTGTTTCCGGATGAATTACTTGGATTACCCTCAGTTAGACAAGAAAAATTTGGATAGACAAATTTGGATTGATTTAATCCCTGGAGCCGCGCCCGTAGCAAAGGCACCATATCGGTTAGCCCCATTGGAAATGTAGGAATTGTCTTCACATCTTCAAGAGCTACTCGACAAAGGAATTATTCAACCAAGTACCTCACCATGGGGAGCCCTATTCCTATTCGTCAAAAAGAAAGATGGATTGCTGCGAATGTGCATCGACTATAGGGAACTCAACATATTGACCATCAAAAATCAATACCCTCTTCCTCGAATCGATGACCTGTTCGACCAACTTGAAGGCGCCAACTATTTTTCAAAAATCGATCTTCGCTCGGGATATCACCAATTGAGAGTTCGCGAAGAAGACGTCCCTAAGACCTCCTTTAGAACCCTCTATGGACATTACGAGTTCTTAGTTATGACTTTTGGGTTGACTAATGCTCCAGCAGTATTTATGGACTTAACGAATAGGGTCTGTAGATCATATTTAGATCAGTTTGCAATAGTGTTCATAGACGACGTTCTCATCTATTCGCGAAGCAAGGAAGATCATGAGCAGTATTTGAAATTAATCTTAACACTACTCAAGGACCAGAAGTTGTATGCCAAATTCTCCAAGTGTGAATTTTGGATCCGAGAAGTACACTTCCTTGGTCACGTAGTTAATTCAAATGGAATTCATGTCGATCCAGCAAAGATCGAGGCAATCAAAAAGTGGGAAGCACCAAAGACGCCAACTGAGATTCGGCAATTTCTTGGTTTGGCAGGATATTAGAGGCATTTCATCGAAAACTTTTCACGCGTGGCTCAACCATTAACGACTCTGACTCAGAAGGATAAGAAATTCATTTGGGGAGATAAGCAAGAAGAAGCCTTTCAAACCTTAATGCAGAAGTTATGCAACGCACCTATCTTGGTGTTGCCAACTGGAACATAAAACTTTGTGGTCTATTGCGACGCATCACACCAAGGGTTGGGATGTGTTTTAATGCAAAAAGACAAAGTTATCGCCTACGCTTCGAGACAATTGAAGGTTCATGAGAAAAACTACACTACTCATGATTTGGAGTTAGGAGCGGTAGTGTTTGCACTCAAAATATGGAGACACTATTTATATGGCACCAAGTGTACCGTCTACACTGACCATAAGAGTCTCCAGGATATTTTTGATCAAAAGACGCTCAATATGAGACAAAGGCGATGGGTAGAACTACTCAACGATTATGATTGCGAAATAAAATATCACCCAGGCAAGGGCTATGTGGTAGCCGACGTGTTGAGTAGGAAGGAAAGAGTAAAACCAACACGAGTACGAGCATTAGGAGCTGTTGTGCAAACAAGTCTGAAAGGAAGGATCGTTGAAGCTCAAGAGCAAGCATTAAAAGCAGAAAATCTAAAAGAGGAAACTCTCCGTCATTTGGAGCACAGATTCGAGATTGGAACTGATGGAGTACGTTACTTCGAAAAGAAGGTTTGGATACCCAAGGCGAATAACATACGGTTAACAATATTGGATGAGGCACATAAGTCTAAGTATTCTATTCATCCCGGAGCCGATAAAATGTACAAGGATTTGAAGGAATACTATTGGTGGCCCGAAATGAAGAAGGACGTCGCCTTATACGTGGGGAAATGTTTAACTTGTGCAAGAATTAAGGCAGAACACCTGAAACCCTCTGGATTACTGAAGCAACCAGAAATCCCGGAATGGAAATGTGAACAGATACATATGGATTTCGTGACTAAGTTACCCCGATCTGCTAAAGGGTACGATTCCATCTGGGTAATAGTAGACCGGCTTACAAAGTCAGCACATTTCCTTCCCATTCGTGAAGATTACAAGATGGAAAAACTGGCACAAATCTACATCAATGAGATCGTCATGCGTCATGGAGTGCCCATCTCTATCATCTCGGATAGGGATAGTCGCTTCACCTCACGATTTTGGCAATCACTTCAGAAAGCACTGGGAACGCGAGTCAATTTAAGCACCTCTTACCTCCCCCAAACAGACGGTCAATCGGAAAGAACTATTCAAAGCGCTAGAGGATATGTTACATGCTTGTGTGTTAGATTTTGGCGGAAGCTGGGACTCGCATTTGCCACTGGTTGAATTTTCATACAATAATAGTTATCACACCAGTATCCAGTGTGCACCCTATGAAGCACTGTACGGACGCAAATGTAGATCCCCGCTCAGCTGGTTGGTAATAGAGACCGATAATTGTCCAGACCAGACGTCGTGCAGGAAACCACTGATAAGATAAAAATTATCAAGGAAAGGCCCAAAACCGCTAGGGACCGACAAAAGAGCTACGCCGACAATCGCAGGAAACCCCTAGAGTTTCAAGTTGGCGATAAAGTTCAACTAAAGATATCACCTTGGAAAGGGATAGTGCGTTTTGGGAAAAAGAACAAATTAAGTCCCAGGTACGTTGGGCCATTCGAGATAATTGAAAGGATTGGACCGGTAGCCTACAAGCTAAAACTGCCACAAGAACTGAGCGCCATCCATGACACGTTCCATGTGTCGAATTTAAAGAAATGCTAAACGGAGGAAACCTTAGTCTTATCCTTAAAAGATGTGCAAGTTGATAACCGGTTGCACTTTGTAGAAGAACCAATCGAAATCCTTGACCGGGAGGTCAAAAGACTAACGAGAAGCAAGATCCCCATTTTAAAAATTTGTTGGAACCCAAGGCACGGGCCTGAATACACTTAGGAGCGAGAGGATTATATGAAACTCAAATATCCGCACCTCTTTGCCAAAAATCAAGTCCAGGACGTCAACGATTAATTTCGGGACGAAATTCTTTTAATCAGGGGAGACTGTGACATTCGGCAACAAATTTCCTAGGTTAGCCATTAGAAATTCTAATTTTAAGCCTGGTATGACTAAGAATAGTATTTATGATTTAAATACATCAATAATAATATTATATTTCGTAGAAATCCCGCCTATATGGTTAGAAGCTTCCCGAGCTCGAAAAATCGAATTATTAAAAGTCAAGAATTACAAATCATGTACAATAATAATAATATCAATAAAAATAATTAAATACATCATAATAAATGTAAATAAGTTAAAATATAAAACATATATATATAAACTCATAAAAGTAATTAAAACTTTGCTAATTAAAAGATTTAAACAAAATCACCATTTATACAAAATTTATTTAAACTAATTACACAAAATATTTTTTTTAAAAAAGTAAAAGAAACCCCCCCTCTCTTTTCTCTTGTCTCCTTCTCTTCCCAAGAACCACCACTTGATCTCCCCCATGTTCTATATAATCCCCATTCCTCTCTTCATCATTTCCTTTACCACCACACTCCATCTCTTCTCTTTTCTCTCTTCTTCTTTCACCATCCAAAATCTCCCAAGAACATCAAGGATTGGTCATCTTGTGAAGATCCAACACATAATCAAAGACAAGAGTTGGTAAGATGATCATAAAACACTCATCTCTACTCTTCTACCTTTCTTCTTTTCTTCTTTCTTCTTTCTTTTTATTTATTTTCTTTGATGTTCATCTTATTTCCTTTATATATATCTATAATCATGTAAATATAATCATCCTACCAATGTTGTAAGGAGCACATGACATGAAATGTGCATCATCCTACCATTGTTGTATGGAACTTAATCAACTAAAAATCAAGAAAATAAGACTTTGATCATGCATGTGTTTCATGTTAACAAATGTTGTAAGGAACACATAAAATGTGTATCATCCTACCATTGTTGTAAGAACACATGGATTATCAAAGCTTATACTCATACAAGATGATTAATCATGAATATAAACATGTTATATTAAAGTTATGACTCATAAGCAAAATAAATCACAAATCTGGCAGATTCTGATGTTAGAACTCCCCATTTGTTTTTGTTATATCTAGAGTTCTAGGTATCAAAATCCGTTGATTGCTTTTGTAATCTTATTTTAAAGTGTTACCTTTTATTTAAACCTGGATTCACTAATTTTCATGAACGTTTGATCCTTCAAACATATTTAAAAAGACACATATGCTGAATCTGGAAATCTGACAGATTTAAAAGGGTACACTTTAAACGCGTGTAACTTACTCATCCTTGGGTCAAAATACGTCTAGTTTTTTTTAAAAGTTTCATCTTTGAGTCGTGGTTAATTCTGAGTTTGAATCATGTAAAAAAGAGGTCGTATGAGTCCTAAACAGACGTTTTAGTAACATGTCATCCAGACACAGTGGACATCTTATACACTCTTAATTATTAAAAATATTAAACATGAATTATAAATTCCTATATTTTTACTGGACATCCTAGAAACATGCATTAAGATTATATTAAAATATTAAGCCTTAATATGACTCCTAAAATACAGTTTTTAATTTTTAAAGTTCAACTTAAAGAAATAAAAATTCCAGTGAACACTTATGATTTATGGAAAAATAGATACAACCTTTAACTATTTAATAAATAAGTTAACAACAAATAAATAATACAAAATAATGAATAAAATAAGTCTAATAGAGCTACATATCTCTTATATTAGGAAAGGAGCTTCGGTAGGAACAAGAAATCCTTACAAGTTAACACATTTGCATACAGAGTGAGTATCATAGCCCCTTTTTACCGTATTTCGTATTATTTTTGGGGTGAAAGCATGTGTATATATTTCATGAAAAGTTTCTTGCCTATCATCTTATTTATTTCAAATATTATTTTGAGCACTTATGGTATTATTCTTTGATGTGCTTGGGTTATCGTTGTAAGGCCCTTCGTTGGACATTATCTCTTAACTCCGCTAGTGAGCCGATAGTATTTGTAAGTAGCGCTATTTGGAGATTCCGACGTCTCCCATTTATGGTTGACGAACTATGGATGTACTTTACCACTACTAACGTCATTTAATATAGGCGTTAGGTTTATTCATGGGCAATTGGTTGTCGGCTAGGTTGGATAATGGCTCAAGCAACAATCATCATAGTATATTACTACCATGTGCAATGTATTGGGCACTATAATACCTCTTCTATCATTCGTGCATACTTTTATTTTATTCCAAAAGCCTTCATCAATTATTTAAACTTTTTCCCATTTAGAAGTTATTTTGTGCATATTAAAAACCTATGAACTCACCAACTCTAGTAGTTGACCGTTTTTCTTTTACCCATGCTTTCAGGTGATCGTCGTTAGGTACATTATGTAGAAGCACGATGCGTGGCATCTTCATCTTCATCTTCAAATTTTATAAAAACAATTTCTATTTTATTTATGCATCGTACAAGACAATGTCCTTTAAACATTATTTGGTTGTGTAACTTTTACTTATGTTTTATCCGAACTAGTTACTTTGTTAATTTAATATATTGGTTATTGTCTATTTACACTTATAAATGTATATATGAATATGTGTCTCAAAATGTTTGATACACTAATGCATATGTACAAGGATTGTCCTTTTAGTGCCTTTGGTGTTTTGACAATCTTAACTAAAATATAGATATATATTTATATATCATGGTTATGTGTGGCACACCATGTTTCTATTTGATATACTTGGTTTGATTCGGTAACAAGATATGCCCCTAGACCTATGTGTTGTGATGATTAATTATTTTTGGTTTTTGGCGGCCTGCGTGCTGTATTGTTGTAATAATATTAATTTATTTACTTCTTGGTGCGGCTTGCACGCCGTTTCTTTTATTTTATGTATTTGTATAAATAGTATAAGATTGCGACCTGCGTGTCATTTATATATATTCTATGTATTTGTATATAGTATAGATTTAAAACCAAAATAGTTAACGGGAGTCATGGTGATGATGTCTTGGCGAGAAGGAATCAACATGCTATTGTAGGTGTTGGATTTAGTGGGAGCTCATCCAACGAGACCATATCTTGTCCTTAGATTTTTGGCCTCGTTTTCCCCGTTCTGGCTCACGGGGAAAACGCATAGGAATTATGGGCATGTTACCGAATCGTATGTGTAGATATTTGCATGGTTGTATTTTATTATTCTATGCATGGATTAGGATTCGCATGCTAGATAATTTTTAAATAAAAATTAAATAAAATACAATGTTTGTTAAAATGGTTAACAATTGCGCGCGAATAGAAATGACAAAGGAAATATAAAAATGGTATTATATTAAAAGTGCTTAATATCGTTTTGACACTTACTTTGTTAATTGACAAAAGGGTTTTATGAACCGGAAACAAAATCCCGTTTTTCAAAATGTAAATCACGCACCATCCATAAGATGACACCACCCGAATCTAACGAAGCAAGGATGATTGTCGAGCTAAGCATGAGTCATTCCTTGTGTAGTTGTGTGGAAGGTGAGTGGGGTAACTCGCATGATTGGTTGTCGAGTTAAGCACGAGCCAATTGATGGTCGAGAGTGCCACCCGTGTGTCTTGTCGGACGATTTACAATTTTAGTATATAATTCTTGGTTAGTTGTCGAGCTAAGCACGAGCTAAACAAAAATTATATATTAAGATTGGTGTAAGATAGGGATCAAACATGCCAACCGACATAATGGATGTCAACGGATCCCGTAAGTTTCTAAGAGTTATAATAGAGATTACAATTGGTAAAGTGGTTGCCGGCCTAAATAGCTTCGCCACGTGATCCGCGGTAAACCCGTCACGGTGCGAGGTGAAATAAGGTTCTTAGCTCTTGTTACAAATAAATTGCTTTGTTTAAAACTATGGGTACTTATTTTAACAAGGATTTCCAAACTAATTAAAACTACTTTGCTATTTTAGATGGCGTCTTCAAGCAACACCAACACCACCAACCATTTTTCACTTAGAGTTTTCCTTGAGAAGGAGAAACTCAATGGTAACAACTTCTTGGATTGGTTTAGGCAACTTAAACTTGTCCTACGCCAAGAAGGGAAGATGGTCACCATAGAGGAGGCCCTACCCGAGGCTCCTGCTGCCAATGCCACTCGGGCTATCCGAGACGCTTATGAGAAGCGTGTCAAGGATACCGAGGACATTACTTGCCTCATCCTAAGTACTATGATCCCCGAGCTCCAAAAGAAAATGGATCATTTGAGTGCTTTTGACTTGATCGCTCAGCTTAAGGAAATGTTCCAGCAACAAGCGAGACAAGAGAGGTTTGAGTGTCTTAAGACGGTACTTGGTAGCAAGATGGCCGATGGCGGGAATGTGAGTGCACACGTGTTGCGCATGAAAGCAAACGTGGAGCGCATGGAACGGCTTGGATTTACCATAGGGAGGGAGCTAGCTGTGGATTTGATCCTATGGTCCCTGCCCACCGCGTATGATCAATTCGTTATGAGTTATCATATGCATAGTATGGATAAGTCCATCATGGAGCTTCATGGTATGCTTAAGACAACGGAGTCTAGCATGACCAAAAACAAGCCCTCCATTCCAAATCTCGTTCTTTTTATAAGGGAGGGGCGAATCCAGAAGAAGAAGAGGACCGCTTATACCCATAAGGGTAAGGGGAAGGGGAAGATTGGCGCTGCCAAGTCTGGCCCCGCTTCGGAGGGTAAAGGCAAGGGGAAGATGGTTCCCCAAGCTAAAACTCCGAATGAAGCGGAATGCTTCTTCTGCGGGAAGAAGGGCCATTGGCGCCGTAACTGCCCGGGGTACCTAGAAGGTCTTAAGAAGCTCAAGGGGTTGAGCATCACAGGAACTTCCGACTCAGGTACGTACATGATTGAACTCCATCATACTTCTACATCTGGTAGTTGGGTATTAGATACCGGTTGTGGCACTCACATTTGTAACATTGTGCAGGTGCTAAGGACAAGTAGAAGGATGGAGAATAGCGAGCTTGACTTGATTATGGGAAACAAGGAGATTGTCCCGGTCAAGGCTCGAGGAGAAGTTGAAATATCTTTTAATTCCGGTTTTTCCATATTATTATTGAACTTATGCTATTCGCCGCTTGTGGCGCGAAACATTATTTCTTTTCATGCATTACACGACAATGGTTTTGGTTTTTCTTTTGACAATGGGGTTATTGTTTGTTTTAAAAATGGTATTTGTTATTTTAAAGCATATCCTTGTCGTGGTATTTATGAAGTAGATGCGTACGTTTGTGATAATCGTACAATCATGAATATTGATTCAACATCTAAAAATGGTTTAGACAAATTGTCTTTGTGGCATGGTCGACTTGGCCATATAAACAAGACTCGCATCGCCAAGCTCCAAGCGGATGGGATCTTGGAATCATTTGACCATGAGTCAAATGAAGTATGCGAATCTTGTTTATTAGGCAAGATGACTAAAGCACCCTTTTCCGGTGTGAATGAGAGGGGAAAAGACTTATTGGACATTATATATTCTGATGTGTGTGGTCCATTTAAGCACGTCACAAGAGATAATTCTAGATAATTCGTTACCTTTATAGATGATTATAGTAGGTATGGTTATGTCTACTTGGTTAGACAAAAGTCCGAGACCTTTGAGGTCTTTAAAACTTTCCAAAACGAAATAGAGAATCAATTGAGCAAGAAGATTAAGATTCTTAGATCCGATAGGGGTGGTGAGTATCTTAGTCAAGAGTTTCGTGATCATCTTAAGGGTTGTGGAATTATCTCACAACTTACACCTCCTAGGACGCCACAATTAAATGGTGTCGCTGAGAGGAAGAACCGAACATTGTTAGATATGGTTCGGTCTATGATGAGTCATACCCAAGTGCCTATAAGCCTTTGGGGTTATGCTCTTGAAACGACAACAAGAATCCTTAATCTCGTTCCAACGAAGAAGGTCGAGAAAACACCTTTCGAGATGTGGCATGGGAAACCTCCCGTTCTTGCCTATCTAAAGGTTTGGGGTTGTCAAGCCTACGTACGACGTGAGGTAGATGAAAAGTTGGAGCACCGATCCGAAAAGTGTTATTTCATCGGATATCCAGCTGCGGGTATTGGATATATATTCTATAAATATTTCGAGAACAAGGTATTTGTTGCTCGGAGGGCGGTCTTTTTAGAAAGAGAATTAGTATCCAATCAGCATGGCGGGATTAAGATTGATCTTGAAGAAGTTCAAGAGTCAACAGATGAAAGACCTGACGTTGGCGCTAGCCAACAACCTAGTGAGGTGGAGCCTGAGCATGACAATGCGGAGACTAACGTACATCCGTTACCTCCCCGTAGATCCGGTAGAACTCGCCATGAGCCAGAGAGATATGGGTTTCTCATATCTGAGGGCGACGAGTTATTGGTGGATCTTAATGAACCCACCAACTATCGGGAAGCGGCAGCGGGCCACGAGTCTGCTAAATGGAAGGAGGCAATGGATAACGAGATGCAATCCATGGAGGATAACCAGGTTTGGGAATTGGTTGATCCCACACCCGGTTGTAAACCAATAGGGTGTAAATGGGTCTTCAAGAAGAAGACCGACATGGATGGAAAAGTAAACACTTTCAAAGCCCGACTGGTGGCTAAAGGTTTCACCCAGACACATGGTGTCGACTATGATGAAACTTTCTCCCCAGTGGCCATGTTGAAATCTATTAGGATACTTTTGGCAATCGCCGCTTTTCATGATTACGAAATATGGCAAATGGATGTCAAAACCGCCTTCCTTAATGGGAAGCTCTCCGAAGAGGTGTATATGACGCAGCCTGAGGGTTTTGTGCATCCGAAGCATCCTAATAGAGTGTGTAGACTAAAGAAGTCCATTTATGGACTTAAACAAGCATCTCATAGTTAGAATCTATGCTTTGATGAGAATATCAAAGAGTTTGGTTTTTTGAAAAGTGTAGACGAGCCATGTGTATACGTTAGGGCTAGTGGGAGCGCCGTTGTTTTCTTAGTCTTGTATGTGGATGATATCCTACTCATTGGTAAAGACATTCCAACCTTGCAAAGTGTCAAAACTTGGCTTGGAAAATGCTTTTCAATATAAGACTTAGGAGAAGCGGCATACATTCTGGGTATCAAGATCTATAGACATAGATCTAGAAAACATCTCGGGTTGAGTCAAAGTACATACATTGACAAAGTCTTGAAGCGGTTCAAGATGGAGGACTCCAAGAAAGGAGATCTTCCTATGTCGCATGGAGTGATATTGAGTAAAACTCAATGTCCTAGTTCTAAAGAGGAACTTGAAGTAATGAAGCGAGTACCATATGCGGTAAAGAACATTCTTAAGTATATTAGGAGGACTAAAGAGATGTTCTTGATCTTTGGTGGTGAGGAAGAGCTCAAAGTAAGGGGTTACTCTGATGCTAGCTTCCAAACTGATAGGGATGACTGCCGATCACAATTGGGGTTTGTGTTCCTATTGAATGGTGGGGTTATTACTTGGAGAAGTTTAAAGCAAGACACAGTGGCTGATTCAACTACAGAGTCAGAATACATTTAGTCTTTATTGTGTTCTATCTTTGCATGTTTAACTTATTCCCTAGATTGTTTTACAATCTTTAAGTCTCCACAATTGGTCATACTTTGTGGGAAGAAAGTATGAATTAAGATTGAGGTAAAGAATTGGTTTTGATAAAACGTGATTCTTGCCTATACTTGAAAGGGGTTTCAAGTGATTGGAGGACCCGCACCCGAGCTTACTTCATGGTTTTAGTCACAAGTAACTCGGGATGGTAATGACGTTTCATCCTTAAACTAGAGATGCATGTGATCCCAAAGCATAGGTCTGCTTTGCTTTGATCGTTTTCTAACGGGGTCCGTAACTGGTCGTTATAAGGGAGATGATTGGGTAAAGTATTATCTATGTGGCGGGACTATGTAGTTGAAAGGTATTTGTTCCTCTATATATAGAGAGAATATCCATGGGCCCCTCGATGATTGAGTGCTGACGTTCATATGCATGGCCGTGCTCAGGTTACATTGATGATGGATCAATGTTAACTTGGTTTGTTGGTCACCACTAATCTAGAATCGAGAAACATAATCATGAACGATCTGAAGGTTGACTATATTCCATGCCTTGTGTTCACATTGGATATCGCGAACAAAGGGATGTACGTGTTCATTTATCTTTAGGACAATCATTTTATGATTGGGGATCTTGTCAAGAGTGGCATACCCTATACTGACTTGGGAGCATAGATGTCTTGCTAGAGGCCGCTCTATGTTTGTGTTTTTTTTCGTAGTCGTGTCACGTGCAAGTGGGAGTCTGTTGGAATATGCCCGCTGACACGAACGAGTTAATGACACTACCGATGAGGTATAGGCCTATTGGGTCACACACCAAGTATTGATTCCGGCAACACGATCAAGCAATAGAGAAGAAAAGGCCAAAATGGGTTTTGGCAGGATGGTACACGGGCCATGTCCAGTCCAACATACATGAGGCGTATTAGCCCAGTTCAAGGTCGTGTAGTTTGGGCCTACACGGGCTGTGTAGATGAACACGGGCCATGTAGTGCTTGATAAACACGGGCCGTCTTAGCCCAATTGGGGCCGTGGACTTTGGGCCTACACGGCCGTGTAGACCTACGCGGGCCGTGTACGTTCGCTGTAACAGCAGAATTAACAGCCTTAAACACTTGGTTTAATAGGGTTAACTTCTCATAATTGTGGTAGACAAAGAGACCACGAGTTATCTGCTCTAGGAAAGGCTTTTGGCTCACACTTTGTCCCTTGGTTGACACTTGAACTCTCTCTCTCTCTTGTTCTTAGTGTTCTTGAGCACAAGAAGCAAGCATACACACACTTGATTGTTGTTTTGGTGGTTGTACATCAACTTTCTAGCACTTGGGAATCAAGCAAGCTTGGGGTGGACTTCATTGGAGGAGTTCTTTGTTGGATTCTAAGCCACTTGACAAGGAAGGTTAATTTTGGTTTTTGTACGATTGAGGTATAACCTTTTCTTCTCATCTTATTTAAATATTTTAGTTGCAATTCCTTTGTTAGATTTTGGTCCATGGAAAGTATTTGTTGTTTGGCATCGTTTTTGTTATATACTTTGCTTCTGTTGCTACTTGATTTTACTAAACGAATACCTTTAGAACCATTGCATATGTTGCATTTGGACCTATTTGGACCAATTAGCACCCCAAGCCTAAGTGGCAAAAAGTATACTCTAGTGATTGTTGATGAGTTCACAAGATTCACTTAGGTGGTCTACTTAAAACCCAAAAGTGAAGCTGCATATGAGTTAATCAGCTTCATAAGACAAGAAGAGTTGCAAAAGGGTAAGTCTCTTAAACAACTCAGAAGTGATCATGGGACTGAGTTCAGAAACTCGACCCTTGAAGGCTTTTGTGAAGAAAAAGGAATTATCCAAAATTTCTCATCCGTAAGAACTCCACAACAAAATGGAGTTGCTGAAAGGAGAAATAGAACCTTAATTGAAGCTGCCAGAACCATGCTATGTGAGGCAAAACTCAAGCTGAGCTTCTGGGTAGAAGCTGTAAGTACAGCCTGCTATACTCAGAATAGATCGATTATAGTTAAAAGACATGGTAAAACACCTTACGAGATGTATCGTGGCAGAAAACCCAACATTGGATATTTCCACATTTTTGGTTCAACATGCTATGTGCTAAACCAAAGAGATCAGCTCTATAAGTTGGAACCCAAAGCTGATCAAGGGATATTTGTTGGATATTCTTCAATCTCCAAAGCATACAGAGTCTTTAATCTTAAAAGAAAGGTAATTGAAGAGTCAGTACATGTTACGTTTGATGAGACAAGTATTGATGAATTTAACAGAACTCAAGCTGTCCCGGTTAGTCTGAGTGAGCTTGAGAGGAACAAAGAAGATCTCACATTAAATCCCATGTATGTTATGGATGATTCCGATGATGATGATGATAGTAAATCTGACAAAGGTGCATCATCGAAAGAAATTATCAATATTGAAGATAATCAGCCTAAGAATCTCTGTGAATCATCAGGTACATGTCAGATTGAAGATCTAAGTGATCATCAAATTCCTACTCAGACCGAAGAAGTAAGTCCTATTCAGCCTGAGAGACACTGCTCTGACTCCGACCCAGAACCTCAGACTCCCACTACAACCTTCAGAGTATTAAAAGATCATCCTCTTGATGATGTCATTGGGAACATTGAAGATGGTGTGTTAACTAGATCTAAGGCAAATGCAAACTACGCTGCCTACTCTAGTTTTCTATCTCAAATGGAACCAAAGAAGACTGAAGAGGCTCTAAAAGATGAAGACTGGATTGAAGCTATGCAATAGGAGCTTACAGAATTTCAAAGAAATAAGGTCTGGACCCTTGTCCCTACCCCCAAAGGAAAAACAATTATAGGCACAAAGTGGGTCTATAGAAATAAAATGGACAAGGATGGAGTAGTGATTCGAAACAAGGCAAGGCTAGTAGCTCAGGGGTATCGACAAGAAGAAGGTATTGATTATGATGAGACCTTTGCCCCTGTTGCAAGGATTGAAGCTATAAGATTGTTTCTAGCCTATGCAGCTTTCAAAAACTTTAAAGTGTATCAAATGGATGTTAAAAGTGCATTCCTAAATGGAGCACTACAGGAGGAGGTCTATGTGAAACAACCCCCTGGTTTTGTTGACTCTAAACATCCAGATTATGTCTATAAGTTGGACAAGGCTTTGTATGGACTCAAGCAAGCTCCAAGAGCTTGGTATGATACACTGTCCACCTTTTTGCTCTCAAATGATTTTGTTAGAGGAAGTATTGACAAAACTTTATTCATAAGAAAGAGTAGAGGACATGTCATTCTGGTTCAAATCTATGTGGATGACATTATCTTTGGATCAACAAACCAAGATCTGTGTGATTGGTTCTCCAAGATAATGTCTAATCAATACAGAATGAGCATGATGGGTGAGATGACGTACTTTTTGGGACTTCAAATCTATCAGAAAGAAGATGGTATATTAATTAATCAGAGCAAGTATGTCTTTGATCTGATTAAGAAATATGGATTAGACTCAAGCCATCCCGCAAAGTCTCCAATGTTACACAAGGTCAAGCTACATAAGGACATTGATTGAAAATCTGTATATCAGACTACATATAGAGGAATGATAGGTTCATTACTCTATTTAACAGCAAGCAGACCTGATATAATGTTTGCTACATGTGTTTGTGCACGATATCAGGCTGATCCAAAGGAATCACATTTGCTAGCTGTTAAAAGAATATTCAAATATCTCAAGGTAACACCAAACTTACGTTTGTGGTATCCCAAGGGATCAGGATTTGAGCTGATAGGGTACTCAGATTCAGACTTTGCAGGATGTGGTCTTGATAGAAAGAGTACTACTGGAGGATGTCAACTTTTGGGTGGAAAATTAGTTAGCTGGACAAGCAAGAAACAAAACTCAGTGGCAATTTCAACAGCTGAAGCTGAATACGTAGCTGTAGGGAGCTGTTGTGCTCAAATACTGTGGATGCAACATCAGCTTAAGGACTTTGATGTGAATTATTCAAAGAATCCTATATTTTGTGACAATCAAAGTGCTATTGCCATTACACACAACCCAATGTTTCACTCAAGAACCAAACACATTCAGATAAGACATCACTTCATCAGAGATATTGTAGTAAAGGGAAAGATAGAGTTAGTCTTCATTGAAACTGAAGATCAGCTTGCGGATATCTTCACTAAACCAATAGACGGCACAAGATTCACAACTCTACTCGGCAAGCTTGGCATGCTCAACCCTTAATCGGTATGTTCCATTCTTTATCTCTGTTAAATTTTTGCTAAGTGCTACATTAGACTAAGTGTCAAAACCTGAGCTAAGTGCTAAATCTAAAACTGAGTGCTTCATCTAAGTTGAACATTCAGGATCAGCTGAGTACTCCATCTAAGCTGAACATTCAGGATCAGCTGAGTACTCCATCTAAGCTGAACACTCAGGATCAGCTGAGTACTCCGTTCCAAAGTGTGGTCAGTTCCACATGTCTAGGTTAGTCCTAACAAATGGTATGTCCAATACTATGGTAACTCCAACATATTTACGGTGTGTCCGGTAAAGAGACGTCAGTCGTTTTGAAATTTTTTATGATATATTCTTTTCATAAAAAATATCTTTTCAATATACCAGTGTGAGTTTGGGTAACTAACAATAAATTTAGCTGTTTTAACAAACTGCGTGGAAGTTTTTACGGTAACGGTCATATTTATTACCCTTCGATAACGGTAACTTTCTCTCACATTGAAAAGGTATAAATAAGAGAGATTTTTCATCATATTTCGTTTAAACTTCCAAAATATTCTTCTTTCTTAAACCCTAACGTTGCTGTGTGCAGAGTTCATTGCTCAGTGCTAATCCCTACTACTGCTAAGTACAATCCAATACGATAAGTTCGATTTCAATGGAGGGTTATACTCTAAATCTAACTGAACAAATGATCCGTGGTGGAAATTTCAAGAACAACGCACTCCCCACCTACAAACAAAACAACGTCATCACCTGTACCGATATTCCAAAGTCCAAAATTGGCAGGGGATATGAGGAGTGGGTCTCTAACATTCGCAAGGGACCTCTAGCACATGCATTTCTTCGTGGTCCTGCTGTGCTTATCCCTCAACTTCTCACGGAATTCTGGTATACCTGTAAACTGGATGCAACTCAACCGGTTATACGGAGCACAGTCCTAAGTGGACAAGTGGCGATAGAAGTCGATGCAAACTGTCTCCGCTGAATTTTTCATCTCCCGATTCATAATTAGTATGAAGCGATGGTTTCTAGGGAAACATGACGAAGTGTTTTACCCTTAATGGGTCATCCTCAAGTGATTGGCGTCATATGGAAATCTGTTTTCCAAAACGGCATGGGGATTTATGGTATCCACTGTGGTCCGTTGGGAGGCCTGGATAATGTGAATGACTTTGAAATGCAATTGTTATACAACTTATTCTATGATCGACGAGTGGATTATGCTGAGTTGATCTTTGAGGCATTCAAGTCATTGGTGACCAAGAACATAAGGGACACCATTGTACCCTTCGCAAGATTTATATCCATGGTCATCGAGGACAGATTGGGTAGAAGATATACTACTCAATATGAGTCAATTCCTACTCTTGTTCTCAGATATAGAATGTTTGCCCATGATATTTTCCCTAGGCACCCTACAATGAGTGCTCAGATAAGGGCGTATGTAAAGCTTCCGACTTCTGAGTCAAGTGAAGCTGAGATAGAGGAGGAAGCTGCGAAAGAAGTAGGTGATGATGCTGGTTCTGATGCTGAATCTTCTCAAGCTGATCAACCTAGGACTCAGCTCAGACCCCGTATTCAAATAATTTCATCCACCACTTCGAGTTTTGAGCAAAGGAATATGTTTCCTAGCGCTGAGTCTCCACTGCTAGGTGTAGCAGGTATACTTTCGCATCCCTTATCTCCATCTCTCTCTTTTACTTCTCCAACTCCAAAACTAGGAGATAGGACTGAATCAAGCCCAACTCAGTCTAACCCCTCTCCTCCACCTCAAACATCTCTATCTATCTTACACTCTACAGCCAACCTTGGTCAGCGCACTGCTACCAAGGACATATCCTACACCTATATAAGGAAAACTGCCAAAGGTGGTCCTTCACCTCAAATGGACTATGGAGTTTATATCACATTGATACCTCCACCAGCAAGAGCTGAGGGGGAGACACCTTCTCTTAAGGTTCCAACCTCTAGGCTCAGTTCAACCCTTAAGCCTAAACCGGGTATGGTGTCTACTCAGCCCATACTTACTAGTGCCATAGGAGAGCCTACATCTATGCCTTCACAGCCCCATGAAGGTAACATTGAAATACTGACCAATCCCCAGGGTCAATTACCCCCCTCCTCACCAATAAGCCTAGCTCCCTCACTACCATACCTCACGACATTGGTCATTCTTCTCTTCTATTCTTACACACTCTAGCACGACCTGTCAATGAACCTTTCATACACCAGGAAGGTTTACAGGGTCCGCATTCTGGCCCCCTTGATTCCATAGGTCATCACCAACCTTTGGATATGGACATACATCCTTACCTATTGAGGAACACTCAACAGCCACTCCTACGGTGGAAATACACTCTTCCACTGGATAGGAGGATGTTGAGGTAAGTAGAAGACCTGAGGAGTTCAAGCTGATGAACACTGATGCTCAAGTCATTATGGACTATCTACAAACTCAGTTTGAGCTTCTACACAGGAACAGGAAAGATGACTAAGCCAAGTTGATGCGCAAACTTACTGATTTGTCAACTTCAGTAGCCAACTTGGAAAACTTCGTGCACAAACTAAGACCCTCCCCTATTGATGATGACAAAAAGGGGGAGGAAGAATCAAAGTAGTGTGATGATAAGGTTGAGGGGGAGCATACAAAGGAAGTACAATTTGAAGAAGCTCATGATCAGTTTATGAGTACTGTAGATCAGCCTTCTCAACAACAACAGGCTCCAACAGTCCAAATTACCACAACTTCACAAGCTCAACCAGAAACTCCACATGAAGAAACATCTCAAGTTGTTCACACCAATCTTACTCAAGCTAATTTGCCAAAATTTGTTGAAGCTGAGTCCGTTCCAACTTCACAAATAGATAAAGGGAAGAGTAAGGTGTTTGAGATGGTAAAAAGAAAGAAAAGAAGTGTTATGCCTCTAGCAAAGAGAAGAAAGGTCATCATTGCTGAGCTTGAGCTAGAGCAACAGGGTAAGTTTCAACTAGTTGCACATGAATCTGACTCAAGTGATGAAGCTGATGCAGCACAGAAAGCCAGTAACATACTTGCTGAGCAAATGTTACAAGAGATGGCTAAAGAACTAGGCATAACAGTGGAGGAAATAAAAGAGCATCAACGACAAGCTGAAATTCAATAAGAAAAGGCTAAAGTTGAGGTTGCCAGAGCTGAAGCTGACTATTATGGACCAAGAGTTGCCCCAATTCCCTACTCAGATGTGGATCTAAGGCATTGTTATAAAAGAACACATTTTAATAACAAGATTGAATCAATTACGCTGAGTAGAAAAGGAGAATTGGTAATTATCAACTTTGTACTAGACAACAAACAAAAAATTGGTCTAGATATGAGATGTCTGTAAAAGTTGGGGTTCTCAGAGTTGAAGATCATAGCCACAACTATCAAGCAGATGAAAAAGAGTCAAATCAGACAAGAGATAGTTGATGTGCTTAAGACAATCTTCATAAGAATTGATCAGCTAGGTGAGATCCCTACTGATGAAATTGATACTTTCCTTAATCTAGGCAAAGCTGCAAGAGTTAGAGCAGCAAGCCAGCAAGCTAAAAGAGACATCGTTTTACAAGTTCCAGAGGGAGTTGAATTTAGAGAAAACACTTATATCTCTCAACCTTTGGAAGGATTCTTGTATCTTGATGTGGAAGGTAATCAATGTTTCTTGAGAATAGCAGATCTTCATTTGGCAAATCTGGAATTGATTCTGTGCTTGAGAATTCTATGTGATGACTCAACTCAAAACTCAGTATTCAGATATCATCTCAACAAAGAAATCAGATGAAGAAAAACTGAGATGAAAGAGATGCCGGAAGGTGAAGAGATTGTGAATGATGCTATCAAGAAAGCTGCAATTTGGGAACTTAAATGTTATGACATGTGATTAGATGTTGGAGATCCTATTGATTAAATAGATTAGTTCTATGATTTTGTAAGCACTAAGTGTGCAGAAGCTAATCATAATGATTAAGCTAAAATGTAAATGATGTGTTCATTAATACAAACTCAAGTTTGATATGTTCAACTTTTCATTATTTGATATGTTCAAAATTATGTTTGATATGTTCAAACAAACAACTTTGTAACTTTAAGCTGATGATTGATATGTTCAATTGTAAACTGATAAGTTCAGTAGTATAAGTTTTGTAAGTTCTGAACTTAAATTAATTCCGATAAGTTCAGAAGCTAAGTAGTTGTATATTCAAATACTTAGAATACAAGTCTTATAATAGATTTGTAATATAAAAATCTTGTAAGTTCAAGATACATGGATAAGTATGGATCAGTTCAATACTTATTTCAAGAACTAACTTTGGTCGGTTCCAGAGTGGTTCGACATAATTCTGTTAACCTATACCTACTTTGATTTAATATTTTGTCATCATCAAATAGGGGAAGATTGTTAGTCCCATGTTTAGAATAGTTAGATTTGATGAGACAAATTATAGATATGTATAGATGATAGGTTAAGAGTTAGGAATTATGTAAGTCTGTTATAGACTGACTAGTCAGCTGAAGCTGAGTAGTCAGTGTATAAACAGATATAGAGTTTTCTATGTAAGTACTAGATAGCTCAGTGACTTCTAAGCTGAGATATGTTTTAAGAGTGAAGACTTGAAGATTTGAAGATTCAAGAATCCAAGATTCAAGAACTCAGCTTAACAAGGTCAAGACTGAGTGAATCAGATCAGCGTCAGAAGTCAGTTCAGAATTTAAGTAAGTTCTAAATTCTGTTATAAACTCTCCATATCTACGACATTTAAATTAGGATATCTAAACCTAATTTAAACTATCTATTAGTTGGATAGAAATCTCAAACGGAATTAATTTGATATGTTCTAATTAAGGAGTTTGTTACGGTTTTAAGGAAAAGATAAGTTCTATCTTTAAACTGCGATTTATTCGTAGATATATCAAGTATAAATATAAACCTTCTTATGGGTTTTATATACATGTTCTTACGTATGTACGTGAACAGATACGTGATACACAACGAAGACTGCATAAGTTGCAAAACGTACTTGTGTTCGTGATACTTGATACGTGTGTGTTGCGATAACTTTGTAAGTTCAAAGTTAGAGAGAGTTTTCAAGAGTTCTTGTTAATCAGTTTTAACAAGAAATTCGATCATCAGTTAGTTTGTGATTCAAGAGTGTTTCGAGAGAGTTGAGGTTATAATCATTGTAATATCAAATCATCATCTTGATTTGATTAGAGAGTGATAATAGTTATTGTTCTGTTTGATAATTGAATATACGTTTGATTAATTTGTTTAATTGTTTAAAGTGTACTCAACCCCTCCTTCTACACTGTATCGGTTGCTTGTTCACCCTCTTTGGGACCAACAACTGGTATCAGAGCAAGTTTCTTCATAAGTTGAAGATCAAGATCCGCTGTCAAGAGGTTAAGATGTCTACTAGCAAGCAATCAAGTCATATACCAACAATGGCGGCAAAAGGTTGTCCTATTTTTTATGGCACTGACTATTCTATGTGGAAGTTTAGAGCCATGTTATATCTGAAGTCCGTGGATCACAGGATGAGTACTGTGATTCAAGCTGGCCCAATCATACCAATGATCCATATTACTGCCATTGACAAAACTGTTCTGTAACATCCTGATTTCGGGCCAAGTGGTTACGTAGGGCAAGGCACATTTTTACGTGATTAATGTTTGATTAATTACTAGTTATCATTTAACTAAATGATTTTAATTAAAATTAGTAAATTAACTTGAAGAAATAATATGTATATTTGAGTGTACGAATATATATATATATATATATATTCAATTGTATGTATGCAAATTATGTGGAGATAATTGCATGGGTATGTGGTGTGTATGCATGGACACCTCATGCTTCTTGAAAACCATACGTTGGCTATTAGGAAATTAACATCTAATATGTTTTCATAGTGAAAACCGACAGTGAGTGTGTGTTGTGTGTGTTTTGAAAGAAAAGCATAGAAAGAACACAAACTTGAAAGGTGAAAGATTTGGATTTGTGGGTGTTAATTCCAAACAAAGGTAAGATGATGTTCTTTGTATGATGCTGATCATTTTGATATGTTTAGCTTGTCAAGATATGCTAAAATTATGAATTTGCCATTGTAGAAGTTTAGAAGTAAACTTGATAAATGGGTTTTGGTTGAATTGGTGTTTTAAATAGTTATGATGTGTTCTTGTTGAAGATTACATGTTATTATATGTTTATATATGGTTTGGAAGTGTTCTTGTGGGAATCCAAGTGTTTTAATCGGATTTTGGAAAGGTGGTTATAGCTGCAAATCCGACAGTTTGAAGGAAGATGGAGGCTGGAAATTACGAGGTCGCGGCGCGACATTTGAGGGTCGCGGCGAGACGAGTGGCGGATTTCAAAAATTCGAGGGTATGAAATCCGATTGTGTAATCCAAGACTTGAGACCCGGATTTGAAATCCGATGGCGTCGCGGCGAGACATTAGGGCTTGTCGCGGCGCGAACGGGGCCTTTTTCAGTTTTGTTGTTTGTTTTGCTTTGTATTTGCAAGGGATGTTATGGGTCAATAATTGTATGATTATTCTATGTTGTTTACGAGTCATATAGAGATATAGATATATATATTATGGGTATCTATTTAAGAGTCAAAGATTGACTTCGGTTTGTTGTGTTCTCAGGATTTGCAAAGACTCAGTGATATTAGACAACTGAGCAGGCGGGAACGAGGACCGAGGTGAGTGGATGTTTACTCACGGGTGTTATTAGTTGTAACCGGTTGGTAGCAACTGTTATTGGTTTGACGCATGGATAGATTGTGCATCTGATAAATGATTAACTGTTGTATTAATACATGGATAGACTGTTTGTCTGCTAATCGATTAACTGTGATATGTTAATTGATTGAACTGATGCATAGATAGACTGTTGTCTATTAATTGATTAACTATGATATGTTAATTGATTGTTGCGCCTATTGTGAAGTCAGCTTCCGG
Organism: Dittrichia graveolens; assembly: GCA_038502395.1. NCBI lineage: Eukaryota > Viridiplantae > Streptophyta > Magnoliopsida > Asterales > Asteraceae > Dittrichia > Dittrichia graveolens. Next base: position 52,960,279 of record JARJIL010000007.1, on the reverse strand, counting down.
CTGGGCATATTGGGCTGGGTTTGTTTGCTATCGGCTAATCAGTATTGTGGTCTTTTGATGCATTTGTTGCAACTTAAGATAATATTGTGTGAGAATAGCAAATAGACTATTGGTAAACCTTTGCTTTGGCCGGCATTGGTTCTAGGTTTCTGCAGAACCGCCGATCTTCTCGTGAGGCAAAAGGGTGTTTATGTGTTTACTGTTGTTGTTATCATGTGGTTATTTGCTAGTATATCTGTGGCGGTTTACTTCCATTCACTTAACTTTGTGCTAATCCCCCACCTCTCACTACTTTTGCAGGTGGCTGGTGAGTTCTTCGGTTTAGTCGTGAGGCGGTTTAGCCTGAGGAATAATTGACAGGCCCTCTGATTGAACTAGTGACGAGCCATAGTTTTTGTAATACTGTATTTTGAACTAAATGGTTTTGTTAAACAGTGGTTTAACTTCTGTTGCAATTACTTTTATGTTTTGGTAAACGCTTCCGCGGTGTTAATTTAAATAAAAATTTTATGGGTGAAAATGCGGTGTTACAAGTTTGGTATCAGAGCCTTGGTTTGGCGTTGTAGGCACAGTGGAAGTGTTGCATTCCCAAATCTTGGCTCGAGTTGGGGGTCAATTATTCCTTGTGTGGGGATTAGGGTGAATGTGAGTGTTTCTTGGGTAGTTAGTATGTGTTATACTAACGGTTTTAAGCTAATCAGTTGGTGAGATGTTGTGATTGTACAAATATGGTTGACAGAGATAGCCTTGCTAATACTCCTGTGACCCAAGAAGTGGCTGGAACTTCATCAGTCAAGGCTTTGGATATAACAAATCAAACGGGTACTTCAGGGTGTGAACGGGAAGATGAAAAGAGTAAGTATATTAATAAATTGGAAAGTGAAATGCAAGATCTTAGAGATACAGTTCAACGTTTGGAACAAAAGAGGATTACCCAAAATGTTCAAGCGAAGACTTATCCTGTAAATCCAACTATTATAACTAAGATACCACCGACCATTCCGGCCGGTATTATATCAACAGATATGTTTCCGATGACAATACCATTTCCACGGATGCCTCAACCGATGTCTCAACCAACGTTCAACCTAGTATTTTCTTAGGGATCATTTCCATATCCTTACATGGGATATAGACAACCATATCACTATCATGTTAATCCTCAGGGAACTTTGTTTCTGACTTATCAAGATACTACCAGATGGGATGGTGTTTCCTCCCAAGCCTTTACGTTAACGGAATTGAATAAGAGGAATGTGGAAGCTAATGATATAATGGCTCGAGATTGGATTTCTTCGCAGAAATCTAGGTTTGAACAAAATAATACCCAAAATCAAATAGAGCAAGGAGGTCTGAGACAAGGAAATCTGAATTATAGGCCTACATTTGGTGGATTAAATCAGCAAGTGTCATGGTGTGAGAAATGTAAGTCTCACCATGCAGGATTTTGTACAGCTCAGACTATGCGATGTTTAAAATGTGGCCAATTTGGTCATGAAATGAAAGTCGGTGGCTTCCTTCGGAAGGTTTGCTGGAATTGTCATGGAAAAGATCACATATCAATGGATTGTGGGGTTAAAAGAAAACAGAAGCTTGGATTAGAAGTGGGGACGATTAGAGAGCCTTCGTCAGTGAAAAGTCAGAAAGGAAAGAAACAACGCTCTAAGTTAGTGATGGATGAATCCAACCAAAAGTTTCAGTGGTGTTGTCAATGCAAATCATCTCATTTGGGGCCTTGCACACTTGAGACCTTGCGTTGTATTCGATGTGGATTGTTTGGTCATAAAAGTAATGACTGCGGTTTTCCTCGACAAGTTTGCTGGAATTGCGGTCATAAGGTAAGCGACTGTTGTGAAGAAAAAGGATTGGGGTCAGGATCAGGAGTAGAGGCAAGTGGGGGATCATCGTCAGTAAGAGGGCAAAAGAGAAAGAACCCTACTGTGCTAGAGGGTGGGGTGTACAATGTGATGGCTAGTTATAATGCCATCACCAACGAAGATGAAACGGGTATGTTTTGATAAAACTTTATACCTGTATATGTGTGTTAATTAACTTTAAAGTTAATTGTGAATATTTTATGCATAGTATGTGCTAAAATGTATGAGTTTATTTCAGATGAGATTGATTCTCTAGAAATGGAACTAAGTGATAATAGATGATTTTCTATTATGAATTATGTGATATATATATATCATGAAATGGTATGATGATAAGTATGTGTGATACTTGATTAAATGCTAAGGGAGCATGATATACCATAGAGATATATGTTCAGACTCATTGAATTGCATGATATAATGTGTATTGTTAGATTTATATACATTATGTGTTTATGTGAATTCAATTGTGTAAAGAGAGAAGACAAAGATGAATTACTGCATATTGGGCAAGTCTGGGGTGTGCAGTATAGTTCAGATATAAGGAGTGCTGAAGATTATAAGTTGATGTATAATCTACTGAGTATAGTTGATTCATGAGGATGAATGAGGGTTTTAAACGAATTTTGTGGTATGAAGAGAAATCGCATTTGTTGGCTTGAAATGTGATGCTATGCTTTGAGATTGGATGTATAGTGGATATCTTGTATTATTTGAGATATCACGAGACGAAATTCTACCATGACTTGAAAGTTATAGCTGATATAAGTGCATGATGTTATATTAACTGTAAGAGAAGACATGTGTGATTGACTTGGTCAATGAGAGATATATTAGATGGCTAACTAGATGAATTTATCCGAAGATTGAGACAACGATTGGATTAAATCAGAGAAAGTGATAGTGGAATTGGATGTTATCTGGAAATACAACGTGATGACATATGTGTTGATCGGTGAAAGAGTTAGTGATGATAACATCTTGTATATGCGAGTTGGGAGTATCTCCGACTTAGTGGATGAATCAAGATTTCCTTTGTGAGAAAGTCTTGAAGAATGAAAAGGTTGACACCTTTGAGATAGAGAGAGAGAGAAGAGGATTGCAATGGCCTGAACTTAGGGAGTGAAGACTCATGGATCTTGTGCGTGAAAATTGCCTATGCTTGGAAATTGCTTATGCTTGGAGATTGCCTTTGCTTGGAGATGCCTATGCTTGGACATTGCCTTTGCTAAGAAGTGCCTTTTACTAAAACTTTGGAGTTGAACTTTACAAAGATTGATGAATTTTGTTGCCAATGCTATATTGTGGAGTAACAACCTGGGGGTTGAGTACTGATGGTGTGTTATGTGAACAGAGATTGTATGTGAGATGAGATATTACATATGGAGTGTAAATTGAAGTGGTAAACCGCAAACTTATGTAACCTTGAGATATTTGAGATATCTGATGGGGTGATGATAACAAGATGTGATGGAAATTGTATTTGACTTGATCAAATAAAGGAAAACCTGGATATGTTTTGAGTGGTTATTGACTATTCAGTATTTTAGTATCAGTGAGACGGTAACTGGTGTATAGTTGGATTTAATTGAGTGTTTGAGAGGGATGATTTAGAGATATGATGATTCATATTTGATGGTTGTGATGGAAGGTGGAGATTGGTTTAAACTTATGAAGAGTTTTCAAACAAGGATTGGAATGAGAGTTGGACAATGTGACAGGATTTTACTGATGGATAGTCCAAAGGTGGGATTGAGACACGATGATTGGCTGAGCTCATATTTATTATGATCGTGTGGGTGAACTAAATTCTGACGATGGTATATCAGAAGACTTGGTATGAAGTTATGAGAATGTGGTAATGATACTTCAATCTGTTGAATTGAAGTAGGTAATATACGATGTGTGAATGCTTTGACATGACAGATGATAAATGATTGGAAGCTATTGGAATTTATGACTGAGTTAGACATAAATTCAAGAAATGTTCGAAGACAAGAATTATGAGTTAGCTGTTGATTCAAAGATGAAATCAAAAAGATAAACTATGAGACTATTAGAGTTATGTTATGAACGAGAGTTAGTAGAATCTGATTTCTATGATTCTGATAAATTGAGAACATAATGGAGATTATTTGACTGGATTTTCAAACAAGGATAAGCTGTAAAGCTTGTGTTGTTATATATTAACAATTGGAAGTGCAATGGAGTTTATCTGATTAAACTACAAAAAGGGGATAAGAAGAGTTGACATCGTGACTGATGTGTGTGCAGTGAGATTCCGAGGACGGAATCCTTTTAAGGAGAGAGGATTTGTAACATCCTGATTTCGGGCCTAGTGGTTACGTAGGGCAACGCACATTTTTACGTGATTAATGTTTGATTAATTACTTGTTATCATTTAACTAAATGATTTTAATTAAAATTAGTAAATTAACTTGAGAAAATAATATGTATATATGAGTGTACGAATATTATATATATATATATTCAATTGTATGTATGCAAATTATGTGGAGATAATTGCATGGGTATGTGGTGTGTATGCATGGACACATCATGCTTCTTGAAAACCATACGTGGGCTATTAGGAAGTTAACATCTGATATGTTTTCATAGTGAAAACCGACAGTGAGTGTGTGTTGTGTGTGTTTTGAAAGAAAAGCATATAAAGAACACAAACTTGAAAGGTGAAAGATTTGGATTTGTGGGTGTTAATTCTAAACAAAGGTAAGATGATGTTCTTTGTATGATGCTGATCATTTTGATATGTTTAGCTTGTCAAGATATGCTAAAATTATGAAGTTGCCATTGTAGAAGTTTAGAAGTAAACTTGATAAATGGGTTTTGGTTGAATTGGTGTTTTAAATGGTTATGATGTGTTCTTGTTGAAGATTACATGTTATTATATGTTTATACATGTTTTGGAAGTGTTCTTGTGGGAATCCAAGTGTTTTAATCGGATTTTGGAAAGGTGGTTATAGCTTCAAATCCGATAGTTTGAAGGAAGATGGAGGCTGGAAATTACGAGGTCGCGGCACGACATTTGAGTGTCGCGGCGCGACGAGTGGCGGATTGCAAAAATCCGAGTGTATGAAATCCGATTGTGTAATCCGAGACTTGAGACCCGGATTTGAAATCTGATGGCGTCGCGGCGCGACACTAGGGATTGTCGCGGCGCGACGGGGCCTTTTTCAGTTTTGTTGTTTGTTTTGCTTTGTATTTGCAAGGGATGTGATGGGTCAATAATTGTATGATTATTCTATGTTGTTTACGAGTCATATAGAGATATAGATATATATTATGGGTATCTATTTAAGAGTCAAATATTGACTTCGGTTTGTTGTGTTCTCAGGATTTGCAAAGACTTAGTGATATTAGACAACTGAGCAGGCGGGAACGAGGACCGAGGTGAGTGGATGTTTACTCCCGGGTGTTATTAGTTGTAACCGGTTGGTTGCAACAGTTATTGGTTTGACGCATGGATAGATTGTGCATCTGATAAATGATTAACTGTTGTATTAATACATGGATAGACAATCTAATCGATTAACTGTGATATGTTAATTGATTGAACTGATGCATAGATAGACTGTTGTCTATTAATTGATTAACTGTGATATGTTAATTGATTGTTGCGCCTATTGTGAAGTCAGCTTCCGGCTGGGCATATTAGGCTGGGTTTGTTTGCTATCGGCTAATCAGTATTGTGGTCTTTTGATGCATTTGTTGCAACTTAAGATATTACTGTGTGAGAATAGCAAATAGACTATCGGTAAACCTTTGCTTTGGCCGGCATTGGTTGTAGGTTCCTGCAAAACCGCCGGTCTTCTCGTGAGGCAAAAGGGTGTTTATGTGTTTACTGTTGTTATCATGCGGTTATTTGCTAGTATATATGTGGCGGTTTACTTCCATTCACTTAGCTTTGTGTTAATCCCCCACCTCTCACTACTTTTGCAGGTGGCTGGTGAGTTCTTCAGTTTAGTTGTGAGGGGGTGTAGCCTGGGGAATAATTGACAGGCACTCTGATTGAACTAGTGACGAGCCGTAGTTTTTGTAATACTATATTTTGAACTAAATGGTTTTGTTAAACAGTGGTTTAACTTCTGTTGCAATTACTTTTACGTTTTGGTAAACGCTTACGCGGTGTTAATTTAAATAAAAATTTTATGGGTGATAATACGGTGTTACTTGTTCCCTCTGGAGAAACTCCCAAGCTTGAAGCATCTTGGACTAAGGAAGATCGTAAATTGTTCAACCTTGATGACAAAGCACAAAGCATTATAACAAATGATTTGACAAATCCTCTCCTGCATACTGTAGCTGGGTGCCAATCTACAAAAGAGATGTGGGATACTCTCAGTGTCACGTATGAAGGCACTGACTTGGTCAAGCAACATAAGAAGAAAAATCTAAGTCGTTCTTATGAAACTTTCTTTGTTAAAAAGAATGAAACTCTGGCAGATTTGTTTACCAGATTTCAATGCTTGATAAATGATCTGATCTTAGTAGCTGTCAAGAAAGATGAGAATGAGTTGGTACTCAAGTTCTTGGATGTGTTACCAGAACAATTCAATGAGATCACCATTGCACTTTATGCTGGAGGAACCTTAGGAAAATATGATCTCAGATCTATCTATGGTTTCCTTCTAAATCATCAACAGATCATGGAACAGAAGAAAGTGGCCCAACAACAACTAAAAGAATCTATAAATAATGTTGGATCTGCATTACTTGCAGAAAAGAAAGGGAAGGGATCTAAAAATTCTCAAACTGAGACTGACTCTGAATCTGAATCTGAGGAAGTAAGTCATAACTCTGGTTCAGATGATGAAGAGATGGATGCTCTTACTGAACAAATGGCAATGTTAGCAAGAAACTTTAGAAAGTTCAGAAGAGGAAGGGGTCAATCTAACAGAAGCAAAAGTGGTAAGTCTACTTTTGATCCTAAGAAAGCTAAGTGCTATAACTGTCAGAGGATAGGACACATAGCTGCTGAGTGTAGAGTTAAGAAGGGAGAATCACCTTCAATAGCTGACAAGAATGCCTACAGAGCTGATAAGTATAAAAAGAAATATCAAAGACTCAAAGGCAAGCCACATTAAAACACCAAAGGTCTTCTTGCTGAGACTTGGGATACTGAATCATCTACTTCAGATGATGATGAGCCAGATAGGTGTTTGATAGCCATTGAGGATGAAGAGGAACAAGTTGACTATGAGTTAGAAGACAGTTCCTTTGATGAGGATCTAGCAGAAGCGGCTAAGCTGAGTAAGCAAACCAGTAACTGGGATCCTGCCTCAATGTGTAAGGTAAATAACTTTAGCTCTTACACTGATGAACAAAAATGTCTAATGTACAACTATCTGTTGAATGACTTCAAAACCTCTCTCATAGTTCAATCTAGTTTGAAAACTGAAATTTTAAAACTAAAAGATGAACTTAAACACTCTGAAACTCTCTTGAATGCTGGTAAAAAGATTCAAAGTGATTATGAATGTCAGCTTCATATAAACAAACTTTTAAGTGAAGAACTACAAGAATCAAAAGAACAAGCTGACAATCTAAGAAAAATCTGTGAATCTTGGTGTAAGTCATCAAGAGAAGTAGAAAAGTGTATTAACCAGCAGATACCAAATCAAGTAAAAGCAGTGCTAGGGGGAGATTATAGTGCTGCTCCTGAAATCATCGAAGATCAAGTCAGTCTTGAAGTCAAAGCGATGAAATCAGATAATATACTCCCAAGAACATTCTTAAGAAACAAGGATGGGAAACAGGTCAAAACCAATAAGTTTGTGAGACCAACCCAAAGTCCTCAGGTTATTCATACAAACCATCAAGCTGAATGTTCTAGATCCAACAGAAACTGTAAGTCAGTTTTCAAAAGATTGGATTATAATCCCGTGAGAACAACTGTATTTGACAGAATATCTCACGTCAACTCAAAAAGACATAACTCTCAAGCCAAATCTGAAAGGATGTCTAAAAACAGGAAGTTTTCTGTAAGTCAGACTTCACCAAATAAAGGTAACCATAAAGCTGACAAAGGTAAGTCCAAAGTCAGTGACAATCAAGTAGACCAACTGTCGAAAAGGATTGAAAGCTTATCTACATCGTATGACCCTAAAACTGAATCCAAATTTAATGTTGGAAAACTCAAAGAAATCACCCAAACACCCATCTTTAGAAGAAAATGTTATAAGTGTGGTGATAGAGGTCATGAGGCCAAAGATTGTCTAAGTACCAATCTTAGACCTGAAAACGAAAGGATGATCAGTCCAAAACAGACCCAGAATCTGTTCGAGCTGATCAATCAAACTCTAAAGGATCAACTAAGTGCTCATCCTCAGGAGTCACCAAACAGTAGGTTCCAAAAAGAAACTAATATGTTTAGTTGATCATGTGCAGGGCTCCTACAAGTGGTATCTAGACAGTAGATGCTCAAGGCACATGACAGGAAGCAAGGGGATTCTAAGTGAATTCCAAAACAATGAAGGACCCAAGGTGACATTTGGGGATAATTCTCAAGGAAGGACTAAAGGTTATGGAAAGATAACTGCTGGAAAAGTCACTTTCAAAAAGGTAGCATATGTTGAAGGCCTTAATTACAATCTGATAAGTATCAGTCAACTGTGTGATGAGGATTATGAAGTCACCTCGGAAAGCATGCAGGGACAATTTATGATAAAAAGGAAAACCCAATATTAATGGCAAAAAGAAAGAGAGAGAGAGAGAGAGAGAGAGAGAGAGATATCTATTTGTTAGATCTCAGCTCTGCAGATCCTTCAACTGAAACCTGCTTGTGTTCTGACTTAACTCCCAAGCTGAGTTGGTTATGGCACAAGAGACTATCACATTTAAATTTAAAATATATTAACAAATTGTCTAGCAAATAGTTAGTCTCTGGTCTGCCTAAGATCACATTTGCTAAAGACAAACTCTTCTCAGCTTGTGAAATGGGAAAACATCATAAGGAATCCTTCAAGTCCAAACAGAATTTTTCAATTACAGATCCATTGCATATGTTGCATTTGGACCTATTTGGACCTATTAGCACCCCAAGCCTAAGTGGCAAAAAGTATACTCTAGTGATTGTTGATGAGTTCACAAGATTCACTTGGGTGGTCTTCTTAAAACCCAAAAGTGAAGCTGCATATGAGTTAATCAGCTTCATAAGATAAGAAGAGTTGCAAAAGGGTAAGTCTCTTAAACAACTCAGAAGTGATCATGGGACTGAGTTCAGAAACTCGACCCTTGAAGGCTTTTGTGAAGAAAAAGGAATTATCCAAAATTTCTCATCCGTAAGAACTCCACAACAAAATAGAGTTGCTGAAAGGAAAAAAATAGAACCTTAATTGAAGCTGCCAGAACCATGCTATGTGAGGCAAAGCACAAGCTGAGCTTCTGGGCAGAAGCTGTAAGTACAGCCTCCTATACTCAGAATAGATCGATTATAGTTAAAAGACATGGTAAAACACCTTACGAGATGTATCATGGCAGAAAACCCAACATTGGATATTTCCACATTTTTGGTTCAACATGCTATGTGCTAAACCAAAGAGATCAGCTCCATAAGTTGGAACCCAAAGCTGATCAAGGGATATTTGTTGGATATTCTTCAATCTCCAAAGCATACAGAGTCTTTAATCTTAAAAGAAAGGTAATTGAAGAGTCGGTACATGTTACGTTTGATGAGACAAGTATTGATGAATCCAACAGAACTCAAGCTGACCCAGTTAGTCTGAGTAAGCTTGAGAGGAACAAAGAAGATCTCACATCAAATCCCATGTATGTTATGGATTATTCTGATGATGATGATGATAGTAAATCTGACAAAGGTGCATCATCGAAAGAAATTATCAATATTGAAGATAATCAGCCTGAGAATCTCGGTGAATCATCAGGTACATGTCAGATTGAAGATCTAAGTGATCATCAAATTCCTACTCAAACTGAAGAAGTAAGTCCTATTCAGCCTGAGAGACACTGCTCTAACTCAAACCCAGAACCTCAGTCTCCCACTACAACCTTCAGAGTATTAAAAGATCGTCCTCTTGATGATGTCATTGGGAACATTGAAGATGGTGTGTTAACTAGATCTAAGGCAAATGCAAACTACGCTGCCTACTCTAGTTTTCTATCTCAAATGGAACCAAAGAAGACTGAAGAGGCTCTAAAAGATGAAGACTGGATTGAAGCTATGCAAGAGGAGCATACAGAATTTCAAAGAAATAAGGTCTGGACCCTTGTCCCTGCCCCCAAAGGAAAAACAATTATAGGCACTAAGTGGGTCTATAGAAATAAAATGGACAAGGATGGAGTAGTGATTCGAAACAAGGCTAGGCTAGTAGCTCAAGGGTATCGACAAGAAGAAGGTATTGATTATGATGAGACCTTTGCCCCTGTTGCAAGGATTGAAGCTATAAGATTGTTTCTAGCCTATGCAGCTTTCAAAAACTTTAAAGTCTATCAAATGGATGTTAATAGTGCATTCCTAAATGGAGCACTACAGGAGGAGGTCTATGTGAAACAACCCCCTAGTTTTGTTGACTCTAAACATCGAGATTATGTCTATAAGTTGGACAAGGCTTTGTATGGACTCAAGCAAGCTCCAAGAGCCTGGTATGATACACTGTCCACCTTTTTGCTCTCAAATGATTTTGTTAGAGGAAGTATTGACAAAACTTTATTCATAAGAAAGAGCAGAGGACATGTCATTCTGGTTCAAATCTATGTGGATGACATTATCTTTGGATCAACAAACCAAGATCTGTGTGATTGGTTCTCCAAGATAATGTCTAATCAATACAGAATGAGCATGATGGGTGAGATGACGTACTTTTTGGGACTTCAAATCTATAAGAAAGAAGATGGTATATTTATTAATCAGAGCAAGTATGTCTTTGATCTGATTAAGAAATATGGATTAGGCTCAAGCCATCCCGCAAAGTCTCCAATGTTACACAATGTCAAGCTACACAAGGACATTGATGGAAAATCTATATGTCAAACTACATATAGAGGAATGATAGGTTCATTACTCTATTTAACAGCAAGCATACCTGATATAATGTTTGCTACATGTGTTTGTGCACAATATCAGGCTGATCCAAAGGAATCACACTTGCTAGTTATTAAAAGAATACTCGAATATCTGAAGGGAACACCAAACTTAGGTTTGTGGTATCCCAAAGGATCAGGATTGGAGCTGATAGGGTACTCAGATTCAGACTTCGCAGGATGTGGTCTTGATAGAAAGAGTACTACTAGAGGATGTCAACTTTTGGGTGGAAATTAGTTAGCTGGACAAGCAAGAAACAAAACTCAATGGCAATTTCAACAGCTGAAGCTGAATACATAGCTGCAGGGAGCTGTTGTGCTCAAATATTATGGATGCAACATCAGCTTAAGGACTTTAATGTGCATTATTCAAAGACTCCTATATTTTGTGACAATCAAAGTGCTATTGCCATTACACACAACCCAATGTTTCACTCAAGAACCAAACACATTGAGATAAGACATTACTTCATCAGAGATATTGTAGAAATGGGAAAGATAGAGTTAGTCTTCATTGAAAGTGAAGATCAGCTTGCGGATATCTTCACTAAACCAATTGAAGGCACAAGATTCACAACTCTACTCCGCAAGCTTGGCATGCTCAACCCTTAATCGGTATGTTCCATTCATTATCTCTGTTAAATTTTTGCTAAGTGCTACATTTGACTAAGTGTCAAAATCTGAGCTGAGTGCTAAATCTGAAGCTGAGTGCTTCATCTAAGCTGAACATTCAGGATCAGCAGGGTACTCCATCTAAGCTGAACATTCAGGATCAGCTGAGTACTCCATCTAAGCTGAACACTCAGGATCAGCTGAGTACTCCGTTCCAAATAGTGGTCAGTTCCACATATCTACGTTAGTCCTAACAAATGGTATGTCCAATACTATGGTAAGTCCAACATATTTACGGAGTGTCCGGTAAATAAACGTCAGTCGTTTAGAAATTTTTTATAATATATTCTTTTCATAAAAAATATCTTTTCAATATAACAGTGTGAGTTTGGGTAACTAAAAATAAATTTAGCTGTTGTAACAAACTGCGTAGAAGTTTTTACGTTAACGGTCATATTTATTACCCTTCGATAACGGTAACTTTCTCTCACATTGAAAAGGTATAAATAATAGAGATTTTTCATCATATTTAGTTTAAACTTCCAAAATATTCTTCTTTCTTATACCCTAACGTTGCTGTGTGCAGAGTTCATTGCTCAGTGCTAATCCCTACTACTGCTAAATGCAATACAATACGATAAGTTCAATTTCAATGGAGGGTTATACTCTAAATCTAACTGAACAAATGATCCGTGGTGGAAATTTCAAGAACAACGCACTCCCCACCTACAAACAAACCAACGTCACCGCCCGTACCGACATTTCGAAGTCCAAAATTGGCAGGGGATATGAGGAGTGGGTCTCCAACATTAGGAAGTGACCTCTGGCACATGCATTTCTTCGTGGTCCTGCTGTGCTTATCCCTCAACTTCTCAAGGAATTCTGGTATACGTTTAAACTGGATGCAACTCAACCGGTTATACGGGGCACAGTCCTAAGTGGACAAGTGGCGATAGAGTCGATGCAAACTATCTCCGCCGAATTCTTCATCTCCCGATTCATAATCAGTATGAAGCGACGGTTTCTAGGGAAACATCACGAAGTGTTTTACCCTTAATGGGTCATCCTCAAGTGATTGGCGTCATACGGAAATCTATTTTCCAGACGGCATGGGGATTTATGGTATCGACTGTGGTTCATTCTCTTGGATACAAGGTGGGAGGCCTGGATAATGTGAATGACTTTGAAATGCAACTGTTATACAACTTATTCTATGATCGACGAGTGGATTAGGCTGAGTTGATCTTTGAGGCATTCAAGTCATTGGTGACCAAGAACATAAGGGACACCATTGTACCCTTTGCAAGATTTATATCCATGGTCATCGAGGACAGATTGGGTAGAAGATATACTACTCAATATGAGTTAATTCCTACTCCTGTTCTCAGCTACAGAATGTTCCCCCATGATATTTTCCCTGGGCACCCTACAATGAGTGCTCAGATGAGGGCGTATGTACAGCTTCCGACTCCTGAGTCAAGTGAAGCGACAGAGGAGGAAGCTGCGGAAGAAGTGGGTGATGATGCTGGTTCTGATGCTGAATCTTCTCAAGCTGATCAACCTAGGACTCAGCTCAGACCCCGTACTGAAATAATTTCATCCACCACTTTGAGTTCTGAGCAAAGGAATATGTTTCCTAGCTCTGAGTCTCTACTGCTAGGTGCTGCAGGTATACTTTCACATCCCTTATCTCCTTCTCTCTCTTTTACTTCTCCATCTCCAAAACTAGGAGATAGGACTAAGTCAAGCCCAACTCAGTCTAACCCCTCTCCTCCACCTCAAACATCTCCATCTATCTTACAATCTACAGCCAACCTTGGTCAGCCCACTACTACCAAGGATATATCCTACACCTATATAAGGAAAACTGCCAAAGGTGGTCCTTCACCTCAAAAGGACTCTGGAGTTTATATCACATTGATACCTCCACTGGTAGGAGCTGAGGGGGAGACACCTTCTCTTAAGGTGCAAACCTCTAGGCTTAGTTCAACCCTTAAGCCTAAACCGGGTATGGTGTCTACTCAGCCCATACTTACTAGTGCCATGGGAGAGCCTACTTCTGTGCCTTCACAGCCCCATGAAGGTAACAGTGAAATACTGACCAATCCCCAGGGTCAATTACCCCCTCCTCAACAATAAGCCTAGCTCACCCCACTACCATACCTCACGACATTGGTCATTCTTCTCTTCAATTCTTACACACTCTAGCACGACCTGTCAATGAACCTTTCATACACCAGGAAGGTTTACAGGGTCCGCATTCTGGCCCCCTTGATTCCATAGGTCATCACCAACCTTTGGATATGGGACCCACATCCTTACCTATTGAGGAACACTCAACAGCCACTCCTACGGTGGAAATACACTCTTTCACTAGACAGGAGGACGTTGAGGTAAGAAAAGACCCGAGGAGTTCAAGCTGATGAACACTGATGCTTAAGTCATTATGGACTATCTACAAACTCTGTTTGAGCTTCTACACAGGAAGAGGAAAGATGACAAAGCCAAGTTGATGCGCAAACTTACTAATTTGTCAACTTCAGTAGCCAACTTGGAAAACTTCGTGCTCAAACACACACCCTCCCCTATTGATGATGACAAAAAGGGAGAGGAAGAATCAAAGAAGTGTGATGATAAGGTTGAGGGGGAGCATACAGAGGAAGTTTAATTTGAAGAAGCTCATGATCATTTTATGAGTACTGTAGATCAGCCTTCTCAACAACAACAGGCTCCAACAGTCCAAATTACCACAACTTCACAAGCTCAACCAGAAAATCCACATGAAGAAACATCTCAAGTTGTTTACACCAATCTTCCTCAAGCTAATTTGCCAAAATTTGTTGAAGCTGAGTCCATTTCAACTTCACAAATAGATAAAAGGAAGAGTAAGGTGTTTGAGATGGTAAAAAGAAAGAAAAGAAGTGTTATGCCTCTAGCAAAAAGAAGAAAGGTTATCATTGCTGAGCCTGAGCCTGAGCCTGAGCAACAGGGTAAGTCTCAACTAGTTGCACATGAATCTGACTCAAGTGATGAAGCTGATGCAGCACAGAAAGCCAGTGACATACTTGCTGAGCAAATGTTACAAGAGATGGCTAAAGAACTAGGCATAACAGTGGAGGAAATAAAAGAGCATCAACAACAAGCTGAATTTCAATAAGAAAAGGCTAAAGCTGAGGTTGCCAGAGCTGAAGCTGACTATTATGGACCAAGAGCTGCCCCAGTTCCCTACTCAGATGTGGATCTAAGGCATTGTTATAAAAGAACACATTTTAATAAAAAGATTGAATCAATTACGCTGAGTAGAAAAGGAGAATTGGTAATTATCAACTTTGTACTAGACAACAAACAAGAAATTGGTCTAGATATGAGATGTCTGTACAAATTGGGGTTCTCAGAGTTGAAGATCATAGCCACAACTATCAAGCAGATGAAAAAGAGTCAAATCAGACAAGAGATAGTTGATGTGCTTAAGACAATCTTCATAAGAATTGATCAGCTAGGTGAGATCCCTACTGATGAAATTGATACTTTCCTTAATCTAGGCAAAGCTGCAAGAGTTAGAGCAGTGAGCCAGCGAGCTAAAAGAGACATCATTTTACAAGTTCCAGAGGGAGTTGAATTTAGAGAAAACACTTATATCTCTCAACCTTTGGAAGGATTCTTGTATCTTGATGTGGAAGGTAATCAATGTTTCTTGAGAATAGCAGATCTTCATTTGGCAAATCTGGAATTGATTCTGTGCTTGAGAATTCTGTGTGATGACTCAACTCAAAACTCAGTATTCAGATATCATCTCAACAAAGAAATCAGATCAAGAAAAACTGAGATGAAAGAGATGCCGTAAGGTGAAGAGATTGTGAATGATGCTATCAAGAAAGCTGCAATTTGGAAACTTAAATGTTATGACATGTGATTAGAAGTTGGAGATCCTATTGATTAAATAGATTAGTTCTATGATTTTGTAAGCACTAAGTGTGCAGAAGCTAATCATAATGATTAAGCTAAAATGTAAATGATATGTTCATTAATACAAACTCAAGTTTGATATGTTCAACTTTTCATTATTTGATATGTTCAAAATTATGTTTGATATGTTCAAACAAACAGCTTTATAAGTTTAGGATGATGATTGATATGTTCAATTGTAAACTGATAAGTTCAGTAGTATAAGTTTTGTAAGTTCAGAACTTAAATTAATTCTGATAAGTTCAGAAGCTAGGTAGTTTTATATTCAAATACTTAGAATACAAGTCTTATAATAGATTTGTAATATAAAAATCTTGTAAGTTCAAGATACGTGAATAAGTATGGATCAGTTCAATACTTATTTCAAGAACTAACTTTGGTCAGTTCCAGAGTGGTTCGACATAATTTTGTTAACCTATACCTACTTTGATTCGATATTTTGTCATCATCAAATAGGGGGAGATTGTTAATCCCATGTTTAGAATAGTTAGATTTGGTGAGACAAATTATAGATATGTATAGATGATAGGTTAAGAGTTAGGAATTATGTAAGTCTGTTATAGATTGACTAGTCAGCTGAAGCTGAGTAGTCAGCATATAAACAGATATAGAGTTTTCTATGTAAGTACTACATAGCTCAGTGACTTCTAAGCTGAGATAGGTTTTAAGAGTGAAGACTTGAAGATTCAAGAACTCAGCTTAACAAGGTCAAGACTGAGTGAATCAGATCAGCGTCAGAAGTCAATTCAGAATTTAAGTAAGTTCTAAATTCTGTTATAAACTCTCCATATCTACGACATTTAAATTAGGATATCTAAACCTAATTTAAACTATCTATTAGTTGGATAGAAATTTCAAACGGAGTTAATTAGATATGTTCTAATTAAGGAGTTTGTTACGGTTTTAAAGGAAAGATAAGTTCTATCTTTAAACTGCGATTCATTCGTAGATATATAAAGTATAAATATAAACCTTCTTATGGGTTTTATATACATGTTCTTACATATGTACGTCAATAGATACGCGATACACAACGACGACTGCATAAGTTGCAAAACGTACGTGTGTTCGTGATACTTGATACGCGTGTGTTGCGATAACTTTGTAAGTTCAAAGTTAGAGAGAGTTTTCAAGAGTTCTTGTTAATCAGTTTTAACAAGAAATTCGATCATAAATTAGTTTGTGATTCAAGAGTGTTTAGAGAGAGTTGAGGTTATAATCATTGTAATATCAAATCATCCTGTTGATTTGATTAGAGAGTGATAATAGTTATTGTTCTGTTTGATAATTGAATATACGTTTGATTAATTTGTTTAATTGTTTAAAGTGTATTCAACCCCCCTTCTACACTGTATCGGTTGCTTGTTCACCCTCTTTTTGACCAACACTTATAGTTTGCATAAAGTTGTTCAAATCCTCTAGAAAGGTTGGAGAAACAATAGCAATCTCATCCAAACTAGTTCAAAAGTTGGATATGAGGTTTAATGATATATGTTCTAAGGAAATGTGCCTGGTTTGGGGTTTTTGAGTCGGTTGATTGTGTACTGTCAGGTTTTCTTGCAAATCATGATTTACTATTTTTTTTCTTTTTATTATTCAATCGCAACAGAATACATCATTAATATCAACATGTCGGCCAAAGCCATTTAAACCATTTAAGAAAACATGACATTACGAACTCATAAAATTATTTCCATATTATTACAAGTCGGTAAAGATCTAATCTAATCCTTCTAACTACCCCACAAAGCTTCGTACCTCACTAAGAAACTCCAAGCACCTACACGAGTACCGGACACAATTTCAAAAAATACAAGTGTCATCTAGTGTCATCTACTGCCTCATGAGTCAACGGTATGCTTAGGATATAAAATATCATATTAAAATGCGGTTTAATATCATAATTAGATATTATAACAAATAACTAACCGACCTGGCCATTGACCCAAACCCAAACCCGTAACCATATAATATTGAATAGTCAAGTACATCAAATCATATAACAATATTGGCCACATTAATTAAATAATGATCCAAACAGAAAACAGCGTAATCAACCATCATAATCACATCTTTATCATTCATATAATTCATCCATATCAACCGTTATATCGTAATCATTCTTTATCATTCATTCGTTATCAACCGTTATTAACAATTATAATCGTTAACGGTGTGTAATAATGTGTCCTTAGAGTTCACCTAGATGGTGTCTAATCCCTCTACAGGAGAATCATGTTCACTACTCGTGTGACTAAGCTGACTCGTGTATAAAATGGGTTGCTACTCCCTTTTGTACATAAACCACTAAGAACCTGACCGCTTTTGCTATTCCCACTATGTCATAAACCATGTGCAACTTTTTTGTCGTTTACGTGAAGGTAACCACGGTGCTTGCATAACACCTCCCAACACCTTACGTGATGTTTTGCGCATGACCCTAACCATGTAGGCTACACATCACTCAAGTATGAGTCAATCAAGACCAATACCACTTGCCATCAAAGTTGTCTAGAAAACTCGAAGACCCTTCCGGCTAGAACTTTTATTCCTATAAGACATCAACTACCATTTAGACCACACATCACTCCGGTATGAGTCAATCAAGACCATACCACTTTCCATCAAAGTTCTCTAGAAAATTTTGGTGACCCCTCTAGCTAGAACTTTTATTCCTAGAAGGCATCAACTACCTACTAGGCCCGTATCGTATCTTCATTCATAATATTCATTCATATTAATCATGCAAGATCATAACACAAATCATATTCATAACCATATAATCATAATTCATGTTCATAACTAAAACATACATTCTCATATCATATTCATATAATCATATCATAGTTCATGTTAATCTTCACCACACAAGTCACATAACCATGTAAACATTATATATATATATACATCTTTTCCACATAATGAGTAATTTAAGTACATTATTCACAGGTGTTTATAAAAAAATATTTTCTCTTGGCACTTGGTTTTGAAAACCTAAAGAACTCACCTGAAGTCCAAGAGTATGAGCCGAGCAAACCATCAAAATCTACTGAACTAGCTAAACAATAAACGAATTTTCATAAACTCCAACTAACGAAAACCGAAATGAAGATAATAAAAGGGATGAAATCACAAATCCTTATCTACTCACAAATTGCAAATCATTTCCAATTTCCCCCACAACAATCACAAATCATTCCTACTAAGATCATATCTCAAATTTAGTCCAACATTCCAATCGTATTTCCCTAAGCTACCCTCGCCATTCTGTTAAAGCCCTCACCATCTGCAGTCATGCCAACCTCTGTTCTCGTCATCGACCACCAAGCCATCCAATAATCGTAAATCAATGTAACATGACCAATCGAAATTTTCAGTCCCCTCATGGTTGAATCACATTTTACCCTCAATCATCAAGAAATCGTGAATCACTTAAACAACTATTGTATATAAGTTCCACCAAAAAGGAAATTGCAATTCAAGTCCTATTATCTAACAATCGTGAATCAGCTCTCCAATGAATTTGCAAATCACTCCTTAAACGTAGATCGCAAATTGACTTCATACAAGCCAAGGTATCGAAATTCACTACCAAATCGCAAATCTCGGACTTTCAAACCGTTCATGGTTGTGATGAACACAAACCCTAAAAGCTACAAATTGATTTTGGTTTCTTAACTAAAACACATGATTCAAGTCCAAAACATCCTTAAATTCCAATACAAATCAAACCCAAGTGTTAACTACAAGTTTGATTATGAACACTCCAATCAATTAGTGATTTAAAATCTAAAAAATTGAACCCTTCTATGTCTTTGTTTTCAATCATTTTCTATTAAAAAAGAATCACAATTTCAATCACAAGCAATATCAATTAATCAAGTTCTACAATACTTAGGATTGTCATAGATCAAACCTTAATCATTAATATAATCTTAAGCATCAAGCATCCTATTGATTTTCGCACTTGAAACCCAAAACTATTG
This sequence comes from Dittrichia graveolens, assembly GCA_038502395.1. Lineage (NCBI taxonomy): Eukaryota > Viridiplantae > Streptophyta > Magnoliopsida > Asterales > Asteraceae > Dittrichia > Dittrichia graveolens. Next base: position 52,940,778 of record JARJIL010000007.1, on the reverse strand, counting down.
AACCCAAATAAACCCACTCAAGTAAAATTCCGTAGCGTGATGAAAGGAACTTGTTTGATTAGATCCTTGAAAGCTCTTGATTGTTGATTCCTTCTTCTTCCTCTTCTGATGGTGATCCAAGAAACGCTCAGACACATACCATCTCTTGGAACTGCCATAACTAATGAGGGCTAATAGACTCCTAATTGAGATTAACCCTAATATAGTTTACCTTTTAATCACCTTTAATTTACCTTTTAGTCATACATAACCCTTAAGTTTCATTTGTTAAAAAAATCTTAGAAAACAACTACTACTAAACCTCAACATGATCAACAAACTATATTTATTGTTATAAACCTCAATACTCTACGCATGTTAACGGATCATATCTATCTTATTAAATATTCATGAGTGTTTATAGTAAATTCTTTATTTAAACCATGTTTAATTACTTTGTTGGATTTGGTTATGGGTGTTTTCAGTGATGGTTTTAAAGGAATTGAAGTCATTTATGAGGTTTGTAAGGTTGGAGGACATGGTTTGAAAGGTTGAGAGGATTTTTGTTTGGATTGAGGGAACGGTGTTTGTAACTGGGGTTGATGTTGATGGTCCCTCACTTGAAGTTTAGTGTCTATCTACATGATCATTGGGGACAAAAGTTGAGTCCTGTATTAGTGGTCGGCTTATACCACTAACATTGACATATTGTGAAAGTTGTGTAAGAAATGAAATGGTTGAAGGTTTAAGTCTTGTGATTGGAGTGTGGGATGCACTCCGTGGGGTTCCCATTTGTTCAACTATAATCTGTTGTGAGAATATAGAGTGACGAGGCGGACTTATGGCTATAGACACGGTGTGACTTTGGGAGGGGTATGTCTTTTAATGGTCTCATCCTTTTGGGAGGATGACTCAGATTGTAGACTTTCCATATTTGTAGATATTTCCTTTTGTGAGACAGTATCCACTTAGTTTAAAGGTTCATTAAAAGTAATGTCCATATGCTCCCCTCCAACATAAGAAGAAGTCATTGACATTGAGGTCCGAGGAGGTGTGGATGTCACTACCTCTTGGATAAGTGAAGTTGTTGCTATCCTTCTTGACCTTTTCTTTTGATATGTTATCATAGTTGTAGAACTGGGAACTGTTTAGAGTTCACCGGAGCTTGGCTGTGGGGAATTTGTTTGAACCGGAGATGAGGATGGGCTCACAGTTGTTGGGTTTACAACATATGTATCCTATTTGGATTGTTGGGATTCAGAAATTATACCTTTACTTGCACTAGGGGATGATGGAAATAATATATCAAATTGTTCTTGAATAGTAGCATTCTCATCATCATTAGCAGGACTAACATCATCACCACTTTCATCATAACCATTACTATCACAATTTTTAACGCCCCGTTTTCAGTATAAAATAATATGAAAATTTGTTTGAAATAAAACAAACTTAAGTGCAACCAAAAATCTAATTTATAGATAGTATTTTAAGCAGTAGTTGAAAACCTTTATAAATACTTAATATTCAAAACTTTTGATTTAAAAGTCAGGGAACAACCGGCCTTAAAAAAGCTTTAAACAATTTGGTTGTGAAAAATAAGCCCATCCACCGAATCAACATCAACAATCTTTAAATACTTGAAAATATTAGAAATATCCGATGATGTATAAAGCTCGGTGACTAATTCGAAATAAGTACTTATAAAGAATGTTCACAATCTAATTAAGCCTTTTTCTTTCAATACATTCCGTAATTCATTATTGCATTTGTATAATAAGTATTTCTATATTTATATATGTTCAATAACAATATCTATAATCATGTATGTTCGGTGACTGTATTTGTATAATAACTATATTCATATCTATATAATTGTACTGTATTCATAAAATAACTGTACATGCATCTTAACTACTATAACCGTAGTTGTATTCACACATTGTAATTATACCCATACCTCGACTACTGTAACCATTTTTTTATTAACACATTATAATTGTATCCGTATCACATTTGTATCTGTATAACCATCGTATTTGTATATATACATCTATAACTATATATGTATAAATCGAAGAACATTTACCGGATCTCATTAATTATATTAAATGCTTACTAATAATAATAATAATGTTAATCACTCTTTTGTGATCTCATTCATCTCTTCATTATTTTACACTTTATAGTAGCTCTTGCTTTATTTGGCTTTCGTACTATAATTTTATTATCGTTCTGTCACTTAATGCTTAAATAACTCTTTATAGTTCTTTATAAACACTTCATCACCTTATCCATATAACATTATGTTATGTTGTAAATACTTAGATTATTAATAAGTCCAAACTTTATATGTACACATACTTATACGTGTATATCTCCACTTATTTCATATATCAATTAATCATTTAATTTGAATATACCACATTTTGTGGATCACATACAATACTTTCAATGTATTCAACATTTCACATTTGTTTCAATTTAATCTTTGATATTGCACTTGTTTATATCTTCTTAAACTACCTACACATACTATTTATTCCTTTCTCATATATGTTAATATATTGTCGTACCACACTAACATTATTCATACATACATTCATATAGAATTATGTATAGTCATGAATCATTATTTACGAGTACTAGATTGAGGTACTCACATGTGGTTCATTGCTTCCATTGTCATCTCTCATGTTTTCTTAAGTCCAATAAGACCTAAGTAATGATAGTATAACAATCACACATCTTATATAAAGCATAAAACCAAACATATAATCTGAGATAGGCCTACATGGCCTCTAACATGGCCTGTGTCAACTTACACAACGTGTGTCAATCTACATGGGATGTGTTGGATCTACACGGCGAGTGTCCAAAGCTACATGGACAGTGCCCAAAGCTACATGGTCTCCCTCAATTGGCTCATTTTTAGCGAGTATTCCGCTCTCCTATTCGAGTTATAACTTATCCATACGATATCCATAAATCCTAACAAGGATATATTTGGAATCATTATTTAAAACTATTTAATAATTTATAATTTTTATTCATTTTCCTCTATTTTTACTCAATACCTCATTTTAATAATTTTTATAAAGTTGTGGTGTTACCACTTCCCCGGATTTCGTTCCTAAAATCACTCTAACACTAGGTTGTCTCAAAATATCAATAACTCGGGGATCAAACCCCTATACCATTAGGTTAATCGATATCACACATTCAACTCACTTTTAGTTACTTTATCTACACTTCTTTCAATTAACTCTATCATATGAATATTCATTTATATACTTGAATTATTAATTCAACATCCATATCTACCTCATACTCTTAATATTTGAATCACGAATTCCTAGTACCAGTTCCGGATAAGATCATTTATGGGTCGTGATCAATAAACCAATTTCACACTGCCTTTTTGTAACACCTATATCATACTATGGTTATCACTAAGAATGTAGTTTTACAATTAGGCCCTAGATTATAATTAATGCCTCACATTTGAACTAATACGAATTCTTAATCATTCGTAACTCATTATATATTTTATTAAACATTACGTTTTCGATTCATCCTTTTGATTTGACCACATGACAAGAATCTCATTACACAATTATATTGTTCTCCTTCACTAATTTGTATTGAGCGAGGACAACTTTGTACTTCAATTAATAACTTTTAATTAACTACTTGTGGACAATGTATATAAGATGATACCTTTACTTATTTTTAAAATATTGCTATAAAATTCCATATTTATAATATGAGATTCTTTCATTCTCCATATAAATACTTTGCTCTTCACAATATAATGATTGTTATTTTAAACACTATATGATTTATCTTTGTATACTATACCATCACCAAATATTTATTCAAGATATTGTTCTAATATATCCCTTCTTACTTAAGTCTTTGTGATCTTACCTTCTTCTTTATATTCATTCATTTCCACCTAATAAATTCCACATATTCATATATAATTTAGAATTTCTACCCGATCTAGGCCTTATCTCAATATTATTCTTATCTTATACGCATGTATATGTATACACATATTTATTTATTGAATTTTGTCATTTCGCATTTGCTACATGTCTTTTCAGCATTCAATATCTTGTATTCTTTAATTCTTGTAACTTTAAATTGTGTCTCAATTTTTGATTTCTTTAACACATTTGGTCATGTAGTAATGCTCTCATTTCTTTCATTATATTCATCCAATTTATTCTGATATTATCTTATGCCATATAGTTCATTATTATTCATGTATTATTCAACATATATTTCGACAACATAGTTGTCATCATGATTCACATACTTTGTAGTTTATAATCATAAATTTATATTTTGGAATGCTCTCCCCCACTTATTTTATACGGGGATTGCTTTCTTATATTATTTCTCTTACTTTTCGTTTCTCTTAAATTTCATGAATTAGAGCATGCGAAAAATTTAAGAATCCTTCTTTTACTCCATTTTCCATTTCATTTATGAGTTCGAATATCATGGAGGTATATAATTTCTAAGGGTCTCTCCTGTCTTGTAATTAACTATTCTTCTTAGATATATAATAGGTATCATGACTCTCTTTTCACCATTCAAGACAATATATTCTTCAATTTCATTAGATCAACAAAATACAGGTTCTATTATGCTATTATGAAATTTTAAATAATTCCACAATTTAAGTATTTAACTGTAACATCTATGAATTCCTCGTACCTTTATCTTTGATTTGTTTCATAATTGGAATTTTTTACTTTACCATTTCTCTCAACTTTGCATATAATGCCATATTCTTACTTCATTATATTATTATGTAATAACTTTCTAACATTTTAAGATTTTTTCCTTTTATAAACCAGTTATATTTTCTAACACTTAATGCCAACTAGCTCTTTATATCCTCGTCCTTATTTCATAATTACTTTCCAGAATTAACATCTATCACATCTGAAATCATCCATTTATTAAAAAAAATACCTTTTTATTTTTCCAGTCATCATTATCAATCACATATCGTATCAAGAATTCTTTAACTGGTTACATCTGTTCTGAATCTTTCTCCGATGTGCACTACAAAAGACAGTGTGACCCGGTCTAACCTTGGTGTCACCCTTTTAATCAAATAAGCATGCCCCGAAGGCAACTCGTATACACATATATATTTCTGCCCAAAGGCCATTCTTGTTATGAGTAACAAACTCACATATACACCTTCAACACATAAAACTGCTATCACCAAGGGTGGGACTCTATAATATTCCCTCCTTTCTATGCTAGTTATGTCGTTGGAGCTGTATAATAGAATTTGATACTGTACACATATAACCATACACATAGTATCATTTCTGTACACACATATATATATACATATGACTACCATGAAGAATAGGACTTGTAAATGTATGATCTCAATTCTTTATGATAGATATGGTATCCTAATGTAAGTTAAGAGAAACTTTATGACGAGTTGTTGTCCAAGTGATATTCTTGACCATAGTTGTAATGAGCTCTTTTCTACCTCTTCTTTGACGAGAAGGTTATTTGGATGACGAGTCAGGCTTGTGATCCACCACGGCTTCAAGTTTATTTTGGTGTGGGGAAGCAAGTGAGGGTATGGTAATCTATGAAGGATGGGGAAAAAATTGCAATGGTAGTTGTTGAAAATATTGTTGTTGTTGTCGTCGTCATTGATACACTAGTTAATTGAAATGAGTTTGAGTAAAATCCTCTGGCAGTGGTAACAATGTTGATGAATTTGTGCTTGAATGTGCACTCCCTGATCCCATAGAGTACTTTAATGTACTGCTCTAGAACGAATCGTTATTGTTTTTTTAAGACAATTTAATGAATAAAGTAGGGCAAAATGATTCGTAATGTTAACATCACCTAATATAGGAGATGTTACACTCATAAACCAATTTAATGGGTAAATATAGAAATGACTAAACTACCATTCATTAAACTAATTTGTGAGTCTAACTTCACCTATTTCATATAATATTAATATTACGGATTATTTCCCCCCGTAAATAGTCGGGTGTTTAGATATGTGTATATTGTGTGTGTGTGTGTGTATATATTTAGATATGTGTATATTGTGTGTGTGTGTATAGTGGAAAGTTCAAAGGAGAACTGTTTTTCGTACGAGAAGTGCGAGAACCAATCTTGGCCGTTCAAGTGGTAACTGGAATTCATGGATGAAGAGCGTGAGGGGATTGAGTGTGGTAAGGTGCATGTAAGAAATTCATGGGTGGGCAATCCAATTGATGGAGGAGGAATTGGACGGCTAAGATTGGTTCTCACAGTTCTCGTACGAAAAACAGTTATTATTTAAACTTTTGCATATATATATATATATATATATATATATATATATATATATATATAACTCACGGTGAATGAGTTTTCAGTTAGATCAAATTACATTCAATCTAATAATCTGTTAATAGTTGGAAAACATATGTAAAATTTGATAGTTTTATCCTTTTGTTCATATTAATAAATAGAATAAATCAATCATTTTTTCTCTACACAAATCCTTAACTTTCTTGGGGTTGTTAACACTTCCAAAACATGCATAAAGGGCAACAATCAAAATTGATTCAAAATAAGCTTATGGTGGTTAACAAGAAATGAGTTTTGTGAAGCGTTAAAATTGGGATTTATACATTTGGTTGTTTTGTAACTCAAATAGAATGTAAAGCTGGACATCTAGAAAATGGATCTCATAAATTTTGTTTGCTTTTATATTTTGTAAATATTTAGTTGGAATATATATTAAACACCTTTATAAATAGAGCAAATTGTCGAAAAATGTAATCTAAATATTAAAATTTACCAATAAAGGTAACTTCCAATTTTTTTGGCCGATAAAGGATTATAAATTTCAATTTGTAACAAAAATGGTATAATACGTGAAATTTATACATTTTTTTGTTAAAAATTGAAATTTATAATCCTTTTTTTTGTTAAAAATTGAAATTTATAATCCTTATTTTTGTTAGGTCTAAAAGGTTGATACCGTTTTTTGTTACAAATTGAATTTATAATCATTTCTCGGCTAAAAAAAGTTGGACGTTACCTTTATTGGCAATTTTTGATATTTAAATTACCTTTCTCGGCAATTTTCCCTTATAAATATCACCGAAAATTTAATATATATATATATATATATATATATATATATATATATATATATGTCTATTAACAATAATAACAACAATATTTAATCTTGTCTGGATTGTGATACAAAGTTTCATAATTAGGATACATGTTATTTGTAGGACTAATTTTATTGTAGGGTTTAGTTCACGAAAATATATTCAAGTTATCATGTTTTTCTATTGTATGTATGGGATTTTAAAAAAAATTATTGTGTGTATCGAACTTTTAATTTGCCGCGATTCTATTTATTAAACTTTCGATAGTATTTGCTAAACTTGTAAATTTTTTACATTTTTATGTAACCAAAATATACACAATAGCAACAAATTAAAAGTTTGATACGCACAATAGAAACTTTTAAAGTTCAATACACATAATAGCAAAACGTGACAACTTGAATATAGTTTAGTGAACTAAACCCTTTATTGTAAACAGTTAGTGAATTTTTATTAATTTATAATCTTTTCATCAATATCATAATTACTTCTCATCCGTACAAAATCAATATATTAAAAAATAAAAAGGTTGTTACTACATAAAATAAATAGTCTGGTATACAAAAATGTAAAAGTTATGTGTAATTGAATCTTATGTTTAATAAATTAAAAACGTTGTGCAATCATATATTAAGCTATCTGAACATTTAATGTAATATTGACCGGTCACATCTGAAATCATAAATCAGTACACACAATATGTAATATATGCTTTAAATCTTGGTTGCAATAGGGGTATAAAATATAATAGCGTTTCTTATACGTGTTGTACAAAGTTTGAACCTCAAGGAAAAAGGCACACGACTTATTAATAACGTTCTTTAAACGTCAAACATGTTGTGTAGCCGTTGAATGCTTTTCATTTGATTAATGTTATGTACCAAACGGTTGACATTTAACTTGCTTGTTTAAGGATCATTCTACTAAAACATTTAATTCAAAAATGAAATTTACTACTTTTACTCATTTTTAATGGATTCTATCCTTTATTAATCTAAAAAACATAAAAAAAAACAACGTTAGTGAAATGTACCCTACACAAATTAATTAAATTTGTTTGAAAACTCCAAAAAAATTGAGCATTTGGTTATATACCAGACACGACCGATACTCAAATAACTAAGCACCCAATAACCAAACTATAAGCCAAGAGTTATACCTTACATTTTTCTTTACCTTACCCAATGTCACGTCAGCGTCACATCATTGCCTCTTCTATTTCCTTCTTCCTACCTAAATCAAGTGTTTTACCTCCCTTTTTCTTACCCAAACTTTCCCCACCTTTTTTATATTTTTTTTATATAAACAAAATTATTTAACTTAATTATCTTTTTCATTAATAACTAAAATATAAATAAATATTACAAATAAAATTCTAGAAATTTAAAATTTTAATAATAATCACTAACTTATATAAATTCTAAAAATTTAAAAATCACGTAAAAGCAATAATAATAATAAAATCTAAAAAACTAGTCGTCTCCGTTGTCGGGATCTTGAATACTCCAAATGTGTTCAACCAAATCAAACCGAAGGTTGTTATGAGTATCATAATCTTTTACTTCTCGAACGTTTGCTGCCCGTTGGTACTCACTTATATTTACTTCTATATCATCCGATACAACATCATTTTCATCGAAACTGCAAATAGCATGACCTTCATCTTCGAGGATCATATTGTGTAATATTATGCAAGCGTACATAATGCTCCTCAATTTTGCCGTAGACCATGATCATGCCGGGTAGTGAAATATGTCAATGTTGTTTAAACACACCAAAAGCCCGTTCAACGTCTTTCCTTGCAAATTCTTGTGCGGACTTGAACTTTTTTCTTTTGTTGTCTTGTGGGCACGTAAATGATTTGATGAAAGTTGCCCACTCCGGATATATTCCATTGGCAAGATAATATCCGTGTTTGTAGGTCGCTCCATTCACCTCAAATGGACACTCGGGTGCTTTTTCTTCGTACACTTCGTTCGGTAAAGGCGACTGATTGAGAACATTGATGTCGTTGTTGAAACCGGAAACTCCAAAGAATGCATGCCAAAACCATAGATCATGAGATGCCACCGCCTTTAGTATTACTATCGATCGCTCATGATCACCTCTCATATATTGACCTCTCCATGACAAGTTGTCCAAGCCCAATGAGTACAATCTATGCTACCTAGCATGCCGGAAAAGCCGTGTTTCAATTCATGCGTGGCGTACAATGTCTAAACATCATCATTTGTAGGATTGCGTAAATATTTTATTTTATAGAGATGAATATTACATTTGTAGAAATTATGTATGCAATCTCGTGGTGTCTTGTCCGACATCCTTAAATACTAGTCAAGAGAATCAACAGCAGAACCGTACGCCAATTGTTAGATAGTAGTACACTTTTGTAGCGGATAAAACCCCTTTCGACCTCTAGCATTTCATGCCCACTTGAAAAAATCATACCCTTCCTCAAGATCATGAACTATACGGCCGTATAGTCCTTTGCTCATCCCATCCTCATCCATTTGGTGAATCCATAAAAAAATTATGTAGATATGTTTTATTAAAAAGTAGAGAGTAAATGGTAGAGAGAATATAAGATAGAGATGTGAAAAATGGGTATGAAATAGTTATGTATATATAAGTGAAAATTGTGATTAATTTAAAAAAGGAAAAAAAAAGAAACCGTTCTTTTTAAAAAAATTTATACGTTGAAAGGGGGGGGGGGGGGTTGGGGGGTTGGGTGCATTACACAATTGAGCTCCACAACCCGTTGCCATTACTCGAATTCGGTACCCGATGGAAGAGTTTTGGTGTTCCCGAGCCAACTCGATGCTACCCGAAACCATCAAGTAGGGTATAACAGATGGACTAATAGGGCTCTTATAATCGTTATTTTTTACAAATCCAAATACTCGATTAACCCAACCCAAACAACCCGAAATTCAAAAGTATAGCCGAATTACACCCCTAGTTAGCCTGCAACACAAGCTAAAAAAACCTCAATATTTGTAATCATACTTCTTGAGCTACAAATTCAGATTGCTAAATAAGTTATTGATTAAAACATAAAACAATCTAAAGAAACAATTTTGGTCATCTTTAGTATAAATAATTTTGTTCATTTTAATAAAACTAATATATATCCGAGTAACGCTCGTCTATAAAACTAGTTGGAATTATTGATGCTTCATCCTCTCGTATTACTCCTAGTCTCGTAATTATTCTTTAAAAAGTTTAACATTCTTGTGATCATTGCTCTTGAGATGTCAATTCTCAAACGTCAAATCTTCTCGTTTTTTTTTTCAAATAATAAATCAAATCATTTAATTAGATTTCATTTTACGTAAGCATTTTCTTTTAATTATTAAATTATTTTATTTCCAATTGATTTTTATGCTACATTAAAAAGAGCGACGATTAAGATTTCCAAGTATCAAACAAAATACTTCAAACTCAATTATTAATGTCATTTTGTCAATAATAATGCTTATTTTGGCCATATCGCCAATTTGATAAATAAAAAGTTATTTTATAATCTTTATGTACATATCAAATAGCACGAAGTAGCATTCAATTAAAGTTCAAGGGAATTTAATAACGTCACTTATTTAACTAACGGATAAAAAATTTTAATTTATACACTAGAATATTAATTCGGCTCAATAATTAATAAATAATGTGTCTTATATATAAGTTATAGAACCAATCTCAGCATTTGGATTTCGATGAATAATAGTTGAGATTACGACTGCATATTCGATTTACGTCAACTACATATTCGGTCGGAAATTGCATATAAGATTTACATAAAATGCATATTCCGTTGTAATCTCAATCATTGATTATCCAAATCTAAAGACTAACATTAGTTCGTGCGGCTTCTGTATATAGGAGTGGTTTTGTACTATTCGCGGGTTTAGATTATCAAAATGTATCAAACTTATAACATTTTGCTATTTTATGTATCTAACTTTGAACATACCATTTAATGTATTGAATTATCCAAAATTACCAATTAGTATATCATGTTACCTAATAACGTATGTACCGAAGCACATTATTATGTCCATATTCAACATTAAGCCAAAACACAACATTACGTAAAGACATAACATTGAGCCAGAGCACAAGCTTCCACACCACGTCCTTTACATACCGACCTTAACGGAAGGTCAAAATACCCATGCACAAATGCCAACACAATCAACAAACCTTAGAATAGAATATACGCATTTAATGCTAATTGGTTGTACCTTCTGCCAAGCATTAAATGCACTTACACAAAAAGAACAAATCTTTACTATGGACACCGGAAAAGAAGGCTGGTTAATACACAAGTTTAGTTCATAAATATAAGTCCCAGATCATGCATTAAAGGTTAGAACATTTTCATCTTCACCATTTCTCTCTTAAATTTATTACATTTCACCAAAATTAAAAACACTCATTCTTGCACCTGAGCGTGGTCACGAGCTTCAGCTCGTGGTGAGACTAACTTTCTATTATCTTTCACATTCTTTGGACATTCAGGCAAAGGTTTCACATCATTTAGAAGTTACTTAGAGACCTTTGTAGCAACATTGGTGCCATCGTGGAACCTTTCTCTAATGATTCATGAGTACAGTTCCTCGTTCCGAAGGTATAACTAGATTCATTTGCCTTATAATGGTTCCACGGTGGTTACTACCGTCACACCAACCCCACTCTCAACAGCGATGTCGGATTCAACAATTGTGTCAAGGTTGACACCAACGCAAGAGCCATCTGTGGAGGCTAGTCTCAGAATCACCCCATATTTGGTTCAACAGAACTTTGCCCTACTTAGAAGGTTGGTGGAAGAGCATGGAAGAGAGGTTTGTTGGGGGAGATATACAAGCCACACTTGACTTTAAAATATCCATCGGACCACCCTTTGTAAGCACACCCGTCATTTGCATAGCAAAGCTCTTTCGTTAACGAAGATGCTTCCAATCACCGGGAGTTGTGCTTCATCCAACAAAGCTCTATGCTCACAATAACACAAATAGAACCGGGAGCTAGCCAAGTCGTACCGACCACTAGAAAGCACAAAGTTTACAAGAAGGATCTATACTTTCAAGTTCCCAAGAAGAATAAAAATGCCTAGTCATGTCAAGATGTATGACGAGGATAACAATCCAGAAGACCATTTAAGGATCTTCACCGGGCGGCTGAAGTTGATCAATGGCATATGCCTATATGGTGCCACATATTCGCGCAAACACTAATAGGCCTTGCAAGAAGTTGATCAAGAATATGGTTTGAGCTTCTGCCCAGTGGAAACATAGACATCTTTGAAGAGTTGCAAAATCAATTATTGGCCAACTTTATGCAACAAAAGAAGTACACTTAAAAGCTTGTGAAAATTCATATCCTTAAGTAATCTAATGGCAAGACTTTATGGAGAGGTGCCTAAAGGAATGCAAGGATATAAGGGGAGTGGATGAAAAGATTAAGATCTATGGCTTCATACACAAGATCAAGTCAAGGTAGTTAATAAAGAGGTATTGTAATTGAAGGATTCATTGGCCACCAAAAACCCCATACAAAGGAAGCAACAAGTTACAAAAACATATTTTTGGGTTTCCTAAACCAAGTGTCAATGTGTCCCAAAGTGGATCTTGTCTATAAACTAACTTAGCAATAAAAACAGAGAGAAAGGGTGATTAGAGTATACCCTACATGCCTCCAGAGTTGGTGAATATTGATGGATGACCATGAGTGCAATTATCCACCTCTATTCGGTAGTCCACACCAAGTTTTCATGACCTAACCGTGCTAGTGGCCCAAAACTACCTTGCAACTTGAAGTAGTGATGTTAACGGCCCAAAAATACCTTCCTCCTTGAAGTAGTGCTTCTTGAATAGCAACTTATGAGCCTTGCATCAACACCTAGTTAACCCTACTTCACAAGTGAGTTCAAAGCATGTTTATATATATGTAGTTTAATAAGTGGCAAAGGTTCTTACAAGAGAGTGTACAAGGCCTTTTATACAGATCTTAAAAGCTATCGAGGCACCAAGGGGCAGTCACAAGGCTACATTGTGATTGGACTAACACAAACGTCTAATAAAATTAAAGTGTCACTTTGGCTTCTTTCTTCACGACCCTTCACGGGTCGTGAAGCGCCTGTGAAGAATAAGCCCCCACGACTCTCTGTCCGGGTAGTGAATCCACGTGTAGGGTTTATGCTCCACGACCCGTGAAGGTCCTCACAAACCCTAATATGATTTTCTTTCCTGTTTGGGGTGTGCTCTCATAATCAAACCTTAGTGTGTGACACAATAAGCTCATGCTTCATCAGCAGTAATTTCGACACCCGTGTGTTGGTAAGCAGACAACAGCAGACTTTCACTTGCACACGACACAACATTGCCTCTCATTATAGAAAAAGAGCGTCCTCTAGCAAGGCATCTTTGCCCCCAAGTCAGCACGAGTTATGTCATCCTCAACAAGTACGTGATAGCCATAAAAGGGTAAAAAGGTCCTATAGATAAGTGTAACACTACCTTGAACTTGTGTAATATGCTAAACACGTAACTGATTTGCGTTTTACGTACTAGTTTTAAATTTATATTTTTACCGAATTATTTACCAAAAACAGCACGAATAGGCAAGTGAACCTAATCGTTCAGTAATATAGTTAGTAAGTCGGGTGTCGAACACTTGGAAAACGGGTGCTAAACTAATTTTACTAAATTAATTTAGAATTGACTAATTAAAACTAACTAAACGAAATAAAAGACAATAAAATACTAAATAAAGACAATTAAACTAAATAAGGGAATTTATTATGCAAGATTTAAACTTTATTACTTAAAATCACTCCTAACACTAGCAAATACCCGAAAGCAACCAAAAGTAATCAAAAGCAATGTTTTGTAGATTTAAAACTTATCAATTAAGAAGCTTTCCCTCCCTAGACTTGATTCCACCCTTTTCAAGTTGATTTAATTAATTAAAGTCGTGCAATGGACATTTAATTCACACTATACCGATTCCTACAATAGTTAGATTCTTGATCCGATTATCCAACCTTTTTAATCATACAATTAACTAATTTTATGGTCATTAAATCAATTAACTACACAATTAATCACAATTAAGTTCGTATCCAACAAGATTTAATCTTTAATGATTGATTAGGTTACCAATTCATTATATTAACACATGAAGGTCATCAAATATTAATTCAAACACATTAAAGTTCCCATCTTGATTGTCTAAGTCTAGGATATGATCAATCACTAGTCAAAACTAATTATTGGTCCTAATTAGCAATGATTAAAGTCATATAAATGGATTGGTCCTCCAATTTACATAAACTCAGATTATAAACTCTCAAAAACAAAAACTAAAACATGTATGGATCTTTGATTAAACTTGAAATACGAATATAATGCGAATTAATATCTGAAAACATGTAAATCAATCAACTTTATACGGTTTCATCTCCTCTAGAGAGGAAAATAGAAGAAATCTAGCCTATAACAACCATATCAAACTTCTGGAAATCTAGAATAAACATTATAAACAAAAGAAGAATGATAAAACCGTATTTAAGCTAGATATCCAAGCCTTTAGCTTCCAAATTGAGCTTCAATCTTCAAAAGCAGCCTTCAAGCATCCTAGGACAGCCTCTTGTACGTATTTTGCAGAGTATGGGTGCAATATGAGGGGTGGTTCACCCCAAATTCGATATGGATTTGCGTTTATATAGAAAACTGAAAACAGGGGCATCACGACGGGTGACTTTGACGCGATCCAAAACACTTTTGCAATTTGAAATTCTGATCTGATCGTCACGTCACGTCACGATCTCCTTAATGATCGCGCCACGATCATGCCTTTTTACTATATGTCCATAAACGTGAAATTTTAGCCCTCTGAGTAGAGTTTCCGTGGCCTTTTGAATCACCTCAATCTGAGTTCGTATGAGTGAAATATGATCAAAACAGTAAAGGTGTGTCGGAGCGGACACCTTTTCTTATTTCTTCATTTTTTTCGGTTTTTGCTCAAAACTTCTCATCATCCGCCTATTTGACCTAAAATTCAATAAATGAAGATAATTAAGTATCTTTTACTTATTTACGAACAATAACAGGCTGAAATAAAACATATATCACTTAAAATATATATCTAATAAATGCGATATCAGTAACGAGTTCTGACAAGTATCAAGACACTTTCCTATACCAGTAAATTAAGCTAGGCATTACAAACTATTCAGAGTACTCTAAAAACTATTATGAAAACTGGACAGTGCAGGGGCACGCCCGTGCCTTACTAGGTATGGTTCTGCTTAACTCAGACATTGGCGTACCTTATCCCTAAGGCACACACGTGCCTTGACCAAGTACGCCCATGCCTTATCTCCAAAGCATGGGGGTACCTCAAGAACAAGGATTTGCCACGGGGTGATAGGCACGCCTGTGCCTGCCCCTAGTCTGCACCAGTAAGTCGACCAACCAACTGTTTTCCAGCCAAAACTCAACCAAACTCATTTATAATTGATAAAACACTACAAAGGGGTGTTTTCCTACACCCTTAACAACTAATAACATCAACCAACACAAAAACTACAATCAAGATCATTGATTCATCCCTTTAAATCCTTATTTGACCCATAAGAACTCAAAACTGCAAAACAAACATACCTTGAGTTACTGTGGATTGAGATGGTGATAATTCAACACCAAAAATGGCTACACAATCTTACTCCGAGCCTGTCCAAATTCCCAGTTGTGTGTTCTTGAGTGTAAGTGTGATTGTATGCTCAAGTTTGACTAAAAGAAGTCAAATATATATCTATAAGTATCAACAATTAACAAAACAGCCCCGAACTTCTTTCACTTCCTTTTGACAATTTTAGCCTCTCTAGTTTTATAAACATCTCTAATCTTTTAAATCACTTTGTCATAACGACTTTTGACCTTTGGGGCGTTACAATAAGTGATCATAACATCCCTTTTTTCGTGATATCCGTGTAAACACGAGACATGTGTTAGTATTTCTTAAATGGAGAAATAGCCACGCCTATCCTTATGCCTATAAATAGGGATATGGCTTGTGGTAGTGTAAGCTATTGCAATTTTATCAATACTCATTCAAAGCATTAGGCAAAGGTGTTTGTGTGTGTTTCTCTCTAGATTCATCTTTTCTATACACATTATTTGATTCAATCGGTCTTTTCAATTGGTATCAATGTCTAACTTGATCAAAGTAGGCTCGTGATTGTGTGTTTAATCCATCAAAGATCAGATTCATCGAGAGCACTATGCAGAAAATGAAAGAACTACTTTTCAAAATTTGAAGATGAAGGTTTAAGTGTTTTTATCGTTGATTTTGATTCTGTTCTACTCGGAATTCTTATTTGAATCAAATACAATCCATCATGTAATGATTTGATGCTGTTCAGATCAGGATTTTAAAGGTTTTTGTAATCTGTTCTTGCGGTTTTGGCCTTTAAATTCCATTTAAAATCAAGTGGAAGATGGAATTGATTGGTTATTGATTAATATTAGTGATTTGCGAATCCAAGGAATCAATTTTGAAGGTTTATTCATAAGTTTTCATTGATATTCGAAATTTTGGTGAAGAACACTTGAAGATGATGAAGAACAGCTCAAATCTGAGTTTCTGATCGATTTTGGTTGAAAAATCAAAAGGAAAAGTGTTTGTTAGTGGACTTCGAACTTGTCAGCTACGCCCCTATTCTTTTCGAGCTTGTCAGTTACAAACAAATCCCTGAAAATCTGAGAACTGTTTGAGGAAGAAGACTTTGAGCGGATAAAATCCTTCGAATTCGAAGTCTAGTACACTTCAAATTCGAAATCAATAGACTTCGAACAAATATTTGGGTTTCGAAAACAAAGGTGGTACACTTCGAAAACTAAGTGATACATATCATTAAGACTTCGAGCAGGTTTTTGATTCCATGTATTCTTCGAAAACTAAGCTTTCACATTTCGAACTCGAAGTCACTCACTTCAATTATACCAACTTCGAGCACTGAAAAACCTTGAATCATACAAGCTCTCTTCGAACTCGAAAGCCAGTTCAAACCATCAGTTACAAAATTCATTTCAAATTCGAAAGTCGTTTTCGAACACACTTCAAATCAATTCGACAAATCTTTTCAACCCCTTCGAACCAAGATTCCTACTTACTTCGAACCAATTTCAATCACTTCGAACCAAACTCACTTCGAATTCCTTAAACCAATTTCGAACCAAGTTTTCCAATCCTTACGAAGCAAGTTTTAAATAAATTTCGAACAGTTCTTTCCGAGAACACTTCGAATTCATTTTTCAAACACAATCACACCTAACTTTTCAAGTTAACGATCAAGTTGTAATCAAGTAAGCAAAAGATGTCGAGCTCAAATGAAATACTTGCTATTGTAACAGATTTTAAACCACCTGTCATATTCCGCAACGACTACATCGTTTGGAAGGGTCGGTTTATAGATTTCCGCAACGACTACATCATTTGGAAGGGTTAGTATATGGATTTCCTCGAGTACAATGAGGTCTATGGAGAGATAATGATCGATTGCATCTTGAATGGAGACACGAAATTTTTATAGGATCATCAATGCACAACCCGATAACAATCCTCCAATCACAGGTGTAGCACGAGAGAAAACACCTGATGAATTGACAGCAGCTGAGAAAGAGAGAAAGAAAGCAGACAGGCTGGCCAAATACTACTTAAAACAAAGTCTTTCATTAGAAATGTACCTGAAAGTAGACAGTTTGGCCACTGCCAAAGAAATTTGGGATGAGATAAAGAGACAACTCCAAGGAACAGAGCAGGGAGAACACATTAAACGAACTCAACTTGTCAACATGCTCCACAAGTTTAGTGCTAAAGAGAATGAACTACTGATTGATACATACAACCGTTTCTGCAAACTTCAAAACGAACTGAGAACTAACAAAGTGAAGAGAATGGAAGGAACACGTCAAACTATACAAGCATATCAATAGAAATCTGACGATAGTTACGTACCACAACATCTTTGAAGATCTCCAACAATATCAAGACGAGGTCTTGAAATCGTCACCCAAGATGTCTGCTAATCCTCTTGCACTTGTTGCTACAGAGCAATGCCCCGTGAACCTTCAAGAATCCAAAAGTTCAAATAAGTGGCTATCTCTGACTCAGATTCTGATGAGTCGGATGGACCTGTAATGGAACAAGTAATCAAAGCCATGTCCATCATAAAAAAAGTATTCAAGAACCAGTATTCCAAAACTAATAACCGTCAGAGATACACATCTGGGTCTCGTAGACCAGATACATTTAAGGTTGCAGATAAGCGAAGGTTCGTTAAAGATGAGAAGAAGGATGAACGCAAGTGTTACAACTGTGGGGGTAATGGCCACTACATCAAGTACTACACACAAAACAAGAAAAAGGATGCTCGATGTTAAAAATAAAAACTCGGGCTATCCAAAAAGAAAAGTGCAGGCAGGGCCATGATGGTGGAGGAAGACCAATTTCTGTCAGATACTAATGACAATGATCTAGAGGATGATGCACAAGCCCAATTCTCTCTCATGGCTGATGTGGAGTAAAAATTCTCAGAAAATGATGAAGATCTAGAGGCACAGTATGACAACTCTAAAGACGAGCTTGATGCAGATGATGCAAATCAATAGGTATATTCTAACTCTCAAACAGGTTGTGGTCGGAACATGGAACATGTTCAGATCATAATGAAACGCTTGAAAAAGTGGGAAACAAAAGTACATACCTCTAAAATCAAGAAAGAGAAAATGAAAGAAATAATCAAAAATTAAGAAATGGAAACTTATCAAAAAGATAAGGAAATATCCGAACTAAAAATGAAAATAATCAAAAAAGAAAATAAATTAATCAAATTGACTGCATCAATGAGTACACAAATCCATGATCTTAAGGCAAAAAAGATTAGTGCTGAAAAAGACACTGAATTCATAATAGAAGAAAAAGGAGAACTCTTTTCCAAGATTAAAGAATTGGAAGACACATTAATTAAAAGAGGAAAAATAGAACAAATAATCTTCCTCAACAAATCAAAGGAAAGAAAATTTTCCAAGTGGACCTATGATGGGCTAGGTTTTGAAAACCCATGGATAAGCGAGAAAGTGACTGCCAAGCAACTGTACGATTTCAATCTTATGAATGATGGCATCACGAAGAATATGGTGTTTGTTGGACAAGAGGAGGAGGTAGTTGAAGAAGACTACAAAAGAAATTCAAAATTAAAAACGAAAATTCCTTTTGATTATCAAGAATTGAACAAATCTACTTCAAATGGGTCACAAGAACATAGTGAGTCAGATAATTCAGTCCTTACATATCCTGAAAACTTGAAAAAGACCGAAGTGATTCGAGAAGCAAGAGTATATATCCCTCACATGGTATTATAACGACGACTCGAAGCATTTGATGGTTTCTATTTTGAAAAAATCATAATGAGTCATTTAGAAAATTCAATAACCGAATCAGAAAAAGTTCTTTCTTGTCACTGTCAAAAGGAAACCTTCAAAAAATCTTCAACAACTACTTCTACTTGCCAACCCATAAGGAAGGTTTCCATGGCTGAAAAGGGCAAAATGAAAATGGAAGAAGTTACTTCTCAACAACGGATTCCAAAATCACACCATCATGATCATGCATCCACGAGCAGGCAACCTAATGCAATTTCAAAGTCAAATCTCAAATCAGCTCACAAAAAATAAACAAAATTCTCCTACAAGTATGTCAAACATCACTCACACCAAAGCAAAACTAATCACTTTGTTCATGCTTCAGATGTAAGGACAGCTGACAACACAACAAGAGATTTTAAAAGGAAGGAACTTTGGAGAAAAGAAGCACCTAGATCTGCTAGGTTTTGCACTCATTTTTGACAACAGTATCATCACATTTCCGCTTTTACAAGTAAATGTACTTCTCTTAATGAAAATGAAATGAAAGCTTCAACTTCCTTCTGTGTGAGTAGTAGGAGTCTGCATGGTCACTGTGAATTCAAATGTGAATATGATAAACTGAAAAAATCTTTCGGAATTCGATCATGTGAGAATTGGAGAGCTCAGTATGCAAATCAATGCAATGTTCCATTTATCATTTAAAAAAGTGTAATTATTCATCAATGGGTCTCCAAGCATGTATTATATCTGATGAATTACTAGAATTACACAAATCGCTTAATCACAATCAAAAGAACTGGAAGCGTAAAGGCATGCCGGATACAAGGAATTCCTCAATACTTGGCAAGTTAGTGAAGATTGGACATGGAAACAAAGTTCTTCACGTCCACCAAGAAAACAATCACTTGGTTTTCCTGAAAATCAACACGCTTCAGTTTCAAAATCGAAATCACTGCCACATCAAACAAAACCTAAACAAATGGTGAATCCAACAAAATCAAAACCAACTATTTGCAATTCCAAACTAACTCAACGTCCATCAAAACCAAATTCACAGATTAAAAATCAACCAAAAATGGTGCACGTATGGAAACCAAAGGCAAAAATATAATCTCCAGAAGTGGAACTAGGTGAAATTCCACTTAAAATTGTTACTCAAATTGTTCGTAATCCATTTTGGATTAAAACTTCCAGGTTTAATGCCGAAGAACATAAGAGTCAGTGGAAATCAACAAAAAACATTCACTGTATTTTCAAAGAGGTGGCTAATTCGGGTAACACTAACACGCAAGGATCCATTATAATATGGGGAACTAAACCCTCTTTCTTTTCTATGTGCAAGAACCTAATATCTGGTACCTACACTCTTGGTGCCCAAAGCATATGTCTGACAACAAAAGTCTTCTTCAAAACTTCGTTCCCAAATACTCCGGGAATGTGTGTTTTGGGAATGACAACGTAGCTCCAATTTTAGGGTACGGAGATATAATAAAGAAAAACATAAAAGTAAAAAAGGTTTCCTATGTGGAAGGACTGGGCCACAATTTATTCAACATTGGCTAGTTCTGCGATAAAGATTTGGAAGTCACATTCAAAAAGAATTCATGTTCGGTCACAACCGAAACATGGGATATAATTCTATCTGGAACAAGGAAGTCAAATCTCTGTTCCATGGACTTGAACAACTCGATGCGAAGACCTCCGTCTGTCTCCTGAGTAAAGCCTCATCGGATCTAACTTGGCAATGGCACAGAAAACTCTCCCACCTCCATTTAAATAACATCAACAAACTGGTAAGTGGTGATCTGGTGAGAGGCCTGCCTAAGTTAAAATTCAACAAAGACCACCTGTGTGCAGATTGTGAGAAAGGAAAGATGAAGAGCTCCTCTCACAAAACAAAACAAGTCTCTAGTACCAAGAAGACAATGGAATTTCTACACATGGATTTATGTGGTCCGATGAGAGTCCAAACACGCAATAGGAAGAAGTATATCTTCGTGATTATTGATTATTACTCCAGATATACTTGAGTCAAGTTTTTGAGATCAAAGGATGAAGCTACTCAAATTATCATATCCTTCATCAAACAACAGTATAACAAGTATGAACACAATGTGGGTGCCATTAGGACTGATAATGGTACTAAGTTCAAGAACAAGACATTGTATGCATACCTTGACATGGTGGGGATGACACATCAATATTCTACGACATACACTCTACAACAAAACCGGGTGGTAGAACGAAGAAACTGAACTCTGGTTGAGGCTACTCGGACTATGCTGTCTTATTTTAGTCTCCCGCCCTGCTACTGGGCTAAAGCTGTCAGCACAGCGTGTTACTCACAAAATCGTTCCTTCACTCATAAACGCTTTAACAAAACTTCATATGAATTGGCAGACGGCATCGTGCCTAATATAAAATATCTTCATATATTTGGTAATAGGTGTTTTGTACTCAATGAAAAGGATAACCTAGGAAAATTCGAGGCCAAGGCTGATGAAGCAATTTTCCTTGGTTATTCACAAGAATCTAAGGCCTATAGAGTTTTAAACAAAAGGACGAATTGTGTGGTTAAAATTATAAATGTAACATTTGACGATATGTTTGATGTTGCAACTTTTCAAAAACAAAATGAGATTGCTTCTAGACAAGTCAGTTCAGGACTAGTTATCAATGAAAAGAAAAAAATAGTAATCCAACTCTAAACGAACATAAATTAGATTTCTTATTTGATTTCTTTCAATCTAAATCTCATGATTTATATTCTGGTGACAGGAATGATGTAGTTTCTCCAACTACAACAGCAATAGAGGTTGACAATTCCTCGTCTTATCCTACCTTGGATTCTTCGTCTACATCAACTGTCAGTCTAGTTGTTGTACCTCATGAGCCGGTTTATGAGAGTACTCCCATTTATGATTTAGAACCAATTGTTAATCAGGAGGATACGGAATTAGCAGGCTGATTAAATGAATTCTTTCCTCCAATTAATAACCCCCAAGGAATAAGATGGACACAATCTCACCCTAAATCCCAGATTATAGGAGATGTTAATGCTGGAGTAAGGACTCATTCTGCAATAGCAAACGAGTGCCTTATTCAAGTTTCCTTAGAATGATTGAACCCACTAATGTCTCTGATGCTTTAAAAGATGTTGATTGGGTCATTGCCATGCAAGAAGAACTCAATCAGTTTGATAGATTAAATGTATGGAGACTGGTACCACTACCGGAAGACAAATCAGTTGTGGGTACCAAGTGGATATTCAAGAACAAAAGTGATTCTGATGGAGTTATGGTGAGGAATAAAGAAATGCTGGTTGCAAAGGGTTACAACCAACAGGAGGGAATAGACTATAATGAAACATTTGCTCCTGTAGCGAGGATAGAAGCCATCAGACTATTCTTAGCCTATGTTGCCTACAAAAGCTTTAAGGTTTTCCAAATGGACGTCAAGACAACATTCCTAAATGGTATCCTTAAAAAGGAAGTTTATGTGTCTCAGCCTGAAGGCTTCGTCAATCCCAAACTACCATATCATGTTTATATTCTTGACAAAGCGTTATACGGACTAAAACAAGCCCCGAGAGCTTGGTATGATGTTTAGTCAGAATATTTGCTAAGTGAGGGATACAGTAAAGGAAAAACCGACACCACTCTCTTTATCAAAGTCAGAGGAAAAGATCTAATACTAGTCCAGATTTATGTGGACGAAATCATCATTGGTTCTACAAACCCTAAGGGTGCGTTTGGTACAGAGAATGGAATTTCAGAGAAATGATAACAGAGAATGGAATTGCAGAGAAAGAGAATTAGTATGGAGAATGGGAATTGACTCTTCTGTTTGGTAGCATAGAGATTTCAGATGAGAAATATAAGAGAGAATTATATCTCTTGTTTGGTATAAGAAGAATTCAACAGAGATTACAACCCATTTTTCAGAATTCAAAGACTCGGAAATTAAAAACTACACATACTAAAACTTAAACATGTTTATAGCAGTAAAACTTGCAGCATGCCACACCCATTTATCAGAATCATAGACACATAATTCATATTATGACCCATTCATAAGCTAATCCTCATAGCATATCAATCAAATTGCAATATCTCTCAAAATGATCAGATTAACCAATAGCCCCTGGAAATAAACAAAACAAACAAAACACACACACTAGACAGACCAAAACAAATTCTGAGAATTCAAAACAAGAATCTGATTTTAACAAATACAACAAATCATTAATACCAATTATTCAATAATAATTATTCAAGATTACGAAAATCAAGATTCAAGAATACCAATAAATCAAGATTCAAGGATACCAATCAAACAGGTAAGATACCTTTGATGACTAGCAAGAAATAACGAACACCAATTTCATATATGTTTACAGAATCTACAGAGAGAGAGACGATGAAGAGGGAACCAAGATTGAGACACAGAGAGAGAGAGAGACGGTGGAGACAGATAGAAGAAAGAGACACACAGAGAGAATGTTGAGAGAATGTTAAGAGAGACAAAAACATACCTTATGGTTGTCGGTCGGAGATGGGTGGAGAGAAACGAAGCCCTAGCACGGTGGTGGTACACAAAGCAGGAAGCCCTAGCGGCGGCGACGGTACACACGGAGACCTACCAACAGCGACGATACACAGAGCCCTAGCAGTGGCCGGCGGTACACACGCAGGCGAAGCACGCAGGATGGTGGAAAATGGAGAGAGACGAGGGTGGAGACTGGAGAGAGACGAGAGTGTTGATCGGAGAGGAGCTGGAGAGATATGAGGGGCTGGGAAAAGAATAAAGGGACCGAGAATACTAGCTCCAATTCCCACCATTTCTTTAGACATGAGAGAGAAATGAAAAGAGAGAAAAGGAAATGATTTTTTTCCCAATCTACCTTTTCTCTATGTAAACAAACAAGGGAATTGTTTCCTTTTCCCTTTCTCTGCCCCTATTTCTCTCTACCAAACATCCCCTAAGTACAGTGATGAGTTTGCACACAATGCAAAACTGTTTCTAAATGAGCATGATGGGAGAGATGAATTTCTTTCTCGGATTACAAGTGAAAAAACTGAGTCATGGAATTTTCATAAATCAATCCAAGTATATTAAAGATTTGTTGAAAAAGTATGACATACTCAGTTGTTCATCACTATCTACCCCCATGGCCTCAAAAACAAAACTGTCTGCTGATCTAGATGGAAAAGCACTTGATTTAAAAACCTACAGGCGTATGAGAGGCTTATTACTGTATCTGACCTGTCACCGAAAAGAATATTAAGTTATCATCGGGGTACTCCTGATTTAGGTCTGTGGTATCAAGAGATCCAAGTCTACAGCTCTATGCCTATTCAAATGTAGATTATACTGGTTGCATGCTAGATAGAAAAAGTACTTTAGGCAGTGCACATTTTTTGGGAGATAGACTAGTTTGCTGGGCCTCCAAGAAGCAGAACTGTGTATCTACATCAACTGCGGAGGCTGAATATGTTGCTGCTGCAACGGGTGAGGACACAGTTATCAAACTTTGGCATGCAGTATGACAAAATCCTGTTATTGTGTGATTCACAATCTGTCATTGCTATCTCATGCAATCTAGTTCACCACTCCAAAACCAAGCATATTGATATCCGTTATCATTTTATTAAGAACAACATTGGAAAAGGTCTAATTGAATTACAGTATGTTAAGACTGAAGATCAACTGGCTGATCTATTCACTAAACCATTGGACGATCTTGTTTTAATAAGTTAGTGTCTAAGTTAGGCATGTTGAATTATAAAATCTGACATCCTGTTCTTCAATTTCTACTTTTATGTTCTTAACTTTTTGTTTTGAGCGGATATTACACAAAGTTTGTTCATCTTGCAAATAATGAAAGCATGATTCAAGGAGGAGTGTTAATCATACGTAACAGTTACGCATGCTTGTAGGGGGAAAAATTTAAAAGAAAATTGAAAATTCACAAAAACATTCACATATGATTAAAATACAAAAAGATTTTAATTATTTAATTTTATTTCAAAATAGAAAATCCAAAAATATTTTTTGTTGATTATTATTAAAAGGAAAATCCAAAAATATTTTTATTTGTTGAAGTATTTCATTCAAAATGGTTTCAAGTCATACCCTTCAAATTCGAAATGGGTGAAGTCCTTTGATTTCGAGTACCTTCGTGTGCAAAATTCGTAATATCAAGTTTTATTTAAGGTTGTGAATTCAAAAGATGAGCACTTATCATTTCAAACTCACAAATTGGCCTTCGAAATCGAACTCTCAATCCTCAAATTGACTTCACATTTGAAGTCTAAATGCTCATGAAGACTTCGGGCGCATCTTTATTTCCGAATTGACTTTGAACTCGAAGTCCACATATCCAACAAGGCTTCGAGCGTCTTTCTTGGCTTCGCATTCAAAGTCTTTGTAGTTCGAATTCGAAAGAGTGAACTCAGTTCACTTCGAGCACCCGTTCAACATAACTCCTTCACATTCGAAGTATTCCAATTCGAATTCGAGGTCTTTTAATTTCAAATTTAAAACAGTTCACTTCGAGCGCGTTCTTCAATTCGAAGCATGTTCACTTCGAGCGCCTAACCGTTCGAATTCCTTCTCGCTTCGAGCGGATGCTTCCTTTGTTCTATAAATGGTGCCTTTTAATAAAGATTCTTCTCCACGCGATCTTGAGTTCTTGCTTTCGAAAACACACTGGTTACATATTTTCTCAAATCTTGTTCTAAGTTGCTGCCAAAATTTGCATTTTTTGTGTTTACATTGCTCAAAAACATAAGGTATACATCAAATATGTGAACAAATCACGTTTAAAGCAGAGTTAAAACCATAAAATCGAAATACACTATTCAACTCGGAAGACATTTTCAAGAAGTTCAAACAACTTGTTCGACATCAAAATGATGTTGTTAATGCATACAATGTTTGTGATAGGCCTTATGAACACTTGAAGAATGTTTTTAAACAACAAAAACTTGAAAAATAAAAAATGTGTTCTTCGTGTTATTCGGGTGGATGAAGATTGGGGTTTGATTTTGAATTTGCATAAAATCTTCATGTTATGGACTTAACTGGAAAAAAAATTTAGTGTTACAAATGAGTCAATTTAGTGTTAAAAATCAAAAAAGTGTTAACATTGAATACCACTTTGTCTATGAGAATTTAGGAGTTATCATTTTTTTTTTGAAAATTTACAACATTGTTCAAAGGAGTCAATTGAAGTCAACATTTGATTAAAAGGTCAAGTTTTAATCAATATTGGACTAATTTTGAAACATGTCAAGTGTATGAGATATCCTTGTTTGTTACCTGCTCTAAATGGCTAATCTTTTTACTGTTTTAGCAGGATCATGGCTTATCAGGAAGATGATACTGTCTCATACCTTTCATCGACAGTTAGCCTTAGCCATAACCTAGATGACCAACTCCTAACCACTGTTAAATTCCTTTTAGTTGTCACCCACGATAACAACCATTACATTAACTTCACAAATTTCAAAAACCCTAACTTCCCAATTATCTCAGAAATCCTCCGTGTCCACCCTCAAGACCATGCTCTTATATACGACCCATCTATTTCTGGCACTCATGTACCTAAGTTGTACGTTCAACAGTTTTGGCATATGGCCCATATCCATACCAACCCTGACACAGGCCGTGTGTCCGTTCATGGTGATGTCAACCACTTCACTATCAGCATAACCGCTAGTCGGTTAAGGGAGATTTTAAGGCTTCCCACTGCTAGGAAGGCATTCGTGCCTTGGAAGGAGAGATTCCTGATGAAACTACTGCCTTGGAAGGCATTCGTGCAATGGGCTATAACGGTGACCTACAAATGCGGCCTCATTTCAAACATGCTAACCTCCATCCACTTTATTACACTTTTATGACTATTTTACAGCGGTGCCTAACTCCGAAGCACACGGGTTACGAATACCCGAATTCAAATCGGATCAAGCTTCTCTTTATAGATGCTAATCACTTACATGTGGATTATGCTAGCTTATTTTTCTATGATCTTGTGCAGTCAGTGGAAGAAAAAGCATCTGATCAAAAACGTATCAAAGGCAGCCCTACCAGCAGTTCCTGCCCATGATTATCCAATTTTCTATGGATAAAAACGATGAAATCCCCTGGCGGCCAAATCACAGCTGTATCAGGCCGAAGCAATTTTTATATGTCAAATCCTTAACCGGGATGCATCCTGTTGAACCTCACCCATTCTCTGCTTCTTTGTTGGATCTTTGTGAGTAGAATCAAATTGCGACTGATTATAGGCATAGTGTAGGACTTGCCCCCATGGTTCGACCAGAGTCGGTCTTACCTACCCCGGGGCAGTAGCACCTGGTGAGACATTAGAAACTAGGACTCAATCATCTCAGGGAGATGCTGAGAGGGAAATGCAAAGAGATAAAAATATTGAGAGGGGTGGTAGAGATGGTGAAGGTGAAACACATAGCGAGGGAGGGGAGGAGTATGATCCAGAGCAGGTCCAAGCTGTGATTGATAGCTTTGCAAATGTACCCCCTAAACCTGAGCAACGGGCTGAATCCACTCAATCTGAAACCTTTTATACTTCTAGAGTAGTGGCGCCTGACCTTGAAACAGATACTTTTGCCATTGCTACCAACGTGCCCAGAGTAGCACCACTAGTTATTGACAATGCACAACAACAAAAGAGTAAAATCCTAGTAGTGGTTGAGGAGGAGGATGTGAGCTTCATTGATTTATTCCCTGGTTTGCCGGATGCCTTTGATGATGAAACTAAGTTTTTATATGACTATAAACCGGGTCCTCTTAATGTTGAAACTGAATCTCATGATGATGATATGGAAATGGACTTATATGATGAGTACGAAGAAGAAGAGGGTGAGATTGAAAAAGAAATAGAGAGTGAGAGTGTTGGGAGAAAAGAACAAGAGAGTGCAGAGGGACCCCATCGACAAAAAGCCGAGAAGCCACATCTGCTACCGGAGCTAACATTGTTAGCTTTGGTATTGAAACAGTCACCGTCATCCCAACAGTGCACTTTAACGCCCCCAGCTACTCGGGTATCTCTCAAGAGATACCCGTTTCACCTCACGGAGCTTTAACTCATACACTATCGGACACTCATTCGGAGATGGCCGGTATTGAATCAAGAGGTCTGCCTCTTCCGACCTCACATGTTGTTTCAAAGCACATCGATATAACGCAGATATCTGCATTCCTTTCAAGAAACAAAGAACACTAGCACACATAAGAACGTTGTTCACTCGACAGTCGTTCGGAACGGCTGTAAGTGGCACCACTGAAGGTGTAATTCTAGGATGGGGTGGAAATCTCCCCGGGGTCGTCACTAATCCAGCCCCGATTGCGAGTAGCTCTGCCTCCGTGGCAGAGACTTCAATGGGTAATCTATGTGATCCCGACTATGTTACCTAGGCTCAAGTCCAAGAGGCACTCAACCCGATCAATGAGAACTAGATGCCATCCAACAAACTCTTGCAGCTCTGAAAACCAATGTTGATGATGGCACGGGCTTATCAGTGGATACTCTTAAATCTTTATTACTTGGAAAGTTTCTTGAAAGAGCCCCCTATAGTGAACAAAACATTTGTAACACCCGCAAATCTGGGCTAGGAAATTAGCGGGTTAGCGATATGTGCTTATCTGTGTTAATGTGATTAAATGGTTAATTATTTGATTGATTAATTAAGAGTATGTGTTAATATTTATATGCATGTATGTTATTATTATTGTATAAATCTTGTTTCCAAATTCAAGTAAAAGGTTAGATTTTGTTTCTAACATGTTGAAATGTTAACTTGGAGTGATTGATGATTGAATAACATGTTTTATGAAGAATACTATAATTGGTTTTTGAAGGAATATGATTTTGATGGGTTTTTTGTGTGTTCTTATGATTCATGTGTTTATAAGATGATTTGATGCATGAATATGTGTTTTAATATGGTTAAACATGTTTCTGGAATGTTTTCATGAACTTGTAAATTATGGGTTTTAAGTTATGAAGTTATCAGATTTTGATGAGGAAGATGATGTAAAACCGATAGTTGATGAAATCCAAAACCAAAACCGGTGATAAGCCTAAATCATATTGATTGTAAAACGGACACTTGTGAATCTGAGGATGAAATCCGATAACCTCTAATCTGGAAATTGGTAATGTGAAAGTTATGGAATCCGATACTTGGAATATGAGAACCTAGAATCCGATTGTGTGTTAAAACCGATACTTGAAATCCGAGACTTGAGAAACCGATACAATTCCAAATCCGACTAAGCTAAATCCGATAGTCCATATCCGGGAGTTTGAAATCCGATACATGTGAAATCCGGAACTTCCAAATCCGGTATATAGTGAAATTCGATAGTGCCAAAAATCCGATGGTTTTGGAAATCCGACATTTTGTGTTTTGGACATGTAATTGTTTATTCTTTGCTTTATTTCATGAATGAATTATAATATATGTGGTCAGATATATTTATGAGATTGAGACTGATTTGGTTATTGCTGTGCATTCAAGCAATCAAAAGACTCAGTGATATTAGACAACTGAGCAAACGGGATCGAGGACTAAGGTGAGTGGAAGTGTACTCACGAGTGGTGTTGGTGGTAACATTTATGGTTACGTGATTTGAGATATTCATATTCTTTGATTTGCCATGATAGACTGTTTAGTATGATTTGATATGATAGACTCTCTAGTCTGATATATGTTGTTAGACTTTGTTGACTAACTTTGTTAGTAGTTGATTATTGCTTGCTGCTTGAGATCTCTTGGATTGTTGGGATCTCTTGGATTGTTAGGTGACCGGTGTACATGGTTAATTATATGTGCACGTGGTGAGACCTGTACGTATGGTTAATGATATGCGTACATGGTTAGGGGTCAGCTATCGTATGTTATTGGGCTGGCCTATCTGTTATTGGTTGCACAGTTCTTGATCTTTGATATTTCCGGATTTAACTATGTTTTAATCCATTAATATTATGATTTTTACATATCTATTGTGCGCATATTGAGTATATTATACACCTGAGTATTGTTTGGGGATGTTGTAGGTTGAAATGTGTTGGAGAAATCAAATAAACAGCGGAACCGGTCGAAAGACTGAAAGAAAACGAAGTTGAAGGTTGACAACTCTAGTGATGGAGATGAGAATTGGATACAAGCTTATATTAGTCAACTACTTGCTAGTTATCAGGAGTGTTCACCAAAATAATAAGCCTAAACACTTGTGTGATCGAGTGAACGCCTTTGTGAGGATGTGATGCGTTGCATGCTGTCAATTATTGATTGTTTGCTAGTTAATTTGTTTGATTGGGATCATCTGTATTAATTGTGACATATGAGTTGGGGAATTTGGGTGGTCTGGTTGGTTTACTTCTATTTGACGATTTGCTTGAGGACAAGCAAAGTTCAGTGTGGGAATTGTGATATTTCCGGATTTAACTATGTTTTAATCCGTTAATATTGTGATTTTTACATATCTATTGTGCGCATATTGAGTAGATTATACACCTGAGTATTGTTTAAGGATGTTGCAGGTTGAAATGTGTTGGAGAAATCAAATAAACAGCGGAACCGGTCGAAAGACTGAAAGAAAACGAAGAACGAAGCGGAAGTCAGGTATCTCGCGCCGCGAGGTAACCGACTCGCGCCACGAGGTAGGCTCACGCCGGTAACCACCAAGTTTCACGCCGGAGGAAAATCTCTGGAAAATTGGAAGTCATGTCTCGCGCCATGAGCCATAGGCCTCGCGCCATGAGCTCGTCGGCAGGGAACTTCTATAAATTGAATTTTTTAGGGTTTGGAAAAGGGAATTTTGCATTGTGGCCGACTTTTACACACTTTTGAAGCCTAGAGCAACCCTGGAGGAGCAGTTCTCACCATTGGAGGCTTGGAAATCGAAGATCAATCGTCAATCATCATCAATTGCAATCCGGTTTGTTTAGATTTAGTTGTTTTCTGATTCATTCATGGATTACTTTGTGTTTTTTATGGTTCAAGGCCTGTCTATGGGCTAAATCTTCTTTGTATTCATCCTATGATCAAACCCTAGCATGATAGTACTTGATTTGTTTGATTAATGTATGAATTGATTCTAGTGTCATGTCTATTCGATTAAAGCTTTGATTTTTATGAGTTCTACCTTTCGTTTCTGGATTCAAGGTTTATGTTAATTATAAATCGGATATTTGTATGATATATTTGCCTCTTCAAATGATTTGTCTATGAATTGTTTGTGGGTTTACTCGGGAAAGTAATCAGAATCTAGTAACCATAACTTGAACTTAAAGATATGAATTTTACCATCACGGACATGATTGGGTTTTGTTAAATGTCGTTTAACTTGATTGATAGATTATGAACTAGGATGATCTTAGATGAGATAATCAATCGGACGTTGTTTAGCAAAGTCTTTGATTCAATAACTATATGAAATCGGAAATTGAGTATAGTCAAGTTGTTACATACTAATCAATTAAATTGATCTTGAGGAATATTGAACTAGGGGGAGTGATTAGGGTGGATACGTGTGTTTTATCGGTTTACTCTCGCAATAGTTTCAGCAATAGTTCTATTTATTTATTTTAATTAGTTTCTCTATTTAAAATCTAATCTTAAAACTGAAAAGCCCCAACTTTAGATTAGCTAATAATCCATTTATTCATTTTGGTGTTGCACTGCTCTCCGTGGATACGATACCCATTACTTACCTCTACTGTGCTACTACATGATTAGGTATACTTGCCTATAGTGTGTGAATGCTAGAAAACGTGATTTTGGATTTAAATTTTATAACTTAGATTTCACACATCAATCTTCTATGCATTTGTTGTAACAGAAGGGGTTTAACTGTACCAAGTAGCAAATAGCTATCGGTAAACCTTTGCTTTGGCCCACATCGGTTGCAGATTCTGCAGAACCGCCGTTCCTCTAGAGGTTGGATTGGTTTGTGGAGATTGTTTGATCTGTTTGAGATCTATTTGCTTGTTCGGTTGACGATTGCTTATGCTTTTTGTTAATGGTTGCTTGTTTGTAGATTCCATTCACTTAGCTTTGTGCTAATTCCCCTCGGTTGATTATTTTTTGCAGGTTTGGCTGTTTAGCTTTGTTTATAGGAAAGGGGAATTTGATCAATGCTCTGATATTATGTTTTGAGAAGAGACGAGCCATGTTTTATAAATATTTTGTAACACAACTTGATGTAATGTTTGTGAATAGTACTTTGTACTTTGTGGGTGTTTGTTTAAATGAAATCAGAAAACGCTTCCGCAGCGATTTAAAAAAATGGCTTGAGAATTTACGGTGTTACAAGTTGGTATCAGAGCCTTGGTTTGACGATGCAGGCACGGCTAGAGTGTTGCATTCCTAAATCTTGGCTCGTGTTGGGTCAAACTTTCATTGGGGGAATTAGAGTGAATTGGTGAAGCTGTCTGTTAGTTAGTATGTTATGTACTAACGGTTTATCTAATGAGATTGTGAGGTAATGTGATTGTACAGATATGGCTGACACAGATACCCCTGCTGATCCTCCTGTGACCCAAACTGTGGTTGAGACTTCAATAATTGATACTGTGGATACGACGAATCGTGTGGGTACTTCGGGTTATGAACAGGAAAATGATCTGGAGTAATATATTCACAAGTTAGAGAATGAACTTCAGGAACTCAGAGAAATAGTTCGTGATATCGGAAAAGAGAGGATTAATCAGAGTGTGTCATCATGGATACCAACAACTATTCCTACCTACTCAACTACCTTGCCGGTTATCATTCCGCTTCCTCCGGTAACGCAAGTGACTCAACCGTTATTTCTCAATCCTCTCACCTTACAGGGAGATTATCCTTTTGGATATCCAGGATTTAAACAGCCTTGTTCGTACAAACAATTTTTGGATTGTAAACCATCGAAATATCATGGGAGTACTGATCCGAACGTGACTTTGAATTGGTTGCGAGAAATGGTAAAAGCTCTTGATGCGTGCAATTGCGAGGATGAATTCAGAGTTAAATTTGCGACTCGAACTCTTAAAGGAGATGCAATGGTATGGTGGGATTCAATAACCGGACATTTTACTGAGGAACAACAAGAGAGTATTACTTGGAATCAATTTCAAGAGAAGCTGTGTGAGCAATAATGCAGCTCATTTGAGGTTGCGAAAATCAAGAAAGAGTTTATGGATTTGAAAATAACAAGAAACATGACGGTAGATGATTTAATTAAACAATTCAATGAGAGATTACGATTTTTGAAACAGTGGGTGCCTGATGAGGCATCAAAGATACAGTATTTTGTGGGAGCTTTGCTTCCAGAATATCGAAGTACTACTAGATGGACGAATACATTATCACAAGCGTTTACTTTAGCCAAGTCGGCTGAGGGTGATGGAAAGGCAAGAGATAAAATGAGTCGGGAACATATTTCACAGCAGAAGTTTAAATTTGAACATGTTAATGATCAGCAAAGATAGAGTGGCCAGAAACATAAGAATCGAAATAAGAGACGTATGACAGGTGGGTCTAAACAAAGTTCGCAATGGTGCCGCCGGTGTAGATTTGTTCATACGGGGCCTTGCACACCTCAGACTTTGCGTTGTATTCAATGTGGGTTGTTCGCACATGAGATCAAGGAATGTGGTTTCCCTCGGAGTGTGTGTTGGAATTGTCAATAAGAGGGCCATCATACGGGTGAATGTACTGAGGAAAGGAAAATGGGGTCGGGGTTAGGAGTGGATGCAGGTGGGGGATCCTCGTCAGCAGGTGGACGAAAGAGAAAGAAATCTTGTGCACCA
Source organism: Dittrichia graveolens (assembly GCA_038502395.1). NCBI lineage: Eukaryota > Viridiplantae > Streptophyta > Magnoliopsida > Asterales > Asteraceae > Dittrichia > Dittrichia graveolens. The sequence continues at coordinate 52,906,378 of JARJIL010000007.1, read as the reverse complement.
GAGGGTAGAACTTTCGATATGATGACTGACGATGAAGTTAATATCGACGATGATGTAACGGGTAACTTTTGATAAATTTTATATCTAAACATGTGTTTATTAACTTCAGAGTTAATTATTGATGTTTGGTGCCTATGTGTGCTAAGTGTGTATGCTAATTTCTGAAAGAGGATGATTCTTTAGAAATAGAGATAGATGAAATATATTATCTGAATCAGGAAATTATTGGATATTTAAGTCAAAAAATGATATGATAGTATGTATATAGTATTTGATAAGAAGTGAATTTGATATGAGATACTAGAGAAAGATGTGTCTACATTAGTCGAATTGCATGCTATGCTATGTGTTGTAAGATTTGCTTTGCAAACTATGTGTTGTATATGTGTATTTATATGTTATTTTTGTCCAAAGAAGAAGGGAAGTGGATACATTACTGAGGCTTGGAAGGAATTGGTGGCAACCAAGAGATGTTTGGATAAAAATACGAATGAGATTATGAGTTGTTATTAAACCTACTGGGTAAAGATAATCTATGATAATGATTGATGAACCTGAAAAGATTATGGTATGTTGAGATATTATATTTGTTGGATCGATAAATGATGTTATGCTATGGAATAGAAGAAATGATTTATGTCCTGCGATAATAACAGATTTCTGAGAGGAATGATTTAAACCATGACTTGGAGGTTGTAATAGATGCGTTTATGTTGACTATGTGGAAAACATTGATTTTAAGGAAAAGTATATGTAATTGACGGGATTAATAAAAGAAGTAGTGAATGCTTACATACAGATGAGTTGAACATGTGGCAGAGACAATGTTTTGTATGAATAGAAGAATGTGAATGAGAGATTTAAATATTACCTCGGAAAGATAAATTGATGTTAGACATGTGAAAATACGAGGGAGTCTATGATGATAACCTTGGAATTATGTGAGATAAAGTATACAAGACTTGATGGATAGAATTGAAATTGCCTCAACTGGAAGTTGATAACTTAAATGATTGAAATTATCAAGTATAAGAAAAGAGATGGATTGTTATAGATTGGGTAAGTCTGAGATGTGCATAATTGCTTGAGTAAAGGACGTAATTGATGCCTAATTACAAGGAGTTATATATGTAAAGGAGCTAGTTATAGTAACAGTTGATTCTTATGAACTGAAGATATATGTGATTTGAAGAATAACAGATTGAATTCATTAGAAAATGAGGAAGAGTAAAGAGGAATGTAATGGCCTGAGTATATGGAATAAAGACTTGTGGATCTTATGTATGAATTGCCTTTGCTAGGAAGTACCTTTGCTTGGAATTGGAAATTTAATTTGAACAAAACTTACGAAACTAAATTGTCAGTGCACTTGGAAGGGGTAAATTGTATAATGCCAGAAAAGTATTGTATTGATAACCTACTAAGAAGAGTAGATAGGATATATTTCGTGGGAATATGACATGATTATGTATGAGTCAAAACAGAGTATCGAAGATTTATAAACTGATGAGATAATTTGAGATATCAGAGTGATGGTGATGACAAGTTATGATGGAGTTGATGTCTGATTTACTACATGAGAAGGAATTTAGATATATCACGAGTGATTATTGACTGATTAGTAAGAAGCACTTGTATTTTATCATCAATGGGACAGCATCTGTTGGGCAAAATTATATATTGACAAGATGATTCAAAGATATGATGTTTTATATGTTGAGACTTCTGATGGAAGATTGAAATGTATTGAATAAACTTCTAAATGAATTTACAACAAGCATTGAAACGTGAAATGAGCAGTACGACTGAATTCTTATTGGATAATTGGGTAGAAAGAGTTGTGTAGATAAATGAGAATGAGCTTGTGTTTGTGATTGGATTTTGATGATTCATGGAATTCATAATTAAGCTGATTAGACAAACGTGATGTGATTTCTATCTGTTGGATGTTAAAATATTAGTGGTGAGTTGATATATGCATATTATGGTAAAGTTTGACATGATTAGTTGAAGGTAAGAATGAAGCAATATGTGGAATTTGTTAATTGAGATAAGCAGGTTGATGTGAACAAATATTTGAGATATGATCTAATTTTGCCTAAATGTGTAAGCTGTGAAAGAAAATAATTGAGAGAGAGATTTATTAAGTCTATGAGTTATATACTGAATTGAATTGAAAAGAAGAGTTGTTGATCACTAGTGATTACGAAATGACAAAGATATGTAGAAAGGGATTTCTATGTGATGATAAATTGGCAATACATGTCAGTTACAATTGACTTGACAATCATAAATAAATATGAAGAGTGGATAGTTCCGTTTGATGTGTGCTATGGGATTCCGAGGACGGAATCCTCTTAAGGGGGAGAGATTTGTAACACCCGCAAACCTGGGCTATGAAATTAGCGGGTTAGCGGTATGTGCTTATCTGTGTTAATGTGATTAAATGGTTAATTATTTGATTGATTAATTCAGAGTATGTGTAAATATTTATATGCATGTATGATATTATATGTATGTATGCATGCATGTAGGTGTGTACGTGTAAGTGTGTGTGTGTGTGTGTGTGGCAACAAAAGGTGGATTGCCACCTCCTGCTTAATGTATGTAAACGTGTAGAAGTTTAGTAAATTGATTCATAATTACCAAAATTAAGAAAGTGTTGTGTGTGTGTGATTGTTTTGCTCTCTGCCGAAGGAAGAAAAGAAAGAACAAGAAAAGAATCGGATTGTATAAATCCTGTTTCCAAATTCAAGTAAAAGGTTAGATTTTGTTTCTAACATGTTTAAATGTTAACTTGGAGTGATTGATGATTGAATAACATGTTTTATGAAGAATACTATAATCGGTTTTTGAAGGAATATAATTTTGATGGTTTTTTTGTGTGTTCTTATGATTCATGTGTTTATAAGATGATTTGATGCATGAATATGTGTTTTAATATGGTTAAACATGTTTCTGGAATGTTTTCATGAACTTGTAAATTCTGGGTTTTAAGTTATGAAGTTATCGGATTTGATGAGGAAGATGATGTAAAACCGATAGTTGATGAAATCCAAGACCAAAACCGGTGATAAGCCTAAATCCGATTGATTGTAAAACCGACACTTGTGAATCCGAGGATGAAATCTGATAACCTCTAATCCGGGAATTGGTAATCTGAAAGTTATGAAATCCGATACTTGGAATATGAGAACATAGAATCCGATTGTGTGTTAAAACCGATACTTGAAATCCGAGACTTGAGAAACCGATACAATTCCAAATCTGACTAAGCTAAATCCGATAGTCCATATCTGGGAATTTGAAATCCGATACATGTGAAATTCAGAACTTCCAAATCTGGTATATAGTGAAATCCTACAGTATGAAATCCGAGACTAAAATCCGATAGTGCCAAAATCCGATGGTTTTGGAAATCCCACATTTTGTGTTTTGGAAATGTAATTGTTTATTGTTTTCTTTATTTCATAAATGAATTATAAATATATGTGGTCATATATATTTATGAGATTGAGACTGATTTGGTTATTGTTGTGTTTTCAGGCAATCAAAAGACTCAGTGATATTAGACAACTGAGCAAACGGGATCGAGGACTAAGGTGAGTGGAAGTGTACTCACGAGTGGTGTTGGTGGTAACATTTATGGTTACGTGATTTGAGATATTCATATGCTTTGATTTGCCATGATAGACTGTTTAGTCTGATTTGATATGATAGACTCTCTAGTCTGATATATGTTGTTAGACTTTGTAGACTGACTTTGTTGGTAGTAGATTGTTGCTTGTTGTTTGAGATCTCTTGGATTGTTAGGCGACCAGTGTACATGGTTAATTATATGTGCACGTGGTGAGACCTGTACGTATGGTTAATGATATGCGTACATGGTTAGGGGGCAGCTATCGTATGTTATTGGGCTGCGCTATCTGCTATTGGTTGCATAGTTCATGGTCTTCTATGCATTTGTTGCAACAGAAGGGGTTTAACTGTACCAAGTAGCAAATAGCTATCGGTAAACCGTTGCTTTGGCCCGCATCGGTTGCAGGTTCTGCAGAACCGCCATTCCTCTAGAGGTTGGATTGGTTTGTGCAGATTATTTGATCTGTTTGAGATCTGTTTGCTTATTCGGTTCAGGATTGCTTGTGCTTGTTGTTAATGATTGCTTGTTTGTAGCTCCCATTCACTTAGCTATGTGCTAATTCCCCTCGGTTGATTGCTTTTTGCTGGTTTGGCTGTTTAGCTTTGTTTTTGGGAAAGGGGAATTTGATCAATGCTCTGATATTATGTTTTGAGAAAAGACGAGCCATATTTTATAAATATTTTGTAACACAACTTGATGTAATGTTTGTGAATAGTACTTTGTACTTTGTGGGTGTTTGTTTAAATGAAATCAGAAAACGCTTCCGTAGCAATTTAAAAAAAATGGCTTGAGAATTTACGGTGTTACAACCTTGACCTGATCCAGACCCTTCAGAAAGAACAAATTTATAAGAGCAGTAACCTAGACGAATTCAAAGAACACATACAAAATTCCATGGAGGATATAGGCAATGGTTTCTATCATAAAATGGATGCAGTGGAAAACTACTTAACTATTCTTGAATCCGCATGCAAAAATCAAGCTGGGTCAAAACACCGACATGACGACGATGATCCCGACCATGATCGCCATGAGGGGGAGAAACGTGCCCGTGTTTTGACCTTTACCCCTCTGACTAAAAGACTTGTAGCGGCAATGGGTATTGGGGCTGAATCTGCTCAGACTACAACAGAACAACAACACTCTCAGCGACAAAAACAACAACAAGAACAAACACAGCAACAATAACTGCATGAATCAGACATCCCAGAGTTCGAATTTGAAACTTTTGGTGAAAATGATAGGGATGAATCAGATGAGCTACTTAAACAAATAGACGAATTCTCATTTCAAAAGCTACATGAGGAAAGAGCAGAAGTCCAGATTGTGGACAGATTTGATGATATTCCATTGCAAAGGTCGAAAAAGATTGCTAGTTCAAAGGTTGCAAAGCCTGCGAAAGACTAAGTTACAAAGAAACAGATGGAGGCGGACATCAGCAAATTAAATATAAAAAGGGTTCTTCAAAGTGTATCAGAGGAAGTTCATAATCTCTTTCCTCCAGAATGCCAGCTGCCAACAACCTGAGAAAAATGTTCAAACAGAGCAGGCGAAACAACTACAAATAACTTTAGACTGGCCACTACCTCCTAATGTTCAACTAGCTCCTCCAATGTTTACTTCAACCGACCCAGGCCTTGACAGAAATAATATGTTCACCCGGGAAGCAATAAATGATCCGTTATGGGGTAAATATGGGGTGAATGCCGCTTTTCTTGAAGATCGGATTCCTTCAATATATGCAACTCAAATCAGTGGTAGAACACCCCCAGAACTAAGAGATCTTTATGATAATCAATGAAGAAGATATGAGCAGATGCTCGGTGAATACAAAACTCCTAGAGAGATCATATCATAGTATCCAATCAGCAAAGTACTCAGAGTTCCAATACAAAAATCCTTCAGATTCAAGTTTGTTGTATATGATGTAGAAAAAGGCAATGGACAAAGGATTTCTTTGAATGAAGCATACTTACGACATGTTAAACTCCATGACATAGAATTTTTATATGAGGAGTTGTCTACCAAAGTCAACAAGTCATATGAAGAGCAACATGGAAGAGGGGCCTTAACGAAATATATGAGGAGATTCATTCAGTTCATTCAAGAGCATGATTTGCAATTGGGAGCTGAAAGTAATCAACTCAAAGTCAATTTGCTCAAACCAATATAGATCCATCCAAATCTACAAAATCTAAAAGAACTAACCGTTATAGATGAACATCATACAAATTTTGCTGGTCACCGAGATGTCATCTTCAAAAATCAACAGAAGCAAAAAGTCTTCATTAGAGTGGTTGATATGATGGCATACTCAGATAGAACATTGAAAATTGTAAATCACAGGCTTCTAGAAGGGGCTAACAATGAACAATCAACTATGAGCCAAACAGAAAAAGATTGGTTGAACCGGTTGGTTGAAGCTATCAAACGCACACCGGATAGCAGGAAGATCATAAGGAGGTGGTAGGTCATGTTTGGAATTAGGAACAGATATTTATTGTAATATCTTTTAATGTCTTTCTTATGTAATAGGCTATCTCTTCATTAGGGGAGATTGTTAGTATTTGTTAAATGGATAAATAGTCACGCCTATCTTTATGCCCTATAAGTAGGGATATGGCTTGTGGAAGTGTAAGCTTTTGCAATTTTATCAAAACTCATTCAAAGCATTAGCCAAAGGTGTTTGTGTGTGTGTTTCTCTCTAGAATCATCTTTTTTATACACATTACATGATTTAATCGGTCTTTTCGACATGGATAAGTGTAAATCTCCAAATCTTTCACGATTCTATTTCTCGATTCTAGATTCCATATTCAATGCAACTTGAGCACGGCCATGCATATTTGGTGTCAGCTCCCAGTCATCGAGGGGTTTAAGGATATCTCAATACCAAATTACCGAAAACCCCATGAGGTTTTGTCTTGTTTCCGTTAGAAAGTGTATATTTTGTTTCCATTAGAAAGACTTATTATTCATAACATTTAACAGATGTGTATGTGAAAGAGATTGTGTCTTGTCATAGTATACCAGTCTCTACTGAATCAGACAGGGATACCAAATTCACCGCTAGGTTTTGGAACAGATTTCATACAAAGTTAGGAATTAAGCTTCATCTCAATACAATCTATCATCTTCAGATTGATAGTTAGAATCAAAGAAATATAAAGACGTTAGAAGACATGTTTCACGAGTGTGTTATTTATTTCATTGGAAAACTTGGGTGCATACCTGATTTTGATAGATTTTTCATATTATAACAAATACAAGTCCAACATCGGGATGCCAGCGTATAAAATGTTTAATGATATAAAATACCGAACTCCAATGTATTCGGGTGTTGTGGGTCAGAAAGAGTTGGGTAACTCAAAAGTGGTACAACGAACGATAAAACAAAGTCAGAAAATACGAAACAGATTGTTAGCCGCCTAGAGTAGACAAATCGGTTATACAGCTAAGTAGAGGTCACCACATGAGTTTCAGGTGGAGGAATATGTACCATTAAAAGTGTTATCATGATAGGACGTGATTAGATTCAAAAGAGAGAGAAAAACTAAGGTTGTGTTTGTTATGGTGGAATGAGAAAAGGAAAGAAAACCATCATTCCATTCCCTTGTCAAAAGATGTTTGTTAGTTATGTAGGAATGGAATGGGTCATTACGTACGGAATGTGATTCCTTCTGTTTTAAGGATTTTCATTCATTGGAGGATGAGTGTTTTTTCCTCATTCCTTCAAGGAATGGAATGAATGCTAAAATTAAAAAAAATTCTTTAAATTTTTTAATTAAAATTTATTTTATTTTATTCAATAAACATCATATAGTAATGATTCATTTCATTCTAACAAAACAACCAAACATGTCCATGGATGGTAATGAGTCATTCCATTACCTCCTCCATTCTATTCTTTTGTCCATTCCATTCCTTTGTCATTCCTTTTCGTCTAACCAAATAGACCCTTAAGTCCAAGAATTAATGAACTATTCAAAATTTCTGCATATGTGAGAAAAGTTACTTATAAGACTAGAATCAACAGAAGAGTTGACATAGATTCATAACACCCTCCATGTATTATATCTCAGAAAGTGTTTAGGAGATGAGTCTGCAATTATATTGTTGTAGATGTTAGTATTGACGATAAACTATATTATGTGGAACAGTCTATAGAAATATTGGAAAAAAGGTTAAGACCTTACGTAATAAACAGATTGGAGTAATAAACAGAAAGGATCAAATTTCACATGAGAACCTGAACAGGAAATGAGGAGTAATTATTCAGGACTCTTTGGGGACGAAATCTGTAACATCCGCAAACCCAGGCTAGTTGATTAGCGGGTTAGCGGCAAGTGATTTCGTATTTATTTTGCATAAGTTGATTATGTGATTAATTGATTAAGTTTTGGATAAAATTGAAAATATATTTATGAATATAAATATACATGTTACTGGAATAAGAAATAAAAAGGAAAGAAAGAAAAGTTTAAGTAGGATGTATGTATGTGTAGCATGTTATGTATGTATGTATGTATGTATGGAAAATTTAAGACACCTCCTGCTTTGTGAAATGAAATAAGTGTGTGTACGTGTAGGTTAGTAGTAGATTTCAAATTATAATTCTGAAAGTGTGTGTGTGTGTTTTGAGAGAAAGAACTAAGAAGCAAGGAAACATGGATTTTCAAGAAGAAAATTTGGTGAATCATAATTCAAACTGAAGATTGGTATGTGTTCATATGATTTAATGGATCGTTATGATATGTTTATATGTTGAAATACATGCTAGAATGAAGAACTACCATGATAGGAGCTTAAAGCTCAAAACTTGATTTATGTGTTTTGATGGATAATGGATTTTTATTAGATTTGATGAGTTATACATTTTTTTTGTGATGTTACATGAAGTTTCCTATGTATTAGAAGTGTTATTGATGGAGAAAAAAGAAGTTGGAAAAGAAATATATCAGAGAAGTTGGCTGAAAATCCGACAGTTCAAGAAGGAAGGAGACAAAACCGCGACGCGTCGTGGTGCGACACCCAAAAATCCGGATCCCTTGAGAATCCGATAGAAGAAAATCCGCAACCCGAAATCCAAGTAGCGTCGCGGCGCGACGCAAGAGCTGGTCGCGTCGCGACGGGCTTTTTTTAGGAAAATTGTGTATTTTACTTTGTATTCATGTGGGATGTGATGAGTTATTGTTTGTATGATTATTGTATGTTGTTTACAAGTTATAAAGAGATATAAATATATATTGTGAATATATATTTATCAGAGCTTGACTTCGGTTTGTTGTGTTCTCAGAATTTGCAAAGACTCAGTGATATTAGACAACTGAGCAGACGGGAACGTGGAATGAGGTGAGTGGAAGTGTACTCACGAATGGTGATGGCGGTAACATTTGTGGTTACATGAATTGATATATTGTTATGATTTGGATTTGCCATGATAGAATCTTTAGTCTAAGTTGACATGATAGACTGTTTAGTCTGAGTTGCCTTGCTAGACTGTTTAATCCGAGTTGCCTTGCTAGACTTTTTATTCTGAGTTGCCTTGCTAGATTGTTTAGTCTGAGATGCTTTGATAGACTGTTTAGTCTAAGATGCCATGATGAACTGTATAAGTTGAATTGCCAGTATGGAATGTGTTATTTGGTATGTGTTGACAGATTGTGTGATTGTTATTCGTTGATAGTTGATTGTTGCTTGTTGATTGGGATTGTTTGGATTGTTGCGTGGCCAGTGCACATGGTTAATTATGTGTGCATGTGGCGAGACCTGTACGCATGGCTAATTATGTGCCTACGTGGTTGGGGGTCAGCTATTGCATGTTTTGGGCTGGGCTATCTGCTATTGGTTGCATAGTTCTAGACTTTCTATGCATTTGTTGCAGTAGAAGGGGCTTTAACTTTACCAAGTAGCAAATAGCTAACGGTAAACCTTTGCTTTGGCCCACATCGGTTGCAGGTTCTGCAGAACCGCCGTTCCTCTAGAGGTTGGATTGGCTTGTGATTGATTGTTTGATCTGTTGAGATCGGTTTGCTTGTGCAATTGGTGATTGCTTGTGCCTGTTTATTAGGATGCTTGTTTGTAGCTTCCATTCACTTAGCTTTGTGCTAATCCCCTCCGTTGATTGCTTTTTGCAGGTCTGGCTGTTTAGCTTTGTTTTTGGGGAAGGGAAATTTGACCAATACTTTGATATTATGTTTTGAGAAGAGACGAGCCACGTTTGTAAATATTTTGTAACACAACTTGACGTGATGTTTGTAAACAGTACTTTGTACTTTGTATTTGTTTAAATGAAATCAGTTAACGCTTCCGCAGCGGTTTAAAAAAAATAGCTTGAGAATTTACGGTGTTACAAGTTGGTATCAGAGCCTAGGTTTGGCGATGTAGGCACGGCTAGAGTGTTGCATTCCCAAATCTTGGCTCGTGTTGGGTCAAACTTTCCTTGGGGGAATTAGAGTGAATTGGTGAAGCTGTTTGTAGTTAGTATGTTATGTACTAATGGTTTATCTAATGAGATTGTGAGATGATGTGATTGTACATATATGGCTGACAGAGATACCCCTGCTGATCCTCCTGTGACCCAAGCGGTGGTTGAGACTTCAGTGACTGACACTGTGGATATGACGAATCGCGTGGGTACTTCGGGTTATGAACAGGAAAATGATCGAGAGGCATATATTCGAAAGTTAGAGGATGAACTTTAGGAACTCAGAGATATAGTTCGTGGTATCGGAAGAGAGAGGATTAATCCGAATATGTCATCACAGATACCAACAACTGTTGTTACCCAACCTACTACTTTACCGGTTACTGCTCCGTTTCCTCCGGTAACTCAAGTGACGCAACCGTTATTTTTCAATCCTTCCACCTTACAGGGAGACTATCCTTTTGGATGCCTGAGATTTAAGCAACCTTGTTCGTATAAGCAATTTTTAGATTGTAAACCATCGAGATATCATGGAAGTACTGATCCGAACGAGACTTTGAATTGGTTGCGAGAGATGGTAAGAACTCTTGATGCGTGCAATTGCGAGGATGAATCCAGAGTTAAATTTGCGACTCGTATGCTTAAAGGTGATGCGATGGTATGGTGAGATTCATTGACTGGGCATTTTACTGAAGCACAACAGGAAAGTATTACTTGGAATCAATTTCAAAAGAAGCTATGCGAACGATATTGTAGTTCATTTGAGATTGAGAAAATCAGAAAAGAGTTTATGGAGTTGAGAATGATAAGAGACATGACGGTAGACGATTTAATTAAACAATTCAAGAGGTTCCGATTTGTGAAACAGTGGGTGCCAGATGAGGCAACAAAGATACAACATTTTGTGGGAGCTTTGCTTCCAGAATATCGAAGTACTACCAGATGGGCAAGTACCTTATCACAAGCGTTTACCTTAGCCAAGTCGGCTGAGAGTGATGGAAATGCAAGAGATAGAGTGAATAGAGAGTGTATCTTGCAGCATAAATCAATGATTGGATGTGTTAGTGAACCACCAAGACAGAGTGGGCAGATTGGGCAGAGTGGCCAGAAACAGAAGAATCGAAATAAGAAATCCAAGACAAGTGGATCTAAACAAAGTTCATTGTGGTGCCGCCGGTGTAGATTTGTTCATACGAGGCCTTGCACACCCCAGACTTTGTGTTGCATCCGATGTGGATTGTTTGGACATGAGATCAAGGAATGTGGTTTCTCTCGAGGTGTGTGTTGGAATTTTCAGAAAGAAGGTCATCATACAAATGAATGTACAGAGGCAAGGAAAATGGGGTCGGGGTCAGGAGTGGATGCAGGTGGGGGATCCTCGTCAGCAGTTGGACAAAAGAGAATGAACCCTTCTGTGCCAGAGGGTAGAATTTTTGATATAATGAATGATGAAAATGTTGATATCAACGATGATATGACGGGTACGTTTTGATAACTCTTATATTTGTGCGTATGTTTATTAACTTTAGAGTTAATTGTTAATGATTGATGCCTATGAGTGCTAAATGTATATGCTTGCTTCTGAAAGAGCATGATTCCTTAGAAGTAAAGATAATTGATATCGTGTTATCGTGAAAGTATTTGATACTATTGTCAGGGAATGATATGATAGTGCATGTGTGATATGTGAAGTAATGTGAACTGAATATGATATGCTAAGGAAAGAATGTTCCAGATTAGTTAAAATTGCATGTTATGCAATGTGTGTAAAATTGTTTTACAAATGGTAATTGTTTATGTACATAGAAATACTGTGTTTGAATATGTGTATATATATATATATATGTGTTTATGTGTTATGCAAAGATGAGGGGAAGAAAATAAATTGTTGAGGTTGGGGAGAAATTAGTGTGAATCAAGAGATGTTTTGATAAAGATATGATTGAGATTATGAACTATTGATATTAAATCCACTGGGTAAAGATAATTGATGAATCTGAAGAGATTAGGGTATGTCGAAATATGGAAACTGTTGGATCGATAAATAATGTTATGCTATGAGATTAAAGAATGATTTAACTTATGACTTGAATACTGTACATGATATGTTTGAACTCACTATGTGGGAAGTGTTGATTGTAAAGAATGACATGTGTGATTGACATAAGTATTAAAAGAAGAAGCGAATGCTTATATATAGATGAAATGGATATATGACAGAAACAGAGTTCAGAATGAATAGAAGAATGTGAATGAGGGATTGGGATATTATCTGGGTAGGATAATTGCTAGTAGACGTGTGAAAATACGAGGGAGTTTATGATAATAACACTGGAGTTATGTGGATTGAAGTATACGCAACTTGATGAATGGAATTGAAATTGCCTTTACACCGGAAATGGATGACTTAATGATTGAAGTATGAGAAAGGGATGAATTGTTACAGAGTGAGTAAGCCTGATATATGCGGAATTGTTTGGGTAAAAGATGTGATTGACGTCAATTGGCTAAATGATAGTGGTTATCTGCGAACTAAAGACATATGTGATTTGAAAGAATGATGTAATGGCCTGAGCATAAGGAATGAAGACTTGTGGAACTTTATATATGAATTGCCTTTGCTAGGAAAGTGCCTTTGCTTGGAATTGGAAACTTAATGTGAACAGGACTTATGAAATTAATTGCTAGTGCACTTGGAAGGGCTAAATGATATAATGCCATACAGAGTATTTAATGGATGAATTGCTAAAGGAGTAAACATGATATATTTCGTAGAAATGACATGGTTGTGTATGAGTTAAGCCGAAGTATCAGAGAATTATGAACTGTGGAGATGATTTCATATGCCAAAATGATGGAAGCGAGTTGTGATGAAGCTTATCTATGATTTATTTTACATGATGGAATCTGGATATATTATGGGTAATTGCCAGTAGGACAGCATTATTGAGCAGGATTGTGTATTGACGAGATAGTATGAGATATCAGAATGATTGTGAAAGCAAGTTACGATGGAGTGGATGTCCGATTTATTATACGAGAAGGAATTTGGATATATCATGAGTGAATATTGATCAGATGATGCAAAGATATGATGATTTATATGTTCAGGCTGCTGATAAAAGATTGAGATGCAGTGAATAATTTCTAAATGATTTTATTACAAGAATTGAGACATGAAATGAACAGTATGACTGAATCCTTGTTGGATAGTGCAGTAGAAAGAGTTGTGCAGATATGTATGAATGAACTTGTGTTTGTGGTGGATTTTGATGTTTCGTGGGATTTATAAACAATTGATTAGACTGACGGGATGTGAATTTTATCAAGTGGATGTCATCATGGCAATGGTGAGTTTTTATGTGAACATCGAAGTAATGTACCGACATGTTAGTTGGAAGTAATAAGAAAGCGATATGTGAGTATTTTATATGATAGACAGTGAGATAAACAGGGTACTATGAGTGAGTATTCAAGAGATGCATTGAACTTGACTATATGCTTGAATGTGAAAGAGAATGAGTTGAAAGACAGACTAATTGAATCTATGAGTTACGTGTTGAGTTGAATGTGGAACTGAAGAAGAGGTTTGAAGGATAAATTGATAAAGAACTGATGATTATAAACGGAGAAAGACAGGTAGAAAGAGATTTAGGTGGCTGATAGCAAGATGAAGCTATGTATGAGTTATAATTGAATTAGCAATCAGAGATGAATGAATACGAAGCGTGGAGAATCAGATTGATGTGTGCTATAGGATTCCGAGGACCGAATCCCCTAAAAGAGGGAAGATTTGTAACATCCGCAAACCCGGGCTAGTTGATTAGCGGGTTAGCGGCAAGTGATTTCGTATTTATTTTGCATAAGTTGATTATGTGATTAATTGATTAAGTGTTGGATAAAATTGAAAATATATTTATGAATATAAATATACATGTTACTGGAATAAGAAATAAAAAGGAAAGAAAGAAAAGTTTAAGTAAGATGTATGTATGTGTAGCATGTTATGTATGTATGTATGTATGTATGTATGGAAAATTTAAGACACCTCCTGCTTTGTGAAATGAAATAAGTGTGTGTACGTGTAGGTTAGTAGTAGATTTCAAATTATAATTCTGAAAGTGTGTGTGTGTGTTTTGAGAGAAAGAACTAAGAAGCAAGGAAACTTGGATTTTCAAGAAGAAGATTTGGTGAATCATAATTCAAACTGAAGATTGGTATGTGTTCATATGATGTTATGGATCGTTATGATATGTTTATATGTTGAAATACATGCTAGAATGAAGAACTACCATGATAGGAGCTTAAAGCTCAAAATTTGATTTATGGATTTTGATGGATAATGGATTTTTATTAGATTTGATGAGTTATACATGTTTGTTGTGATGTTACATGAAGTTTCCTATGTATTAGAAGTGTTATTGATGGAGAAAATAGAAGTTGGAAAATAAATATATAAGAGAAGTTGGCTGAAAATCCGACAGTTCAAGAAGGAAGGAGACAAAACCGCGACGCGTCGCGGCGCGACGTATAGGGGTTGCGACGCGACACCCAAAAATCCGGATCCCTTGAGAATCCGATAGAAGCAAATCCGGAACCCTGAAATCCGCAACCCGAAATCCGATACCCAAATCCGAGTAGCGTCGCGGCGCGACGGGCTATTTTTAGGAAAAATGTGTATTTTGCTTTGTATTCATGTGGGATGTGATGAGTTATTGTTTGTATGATTATTGTATGTTGTTTACAAGTTATAAAGAGATATAAATATATATTGTGAATATATATTTATCAGAGCTTGACTTCGGTTTGTTGTGTTCTCAGGATTTGCAAAGACTCAGTGATATTAGACAACTGAGCAGACGGGAACGTGGACGGAGGTGAGTGGAAGTGTACTCACGAGTGGTGATGGCGGTAACATTTGTGGTTACATGAATTGAGATATTGTTATGATTTGGATTTGCCATGATAGACTGTTTAGTCTAAGTTGACATGATAGACTGTTTAGTCTGAGTTGCCTTGCTAGACTGTTTAGGAAAAATGTGTATTTTTGCTTTGTATTCATGTGGGATGTGATGAGTTATTGTTTGTATGATTATTGTATGTTGTTTACAAGTTATAAAGAGATATAAATATATATTGTGAATATATATTTATCAGAGCTTGACTTCGGTTTGTTGTGTTCTCAGGATTTGCAAAGACTCAGTGATATTAGACAACTGAGCAGACGGGAACGTGGACGGAGGTGAGTGGAAGTGTACTCACGAGTGGTGATGGCGGTAACATTTATGGTTACATGAATCGAGATATTGTTATGATTTGGATTTGCCATGATAGACTGTTTAGTCTAAGTTGACATGGTAGACTATTTAGTCTGAGTTGCCTTGCTAGACTGTTTAGGAAAAATGTGTATTTTTGCTTTGTAGTCATGTGGGATGTGATGAGTTATTGTTTCTATGATTATTGTATGTTGTTTACAAGTTATAAAGAGATATAAATATATATTGTGAATATATATTTATCAGAGCTTGACTTCGGTTTGTTGTGTTCTCAGAATTTGCAAAGACTCAGTGATATTAGACAACTGAGCAGACGGGAAGGTGGAATGAGGTGAGTGGAAGTGTACTCACGAATGGTGATGGCGGTAACATTTGTGGTTACATGAATTGATATATTGTTATGATTTGGATTTGCCATGATAGAATCTTTAGTCTAAGTTGACATGATAGACTGTTTAGTCTGAGTTGCCCTGCTAGACTGTTTAATCCGAGTTGCCTTGCTAGACTGTTTAGTCCGAGTTGCCTTGCTAGACTTTCTAGTCTGAGTTGCCTTGCTAGACTGTTTAGTCTGAGATGCTTTGATAGACTGTTTAGTCTAAGATGCCATGATGAACTGTATAAGTTGAATTGCCAATATGGAATGTGTTATTTGGTATGTGTTGATAGATTGTGTGATTGTTATTTGTTGATAGTTGATTGGTGGTTGTTGATTGGGATTGTTTGGATTGTTGCGTGGCCAGTGCACATGGTTAATTATGTGTGCACGTGGCGAGACCTGTACGCATGGCTAATTATGTGCGTACATGGTTGGGGGTCAGCTATCGCATGTTTTGGGCTGGGCTATCTGCTATTGGTTACACAGTTCTAGACTTTCTATGCATTTGTTGCAGTAGAAGGGGCTTTAACTGTACCAAGTAGCAAATAGCTAACGGTAAACCTTTGCTTTGGCCCACATCGGTTGCAGGTTCTGCAGAACCGCCGTTCCTCTAGAGATTGGATTGGCTTGTGATTGATTGTTTGATCTGTTGAGATCGGTTTGCTTGTGCAATTGGTGATTGCTTGTGCCTATTTATTGCGGATGCTTGTTTGTAGCTTCCATTCACTTAGCTTTGTGCTAATTCTCCTCAGTTGATTGCTTTTTGCAGGTCTGTCTGTTTAGCTTTGTTTTTGGGGAAGGGAAATTTGACCAATACTTTGATATTATGTTTTAAGAACAGACGAGCCATGTTTGTAAATATTTTGTAACACAACTTGACGTGATGTTTGTAAACAGTACTTTGTACTTTGTATTTGTTTAAATGAAATCAGTTAACCTTTCCGCACCGGTTTAAAAAAATAGCTTGAAAATTTACGGTGTTACAAAATCATTGTGTAATGTACAAGTATCATGTGTTATAAGTGGTCATATGTGATGAGACGCGGTTATAAACTAGAGGAGCCAGAGCCGTCAGAATATAACTTAAGTATCATTGAATGTTTAAAAGATGAGTTTTATGGGGTTTTGGCCGGAGAACAGCAAGTCAAGCGACCAGACTGGTTCAGAGTAAGGGAGGCACGAGCGTGCCTGTAAAGGGCACGGGCGTACCTAGTGGCCGTGACCGCCATAAGTTCATAAGGTTCGGGCGTACCCGGGTACGGGCATGCCCTGGGAAATCACGTGCGTGCCTATAAGTCGTAAAATTCAGGATGTGTAAGTCGGACCCATATGTCAGATCTATAAGTCCGGTGAGAAAGTTGCACCATGCTTAGGCACGGGCGTGCCCCTGTCTTGCTCAGTTTTCTAGCATCAGTTTCAGCATGTGATTAATTATTATTGGTATTATTTCACGTAGAGACTTGTCATTGGAGTGTTCACTAT
Source organism: Dittrichia graveolens (assembly GCA_038502395.1). Lineage (NCBI taxonomy): Eukaryota > Viridiplantae > Streptophyta > Magnoliopsida > Asterales > Asteraceae > Dittrichia > Dittrichia graveolens. Next base: position 52,889,177 of record JARJIL010000007.1, on the reverse strand, counting down.
ATTATTGTCAATTGTGGACTGTTATAGTACATTACTAATTATAAGGTGAGTCTTCTAGACTGCTCTTCATATCTACAGTATGTGTGTTATCGTATCAGAATACTATCCATGTATTATTATTCATATGTGTTGTTCAGCTTGTTACTATGTGCAGTAAGGCTAAGATGTGGTACAGTACTGTGACCTATGTTGTTGTCCTGGGTCTAGAAACTAGAGGCTAGCATTGATTACCTGGCATACATGTGGTATCTTTATATATCATCTTATATGTGTGTTTATATGATTTATAGTCGGGTTTACTCACTAAGCTCTCGTAGCTTATCAAATATTATTTTTAAAATGTTTTTCAGGTTTTAGCAAAAGCAAGGGCAAAGTGACTACATTTTTATAGACTTTTTAAAATACTTAACGCCTGTTTTGTGAATATCAAGCTTTTGGTATGAAACTTATGTGCGTATCTTTTGATACAACATGTTTTCAAACAAATTACGCTTCCGTTTTTGTGTAGAACTTTCAAATGTGAATACTCATATGTGGTTTTATTACAAATATCAAATTTTAGAAATTTGGACGTTACAAGATAGAGCATAAGAAGGAAGGCAAAAGGCCCGCTAGACTTCCAAAATTAAATGCGCTTCCAATAAAAGAAAATAAAGAAAGGAAAGTGTGATGCAACATATTTAGAGTAACAGCAAACAAAAAGAAAACGAATGTGCAATACAGCTTCAATCCAACCCTCAACATCCAGCTTCAAAACACCCAAGGTCCCAAACTATTATACGATTAGTGTGTGTGTGTGTGTTTTTAGAGTGTAACGTGAAAAAGATAACGAAAACCCTAGCCCCAAACGAGTAATGATTATTATTAGTTAAAGCAATTAGCTTGAGATACTTCACTAGCAGCACAAGCAAACAACTGTGAAACAGAAGCATTTGAGAAACACCACTTCATTGTTATGTAAAGTTATGATAATATCTGTCAAATTGTTACATTAGTATATACTGATTTAGTCGATTATTTCTTTTATTTAGCATACAGACATACAATATACATTTGCTACTAAGTTGAAAATTTGTGGTGAGTTTTGTAAAAAAACCCATTATAAGTTCTTAAAATAAAGTCAAATTAATTGCATTAATTTGACTATCAAACAATGTTGATCTAGCAGTTTAATAAGCTAAATTGTCTTAATTTTTAGGGTAAAGTTTTTAGAATTGTATGTAACTTTACTTCTTATTCTATTCTATTGTATTACGGAACTTTAAAATTTTTTATTGTGTGAATCGAACATTTAATTTGTCGTTATTAAATATATTAAACTTCTTATTTTATATATTACACTTATACATTATTTCCTCTTCTATGTAACCAGAGTTGATACAATAACAATAAAATAAAATTTTAATACACACAATAAAAACTTGTAAGATTTACTATACACGATAACAAAATGTATAAAATTAAATATATTTTGAAGACCGTTACCCAAAATTTAGTGCCTTAGATATGTATATCCATTCAAATCTAAATATAAATAATGAATGATGAAGAAAATCAAAAACTGATATTGTATATTTTAACGGCACCGAGTCAAGCATAATAATACCTATGGGGAGGGTTCAAACGAGAACTGTTTTTCGTACGAGAACTACGAGAACCAATCTTGGCCGTTCAATTTGAATAATGAAATTCATGGATGAAGAGCGTGAGGGGATTGAGTGTGGCAGAGTGCATGTAAGAAATTCATGGGTGGACAATCCAATTGAATAAGTGAGAATTTGACGGCTAAGATTAGATCTCGTAGTTCTAATACGAAAAACTGTTTTCGTTTAAACTTTTCCCTAATACCTATATACATTTATCCTAAACATATATTCCGTTAACTTACTATTTCAAACCTACCTAGTAATTACCTATTACAAATTTACATAATATTTTTACCGGTTTTTCGTAAACCACCCTTTAAATTTATGAATAATATCATATACAATGCACATAAAATTATTTTATATATAGATATGAGTTCTATTCAACAAAGTCCATGTAAAAAACATAGTACTAAAATTTTAATATTAATCAATCACATGTGATTGAGTATACAATCACATGTGAATTACGAAAATGTCACTCCGCGCAAAACTTTAAAATACAATCTGGACCATTGATGTTATTGATCAAAAGGCTAAAATTTGTCCTTTAAGACTATGAATTAAGTATGGATTATATTGAACATTCTTCATATAAATATATATATATATATACATATACACACACATATATAATATGGAAGGGTGGTTATTGTAAAAAAAATTAAAGTACAAAGGATTACGGGTACGGATGTAAATGAATCGATCTACTCGTGAGCTATTCGAGCTCGGATCGTTAAAAGCTCGAAACGAGCCAAGTCTTAACAAGATCGAGCTCGAGCTCGAGCCTAGATTAAAGCTCATTTAGTAAACGAGCTGAGCTCGAGCTCCAACGAATAGGCTCTCAAGCTTAAACGAGCCTAAACAAGCTCCATATATAATATAATTTATATATTATATGTTTAATTTTTAAAAATTATATATATCATTTTAATAAAAATATCAAAATAATACTCGAGCTTAAACAAGCCTGGCTTACACGAGCCGAACCTGAGCTTCATAAATATTAAACAAGCCAAGCTCGAGCTCAACATCATAAGCTCTAAACAAGCCAAGCTCGAGCTCGAGCTTAAAAAAGCCTAAACGAGCCTGGCTATATAAGTGTCTGACTCAGCTCGGCTCGTTTACATCCCTAAATTACGAGGAATCTTAACCATCGAATTTTCATAAGAGTCGATTTAATATAGTCAAAATAGATTAAAGGTAATCACCAATTATGTAACATCCCAATTTTGGGGATTAAAAAAACTTGTTTCATACCCAAGTATTTTATGGTAATTGAGCAGGAGAAACTAGTGTTAATAGCTTTAAAGGGTATTTTATTATATGGAAAATCAAATAATTTTGAATAACAATAGGCAATTTATAGGATTAATCATAAGATTAATAGTCCAAGTTTAAAATGATAAACTTGTGTTATTATAATTTGCTGGTAAATTATTTGTGATTAAGCTTTGAAAGATTATATGGTTCTTTTAAACGATAATTACTTTATAGGAATACGACTAAGCCTAACAATTCGGGTCGTGTTTATGTCGACCACTTTCGTGTTATTTTCGTGTTGACTCATTTGTGACCCAATTTAGTTTCATGCCCGGTTTGGTTCGTGTCATTTAATTCATGTTCGGTTCGGATCGTGTTTTCATGTCAACCAATTTTTCTAAAGAAAAAATCGAGTTGTCTTTCGGTAAAAAAACTTGATTTTCACGTCGAGTTTCGTATCGACTTAATGTGAAACTTCCTTGTATTAATTTTACTAAACTTTTATATAATTGATGTACATCACTTTCTTGGTCAATCAAAGACAAAGTTAATTCAAATAAAAAAATTATGGTCTAGTCAATAAAAATAATTTTTGAATCGAATAGATGAATATTGGTCACATTGGTTAACTATAGTCATACTTGGTTTAAATAGGTCAATCTAGTCCATCACAATCATGCATGACTCAAATAATTAAATGATGGTCAACATTGGTCAATCTTAGTAATGCATAGTTCAAATAGGTAAAACACAGTTCATGGTGATCAATATAGAGTCATTCTTGGTCATTGTGGATATTAGTCAATCAAGGACGTAGTTAATTCAAATAAGGGAATCATGGTTAAGATTGAGCGATCTAAGTCATAGTTGGTTTAGATAGGTAAATAATTAGTTATCATTTGAGTTAAACTGTATTAATACAAGTCAAACATGGCCAACAAAAATCGTAAAGCGTCATTTAAAGTAAGATGTATTCAATGCAGGTCAAAAAAGATTAGTGCTAATATAATCACATATCATAGGGTGTCATTAGACTTTAATATAATTAACATGGTTTAATCCATATCATATAGTGTCAATGTGTCATTTATATTTATTAGAGGTTAATACAACTCATTGGTATATTGGTCAAACATGTTTCATTTCATGTATGTGAATCAAGGTCATGCTTGGTACAAAAAGATCAAAGTTTGTTTACATAATAAGTCAATCATGATCAACAATAGTCAAATAAGTAAAGCAAAGTCACATTTGGTTACAATACATTGCGAGTTGTTTGAAGAAGCTCGTCATAGTTAACACTAGTAAATAAATATAATATTCAATTCAAATAGTTAAATCATGATCAACATTGAGTAAATTGTGATTAGATTTGTTTCAATTAGATTAATCAAAATCACATTTGGTTTGAATAAGTTAAGGATTAATATCGAGTCAATCATAATTATATTTTGGTCAAATAAGTTAACAGGATTATGAATTTTATTTCAAAAAGATATATTTTAATTAATTATGTATTATACTATTTAAAAGTATTTAATATATAAAACTAATATATATGTAGATTTTTAATATAAATAGCTATATAATAACTAAAATATCAAAAAATAAAAAAATAAATCTAATATTAAGTTTTTGTATTAGCACCTACGTAATAATAAAAAATATATAAAACAACTGATATAAAATTTTAATTCCTCTATCTAATTTCATATTCACTTTCAAATTTTCACTTTCTCACCTTTTATATTTTCACTCCCTCTCAAATTTTCACTTTCCCGCCTTTTATTTTTTCACTCTCTCTCAAATTTTCACTTTCCCACATTATTATTGTTATTTGAAAAAACTGATTATTATTGCTTTAAAAATAAACTAGAAAAGTCATTTAGGTTATAGGTTTAAATGTTCAAAATTGGAGAAAAAAGAAGATTCAAAGAGGTGTTGAAATAACATATATCGTTAAAGTGTGTTCTCTGTAGCAAATAACGTGTCTAAAAACATGGGGCTCCATTAATGTCTCTAGTTATTACTTATAATTGTTAATAGTTTTAAGTTAAATGTTTTTTACTTTAATTATAAAAAATCGTGTTAAACGGTTACCTAGAGGTTATCGTGTTCATATCGACCAGTTTCGTGTCATTTTCGGGTCAACCCATTCTTGAACCAATTCAGCTTTGTGTCGTGTTCGTGTTAACCTAAGTCGTATTTGGTTCGGGTTGAGTTTCGTATCGTGTCAGAATTTGCCGGACAAAATTAAAGTTTTGATAATAGTTTGTTAAGTGTGATTTCTATAAGCTAAATAGTATATAAACTTGGTTATGGCATTTTATTACAAAGAAAATAAGTTAGGGGATATAATAATAATTGATAGAGAGTAAAAAGGCAAATACCACTTCTTTTCTTTTTCCTTACCATGAGATAGAGAGAAGAGAGTACACAGACAATGAACTAGAGAGGTGATATTGATGGAGAATTAAGCCAATTTCAAGTGTGCATGTGGTTAATTGGTTAAGAGAATTGAAGATCTTCAAGTTGGAAACAATAATCTAGAAAGTAACTAGTATTTTGGAAGATTCAAGTGGCTAAGAAGAGGCATTCAAGTAAGTTTCTATTCCTTGAATGATCCTTAAGATTACTTGAGTTTACAAGCTGAGAGTATGTCCATTTTGAGTTAAAATTTAATCACTGCATGCAAAGATTTCATTGGTTTATGTTATTGGGCTGTAAGATTGGTCAAAGCTTGGGTTTGTATTAGGTTAAAATTCTGTTGTGTTAAATAATTGAAAGATTTGTGATCAAAATCTTCAAAAATTGGGTCAAAAACTAGGGTTTTAACCTAAAGTTTTCAATTAATGATGTTGTTTTAGTCTCACAAGGGGTTTGTTGGGTTTATAATGACCAATGTTTATAACATTTGGTTTAAAGTTTGAGATAAATTTGAGTTTATGTGGTATAGAAATTGCAAGTTTTGTTGGTAAAAACCGTAGCTAAGTTGCTGCAATTCGGAGTTTTTCATTGATTTAGAGCGGTTTTTAAAAATGTTATAAAATCATAGAAATTTGTTAGGAGTCATATCTTATATGGTTAGAAAGCTATAGTCTAGTTTCTTTCTTCTTTTGTTCGCAGCAGTTGATTCGGACATTAAGATGATTAAAACTATGAAATACTACAGAAGGTTCTAGATGATGTGATGTTTTGTAAAATGTAAATTGAAGTTTTTGTTTTGTTTGGTTGTCTCGCCTATTGGGATACTTTAGAATACTGTGAATTAGTGTTTCTAATTTTATTTGAGGTTTCATGGGTCATAAGCTATGTTATATTTCAAGTCTTTAAGGTATGGTTTTGGTACTACAAAAGTAGAACATTGGTGTGTTTGTAGTTCAATTTTTAGTTATGAATTACTTAGTAAGGTATAGAATTGAGATTAGAAAGCTTTAATGCTATGTTTGGTATGATTTATTTAGTCATTGAGTTTATATTATGAATGTGTTTGTGATGAACTCTTCCACATGATTGATTAAAGCTTGTCAAAGAGCTCAAATTGGTGTTTGGTATTTGTGAGTTGTGAACTTGTTCCATGTCTTGAGGTGAATACTATGATTTATAAAACTTGGATGGAGAACAAATGGATTTTTGATCATTAAAAGGTAGTCATCAATGTTTAATTGTTTAGTATGTTAGAGGCAGATTGTTTGGTTGTTCATGCAACATATCTGTTTTTCCCAATGAAGTAAAAACTAATAATGGTTATTTATCAAAGTGTGAAAATAGTTTTAAATAACAAACACACGAAAGTTTTCAAAGTAAGATTATATTAATAACCAGACTTCAAAGAGTGCACAAGAACAAACTTGAGCACCCAGTACAAACTAAACAAGAACAAACTTGAATGCAAATTAGCGATTTGGGGTTTTTTAAAAGGGTTTAAAATCAGGGAATCTGAACGGTTGAGTAAATCAAGGGTGAAAATGGGCGCGTGAATGCGGAAAATGCGCGAGGTTTACTTTTTGGATGTCAAGCGCGCGGTTTTTTGTGAAAACCATTTTTACCGGAGCAGCCTTAGAAACAACCAATCTTTATCAACAAATAATTAGTAAAGAGATAGAATTTCACAAAGAAAAAGATGATATTCATTCCAAAAAAAAAATATCCAACTTTTACTTCGGAAATTTTAATCTCACAAAGAGCAACAACAATACAACTACATAAAAAATATGATAGATAAAAACAACACACAATGCCAACAAGAATAAGAACTAAGCTTGGATATAACTAATACCATTTTAACAAAAGATAGTTACATCGATATTCATCATGGTTTACATAGACTGCGAAACAAAAATTTACAACCATGTCTAAGATATTATGAATATTTGAGATGACATGTCAATCCCGATTCCTTCTTCTGGAATACGAACGGTGATTATGTAGCAAACCGGAAAGAAAACGAACGTAATGGTAAACTCCATGAGATTTTGAGAGAAAATGGAAGATTTTCTTTGATTTTGCCGAAGATGAAAAAGCAAAGAAAATCTATGGATGCTTATAAAGAAAATTACTCATGATTACGCTTCAGAAATGATTTGACAGTCAGAGAGAGATGGGGTAAAAGTAATTATTCAAGCTTAGCTATTAGGGTGGCTGGCATTAAATGTGACAAGAAAGAATGAATAGTAACAATCAAATTTACCTAAAATAGTTACATTTCTAAAGAATTGAGCATTCCAATTTCTGCAACTAATAAATTAAACCGGTGTTCATCCAGGGCTTTTGAAAATATATCAGCGAGCTGGTGTTTAGTAGAAATAAAGCGAAGCTCGATTTCATTTTTCGTTATGTGATCTCTAATGAAGTGATGGCGAACATCGATGTGCTTTGTATGAGAATGAAGCACTGGATTGTTTGAAATTGCAATAGCGCTGGTGTTGTCACAATATATGGGAGTGCGCTGAAAAGAGATGCCATAGTCAGCTAGCTGATGTTGCATCCATAGTATCTATGCACAGCAACTCCCAGCTGAAATGTATTCAACTTCAGTGGTGAACAAGGAGATTGAGTTTTGCCTTTTGCTTTGCCAACTAACCAATTTTCCACCAATCAACTGACAACCACCAATAGTACTTTTCCTATCTATCTGACATCCGGCGTAGTCGGAATATGAAAAACCAATGAGATCAAAGACGGAGTCTCGGGAGTACCATAACGCTAGTTCAGGCGTTACTTTCAGATATCTGAAAATCCTTCTAACAGCTGTTAAATGTGATTCCTTTGAATTCGCCTGAAATCTTGCACAAAGGCATGTGGAAAACGTTATGTCAGGACGACTGGCTGTCAGATACAGAAGGGATCCAATCATTCCTCTGAAAGTGGGTAGATCAACTGCTTTCCCGTTTGGATCAGATGTGAGCTTGGTTTTTGGAACAATGGGAGTCTTCATCGGAGATGAATCTAAAAAGTTGAACTTTTTGAGTAAATCCTTCACATATTTACCTTGATTGATGAAGATGCCTTGGTCTGATTGTTTTATTTGAAGCCCAAGGAAGAAGTTTAATTCTCCCATCATGCTCATTTTGAACTTCTCTGACATGATCTTTTCAAATTTCTTGTACAAACGATTGTCAGTGGAACCAAAAATAATATCATCAACATAAATTTGAACAAGAATGAGTTCACCTTTTTCTCTACACAGGAATAGAGTTTTGTCAATGCTCCCTCGCTGAAATACATTCTTCAGAAGATGAGTGGACAGTGTGTCATATCTTGCGCGTGGGGCTTGCTTCAGTCCATAGAGAGCCTTGTCGAGCCTATAGACGTGATCTGAAAATTGGAGACTTTCAAAATCAGGAGGTTGTTGAACAAATACCTCTTCTTGTAGATCTCCATTCAGAAAAGAACTTTTGATATCCATCTGAAAGACTTTGAATCCTTTAAATGCTGCAAAGGCGAGAAACATGCGTATGGATTCCAGACGAGCAACAGGAGCAAATGTTTCATCGTAATCTATACCCTCTTCTTGACTGTAATCCTTAGCAACTAATCGGGCCTTGTTTCGAACTAGTGATCCTGTTTCATCAGGCTTGTTTCCGAACACCCATTTTATGCCTATAATTGACTTGTCTTCAGGCGGGGAGATAAGTTTCCAAACTTTGTTCCTTTCGAATTCATTGAGCTCTTCTTGCATTGCGACCACCCAGTTTGCATCCTTTAGAGCTTCTTCAACTTTCTTTGGCTCGTTTTGTGAAATGAATTCAGAGAACATGCAGAAGGCATAGGTAATCAAATTTCGGGTTTGTACGCTAGTGTTTGGATTTCCAATGACATTAGTAACAAGATGAGCTCGAGTCCATTTTGTGACTCTAGTTGGTTGCTCATGATTCTCATCAGCAGAAGAGTTACTTGGTTCAGATTAATCTCCAGCGATCTGATCCTCATTCACTGACGGCATGTTGTTGTCAAGTTTTACCTCTTGAGAATAGTCATCAAAATCATCATCAAGTGACTCATGTAAAAGTGTATCGAATTCTTCAGAAACAACTTGATCAGTATGATTTGAGCTTGACTGAACATCAAATTCATCAAAGGTGACATTTATGGTTTCAACCACAAAACTTTTCTTGGGAAGAAATACGCGATAAGCTTTAGAAATGTTAGAGTACCCCAGAAATACACCTTGTTCTCCTTTGGGGTCAAACTTACTCTTCTAATCTTTAGTGTTAAGAATGAAACATGTGCTTCCAAATATCTTTAAGTACCCAACATTTGGTGACTTCAGGTGAAGTAACTCATAGGGAGTTTTACTATGACGTTTGACAATTATGGACCTGTTTTGAGTGTAGCATGCAGTATTAACAGCTTCAGCCCAAAAATGTCCTTTCAGATATGCTTCAGCAAGCATTGTACGGGCTGCTTCAATTAAGATCCTGTTTCTTCTTTCAGCATCCCCATTTTGCTGAGGAGTATATTGGGCTGAGAAATTTTGGATGATGCCATTTTCATCACAAACTTCTTGAAGAGTTGAGTTTCTGAACTCTGTTGCATGATCGCTACGAAGCTGCTTGACTTGAGTATCAAACTGCCTTTGAACACGATGAATGAAATTCATCAGAATTTTGGCGGTATCACTTTTGTTGTGCAAGAAAAATACCCATGTGAATCTGGTATACTCATCAACAACCACCAGAGTGTATTTCTTGCCTCCCATACATGGTGAACTCACAGGTCCAAAAAGATCCATGTGAAGCAACTGAAAAGCGGAGTTAACTTGATTACAGTGTTTGGATTTGAAGACTGACTTCTTTTGCTTTCCTTGCTCACAAGCGTGGCACATCTTGTCTTTGAGAAACCGAAGTGACGGTAGTCCTCTAGTTAATTGAAGCTTTGAGATCTTGCTTATGTTTTTGAAGTTAAGATGGGTTAGCCGTTTGTGCCATAACCAGTTTATTTTTTAGTCAGCTTCAGAGTAGAAGCATGCATCTCTTTCAGAGGAGGCAGGGCTGAAATCAACAACATACATGTTTCTCTGCCTCTTTCCTTGTAAGACTTCCTTGCCTTTCTTGTTGAAGATAGAACCCTTTGTCTTTTTGAAATGAACCTCGTAATCCGCATCACATAGCTGACTGATGCTGATAAGGTTATGTTCGAGCCCTGTGACATGAGCAACATTTTTTATGTTCACTGAACCTTGATTCAGATACCCATATCCATCGGTTTTGCCACACTTTCCTCCACCAAAAGTAACTTTAGGGCCATTTGCTGCATGTACCCCATCCAGTAGAGACTTACATCCAGTCATATGCCTTGAACATCCACTGTCAAGGTACCAAATTGTAACATCCTCGATTTGGGCCTAGTTGTAAATCATTGTAATGTACATAAGTTAGTAAATTATGAAAAGGGTCCAAGTTGTATATATACGTATGTAATAAATGATTATGTGTTTTAAGTGGAAATATGTATATGTTATTGTGTGTTATTAGTTAAAGTAATAATATTTATGTATATATGTAAATATATGTAAAATAAAGAAGAGAAAAAGAATCCAGAGGCGGTTGCCTCTGGATGTGGGTTATATATGTGTGTATGTATATATTGACTAAAATAGTCAAACTTGGAAAACTTACAAACACACACTTGTTTCCTCTCTCTCTCTCGTAAGCCTCTGGAAGAAAAGAAACGATTGAAGTATTGTTGTTTTGAATTTAAGAAAGGTAAACAGGTGTTTGTTGTAAGGCTTAAACATGTTAGAAATTGGTTTTGTGTTTAAATCATAGTTAAAATTCGAGTTCATGCAAAACTCCACCGATGAACATACCAAGCTTACTTGAAAGTGGGTTTTGGTATGTTTGATGTTTTTAAAAGGTGTTGTTGTGTTTTTGAGATTCATATGGATGATATATGAAGCTCTAAAGTGTTTTAAATGTAAAACTAACAAGTCTGAAACTTTAAGAATGAGCCAAGAAGGTGGCGGAATTCCAGTTGTAAAGTGTCGGATTCCGAGACCTGTGATTTATGCTAAGCCCGGATTTGGGGATTCCAATTTTGTTTTAGTAGTTATACTTTGTATGTATAGATGATTGATGTAAGTAATAATGTTCTAGGTGAACTTGTCGTGTTAAGTAAAGCAGAAGTGAAATAGCTTTTGCTATAAGCTACTCAGGTGAGTACCGACTTCCGTAAGCCTTACTAGAGGAAGACTTACTTGCTAAATGTATTAAATATAGTTCAAAGATGTTTTAAGTTGCATGTACGCTTAAGATAAATATGTAAGCCTTGCCATGCTATTTAATGCAATATGCCATGTTGAATACTTATTGAATGTAAGCTAAGTGCATGCCAACGGAATCCAGAATTGGAGCCGCCTAGTTCAAATGAATGATATGTATGATACGGATCCTGAATGGATCAATTATGTGAGAGCTTAATGATATGTATGCTAGGGATCCAGATTGGATCCGTAATGATGAAATGAATGATTATGCATGCTTAATGAATGAAATAAATATGCATACTAAGTGAATGATCCAGATTGGATCAACTATGTGTATGTGAATAGTTCGCGGACATCTTCAAGCATGAATAAGGTCAACTTTGTAGTTGGGTTCCAGGGATCCTTGATCGGGTGATTCGGGACTTAACGATGATTCGAGGTAACATTCCGGATCGTAGGTTCTGCATAACCACCGTACCTTATATCATGAGGGGTAATCAGCCGGTTGTAGCTGAGTTGCCTAAGGATCCTATGGTTCCGTAAATTATGCTTGGTGGACCGCTTTATGCTCCCCCACTAGCGCGGATGGTCGTGTCTGATCCCCCGATGTATTGTTGTTGAGCGGGACTAGCTATCCTGCAAGAAATGACTTATACCGATCTTGTCAGTTCACTGCAATGTGATAGGAAAGCATTGTATGCTTATTCCTGTTATGCATGACTTGATTTATTGATGCTCATGTTATGTTTGTACTCACTAGCTATGTGTATAGCTAATGGTGCCACGTTGACCCTTTTTGCAGATAAAGAATAGGTTGCCTAGTGAGCGGGGTTGCCTTCTGCTGGATATTTTTATGGAACACTTTATGTTGTAATCTGATATTATGGTCGGTTGTTATGTTAGAGTAACACCAAGCACTTGATACAATGTTTTGAATGTAAATAACCGATGTAAACCTTTTTGGTTTAGCTTTCCGCTGCATAACTCAAAGATATTTAATCGTGATTGAGTTCACGTTTATTAAAAACACAATTTTTTGCTAATTTTTGTGTTTGCAAAACCGGTGTTACAAGTAGGTATCAGAGCCTAAGTTTGGGGGAATTGGGTACTTGCAAGAGTATTCAATCTCAAACTCGGGCCCGACCATAGTAAATTATTCCCTATGGGGGGGTTGAGTATGAGAGTTGCATGAATATTACATGTTATAATATAGCTTGTCAAGTATGATAAGCAAGTGTAGTAGAATATTAAATACCCTTCTTTGTTATATAGAAAAGTTAAGTTAAAGATGCCTGCTGATCGTGGAAACACTGAGCAAGCTCTGAAAGAAATGGAGGATGATGCTTCTCACATGCCTCATCAAGCTGAAGACGAACGCTCTCACCATAATGTTGGTGGCGAAAGACTTGACCCAGACCAAATGGCATATATAAAGCGTTTGGAAGAAGAACTGCGTATTGCTAAAGAGCTCTTGTTGCAGACTACTCTTGGCAAACCACGCAAGACTTGCTCATACAAAAAGTTCTTGTCGTGTAAGCCTCCAACATTCGAGGGGAGTGATAACCCCACAGTGACAATACAGTGGCTCCGTGAAATGGAGCAAACGTTCGAGTCTTGCGAGTGTGAACCAGAGTATTGCGTGAAATACGCACTACGCATGTTGAAGGGTCGTGCCATTTTCTGGTGGGACACCGTGAAGGCTTCTGTTAGTATAGAGGTGTTGAGTGCTTTGACCTGGGAGCAGTTTTCTGAAAAACTGCTACAGAAATATTGTACTGATTACGACATGGAGCGGATGGAAAGAGAGTTCAACAATCTCCAAAAGGGAGATAAGCCGATGGAAGATCTTATCACTGCCTTCACCGATAAGATGAGATTTGTTCCACACCTGATACTAGACAAGACCACCAAGATAAGACGGTTTGTGGCAACCTTGCCACTGGAATTTCGCGTCCATGTGCGGACAGCTGCAAATCTGGACCGGGCATTTGAAGTGGCCCGACAAATGGAAGGTGATCGAATTCGGTGCATGGGCGAATTTGCCAGTGGGAGTAATCCTCTGGAGGTGGAAAACTGATACTTCTAAGAAACCAAGACCTTGAAAATCCTTGGTGTTCTTCATGCCGAACTTATGATTCTAGGGAATGCTCTGCAGCAACCAGAAGATGTGGCAGGTGTGGGCAGAAGGGGCATTCGGTGAACGAGTGCCGATATAAAGAAGATGTTTGCTACCGGTGACGCAAGCCCGGTCACAAAATGGTGGATTGTCCCGACAAAGAAGGCTCGGGAGCAGGCGGGTCTTCTGGAGGGTAGAAGAGAGACAGTATGCCTCGCGGGAAAGGAAGGGCATTTCAAATGACGGCAGAGGAGGCAAAGGCAGTAGGGGATGTCATCACGGGTACATTCCTTATTAATTATATCCCTACATGCGTGTTATTTGATTCAGGAGCAACTTATTCCTTTGTCTCTGTTGCTTCTCGTAAAAGACTTCAATTACCTGTTGTTCCGTTAGATGAGCCCCTTAATGTAGAGGTTGCGGATGGTAAAGTAGTCTCGGTTACCGAGAAAGTCCCTATCGCGGTTATCTATATTGATGGGAGTAGTATCCCTATCTCGTTCTTCATAATGCCTATTGCGGGCTTCGATGTAGTAATTGGAATGGATTGGCTTAGTAAGCGTGATGCTGAGATTCTCTGTTCCAAAAAGATGATTAAGATTCCTCTTGCTGATGGATATTATGCAGTAGCTCGAGGAGAGCGACGGGAGTTTGATATTCCTGTTATCTCCATTATTAAAGCTCAAAATTCTATTTCCAAAGGTTGTGACTCTTACTTAGCATATGTTATTGATTCTAAGTGGAGAAACAAACAGTTCAAAACATCAGGGTGGTATTCGATTACGCTGAAGTATTTCCTGAAGAATTATCGGGTTTACCTCCGGTCAGAGATGTCGAGTATAAGATCGAACTTATTCCTGGAGCTACACCTGTAGCTAGATCTCCGTATCATCTTGATCCTTCTGAAATTCGCGTGATGATGACTCCGATTTAGGAGTTGCTGGAAAAAGGTTTTATCTGTCCGAGTTCCTCGCCGTGGGGAGCTCCCGTGTTGTTCGTCAAGAAGGATGGAACGATGCGTATGTGTATAGATTACAGGGAGCTTAACAAGCGAACTGTAAAGAATAAGTATCCCCTTCCGCGAATCGATGATCTTTTCGATCAATTGCAGGGAGCTACTTACTTCTCTAAAATTAATCTCCGTTCGGGGTATCATTAAGTGCGAGTTCATGAAGAAGATATTCCGAAAACTGCTTTCCGAACTCGTTATGGTCATTATGAATTCTTGGTTATGCCATTCGACTTAACCAATGCTCCTGCTATCTTCATGGATCTAATGAATCGTGTTTGTCGTCCATTTCTTGATAGACCCGTGATCGTTTTTATTGATGATATTCTTGTCTATTAGAAGACTAAAGCTGATCACGAGCTCCATCTTCATCAGGTTCTCGAAACTCTCAAACGAGAACAATTGTACGCCAAATTTTCTAAGTGTGAATTCTGGCTTAGGGAAGTGCATTTCCTTGGCCATGTCATTTGTCAAGATGGTGTCAAAGTAGATCCAACTAAGGTGGAGGTTGTGATGAATTGGGGGATTCCTCGAAGTCCTTCCGAAATTAAAAGTTTCCTTGGCTTGGCTGGCTACTATCGGCGATTTATTCGCGATTTCTCTAAACTTGCGGGTCCGTTGACCAAACTGACTCGTAAGGATGTAGCGTTTGTCTGGTTGGAAGCTCAAGAGGAAGCTTTTCAGACCTTAAAGCGATTATTATGTGATGCTCCGATTCTCACCTTGCCTGATGGTTCGGAGGACTTCACTGTCTATTCTGATGCCTCATACGCGGGTTTGGGTTGTGTCCTCATGCAACATGATAAAGTGATTGCTTATGCCTCTCAGCAACTGAAATCACATGGAAGGAACTACCCAACCCATGATCTTGAGCTTGCTGCTATGGTATTTTCATTGAAGTTATGGAGGCATTACCTTAATGGCACGAAGTGTGTGATATGCACCGATCACAAAAGCTTACAGTATGTCTTTTCCCAGAAAGAACTCAACATGCGCCAACGCCGTTGGTTGGAGTTAATTAAAGACTATAATTGTGAAATCCGTTACCATCCGGGGAAAGATAACGTTGTAACGGATGCTTTGAGCCGTAAAGGACCAGTAGCAGAAGCAAAATTCATGATGATCACAGTGAAATTAGATTTGATTGCAAAGCTAAAAGACGCCCAGCAGTTAGCTTTGCAAGAAGATAATCTGAAAGCTGAAATGATGAAGAAGTTAAAAAACCAGCTGGGTGAAGATAATCGTGGTTTGAAGACTTTTCAATACAGGATTTGGGTACCTCTTGTTGGAGGTAATCGTGAGCTAATTTTGCAAGAAGCCCACAAGTCTAAGTTATCTGTCCATCCGGGAATCACCAAGATGTATTACGACCTGAAGAGGTTATATTGGTGGCCAACTCTTAAGAAAGATATTGCTTCATTCGTGGAGAAATGTCAAATTTGCGCGCAAGTTAAGACGGAACACCAAAAACCTTATGGCAATCTGCAACAACTTGATATTCCAGAATGGAAGTGGGATCATATCACGATGGATTTCATAACGAAGCTGCGTAAGACGTTCGATGGGCATGATATGATTTGGGTCATTGTTGACCGATTAACTAAAAGTGCTCACTTGTTAGCAACCAACAAGTCTGCTTCGTTGACTCGTTTGGCTCAGCTTTATATCGATGAGATTGTATCACGTTACAGTCTTCCTTGTTCAATTGTTTCTGATCGTGATTCTCGATTTGTATCTAACTTCTGGCAAAGTTTGCAACGTGAGTTAGGCACCCGTGTGCATCTGAGCACTGCCTATTACCTGCAGACCGATGGCCAATCTGAGCGAACGATCCAGACATTGGAGGATATGCTTCGGGCGTGTGTACTCGAGTTTGCTGGTTCATGGGATTCTCATCTCCCATTGATTGAATTTGCTTATAATAATTCATATCATTCCATTATTGGAATGCCACCATACGAGATGTTGTATGGAAGACGTTGTCGTACTCCAACTTGCTGGTTAGAGCCTGGGGAGAAGCAGTTTGCTGGACCTAAGATTGTCTAGATTACTTCGGATAAAATGAATGTGGCTTTAGAAAAGCTTAAAGCAGCCCGAGACCGACAAAAGATATATGCGGATCCCAAGTGTCGTCCCGCTACATTTGATGTTGGTGATCCTGTATTCTTGAAGGTTTCTCCTTGGTAAGGCGTCATTCGTTTTGGGCGCAGGGGGAGGCTAAGTCCACGTTTTATCGGCCCATTCAAAGTCATGCATAAAGTCAATGATCAGACGGTAAGTCTTGAGCTGCGGCCTAAATTAGCTGGAATTCATGATACCTTTAACGTATGCTACTTACGCAAGTGCAACGTTGGAGATGAGCAAATTCTTCCGTTACAAGAACTGAAGGTTGACTCTTCTAAGCGACTCATAGAAGAACCTGTTTAAATTCTTGACACGAAGGTCAAGAAGCTACGAAAGAAGATGATCAAACTAGTTCTTGTAATATGGAAGCACAGCTTAGGACCAAACCTGACGTGGGAAGTCGAGGACGAGATGAAGACAAAATACCCTCACCTGTTTATCACTGAGTAGATTCCGAGGACGGAATCTTCTTAAGGGGGGTAGATTTGTAACATCCTCAATTTGGGCCTAGTTGTAAATCATTGTAAATGTACGTAAGTTAGTAAAATATGAAAAGGGTCAAAGTTGTATATATACATATGTATTAAATGATTATGTGTTTTAAGTGGAAATACGTATATGTTATTATGTGTTATTTGTTAAAGTAATAATATTTATATATATATATATATATGTAAATATATGTAAAATGAAGAAGAGAAAAAGAATCCAGAGGCGGTTGCCTCTGGATGTGGGTTATATATGTGTGTATGTATATATTGACTAAAATAGTCAAACTTGGAAAACTTACAAACACACACTTGTTTCCTCTTTCTCTCGTAAGCCTCTGGAAGAAAAGAAAGGATTGAAGTATTGTTGTTTTTGAATTTAAGAAAGGTAAACAGGTGTTTGTTGTAAGGCTTAAACATGTTAGAAATTGATTTTGTGTTTAAATCATAGTTAAAATTCGAGTTCATGCAAAACTCCATTGATAAACATACCAAGCTTACTTGAAAGTGGGTTTTGGTATGTTTGATGTTTTTAAAAGGCGTTGTTGTGTTTTTGAGGTTCATATGGATGATATATGAAGCTCTAAAGTGTTTTAAATGTAAAACTAACAAGTCTGAAACTTTTAGATGAGCCAAGAAGGTGGCGGAATTCCAGTTGTAAAGTGTTGGATTCCGAGACCTGTAAATGTGTCGGAATCCGTAAGTTTATCAGAATCCACATTATGTGTGTGTCGGAATCCACATGTTTGTCGGATTCCACTAGTATGTCAAAATCCGCAATATGTCGGATTCCGATAGTATATCGGATTTCCTCATGTGTCGGATTCCGCCAAGTTGATCGGATTCCACTAGTTCGTCGGATTTCGCAAGTGTCGGATTTCCGTAAAATCTGCAAGTATTGGCGGATTTATGCTAAGCCTGGATTTGGGGATTCCTATGTTGTTTTAGTAGTTATACTTTGTATGTATAGATGATTTATGTAAGTAATAATGTTCTAGGTGAACTTGTTGTGTTAAGTAAAGCAGAAGTGAAATAGCTTTTGCTATAAACTACTCAGGTGAGTACCGACTTCCGTAAGCCTCACTAGAGGAAGACTTACTTGCTAAATGTATTAAATGTAGTTCAAAGATGTTTTAAGTTGCGTGTATGCTTAAGATAAATATGTAAGCCTTGCCATGCTATTTAATGCAATATGCCATGTTGAATACTTATTGAATGTAAGCTAAGTGCATGTCTGCGGAATCCAGAATTGGAGCCGCCTAGTTTAAATGAATGATATGTATGATACGGATCCTGAATGGATCAATTATGTGAGAGCTTAATGATATGTATGCTAGGGATCCAGATTGGATCCGTAATGATGAAATGAATGACTATGCATGCTTAGTGAATGAAACAAATGTTGGGGTTTGTTCGGTTTTTTTCCATAATATGTTTTAGCAACGGAAGCATGAACAACAATTTTAAACTATTTAAAACTCCCCACCAATGATCCATATGCAAGCTTTTAGAAGACAAAACAACCATATGATGTTTAGAACTACAACCTTTGTAGCGTGAGTAAACCGTTGATGAAGTGGTTGATGTATGAGAAGACAAGAGAAGACTTCCTCCAACGTATCCACAAATCAATGAGTCCAACACCTCCAAGATGCTAGTCTCTTCAACCCTTGAAATTCAATCAAGCAAGCAACAACCTCTTGTTCTTCTTCTTGAACTTACTATGTATGTATATGAGTATGTATTCTAGTATCACCCTTTGCTTACTTGAAGAACACCAATACTATATAGTAAGGATGTTTTCAAGTATGAAAACACTTAGAACTTTTTTAAGAACACAAGGAAAGGTGGTAGCATGTACTAGTATCGAATGAACCATGCCTGAGGACTTAAATCATCAAGCAACAAGGCACAAGAGGGAGGCCCCTCCCATGCCTCATTTTGGACGAAATTGGTGAGGGGGAGGGTCCCCTCTTGCCTTGTTTCTTCTCTTGTTGATGTAGTCAATGTCTTGGTAAGGCTTCATGCAAGAAAGTCAACATGGCCCCCTTTTTTGATTATTGTGAGCATTCTTAGTTTTATATATATTTCAAGTATATAAAATATAATGCTACACTTGCCATACATTGTATAAAATACATCTATATGTATTTTATATACATACTTGATTGTTACTAGTAACTCTTTACTTGTAACAAAGATATACATACATTTATATAATTGTTACTAGTAACAACTTACTTGTAACAAATATATATTTATACATATATATATATACATACATGAATATAATCATATGTTTATATCTATGTATTTGATATACATTATCTTATATCAATATACAAGAGTATATATATGTATAAATATATGAATATAATCATATGTTTATATCTATGTATTTGATATGCATTATCTTATATCAATATACAAGAGTGATATTATTATTTCACATAAATAATAATATACAACAATGCATATATACTTATATATATAATGAGTTGGAAACATATTTAAATCATATTCAAATATGTAATCGGTGTCCATTGATTGTAAATGTGTGACCCTATGGGTTTATTTATTATCAGTAATATCGTATTAATTTGTGTCTTGTGCACATAGAACCAACAATAAATATGCATGCTAAGTGAATGATCCATATTGGATCAGCTATGTGTATGTGAAAAGTTCGTGGACATCTTCAAGCATGAATAAGGTCAACTCTGTAGTTGGGTTCCAGGGATCCTTGATCAGGTGATTCGGGACTTAACGGTGATTCGAGGTAACATTCCGGATCGTAGATTCTGTAGAACCGCCGTGCCTTATATCATGAGGGGTAATCAGCCAGTTATAACTGAGTTCCCTAAGGAGCCTATGGTTCCGTAAACGATGCTTGGTGGACCGCTTTATGCTCCCCCACCAACGTGGATGGTCGTGTCTAATCCCCCGGTGTATCGTTGTTAAGCGGGACTGGCTATCCTGCAAGAAATGACTTATACCGATCTTGTCAGCACACCGCAATGTGATAGGATAGTATTGTATGCTTATTCCTGTTATGCATGACTTGCTTTATTGATGCGTATGTTAAGTTTGTACTCACTAGCTATGTGTATAGCTAATGGTGCCACGTTAACCCTTTTTGCAGATAAAGAATAGGTTCCCTGGTGAGCGGGGTTGCCTTCTGCTGGATATTTTTATGGAACACTTTGTGTTGTAATCTGATATTATGGTCAGTTGTTATGTTAGAGTAACACCAAGCACTTGATACAATGTTTTGAATGTAAATAACCGATGTAAACCTTTTTGGTTTAGCATTCCGCTGCATAACTCAATGATATATAATCGTGATTGAGTTCACATTTATTAAAAACACAAATTTTTGCTAATTTTGGTGTTTGCAAAGCCGGTGTTACACAAATGTTATCATGGTGATCGCCCTTGTACATCATAGCGGGATTCCATCCTTCTGCAAAACTCAATTTTTCAGCCTCAGCTAGATCACTACTAAACTTGCTTTCAGCAGCCATTAAGCACATGTCAGGATGAGCATATCCAAGGATTTCTTCAGCCACCAGGAACTTTCCTCTCACTTTACTCTCTTCATCCTCATCTGAAGAAGTTTCAGAATTTGTCCAGTTCAAATCATCGGTAATCAAGGGCTTTTCTTTCTTTTTCTTTTCACTGGATGCTTTCAGGGCTTTGTATTTTGCCTTGTATTTATCGGCCTTAGATGGATAACTCTTCTTTGGATTTGATGAAGTTTGCTTGACAAAGCAAACTGCTGAATAGTGACCGGGCTTTCCACATTTGAAGCATTCATTCTTTGACCCTTCAGACAAGCCCTTTTTCTCGGAAGAAAATTTCTTTTCAAGTTTTCTTTTTCCGCCAGATCTGAACTTTTGGAATTTTTTGTAGTTTTTCATGATGACAACTTTTTCTAAGCATTCATCGTCAGATATTTCTTCCTCCTCGGCATCGTTCATCCGAAATTCTTCTTCAGATTCAGAGTCTTCAGTCGACCTGTATTTGGCTCTTGGGGGATTTTCAGCTACAAGAGCCAAGGATTTCTTGAAGCCTTTCTACAAGTTATTTTTCTGAATGCGGGTTTGTTCATCATTCAGCAGCATTCCATAGAGCTTACGCATGTTCATGTCTTTAAGCATGTTGTTTTTTCTCAAGATCATGCACATAGTATCCCACTCAGATAGAAGGGAGTCTAGAAACCTGTTTAAGATTTGGAATTGCTCTTTGACAACTCCTACTTCAATCATGTCATTAAGAAGTCATGTTGTAACACCGCTTCTGAATTCAATTACTTAAATAGCAAATCAGATTTTAGCAGCGGAAATTTTTCTTTTTAAACAACATTAACTGTTATTTACATTAACATTACTTTTAAAAGAACGTTGGTGTTACCAAGTACGGGAACCGACCATAGTATCTGTTTACATTACATAAAAAATACAAGTGTTCCACCCACAAGGGGCAATGTAACTCCCAAAAGCAACCCGCCTCGCAGGCCATCTAGTCTTTACCTGAAAAGGGGACATAGCACCATTAGCTACACTAGCTAGTGAGTACATACAATCATAAGCATCAATACAGTAAGTCATGCATCATATCATAAACCATCATTGCTAGCTTAGCACATAGCGGTGTGCTGACATGATTCGTAAGAGTCGTGTCTTGCAGGGTAATCAATCCCGCTCAACAACTCAAACCGGGGAATCAGACATGACCAATCCACGCTAGTGGGGGAGATAAAGCAGTCCACCAAGCATCGTTCACAGAGCCAAAGGCTCCACAGGTAATCCAGCTACAACCGGCTGATCACCACTCACGTTAAGGCACGGCGGTTCTGCAGAACCTATGATCCAGGATGCCTCCTGAATCACCTTGAAATCCCGAAGGATCTAGTTACAACCGACTGACCTTAACCATGCGTCAAATAGTCTGCAGACAGTTCACATACACATATACGTACATTTGATCCCACAGGGATCCGTCATTCCACATATAACATCATACAGTTCTTCATACGTCCATATCACCATGTATTAACTAAGTGGTTCCTGTAACACACATCCTCCTTAAAACCACACTCGGTTATAGCATGGCCCTTCTGCCCGCACCTCGAGCAACGTCTGGTAGAGTTAGAACACTCACCAGAGTGATATTTTTGGCATTGAGTACACCAAGGAGAATTAGGCCTCGGCTTCTTGGAGGAATCAATCTTTCCGCCTGCAGTGGATTGTCCTTTGGAAGGACCCGATTTATCAGACGGATTGAACTTCCTCTTTGACCCTGCACCGGCAGATTCGCCCTTGCAGTATAAACATTCACCCTCCAGTTGTCGGGCTATATCAAACGCCCGATCAAGTTCAGTAGCAGCCCGTACATGAGGGCGAAATTCCATTGGCAGAGTTGCCACAAACCGCCTTATCTTGGTGGTCTCGTCTGGAATCAGATGGGGAACAAACCGCATCTTGTCAGTAAACGCGGTTATATGTTCTTCGATCGGCTTATCCCCTTTCTGGAGATCACTGAAATCCCTCTCCATTCATTCCAAATCATAATCAGTGTAGTACTTCTTCAGCACCTTCTCAGAAAATTGCTCCCAGGTGAGAGCACTCAGCACCTCCTTATTAATAGAGGCTTTCACCATATCCCACCAAAAGATGGCGAGGACTTTCAACATCCGTACTGCATACTTGACACAGTACTCAGGTTCACAGTCACTTGATTCGAACACTTGCTCCATCTCCCGGAGCCATTGGATAGTTACAGTGGGGTTATCATTCCCCTGGAATGTCGGAGGATTGCAATTCAAGAATTTCTTGTATGAACAAGTCTTACGGGGCTTTTTCAAGGTAGATTGCAATAAGAGCTCCTTCGTTACTCGAAGCTCCTCCTCCAGTCGTCTAATAATAGCAGCCTGATTTGGCTCAAGTCTGCCACCACCAACATTATGCTGAGATCTCTGATCCTCAGCCTGATGAGGCATATGAGAAGCCTCATCTTCTATCTCTTTCAGAGCTTGCTCTGTATTGCCACGTTCGGCAGACATCTTAATTGAACTTTCTATATAATAGAGAAAGAGCAGTTAATACTCAATCTCACTGACTGAACTTACAAATCATCATATAATACTACTAGCATACATATAACACTCTCACTCAATCCCCCCACAGGAACACTTCTTCATGGTCGGGCCCGAGCTTGAGATCGAATACTCTTACAAGTACCCAATTCACTCAAACTTAGGCTCTGATATCTATTTGTAACACCGCTTCTGAATTCAATTACTTAAATAGCAAATCAGATTTTAGCAGCGGAAATTTTTCTTTTTAAACAACATTAACTGTTATTTACATTAACATTACTTTCAAAAGAACGTTGGTGTTAGCAAGTACAGGAACCGACCATAGTATCTGTTTACATTACATCAGAAATACAAGTGTTCCACCCACAAGGGGCAATGTAACTCCCAAAAGCAACCCGCCTCGCAGGCCATCTAGTCTTTACCTAAAAAGGGGACATAGCACCATTATCTACACTAGCTAGTGAGTACATACAATCATAAGCATCAATACAGTAAGTCATGCATCATATCATAAACCATCATTGCTAGCTTAGCACATAGCGGTGTGCTGACATGATTAGTAAGAGTCATGTCTTGCAGGGTAATCAATCCCGCTCAACAACTCAAACCGGGGAATCAGACACGACCAATCCGCGCTAGTGGGGGAGATAAAGCAGTCCACCAAGCATCGTTCACAGAGCCAAAGGCTCCACAGGTAATCCAGCTACAACCGGTTGATCACCACTCACGTTAAGGCACGGCGGTTCTGCATAACCTATGATCCAGGATGCCTCCTGAATCACCGTGAAATCCCGAAGGATCCAGTTACAACCGACTGACCTTAACCATGCGTCAGATAGTCTGCAGATAGTTCACATACACATATACGTACATTTGATCCCACAGGGATCCATCATTCCACTTATAACATCATACAGTTCTTCATACGTCCATATCACCATGTATTAACTAAGTGGTTCCAATCTGGACCCACTGGCATTCACCTGATACATATTCTAACATCTTACAAGTCATACACTTACCTCCTTGAGCGTACCTGCTAAAGAAAGTTAGTCATACATAGTATATTCACAGTCACTTAGCAGGCAAGCCTTACTCTACTGAGTCTCATGATCGTAGGCACTCACCTAAGCTGTTTCTTAGGCACAGGTACTTGACCTTGACTTCACAGATACAATAAGTTCACCTAACATAGCACATTGACTTCAATCATTCACATGTGCATTCAAGACTCATAAAACAACTAACACAAATCCGCTAGAACTGTCGGATTTGGGAAATCCGATGGTCCTGTCGGATTCATGAAATCCGACACACAACTTCAAATTCTGATACTTACTCAATCAATCGGATTCCAACACTTATGAATTCCAACATGCATGTGAAATCCGACACTTGCGGATTCCAACACATGAAGGGAAATCCGATACTTACAATGAAATCCGATACTTATCGGATTCCGACACTTAGAATCCGAAACTATGGAAATCCGATAACTTGTGGATTCCATACTTAAAAAGGACTACAAAATATGAAACCCGGCAGAGTTACGGAATCAGACACTTATATCGGATTCCGACACTTCCTTCGGTTTTCATCATATGCGGATTCCGACAACTTCATAGTTTCGGAATCCGACAACTTCATAGCCTGGTATTCCAATGCATTCATTTGGTCATCTAAGCAACCTTATTTTGGCTTGCTTTAAGCCTAGAATATCATAGAACATCACTCTCTATCC
The DNA here is from genome assembly GCA_038502395.1 of Dittrichia graveolens. NCBI lineage: Eukaryota > Viridiplantae > Streptophyta > Magnoliopsida > Asterales > Asteraceae > Dittrichia > Dittrichia graveolens. The sequence goes on along the minus strand of JARJIL010000007.1, from coordinate 52,863,983 downwards.
ATCTAGCCATCATAAACACATCAAATCATATAAGAACACCAAATATACCAAAACCCACTTTAAAGTAAGCTTTTGCATGTTCTTCATGGTGTTCTTGCATGATTTCATGATTCTACCAGTTATGCAATCTTCTAACATCAATGATTCTAAATTACTAACCTTTTGCAGATTAAACAATCAATAATTCTTGTTCTTCTTCCTTTTTTTTCCAGAAATCCGAGAGAGCGAGAGAGTAGAGAGACGAGAGAAAGTGTGTTTGTGTTTTGCTAGATTTGACTAAAGTCAACTAAACACATATATATCACAGGGTGGTTGCCCCTTCCTTCGCATGGGGTTTTCCTCTTAATTAACTATGTACATAGTTAACATACATACATATACGTACGTACACATAAACACATAATTAAACATACACTTGTATTCACATAACTTTATAAGTATCTACAATCAAAATATAATACTCCTATTACATCGACTATACATACGTACGTACAATTACAACTAGGCCCAAGTTGAGTACGCAACAACAAATGTTTGTAGAAGGGGGGTTGAATACAAACTTTAGCTTTTAAAATTAAAGACACACTTATACACTTTTATATAATTCTTATTGATATGAATCAAGAACTACATGTACTAGAAGCGGAAATTCTAAGTACAATAAAAGGTGGCAATCAATTTTTCTAACACATAGACAAGCTAACTCTAAAACAACTAATGTATATATAGTGTTCAACACATGAACAAGTTTGATTCTACACAATGCTTATACTCTACGAATTTCTCAACTGATGAGATTTTCTTTTAGTGTAGTAGAGACTTCACTTTGTTGTGTTGTGTATTGTTATCTTTGCATGTCCACCATGCATGAGTATATATAAAAGTCTTGGTGAATCCGGTTGCATTAAGGTAAGAGACAAAGATAATGTGGAAATATAATATTTTAATTGTAAATGTAGTGGGTGAAAAGTAAAGTTACTTTAATCAAATGTATGATAAAAGTAATTGTACTTTTCTACAAAAGTGCAACCCATTACTGTTGGATATATGCCCACTGATACACGTATATTAGATCACTGCCGATGAGGCACGGGCCTATTGGGTCACACGCCAAGCGTTGAATCCGACAGCACATGTCAAGAGAGAAAATTAGGGTTTCTGTCGACCTTCACGGGCCCTCACGGGTCGTGAAGAGGTCGTGACGTGAAGCCCTTCACGAGGCTTCATGGGCCGGTCGGGGATCGTGGGGGTGATGCCTTCACGACTTCCTCACGGGCTGTGAGAGCCCGTGAAGGCAGAAGTCTAAGTGACACTTTGATATTATTGGACCTTTTGTTTGGTCCAATGGAAGGGTGCCATTATGGCCGACCCTGGTGTCACCTACAGATATAATATGCTTATATAAACCCCTCTTGCTTCTCTCTATATGACCTTTTGCCAAATTCACAAACACACACACTAAAGAGAACCTTGTAGGAGTCTTTTAGCAAAGAAGTTTGTGTTGGTTGTGAGCAAGAGTTCTAGTGCTGTTCTTGAGTGCAAGTTGGAGTATCTCAAGCTTTAGCAAAGGAGATTCACGGTTTGCTTGGAGTAGATATCAATAGAAGAACTCGTCTTGGAGTTCAAGCCTTTCATCTACAACAACAAAAACAACCAGAGACATCAAGGGTATGGTCTCACTTTCTGGTTCCTTTTGTTGTTCTTGTTGCTATCATTCTTTGTAGCTAGATCCCACTATGTGTTTCTTGTGCATATGTGTTGAAAACCCGATATGAACTCGTTTTTATCTTCATGCTTCCGTTGTGCTTGGGTTTTGCATGTGCATAAGAAACCTTCAATTACAATATAAAATATTAAAACCCACATCTACTGCTGTGTAGAAGTTTCTTTCCCTTTCCATGATTGTACTTTAATCAACACCATGCTTCTGATTGATTTGACTTTACCAAGTATGGGATTGCCAGCCATACTTAGTTGTTTAAACAAATCTTCAAGATCTTCGTCTGTTTGAGGTATCATTATCCTTTTCCAGAGGATAAGATCAAAACCTTTTTGTCTCATACTTGATCCAAAAAGTGCATTTTTACTTTTACAAGCAAAGATCTAAGGCATAATAGAACAACACATGTTCTGTCTTTTACATATGACTTACAATCTGAAAAGATAGAGTAGATTTGACATTTTTCATGACTCAGCTAACAGATTGTACTAGGAACTCTGATATTCACTACTCAGTTGATAAAATATATCAGTTGATCACTTTTTGCTAGGACTCAGTTGATACATATTGCTCAGCTGATCATATAGATGCTCAGCTGATCAATAGTAAACTTAGGAGGACATAAGCTCATGTATTTGTATGATCAGTTGATCAAGATTGCTCAGCTGATCAATCAAATACATCAGTTTATAAGGGGAGAAGACTTATGTAAAGGAAGACTTACTTAGCTGATGCTCTAGGCCTCAGCTGATCCATTTGTTCACTCAGCTGATAGAGTAGGCACTCAGCTGTTCAAATTCTTCACTCAGCTGATCAATTTGTTCACTCAGCTGATGGATTATTTTCCTCAGCTGATCAACAATTTTACTCAGCTGATAGACTGTTTCCTTAGCTGATTGTCTTCTTTACTTGTTTTCTTCATCTGATGCTCATTGGCTGATATCCTTTGGCTGATACTTTGAGTAGGATCTGATGCTCAGCTGATGGCTTATTTTCCTCAGCTGATGGTTCCATACTTAGCATATTTTTACATAAACTGATTCAAACAACACATGTTTGAATTCTTTCTAACTCATACTGAATGTAGGGTTTGGTTATCATCAAATTCTATGTTTTAGGATAGGCAGAGTTGATTATTAGGGTGAAGTGATTATCTCCCCAACAATCTCCCCCTATTTGATGATGACAAAACCTTTTTGTTTTTGAAGAATCAGTTTGACTTCGAATTACAAAAGATTTAAACTTTTAAGTACATTTGGCTACCTAGCTATCTGTTTTTGGTAGCTCTTTTTATTTGAACCTTGTTCTATTTTTGGTTTCTTTTCTAATGTTCCATTTTGTTCTGTTTTTGTGGAATCTTTTTCTGTGTTGTACCATTTTGTTCTGTTTTTGTGGTATCTTTTCATTTTTCCATTTTTATATGTTATTGATTTTCTGAAATATATAAACATCACTTGAAATAACAGAATAAAGAAATGTACATAATTGCTTACATAGATAGACTACTAACTAACTATTCTATAATTTACAATCAACTAAATAACAACAAAAACTTCAGAGTTAGAAACAGTCTTCAATCATCCCACCATGGTTCTTCTTTAACTTCAAAATCTTTGGCATGGGGATCAGCTTCAGTTAAGACTTCACATTGGGCTTGAACAAGGGCTTCAAAGTTTTCATTTCTAGTTCTGCCTCTTGTAGATATCCTTAGCCCAAATAGAAACTTCTTGCTAGCTTTAAGGATTTCAGACTGTCTAAAGAACCTCCAAGTGCCAGCTCTGTCCAGAAATAATATACCTTCAACAGGCATAATTATAAACTTGTACAGCTCATGAGTGATGTTCAGTGGAAGAGATGTGTTGAGACCCTCAAAATCTGATAAGAATTCATGTTGGGGTAGTACCTCTCTTAGCTCAAATGGTTTGAAGGGCTTGGAGCCTTTCTTATGAAGATTATCAACTGTGTGCACATGCCTGTAATAGTCATCTGGAGTGAAGGCGCTTTGTGACACAGCTAGAGCTATCCAATTCTGAATTTTCTGAATGAATTGAACTTTGAGCTTGGATTTGGATTTGAAGAGAAGGTACAAGATCTCAACTAACTCTGTGAACCCATATATGTGACACCTCTCATAGGATACAACTTCACAGCTGTTGAAGTTGTTTTGTCTTATAGCTTTGAGGTAGGGTTCACCATCACCTTTATGGACAGTGGTTCTTGTTATTGGAGTTGGTTCTGTTCTGTTTCTCAGAATATTAATCCTTTCTCTGAAGCTTTGAAGTCTTTGTTGACTTAGATTGATGGGAGCAGATAAATCAAGGTTGAAGAGGGTTTTGATGGCATTAGCATGGGATCTAGCTTTGAGTAGTTCAGCCTGAGATTTTTCCCTTGCCAATTTATGTTGAGCAGTAGCTTGATTTTGACTTTGTTCTTGCTCTTGCTGATATGCTAGGTCTTTGGCTTGGTAGATTTCTTCAACTGAAACACCCAATGTTTGAGCCATTTGAGCATTTTCCCTTTCTTCCTGTTCTTTAAGAGCAAGCTCCCTTTTCATTTGAGCATCTGCTTCAACTTTCTCATCTGTCATCTTTTATTTGCCTTTATCCTTAGGAGCAGAGGTTGAAGCCTTTTGGACTGATGGGGTTGATTGGACTGGTGGAGCAGATGGCTTGGGGCTCTGTCTTCTTCTTCTGAGGATGTCAGAAAGTGGAGTGTCATCCTCATCATCAGAATCGGACTCTATGTTGATTGGTGGAGAGCAACCCTCAACAACTTTTCTTTTAGGCTTTGACCTGTTTGCCATCCTTTTCAGCCTTTTGGGAAACCTTTGCTCCCCCTCAGAAGGTGCTTTTCTTTTAATAGGTGAGGAAGCTATTGCTTTGGGTGCTTCCTGTTGCATGATTTTTTAGGCAGTTTCAGCATAGGCAGCATCAATATCCTCTGAGTCAGGATCATCCTCCCTTGAAGAACTTGAGAATTTCTCCCCCTTTTTGGCATCATCAAAAGGAGGAGGGGAGTCATCTGCTGCAGGCTTATGGGATGAGGTAGGGGCAGGGGTAGGGGTATGGGTTGAGGAAGGGGTAGAGATGATTTTAGAGAGCTGAAGGGAGAGGTCATCCTTGAGATCTTTAATGGCTTTCCACAATGAGAGATGACTCATTCTGGATTGTTCTGTTAAGGTTTCTATGTCATCAAGGATGCCTTTTAGAAAAGAAGGTAGTGGAAGGAGCTGTTCAGAAATGGGTACAGAAAAGTTTGGGTTGATTGGGCGTAGGGTTTGGAGTTGGGATAGGAGGTTGGATATGGTTTGGTTTAGGGTAGATATAGTAGATTGAGGTAGGATGGGAATTGGTGGTTGAGAGGGAAGAAGGGTGGAAAGATGCTCTATTTTGGTAAGGATTGGGGTAAGATTTAATGGGTGCAGGGGAGGGTTGGGATGGGGTTTTCAGAGACTCAATGTCTTTGGTAAGTTGAGACAATTGAGCAGAAGTTTGGGTTTGGAAGGTTTGGGTTAGTTGATTAAGGTTTTGGTTAATTGTCTGGATAAGGGTAAGGTTTGGGGTTTGGGTAGATATAGAGGGGGTAGAGGTGGAAGGGGTGGATAGAGGTTCAAAGAACTTGGGTAAGGTTTGTGTCCCCTCATTTAAGCCTTGGTGTATAAGCTCAAATTCATTGGGGAAGAGTGTTGAGCCCTGTGCAAGTGGTTTGTTTGTACCACTAGCATTGGCAGGCTGTGCTTGTGTAAGAATAGAATCAATGATAGGTGCAAGATAAGTGGACTGAGTGTGGGATACACTCAATAACAGGGAATCCCTTATTGGATCCACATTCTGTTGGGAGAATGTGGATGGTATAGGTTGACTCAATTGTGGGAGAGACACAGTATGACCTTGGGTTGAGGTCTGTCTTTCAATGAGATCAACCTTTTGGGAGGTTGTCTTAGCTAACGGTTTAAGTCACATTTTTATAGATGTATCCCGTTGTGAGGATACATCCACTGGTTCATGAAGGTATTAGTTTGGCAAAATCAAGTAGCAACGGAAGCAAAGTATATAACAAAAACGATGCCAAACAACGAATACTTTCCATGGACCAAAATCTAACAAAGGAATTGCAACTAAAATATATAAATAAGATGAGAAGAAAAGGTTATACCTCAATGGTGCAAAAACCAAAATTAACCTTCCTTGTCATGTGGCTTAGAATCCAACAAAGAACTCCTCCAATGAAGTCCACCCCAAGCTTGCTTGATTCCCAAGTGCTAGCAAGTTGATGTACAACCACCAAAACAACAATCAAGTGTGTGTATGTTTGCTTCTTGTGCTCAAGAACACCAAGAACACCAAGAACAAGAGAGAGAGAGTTCAAGTGTCAACTAAGGGACAAAGTGTGAGCCAAAAGCCTCTCCTAGAGCAGATAACTCGTGGTCTCTTTGTCTACCACAATTATGAGAAGTTAACCCCATTAAACCAAGTGTTTAAGGCTGTTAATTCTGTTGTTACAGCGAACGTACATGGCCCGTGTAGGTCTACACGGCCGTGTAGGCCCAAAGTCCACGGCCCCAATTGGGCTAAGACGGCCCGTGTTTATCAAGCACTACACAGCCCGTGTTTATCTACACGGCCCGTGTAGGCCCAAACTACACGACCTTGAACTGGGCTAATACGCCTCATGTATGTTGGACTGGACACGGCCCGTGTTCAGGAACACGGCCCGTGTACCATCCTGCCAAAACCCATTTTGGCCTTATCCTCTCTATTGCTTGATCGTGTTTCCGGAATCAATACTTGGTGTGTGACCCAATAGGCCTATACCTCATCGGTAGTGTCATTAACTCGTTCGTGTCAGCGGGCATATTCCAACAGACTCCCACTTGCATATGACACGACTACGAAAAATAACACAAACATAGAGCGGCCTCTAGCAAGACATCTATGCTCCCAAGTCAGTATAGGGTATGCCACTCTTGACAAGATCCCCAATCATAAAATGATTGTCCTAAAGATAAATGAACATGTACATCCCTTTGTTCGCGATATCCAATGTGAACACAAGGCATGGAATATAGTCAACCTTCAGATCGTTCACGATTATGTTTCTCGATTCTAGATTAGTGGTGACCAACAAACCAAGTTAACATTGATCCATCATCAATGTAACCTGGGCACGGCCATGCATATGAACGTCAGCACTCAATCATCGAGGGGCCCATGGATATTCTCTCTATATATAGAGGAACAAATACCTTTCAACTACATAGTCCCGCCACATAGATAATACTCTACCCAATCATCTCCCTTATAACGACCATTTACGGACCGCACGGACCGCGTTAGAAAATGATCAAAGCAAAGCAGACCTATGCTTTGGGATCACATGTATCTCTAGTTTAAGGATGAAACGTCATTACCATCCCGAGTTACTTGTCACTAAAACCATGAAGTAAGCTCGGGTGCGGGTCCTCCAATCACTTGAAACCCCTTTCAAGTATAGGCAAGAATCACGTTTTATCAAAACCAATTCTTTACCTCAATCTTAATTCATACTTTCTTCCCACAAAGTATGACCGATTGTGGAGACTAAAAGATTGTAAAACAATCTAGGGAATAAGTTAAACATGCAAAGATAGAACACAATAAAGAGTAAATGTGAGTAACCGCAACACGCGTATACATAGATCTCTACTATATAAATCGAAACAAACATTAATAACATTATTGCTTAATGTTCCCAAATACATAATGGTCCAAACATAAATTAAAACTAAATCTAAACCAAGTCATGAGCAAATCTAACACCTATCGCCGTAGTGTGAGAATCATGAGAAGCTTGTGACAATGGTTTAGTAAACGGATCGGCCAAATTGCCTTCCGAGGTTACTCTACTAATAGCGACTTCACCACTTTCAACCATCTCTCTAATCAAGTGGTACTTACGAGGTATATGCCTCGTTCTCTTGTGATCTCTCGGTTCCTTCGCCAAGGCCACCGCACCCTCATTGTCACAAAAGATCTCAATAGGGTCGGATATGCTAAGAACCACTCCAAGGTCTCGAATGAACTTCCTTATCCACACAGCTTCTTTAGTAGCTTCACTTGCCGCAATGTATTCTGACTCTGTAGTAGAATCAGCCACTATTTCTTGCTTTGAACTTCTCCAAGTAATAGCCCCACCATTCAATAGGAACACAAACCCCGATTGTGATCGGCAGTCATCCCTATCAGTTTGGAAGCTAGCATCAGAGTAACACTTTACTTTGAGCTCTTCCTCACCACCAAAGATCAAGAACATCTCTTTAGTCCTACTAAGATACTTAAGAATGTTCTTTACCGCAACCCAATGGGCTTGCCCCGGGTTTCCCTGATATCTACTAGTCAAGCTCAAAGCACATGACACATCAGGACGAGTACATAACATGGCGTACATGATCGAGCCCATGGCCGAGGCATATGGTACTCGCTTCATTACTTCTAGTTCCTCTTGAGAGCTAGGACATTGAGTTTTACTCAATATCACTCCATGCGACATAGGAAGATTTCCTTTCTTGGAGTCCTCTATCTTGAACCGCTTCAAGACTTTGTCAATGTATGTACTTTGACTCAACCCGAGAAGTTTTCTAGATCTATCTCTATAGATCTTGATACCCAGAATGTATGCCGCTTCTCCTAAGTCTTTCATTGAAAAGCATTTTCCAAGCCAAGTTTTGACACTTTGCAAGGTTGGAATGTCTTTACCAATGAGTAGGATATCATCCATATACAAGACTAAGAAAACAACGGCGCTCCCACTAGCCCTAACGTATACACATGGCTCGTCTACACTTTTCGAAAAACCAAACTCTTTGATTTTCTCATCAAAGCATAGATTCCAACTACGAGATGCTTGTTTAAGTCCATAAATGGACTTCTTTAGTCTACACACTCTATTAGGATGCTTCGGATGCACAAAACCCTCAGGCTGCGTCATATACACCTCTACGGAGAGCTTCCCATTAAGGAAGGCGGTTTTGACATCCATTTGCCATATTTCGTAATCATGAAATGCGGCGATTGCCAAAAGTATCCTAATAGATTTCAACATGGCCACTAGGGAGAAAGTTTCATCATAGTCGACACCATGTGTCTGGGTGAAACCTTTAACCACCAGTCGGGCTTTGAAAGTGTTTACTTTTCCATCCATGTCGGTCTTCTTCTTGAAGACCCACTTACACCCTATTGGTTTACAACCGGGTGTGGGATCAACCAATTCCCAAACCTGGTTATCCTCCATGGATTGCATCTCATTATCCATTGCCTCCTTCCATTTAGCAGACTCGTGGCCCGCTGCCGCTTCCCGATAGTTGGTGGGCTCATTAAGATCCACCAATAATCTCTTCGCCCTCAGATATGAGAAACCCATATCTCTCTGGCTCATGGCGAGTTCTACCGGATCTACGGGGAGGTAACGGATGTACGTTAGTCTCCGCATTGTCATGCTCAGACTCAACCTCACTAGGTTGTTGGCTAGTGCCAACGTCAGGTCTTTCATCCGTTGACTCTTGAACATCTTCAAGATCAATCTTAATCCCGCCATGCTGATTGGATACTAATTCTCTTTCTAAAAAGACCGCCATCCGAGCAACAAATACCTTGTTCTCGGAAGGTTTATAGAATATATATCCAATACCCGCAGCTGGATATCCGATGAAATAACACTTTTCGGATCGGGGTTCCAACTTGTCATCTACCTCACGTCGTACGTAGGCTTGACAACCCCAAACCTTTAGATAGGAAAGAACGGGAGGTTTCCCATGCCACATCTCGAAAGGTGTTTTCTCGACCTTCTTCGTTGGAACGAGATTAAGGATTCTTGTTGCCGTTTCAAGAGCATAACCCCAAAGGCTTATAGGCACTTGGGTGTGACTCATCATAGACCGAACCATATCTAACAATGTTCGGTTCTTCCTCTCAGCGACACCATTTAATTGTGGCGTCCTAGGAGGTGTAAGTTGTGAGATAATTCCACAACCCTTAAGATGATCACGAAACTCTTGACTAAGATACTCACCACCCCTATCGGATCTAAGTATCTTAATCTTCTTGCCCAATTGATTCTCTACTTCGTTTTGGAAAGTCTTAAAGACCTCAAAGGTCTCGGACTTTTGTCTAACCAAGTAGACATACCCATACCTACTATAATCATCTATAAAGGTAACGAAGTATCTAGAATTGTCTCTTGTGACGTGCTTAAATGGACCACACACATCGGAATTTATAATGTCCAATAAGTCTTTTCCCCTCTCATTCACACCGGAAAAGGGTGCTTTAGTCATCTTGCCTAATAAACAAGATTCGCATACTTCATTTGACTCATGGTCAAATGATTCCAACATCCCATCCGCTTGGAGCTTGGCGATGCGAGTCTTGTTTATATGGCCAAGTCGACCATGCCACAAAGACAATTTGTCTAAACCATTTTTAGACGTTGAATCAATATTCATGATTGAACGATTATCACTAACGTACGCATCTACTTCATAAATACCATGACAAGGATAAGCTTTAAAATAACAAATACCATTTTTAAAACAAACAATAACCCCATTGTCAAAAGAAAAACCAAAACCATTGTCGTGTAATGCATGAAAAGAAATAATGTTTCGCGCCACAAGCGGCGAATAGCATACGTTCAATAATAATATGGAAAATCCGGAATTAAAAGATATTTCAACTTCTCCTCGAGCCTTGACCGGGACAATCTCCTTGTTTCCGATAATCAAGTCAATCTCGCCATTCTCCATCCTTCTACTTGTCCTTAGCACCTGCACAATGTTACAAACGTGAGTGCCACAGCCGGTATCTAATACCCAACTACCACATGTAGAAGTATGATGGAGTTCAATCATGTACGTACCTGAGTCGGAAGTTCCTGCGATGCTCAACCCCTTGAGCTTCTTAAGACCTTCTAGGTACCCCGGGCAGTTACGGCGCCAATGGCCCTTCTTCCCGCAGAAGAAGCATTCCGCTTCATTCGGAGTTTTAGCTTGGGGAACCATCTTCCCCTTGCCTTTACCCTCCGAAGCGGGGCCAGACTTGGCAGCGCCAATCTTCCCCTTCCCCTTACCCTTAGGGGTATAAGCGGTCCTCTTCTTCTTCTGGATTCGCCCCTCCCTTATAGCAAGAACGGGATTTGGAACGGAGGGCTTGTTTTTGGTCATGCTAGACTCCGTTGTCTTAAGAATACCATGAAGCTCCATGATGGACTTATCCATACTATGCATATGACAACTCATAACGAATTGATCATACGCGATGGGCAGGGACCATAGGATCAAATCCACGGCTAGCGCCTTCCCTATGGTAAATCCGAGCTGTTCCATGCGCTTCACGTTTGCTTTCATGCGCAACACGTGTGCACTCACATTCCCGCCATCGGCCATCTTGCTACCAAGTACCGTCTTAAGACACTCAAGCCTCTCTTGTCTCGCTTGCTGCTAGAACATTTCCTTAAGCTGAGCGATCAAGTCAAAAGCACTCAAATGATCCATTTGCTTTTGGAGCTCGGGGATCATAGTACTTATGATGAGGCAAGTAATGTCCTCGGTATCCTTGACACTCTTCTCATAAGCGTCTCGGATAGCCCGAGTGGCATTGGCAGCAGGAGCCTCGGGTAGGGCCTCCTCTATGGTAACCATCTTCCCTTCTTGGTGTAGGACAAGTTTAAGCTGCGTAAACCAATCCAAGAAGTTGTTACCATTGAGTTTCTCCTTCTCAAGGAAAACTCTAAGTGAAAAATGGTTGGTGGTGTTGGTGTTGCTTGAAGACGCCATCTAAAATAGCAAAGTAGTTTTAATTAGTTTGGAAATCCTTGTTAAAATAAGTACCCATAGTTTTAAACAAAACAATTTATTTGTAACAAGGGCTAAGAACCTTATTTCACCTCGCACCGTGACGGGTTTACCGCGGATCACGTGGCGAAGCTATTTAGGCCGGCAACCACTTTACCAATTGTAATCTCTATTACAACTCTTAGACACTTGCGGGATCCGTTGACATCCATTATGTCGGTTGGCATGTTTGATCCCTATCTTACACCAATCTTAATATATAATTTTTGTTTAGCTCGTGCTTAGCTCGACAACTAACCAAGAATTATATACTAAAATTGTAAATCGTCCGACAAGACACACGGGTGGCACTCTCGACCATCAATTGGCTCGTGCTTAGCTCGACAACCAATCATGCGAGTTACCCCACTCACCTTCCACACAACTACACAAGGAATGACTCGTGCTTAGCTCGACAAGCATCCTTGCTTCGTTAGATTCGGGTGGTGTCATCTTATGGATGGTACGTGATTTACATTTTGAAAAACGGGATTTTGTTTCCGGTTTATAAAACCCTTTTGCGAATTAACAAAGTAAGTGTCAAAACGATTTTAAGCACTTTTAATATAATACCATTTTTATATTTCCTTTGTCAATTCTATTCGCGCGCAATTGTTAACCATTTTAACAAACATTGTATTTTAGTTAATTTTTATTTAAAAATTATCTAGCATGCGAATCCTAATCCATGCGTAGAATAATAAAATACAACCACGAAAATATCTACACATACGATTCGGTAACACGCCCATAATTCCTATGCGTTTTCCCCGTGAGCCACAACGGGGAAAACGAGGCCAAAAATCTAAGGACAAGATATGGTCTCGTTGGATGAGCTCCCACTAAATCCAACACCTCCAATAGCATGTTGATTCCTTCTCGCCAAGACGTCATCACCATGACTCCCGTTGACTATTTTGGTTTTAAATCTATACTATATACAAATACATAGAATATATATAAACGACACGCAGGTCGCAATCCTATACTATTTATACAAATACATAGAATAAAAGAAACGGCGTGCAAGCCGCACCAATAAGTAAATAAATTAATATTATTACAACAATACAGCACGCAGGCCGCCAAAAACCAAAAATAATCAATCATCACAACACATAGGTCTAGGGGAATATCTTGTTACCGAATCAAACCAAGTATATCAAATAGAAACATTGTGTGCCACACATAACCATGATATATAAATATACATCTATATTTTAGTTAAGATTGTCAAAACACCAAAGGCACTAAAAGGACAATCCTTGTACATATGCATTAGTGTATCAAACATTTTGAGACACATATTCATATATACATTTATAAGTATATATTTTTGTACACATCATGCTAAGTTACAACAAATATATAAGTATAAAAACTAGAATATATTAACACGTCTACGAATAAATCTATTCTAGCACAACAAGAGTCTCAATGGAAAAACCAATTTTAAGAAAACACTTTTCTTATCCAAAACCACTTTTATGGTTTTTCTAGACTCAATAGTGCAAAGCCATGTTAGATATGGCTCTGATACCACTGAATGTATTCGTTTGGCAAAATCAAGTAGCAACAGAAGCAAAGTATATAACAAAAACGATGCCAAACAACGAATACTTTCCATGGACCAAAATCTAACAAAGGAATTGCAACTAAAATATATAAATAAGATGAGAAGAAAAGGTTATACCTCAATGGTGCAAAAACCAAAATTAACCTTCCTTGTCAAGTGGCTTAGAATCCAACAAAGAACTCCTCCAATGAAGTCCACCCCAAGCTTGCTTGATTCCCAAGTGCTAGCAAGTTGATGTACAACCACCAAAACAACAATCAAGTGTGTGTATGTTTGCTTCTTGTGCTCAAGAACACCAAGAACAAGGGAGAGAGAGTTCAAGTGTCAACCAAGGGACAAAGTGTGAGCCAAAAGCCTCTCATAGAGGAGATAACTCGTGGTCTCTTTGTCTACCACAATTATGAGAAGTTAACCCCATTAAACCAAGTGTTTAAGGCTGTTAATTCTGTTGTTACAGCGAACGTACACGGCTCGTGTAGGTCTACACGGCCGTGTAGGCCCAAAGTCCACGGCCCTAATTGGGCTAAGACGGCCCGCGTTTATCAAGCACTACACGGCCCGTGTTCATCTACACGGCCCGTGTAGGCCCAAACTACACGACCTTGAACTAGGCTAATACGCCTCATGTATGTTGGACTGGACACGGCCCATGTTCATGAACACGGCCCGTGTACCATCCTGCCAAAACCCATTTTGGTCTTTTCCTCTCTATTGCTTGATCGTGTTGCCGGAATCAATACTTGGTATGTGACCCAATAGGCCTATACCTCATCGGTAGTGTCATTAACTCGTTCGTGTCAGCGGGCATATTCAAACAGTTCAAAGGTTGCAACATCCAATTGCTACCCCTCAACATGAGGAAGGGTAATTGGAGTTGAGGTCAGAGGTGCGGATTGCACTCCCTCAAAGTGCTCATAATGAGTCACTTCTGGTGACCTTGTATATATTGGGCTACGGATAGGAGTAGAACTAGTGACCACAGGAGGTTCACTAGAGCTTGGCTGTTGGAGTGGTGTTTGGACTGGAGATGAGGATGGGCTATCAAAGGTTGGGACGACCATTTGAATATCCTCAGAGGTGGAATGAGTACTGTCCATACCTTGGGTCATGATGTGCCTACTTCTGTCAATGAGCTCCAGAAGTTGCTCAGAGATCTCTTGTTCTTGGGCATCACCATCATCACCAAGAGGACTTAGCTTCATTGGACTGGGAGGAGCAAAATCACGAGCATGACCATCACCAGCATCATCATCATCATGCTTAGAACCAGTGTGGCTTTCATCAGCATCATCATCACCATTATCATCATCATCAGCAGCATTTTCATCACCATTTGCAGCATCTATAAGCTCTTGCATTAGGGCAGTGATTGGAGGACCTCTGTTTGCCTTTAAGAAATAGAATATCTTTTCACCCATGGCAGGGACAGGAATATGCTCAAGATGTTCTGTTAAGCCCACATAATCATCCTCTCCAATTTCCCTCATGGCTATCAGGCTTAAATATCGAATGTAGGGCACCTGCGACCTCGATGATTTCTTGGTTGTGCTCTGAGTGGTTTTATCAATGAGATCAGAGAATATGACTTGAGCAAAGTCGATGTTGACCCCAAAGGCTAGGGCATAGAGCACCAGAAGCTCGGTTTGTTTAATGAGATGGTGGCTTCCAGATTTAGGACCGAAGCAACGGATGACCACGTTTGCCAAATACTTCCATGGATGAGCAAGAGCAAAGACCTTGACTTGACCATGCACTACAGGTTCATTGTAGCCAATGGTGTCTAAAACTGTTTGAACTTCGGCTCTGAATGGAAAGGCTGTGTAAGGTGGAAAGTGGGGAATACCAGTGGCTTCACGAAGTGTTTTAGCAGTGATTTGGAGATTATAGTTTCCTTGGGCTAGGGTGCAGTTGATGGTGTTGTTGTTTGGGTTATAGGTTGCGGAGTACCATTGCTCACCAATAATGGTAGGGTATATGTAGTGTGGATCAGCGGTGAGACTATCAAACAGAGGATGAGCTTGAAGGAACTGATCCATTGGTTCATAACCTTGGTTTTCTCGCGAGGCAGGGATGGTGGTGCAGAGTAGAATGTTGTTGGGAGTTATATTCATCGGTTGATTGGGTGCAACATTCTCACTAGGGTTAACAGCCGGGTCTGGAATATAGGTGGCCATTTGGTACGGATGATGAACAGTGAGTATCGAGAGAGAAGGTAGGGTAGTTCTTTGTAGAGAGAGAGAGAGAGAGAGAGGGAATTTGGAAAGTTTGAACAGGTAAAGGTGAATGAGAGAGAAATTGGGATATTGATGAAGTTTAGTTAACATAGATCGTTAGATACTGACAAAAGATCTAACGGAAAACAAATTAATTAGCTATTAAATAAAAACTGACAAACGGAGTAAATAACTAGGGTTAAAAAGCATTAAATGAGAGTAAGAAGTGAAAATTTTACTAAGTGTAGAATCATCAGCTGATCATAGGAGTGTATCAGCTGAGGGTTATCAGCTGATGAAAAACTATTAGTTAATGGGTATCAGCTGATGGAAAACTATCAGCTGATAGTGAGAATTTGGGGTATCAGCTGAGTAAAGTACTTAGCTGAGCATGTCTTCCTTATCTTAAAGTGATCAGCTGAGTAAATTTGATCAGCTGATAGGCATCAGCTAAGCATAGTTACTCAATTTACACAAATCAAGTAAGACTTAGATATGCTTAGATAAGTATCTTATAATCTTCAACACTTATAAATTAACACAATCTAAATTACCGCTATTCTAAACTAAAAATTGAGCATACCTAGTTTGGATATTAGGAAATTGAACCTTGTTTCATCTAATGGATTTGTGAACAAGTCTGCAAGTTGTAAATCAGTGTTGATGTAGTGCAAAGTTACCTTCTTCTTTTGCACATTATCTCTGAGAAAATGATGTCTCGTTTCAATATACTTTGTTTTTGAATGCATGACTGGATTATTTGAGATGGAGATTGCACTTGTATTGTCACATAAAATTGGGGTGTCTTCAAACTTCATATCATAATCAAGTAGTTGATTTTGTAACCACAAAATTTGAGCACAACAGCTTCCTGCAGCAATGTATTCTGCCTCTGCAGTAGATGTTGACACTGAATTCTGTTTCTTACTAGACCAACTAATCAATCTTCCTCCTAGAAGTTGACAGCCACCTGAAGTACTTTTTCTGTCTAATGTGCATCGTGCAAAATCAGAATCAGAATATCCAACTAACTCAAAATCTGAGTCTTTGGGGTACCAAAGACCAAGATTAGGAGTTCCTTTAAGATATCTGAATATTCTCTTAACAGCAGCAAGATGTGATTCTTTAGGATCAGCTTGATATCTTGCATAGAGACATGTTGAAAACATTATATCTGGTCTACTTGCAATGAGGTATAAAAGTGACCCAATCATTCCTCTATAAGTAGTAATGTTCACTGATTTGCCATCAGTGTCCTTTCCTAACTTGATAGAAGTAGACATAGGTGTTTTCATTAAAGAACAGTTTTCAAAATCAAACTTTTTGAGTAAATCTTTGACATACTTTGTTTGATGAATGAAAATACCATCAACCTCTTGTTTAATTTGTAAACCAAGAAAATAGTTTAACTCACCCATCATGCTCATCTGATAATTATCAGACATGAGTTTAGAAAACTTTTTGCATAGTTCCAAATTAGTAGACCCAAATATTATATCATCTACATATATCTACACAAGTATCACATCACCTTTGTACTTCCTAATAAATAAAGTGCTATCAATGCATCCTCTTATAAAACCTTTGTTAATGAGAAAAGAAGAGAGGGTATCATACCAGGCTCTTGGAGCTTGCTTAAGACCATATAAAGCTTTGTTTAGAAAGTAAACATGACCAGGTAAGCTTGACTCCTCAAAACAAGGAGGTTGTTTGAAATACACCTCTTCTTTCAAATCTCCATTTAGAAATGCACTCTTCACATCCATTTGAAACACTTTGAAGCTTTTGAAGGCAGCATAGGCTAGGAATAGTCTAATAGCTTCCAATCTTGCAACAGGGGCAATGGTTTCATCAAAATCAATACCTTCTTCTTGACAGTACCCCTGTGCCACTAGCCTTGCTTTGTTTCTGATGATTTGCCCATTTTCATCTAGCTTATTTCTGAACACCCACTTTGTTCCAATGATGGATTTATCCTTTGGTTTGGGTACCAAAGTCCATACATTATTTCTTTTGAATTCTACCAGTTCCTCTTGCATGGCAGACACCTAGTGGGGATTATTTAGAGCTTCATCAATCTTCTTTGGTTCAATCATTGAGACAAATCCAGAATACAAGCAGATGTTGCAAGCTTTTGATCTTGTTCTAACTGGATCATCTATGTTGCCTATCACCAAATTATGAGCATGGTGCTTGAGGTCTTTGAAGGCTTTTTGGATTTCTTGGGAATTGGGATTCATTTGGATTTGGGGAGAAGAAGTTATATGTTGGCTATCAGTAGTAGAAATGAGTTCATTTTGAGTGGCTGATATAACTTCATTATTGCAATCTGTGGGTATCTCTACTGAAGAGGGAATGAGTGATATGGAATTGGAATCCAATGATGTTGAGTCATTTTCCACATGATTCAGTAGAGGTATAGGATTGGATGAGGATGGTTGTACATGGTTAAAAGTTTGGATAGGAACAGGTTCATCTATATCATGAGCAGCTGGTGGAGGGGGATCTACTTGCTCTAGAGGAACTTCTCCAGTTTGCATAAGATCATTAAATTCTTCATCTGAAACATGATTAGAAGAACAAGAAGCAACAAAGTCATTTTCATTAAAACTTACATTGATGGATTCTTCTATGACTTTGGTTCTGAGGTTGTATACTCTGTATGCTTTAGAAATCACTGAGTAACCTACAAACACTCCTTCATCAGATTTAGGAGCAAACTTCTGCAATTGATCTTTTTGATTGAGTAAGAAACATTGACAACCAAAGATATGCAGAAATCTGATGCTTGGCTTCCTTCCCTTGAGCACTTCATATGGAGTTTTGTTGTGCCTCTTGATAATAAGGGACCTGTTCTGTGTGAAACATGCACAACTTACAGCCTCAGCCCAGAAATTAAAGGGTAACCCACTTTCACACAACATGGTTCTGGCAGCTTCAATCAATGTTTTATTTCTTCTTTCACCTACACCATTTTGTTGTGGGGTTCTTGGAGCAAAAAAGTTTTGAGATATCCCTTTCTCATCACAGAAAGATTCCAGAGTTTGATTTCTGAATTCAGTTCCATGATCACTTCTAAGACTCCTCACCAGATTGCCATTCAACACTTCTATCTTCTTGATAAAATAGATAATCTCTTCAGCAACCTCACTCTTTGCTTTAAGAAAGAAAACCCAAGTATATCTTGAGAATTTATCAACCAATACAAGAGCATACTTCCTTCCACCAATACTAGCAGTTGCAACAGGACCAAAGAGATCCATGTGCAACATATAGAAAGGTTCTGTAATAGAGAAGGCCTGCTTGGATGGAAATGATGTCTTATGCTGCTTTCCCTTCTCACAAGCAATGCAAGGTTTAGGCTTAAGATAAGTCAGTGAAGGTAGTCCTGACACTAGTTCACCCTTGCTCAACTTGTTGATGTTTTTGAAATTAAGGTGGGAAAGCCTCTTGTGCCACAGCTAGTTTGTATCCTCATTATTCTTGGAGTACAAACATGTATCCTTTGAAGGGTCACCAGAGG
Organism: Dittrichia graveolens; assembly: GCA_038502395.1. Taxonomy (NCBI): domain Eukaryota; kingdom Viridiplantae; phylum Streptophyta; class Magnoliopsida; order Asterales; family Asteraceae; genus Dittrichia; species Dittrichia graveolens. The sequence continues at coordinate 52,845,086 of JARJIL010000007.1, read as the reverse complement.
ACATGTCAAGTGTATACACATCCTTGGTTCTCTTGGCACTGAACACTGTATTACCTTCTTTATTTATGATGGAGCCTCATGTCTTTGTGAAGTGGACTTCATTATCTCCATCACACAATTGACTTATGCTTATGAGATTATATTTCAGCCCTTTGACATATGAAACTTTTGACAGCTTGAGGTTCCCATTATGAAGCTCACCATAGCCTTTTGTTTGCCCATGGTTGTTGTCACCAAAATTCACCCTTGGACCTTTCTCTTTCTTGTAGTTACTGAGCAAAGCCTTGTTACCTGTCATGGTTCTTGAACATCCACTGTCAAGAAACCAAGAACCAACACCCTGCACAGATTTGAATGAAAGAAGAGTTAGTGACACAAGTAGGAATCCACTACTTAGTGGATCCCTGTGGAATGCACCTAGCTTTCCACTTCATCTCAGGTTTCTTATGTATGAGAGGAGTGACTATGTCATCATTACAAGTCCGCTGTCTTGAATTCCCTTCTAAAAAACATTCAAATGCCTTATGCTCTTTGCTTCCACATTTATAACATTTTTGAGATTTTGTGGCCTTGGAGCATTGAACAACATGGTTTGAATGCCTATGAGATTTCTTATCAGTCATCATTTGACTAACTTAACCATTCAGCTTATGAAGCTTATCCTGTAAATTTCTTAGGTCTTTATTTACAGGCACCTTAGATTGATCTTTGTTTTTAGAAAGTTTTTGACCAATCTTTGGAGTGGCAGAAATGGGAACAATGTGAACATCATTCTTTTTACTCATACTTTCTTCTATTAAAAGAGAGTTGATTACTTCTAGATTAACTGATTGTTTAGAAGATGAGCTATGATCAGCTGACAGGTTATCAGCTGAGCATTTATCATCTACTAACCTATCAGTTGATGGAGTACTATTAACTAATGATTCTTCAGTTTTTGAAATGCTAAGAATTAAGTCATCTGTTTTCAAGGTTTGATAGCATAATGTCTCTAAGGTCTCAACCAATGATTCCTTTCCTTTAATCACATCTTTTGACTTTGTGTTATTAGTATTTTTACATTCTGAAATCTTACTAGAGAATGATTCAACAGAAGGAATAATTGATTCTTTTGAGTGGGAACTTTTGCTTCTAACAAACTTATTTGTGAACACACTTTTGCCTTTAACAGTTTTCTGAAAGGTCGGTGGCAAAATGTCAGCTTTGTCTAAGATATTAAGCTTCTTACTAGAATCAACATAGTTAGCAGCCTTAGAGTAATTTCCACCAATAATAGCTTGAACTTGTTTGGGTATCTGCTCCTTGACACACTGAGTGGTCTTTTCTGCAGATACACACCAAAACTTTACTACTTTTTGGAGGTCATTAAACTTTTTGGTTGCTTCACTAGTTTCTCTTACTAAGATCTCATTAAGTATTTTTTGATTAGCTAGTTCATCATTTAAGATTGTTATCTGCTTAAGTTCCTCTACCTTAAGAATTAACTTTTCCTTTAGTGATTCTACTTCTAGTTTTAGCTTCTTCTCTCTTTAAATAGCAGACTGGAAATCAATACACAAGTAATCAAACATAGCATTCTTCTCATTATCATCATAGTTAATAAATTTTCCAACCTGATACATAGAAGAAGGATCCCAGTTGGTAGTTGAACAAGCTTTAGCAGCCTTTTTCATGTTTTCATCAAAGAAACTACCATCATTGTTGTTGGCCATCATGCAAAACTGAGTAGAGATCACCTTATCTTCATCTAAGGAGAGATCTTCTTCTGTCCAATCTTCTTCTTTAGCAACAAGAACTTGGCCCTGTGCTTTCTTCTTCTTCTTCTTCTTGTCAAGGACAGCAGCAAGGAGTTTCTTATACTTGGCTTCATAATCAATCTTGCCCTCCTGCTTTTGCATAGATGAAGAACCAGTGTTATATTTAGACTTACAGTCACTGGCTATGTGGCCAATCTTGCCACACTTATAACACTCTGTTGTGGAGGCATCAAAGGTGGATTTGGGCTTAACAAACTTTGATGACCTCTTGCTGAACCTCTTGACACCCTTTCCTTCTTGAAAGGTTTGAACTTCTTAACCAGCATAACTACACCTTCAACCAACTCCTCCAGATTACTTTCCTCACAATCCTTCTCCTCATCACTTTCTCCAGCACTCTCCTCTCCATCTCCTTCTTCATCAGAACCAGAATCAATAGCTGCAAAGCTTCTCATCTTTGTATCTCTTGATACAAGGGCAGTTGGTGTAGCTTTCACAACCTCCTTCATCTCCTTGGATGACAACTTCCTTTGTTTGACGGATTGCTCATGGTTGAGTAAGTTACCATAGAGAGCAACCAGAGACATTCCCTTAATCTTCTCACTATGTATTAGAACAGTGACAAAGTGATCCCATGTCTCAAGGAGGGAGTCTAGAAACTTGTTCACCAAAACAAAGTTGCTCTTGGTTATGTCTGCCCTTTTCAAGTCATTAACTAGGCAGTTGAACCTGGTATATGTCTGTGTAAGACTCTCACCTTTCTGAGAAAAGAAGAATTCATACTCTCTGTTGAGGAGGAGTTTCTTGTTCTCCTTCACCTCTTCAGTCCCTTCATATGCAACTGTGAGTGTATCTAACATCTCTTTAGCCGAAGAATAGTTAAGCACTTGATGATAGATTTCATTAGGAAGTGCAAAGACAAGAGCTGATCTAGCCTTAACATCTAGGCTAACCAACCTCTTATCCTCATCTGTCCACAGATGCATGGGTTTGGTTATGATTCTTTCAGTTGTAGAGGTTTGACCTTCAGATTCTAATGGGATAGATAACACTGATGTTGGAACATAAGGACCATCAGTGACTATTTCAAGCATTTGGATATCAATGGTAGATAGGAAAAGATGTGCTCTACTTTTCCACATGGAGAAATTTTCAGCATCAAACATGGGACATCTTGTTAAGGACCCAGTGTTTGAGATATTCATATTGTTTGCGGATGAGGCCATATTGAGAGGGGTAGAAGCAGTTGTAGAGTAAGCAAAACAGATCTAGATATGGATTATCTAACCTGCTCTGATACCAGTTGTTAGTCCCAGATTGAGTACGCAACAACAAATTTTTGTAGAAAGGGGGGTTGAATACAAACTTTAGCTTTTAAAATTAAAGACACACTTATATACTTTTATATAATTCTTATTGATATGAATCAAGAATTACATGTACTAGAAGCGGAAATTCTAATTACAATAAAAGGTGGCAATCAATTTGTCTAATACATAGACAAGCTAACTCTAAAACAACTAATGTATATAGAGTGTTTAACACATGAACAAGTTTGATTCTACACAATGCTTATACTCTACGAATTTCTCAACTGATGAGATTTTCTTTTAGTGTAGTAGAGACTTCACTTTGTTGTGTTGTGTATTGTTATCTTTGCATGTCCACCATGCATGAGTATATATAGAAGTCTTGGTGAATCGGGTTGTATGAAGATAAGAGACAAAGAGGATGTGGCAATATAATATTTTAATTGTAAAGGTAGTGGGTGAAAAGTAAAGTTACTTTAATCAAATGTATGATAAAAGTAATTGTACTTTTCTGCAAAAGTGCAACCCATTACAATATAAAATATTAAAACCCACATCTACTGCCGTGTAGAAGTTTCTTTCCCTTTCCATGATTGTACTTTAATCAACACCATGCTTCTGATTGATTTGACTTTACCAAGTATGGGATTGCCAGCCATACTTAGTTGTTTGAACAAATCTTCAAGATCTTCGTCTGTTTGAGGTATCATTATCCTTTTCCAGAGGATAAGATCAAAACCTTTGTGTCTCATACTTGATCCAAAAAGTGCATTTTTACTTTTACAAACAAAGATCTAAGGCATAATAGAACAACACATGTTCTGCCCTTTACATATGACTTATAATCTGAAAAGATAGAGTAGATTTGACATTTTTCACGACTCAGCTAACAGATTGTACTAGGAACTCTAATATTCACTACTCAGTTGACAAAATATATCAGTTGATCACTTTTTGCTAGGACTCAGTTGATACATATTGCTCAGCTGATCATATAGATGCTCAGCTGATCAATAGTAAACTTAGGAGGACATAAGCTCATGTATTTGTATGATCAGTTGATCAAGATTGCTCAGCTGATCAATCAAATACATCAGTTTATAAGGGGAGATGACTTGTGTAAAGGAAGACTTACTTAGCTGATGCTCTGGGCCTCAGCTGATCCATTTGTTCACTCAGCGGATAGAGTAGGCACTCAGCTGATCAAATTTTTCACTTAGCTGATCAATTTGTTCACTCAGCTGATCAATTAGTTCACTCAGCTGATGGATTATTTTCCTCAGCCGATCAACAATTTTACTCAGCTGATAGACTGTTTTCCTTAGCTGATGGTCTTCTTTACTTGTTTTCTTCATCTGATGCTCCTTGGCTGATATCCTTTGGCTGATACTTTGAGTAGGATCTGATGCTCAACTGATGGCTTATTTTCCTGAGCTGATGGTTCCATACTTAGCATATTTTTACATAAACTGGTTCAAACAACACATGTTTGAATTCTTTCTAACTCATACTGAATGTAGGGTTTGGTTATCATCAAATTCTATGTTTTAGGATATGCAGAGTTGATTATTAGGGTGAAGTGATTATCTCCCCAACAACTATACATACGTACGTACAATTACAACTAGGCCCAAGTTGAGGATGTTACAAATCTACCCCCTTAAGAGGATTCCGTCCTCGTAATCCGCTAAGTGATAAACAGGTGAGGGTACCTTGCCTTCATTTCGTCCTCAACTTCCCAAGTCAGGTTTGGACTCAGATTGTGCTTCCACTTCACAAGGACTAGTTTGATCATCTTCTTGCGCAGTTTCATGACCTTCGTGTCAAGAATCTCAACAGGTTCTTCAACTGATCGCTTGGAAGAGTCAACTTTCAATTCCTGCAAAGGAATAATCTGTTATTCCTCAACGTGGCACTTGCGTAAGTAGTACACGTTAAAGGTGTCGTGTATTCCATATATTTCAGGCGGTAGCTCTAGAGTTACCGTCTGATCATTCATTTTACGTACAATTTTGAATGGGCCAATGAAACGTGGACTTAGCTTTCCCTTACGCCCGAAACGAATGACGCCTTTCCAAGGAGAAACCTTTAAGAACACACGGTCACCGACTTCAAATGTAGCGGGACGACGCTTTGGATCCGCATACACCTTCTATCGATCCCGAGCTGCTTTTAGCTTTTCAAGAGCCACATTCACTTTATCAGAAGTAATCTGGACGATTTCAGGTCCAGCGAACTTCTTCTCGCCTGGCTCCAACCAACAGGTCGGAGTGCGACATCGTCTTCCGTAAAGCATCTCGTATGGTGGCATTCCAATGCTGGAATGATATGAATTGTTGTAAGCAAATTCAATCAATGGGAGATGAGAATCCCACGATCCACCAAATTCGAGTACACAGGCACGAAGCATATCTTCCAACGTTTGGATCGTACGTTCAGATTGGCCATCAGTCTGCAGATGATAGGCAGTGCTCAGATGAACACGAGTGCCAAGTTCGCGTTGCAGACTCTGCCAAAAATTCGAGACAAACCGAGATTCACGATCAGATACAATCAAACATGGAAGACCGTGACGCGACACAATCTCATCGATATACAACTGGGTTAAACGAGTCAGCGAAGCAGACTCGTTTGTTGCCAGGAAATGAGCACTTTTCATTAGTCGATCAACGATAACCCAAATCATGTCGTGCCCTCTGGACGTTCTTGGTAGCTTCATCACGAAATCCATCGTGATATTATCCCATTTCCACTCCGGAATATCCAGTTGTTGCAGATTACTGTATGGTCTCTGGTGCTCCGTCTTCACTTGCGCGCAGATCTGACATTTTTCCACAAATGAAGCGATGTCTTTCTTCAGAGTTGGCCACCAGTATAACATCTTCAATTCGTGGTACATCTTTGTAATTCCCGGATGAACAGATAGTTTGGACTTATGGGCTTCCTGCAGAATCAGCTCACGGTTACCTCCCGCAGAAGGTACCCAAATCCTGGATTGAAAGGTCTTCAACCCATGATTATCTTTAATAAGTTGATCCTTTAATTTCTTCATTGACACAGCCTTGAGATTTTCTTCTTGCAATGCAGTCTGCTGAGATTCCTTCAGTTTAGTAATCAAGTCTGATACAATCGTAATCTTCATAAACTTAGCTTCTGTTGTCGGTCCTTTACGGCTTAAAGCGTCCGCTACAACATTGGCCTTGCCAGGATGGTAACGGATCTCACAATCGTAGTCTTTTATTAACTCCAACCAACAGCGTTGCCGCATGTTGAGTTCTTTATGAGAAAAGACATACTGAAGACTTTTGTGATCTGTGCAAATCACACACTTTGTGCCATAAAGATAATGTCTCCACAACTTCAGTGCAAAGACAACGGCAGGAAGCTCCAGATCATGGGTTGGGTAGTTCCGTTCGTGTGATTTCAACTGCCTCGAAGCGTATGCAATAAATTTATCACGTTGCATCAGGACACAACCCAAACCCGCATATGAGGCATCACAATAAACCGAGAAGTCTTCCGAACCCTCAGGCAAGGTAAGGATTGGAGCTTCACATAGCAATCGTTTCAAGGTCTGAAAAGCTTTCTCTTGAGCTTCCGACCAGACAAAGTCAACATCCTTGCGAGTTAGTTTAGTCAACGGACCCGCAAGCTTAAAGAAATCGCGGATAAACCGCCGATAGTAGCCAGCCAAGCCAAGGAAACTTTTAATTTCGGAAGGAGTCCGAGGAACTCCCCAATTCATCACAGCTTCCACCTTAGCTGGATCTACTTTGACACCATCATGACATATAACATGGCCTAGGAAATGAACTTCCCTAAGACAGAATTCACATTTAGACAGTTTAGCATACAATTGTTCTCGTTTTAACGTCTCGAGAACCTGACGAAGATGAAGCTCGTGATCAGCTTCCGTCTTCGAGTAAACAAGAATGTCATCAATAAACACAATAACAGATCTGTCAATAAAAAGGACGACAAACCCGATTCATCAGATCCATGAACACGGCAGGGGCATTGGTTAAACCGAACGGAATAACCAGAAATTCGTAATGACCATAACAAGTTCGGAACGCTGTTTTCGGAACATCTGCTTCGTGAACTCGTACTTGGTGATACCTCGACCGGAGATCAATCTTAGAGAAGCATGTAGCCCCCTGCAATTGATCAAAAAGATCATCTATACGTGGAAGCAGATACTTATTCTTTACAGTTCGCTTGTTCAGCTCCCTGTAATCTATGCACATTCGCATTGTTCCATCCTTCTTCTTCACAAATAACACAGGATCTCCCCACGGCGAGGAACTCGAACGAATAAAAACTTTGTCGAGCAACTCCTGAATTTGAGTCATCATCTCTCTTATTTCAGAAGGAGCAAGACGATACGCAGAACGAGCCACAGGTGTAACTCCTAAAATAAGCTCTATCTTGAATTCAACATCACGTATTGGAGGCAAACCCGGAAGTTCTTCAGGGAATACATCAGGGTAGTCAGACACCACCCGAATATCACGAACTGGTCGCTTCTCCATCGTAGCATCAATAACGTATGCCAGATAAGAGTCACAACCTTTGGCAATCGACTTCTGAGCTTTAATCATGGAGATAATGGGAATATCAGAATCCCGTCGTTCTCCACGTGCAATAGCATAAGATCCATCAGAAAGAGGGATCTTAATCATCTTTTTGGAACAGATAATCTCAGCATCACGCTTGCTGAGCCAATCCATCCCGATCACGACATCAAAACCCACAATAGGCATAATAAAGAAAGAAATAGGGATATTACTCCCATCAATATAAATCACAACTACTGGGACTTTCTCTGTAACAGAGACTACTTTGCCGTCAGCGACCTCTACTCTGAGCGGCTCAGTTAAAGAAACAACAGGTAACTGCAATCTTCTACGACACGCCACAGATACAAAGTGGTAGGTAGCTCCAGAATCAAATAAAACACTAGCAGGGATATAATTAATAAGAAAAGTACCCGTGATGACATCCCCTACTGCTTTGGCCTCGTCAGCCGTCATCTGGAAAGCCCTGCCTTTCACGCGGGGCGCGTCATCTCTTTTAGGGCCTCGGGAAGAAGAAGACCCCTTTGCTCCAGTGCTTTGTCTTTCTGGGCAGTCAGTCAGCTTATGCCCAGGCTTAAAAAGGACTACAAAATATGAAACCCGACAGAGTTTCAGAATCAGACACTTCTATCGGATTCTGACACTTCCTTCGGTTTTCATCATATGCGGATTCCGACAACTTCATAGTTTCGGAATCCGACAAGTTCATAGCCTGGTATTCCAATGCATTCATTTGGTCATCTAAGCAACCTTATTTTGGCTTGCTTTAAGCCCAGAATATCATAGAACATCACTCTCTATCCATCTAGCCATCATAAACACATCAAATCATATAAGAACACCAAATATACCAAAACCCACTTTAAAGTAAGCTTTTGCATGTTCTTCATGGTGTTCTTGCTTGATTTCATGATTCTAATACTTATGCAATCTTCTAACATCAATGATTCTAAGTTACTAACCTTTTGTAGATTAAACAATCAATAATTCTTGTTCTTCTTCCTTCTTTTCCAGAAATCCGAGAGAGCGAGAGAGTAGAGAGACGAGAGAAAGTGTGATTGTGTTTTTCTAGATTTGACTAAAGTCAACTAAACACATATATATCACAGGGCGGTTGCCCATTCCTTCGCATGGGGTTTTCCTCTTAATTAACTATGTACACACTTAACATACATACATATACGTACGTACACATAAACACATAATTAAACATACACTTGTATTCGCATAACTTTATAAGTATCTACAATCAAAATATAATACTCCTATTACATCGACTATACATACGTACGTACAATTACAACTAGGCCCAAGTTGAGGATGTTACACATGTAAATCTTGTGTAGACTTCAGTTAGAGATTCTGAGTCTTTAGCACAAAAGCTTTCATACTTGCGTATGATGTTGGTCTTCTTGTTTTCACGGACTTCAACAGTTCCTTCAAAAGATATGCATATACTCTCCCAGATATCCTTGGCAGTTTTCAGATTGCAAACAGTATGGAATATCTCATTTGGTAAAGTGATAACTATACTGTTTCTTATCTTAGCATCTAGACCAACAAGCTTCTTCTCCTCCTCAGTCCATTGAGATCTTGGTTTTGGACAGGAAGGAATTGAAGTTTTAGCAGAACCAGTCTCCATAGAGATGGTTTGAGGAATAAAAGGACCTTCCTCCAAAATAGTAAGAGAATTGCAATCAATATTTTCCAAATATAGCAACATGCGATTTTTCCAACTTGAAAAATGTTCCACAAAAAACTTTGGGGGTTTGGCGGAGGAGCCATTTTCGATGTATTCAAACTTCGACATTTTGAACAGATCACTAATTTATAGATTAAATTAGAACCCGCTCTGATACCAATTGTTTTTCCCAACGAAGTAAAAACTAACAATGATTATTTATCAAAGTGCGGAAATAGTTTTAAATAACGAACACACGAAAGTTTTCAAAGTAAGATTATATTAATAACCAAACTTCAAAGAGTGCACAAGAACAAACTTGAGCACCAAGTACAAACTAACCAAGAACAAACTTGAATGCAAATTAGCGAACAAACGCTTAACCTTTTCTCGAACAATGAGAAGGTATTTATACGCTAAGTAAATTAATCCTGACCATCTAATTTAATTACATGTGTACTGCTCTACATAAAGTTAGGAACAGAAAACAAGATTGCCGTTTCAAGTTCCTTTAGATGCACTGATTGCGCACTTAACATAACAGGAAGATGATGGTCCATTCCTTGGAGATGAATAATACTTATGTTGTGAATACATGTTAACATAAATAAGCAATTTGATAAAAAATTTAAAGAGAATGTGACGGAATATGATCTAGACTACAATAGTATGATTGTATTATGTTAAGTTGTATTAGGAATGTCATTGTTTTATGCCTTTACTAAAAGTAGTTGCTTAAATTTCATGAGTACAGTGAACTTAAAAGTATTAGTTCAGACTAGAGGTTGTTGCCATGGGGACCGGATGGTAGGGCCGGGGATGGTTTCACCTAGTGTTGATAGTGTCGGGAATCCTCAAAAATCAATAGGTGCAACTTTGTTGAGGATGACTTTCACACTAAGGGACTCCTTGTTCTGTTGTGATAGGTCTTGGTTGTTTCTTTGAAGCTTAGTTTGTCATGTTTAGAAAGTTAGTTATATTACTTATAATTATATGTTTTCTTCCTGAATCTAGTTGTGAGTAATCTTATAAAAAGCTAATGACTTGCTTATTTGATTTGTATCTTTGGCTAAACACTATGTGTCACACCGTAAATTCTCATGCCAATTTTTTTTTAAATTACTGCGGTAGCGTTTACTAATTTCATTTAAAGAAACACCCACAAAGTACAAAGTACTATTTACAAACATTACATCCAGATGTGTTACAAATTATTTATAAACATGGCTCGTCTCTTCTCAAAACATAATATCAAAGTATTGGTCAAATTTTCCTTTCCCACAAACAAAGCTAAACAGCTAGACCTGCAAAAAGCAATCAACCGAGGTGAATTAGCACAAAGCTAAGTGAATGGAAGCTACAAACAAGCAACCAACAACAACAAGCACAATCATTCACCATCCGATCAAACAAACAGATCACAAACGGATCAAACAATCTCCACAAACCAATCCAACCTCTAGAGGAACGGCGGTTCTGCAGAACCTACAACCGATGCGGGCCAAAGCAAAGGTTTACCAATAGCTATTTGCTACTTGGTACAGTTAAACCCCTTCTGATGCAACAAATGCATAGAAGATCAAGAACTGTGCAACCAATAGCAGATAACCCAGCCCAATAACATACGATAGCTGACCCCTAACCATGTACGCATTTCATTAACCATACGTACAGGTCTCACCACGTGTACATATAATTAACCATGTACACTGGTCGCCCAACAAGCCAAGATATTTCAAACAACAAGCAAAAATCAACTACCAACGAATAACAATCAACACAGTCTTTCATGGCAAATCAAACTAAACAATCTATCATAGCAGATTATACTAAACAGTCTATCATGGCAAATCAAACTAAACAATCTATCATAGCAGATTAGACTAAACAGTCTATCATGGCAATTCAAGCATATGAATAACTTAAACCTCATAACCATAAATATTACCACCAACACCACTCGTGAGTACACTTCCACACACCTCAGTCCTCGATCCCGTTTGCTCAGTTGTCTAATATCACTGAGTCTTCGTAGTTCCTGAAAACACAACAAACCGAAATCAATCTCAATTCATAAATATATATTCACATATATTTATATCTTCTTTAGTCATAAACAATAAACTAATATCACTTGCAACATGTATATAAAACATCATTAAAACCATCAAAACTATCGGATTTGAGATAAATCCGCTAAAACTATCGGATTTGAGGAAATCCGATACATAGTGTCGGATTTCCACACTACCGGATTTCCAAGAATCCGTAACCTTAAGTGTCGGTTTACATATGATCGGATTTCACCATTGTCGGATTTGGGTCTCGGATTTTAGCACTTATCGGATTCTCATAAGTATAGGATTTCAAACTCCCGGATTACAAGTGTATCGGTTTCTAAGTTATCATATTCCGAGTATCGGATTCGAGGCATCCACATTTCATAACTTTCAGATTCTGGGTATCGGATTCACAACAATCGGATTTCATCCTCTATCGGTTTTCAATATGTAGAAAGTATCGGATTCCCTTTCATCTTCTTCCCAACACAATCCGACAACATCATCATCATCATAACTTAAAACCCAGAAGTTATAGCATTCATCAAAACTCACCAAAAACATGTTTAAACACATTCAAACATGTATTCATGCATCAAAACACCATAAAACTCAATAACATGGTAAAACCGACATAACCCATTTAAACATGATTCTTCAATCTCAATCATGGTGTTTCATTTCTAAATTCATAAAACACATCAAGAACACATCATGTTACTCATCAGTCATAAAGATTCAAGAACTAACCTTGAATGAATTAAAACACACAAACTTGAAATCCGACTGTTTCTTCTTCCTTTTCTTCAGCAGAGAAAATTTCACAAAGCACACACACTACACTTTCATTTTTTTTCTTAAATGGCAATTCTCCTCATATCAGCATATACACACACATACTCATTCACCAAAAACAAGGAAAGAGGTGGCAATCCCACCTCTTGTACATACACGTACACACATGCATACATACATTCAATAACATACATGCATATTAATATACCATACATACATGTTACATACTTTCATATAATTCTTTTCCTTTTCAACTTTCAGTACACAAACATATATACATTTATATATTTTTAATTCACTTCATGAATTAATTTAATTAATTTCGAAATAACCACTTAGCCAATTAAATCCAAATAAACATGAAATCACTTACTGCTTACTCCTAAATCAACTAACCCAGATTTGCGGATGTTACAAATCTTCCCTCCTTTAGAGGATTCCGTCCTCGGAATCCTATAGCGCATATCAAACGGTATAATCACTCTTCATATTCATTCATTTCTGATTGTCAATCCATTTGTAACGCATATACATTTCATTCTTACCATCAAACCAAAATTCATTTTCTACACATCTTTGTTACTTTACAATCATCAGAGTTCAACAACTTTTCTTTCAAATCTGTTCTCCAACTTATCACATAACTCATAGACTTGATAAATCCATCTTTTATCTCATTTCCTTTCATATTCATACAGTTAGACAATATTATCACATTTCCTGAATACTTGTTCACAGTGATCTGTTTATCTTAATTAACGAATTCCACATATTGCTTTACTCTTGTCTTCAACTAATCATGTCAAAACACTCCCCTGATATTCACATAATGACTTACAATTGACATTTTAACATTCACTTAATAGAAATCACATCATACCAATCTAATAAATTTGCTTATGAATTCCACGACTCCTCGAAGTTCATCACACATAAACGCAATTCATTCTCAATTATCTGTATAACTCATTCTACTCATCTTAACTAATAGGCATTCAGTCGTACTGTTGATCTCACATTTCAATACTTGTTGTAAATTCATTTAGAAGTTTATTCAATGCATTTCAATCGTCCATCCGAAGTTTCAACATATAAAACATCATATCTTAGAATCATCTCGTCAATATATAATTTGCCCAACAGATGCTATCCCACTAGTGATAAAATACAAGCGCTTCTTACTAATCAGTCAATAATCACTAGTGATATATCCAAATTCCTTCTCATATAGTAAATAAGACGTCAACTCCATCGTAACTTGTTATCACCATCATTCTAACATCCCAACTTATCTCATTAGTTTATAGATCTCGACACTCTGTTTTGACTCATACTCTATCATGTCATATTCCCACGAATTATATCCTGTTTATTTTTTTTTTCTTAGTAGGTTATCACAACAATACTTTTCTGGCATTATACAATTTAGCCCTTCCAAATGCACTGGAAGTTTAGTTTCATAAGTCATATCAGATTAGATTTCCAATTCCAAGCAAAGGCACTTCCTAGCATAGGCAATTCACGCATAAAATTCACAAATATTCATTCCATATGCTCAGGCCATTACATTCCTCTTTTCTCGTCCTCATTTTCTAATAAATTCAATGTGTCATTCTTCAAATCACATGTATCTTCAGTTCACAAATAACAACTGTTATTATAGTTGTCTCTTTCACATATATAATTCCTTGTAATTAGGCATCAAATATATCTTTTACTCAAGCAATTCTGCACATCTTAGACTTACGCATTCTGTAGCAATCCATCTTTTCTTATACTTGATAATTTTAATCATTTAAGTCATCAACTTCCAGTAAGGACAATTTCAATTTTATCCATCAAGTCTTGTATACTTCAACTCGCATATATCCAAGGTTGTCATCATAAACTCCCTTGCATTTTAACATATCTAACATCAATTATCCCTCCAAGGTAATATTTAAATCTCTCATTCACATTCTTCTATTCTTACTAAACATTATCTCTGCCACATGTTCAACTCATCCGTATATAAGCATTCGCTACTTCTTTTAATAATCAAGTCAATCACATACTTTTCCTTACAATCAATATTATTCCACATAGTCAACAAAACACACATATTACAACCTCCAAGTCATGGTTTAAATCATTTCTCTCAGAAATCTTTTACTATAGGACATAAATCACTTGTTTGATTCCATAACATAATCATCATTTATTAATCCAACGAATACAGCATCTCATCATACCATAATCTCTTCAGGTTCATCAATCATCATCATAGATTATCTTTACCCAGTAAGTTTATAACAATAACTCATATTCTCAGTTATATGTTTATCGAAACATCTCTTGGTTGACACCAGTTTCTTCTAATCCTCAACAATTTATTCTCTTCCCCTCTTCTTTGAACAATATAACATATAAATATACATATACAAACATAGCATATCTATAAACATATACAAATACCGTTTGGAAAACAATCTTACAACACATTGCATGGCATTCAATTTTAACTAATCGGGAAATATTCTTCTTTAGCATCTCATACCCAATTCACATTGTTTCAAATATCACATACGTACCATCATATCTTTTTCTGACATAAGCATCAGATAATTTCACGATTTAAATAACATAATCTCAATTATCTCTACTTCTAACGAATCATGCTCTTTCCGAAGTATGCATACACATTTAGCACATAAAGGCATCAAACATCCATAGTTAACTTTTAAAGTAAATAAACACTCGTACAAATATAAAGTTATCAAAACGTACCCATCACATCATCTTCGATATTAGCATCATCGTCAGTCATCATATTCTGGAAGCAAAGCTCCCACAAAATGTTGTATCTTTGATGCCTCATCAGGCACCCATTGTTTCACAAATCGCAATCTTTCATTGAATTGTTTAATCAGATCGTCTACCGTCATGTCTCTTGTCATCTTCAAATCCATAAACTCTTTCTTGATTTTCGCAATCTCAAATGAGCTACAATATTGCTCGTACAGCTTCTCTTGAAATTGATTCCAAGTAATACTCTCCTGTTGCTCCTCAGTAAAATGTCCGGTTAATGAATCCCACCACACCATCGCATCTCCTTTAAGCATCCGAGGTGCAAATTTAACTCTAAATTTATCCTCGTAATTGCACGCATCAAGAGTTTTTACCATTTCTAACAACCAATTCAAAGTTACATTCGGATCCGTAATCCCATGATATTTCGATGGGTTACAATCCAAAAATTGTTTGTATGTGCATGGTTGTTTAAATCCCGGATATCCAAAAGGATAATCTCCCTGTAAAGTAAGAGGATTGAAAAACGACGGTTGAGTCACTTGCGTTACCGGAGGAAGCGGAACGGTAACCGGCAAGGTAGTAGATTGGATGGTAACAGTTGTTGGTATCTGTGATGACATACTCTGATTAATCCTCTCTTTTCCGATACCACGAACTATATCTCTAAGTTTCTGAAGTTCATTCTCTAACTTGTAAATGTATTCCTCTAGATCATTTTCCTGTTCATAACCTGAAGTACCCACACGATTCGTCATATCCACAGTATCAATCATTGAAGTCTCAACCACCATTTAGGTCACAGGAGGATCAGTAGGAATATCTCTGTCAGTCATATCTGTACAATCACATCATCTCACAATCTCATTAGAAAAACCGTTAGTACCAAACATACTAACTAACAGACAGCTTCACCAATTCCCTCTAATTCCCCTAAGGAAAGTTTGACCTAACACGAGCCAAGATTTGGGAATGCACCACTCTAGCCGTGCCTGCATCGCTAAACCAAGGCTCTGATACCAACTTGTAACACCGTAAATTCTCAAGCCAATTTTTTTTAAATCGCTGCGGAAGCGTTTACTAATTTCATTTAAATAAACACTCACAAAGTACAAAGTACTATTTACAAACATTACATCCAGTTGTGTTACAAAATATTTATAAACATTGCTCGTCTCTTCTCAAAACATAATATCAGGGTATTGGTCAAATTTCCCTTTCCCACAAACAAAGCTAAACAGCTAGACCTGCAAAAAGCAATCAACAAAGGGGAATTAACATAAAGATAAGTGAATGGAATCTACAAACAAGCAACCAACAACAAGCACAATCATTCACCATCCGATCAAACAAACAGATCACAAACGGATAAAACAATCTCCACAAACCAATCCAACCTCTAGAAAAACGGTGGTTCTGCAGAACCTGCAACCGATGCGGGCCAAAGCAAAGGTTTACCGATAGCTATTTACTACTTGGTACAGTTAAACCCCTTCTGATGCAACAAATGCATAGAAGATCAAGAAATGTAGAACCAATAGTATTGAAATTATCTCCACTTCTAAAGAATCATGCTGTTTGTATGTGCATGGCTGTTTAAATCCCGGATATCCAAAAGGATAATCTCCCTGTAAAGTGAGAGGATTGAAAAACGACAGTTGAGTCACTTGCGTTACCGGAGGAAGCGGAACGGTAACCAGCAAGGTAGTAGATTGGATAGTAACAGTTGTTGGTATCTGTGATGACATACTCTGATTAATCCTCTCTTTTCCGATACCACGAACTATATCTCTAAGTTTCTGAAGTTCATTCTCTAACTTGTAAATGTATTCCTCTCGATCATTTTCCTGTTCATAACCTGAAGTACCCACACGATTCATCATATCCACATTATCAATCATTGAAGTCTCAAGCACCATTTGGGTCACAGGAGGATCAGCAGGAGTATCTCTGTCAGCCATATCTGTACAATCACATCATCTCACAATCTCATTAGATAAACCGTTAGTACCAAACATACTAACTAACAGACAGCTTCACCAATTCACTCTAATTCCCCTAAGGAAAGTTTGACCTAACACGAGCCGAGACTTGGGAATACAACACTCTAGCCGTGCCTGCATCGCCAAACCAAGGCTCTAATACCAACTTGTAACACCGTAAATTCTCAAGACAATTTTTTTTTTAAATCGATGCGGAAGCGTTTACTAATTTCATTTAAACAAACACCTACAAAGTACAAAGTGCTATTTACAAACATTACATCCAGTTGTGTTACAAAATATTTATAAACATTGCTCGTCTCTTCTCAAAACATAATAATAGAGTATTTGTCAAATTTCCCTTTCCCACAAACAAAGCTAAACAGCTAGACCTGCAAGAAGCAATCAACAGAGGGGAATTATCACAAAGCTAAGTGAATGGAATCTACAAACAAGCAACCAACAACAACAAGCACAATCATTCACCATCCGATCAAACAAACAGATCACAAACGGATCAAACAATCTACACAAACCAATCCAACCTCTAGAGGAACGGCGGTTCTGCAGAACCTGCAACCGATGCGGGCCAAAGCAAAGGTTTACCAATAGCTATTTGCTACTTGGTACAGTTAAACCCCTTCTGATGCAACAAATCCATAGAAGATAAAGAACTGTGCAACCAATAGCAGATAACCCAGCCCAATAACATACGATAGCTGACCCCTAACCATGTACGCATTTCATTAGCCATACGTACAGGTCTCACCACGTGTACATATAATTAACCATGTACACTGGTCGCCCAACAAGCCAAGATATTTCAAACAACAAGCAAGAATCAACTACCAACGAATAACAATCAACACAGTCTTTCATGGCAAATCAAACTAAACAATCTATCATAGCAGATTATACTAAACAGTCTATCATGGCAAATGAAACTAAACAATCTATCATAGCATATTAGACTAAACAGTCTATCATGGCAATTCAAGCATATGAATAACTTAAACCTCATAACCATAAATGTTACCACCAACACCACTCGTGAGTACACTTCCACTCACCTCAGTCCTCGATCCCGTTTGCTCAGTTGTCTAATATCACTGAGTCTTCGTAGTTCCTGAGAACACAACAAACCGAAATCAATCTCAATTCATAAATATATATTCACATATATTTATATCTTCTTTAGTCATAAAAAATAAACTAATATTACTTGCAACATGTATATAAAACATCATTAAAACCATCAAAACTATCGGATTTGAGGTAAATCCGCTAAAACTATCGGATTTGAGGAAATCCGATACATAGTGTCGGATTTCCACACTACCGGATTTCCAAGAATCCGTAACCTTAAGTGTCGGTTTACATATCATTCACCATTGTCGGATCTGGGTCTCGAATTTTAGCACGTATCGGATTCTCATAAGTATAGGATTTCAAACTCCCGGATTACAAGTGTATCGATTTCTAAGTTATCATATTCCGAGTATCGGATTCGAGGCATCCGCATTTCATAACTTTCGGATTCTGGGTATCGGATTCACCACAATCGGATTTCATCCTCTATCGGTTCTCAATATGTAGAAAGTATCGGATTCCCTTTCATCTTCTTCCCAACACAATCCGACAACATCATCATCATCATAACTTAAAACCCAGAAGTTATAGCATTCATCAAAACTCACCAAAAACATGTTTAAACACATTCAAACATGTATTCATGCATCAAAACACCATAAAACTCAATAACATGGCAAAACCGACATAACCCATTTAAACATGATTCTTCAATCTCAATCATGGTGTTTCATTTCTAAATTCATAAAACACATCAAGAAGACATCATGTTATTCATCAGTCATAAAGATTCAAGAACTAACCTTGATTGAATTAAAACACACAAACTTGAAATCCGACTGTTTCTTCTTCCTTTTCTTCAGCAGAGAAAATTTCACAAAACACACACACTACACTTTCATTTTTTTTTTCTTAAATGGCAATTCTCCTCATATCAGCATATACACACACGTACTCATTCACAAAAAACAAGGCAAGAGGTGGCAATCCCACCTCTTGTACATACACGTACACATGCATACATACATTCAATAACATACATGCATATTAATATACCATACATACATGTTACATACTTTCATATAATTCTTTTCCTTTTCAACTTTCAGTACACAAACATATATACATTTATATATTTTTAATTCACTTCATGAATTAATTTAATTAATTTCTAAATAACCACTTAGCCAATTAAATCCAAATAAACACGAAATCACTTACTGCTTACTCGTAAATCAACTAACCCAGATTTGCGGATGTTACACTATGATGACTAATGTTGAAGTTCATAAAAGTAGGGGTGAGCATGGTTCGGTTTGGTTCGGTTTTGGTATAAAACCTAAACCAAACCAAAAATTTCGGTTTTTGGAAAACTAAAACCAAAACTGTTCGGTTTTGGAGTGGTTCGGTTTCGGTTTTGAAGTCGATTTTTGGTTTTTGGTTTGATTTTAAAGCTTTTCCATTTTAACCATCAAGATTTGAAGTCATACAATCATCATTGTAAAGCTATGAAATTAAACGAAATTGAAGCTATATAAAAACATCAAGATGTGTGCCACCTATTCAAGTTATATATATTTCAATTGATACAAGCAAAATGACTATCATTTGTTTAAACTTTAAAGCGAAAGTAATAATAAATCAAAACTCAAAGCAAATTGATAAATAACATATTAGCAAAACTGAAAATCTAGATGAACAACCAACTCCAGATGAACTGCATACAACTCAGAAAACTAGAATGTGAAAATCGAGATAAACAACTAGAATTGGATTTCTATCTTAAGTGAAAATGGATAAAATCGAAAAAAGTGAACTCGTTGATTCGAAATGAAGTGATGTTGGTGAACTCAATCGAGTAGTCCAATGACCAAACCAAGATGCAATTGCGAAGGATATCTGAATTATTGTGAAACCTCTTTGGTGGAACCCTAATGTAAATGGGAGGTGGCTATGTAAATGAGAAAATCATAGAGTATTTGATTTTTGGACATGTATATTTACATTGTTGTCCCTTGAAATGGTTCTGTTAGGTTTTTGAAATTATAAAAACCAAAAAAGTTGGTTTTTGAAAATTTGAAAACCAAAACCGTCGGTTTTTATATTGGTTTGGTTTTTTCGATTTTTTTGGTTTTTGGTTCAGTTTCGGTTTTTTCTGCTCACCCATACATAAAATATTATTTATAAGGTTTTGTTTTGTATTGGTTAACACTATGTGCTCACTTAACTCTTGTAGTTAACACTTGGTTTTTTTGGTTGTATATCGCAGGTGGTGGCAAGGCTTAGATGTTTGCTATCTTGTTTTTGGGACTTTTGAACATGAACGGGAATCATGTTTAATTTATCATATATGATCTATGTTTGTACATGCTTGTCGTACAATTCGTAACACTATTATTTGGGTCTTAAGTATGTTGATTTAAAGGGGGGTGTTTTAACTATGATGATGTACCTTTTGTAAATTGGTTGACACACCTTGTTTAAAAGAAAAAAATAGTAAGCTTCCGCTTAACCTTTGTTTGTTAAAAATAATTTTCAAGTAGTGTTCCTTCGAAGTTGAGGGTGTTACAAGTTGGTATCAATGCCTTCATTTAAGGGATCTGAACACATGTTTGGTGTGTTTAGACTTAAACCAGTGCGTTGAGGTGTCGATTTCAAAACATGTCCAAAAGGGGAGGGAAGGCAGCTTCATTTGTGTTATGAGCTTGTTGTGATTTATGACGAGTAATTGTTGTAGTTGTTTAGTTTTCAAATTATAACAAAAAAAGGCCTAACTTAATATAGTAGCTGTATTTGACTTAATAGAATGGTTAGCACAAGGAAAGGCATTTTTGGCTTTGTTTGAGGAGAATAGCCACAAGGTTCCAATAGAAATCTAAAGAAGCGATTATGGGAGAACAAAATAAAATTGTTGATATGGAGCAGATCCATGAGGAAGAAGAAGGATCCACAAATGCAAACCTTGAAGGAAGCTCTTTTATAGGAAGAGTTAAGGAGGTCAGAGAAAAAATGAAAACGAACAAGGATATTATTAAGGAGATTGAGGGAAGCAATACAAGGTGTTTCTTAGCTGCAATTCTTCTAACTTGAAAGGTTTAATAACCCTAATGATGCTATAATATGGATTAGAGAAGTGAATGGGGAAATAACCATTTCAACCTTATAATCAGACCATCTTATTGGAATATATAAGATTTGATGATAACAAAACTAATATTTGTAATAGACTAGAAATTATTTCACATGTGTTGTTAAGATAAGACATGTAATTTTTATCAAGTCTTATAGATTAGCAGTCATTTGTTCATATGAATAAGTCGGTTAAGCCTAAGTTAATCATTCTGTATCACATCTAACCAAGTACCTAAGATCATATTTGATCAATAGCTGAGAAAGCTTAGCCGAGCAATCTCTTGCTTTAATTGAGCAATTCTTTGCTTAGCTGTGCAATCTTATCTCAATAGTTAAGTACTGAGTTGCCTTATATATTTCTATGTAAATTATTTTAGTCAAAGGCTAAACAAGTGTTGTTATTTATAGCCTTAGATCTTGTGTTTGTAAAAGTATTAGCATTTTTAATTTTGCAAAGTAAAATAAAATGATAGAACTTGAATCTAATGGAAAAGGTTAAAGTTGCTATAGAAAGAAGATCTTGATCAAGTCTTAAGCACGACCGACAACAACATATTTAAGAAAGTCATGATAATTAAGATGTTTTTTATGATAAAAATTCCGAGTATATATCAAAAGGAAAGTTTGTGCGCTCAAGACAAAAAGATATGTGATATATATTTAAATAATATTAATTAAAAGTACTTTTCATAATGTAATATTATATTATTGGAAAGCCGATTAAAATAATATATATTTTATCTCCCACTAACTATATTATTTGAATATTATATTGTTCATTGCCTACACTTAGGCTGCCATCCTCGTCTATATATATGCAAGCCAACTCCATTATTGGTACACGACAAAAACTTATAAGAAAAACTGATTGCAACTACACAAAAGTAATTAGAGTTAACATATATTAGAAATCTTCAAACTTGTTCATGTGTTGAACTCCTTTATACATTAGTAGTCTTAAATATTAGCTAGTCTATGTGTTAGGATAAACTTGTTGTCATCGTTTATAGTGTGTGGAATACCGCATCCTAAGACTTGTAATTCTTGATTCATAATTTATAAGAATTATATTAAAAGTAACGATGTGTGCAATAAATTTAAAAAGCTAAAGTTTGTATTCAACCCTCTTCTACAAACATTTTGTTGTTTGAGTACTTATTTTAATACTAACAACCGCTGATATTATCGTATTTTAACATATAAATTACTATTATTTTCCCACAATATCATGATTTTAAGAGTCAAATTATGGTCTAAATTGTGATTAAATGTTATATTATTAATATATGGCTATTTCGGGTTGGAGAAGTTTAAAAGTATAAAACATGTGCAAAAGTTAATGAATTGTCGGAAAGTAGAAGTTAATTTCTCTTTGAAAGAGGGGAAATTTAACAAAATCTGAAATGGACGTTTGGTACCTAAATTAATTTGTTTGGCTGACAATTTGATAATACGAACCTGTTCAACCGGAATCGGTCTAAGACTGCTGGTGAGTCTCGGTCCAAACTGGTCCAAACCCTAGGATTGCCACGAACCTGTCCAAAATAGTCCAAAAGCCAATTCAAAGATCCAAACCGGTCCAAAATATAGAGCCGGTACAGACCGGTCCGACCTGTCCCAACTACTATTTTTTGAACTTGGAGTACAACAATAAGTTTTCCGGTCCAAGCTAGTCTGAACGGCGAGTTTTGTTTTACAATTCTTTTATAAATACCTCTATTACTTCTTCCATTTTTTCAACAAGATGTGCATATCATTTTAACAATTATATATGTTTCTAACTTGTAATTTTGTACAATTTAATTATCAAAAATTTTCAAAAAAAAACAAATCTAAAACTGGAAATGTCTAAACCGAAACTTAAAATACAAAACTTGAAATGTCTAAACCGAACCGAAAAATATCCAAACGAAAACCGGACGGGTCTGAACCGAACCGGACCAGTACGGACAAGAACTGGTCCGAAAAAAGACCGGACCGTCCAAAAACCAAATGGTCTTATGCAGGGACCGGTCTGTCAAGGACTGGACCGACCCCGAAAGGGCCCAGAATCGATCCAGGACAGAATTTGTGCACCTCTAGGTGAACGTATGACTCATTGGCGTGATTGGGCTCTACACTTTTGTTGGAACAAACAAAATCAAAGTGGGCGTTTATCTACCTTGGGTCATTGGTTGGATGCACTAAGCACGTAAAGAAGCTCAATAACAAGAAATTAGAAATGTTTAGGCTGCCATTTTAATTAATTAATGGGCTTGAAAGTTGTTAATAGTTGTGCTAGACTTTCCCACAAGACAAAAAATTATAATTTTGGGCCTTTTGGCATCACATTTAATTGTTCGGTGGATGAATATTTGGTTGGGGCTGCAAAACCGAGAAGCCCAAAGCAAAAAAAAATAAAATAAAATAAAAGACGCCCCAACCAATTTGGTGGCGCAAAGGGTTTTTATTTAGCGCTTGTTTGTTTTACATAATTTGATAATATAATCGAAATAAATTTAAATTTTATTCAATTCGATAATATAATCGAAATAAATTTAAATTTTATTCTGCTTATTTTATGAAATGGATTTTTTATTACTTAAGAAAATATAGATATTTAAAAAAATAAGATTTTATTTTAAAACAAGTTTACCAAACGCAATACAACACGAAAATTAATTTCAATTTCATTCTATTTCATTCCTTCAAATTCCTAAAAACAAACCGGACCTTATCATATGACAAATAAAGATAGATAGATAGATACGACCACCGTCAGAAAAATTGAGGAGAACGACGGGAGAGAAGAAAGCAGAAATTGCGATCGAGGGAATATGAGGCATTTAAGATTAGAAGCATTGTATTGTATTGTACTATATATCAATTGACGTAGGAAGTTGCCAATTTCTCGCGAGATATTTAGGGATAATGTTGTAAATTTGTCATTAAAACGTGATACTTCTTTTCTCAAATTCTCGCGATATGAAACTACCTCTCTTTGTCTAATTTTTCCCCCCATTTTCTGTCATTAGTTTAGCTTTACGCTAGACAGAAGGTGACCGGAGCTTTTGTCCTTGGCCTCTCCGTCATACGTTCATAAGCAGTGTGAGGTATGCATCCGCCATGTCTCAATCGGTTCATTATAAGCTTTATCTCATCTACCATGTCTTCTATCTTGAGAGTGAGCGTATATACTCTTTTTTCCCGGTGCTTCAAATCGATTTGTTTGGTGGGTTATAAGGATCGATACTTTAGATGACTTCGCTAAAGATTCAAGGTTCTACCGATTGATTCAGTTAATTTGGTTTATTCTTCCTTTTAACATTATTGATGATAATGATGAGGTGTTAATTACTTATATTTTGGGAATATAACATCCATATAGCCCTTCATTAGTTTTACTAACTCGGCTTTCACATTAACGTTATATCATTTTCTTCCTTCACTTTCTAATCAAAAAGTTGGTATAGCTTAACTCAAAACGTAATAGAACTTGATTTAGTAATCTAATTTAATAACTAATTAATCTTAATAGACAATATTTTAAACATAAAAAGTAATAGAACTTGATTATAACTTATACGTTATGGAAGCAAAACCAACTTTCACTTAGAATTTTCTAAGTCGCCAAACAATATAACATGAAGTGTATATGATTTATCAATAATCACTTTGTTAATGTTCTATATTTCCTTCGCAATTTGCGACGGCAATTAGACCCTCGTGTCTATTGATTGATGAATTCAAGTGGCAATTTATCATGAGATATTGAAGGTTAGTTTGGTAAATCTACTTTAAAATCGTGACAAATTAATATCTCATGAGATATGATTTCAATTAATAATTACCATCAATGACCTATAAGGCTTATTCTATTATCTCTCTTATTTCTTCTTTATATCCCCCACCTCTTTCTTCTCTCTCTCTAAACAAAGAACACAACCAAGAGACTCAATTTTGCAAAGCTTACTAAAAAAATTATGTGCGTTCGAGTGTGTTTTAATGTTTGGTTCGCATATGTATTTTTGAGTTTTTGTTCATAATCTTTCCAATCCAAAGGTGTTCGTTACCCATTTTTAAAAATCAGTAAATTAGTACCAATAGAAGAGGAAAAAACAAGTGTGTTGCTCTTAATCTGTGTATAAATTTGTGGACACATGATAATTCTTCGTGGGTGTGATTTTAGAAAATGTTAAAAGTGTGTGAAATTGAAGAGAGAAAAGATGAGTGTTTTTTGTGCGTGAGAGTGTGTGTAACACCGAAAATCTTAAGACATTTTTTTAAATCCTTACGGAAGCGTTACTAATTTCATTTATACAATCACCCACAAATTCTTTACACTGTTTACAAAATACAGTATTCGTTGTGTTACAAAAGAGTTACAAAACATGGCTCGTATCTATTCAAAACATAATATCAGAGCGTTGGTCAAATTCCCTTTCGCACCCAAACCCCGGCTAAACAGTTGTACTCACCAAACCTACAAAAACGGGTCAACAATGGGGAATTAGCACAAAGCTAAATGAATAAAAGCTACAAACAAACAGTTATCAACAACAACCAACACAATCAACAATCATCAACAGCCAATCACACAAATCCAAAGGATCGGCGGTTCTGCCGAACCTTCAAGCAATGCGGGCCAAAGCAAAGGTTTACCAATAGCCCTCTGTCAATCGACACAGTTAGATTCCTTCCGATACAACGCATGCATCAGAAGGTCTACAACCGCTCAATCAATAGCAAACGGGCCCAGCCCAATTACACGCATAGCTTGTAACGTCCCAAATTTTTTTTTAACAATTAAACAACGAGTACGATTAATAATTCACCATAAACAAAATATTGTATACGTTAAATACAACCCCGGGTGATAACCCGTAGAACTTGAATGTAATTGTTTGGAATACATCATAAAACAAAAAATAGTTTGAACATTGCGGAAGCTTGTGGAGTATGAGCTATCAACCGTGTGCTGGAGCCCCGCCGTGGCCATCACCTGAAAAGAAGGTTAAACAACAACTGTAAGCACGAAGCTTAGCGAGTACACTTACTTACAATCAACCATAAAGCATCAACTCATCTGTTTCACCTTCGTGTTACATCTTTCATTCCCGCTACCGTAGTAGACGGTCCCAACATTCCCGTCACCGTAGTGAACGGTCTCATCATTCCCGTCACCGGAGTGAACGGTCTAATCATTCCCGTCACCGAAGTGAACGGTCTACTCAATAGCATAGCATAACACATTATCAGTTCTGAAGGTATTTGTTTGGCATAAACGAGAAGCAACGGAAGCAAGATACAATACAAAAAATCAAACTAGCCAAACAAACACACATGCCATGGACGAACATCTAAACACGGAATTGCAACTAAAACATAATAAACAAGAAGAAAAGAAAGTTATACCACAACTCAAGTACAATGATCTTCCTCTTGTTAATCTTCAAGAACTCAAGCAAGTCAAGGCTTCAAGAATCTAAACAAGGATTCCTCTAAGGAAGTCCACCCCAATCAACCTTGATTCCCAAATGCTAGTAAGTTGGTGTAGCCACCAAAACAACACCCAAGTCTATGTGTTTCTTGCTTCTTGTGTTCAAGAACACCAAGAACAAGATGAACAAGTGAGAGAGAGTTCAAGTGTTAACCAAGAGCCAAAAAACCTCCAAAAAACCTCCCTTAGAGCAGATAACTCGTAGCCTCTTTGTCTACCACCATTATTAGAAGTTAACACCATTAAACCAAGTGTTTAAGGCTGTTAATTCTGCTGTTACAGCGAACGTACACGGCCCGTGTAGGTCTACACGGCCGTGTAGGCCCAAAGTCCACGGCCCCAATTGGGCTAAGACGGCCCGTGTCTATCAAGCACTACACGGCCCGTGTTCATCTACACGGCCCGTGTAGGCCCAAACTACACGACCTTGAATTTGGCTAATACGCCTTGTGTATGTTGAACTGGACACGGCCCGTGTACCATCCTGCCAAAACCCATTTTGGCCTTTTCCTCACTTTTGCTTGATCGTGTTGTCGGAATCAATACTTGGTGTGTGACCCAATAGGCCTATACCTCATCGGTAGTGCTATTAACTCGTCCGTGTCAGCGGGCATATTCCAACAAGTTCATCAATGCATCGGTCATTATTTCACCATTTCATCAATTCATCAATCATATACCATGTAGCACATTAAACACATACACCATAAGGTTTAGATGGTAAGTAAGAATACTCACCTGTCAGCAGTTCTCAGATTCTCAACCTTATCTTACTAACACGCTTGTGGTTACTTGCTACTCAACCGTCACCTACAATAGGTCTAACACGTCAATTCCGTGTACGAATCTATCGTTCGTTTATCCCCGTAATACATTCGGGTTTCACAAGGCATGTAACAATAAGAAATACATTAAAGTCCAATAAGTCGGGGACGCGTCGCGTCCATCAAACCGACGCGTCGCATCGAGTGTAAAAGTATCGGATTTCACAAAATCCGGTTGACTGTCGGATCTCAACCTAATGATCGGATTTCAGTTCATATATGCAAACCATCGGATTTCCAACTCATGGAAACTATCGGATTTCACTTAAAACTGTCGGATTCTCAAACCAATGCATAAGTCACATGAGTGTTCCGTGAGTCGCACCATGCGAAAGTCGCACCATGTGAAAGTCGCATAGGCATACCTATACGTCGCATGAAATTAACAAAGAGTCGCATAATGCGAAAGTCGCATGGGCATGTGCACTCGTGAAAGTCTCATGAGTGTGTACTAGCATATCAGAGAGTCATATGAAAAACGAATAAGCTAACTGGGCACCCCATGCGACAGTCGCATGGTGCCCCCATGCGAAAGTTGCATGGACACCTATAAAACTCATCGGGAAGTCGCATGGGGGTATATGAAAGTCGCATGGAGCTATATTGTCCTTGTCAGTTCATATTTCCTCAAACTCAGACTCCATAGCCAAAATCATGTTCTTTCAAAACTCAACCAAATCGTTTCATTTTTGTTTCAAAACATTTCTCCATTTATTTAAACACTTCCTTCAAGATTTAACTACATTTTATCAAGTATTGAAGCTTATATCTCAATTTTCTTTCTCTTGTTCTTCATAAACCCAAAACCCCAAGAAACCCAGATTATAACTCATGCTAGCATCATCCAAACAAGATAATACTGATACCTACAATATCCTAGTAATGTAAGAAACATTATTTGATGATTCTTTCACTAATTCTTCAAGTTTTCAGATGGTTCTTGGCCCTTCTTCTTCTTCTTTTTCGTGGGTTTCAAGCATATACACAACACACACCAAACTCTCTCTCTTTCTAAATGAAACAGTAACAATTCTTTTGAAAGAGTATTGGGGGTTGTGCCCTAATCAAATATATATACACCTTATAAGAGGCCTAAGCCCATTCTCCTTTGGTTAGCCCAAGAAACATTATCCAATTCCTTACTCTTCTTACACCCATTAAATAACTATTCATATATATATATATATATATTTATATTTATATTTATATCCAAGCCCAATTAAATTTACAATTTCAACACAATGTTATTTCTCAATAATATATTCTTTCATTTATTTATTTTCCAAAGTTTTGGTATTACAACTCTCCCCTACTTAAACACGATTTCGTCCTCGAAATCTTCACTCAAACCTGGCGGGGTAATTTTTCTTTATTTCTTCTTCGGACTCCTACGTCCATTCTAAACCCTTGCGGTGCTCCCACTGCACCTTTACCATTCCCACTTCCCGGTTGCGTAATCGTTTGATCTTTCTTTCGAGGATCGCAACCGGTCTCTCAATGTAGTTCAGTCTTTCATCTACGGTGATATCCTCCAACGGTACAAATGCCGATTCGTCGGCTAAACTCTTTCTCAGGTAAGATACATGAAACGTGTTATGTATCTTTGATAGCTCCTCGGGTAGCTCCAGACGATAAGCCACCTTTCCAATCCTCACAATGATCTTGAAAGGCCCAATAAACCTTGGGTTTAGTTTTCCACGTTTCCTGAATCGGATCACTCCTTTCCATGGGGATACCTTTAACAATACATGATCACCAATTTGAAATTCCAGTACTGATCTCCGTTTATCCGCATAGCTTTTCTGTCGGCTCTGAGCCGCTTTGAGTCATTCACGAACCTGTTGTACATACTTGGAGGTTCTCTGCACTATCTCTGTGTTGCCGAGCTCTTTCTGTCCAACCTCACCCCAACAGATCGGGGTTCTACACTTCCTACCGTACATCTCGTACGGTGGCATACCAATACTCGCGTGGTAGCTATTGTTATACGAAAATTCCGCTAGGGGTAAGTACAAATCCCAGCTTCCCCCGAAATCAATTACACACGCTCGTAGCATATCCTCTAACGTTTGGATAGTCCGTTCACTTTGCCCGTCAGTTTGAGGGTGATATGCAGTACTCAAGTTCACCCTTGTTCCCAAATCCTCATGAAATTTACTCCAAAATCTGGATGTAAATCGTACATCCCTATCAGAAATGATGGTCACCGGCACCCCGTGCCTTGAAACTATCTCTCTCACATAGATGTCCGCCAATCTCTCGGCCGAACTTGCCTCCCGGAGCGGTATGAAGTGAGCTCTTTTCGTTAATCGATCACCCACTACCCAGATTGCATCATAATTTCTTGGGGTTTTCGGTAGTTTCGTTATTAGGTCCATAGTTACGTTCTCCCATTTCCATACGGGTATCTCCAGCGGTTGCAGTTTACCATGTGGCCGCTGGTGCTCAACTTTCACTCGTAGACATGTAAGGCACTTTTCAACATACTTTGCCACATCTCTCTTCATCCCTGGCCACCAGTAATCCATTTTCAAGTCTCTATACATTTTCGTGGCTCCCGGATGTATAGAAAATTTCGACTTGTGCGCCTCATCGAGAATGAGATTCCGGACTTCAGTGATCTTGGGTACCCAAATTCGTCCGTATCGGGTCCACAACCCGCGGCTATCCTTAACCATCAACGTCATCTGGCCCTTTACTCTCTCGGTTTTCTGATTCTCTTCTTTGATTGCTTCACTTTGGGCGGCCGTATATTTATATCAAAGCCCAATTAAATTTATAATTTCAACACAATGTTATTTCTCAATAATATATTCTTTCATTTATTTATTTTCCAAAGTTTGGGTATTACATAGCTGACCTCTATCAAACACCATGTACACATACCATTAACCATGTGTACATACCATTATCCATGTGCACAGGTCAAACAACACATAAACAGTTATCCAATCAACAATCCATAAACAACAATATATTAGACTAAACAGCCTATCATAGCATCAATCATCTCAATACCAAGTAACCATATTAGTTATAACCAATACCACTCGTAAGTAAACCTCCACTCACCTTGATTTCCAATCACACCGCTCAGTTGTCTAATGTCACTAAGTCTTTGCAGTTCCTGAGAATACACAACACCGAAATCAGTCTTCGATTCATAAATATATATTCACATATATTTATATCAAACATAACCATAACTGTCAGGTTAGAATCATTTATAAAGCAACCATATAATTGATTTTGCACCACACAAAAAATTATGCAACACAATTGAATCAGCGAACAAAGGCCAAAAATTGATTTTGCACCGGACGCGTCGCGTCCCACATGGCCGACGCGTCCCGTCGCACATGGCCGACGCGTCACGTCACGTCATCAAAGGTCGGACCAATCCAATGTCAGACCACCAATGTCGGATCACCAAAAATTCGGACCATCAAAGTCGGTTGGGCCCAAAGTCGGACGACGCGTTCCCTCTCTTGGACGTATCGCGTCGCGGTGAACAGACCTGCAACTTTTCTATTTTCTGCTTATTTCCAGCTTCATACAACTCAACTCAAACATCACTATAAATCTGGAAATCCAATTCTAAGAGTTCTAAAGCAATATAAACATCATATAACATCTTTACAATCAACACAAACTCATCAAATCCAATTGAAACTTCAAAACTAACAAAACCCACTTCACAAGTTGTTCAAAAAGCTTCATACTTCTTCAATGGTGTTCATGGCTTTATAACATCAAAAACCCAGCAAAGGTATAGCAAAACTTAACATAAATCATTATCATAATCAACAAGGAAGATATACCAACCTTAGTTTGCAATAACAATCACTAATCCTCAAATTCAATATTTCAAGTTTGATAGTTTCCCAAGCTTTCTTCAGTAAAGGAATACATACACTTTTACACACATACAAGATATTTGTTCCAAATGAGGAGGTGGGTTAAGGACTCATGCATATATCCATACTTGTTTACATAATACACGTGCACACACACGAATCTCATTTCAAATACTTAAATTAAACATGAGGTGTCACATGTTCATGATATTACAATCATTAGTGTAGAACACTGCTTTCTAGCATACAGTCAATTTAATTAAACAACCAGTCTTAATCAGTTAACATACTATGAGGTATTCTCTACAATTCTCGTTCAAAAACAAATTCGTTTATTACCACAAACGTATGTGATATAAATATTCATTTAATCACATATACACATACAAACATTTAAATAACCACACTAAAACTTACTATCGACCCGTTTATGACTAGATCCGGTTTTCAGATGTTATAGAGAGAGTGTGTGTGAGAGAGAAAGTAAGTAGGTATAAGAGGGTGAATGTGGTGGTAAATGAGTCCTCTGCATTAATTAGTTGTACGATACAAACCATTGATGAAAACAAAACACCATTACTATTTTCTAATGTTTTTTTCCACCTTCTTCTGCAACCTATTATCAAATATTAATTCTTTTTTAAAAGAAAGTTCATATAGTGGCTTTTCCAAAACTCTATAATATTTTGTTAATAAGGCAAGTTAAGAATATAATTGAAAAACATTACAACTAAATCAGTTTGTCTATTAAATCAAGGGTTATATTGCCCACGAAGTTGGGATAACATCTGAATTATTATTTGGGTTTAATTTATTAAAATATATCTAACTTGTCATGTTTTGTTATTATGTGTATCGAATTTTAGAAGTTTCTATTGTATGTATCAAACTTTTAATATGTTGCTATTGTATGTATTTTGGATACACAAAAAAGAAATATGTATAAGTTTAGTATATACAATAACGAGAAATTAAATATTCGATACACACAATAGAAACTTTTAAAGTCCGATACATACAATAGCAAAACGTGACAAATTTAATACATTTTGATGAACAAAACCCTTATTATTTTCAAAATTTACATTGTAAGTTTAAAGAAAATTGATATAGTCATTTTCTAATATAAGTTAAAAGGGTAAGCCTATTCGAGAATATTCTAGAGGAAGAATAAAATTATAAAAAAAATAAGTTTTGTGAATGATATTTCAAAATAATACTATAGTTTTCCAAAAAAAAAATCACGACATATTGTTTCTTATTTAAGTTTGTGTGTCATTTTTTCTTATATTTAGGGTGTGTTTGGCAATGGAAGATTATGGGGAATTGGATTTTAGTTTTTATAATCTCCAGGCTTTTATCATCGTTCGAGTGTTAAAATCTTGAAAGAATTATTAAAAACATAATTATCATAAACCCTCAAAATAAAAGTATTTTCAAGAGTAAATTACAAATTTTGTCCCTGTGGTTTGTATAAAGTTTCAGGTTTCGTCCTTTAATTTTTAAAGTTACACTAATGGTCATTGTGGTTTAAATTTTGTAACAAAACGGTCCTTTGACTGTTAAATATAACAGAGGCAATGTTAAATTTTTTATAATGACTATTTTACCCTTTTCTCACATATCACATTTAGTCCTTATTCTTTAAATTTGTTACATTAATGGTCCTTTACAAAATATTTTTTTGGTTTCATTACTTTTAATTTATTAACTCTAGTTTTAATATTCTTTTTATGTCTTGTTAGTATTATTGTATAATTTAATTTGTAATTTGATAAAATATATTTGTGTTTTGTTTTTATCAAAATTTATATTAATTATTTAAAGTTCTCAAACTTTTATTTTATTTTTCAAATGTACTCTTGATAGAATTATTTTTTTAATTATTATTGTTTTTATTAATATTAATATTAATATTATTTAATATCCTATAACCATTTTATTGATATTAGAAAAATTAGAAGATGGTCACGCTTATCGGCATCGGGTTTATCATGGTCTGAACTCTGAAATAAGGATTTTTTTAGTTTTTATTACTTTTAATTAATGAAATTTAGTTTTAAATTTTTTTTAAGTCTTATTAGTATTATTATATAAAATAATTTTGGGTTCAGGTTAAGTGATTAACCGAAATAAGAATTTTATTAATCTTTGATCTATAATTTCATGTCTTTATTTAGGTTGCTTACATTAACTTTTTCTACCGATTTGAATCACAAACCCATGTTTGGGTTCAAGTATGTACTAGTCGACTCTTCTACAAACTTACGTCTTATACATAATCATATAATGTATATATGAAGGGCTGTGATTATGTGTTTCATGTGTATGAAGGGCTAGAAATTTGATAAAAATATCCATAGAAACATTTTCATCTCGTGAATGCAACCATCAATTCACCATCTTTTGAAATTTTGTAGTACTGTTTTTTATTTTATTTTATTTGATATAAACACCAATTCACAATCAATTACGAAACCATAGATCAAAAATTTGATCTTGTGAATGCAAATGTTACAACTTATAAATAGTTCATTTGCTAAAAATATTCATACAAATATTTCAAAGACTTAAGTACAAAGAGTACACATGGTTGATGCAAAAACTTAAATCTATAATTAAATTCAAAAACTAAAAAATAAAATAATTATTTAGTTTATAAGTATCCTGAATAACACATCTAACCCGATCCTATTAACCAGAAACATGATTAATTTGAACCCACCTAACCTAAAGCATAATAAGACCGGGTTTTTGGTGATATTTATTTTTTTAGAAAACCCGACCCAACTAATTGAAACCAAATTAACAACCCAATGCATACCTAACTCTACATGAGTAGCTTCTAATTTTAGTAATATCAATAATAATAATAATAATAATAATAATAATAATAATAATAATGGCAAAATGCACGAAAATACAGTAAACTATGTCAATATTGTCATTGTCATTGTATGTAACCAACTTTATTTTGTATATAAAAATATAATAAACATTCTAAAATGCATCACTGTATGCAAGTTACCGTAACTCCCTGGTTTTTTAATTTTTGTTTTGTTTTTAATTTATTTCTTTATTTTTCATGGTTTTTTTGCTTGAAGATACCTTGAAAGAGAAAATTTTCATATGCAATATTTCACCCTTGTCCATTTTGAAATCTTCAAATCCGTTCTTTCAGCTTTTCGATTTACACAACAAATCTTGGCTTGCAGATTTGATATTTGTTTGGCGATCTTGTTCTTGTTTCAAAGATTTAGGGATTGTTTCTTATTGTTCTTCTGGATAAAAGACATATATGCAGATCGTGTGTGTACATATTAATTTTGTGTGTGTACTTATTTTTTCAAAGATTTAGGGATTGTTCCTTATTGTTCTTCTGGATAAAAGACATATATGCAGATCGTGTGTGTACATATGTATAAATTTTTGCCTTTTGGGTTAAAAACATGAGGCATTCATATTGAAGATGAAGACATGGAATATAAAATAAGAAAAAAATAAAATTAAGAAAAAAAAGAAACCTACCAAGCAGGTCAAAGATTGCATACAATGAATCAATATTACAAGTTGATTATATTTTTAGGTACAAAATAAAGTTGATTACATTTAATGACAGTATTGACATATATAGTTTATTGTATTTTCGCGGATTTACCCTAATAATAATGATAATAATAATAATAACATCATCAACAACAATAATAATTAAAAAATAAAACTATTAAGAATACATTTAAAATAAAAATAAAAATTCAAGAACTTTAAATATTTACAACAAATTTAGATAAAAACAAAACATAAATATAATTTATTAGTTTTCTAATTTATTTTATATAATAATACTAACTAGATTTTAAAAAAAATACTAGAACTAAAGTTAATTAATTAAAAGTAATAAAAACTAAAAATACTACCTAAAGGACCATTAATGCAGCAAACTTAAAACATAAGGACTAAATATGATATTTGAGAAAGGGTAAAATAGTCATTATAAAAAACTTAACATTGCCACTGTTATCTTTAACGGTCAAAGGATCGTTTTGTTACAAAACTTAAACCACAATGACTATTAGTGTAATTTTAAAAATTAAAGGACGACATCTGAAACTTTATGCAAACAACGGGGATGGAATTTGTAATTTACTCTATTTTCAAATAGCTTATAGTTTGGGTTTGGGATAATCAATTAATCAGCTACAGCTATAGCTACAGCCTTAGCCTCAGCTCCAGCACCAACCCTAACATCTTTTGCAAACACATCCTTATTAAGGAAAATGCTAACCGCGATCCTTAGGGTTATGAATAAGAGGAATATAATATGATTTTAATTTTTAAAAATAGTAACCATATGTCATATATGGAAAGTTTGAATACTAATTAAAAGAATATTTTAGAGAATTTTTTTTTGTAAATATGAAAGATTGTTATTTTTTGTAAACATGAAAGATTGTTATTTTTAGAGTTGTGTTAACATTCTCTTTATATTAATACTCTAATGTAAAAGAAAATACTCGGTGTCTTTTCTCTTATGATATAAACTTTGTGAGATCAAATATATCTTGATTAAATATGTGATTTTATAAGCTAATTATTTGTTATTGATTAAAAAGAGAGCAATCTTGCTATATAACCTATTTATAGGTTTTTTAAAAGGGTTTGTTCAGCAAAATGTATCAAAGTTGTCATATTTTGTTATTGTATGTATTGAACTTAAAAAAATTATTGTGTATATCAAACTTTTAATTTGTCTATGTTGTGTGTATTAAACTTTCTATTATATGTACTAAATTTGTAAGATTTTTACTTTTTTATGTAACCAAAATACATACAATAGCAACAAATTAAAAATTTGATATACACATAGAAACTTTTAAAGTTCGATACATACAATAACAAAACGTAACAATTTAAATACATTTTAGCTAAACAAACCTTTTTTAAAATTCTCGCGACACAGTTAAAAGAACACGAGAACAATTAATTATTGACAGTGTAATATAATATCAAAATTGGTTTCTACTAAATGACATTTTAAAAAAAGCTAATGTATAAATTTATTTTTATCCCGACACACGTGCGGACAAATTAATACCTCGTTCTCAATCATTTGGTTAGCTTTTCTTGTTTAGTTAGAATGAAGTTTGGTTGTTTTAGATCTTTGTTTCTCATCTTTTTGATCGTGTTTTTTATTTTACTAGAATACTAATATTTTTCTAGGGGAGATGAAACCTATGTTTTGATGATTATGATGTGATTCTTGCATGTTATATCTAATTAAAGAATTATTAGTTTGATGCTTTTAACTTCAATTGATTATTCTATGGACCTTGTTGTGTTTTTAATAAGAATTAATTATACATACGATCTATATTTGTGATTTATCAGTTACATTGCATAGTAATCCTTAGGGATAATGTTTAGGAGTAATTAATTGGTATCGTAAGCCTCAAGTCCGTGTTAACCTTTAAACGGGTGTTAGTAGTTTAAATGACGACTCGAGAGATTGGCCTACTACTAGATTCTAAATAGAGTGTAATTGGTTAGATGGGTTTAAGAAGAGATTTCTCTACCTTAGTTTAATTAATTATTTAACTTGGCGATTCGAGAAATGAGTTAGGTTGAATCATAAGTAATATAATCCATGTTTCATAATAGATCGAGACTAGGTGGATTCGACTCTAGATGAATACCTTTGGAGTTGTGTTTAATAAAGTCCATATAAAAAATATAGTCATAAAATTTTAATATCCAATCAAAGGTGATTCGGTATACAATCACATGTGATTTGTAAAAGCATTGCACGTGAATTACGAAAATGTCACTCTGCCCAAATTTTTTAAAATGCAATCTGGACCAGTGATAGCATTAATCCAAAAACTAAAATTAATCTCTTAGGACTATGAATTAATTGCGAACTATATTAAACATTTTTCTATAAAACTAATCAAGTGGCACTTTAATTTATTTTGGTATGCATTATACTATTTATATCTATACATTAACTTTATTTTATGCCTTTGTACACATCAAGATATAGAGCATAATCTCATTCGTACATTCATTTTTAATGTATTATTTACATTTATATTAATGATCGTTCCTTGATATGCCACTCATTATACGTATTCATGTACAATGATCAAACTATAAATACTAGTATAAATTTATTAACACAATTTAAAAGGAAACTACTTAATCATCATACATAATATCTAAGTAGTTTGTACCATATATCTCATTCTATGACTTGAATAATT
This sequence comes from Dittrichia graveolens, assembly GCA_038502395.1. NCBI lineage: Eukaryota > Viridiplantae > Streptophyta > Magnoliopsida > Asterales > Asteraceae > Dittrichia > Dittrichia graveolens. The sequence goes on along the minus strand of JARJIL010000007.1, from coordinate 52,807,496 downwards.
TTGTGACCATACACTAAATTCATAAGATGCTATTTTACTATCTTATACCTACAAGTTTTAGTTTCAAAATGCTTAACTTCGGTCTATAGCTTTGTAATTGTCTCCTTTTGTTGGAATGGACTGGGTTTGATATTGTGATTGGAATCGACTAGCTCAGTACTCGCAATGCTGAGATTCTGTGTTCTAAGAAGAATATCAAGTTTCCTTTATCAGATGGGTCATATGCTGTAGCAAGGGGGATGGACGGGAATCTGACATTCCTATCATCTCAGTTATCAAAGCTTCTAAGTCATTGGCGAAAGGTTGTACATCCTACTTAGCATATGTTATTGATGCTAAGATGGAGAAGCAACCAATTGAAGACATCAGGGTAGTGTCAGAATATCCTGAGGTATTTCCAGATAAATTACCCGGGCTACCTCCAGTCAGGGATGTTGAGTATAAGATCGATCTTGTTCCAGGAGCTACTCCGGTGGCTAAAGCTCCATATCGTCTCGCTCCTTCAAAGATCCACGAGATGATGAATCAGATACAAGAACTACTTGACAAGGGCTTCATTCGCCCGAGCTCTTCTCCTTGGGGAGCTCCAGTTCTATTCGTCAAGAATAAAGATGGCACTATGCGAATGTGCATAGATTATAGGGAGCTTAATAAGCAAACTGTAAAGAACAAATACCCACTCCCGCGCATAGATGACTTGTTTGATCAATTGCAGGGAGCAACGTGCTTTTCCAAGATTGACCTTCGATCAAGGTATCATCAGGTACGGGTTTATACTGAAGACATATGTACACGCTATGACCATTATGAATTCTTGGTTATGCCATTCGGCTTAACCAATGCACCAGCTATCTTCATGGATCTCATGAACCGAGTTTGTCGTCCATTTCTGGACAGGTTCGTGATAGTCTTTATTGATGACATCTTGATCTTTTCAAAAACCAAAGCTGAACATGAATCACACCTTCGTCAAGTTCTAAACCCAAAAGCAAACATCAATCGCCAATACTAAAACATGTAATCACATATCCAAGAAGACCGGCGGTTCGGCGCAGAACCTACAACCAATGCCGGCCAAAGCAAAGTTTATCGATAGCCCTCTACTTAATTGGCACTGTGAAATCCCACTCTGATGCAACATATGCATAAGTAAGGCTACCACTGTTCAACCAACCAGTAGACGAGCCCAGCCCAATTCCATGTGTAGCTGACTTCCCAAACGCAACTCAAAATCATACTAACAGTGCGTATCGATCAAATAGTCATGCAGCAGATAACAATAATTAATATTCACAATCAACAGTTCCATCAACAATCCATTAATCACAATCATGCATCACATCAATAACATTAACCATAATCTTTACCATCCACGTTCAACATCCACTCACCTTTCAATCTCAGATGTAGTACTCAGAAGTCTGATGTTACTCAGCCTTTGGATTGCCTGAAAACACAATAACAACCAAATCAATCTCGAATTTATAACTATATATGTCCACATATATTTAAAATTCGTTCATTTATAATATAGAATCAAACAATAAGCAATTACAAGTTCAATCACAAAATGTCGGATTTCTAGTGACTATCGGATTTCCAAGAATCCGCAATTCACAAGTATCGGATTCTTCAAAGTATCGGATTTCACCATTGTCGGATTCTAGGTCTCGGATTTGACTTAATCGGATTTCAAGACTTCCGTTTTTTTAGGAGTTCCGGATTTTGACTTTCGGATTCAAGAGTGTCGGATTTCATCATTCCCGGATTTCTATACTCTGATTTTGGATTGTATCAGTTTTCAAGTTTCCAGATTCTAGGATTCAAGTGTATCAAATTTGAGTGTTGGTTTTCCTTGTATCCGGATTTCAATCCCGGATTTCACAAGTGTCGGTTTTTCAATACTTCCGGTTTTCATTATCTATCGGTTTTAGGCATGAATCGGATTTCCTATCATCTTCTTCCCAACAATCCGACAACTTCATCATCATCATAATTTAAAACCCAGAAGTTATATATATTCAACAAAACTTTCCAGAAGCAAGTTTAAACATATTCAAACATATATTCAAGAATCCTAAACACCTTTTATTCATATAAATTACTTAAACATGCAAAACCCACTTAACCAAATAAACATCAAACATGATTCTTGGTGTTAACAGAAATCATGCATTTAAAATCAGATACTCATCAAGATGTAAAATAACATGATAAATTTACACACACCAACCTTTAATCTTGATTTTTAAGAACACAATCTTAAATCCCGATTCTTTTTCTTCTTTCCTTCGGTTTTCTTGGCAGAGAACAAAATCACACACACACTTTTCTTTTACAAATAGAGAGCAGGTGGTTAACACTCAAACAAGTTATACATGCAAAATAGGTGTCAAAATTCCTTTAACTTGCATCACACACTCACACGTGTACTAACCCACTAATATGCATGCATACATACCTACGGTCATACATACATACATACATAACATAAATCTTTTTCACCTGATAACATATACCAAATTAACACCCAATTTAATTCTAATTAATTAATTTATTTAATCAATTAAATAACTCATTAAATCAAATAATCATGTAAAACACAATTAAACACATACCGTAAACCCGCTAATCTACTAGCCCAGGTTTGCAGGTGTTACACTAATCTAAGCTTTAAACAAGCTTTTCTAGACTTTCTCTCTAGAATTAGACATTTGAACAAGATATGAGATTCTAACCTTAGATTCAATTGTTAATAACTTGTCTTCTTAATTGGAGCCGGAGATCTTGTAATTGGATGAAGAAAAGGAGGAAGAGATAAAAGTATACCTTTATCAAGAAACTTGTGAAGAAATCACGAGACGAATATTCTTCAACCGTGAATCCAACCGAGCCTTTGAACGCAACTTCAACCGTAAGGTAAAGTATTTTTTCTTTTTCTTGTGATGATTTTCAAGCTTTTTGAAAGATAAATGTTGAAAATGGTGGCTAGGGTTTGTGGGGGAAGATAAGATGAGATGAAGTGGAGAGGAAAGAGAGAGAAAAGGCAAAATAGGGTCAAAAATCTGTCAGGCCTACGACGGTCGATCCACGGTCGACCGTGATATCGACCTCGACCGCGCCTTTTGCTTAGTTTTTGAATTTAGGCAGTGATCCGACGGTCGATCCACGGTATCAACCGTCAGTCGACCGTGGTACTTCTGGAATGTATATTTTGACCATTTTCATGCATTTAGGTGTTATTTTCAAGGAACATGTTCCATCATTCCTAAACCAAGTCGTAACATTTTAATTTTTAGCGGTTTAGTGAATATGTTGACAATATTTTCACATGAAGCAACTTTTTCTAAATTTATATTTCCTTTTTGCATATTGTCACGTAGGAAATGATGCCTAATTTGAATGTACCGTCTTTATATTGTTTTATTTGAAGTCCAAGAAAGTAATTCAACTCATCCATCATTCTCATTTCAATTTCATTATGTATAAGATTTGAAAACTCATCACACAAATCTTGACATGTTGACCCAAATATGATATCATCCACATAAATTTGCACAAGCAAGATGTCATTTTTCCTTTTCTTTGTGAATAATGTATTATCAACTTGACCTATACTATATTCATTTTTCAACAAGAATGATTTTAATATATCATACCATGCTCTAGGTGCTTATTTAAGGTCATACAATGCTTTTCTAAGATTATATACATATGATGGGGTCTTCAAAAATCAAAACCGGGAGGTTGACATACATAAACTTCCTCATTTATAAAGTCATTTAGAAAAGCACTTTTGACATTCATTTGATATAATTTAAAATTTTGAGCACGGCCATAAGCAAGTAGACTCCAGATGGATTCAAATCTAGTAACCGGAGCAAAGGATTCATCAAAGTTTATCACTTCTTTTTTATTATACCATCGGGCTACTAGTCTAGCTTTGTTTCTAAATACTCATTTAGTTCCAATTATTGTGCGACCACTAGGTAAAGGTACTAAGTCCCAAACTTGGCTTCTAGTGAATTGATTAAACTCTTCTTGCATTGCCATTGACCAATTTTTATCCTTAATTGCCTCTTTAATATTCTTGGGTTCTATGTGTGACACAAAGGCAAAGAAGGTATTAAGGTTTTGGGCTTGGGATCTAGTGAGTCTTTGATTTAGGTTTCCTATAACTTGAGTTATTGGATCGTTTTCTACCTTTGATGATTTTTTACTTAACATTGGTCTAATCAAAGCTTGTAAAGACCTATTTTTCCTTTCAACAACCTCATTAGATTGGGGAGTGTAAGGAGCCGAAAAGTTATGAGGAACACCATGTTTATCACAAAATGCTCCAAATTACGCTTTATTGACAATTTCTCTTTCATGGTTGGTATGAATTGGGATAATCATTCAACCCAATTGGTTTTGAATTTTTTTTCCAAGATTTTTGAGTTTGTCAAAAGCTTCAATTTTTGTTTTCAAAAATAATGTCCATGTATATCTAGAAAAGTCATCTACAACAACTAGTGTGTAAAAGTTTCTCCCATAACTTTGAATTGATGAAGGCCCAAAGACATCTCTTAGTTTTTATAGCATTTTAGATTTATGAGATAAGTGCACTTGTTTTTCTATCTTACATGCATCACAAAAATGATTATCAAATTTAACATTTGGTAAGACTCTAACAAGCTCATTTATAGTCAATGTTTGTACTAATCTCATGTTAGCATGTCCTAGTCTTCTATCGATTATAGATGCAAGACATACTTGTGTGTTAGGATTATCACCAAGTCTACATGTATAGAGACCATTTCTCCAAAAATCTTTTACTAAAACTTTATCATCTTTGCATATCAAGCTTTCATGTTTAGAGAATTTAACATTTAGATCTTTATCACATAGTTGACCAATACTTATTAAGTTGTAAGTTAAACCATTAACATGCTCAACATTTAAGAACTTGATATTGTCATGAAGAGTGTTACCTTTACCAACTACCTTTCTTCTTAGGTTGCTTCCAAACACCACATGTCCTCCATCATACTCCTTGTATTACCGATCATGTGTTTTGAGCAACCACTATCAAGAATCCATTAATGAGACATAATCTCATTTTTGTTGCCCCTACACTTGTGTAATTTTCATTCAAGCTTTTGGTACCCAATGTTTCATGGGTCCAGGATGGTTAGTATCAAAAACTCCTACTCTAATCCACCTTTGTGTAATCTTGAACCCTTTATGATACCATGTGTTCATAGACTTAATAGGTTTATGAGAATGTCTTGATTTTTGAGTTGTATTTGATTTAGGTTTCTTGAATCCAAGTCCATGCCTTGTAGTTGGAGTATAAAACTTTCTTATTAATTCATTACTTGCAACCTTTGGCATACAAGTGGAAGAACTAGAAACAATGTTGCAATTTTGAACTTTTGGAAAATTCTAGTGAGCTGACGGTCAATGCACGGTCGATACCGTGGGTCGACCGTGAGGCTCCTGGATTTTTTCTTCCCCTTTTTCTTTCTCAAATTTGATAGGTGTTAAATGACTAGTTGACATGTTGTTTGAGTAACTTGAGAACCCAAGACCACCCTTATCTTTTGATGATTTTTGAATATTTAACATCTCATCTAACTTGGTTGAACTATCTTTAAATTTTGACAAGGTGGTTGTGTCAAAATTTGTCTTTAGCTTACTTTCTAAATCTTTCAAGCTTGGAGATATATGAGAAGCAATTTTACTTTCTAGATCTTTTATTTTCAAGTTCAAGTCATCATTTTCATTTCTTAACTTGACATTTTCCTTTTTCAAGCTCTTGTTCTCATTTTTTAACTCCTCATTTTCAGCAAGTATTTTAGAGCTAAAATCATATAATTGATCATAATGATGGTCATCATTATCACTTAGAAGAGTCAACATTTAGTTCTTGTAACGGAACAATCGGCTCCTCTTCAACGTTGCACTTGCGTAAGTAGCATACGTTAAAGTTATCATGGATTCCAGATAGTTCAGGCGGCAGCTCAATAGTTACCGTCTGATCATTGACCTTATGCACGATCTTGAAGGGCCTATGAAACGTGGACTTAGCTTCCCTTTGCGTCCGAAACGGATAACGCCTTTCCAAGGGGAAACCTTCAAGAATACACGATCACCAACATCAAATGTAGCGGGACGACGTTTGGGATCCGCATACATCTTCTGTCGGTCATGGGCTGCTTTAAGCTTTTCTAGAGCCACATTCACTTTATCAGAAGTTATCTGGACAATCTCAGGTCCAGCAAACTGTTTCTCTCCGGGCTCCAACCAGCAAGTTGGAGTGCGGCAACGTCTCCCGTAGAGCATCTTGTATGGTGGCATTCCAATACTGGAATGATATGAATTATTATAAGCAAATTCAATCAATGGGAGATGAGAATCCCATGATCCACCAAACTCAAGTACACATGCACGAAGCATATCTTCCAGTGTCTGGATCGTTCGTTCAGATTGGTCATCGGTTTGCGGGTGATAGGCAGTGCTCAGATGCACACGAGTGCCTAACTCACGTTGCAAACTTTGCCAAAAATTAGATACAAATCGGGAGTCACAATCAGAAAGAATTGAGCAAGGAAGACCGCGACGTGATACTATCTCATGAATATAAAGCTGTGCCAAACGAGTCAACGAGGCAGACTCGTTGGTTGCCAAGAAGTGAGCACTTTTAGTTAATCGGTCAACGATGACCTAAATCATATCGTGCCCTCTAAACGTTTTTGGCAGCTTTGTCACGAAATCCATCGTGATGTGATCCCATTTCAATTCCGGAATGTTAAGTTGATGCAAATTGCCATAAGGCCTTTGATGCTTTGTCTTGACTTGGGCACAGATTTGACATTTCTCCAGGAATGAAGCAATGTCTTTCTTTAGAGTTGGCCATCAGTATAACCTTTTCAGGTCATAGTACATTTTGGTGATGCCCGGATGGATAGATAGTTTAGACTTATGAGCTTCTTGCAGAATCAGCTCACGATTACCTCCAATGAGAGGTACCCAAATCCTGGATTGAAAAGTCTTCAATCCACGATTATCTTCACCCAGCTGGTCTTTCAACTTTTTCATTGTTTCAGCTTTCAGATTATCTTCTTGCAAAGCTAACTGTTTGGTGTCTTTTAACTTTGCAATCAAATCTGATATTACTGTGAGTTTCATGAACTTTGTCTCTGCCGCTGGCCCCTTACGGCTTAAAGCATCCGCTACGATGTTGGCTTTACCCGGGTGGTAACGGATCTCACAATCGTAGTCTTTGATTAACTCTAACCAACGGCGCTGCCGCATGTTGAGTTCTTTTTGAGAAAAGACATAGTGCAAGCTCTTGTGATCAGTGCATATCACACACTTTGTGCCATAAAGGTAATGCCTCCATAATTTCAATGCGAAGACAACACCAACAAGTTCGAGATCGTGAGTTGGGTAGTTCCTTTCGTGAGATTTCAGTTGCCGAGAGGCATAAGCGATCACTTTATCTCTCTGCATAAGGACACAACCAAAACCCGTATAAGAGGCATCACAATAGACGGTGAAGTCCTCCGAACCGTCAGGCAAGGCGAGAATCGAAGCTTCACACAATAATCGCTTTAAGGTCTGAAAAGCTTCCTCTTGAGCTTCCGACCAGACAAACGCAACCTCCTTACGAGTCAGCTTAGTCAACAGACCCGCAAGTTTAGAAAAATTGCGAATAAATTGCCGATAGTATCCGGCCAAGCCAAGGAAACTTTTTATTTCAGAAGGAGTTCGAGGAACCCCCCAATTCATCACCGCTTCCACCTTAGCCGGATCTAATTTGACGCCTTCTTGACAGATGACATGGCCAAGGAAATGTACCTCCCTAAGCCAGAACTCACAACTAGAAAACTTGGCGTATAACTGTTCTCACTTGAGAGTTTCGAGAACCTGACGATGATGAAGCTCGTGGTCAGCTTCAGTCTTCGAGTAGACAAGAATATCATCAATGAAAACAATCACGGATCTATTAAGAAGTGGTCGACAAATGCAATTCATTAGATCCATGAATATAGTAGGAGCATTGGTTAAACCGAATGGCATAACCAAGAATTCATAATGACCGTAATGAGTTCGAAAGGCGGTTTTCGGAATATCTTCTTCGTGAACTCGTACTTGATGATACCCCAAACGGAGATCAATCTTTGAGAAACACGTAGCTCCCTGCAACTGATCGAAGAGATCATCGATTCACGGAAGGGGATACTTATTCTTTACAGTTCGCTTATTCAGCTCCCTATAATCTATGCACATTCGCATGGTTCCATCCTTTTTCTTAACGAATAACACAGGAGCTCCCCAAGGCGAGGAACTTGGACGAATGAAACATTTCTCAATTAATTCCTGGATTGAGTCATCATCTCGTGAATTTCAGAAGGAGCGAAACGATATGGAGATCTAGCAACAGATGTAGCCCCAGGAATAAGCTCGATTTTATATTCAACGTCTCTTACCAGAGGTAAAACCGGTAATTCATCAGGAAAGACTTCAGGGAACTCAGACACCACCTTGATATTTTGAACATGTCGCTTCTCCATCGTAGCATCAATAACATATGCTAAGAAGGAATCACAACCTTTGGAAACAGACTTCTGAGCTTTAATGACGGAGATAACAGGAATATCAGACTCCCATCGTTCTCCTCGAGCCACAGCATAAGACCCATCAGCAAGAAGGATCTTAATCATTTTCTTGAAACAGAGAATCTGAGCATCACGCTTGCTAAGCCAATCCTTTCCAATTACAATATCGAAGCCCGCAATAGGCATTATAAAGAATGAGATAGGGATACTACTCCCATCAATATGAATAACGGCGATGGGGACTTTCTCGGTAACCGAGACTACTTTGCCGTCAACAACTTCTACATTAAGAGGCTCGTCTAACGGTACAACAGGTAATTGAAGTCTTTTGCCACAAGCAACAGAAACAAAAGAATATGTTGCTCCTGAATCAAATAGCACACTGGTAGGAATAAAATTGATAAGGAATGTACCGGTAATGACATCCCCTGCAGCCTTTGCCTCTTCTGCAGTCATCTGAAATGCCCCCCCCTTGGCGCGAGGCGCATTATCTCTTTTATGCCCTCCAGAAGACCCACCTGCTCCAGAAGACCCGCCGGCTCCCGAGCTTTGTCTATCAGGGCACTCCACCATCTTGTGTCTGGGCTTGCGGCACCGGTAGCACACATCTTCTTTATATCGGCACTCACTCACCGAGTGCCCCTTCTGCCCTCACGTGCCGTATCTTCTGGTTGTTGCGGAACACTCCCCAGCATGATAGGTACGGCATGAAGAACACCAAGGATTATCAGGTCTTGGTTTCTTAGAAGATTCAGTCTTCCCACCTCCAGAGGATTGCCCTTTTGAAAAGCCCGATTTGAGAGATGGCTGAAACTTTCTTTTAGTACCCCCACTGGAAAATTCGCCCCGACATTGTATACGATCGCCTTCCATTTTTCGGGCCACTTCGAATGCCCGATCCAGTGTTGGAGCTGCCCGCACATGGGTGTGAAATTCCAGTGGCAAGGTTGCCACAAACCTTCTTATCTTGGTCACTTCATCTGGTATTAGGTGTGGAACAAACCTCATTTTATCAGTGAAAGAGGTGATGTGTTCTTCTATTGGTTTATCTCCCTTCTAGAGATTAGTAAACTCTCTTTCCGTCTTTCCCATGTCGTACTCGGTACGTACTTCTTTAACACCTTCTCAGAAAATTGCTCCCTAGAGAGAGCACTCAATACCTCTTTACTAACGGAGGCCTTCACGGTGTCCCACCAGAAAATGGCGCGACCCTTCAGCATACGTACTGCGTATTTCACACATTACTCCGGTTCACACTCACAGGATTCGAATGTTTGCTCCATTTCACGGAGCCATTGGATTGTAACAGTGGGGTTATCACTCCCCTCAAAAGTTGGAGGCTTGCACGACAAGAACTTTTTATACGAGCAAGTCTTGCGTGGTTTGCCTAGGGTAGACTGCAGTAAGAGCTCCTTAGCAAGACGGAGTTCTTCTTCCAGACGCTTTATATAGGCCAATTGGTCTAGGTCAGGTCTTTCGCGACCAACATTATGCTGAGAGCGTTGATCTTCGGCCTGATGAGGCATGTGAGAAGCCTCATCTTCCATTTCCTTTAGTGCTTGCTCAGTATTTCCATGTTCAGCAGACATTTTCTTTGACTTAACTTTGACTTTCTATATAACACATAAGAATAATTAATACTTCACTATACTTGCTCGTCATACTTGACAAGCTATACTATTACTGTTAATATTCATGCAACTCTCATACTCAACCCCCCATAAGGAACACTTTATTATGGTCGGGCCCGAGTTTGAAATTGAATACTCTTGCAAGTACCCAATTCCCTCAAACTTAGGCTCTGATACCTACTTGTAACATTGGCTTTGCATATGCCAAAATTAGCAAAAATTTTCCTTTTAATAAATGTGAACTCAATCACGCTTAAATATCATTACGTTAAGCAGCGGAAGTTAACCAAAAAGTTTACATTAATATTTACATTCAAAACTTTGTATCATTGTTGGTGTTACTCTACAAACAAACCGACCATAATGTATATTACATCACAAAGTGTTCCACCAAAAATATCCAGTAGAAGGCAACCCAGCTCACCAGGCAACCTAATCTCAATCTACAAAAAGAGTTAACATGGCACCGTTAGCTATACACATAGCTAGTGAGTACAAACTTAACATAAGCATCATTAGAGCAAGTCATGCATCATGGGAATAAGCATACAATGCTATCCTATCACATTGCGGTGTGCTGACAGGATCGGTATAAGTTGTTTCTTGCAGGATAGCTAGTCCCGCTCAACATCAATACACCGGGGGAATCAGGCACAACCATCCGCGCTGGTGGGGGAGCATAAAGCAGTCCACCAAGCATCGTTTACGGAACCATAGGTTCCCTGGTAATCCCGGCCAGATTCTAGCTGATTACAATCTCACGTTAAGGCACGGTGGTTCTGCAGAACCTAAGATCCGGGATGCACCCCGAATCACCGTTAAGTTCCGAATCACCTGTTAAGGATCCCTGGAACCCAACTACAGAGTTGACCTTAACCATGCAACAGTTGTTCGCGAACATTTCACATACACATACTGATCCAATCTGGATCATTCACTTAGCATGCAATTTCACTTTATTTCATTAAGCATGCATTTATATCTGTTTCATCATTACGGATCCAATCTGGATCCCTAGCATACATATGCTTAAGCTTTCATATAAATGATCCATTCAGGATCAGTATCATACATACCATTCATTTAACTAGGCGGTTCCAGTTCTAGATTCCGCTGGCATGCACTTAACTTACATATGACAAGTATTTAACATGGCATTGTGCACAAAGTAACATGGTAATATCTATACAGTATCTCTAAAGCATACATACACTTAAAACACTTAGCAAATAAATCTTCATCTACCGAGGCTTACGGAAGTCGGTACTCACCTGAGTAGCTTAACAGATAGTTATTTCTATTCTACTTTAATTAGCACGTCAAGTTCACCTATAATAGTATTACTTACATTATTCATCTTAACATATAAAGAATGACTACTAAAACCAACATAGAAATTCCCAAATCCGGACCTCACACAAATCCGACAAAACTCTCAGATTGTGGGAAATCCGACACTTAGGAAATCCGGTACTTTGGGAAATCCGGTACATGGGAAATCCAGACTTGAGGAAATCTGATACATTATCGGATTCCGGCACACAAGAAAATCCGACACATGAGGAAATCCGATACATCATCGGATTTCGATACTTAGACATCATATGGATTTGACCATTCAATGGAATCCGACATTCTATCGGAATCCGATACTTTTGAAGAAATCCGACACCTTGTCGGATTCCAACACTTACGAGGAAACCCGACACATACGAAATCCGACAACTTACGGATTCCGACACTATCGGATTTTGACATTTGCGGATTTGGACAAACATGCGGATTCCGACACTTACATGTCTCGGAATCCGACACATGCAAGACAGAAAATCCGCCATCTTTATTCTTGGCTTATTTCCAGAATTTCATTCATTGGTTTTTTTCATTTAAACACTTTAAAACATCATGATTCATCCATATGAACATCAAACATACCAAACTTGCTTTCAAAGTAAGCTTGTATGCTTGTTAATGGAGTTTAGCAAGAATTAGAGTTTTAATTATGTTTTAAACACAAGGATGATATCATACAAGTTTAAATTCAACAACAAACATATGTTTACCTTTCTAGAAATTCAAAATCACAATTCTTTGATTGCTTCAAGAAATCCGAGAGATAGAGAGACACGAGAGAGCGAGAGAAGAGTGTTGGTGTTAGCTTTGGCAAATATGATAACTTTGACTTTTAAGTCAAAGTGTTCACAAACATATATATATATATATCTATATCTATATCCAGAGGCATCGCCTCTGGAATTTATTTCTATTCTTTTCTTTCTTGTAATAATATTTATTCATATATACATATACATTACACATAACACATCTAACACATAATCACAAATATACAATTAACTCTTCTTATTAATATGATTAACTTACAATGTGTATTCTTTCTATTAACCACTATCTTACGTATATTCACACACGATTTACAACTAGGCCCAAATCGAGGATGTTACACTGAAATCCGAGAAACACCTAGAATCCGATAGATTTGAATTTGGAGGGGTGAAATCTGACAAGATAAGACTCGGATTTGGGAAATCCGACAATTGGCTTCGACGCGACACGTCGGTTTCTTGGACGCAACGCGTCCGCGGTTTTTGTGGATTTTCATGTTTGTTTGCATTCTTTAATGCTATGTGTTACATGTATGTACATATGTGAATCTAACATGTTTATGTTTGATCAAGGGAGATATAAATACATGATGGTTGGGAAGTCAGTTTCGGCTGGGCATATGGGTTAGGTTTGTTTGTTATCGGCTAATCAGTATTGGGATCTTTTGATGCATTTTGTTGCAACTTAAGGTAATACTATGTGAGAATAGCAAATGAACTATCGGTAAACCTTTGCTTTGGCCGGCATTGGTTGTAGGTTCTTGCAGAACCGCCGGTCTTCCCGGGACACGATTATCTGTTATTTGTTGTTGTTGATATCATGCGGTTCTGGCTGATATATCTGTTGTGGTTTTACTCCATTCACTTAGCTTTGTGCTAATCCCCCACCTCTCACTCTTTTACAGGTTTTGGTAAGTCAGCGGCTCGGCTGAGAGTGGTTAGCTTGGGGAGTAATTACCTAGGCCTCTGATGTGTTTATTTGTGACGAGCCGTAGTTTTGTAATACTGATATTTCAAACTGATTGGTTTTGTAATCAGTGGTTTGTGTACTGTTGTAAATACTTTTAGTATTTAATCGCTTCTGCAGTGTATTTTAAAATGAAAAATTTTTGGATTGAAAATACGGTGTTACACATATACACATATCACATGTCCTGTCATCACACACATAATCACATTGACAAGCTATGAATACTACTATTATAGTCACACGTATAATGTTTATCACACTGGTTATCTGCTTACTCTTGCTTCGTTTAATCATGGTATAAGCACATATATATTATCACATATTTACACCTTCTCTAGATTACCCGTTCATCTTTCATTTGTTTCATTCCATTTTTCTCTTTTAATAAATATATATACACATTCACTTATATTTTTAAGTACATAGACATATTCTATTGTACTCTCTTATGTTTGTATATACACATACTCTTACTTTTATACTTAATACTCTCATATGTAACTCAAATAGACACCACTCTTTATAGTTACCATGCGTACTCACAACGCATATAGATATGTATTTATAACATATAACACTGTAAGAACGCACTCTCTTTAAGTATGTATTCATACATATCAATATTGCTTATTTAACCATTATATACTCTTTACATTTATGAATCACACCACTAATTATAGTGGCACTTTAAAATGTAGAATATTAATCCCAACTCTTTTCTCTCTTTATTTATCCGGTTTTCACTTATTATTTAATTATTCATACTCATCTCTCTTTATTTTTAAGTCAATGTTTCACTCCATTTAAGTCAATTAAAATTTCCCATGACTTAAATCCAATTTTTATTTGGTTTTTCTTTATTTTAAAGTGTTGATTGTGAGCCGAATTTCTATTTGGGCTTTGGCCCATTTACTCCTAATAACTCCGTAAATTTATCTATAACGAAAAATTGTCTCAATACCGATAGACTAAAAAGCTTGGATTTTTGGTCCATTTACTTTTTCCCCCTCGGTTACAACTAGGGATGTAAATGAGCCAAACTACTCGCGAGCTATTCGAGCTCGGATCGTTAAAAGCTCGAAAAGAGCCGAGCCTTAACGAGCTCAAGTTCGAGCTTGAGCCTAGGTTAAAACTTATTTAATAAACGAGCCGAGCTCGAGCTCCAAAGAGTGGGCTCGCGAACTTAAACGAGCCTAAACGAGCTCCATATATAATATAATTTATATTTTATATTTTTTAATTTTTAATAATTATATATATCATTTTAATAAAAATATCAAAATAATACCCAAGCCTAAACGAGTCTAGCTTAAACGAGCCTAAACGAGCTTTATAAATATTAAACGAGCCGAGCTCGAGCTCAACATCATAAACTCTAAACGAGCCGAGCTCGAGCTTAAGCTTAAAAAGTCCTAAACGAGCCCGGCTTAATAAGTATCTGGCTCGACTCGGCTCGTTTACCTCCTAGTTGCAACATAGTCGCTGCCTCGATTAGCATCCTAATTACTGTGTACATCTACTAGCCGAGAAAATGCTGGAAATGGTGAAATCTTGTAAAGGTTTGGCTATGGAATTCGCCAGTGTCTAAGCGAATCTGATGTTTTCAAGGTAAATCTTACTTTTGATTCACCAATCCATATGAATAGGAGTCATGATCCTCTTCGAATTGATCTTTAAACTGCCTGATTGATTTTAACTTAGAACAACGGTACATTAAAGATCATAATCTACGGTGTAAATGTTTCATAGGACTATAGCTCCATATCGTTTCAAGAAGACAGGAACAACTCTCCTTACTTTTGATCTTGCTCTCTTTGTTGATCTCTGCTTAGCTTTCCCTTAGCTGGTGTGGCTCTTAATGTTTGTGTTATTGTAAGTGAGTTTGTAAATTTAATGCCTATTAGGTGTTTGATGAAATGCTTGGATCAGTCAAATGGTTTAATTTCTAATTTAGGTACTGGTGTAAACATGTTTGTAGATTTGCATGTGTCAAGTGTTTGATGAAATATTTGAGCACTCTATTGTTTGTACATTTGATGAAATATTTTAGCTTCTAAGAAGAATCAAGCCTAGAATCTCATGTAGTAACTCCAATTTCGAATTTTTTAGTTTAATTTGTTTGTTGAACAATATGTTATAATTATCTAATCATAGATAAACATGCGACAACAAACCGATATCGACCAAAAAGCGAAGAAAAAGGTGGGGACTGTTGATTAACACATGGTAAATCCTCTATGATCCGCTATGGACATTATGAGTTCTTAGTTATGCCTTTTGGGTTGACTAACGCCCCAGCAGTATTTATGGACTTAATGAATAGGGTCTGTAGACCATATTTAGATAAGTACTATAGGTTCTAACTTCATTATGTTTAGGACTTGTCTTTGTGTAATTGTATTTTGTTGCAGTGAAAATATTGTGTTGAATCCTTGAATGACATGCACATTTACAAGCTTTCATGGGCTTGAAAAAGCAATAGTTTTTGGTTAAGTGTCTTTTGATCATAGTTGTCAACCTGTGACTCAAAATCTTGAATTTAACTCGCGACTCGTCTCGTGACTTGACTCGTAAGAGTCACAATAATATAAAGGACAAATTGCATTATAACACAATGAACCTTGTCTTAATTACCATTATATACAATCAAATTTATTTTCTTAAAAATAATACAACCAACTTTCATAACCCTCACATTGTATGCAACTTGTTGTATACTATGAAAGTTATGACAAAGTTCATTGTATACTATGGTAACTAAACAACAGACACATGAAAATGTTTTTTGCATACAATGAGAGGATTATAAAAGTTAATTGTATTATTTTTAAAAATTTAAAGTTGGTTATATATAATGGTAACTAAAACAAAGTTCATTGCATTTTCATGCAATTTTCCCTAATATAAATCATATAAAAAATATAGAAGTATGTTCAATATAGTCCATACTTAATTCATAGTCCTAAGAGATTAATTTTAGCCTTTGAATCAATGGCATTAATGGTCTAGATTGCATTTTCGTCATTCACATGTGATGCTTTTACAAATCACATGTGATTGTATACTGAATCACCTGTGATTAATTAAATTTTTAGGACTATGTTTTTTATATAGACTTTATTGAACACAACTCAACTCGTATATATATATATATATATATATATATGCAAAATATAAGTTTTCTAGAGAAATGGAGATGACGGCATTTATTGTAAATTTTGACCAACCTTCCACCTTGTTCTCTTAATTGCTATATAAATTCTGATTTTTTTTATTTATTATTATTTTTCATTCTTGGCAGTAACTCTATGCCATTAAGTTCCACCGCAACAGGACTATGTTCAATGTAGATATCAACTGTAAGTTCGATATATGCTTAACAACAGAATCACAAAATCCAATAAGACTATCATCAAGGTAGGTTCACTGCATTGTTATGAAATTGGCAAGAATAAGATCATGTCTAGCAGTAGATCCAAAATTGTTTTTAAGGATATTGTTGCTGTAAAAAGGTTTGTTTTTACCTTTTCCTGAGAGTAGTTTTTTATGTTGAGTATTACACAATTATACGAGGTTAAGCTATCTGACGTTTCTTAGGTTTAACCATTTAAGGGACATGGTTTTGGTTATGTATCGATATCGTGATGTACTTCTGGTGTTCTATATTAATACGTTTCCGAGATGTCAAATTTAGTGTTTATTATCTACCCATTAGACCATGCGTAGCGGTTCGGGAGAGGGGTTCAGGTTGGGTTTGGGTTCATTTGGGGGATCAGCCAAACTGAACTAAATGTCAGCCTTTTTCATTTTTCTTTTTTTTGGTTTTTTAGTGACAGTGAGGAGAGAGAAAAATATTTGGGTTGATTTGAGTTTGGTGTTACTTGGGTTTTGGGTTGATTTGGGTTGGAAAGGAAAAAGTAAAAAAAAACTGATGTGACATTTTAGTTAACTTGGGTTGGGGGATTGCTATACTCATGGCTTAATGATTAAAAAAGTAGTTCTTGTAAAAATAGTTTGTGTACTTAGTTGAGGCGTTCTTGTAGAAAAAAAAAAAAGAAAAGCTAGATATTTTCAGTTGGCAAAATGGTTGCTTTCTTCAACAAGTGCAATTGATTTACTATGTGTATATGTTAAGTTGAGTCTCACAATGCTCTCTTGGGACTTAAATTTCAGGTTATTCAGATCCTATTGTCTAATCTCTACCAACAAATCCAATTCAGAGTGGTAGCTTCTTGTTCTCTTCATTTTGGTCATAATGATTGCTTTTATCATCGACGTTTATCTGTAAATAATAATGTACATTGTTTCGTTACTTTTACTTGTTGTGGGTGATATTGTTTATATCTGTCTTGTTTTTGTGGGTGTCGGTTATAGAATAAAAAGTGAGCTATGTTGTTTGTTCTAATCACTAACCCTATCTAAGAAAAAGCTTCACCATCATTTTGTAACTAAGAACCAAAATGCCCTAAAAAGGTAACAACATTGAGAAAACTTGTTAATGGAGATATTACATCTGGAAGATCATCACCCTAGGAATATAAGTTGTTAACTGTGGTATTCTTTTGGCTAGATAGGTTGCTAGCTTATGATAGCACTATTTAATATTATTAAGGCTCGACCATGGGTGAAGGAGTTCTAATCGTTGGTTGGGTCACACCTTCGCCACCAACATATGGCGCTTCTATCTAGCTCACAAGAAGGAAGATAATATGAATGATGCTAATGTGTGTAACAAGAATTTAGGGTCCAACAGGAAGACAATCCAAAAGCTAATTGAATAGCTACCTGCATGAAGTGGTGAGAGTGCAAGCAGTCAAAATGAAGTGTTTGTGGTGGTGTTTTAAGCAAGATTCTTGAATAACACAACATAGAATCAAGAAATATCACGACCTTATGTTTCACCATGTTATGATGTTACATCATTTGGAGTTGTGGACACATTTTTATCATGTGCTCCTACTTTATCTTGTATTTCTCTTTTTGAGTCTTATTAAACACAACATACACATATCAGATTAAACATTAGTTTCGTGGCCGTGTAGCCGTTCTTGACACAGCCAAAGCCGTACCTAGTATATATATGAAAAATTCTATTTGTTCCTACTTCATCCTTCTACTCACTAGGATATGACATGTGAAGTCTACTAATTCTCTTTTCTCACCTCCTATATTGATTTTGACATTTGTCTTGTTCTAGTGATTAAGAGGATAAGTCGGAACATTTTGTAGGGAGAAATTCATTTAAGAATTGTTTTTATTACGAGTACTATTTGTAACCACTATCAATGTTTATTAATAGGGGTGTTTTGGTCTTTTATATATTTTTCGAACAATGAATTGCGTTCGAGTGAAACATCATTAAAGAGCAAAACTTGATTTTTTCAAAATACCACTCATTAATGCGTTATTAATGTGCTGTCATTTTCAATGCCATTGATGTTGATTCTCATGATACTCGCAATACGGATAGTTTTCAAATGAACCCCCCTCTCTCTCTCTCTCACACACACACATATATATACACACACACACACACACAAACACACACACATATAGGGGAGGGTTCAATCGTTAACTGTGTTTCGTACAAAAACCAATCTTAACCCTTGATTAAAATTAATCAATAGCAAAGATTGATTCTCGCAATTCTTGTATGAAAAATAATTCTCGTATATGTATGTATTATGTATGTATTTGTGAGGATTCAAAAGGAAATCTTGGTAGGAGACAAACGAAAACAAAAACCAAAAGCAAATAAACATTCTAAATAAATAAAGAAAAAGTGAAAAAAGACAACTAAGCCCCTTGAACTCAATTGCTTACAAGATTAAGAGACAAGGCATGACATATATCTTTCATCTCTTCAAAGTTGAATGATTAGTCAAACTTCACTTATATAAGCAAAGAAAAGTGGCTGATTATTTAATAATTGCTTCATTAAGTAAATATCAAGACAAATATTATTTTTTTGAAGTGGAGGGGGTTGTTGATAGGTTGGAAGTCATCTAACAAATATTTTCATGTAACGTTATATAAATATTTAGAACTAAAAAAAGAAGATTATAATACTTGACAAATAAAAAGAATAACAAAGAAAATATCCAAAATACACATTAATTATTAAACGAATTGGATATAAATATATAATATAACTTTATAAAAATTTATTGTTGTACTAGAACTTAGACCATTGATAGCGCCTCGGCCTCGCATTGGGTTTCCCTTCTCTACTTATTATATTAGCATTATATCATTCTTTTTTCTTTCATACTTAAAAGTTAGTATAACTATTTTTAATTGTATTTCATTTTTTATTTTATTTTATAACATATATTAAAAAAAAAGAGAAAGATAGAGAGAGGGGAGAAGGGTAAGAGAGAGAAAGAAAGAGGGTAGCTGAGGTGGGGGTGGGTTGGAGGACTAGTACGGACCAAGGTGATCGAGTTGGAGGAGGGTCTATAACGATGTTTTCAAGTTACCTGATGACAACCTAATAACCTTACCCGAAGATGCATGGCTTTACAAGATTTGTGTTTGGTGACAGTAGCTGGAGCTGGAGCTGGAATCTGTATATTTTATTTGTACATATATTTGATAAAATAGCTCGTAGCCGGAGCCGTATAGTGTAAAACGACAAAATATAAGAAATTATAAAATAATTAAAAAAAGTATTCAGGTAATTTTGTATATACAAAAACTTTCAACTAATTTTAAAAGATATTTCAAAATTTTTTATTTTAAAGTTTTTTTAAAAAAGTTTACCTCTTTTCTATTAAAAAATGATTTATAATATTTTTTTCAAAATAAAATAAACAGAAATTAAAAAATAAAAGCAAATTATTTAAAATAATTTTCTCCCTCATTTTTGTTCAAATTCTCCGTGCCGTACTGACCCCACTTTCCGGTTTTAGCCGACAAAAGACGCAGACGGAAACTCTTCTCTCGAACTCCAACAAACACACACACTAAACACACCTCTGCTTTTCACACACTCCATTCCCCTTTATCCCTCTCTCTGCAATCCACACCCTTCTGATTTCAGCTGCTATTATGATGTGGAACCCTAGCTTTTCTTAGGGTTTTACCTCTTCGGAGTCTGAGTTCAATTTCAAGTTAAGATGGGAAACTGTTGCAGATCTCCGGCGTCTGTAGCTAGGGAGGATGTCAAGTCGTCAAACTACACCGGACCCGATCATAACAACAAGAAAGACAAGAGCAACGGAAAGAAGGAGCCGATCACTGTGTTGAATGATGTATCGAAGGAAAATATAGAAGAGAAGTATATGGTGGATAGGGAGCTTGGGCGTGGAGAATTTGGAGTCACTTACTTGTGTATCGATCGGAGTTCGAGGGAGTTACTTGCTTGTAAGTCAATTTCAAAAAGGAAGCTACGGACGGCGGTGGATGTGGATGATGTGCGGAGGGAAGTGGCGATTATGAAGCATTTGCCGGAGAATTCGAGTATTGTGACTTTGAGAGAGGCTTGTGAGGATGAGAATGCTGTGCATTTGGTGATGGAGTTGTGTGAGGGTGGGGAACTGTTTGATCGAATTGTTGCTCGAGGGCATTACACGGAGCGTGCGGCTGCTGCTGTTACCAGGACGATGGTGGAGGTTGTGCAGCTTTGTCATAAGCATGGCGTGATTCATAGAGACTTGAAACCTGAGAATTTTTTGTTTGCGAACAAGAAAGAGAATTCTCCTCTTAAAGCTATTGATTTTGGCCTGTCTATTTTCTTTAAGCCAGGTAAATTATGTTTAAGATTGCCAGAAGCTGAGTCTTTAAGCTTATTGTTAGCTAAGGGGTGTTTGGATGTGCTTTTGAAAGTAACCATTTAGAATAAGATAATTAGCTATATCATGTTGTGTTTAGATGTGCTTGCTTGCTTGGAATATTAATATTCATTGTTACTGGTCTTGGATTTTATGACAAATTATGGTTTTAATGAATTAATAGATAAAAGAAGCTTAAAGTGACGGTTATGTAATTTACTCTCAACTCAGTGATAATATGTTTAGTTGTGGTTGGTAGCTTATATGATCAAAGATTATTTGCAGTCTAATCCAGCACTATCAACTAGCTACTGAGATTCATAATAATCAAATAATCACTTTCAAAAAGCACATCTAAGCACTCCCCCATAAGCGATCTAGTAAACACCTTTCATCATTAATTATGTGGATTCAGTAAGTGATTAATCTCACTATCTAGTCAGGCATGTTTTGTTGTTTTAAACTATATTAGTGACTATGCCCAACATGATACTATCATGCAGATTTCTGAGTCTTCTAACTTAACACGGAAATCATGTGCTGCGTTACAGTTATTATAGACGCTGGTTGGATAAAAATCCTATAAAAAGAAGCTACTAATCTTTTATTAGGCATCCATGTAGTCACTGTTCTAATTTTTTGGGGGATGATTCTAGAATGACGTTTTCATGTGAACATTGGTTTTGCTGGGCTATTCTATACCTCAGTTTTGTCTCTGTCTTGTCAAAACTCACAATGGACCTACTAGGCCATCTGTGCTTTCTATTTGATGAGGTTCTCTTAGTTGTGATCAGGCTTATTTATGGCAAGTAGATAAGTTGTATCCCTGTATTTTCCCTTGAACAGTATTTGGGCCATTCCACCTATGATGAGAGTATGAATTTGGAATGTTATGCACTCTGTGCAGGGTTACACCAAAAGCACTGTTCCTTTGAAAGCTGAACTGCTTAATTCCTTTGACAGTGGTATTAGGAGTTTTTAAGTTCCTACCAAACCTTGTGTCCTTTTTTGTAATGGAGGTTCCAACTAAGACGGATTGGGAGATGCTGGAGCTCTGTCAGAAATGAAATGGATTTAAATGATTAGATGAGCACCGTATAGGTGTATACAAAAGGAGATGCATAACAATAACAGGTTTGGTTGGGTTGCAAATTCAGGATTGCTATTGGACTGAAATGGAATATGGTTTACAAAAGGAGATGCTGGAGCTCTGTCAGAAACGAAATGGATTTAAATGATTAGATGAGCACCGTATAGGTGTATACACCGGAAAGGGTTAATCATTTACCACATATAAAAGGATCACTATCAGGTTTGGTTGGGAGTCAACATTGCTAGCTATAGAATTATATATGAAATATGTTACTTAAAAATAAAGGTAGGATTTTTGAATTTGTTCTAGAAGTTTGTACATGCTTTGGTGGGTTGTAGCCTGCTCAGCAGACACTCAAAATTCATGTTGATCATTTAATGAACAACTTAAATCATTGTATACAAGGCTTCGAAAAACAGTATGTAACAACTTCGTAAAACGACTACGGACGATAATGGACACCCTATGGATTTATGTCAGAGCTAACAGCTAATTTGTCTACTCAATTTTCATCATAAGATTATGTTCCTTTATAAGAGTATTAACAAATCCAACCAATATCCAGGCTCTGGAGTGCTGTATTTGTATATGCCAATTGAATCTCTACCCTGTTTACCTTTCAGTCTCATGATGGATTATCCACATGAATATTTTCAAATGGACAGTTACTCCCGTTGTTAAATCTGAAACTATATCCAGAGTCCAGACAACTATTGTCTGCTGCACTCCATCTAATGTACAGGCATGCCTCCTTTCCTAAAGATCACTCATGGTTTTTAGTGAGTCACTGCAACAGGTGGCCTTGTGTTTGATTCATCCTTGCATTACCGAGTAGTGTGTCTGGGGCAGTTGCCACGTCTTTGAAAACGCGGTTAGATCTTAGAGTTTATTATTTGTGTGTTAGCGACTGTCGTTTCATACAGATACTTTTGTGTGAAACTACTACTGCTGTTTGAGTTTTATGATTGCTTTTAAATGTTATCTTTGTACTGGATACAATTTTGGACCATATATCTCTAGCTTGTAGATTTCTAATGATTAAGTTTGATTTAGGTGAGAAGTTCTCTGAAATTGTTGGAAGTCCTTATTACATGGCCCCAGAAGTGCTTAAGCGTAGTTATGGACCTGAGATTGATATATGGAGCGCAGGAGTTATTCTTTACATTTTATTATGTGGTGTTCCTCCATTCTGGGCAGGTGATTATTTCTTTCCCTAGATAATTCTTCATTTATAAAGCATATGAGTTCATGACTTCATGTTGTGGTGTATCTATTTGACTTCTTGTGGAAGCAAATGGATTTGGTTGGTGTTGCACTATTTTTACCCTTTCTTAAAAAAATGATAATCTTTCTGCCGCTTTTCATTGTTTAAGTGAATAATAGAAACTGCCATCTGCATATTTTTTGTCTGTTATTGTTATGCATTGCAAATTCGGTCAGTAACTCAATAAATTTCCTAATCTTCCAAACAGTCAAGTTAAAATCTTTTTTGCTTATTGTAAATTCTGTAATGCAGAGTCTGAACAAGGAGTTGCACAGGCTATTCTTCGTGGGCTAATTGATTTCAAACGTGAACCATGGCCTAGTGTTTCGGAAGGTGCCAAGAGTCTTGTACGTCAGATGTTAGAGCCAGATCCGAAGCTTCGTCTTACAGCTATGCAAGTACTTGGTATGTTTGTTCTTGAAGCTTAGTTGTATTATCTTCATCATGGAACGATTAAGAAGTAAGAACATAATTGTCAACCATATGTTTACCCTTTGTTCTCCGAGAATTAACTCCTGACATGTTAAACAAAGGAGATTTTTTATGGCTTTGGTGACGTCTCATGATGCAGGAATATGGACTTACTGAAAGTTTGATATAGAGACTTAGTTGTGTTCTGATAGGTTTTTAGTTTCATTTTGTCTATGAGAAACAATATAAAATGGTAGACAATTGTTTTAATGAAGAAAATGATGGTTTTTTTTTTTACTTACTTGGACAAGTATGTGCAATTTTGTTAACATTCATCTGCCAGTTTGTTGTTTACCTTTAGGGTTGGCAATATATTCAACTTATCTTCTTCATAATCAGTAAAGAATTATATCACATCAACTATGATTGCTCCACAAGAAGGAAAAATTTATGCAGAGTACGTTTTGAACTAGAATAATACATAATTGTCTTAAATAGAATCTTTGCCTTGGACAAATGTTCAAAGTTGTGTGATGAAGATATGAAATATGATTCTCATATGCTGCACAATCATGACTTAATGAGCATTCCAACTTACAAAATTTTTCATTATTTTTGTACTCTTAGAACACCCTTGGCTTCAAAATGCTAAAAAGGCTCCAAATGTTCCCCTTGGCGATGTTGTCAAGTCAAGATTAAAGCAGTTCTCATTAATGAATCGGTTTAAGAGAAAGGCTCTAAGGGTTGGTTATATGACTCTTGCTCCTCTATATGCTGCACATTGATATCTTTCATTAACCTGTATATGTGATACTTGTTTGGTGTATAGGTTATTGCTGATTTCTTGTCCAATGATGAAGTTGAAGACATCAAGGAAATTTTTAAAAAGATTGATGTGGATGAAGATGGTATTATTACAACTGAAGAACTAAAAACTGGTCTACAAAAGTTTAATACGCAGCTTACAGAGTCTGAAGTACAACTGCTAATTGAAGCCGTGAGTCTAATTGCTTGCCTGAATTCAATTTATAAATATTATGATATAATTCATATTGGCAAACTCGTATAAGACTGATAGAAATCAAGAATAAACAAATAACACGGTTCCAGATGCAGGCTCTCCCAAATGAGGGTCACAAGTCACAACGACTAATAATCTCTTGATGCCTAATCTCGGTCCCCCCTCATGACTCTTTATCATAATATCTTACCCTGACATGCAAGAATCATTAACAAAAGGAAATCATAACAAGGAAATTAATTATTAATTAACTAATAATAAACGGCATCTAGGCTGTTTTGTAAAATACACAAATTGCTTGGACGCTAGACTGTTTTTGGACGGTTCTTGTAATTACTTCCTTCCCAAAAAGACATCTTCTCCTCAAATTGTGACTTTGAAATTTCATCTCAATCATTTGCCTCCAGGATCCCATTGTCTTACTTGTAAGTCTGTGATCCTCACTCTTCCCTCTCATTCTACCAAAAATACTTGTAGGTTCCTGGTTGTGCATCTTGATGTGTGGGCTTTAATTTTTCGCCACATTTCGACCTCTTATCCATCACCTCCAATTCCTTGAAATACTTAAATTTCCCACCCGAATGCCTCATAGGCAAACTAACCACTTGCTTCCCGCAAATGTTGGCTTTTGCTTGGGTGTGTATACGCTATAGCTACCAAACTCCCACTAACCCGTGTAACATCCTCACCCAACCTACTATCCTCAACGGTGATCGCTAATTTCATTGCGTGAGTCAACCTCTCTGGTCGCATGACCAGTATGGATGATGGAAGTTATGGTTTGAGCACCTTAATTAATGTTCCTTCCATTACCTGTTATGGAGCCCCTTAATAAATGTTCCTTCCATTACCTGTTATTAGTAACAGTAGTTCTATTATTAGTATAAGTGACCAAATCAATATGATTTATAATATATGTTGATAAGATATTATTGTATAATCACACATTATAGAAATCAAACCCTACCTAAATCGATACATTATTCCAATGACAATGTTTTCTTGTAAGCCCTGCTGCATCTTACAGGCAAACCAACTAGTTAGGATAAAATCCAAATAATGAAAATATGGGTGGGTCTTGGCTTGAAAATCTGCACTTTTGTCACTGGACACTTGGTAATGGAAACTATTAGTTGGAAAGAGTAATCAATATTGCCACAAGGTTAATGTATTGAACAAGCCTTTTTTTGGAACTTCCGAAGAGGTCAAAATCTGATTAGAATCACATTAGATTATTTACTAGTTACCGCAACGCTCGTCATTCTTTCTCTCTTCTCTGGAGAAGTACTAAGGCATATAATAGTTGACATGAAAGCTAAATAATTCACTTCCTTTTGACATATGAAGTTCGAGTCAGTATATGGATAAGAAAAATATATATATGTTTAACTATCATATGTTTGTTAATGGCTACATGGAGGTGAAATATACTTTTCCCTCACGGTGTTTCTTTTCTTTTAATCAAAAAGTCTGTTCATTACAGGTCGATACCAATGGGAAAGGTACTCTGGATTATGGGGAATTTGTTGCTGTTTCACTTCACCTTAAAAAGATGGCAAACGATGAGCATTTACACAAGGCCTTTTCATACTTTGACAAGGATGGTAATGGCTACATAGAGCCACATGAGCTTCGGGATTCCTTAATGGAAGATGGAGATGAAGATGTTTCAAATATTGCAAATGACATCTTCCAAGAAGTTGACACGGATAAGGTGAACATTGATTTTTTTGTCGACTCATTTACATATGAATAGGAGGTTTGAGTTGTGTTTGTATCTAATAGGTCAAATGCGTAATAAAAATTAGCCTAAAAGGAAACTCGTCTACAGATCAAAATCGTTTTAGTTCATGAGTTTCTAAACCACGTTATTTATATTAATAGAACTAGATTATTATTTTATTATCATTTAATATAAATAAAAGATTAACCTTCATCAATTTAATTGGAGAATCTCAACCTTTTATTTTGTCAAAATTAAATCCTAACCATTCATTTAAGCACAATTTAAAACTCAATTTTGACTTTAAATGGTCAAAATTGAAACTCTATTTGACTTTAAAGGGTCAAATTGAAACTAAATTTTGACTTTAAATTAATTAATTAATTTAAGTTGCCTTAAACTATTTCTCTAATTAAAATTTCTTATCGACTACATTAATTTAGGAATAAATTTATTTAATCTTAGAAATAAGATAGGTTTACACATTCAAAATTTTTGTTCTTATCTATGTTTATTATATAATACAAAATTACAAATCTTATCGTAATTAGATTTACATCCTTCCTAAAGTTTTCCTAATTTACTTTTCTATATGAACTGAAATTAATATAAAATTCTTTTAGTTTTTTAAGAAAGTCTCAGATTGGGCTCTTATTTCGTTCATACTAAACAATTATATATTTAACTAAACGAATATAAAATAATACTTTCACATAAATAATTATGACTAGCAATGTATTTACACGTGCATTTAAACTAATTACTATAATATTACTTTTATCATAGAATTTAACACAGCTACTGGTTTCGTTAAACATTAAATAGATTTTGAGCTGTTTTGGGTCAACCTGACCCGACTTGTTACAGTCCACAAATAAGATTACGGTTTTGACCCATTATCCACCCTATCCAGTCTTGCCTCCTCTACGGTTGTGTAATCATTTCCCAGAAAACTTGACCCGACTTGTTACGGTCCACAAATAAGATTACGGTTTTGACCCATTATCCACCCTATCCAGTCTAGCCACCTCTACGGCTGTGTAATCATTTTCCCAGAAAACTAATTTGCATTATTGTATTCAACAATACAGGATGGTAAAATCAGCTATGAGGAGTTTGCTGCTATGATGAAAACCGGAACTGATTGGAGAAAGGCTTCTCGACATTATTCAAGAGGACGATTCAATAACCTGAGTGTAAAGCTGATGAAAGATGGTTCTCTCAATTTGGGGAATAGTGAGGTAACAATGGCTTGAATTGTTTTTGTAATTATTATCGGGTCTGTCTGTTTGATTAGATGTGAATGCGAGGATCGTTGAGGGGTCTTCTTCGGGTTCTTACTTGTCGAAAGTGCCCTTTCCTGTAGCATATAGTTACAGGTTGTAACGACTCTGGGCTCGCTTTGAAAATTTTTCGGAAATTGTTGGCGAGTCGATAGATACTTGCCAAAGAAATAGCATTGCTTTGTAGTTTTTTTTCAAGTGTATTGTATTACAAGTGTTGGTTTCTTTGTTTCAGTAGCATGAATTGTCTCCGGATCTCGGGTTATGTAATCGAATTCAAAGAAACCGTTTTTGTGTATTCCATATCCATGGTACAAAAAAGAATGTTAAAATGATCAACCTAGAAGCTAGGAGTGTGCACTTTCGGTTTTTGGATCGAGTGACGAAGAAACCTACACGAGCTGGATCTGGTCTAGGACCGAACCTAGAACATACTTCAAAATTGCAAATATCGGGTTCGGTCTTAACTGATAGTTACACTAGAAGCTAACATGAGTTTTATTTTAGAGAGAAAGGAAAAGATTTGAAAAGAACTAAAAAAAAGTTTTGTATTTTCAAGTTATTTTAAGGAGGGGCCGGGGAAATAATTTGGAAGGAAAGTTCGGTTAACTTTCTTTCTTAAACTTTTATCTTTAAAGTAGGAGGATTTTGAAGGAAAGCAAAGGATAATATTTGTGACTTTTCGTAAGTGACGAAGTTACACTTAATCATAATAAATAATTTTAAAAAATAAAAGTATTATTATAAAACGACACTTTTTATTTTCCTCTCCAGTTCGGGGACATAAACTTATTCGTTTTCTTTTCAACTTTTATTTTATTTTCAACTCGTGAACACGAAAAATCAAAATAATTATCTTTTTTCTCCTTTTATCCTGTTAATTTCCTTTTCTATATTTTCTTTCCTTAATGAATCTCGGAACACAACGTAGAAGCTAACAAGCGACATGAAACGTTCAATTCACCTTATGAAAGTACTTTGTTTTTGTCCAATCGGTGCTATCCTCTTCGGTCTGTATTTCGCAATCGGGATTTTGTGATCTCATATGGGAGCTAACAAGTTTACATCAAACACCCTTCTAAACAAAGCTGGAACAATTACGTTTTGGTCTCGTGTTGACTTTGGGACAATTTATAAGTTCATGTCGAGGTAAGGGCATCTCGCATATCAAGTTACTCTTATCGATTATCGATAGCGTAATATACCCCAACACAGAGAAGGATCAGGGTCGGTAGGTAATTCATCTTCGTTTGGATATATAGCAGTACGTTACACAGATCAAGATATGATCTTTGCTTTTTCACTTGAACCATAACCGGAACCTGAACCTCCAAGTAGATGGATCGCTCAGATTTGGTGCATTTCGACGTGGACCTTTGAAGACTTGTGTTTGTTATTCTTTGATTAGTTTTTGATATCTATAAACTCCATTTTCAGAGTTGGTTTTATTGCTGCGAAGTTAATAGAATATTACAACGTTCAAGAGGTCTGCTATAGATCATTTTTAAGAGTTTCATTTTGGTCCTCAGGTATACACAGTTCCTTTATTTAGTTGAGGTTTCCACCTCATCAAGCATGGTGTCAGCTACCATCTCACGGCGGTGATACGGACGATCTAGCAGGAGTTTTCACATCTTCCGGTGGAAGTGAAGTAGGAGTATGCCAACTCTCCGACAACCTACGAGGGCTATGGTGGCCGTCTTGGGGTGGAGAAAGGGGCCGAATTGGATTGTAGTGATTATTTCTTCGTTTATTTCCTCTCGGTTTCAATGAGAGATAAACGGAAGTGGCCGGATCAGCTACCGTCGTGCAGGTGAGACAACACGCGCCTCCGTTGTATTAACACCTACAAAGTCGTACCAAAATATTTTCTTCACCCATCTAAATTACATCTATGTTCATAAAAGATCTTAAGCGTTCTACTAAAAGTTTGATTAATATACTAAACTATTAATTTACAAATTTTAAGCTACTATTTTTCTATTTTACATCTCATATAAAATAAAATTAAAGCTAAAACTATTATCAAATACATCAATGATATCATATATATTAATAGAAAAGCATCAATAATAGTTTTTTAAATAAAATTAACTTAAGAAAAGTTAAATACCAAGGTATAAGATATTAGATTCAAATTAAAAATCAAAGAAAAAATATATATATTATATACATCTCAAATATAAGATCATATAATAAAGGTAAAAATTGCACAAAAATGCAATAAACTTTGTATTAGTTATTATTATATACAATAAACTTTTTATTTTTAAAAAACAATACAGTCAACTTTTATAATCCTCCTATTGCATGCAAGTTGTTATATCCAATAAAAATTATAACAAAATTTATTGTATACAATGGTAACTAAAAATCAGACAAAAAAAGTTGTTTGCTTACAATGAAAAAATGGTGAAAATTGATTATATTATTTTTAAGAAAAAAAAGTTTGTTGTATTCAATGGTAACTAAGTGTTGTTTGTTTTCGAAGACATAAATGTTTTGAGTTATTTAATGTATTGAGAAGATGTGGTTTATAAGGTTTGCGAAAGAAAGATTTAGTTTTTAGCTTCTCAAAATAAGCAAAAATAAAACAAAATAAGGTCTACTTATGTCTGTGAAAAAACAAACAAGCATATTAGAAAAGGTCTCGCACATAAGTTTCTTTGAAAAAACACACAGGTTATTAGAAATATCTGCGCGCTTGCAGACGTTTCTTTAAAATAAGACCTTGTTTAAAAAACAAACAAACAAAGCCTAAGACAATATTCATTATATTTTCATGCAATTTGGCTAATAATAAATATCTAATTAGAATATTAAAAAAAGTATGTATATATAAAACTTATTACTAATATGTAACCTAAATTTATAGGTATTTTTATATTTTTTAAAGGGAAAATTTCATATATATCTTTATAAAATTCCTTAATTACATATATATCGTTATAAAAATCAATATTACATTAATATCCTCTCAAACTCTTTAAACTATCAAATATATACTATTTTTTTAATTTAATAGTAATTAAATTATTTAAAAATTGAAAAACATGGGCCTTAATTTAATTTATAAGTGAAATCTTTGAAATACCCCTTTTCTATATTTACCCTTCTTCCTTCTAGCATCTACACAACTCACAAGTATACCAGATCTTCTAGTAGTGTCTTTTAGGTTTGTGATCTTTTAACTATGTGCTCTAACGTTGTCTTTTCTAAGCTTCATCCAAACAGATTGTTTTTGGTTTTAATTTCTAATCTACAGTTGGTTTAGCTTAAATTGGCTTATAGCTTCTCGAAGAAATATAATTTACAGGTAATGAAGATATTTTTCTGCATTTAAACTTTCCGAGCACAGGTTACCGGTTTTTAGGTGAAACTTGGATCGTATCTTGGGGCAACACGATGGTGGTGTTGTAGCCATGGCGGTGTCTAATCCCCTTTCTCCGGCTCTGAATTTACAAATCTAAGCCTATCTCCTGAAATCATGTATTCTCGAGTAATAAACTTTCTTGTTATATGTATTTCTTGGGTACGTAGCTGCCATTCTTGTTCACAGCTTCAGGAGGCAGAAGAGTGTGTTTTTTGGTTGTTTCCGTTCTTATTTAGAGCTTCAGGAACATTCTTGGGGTAATGGAATTGGGATGAATGAGTCTGTGGGGTTGAAGATTCATTGTGGTGGGACTTGTAACTTGTAAACAACGATGGGGGTTTTCAATTTTTTTAAAAAAATTAGCTTAGATATTTCAAGTATTACATTAAGAAGGAAGAAGAAGAGTATTTATGAATTTTACTTTAGTAAATCAATTTAGGTCTTAGGTTTTTAAATTTAAATGATTTAATATCATTAAATTAAGTAAAAGGACGTATTTGAGAGTTTAAAGAGTTTAGGAGGATATTAATGTAAAATTAATTTTTGTAAGGATATATATATATATATATACTACTATATAAATCATTTAATAGTCCATCCACTCCTTAATTTTAAGAGTTCTTAAAAATTCAACTAAAACAACATGTTGAACTTTTATTATATTTAAATTAATCTCATTTACTCAATCTTTAACCACTCCACTCTCTCTCCTAATTAACTTTTAAATTTTTATTCATTTAAAATATACTCACTCAAACACAATTATCCACCCATATCATTATAATTTTCAAAATCTTACTAACTTCTCTCTTTTTATTTCATAAATATAAATCTTTTTTCTTATTCTAATATCTTTTAAAATTAATAAAATAGTTGATGCAAATAAAAGAAAATTTGAAAAAACGGACAAGTTGCTGAAGAAATTTTTTTGTGACATCTAGTCGTGCGAATAACATATCATTACATTCTTGAAAACGACATGTTGTAAAACAAAAATTATTTGTTGCCGCAACATTACGCGGGTATAATGCTAGTGTAATTAAGAAAGTTTGTAAGGATATATACGAAATTCTTCATTTTTTAAATGTCTCGTACGATAAAACTAAAATAAATAAATCTGTTGAAAATTTAAACTATTATATATAATTTAATTTTAAATTAAGAATTTAATTTGATTTTGAGTTTTCAAAGTAAAAATTATTTAATTTGAATCAAAATTATTATAGATAATTTCATATATACCCTTCTCAAACTTTAAAATATTGTATTTACTAATTCTAATTTATAAATGTCATATTGACTCCTTATAACATTTCAGAATATCTTATTTAACTAAATTCTTAGTTTTATCTTTTTAAAATATTTATAATCATTTTAAACTTTTTTAAAATATAACAAATAAATATTTGGTTTTATTGCTTATAATTGTAACGATAATGATCGATTACTTGTACAAGAAATATAATCACGTCTATTTGTATTATGATATCATATTTCTACCATCATTTCTGCCCTCTCGCGTCGACACTTCAATCGCTGGTCTTGGTGTTGACGCCGTCTGTCTCCAATTTTTTTAAATTCTCATTTCTTTCGCGTTTTATAATTAATTAATATTTATTTACTTATAAGGGCATAGTGCTCAATTCGAAATACCCCTATTATGACTCATTAATAGAGGTATTCTGGTCATTTTTATATTACCCGTGTAACCTCCCAATTTTTTCTTAATTTTATATATATCATAGTAAAATAACAAACGTAACATTTCCAACCAAAATTACGATGAGGTCCCACACTCTAAACTACACGTCATCAACATATCAAACCTTAAGTACAAATATTTACATACAAAGTTGTATTTCAAACATCCAGAAATATATAAAAGTATCGCGGAAAATGTTTGGTTGAGTGAGCTGCTTTCACATCACTAGAGCCTTTCCGCAATCCTGCCTTGAAAAGACGTAAAACAACAATAGTAAGCATAAAGCTTAGCGAACACACTTACACACCATACTAGGTATGCACACATCATTACATCATCCATGCTCTCATAACTTTTCACATAATACTGAAGTAGTGCACTGACGACGATTTCACACTTTGGGTCATAGTTGACTACTCAAGCCGTACCAAGGGTTTCACATGTCTGACTATGCCCGAGTTATGTTTTCACCATAATGTTACAAAACCTTTCACTTCATATATAAAAACATTAGTCACACTTTTAGATATAGAATACATGCATATTTCACATTGTAACACCCCTAATTTTTTTATTTATCAAATACCAAATAGACTTCAATAAAATACTGAAACAAATTCTCAATCATATTCACCTGCCCTACGCATATGACTTGCGGCATAATAAATGTAACATTGTTGCATAGCTTCTATATAGTCCCTATCCTTTAAAGCTTCTTCGGTTTTCTTTGGCTCCGTTTGAGATATAAAGTTGTAATAGGCAACAAAGTTTGTAGCTACCTTTAATCTAGTGGTCACATCTTTCTCAACATTACAGAGCATGATCTTTGTGAACTTGAAATGTTGTAGTAGGAGACTATGATTTTTGACATGAGTGATTTAGCGGAGTCTGAGGTGAACTCACTACCTCGGTATTAGATTTAGCCTCATCAAAATTATGTTGATCACTTAGATCCTTGGTCTCATGTTCTTCTCCAATTGGATTCACAAAATCTTCATCTTTGTCTGCTTGAGATGGTTATGGAGAAGATGGTTAATGACTTGATGATCATCATTATATATGACATATGTAGTGTTGGATTGCTTATCTTCAAGTTTTTCAAGCTCACATAGACTAACTAGGTCAAATTGAGTCTTCTTAACTCCCTCAATACTATCCTCATCAAACGAGACATGTATTGATTCTTTTATAAGCTTTCTCCTTGTGTTATATACTATGTATGCTTTGGAAATTTCTATGATTATACATCTCAGATGATGTTTTGCCATGTGTTTTGACTAAGATTAACCTATTTTGAGTGTAACAGGCTATACTTACAACTTCATCCCAAAAAGAGAGTTTCAATCCTGCTACACACAACATTGTCATAATAGCCTTTATTAAGTTCCCGTTCCTTTTTTCAGCTACTCCTTTTTGTTGGGTGTTCTCACAGATTAGAAGTTTTGAATTATACCTTTTCACAAAAGTTTTCTTAGGTTGAGTTTCTAAACTCAGTCTTATGGTCGCTTCTGAGTTGCTTAACAAACATATCTTTTTGCAACTCTTCCTTTTTCATAAAACTAACTGATTATCTCAAAGACAGACTCACTTTTGGCTTTAAGGAATATCACCCAAGCATATCTAGTGAACTCATCTACTATTACGAGAGTATACTTTTTGTCGCATAGGCTTGGCGTGCTTATGGGTCCAAACAAGTCCATATGTACTTGGCTTGTTATAGAATTTTTTTGCTTTGATTTAAATGACCTTTTATGTTGCTTTCCTTGTTCACAAATTGAGCATAATTTACTTTAGCAAATGTGATTTTTGGCAAACCAGAGTAAATATGCTTGTTTAGAAAGTAAATTTATACTTTTTAAGTTTAAATGTGACAATCTTTTATTCCACAACCAGCTTAGCTTGGGAATTGATTGGGAATACAAGTAAGTTTCAGTCCATAGGTTAGCAGATTTGAGATCTAGTAGATACACATCTCTATCTCTCTTTGCTATTAAAATAAGTTTACCCTTTGAATTGTAATCATACCTGCTTGTTTTCTAAAGGTCACTACATTGTCTTCATCACACAATTGACTGATACTTATTAGATTGTGCTTGAGACCTCTGACATAGGAAACTTTTTGAACTGTAACTTTTCCAGCATGCATTTTCCCATAGCCTTTGGCTTTACCATGGGAATTGTCACCAAAAGTCACCTTTGGACCTTCCTCTTCCTAAAATTCACTTGGAAGTCCTTTCTACACAGTCATGTGCCTTGGGCAGTCACTGTCTAAGTACCATTACTTGTATCCTACACATGTAAACTAAACACATTTGTTACTTCTGGGAACTCATTGTTTGGTGGATTCAAAAGATGAGCATTGAGCTGATCTTCTATTTGAAGTTAACTGGTTAGCTTGAGCAGATTTTGTTGTCTACTTAATGTGAACAGTTTGGTCTTTCTCTAGCTTTGAGATTTCATTGTTACAATTTTTGGTCTCATGACCTCTATCACTACATTTATAAATTTTCTTCTATTAATCCCATCTGGGATATGGTCTTTTATTTTCTTCACATGAAATTTACTTTTAGTTTTAGGATTATAGAAGGTGGATAGCTTCTCAACTTCCTTAGCAAGTATATGAACATGCTCTTCCTTTACTTTGGACATACCTATGTCAAATACACCTTTGTTATCCTTATTATTCAAGTCTGACTTATAGACATCTTCATGTTTCTGAAGCAACTCTCTGAACTAGACACAGAGTGTTTTCTTTTAAAGGGATTTGGCTTTAATCTATCAAAGACAAACTTATTGTCAACAGGATTATGATTAAATCAATGGAATACATACATACTTTTTAGGAATTTGCTGGTTGATAAATTTTTCAGCTAGTTGTGATGACTTACACCATGACTTTGTTACTTTTTTAAGATATTCAGTTTCGGTTCTAGCATCCTCAGCTTCTTCACTAAGTATCTTATTTATGTGTATCTGTTCTAGGTCACTTTAGGCCTTTTCACAAGAATTGATGAGAGTTAAACTTTCCTTATGTTCATTACTAAGTTCAACTATCTCAGCTTTAAGGTCAATTTGAACGTTAAGACTTGTCTTAAAATCATTTAATAAATAATTGAATGTAAGACGTGTTTTTTATCAGTATAAGAGTTGAATTTATCTACCTTATACATAGAGAAAGGATCCCATTTACTAGATTTGTTATTCTTCTCAGCTTCTTCCATCTCTTTGTCAAAAGTGCTCTCAGACAGACCAAAATCCACTTGTTCTTCTTCAAACTCTTCTTCTAGAGCGATTGGACATTTTTCTTGGACATCATCATCTGAGGTAGATGGATCAGTGTCCCATGTTTCAACATAGAGGACTTTATTCTTCAGCTTGTCTTCTAGCTTCTCTTTCTTGAGCTGCAAATATCTTCTTTTATACTTGTTAACTCTATAAGCATTCTTATCAGCTACTGAAGAGGATGCATTCTTCTATGTTCTGCACTCAGTAGCTATGTGTCCTTTTTTCTGACAGTTGAAGCACTTAGTTTTCTTGGGATCAAAAGAACTTTTTCCTTTGTCTTTTCTGTCAGATCTTCCTCATCCCATGCTTGCTCTTCTCAGCTTTCTAGCAACATTGCCATTTGCTTAGTGATGACTTGAACATCATCAATATCATCAATTGAGTCTGAGTTTGAGTTATCAGCTTTAGAATCTGACTCAGACTTAGAATCAATAACTAAAGCTTCTGACCCTTTCTTCAACTTCTCTGTAACTAATGTAGTTTCGGTGTTCTTCAAAGAGTCTTTGAGATGTTGTTGAGAGTTTTTCTTTTGGTCCATGATTTGTTGATGATTAAGCAAAAAATCATAAATAGACCGAAGGTTATACATAGTTACCGTTCCTCCGGCCTGAAGTGCAAGTCATTAATCCTTCTTTGAGAAGAAATTCTCATAAGACTTGTTGAGATGATTCTTTTTTTTTTATGCTTGACGAGATTCTGTTGGTCCCAAAGAGGGTAAACAAGCAACCGATATAGTGTAGAAGGGGGGTTAATACACTTTAAATCAATTAACTGAATAAATCAAATGTATATTCAATGATCAAACATAATGATTATTATCTCACTTTCTAATCAAATCAACAGTATGATTCGATGTTACACTGATTATAAACTCAACTCTCTCTAAACACTCTTGTATCACAAACTAATTGATGATCGAACTTCTTGTTAAACTGATTAAAAAGAACTCTTGAAAACTCTCTCGAACTTTGAACTCACAAAGTTATCGCAACACACGTGTATCAAGTATGACGAACACACGTACGTTTTGCAACTTATGCAGAACTCTCTGTTCCAGTGTATTGAAAACCCAAAAGAAGGTTTATACTTATTTTTGATATATCTACGAATAAATCATAGTTTAAAGATAGAACTTATCTTTTCTTTAAAACCGTAGCAAACTCCTTAATTAGAACATATCTAATTAATTTCGTTTGAGATCTCTATCTAACTAATAAATAGTTTAAATTAGTTTCAGATATCCTAATTTAAATGTCATAGATATCGAGAGTTCATAACCGAATTTAAAACTTACTTAAATTCTTGAACCGACTTCTAGCGCTGAGCTGACTCACTCAGTCTTGATGTTATCAAGCTGAGTTCTTGTAACACCGCAAATTCTCAAGCCATTTTTTTTAAACCGCTGCGGAAGCGTTAACTGATTTCATTTTATCAAATACAAAGTACAAAGTACTGTTTACAAACATCACGTCAGGTTGTATTACAAAATATTTACAAACGTGGCTCGTCTCTTCTCAAAACATAATATCAGAGCATTGGTCAAATTTTCCTTCCCCAAAAACAAACCTAAACCGCCAGACCTGCAAAAAGCAATCAACTGAGAGGAATTAGCACAAAGCTAAGTGAATGGAAGCTATAGACAAGCATCCTCAAACAACAAGCACAAGCAATCAGATCTCAACAGATCAAACAATCTCCACAAGCCAATCCAATCTCTATAGGAACGGCAGTTCTGTAGAACCTGCAACCGATGCGGGCCAAAGCAAAGGTTTACCGATAGCTATTTGCTACTTGGTATATTTAAAGCCCCTTCTACTGCAAAAAATGCATAGAAAGTCTAGAACTGTGCAACCAATAGCAGATAGCCCAGCCCAAAACATGCGATAGCTGACCCCCAACCATGCACGCACATAATTAAACATGCGTACAGGTCTCGCCACGTGCACACATAATTAACCATGTGTACTGGCCACGCAATAATCCAAACAATCCCAATCAACAAGCAACAATCAACTATCAACGAATAACAATCACACAATCTGTCAACACATACCAAGTAACACATTCCATACTGACAATTCAACTTAAACAGTTCATCATAGCATCTTGGATTTATTCAGTCTAGCATGACATCTTAGACTAAACAGTCTATCAAAGCATCTCAGACTAAACAGTCTAGCAAGGCAACTCCAAATCATAACAATATCTCAATTCATGCAATCATAAACGTTACCACCATCACCACTCGTGAGTACACTTCCACTCACCTCAGTCCACGTTCCCGTCTGCTCAGTTGTCTAATATCACTGAGTCTTTGCAAATCCTGAGAACACAACAACCGAAGTCAATCTCTGGTAAATATATATCCACAATATATATTTATATCTCTATATAACTTGTAAAATACATACAATAATCATATAAACCATAACCCATCACACGCCACACGAATACATAGCAAAACAAACAATTCTCCTAAAAATGGCCTGTCGCGCCGCGACGCAGTCGGATTTAGGGTATCGGATTTTGAGTGTCAGATTCCGGGTTCCGGATTCTAGGGTTCTCGGATTTGCTTCTATCGGATTTTCAAAGGATCCGGATTTCAGGGTGTCGCGCCGCGACGCGTCGGTTTTCAGCCTCCTTCCTTATGAACTGTCGGATTTCCAGCCACCCTCACATATACATTTCATTTCCAACTTCCATTTTCCCAATCCAAAACACTTCCAATACATAGGAAACTTCATATAACATCACAACAAACATATATATCTCATCAAATCCAATTAAAACTCATTATTCAACAAAACCCAAATATCAAGTTTTGAGCTTTCAAGCTCCTATCATGGTAGTTCTTCATTCTAACATGTATTTCAACATATAAACACATCAAAACAATCTATAGCATCATATGAACACATACCAATCTTCAGTTTGGATTATGAATCACCAATCCTCTACTTTGAATTTCCAAGTTTCTTCTTTCTAGCTTTCTTCAAAGGTGGTTAAACACACAAACACACAATTTCACCTTTTACTATGCGCAGGTGAAATAAACCCCACGTATACATATTCATTCATTCAAAGCAGGAGGTGGCCAAATTCATTTCTTATTCTTTTCTTTCATACAACATGCATCCATGCATACATACTTACATGCACATGCATAACATACATAAACTTTTCTATTTCCATTTCATTTCTTTTAACTCCAGTAACATAAACATATATATTCAAAAATATATACTTTCAATTCCAATCAAATATTGATTCATTTAATCACATAATCGACTTACGTAATTTAAATACGAAATTACCTGCCGCTAGCCCGCTAATCAACTAGCCCGGGTTTGCGGATGTTACAGTTCTTGGATCTTCAAATCTTCAAGTCTCCATTCTTGAAACCTATTTCAGCTTAGAATTCACTGAGTTATCTAGTTCTTACATAGAAAACTCTATATTTGTTTATAGGCTAACTACTCAGCCTAAGCTGACTAGTCAGTCTATAACAGACTTACATAATTCCTAACATTTAACCTATCATCTATACATAGCTATGGTTTGTCTTATCAAATCTAACTATTCTAAACATGGGACTAACAATCTCCCCCTATTTGATGATGACAAAATATTGAATCAAAGTATAGATTAACAGAATTATGTTGAACAACTCTGGAACTAACCAAAGTTAGTTCTTGAAATAAGTATTGAAGTGATCTATACTTATTCATCATTTCTTGAACTTACAAGATTTTAGGTTACAAATCTATTTTAAGACTTGTATTCTAAGTATTTGAACAAACAATTACTTAGACACTGAACTTATCAGAATTAATTTATGTTCTGAACTTACAAAACTTATATTACTGAACTTATCAGTTTATACTTGAATATATCAATAGTCAGCTTAAACTTACAAAGCTGTTTATTTGAACACATCAAACAGTTGAACATATCAAACTTAACTTTTCATTAATAAACATATTATTTACATTTTGCTTGATCATTTAGATCAGCTTATGCACACTTAGTGCTTACAAAATTATAGAACTAATCTATTTAATCAATAGGATCTCCAACTTCCAACCACATATCAAAACATTTAAGCTCCTAGATTGCTGCTTCCTTGATAGCATCATTCAAAATCTCTTCACCCTCTGGCAGCTCTCTTATCTTAGCTTTTCTTGATCAGATTTCTTTGTTGAGATGATATCTGAATATTGAGTTCTAAATTGAGTTATGACATAAAATCCTCAAGTACAAAATCAATTCTAGATTTGCCAAGTGAAGATTTACTATCTTTAAGAAACACTGGTTGCCTTCCACATCCAAATACAAAAATCCTTCCAAAGGTTGAGTGATATAAATATTTTCTCTGAATTCAACTCCCTCTGGAACTTGTAGACTGATGTTTCGTTTAGCACGCTGACTTGCTGCTTTGACTCTTGCAGCTTTGTTTCTATTTAGGAAGGTATCAATTTCATCAGCTGGAATTTCTCCTAATTGATCAATTCTTATGAAGAGTGTCTTAAGCACATCAACTATCTCTTGTCTGATTTGACTCTTTTTCATTCTTTTGATAGTTGTGGCTACAATCTTTAGCTCTAAAAAGCCCAACTTGTACAGACATCTCATATCTAGACCAATTTCATGCTTGTTGTCTAGTATAAAGTTGATTATCACCAATTCTCATTTTCTACTCAGCGTGATGG
Source organism: Dittrichia graveolens (assembly GCA_038502395.1). Classification (NCBI taxonomy): domain Eukaryota; kingdom Viridiplantae; phylum Streptophyta; class Magnoliopsida; order Asterales; family Asteraceae; genus Dittrichia; species Dittrichia graveolens. The sequence goes on along the minus strand of JARJIL010000007.1, from coordinate 52,766,530 downwards.
ATTCAATCTTGTGATCAAAGTGTGTTTTTTTATAGCAATGCCTTAAATCCACATCTGAGTAGGGAATTGGAGCAGCTCTGGGTCCAGAATAGTCAGCTTCAGCTTCAGCTCTGGCAGCTCAGCTTTAGCCTTTTCTCTTTGAAGCTTTGCTTGTCTTTGTTTCTCTTTCATTTCTTCCATAGACATACCCAGTTCTTTGGCCATTTCTTGTAACATTTGCTCAGCTAGCATGTCATTGGCCTTTTGTGCTGCATCAGCTTTATCACTTGAGTCAGATTCATATGCAACGAGTTGAGACTGACCTTGTTGCTCTGGCTCAGGTTCAACAATGGTTACTTTCCTTCTTTTGGCTAGAGACATAACACTTGTTCTCCTTTTTCTTTTTATAGTCTCTATATCCTTCTCTTTCCCTTTATCAGTGGCTGGAACCAACTCAGCTTGTATAATCTTTGGTTGTTCAGCTTGTAGCACTTGAAGGGGTTCAGCTTGAGGGATCACAGCAAGTGGAATGTCTGGTTGAGTTGAATGCTGTTGAGAGGATTGATCTACGGTACTCATGAACTGATCATGAGTTTCTACTTCTATTTGCACTTCCTCTGTATGCTCCCCCTCAACCACATCATCATTTTTCTTTGATTCTTCCTCCCCCTTTTTGTCATCATCATTAGGGGAGGGTCTTGATTTGAGCACAAAGCTTTCCAAGTTGACCATAGAGTTTTATAGATCGTTCAGCTTGCGCATCAACTTGGCTTTATCACTCTTCCTCTTCTTGTGCAGGATCTCAAACTGAGTTTGTAAATACCCCATAATGGCTTGGGCATCATTTGCCATTAGCTTGGGATCCTCTTGTCTCTGCTTAACCTCAAAGTCCTCATGGCCAGTGGAGGAATGAATTTCCACTATAGGAGAGGCTGTTGAGTGTGCCTCATGAGGTGAGAATATGGGCCCCATATCCAAAAGTTGGTACTGACCTATGGAATCAAGGGGGCCAGAATGGGGACCCTGTAAATCTTCCTGGTGTATGGAAGGTTCATTGACAGGTTGTGCGAGAGTGTGTAAGAATAGAATAGAAGAAGAATGACCAAGGTCGTGTGCTTTGGTGATAGGGTAGGCTGGGCTGAGTGGTGAGGAGGGGAGTAGTTGACCCTGGGGGCTTTGGGTTGGTCTCACAAACTTATTGGTTTTGACCTGCTTTGCATCCTTGTTTCTTAAAATGTCTTTGGAAGTATATCATCAGATTCCACATTTTTATCTTCAAGACTGACTTGTTCTTTGATGATTTCGTCAATAGCAACACTATAATTCCCCCTAGTACTGCTTTTACTTGATTTGGTATCTGCTGGTTGATACATTTTTACACCAAGATTCACAAATCTTTCTAAGATTAAGAGCTTGCTCTTTTGATTCTTGTAATTCTTCACTTAGAAGTTTGTTTATGTGAAGCTGACACTCATAATCACTTTGAGTCTTTTTACCAGCATTTATGAGAGTTTCAGAGAGTTTAAGTTCATCTTTTAGTTTTGAAATTTCAGTTTTCAAATTAGATTGAACTGTAAGAGAGGTTTTGAAGTCATTTAACAAATAGTTGAACATTAAACATTTTTGTTCATCAGTGTAAGAGCCGAAGTTGTTTACCTTATACATGGAGGCAGGATCCTAGTTGTTGGTTTGCTTACTCAGCTTAGCCGCTTCTGCTAGATCCTCATCAAAGGAACTTTCTTCTAATTCATAATCAACTTGTTCCTCTTCATCCTCAATAGCCATCAAACACCTATTTGGCTCATCATCATCTGAAGTAGATGATTCAGTATCCCAAGTCTCATCAAGAAGACCTTTGGTGTTTTCATCTGGCTTGGCTTTGAGTCTCTGATATTTCTTTTTATATTTATCAGCTCTGTATGCAATATTGTCAGCCACTAAAGTTGATTCTCCCTTCTTAGCTCTGCACTCAGCAGCTATGTGTCCTATCTTCTAACAGTTGTAGCACTTAGCTTTCTTAGGATCAAAAGTAGACTTACCACTTTTGCTTTTGTCAGATTGACCCCTTCCTCTTCTGAACTTTCTAAAATTTCTTGCTAATATTGCCATTTGTTTAGTAAGAGCATCCATCTCTTCTTCATCTCAGTCTGAGTTAGGACTTACCTCCTCAGATTCAGATTCAGAGTCAGTCTCAGCTTGGGACTTTCTAGATCCCTTCTTCTTTTCTGCAATCAATGCAGATCCAACACTATTGATAGATTCTTTTAGTTGTTGCTAGGCCACTTTCTTCTGTTCCATGATCTGTTGATGATTAAGAAGGAAACCATAAATAGATCTAAGATCATATTTTCCTAAGGTTCCTCCAGCATGAAGAGCAATGGTGATCTCATTGAATTGTTCTGGTAACACATCCAAGAACTTGAGTACCAACTCATTTTCATCTTTCTTGACACCTACCAAGAGCAGATCATTTATCAAGCATTGAAATCTGGTAAACAGATCAGCTAGAGTTTCATTCTTTTTAGCAAAGAAAGTCTCATAGGAATGACTCAGATTTGTCTTCTTAATGTTGCTTGACTAGGTCAGTGCCTTCATAAGTGACACTGAGAGTATCCCACATCTCTTTTGTAGTTTGGCACCCAGCCACAGTATGTAGAAGAGGGTTTGTCAAAGCATTTTCTATTATGCTTTGTGCCATATCATCCAGATTGAACAATTTGCGATCTTCCTCAATCCAAGATGCTTTAGGCTTGTGAGTTTCTCCAGAGGGAACATTTTTGTCAGTGGCAGTGATATGGATCATGGGTATGATTGGGCCATCTTGAATCACGGTACTCATCCTGTGATCCACTGACTTCAGATACAGCATGGCTCTGAACTTCCACATAGGATAGTCATTGCCATAAAAAATAGGACACCCTTTTGCCGCCATTGTTGGAATATGATTTGATTGCTTGTTAGTAGACATCATGGCCTCTTGACAGCGGATCTTGATCTTCAGTTAATGAAGAAACTTTCTCTGATACCAGTTGTTGGTCCCAAAGAGGGTAAACAAGCAACTGATATAGTGTAGAAGGGGGGTTGAATATACTTTAAAACAATTAGCCGAATTAATCAAATGTATATTTAATGATCAAACAGAATGATTATTATCTCACTTTCTAATCAAATCAACAATATGATTCGATGTTACACTGATTATAAACTCAACTCTCTCTAAACACTCTTGTATCACAAACTAATTGATGATCGAACTTCTTGTTAAAACTGATTAACAAGAACTCTTGAAAACTCTCTCGAACTTTGAACTCACAAAGTTATCGCAACACACGCGTATCAAGTATGACGAACACACGTGCATTTTGCAACTTATGTAGAACTCTCTGTTCCAGTGTATTGAAAACCCAAAATAGGGTTTATACTTATACTTGATATATCTACGAATAAATCGCAGTTTAAAGATAGAACTTATCTTTTCTTTAAAACCGTAGCAAACTCCTTAATTAGAACATATCTAATTAATTTCGTTTGAGATCACTAGCTAACTAATAAATAGTTTAAATTAAGTTCAGATATCCTAATTTAAATGTCATAGATATCGAGAGTTTATAACAGGATTTAAAACTTACTTAAATTCTTGAACTGACTTCTGGCGCTGAGCTCACTCACTCAGTCTTGATGTTATCAAGCTGAGTTCTTGGATCTTCAAATCTTCAAGTCTCCATTCTTGAAACCTATCTCGGCTTAGAAGTCACTGAGTTATCTAGTACTTACATAGAAAACTCTATATCTGTTTATACGCTGACTACTCAGCCTAAGCTGACTAGTCAGTCTATAACAGACTTACATAATTCCTAACATTTAACTTATCATCTATACATAGCTATGGTTTATCTCATCAAATCTAACTATTCTAAACATGGGACTAACAGATTCGTGTCCTCATATGTAACACTCAATGTGTCCCACATCTCTTTGGCAATTTGACACCCAGTCATAGTGTGGAGGAGGGGTTTGTTAGGGCATTGGCCAAAATACTTCTAGCCTTGTCATCCAATGCATTTAAATTTTTGCTTCTTTAGACTTATCGCCGATGGGAGCTGTAACACCCGCAAACCTAGGCTAGTAGATTAGCGGGTTAGCGGTATGTGTTTACTTGCAATTAATTTGATTATATGGTAACTTAAGTTAATTGATTAAGTTATTTACTTAAATATTATGTACGTATGTATTTATGATAGAGTGTTAATTAATTTGTATGTTTTCATACAAATGAGAATAAGAGGGATTATTACACCTCCTGCTTAGCCAATTGAGGTATGTGTGTACGTGGAGGTATACGATGACTGGAGAAGATCATTTGCTCATTATCTTCCTAAGTGTATGTGTGTTTATTGAGAGTAAAACCGTTGTTAAAGAAACCTTCAAGAACTTTGCACATTTGGAATTTGAGTTGAAGAATTTATTGACTGTTAAATCAAGATCAAGGTTAGTTTATGATTCTTGTTTATTAATATATATAACATGCTATGTTTTGATGGGTTTTTATGGTTAAACCTTAAGAACACCATGAATGAACTTTGAAGCTTATTTGGGTAAATGGGTTTTGTTTGTTTTAGTGATTTGCATGATTAAAAGGTGTTTGTGTACATGTTTATAGATGTTTGAATTTGATTCTGGTAAGCTTTGATGAGTTTGTAAATTCTGGAAATCATTCTATGGGTATTTGAAGTTGGCGGAATTTAAGTTGGAGAATTGAAAATGAGACAGAGGCGATGGGTGGAGTTGATAAAAGATTATGATTGTGAGATCAGATATCATCCTGGAAAGGCAAACGTGGTGGCTGATGCCGTAAGTCGCAAAGGAGCTGGAAGTCCTATTCAATTTATGTGCATAGAGATAGTATCTGACTTAGTGGATAGACTGAATTGTGCTCAGTTGGAAGCTTTAAAGGAAGAAAATTTGAAGGCTGAATTAATGAGGAAACGAAAAGATGAACTGACTGACGATTCTCGTGGAGTGAAGGTATACATACAAGACTCGTGTGTGGGTTGCTATGCTTGGAGAGTTGAGAAAGTTGATTTTAACTGAAGCACACAAGTCGAGCAGGAAGCACTAAAATGTACAACGATTTAAAAGTGCTTTACTGGTGGCCTACGATGAAAGCAGATGTGGCACATTTTGTGGAATCATGTCATATATGTGCACAAGTGAAGCATAACATCAGAAGCCTTATGGGTCCTTGAAACAGTTAGAAATTCCTGAGTGGAAGTGAGAACACATAACGATGGATTTTGTAACAAAACTTCCGCGTACTCGGAAGAATCATGATATGATATGGGTGATCGTGGATCTACTAACGAAAAGTGCTCACTTTCTGGCTACTTGTGAGACGGCTTCTTTGAGTAAGTTGGCTCAACTATATATTGACGAGATTGTTGCAAGGCATGGTATACCGTTGTCCATTGTATCTGACAGAGACTCCAGATTTGTTTCTAACTTCTGGAGGAGTTTACAGAGTGAGTTGGGGACGAGAATTAACTTAAGTACTGCTTATCATCCCTAGACTGATGGTCAGACTGAACAAACCATACAGACACTTGAAGATATGTTACGTGCCTGTGTAATTGAGTATGGTGGATCTTGGGATTCACACCCGCCGTTGATAGAGTTTGCGTATAACAATTCTTACCACTCTGGTATTGGAATGCCTCCGTATGAAATGTGGTACGGTCGTCATTGCCGTACTCCGACTTGTTGGTTAGAGGCTGGTGAGAACAGTTTGCAGGGCCTGAGATTGTTCAGTTGACAGCGGATAAAGTTGCTATTGCCAGAGAGAAGTTGAAAACTGCCATAGATAGACAAAAAATGTATGCGGATCCGCGACGTCGTCCAGTACCTTTTGATGTGGGTGAGTTAGTTTACTTGAAAGTCTCTCCGTGGAAAGGCGTGATTCGCTTCGGTAAACGTGGAAGTTGGCTCCCCGTTTTATTGGTCCTTTCCGCATTCGTTAGATAGTGAATGATCAGATAGTTACACTGGAACTTGTAGAACTGTTGGATCGAAAAGTGACCAAGCGCCGTAAGAAGCAAATTCCAATGGTGTTGGTCAAATGGAAGCACAGTTTAGGTTCTGATATGACTTGGGAGACTGAGGCAGATATGAGAGTCAGGTACCCCTGGTTGTTCGAACGAGAAGGGATTCCAAGGACGGAGTACTCTTAAGGAGGGGAGATTTGTAACACCCGCAAACCTGGGCTAGTAGATTAGCGGGTTAGCAGTATGTGTTTACTTGTAATTAATTTGATTATTTATCTTGTGTTCATAAATGATTGGGTTATAAATATATGTGGACATATATATATTTATGAATTCGAGACTGATTTAGTTGTTACTGTGTTTTCAGGCAATCCAAAGACTCAGTGATATTGATATCTGAGTTCGCGTTAAATACGAGGTGAGTGGACGTTTATCGCGGATGGTAAAGATTTTGGTTGATGTTATTGACGTGATGAATGCGTTTGTGATTGGATGATTGATTGGAATTGTTGATTGTGATTGTTGATTGATGATATTTGTTGCATGACTATTTGGCCGATACGCGCTCTTTGGATGATATTGAGTTGCGTTTGAGAAGTCAGCTACACGTAGAATTGGGCTGGGCTCATTTACTGGTTGGTTGTATAGTGATAGTATTCTTGGTGCATGCGTTGCATCAAAGTGGAATTTTCACTGTGCCAACTCAGTAGAGGGCTATCGGTAAACCTTTGATTTGGCCAACATTGGTTGTAGGTTCTGCGCCGTACCGCCGGTCTTCTTAGAGATGTGATTACATGCTTTGATATTGACGGTTGATGTTTGCGTTTGTGTGTAGCCTTTACTCACTTAGCTTTGTGTTAATTTCCCTCAGTTGTTGATTTTGCAGGTTTGTGTTTGTTGGCGTTGGTAGAAGGAGAAGTTGACCCTGCTCTGATACTATGTTTTAAAGGAAACGAGCATGTTGTTTTCGTAACACTAAGACTGATGATTTTGTTGTTTGTGAACAAGTGTTTGTGATTTTTAAATATTTGAATTGTATGTAAAGAAAGTTTGTTTAATTAAGCTTCCGCAATGCGTTTAAAAAAATGGATTTGGTTTTCCGGTGTTACAGGAACCGTGATCATGGGAATGATAGGTCCGTTATTTATCACCTCACGCATTCTAGTATCAATGAACTTGAAGAAGAATATATTTTTGAATTTCCAAATATGATAGTCAAATCCATCAATTATGGGACAACTTTTTGGATCCATCAAATATGGGACAACCTTTTGCAACCATATGAGGAAATTCGTTTATTATAGACAAGATTACCTTTGTTTCTCAGGATCTTGATCTACAATCAATGAAAGATTCTTCTGCTCTAATACAAGTTTTTAGTCCCTAAGATAATCAACAAACTAATACAGAAGTGTAGAAGGGGGTTGAATACACAATTCAAAATACAATAAACAAATCAAAATAAAGTTGAATGCTTTTTATTAATCAATCAAACTTTCAATACAAAACAATATGAAACCTTAATTCAACTCTCTATTACAATTTAACTCTCTCTCTCAATTCAATCTCACAAACTAATTGCTTGATCTTGTTTTGTTGATTCTACTTATGAACATACAAAACAAATAAGTCTCTAAACAGTAATACCAAACTTAGCAGGTTAAAGACGGACTAACCGGGTCACTCACGAATAACCATGTTTTTCCTAAACATATTAAGAAGTTTACTTATATGCATGTTCTACGGATAAACATCTAATATAATAAACTAATACTTATCATAATCTGCTAATTTCAACTAATTTTGTCTATACACTCAAATGGATACTTTGGATAAGCTTGATCTTAAAACACATTCAAACTCTTGTCAGGGTGACTTCTCTATCGGGTTGAGTTACTCGGCTTGAAACTCATCAAGCTTAGTTAATGAACTAATTTTTGATCTTCCACATGTACACACACGTAGAAACTCAAACTCAACTCAGGAAGTCATTTGAGTTATCTAAAACTTACTTATAAACTCTATTTTTGTTATGGAGCTGAGAGCTCAGTAGTCAGTATGATAGACTTTACATAAATCACTTTGTACATGTTAAGCACCATCTTTATTTTGTTTCATCAAATCCAAACTAATAAGTTCATTGGACTAACATACATCTCAAACCCATTAACATGTCAAGACCACCCACTTTCATCCTAGTAAGCGTATCACTATTGAAACCAAAAAGCCTCATCCAGTTGGGAAGACAAATTTCTTTATTACCCCAGATACTTCAGAATGTCCTAGTTATTCTTATTTTATTAGCTAGATTATTCACCGGATTCTCAATGACTATGGACTTACCTTTGTCTAACCTAGCCTTGTTATTCTTATTTTGTGTTCCTCTCAGAACTAGATAAAGAGTGTTGTCTTTTAAAAGGTTTTGCGTATAATCTTTCAAAGATAGGTTTGGTTGAACAGGTTGTGGGTTCAACCTATGGAATACAAAATTAGTGTTCTTCCTAGAACTAGAACCCTCTATATTATGGTCAGTATTGATTATGGCAGGACCTTGTATGTGTCTGACAAATCTATTAAGGTTTAGTTTTTGACCATGTTTCTTCTCTAAGGATGTTTTACGATCTTATTCATCATGTAGATCATCCTAAGAGAATGTGCTTGCTACCGCATGATCAGTTACATAAGCTATATTGAGATAGTCTTCACCAAGCATAACTTTTACTTGGTTAGGGATTTGCTAGAGTTAAATTTTTATTAAGTTCATTGCTAAGTTTTTCTATTTCAGTTTTTAAGTCAGCTTGAACTTTAATGCTAGTCTTATAATCATTTAACAAATAATAAAAGTAAGGCAATTTTCTTCATCGGTGTCGGTGTTGAAGTTTTCTACCTTATACAAGGAGGAAGGATCCCAGATGCTAGATTTTTTGTCCTTCTTAACTTCTTCAATGTCTTTGTCAACGGTGCTTTCAGACAAACCAAAATCCACCTGTTCTTCTTCAACAACTTTTTCTTCAAGAGCCATAAGACATTTGTCTTGGACATCATCATCATCATTTGAAGAAGATGACTCAGTGTCCTAGTTTTGAACATAAAGAACTTTACCTTTGAGTTTAACTTCTGGATTCTCTTTCTTGAGTTGTAAATATCTTCTTTTATACTTGTCAGCTATGCGAGTCTACCTTCTTATTTCTACACTCAGGAACTTTTTATCCCTTCTTTGAACAATTAAAACATAACTTTCTGGGGTTCAAAAGGAGTTTTACCTTTGCCCTTCTTGTCAAATCTTACTCTCCCCATGTTTACTCTTCTCAGTCTTCTAGCAAGCATAACCATCTGCTGAGTAATGGATTGAACATCATCTGAATTCATATTTAAGTCTAAGTTTAAGAAGTCAGCTTTAGAGTTTGACTCAGACTAAGATTCAGCCACTAAGGTTTTAGACCCGTTCTTATCCTTTTCTGTAATCAATGCAATTTCAGTTCTTCCTGGAGAGTCCTTTAAGCAGTTGTTGACACTTTTTCAATAGGTCCATGTTCTGTTGATGCTTGAGCAGAAATCCATAGATGGATTAGAGGTTATACATAGTTAAAGTTCCCCCTGAAGTACTGTAGTCACTTTATTAAATTGTTCAGGGAACACATCAATGAACTTTTGGACTACTTTTGCATCATCTTTCTTAATTCCTACATTTAGTAGGTCATTAATCAACCAGTGAAACCTTGTGAGAAGCTAGATAGACTTTTATCTTTCTTAGTGAAGAAATTTTCATAAGATCTGTTGAAATGGTTCTTCTTGTACTAGTTGACTAGATCTGTTCCATCATAAGTTACAATTAGATTATCCCACATCTCCTTAGCAGTTTGACATCCAGTCACGGTGTGAAGAAGGGGTTAGTCAGGGCATTGGCCGGAACACTTTTTGCCTTCTCATCCAAAGCATATAACTTCTTGTCTTTTTTAGTCTAGGATGCCAATGGCTTTCTCACTTATTTTCCAGCACTATCAGGAGACTTCTAACTAGTGTGGAAATCATAGGGATGATTGGTCCATTAGTAATAACTTTATGCATTCTTGGGTCAATGGACTTGAGGAACAATATGGCTCTGAACTTCCAGGTAGGAGGGGGGAGGGTTGAATACACAACTTCAACTAATATGGATAAATCAAAACCAAATCAAATGCTTTTATTATTTTGAAATATTAAATACAAGGAAGTAATAAAATCTTAATTCAACTCACCGATTACAATGTAACTCTCTCAATATAACAAACTAATTGCTAGAATTTGTTTTTGTTGTTTCAACCGATGAACAGAAAACAATGATTTCCCTTAACAACATTGAACTTATCAGTCACGAACATACGTGTATACTTGACTCACAAAAGCATATTGGTGATCCCCTCTAAACACATTAAGAGGTTAGCTTATATAATTGTTCTATGGATAAATAGCTAAACTAACAAACTAAGACTTATCCTAATCTGCTAATTTACACTAACACCTATACATTCACATATATAGTTTGGATAACTCTACTCAGTCTTCAAAATTGAATCTTCTTATCGAGTTGTAGATGGAGAGTGAAGAATTTAAAACACATTTAAATTCTTGTTAGGCTGACTATCCTGTTAAGCTGAGTACTTTAACCAAACTTTGGTTTTCTACGTGTATACACACATAGATACTCATACTTAACTTAGGAAGTCATTTGAGTTTTCTAAATTGTACTTAGAAACTCTTTTTCTTTCTTGTCTTACAGTCTTAACATAATTCATTTTAACACTTTTAAATCTTATCTTTCAAGCTTTTATTTTATCACGTCAAATCTAAACATATGAGGTCATTTGATAACAAAATAATTCCCCTTGTTACTTGTTTATTAGGAATACAGTTGCTACGAACATTGGTCCACAAAGTAACGTAGTGGAGAGTGTGCCTTTCTGATTGTAATTGATCAATTCCTCATACTCTTGGTACTTCTTCTTTAATAGTATAACAAAATTGGGTTGAAGATAGGTAGGCTACCATCCTTAAAAGTCGAACCTCTTACCATTCGATCACCAAGATCAAGAATACTACCTGCCATTTTATCGAACCGGTCGCTTTGACTTTTCACAATGAATACTTCGTATTGAGCGGTTTGAGGACTTGAATTACATTTAGAAAACTTAGGGTTTTTTGTTGAAAAGGATTTAGGGAATTGACTGAGGTTTAAAAGGTGAGATTTAGTCCTGAAACTCTGAAAGTTAGTTATGGTTGTTATTTGTACCTTTTTAGATGAGAGAAAAAATTTACGGTTATAATATTTTAATTATTGAATCTGATTGGTGACCGCAAATGTAACATCCTCACATTGGGCCTAGTCGTGTTCGAATCTCGTACGTCAAAATCTCGAATTTAATATTGAATAAAAGAATTTTGTTTAATTAATTAAGTTGAAATTATAAGAAAATAGTAAAGAAATGATATTATAAAAATATTAATAAAAATAGATAAGAATAATAAAATATTAAACGGTTTTAAAAGAAGATTCCAAAAATATCCCCGTTAGTTAAAACGGGTAGTCGTGCGTTGAGTTGTATGTTGAAAAGGGGAACAAGATACCTACTCGTAGATAATAACAATCCACAAGTCGGTCTATGTCTGTGTACCCACGTACACAGTGATACAAACACACAGACATATTTCTTTCCCTCCTCTTATTTGTTCTTTGCTTGAATATTCAAGAAGAGAGCTCCAAGGAATCAATCAAGCTTCTAAATCTGCTATGAAATCAAGTTCTGGATTGTTTTTAATCATCATCTTTACCATCTTCATTCTTGTAAGTTCCTTTTTCTTCATTTTGTTCAAATTCTTCAAGTTTAGGTCTAATGGTTCAAAGCTTTAATTGACCCCAATAATTAAGATTATTGTTTCCAATTGGTTCCTAATCCAATTCGAAGTGTATAGAAATCAGTTTCTTGAATTAAAATGATGTTTGCAATTGAATTTGGAAAGAAAGTGTAAATAGGTTAAAATAGTGAATTTTATCCTAAAGCTTGAATTGGTTGTTAAAATGCATAAGTAGTGTTGTTTTTGGCTTAGTTAGACAGTATATTTCATATGTGAATGAAAGAAGTAGGCTAGAAATTGATTTGGTGCAATTTGGTCGGAGACCGGTGGGTTCTGGTCGAACCTGCTGCTGTAAGTCGAAAGGCACGGACGTGCCTCTCAAGAACAAACCGTGCCTTAGGGCGTACCTGGGGAGGCACGGCCGTATCTTAAAAAGTACGGGCGTGCCTAACCCTAGATAGTCCGGGGGTGTGCTCTGAAGTTACGGGAGTACCTAAGAGTAGGGTACGAGCGTGCCTTAGCTAGGCATGGGCATGCCCTGACATTTGACCGTTTCTATTTAATGAAGTGCTGAAATTTGGAAACCTTGTTTAGGTGAACCAGTTGATCCAAAAGAATCAGTACTTTAGTTCATCTTATTATAGCTCATCAGGTGAGTGCCGTGCCGAATAACATAACAATTAATATATCTATAACATATATTAACAAATGAATCGAATATGATTGTTGTATGTATGAGAAATGATTACCATGATATTATACACACCTGATTAAGTGTAGATTGCAAAGCATGATGATGCTAGGCTTAACATGTTGACACTGTATGATATGCACTTGATTAAGTGTAGATTGGAAAGCATTATGATGCTAGGTATAGCTTGTTGATATAATATAATATGCACTTGATTAGGTGTATGTTATGATGATATGTATGATTGCGTGCGCGCAATTAAGATCCGATTGTCGGGGCCAGCGATGGTCTGGGATTGCCTTGAGGCCTGTGGGTCAATGATAGCGTCAGCGGTATCTCGATAGGTATTTAGGGCTTTGCAAGCCCAATGCTCCCCGAACGGTTGAGGACAAACTTCCAATTGTACCCAGAGAAATCGATTGATTCCATAACGCAATGGTGGACCGCTTTACAGCTCACCCACCGGTGCGGTTGATGTGTCTGATACCCTATTTCGTGCATTGAGCCGGGTTCGCTACCCTGCGAGATATGTCGCCTTCTGACAACGCCAGGTCATCGCGAGATGCTTGGTTAACACTGTTTGAGAATGATTGATGATATGTGATATGTGATATGTTTATATTGATTATTATGCTATTTTGTACTCACTAGCTATTATAGCTAATAGAAACTTACTCTCACATGTGCAGGTGAACCTTAGTCTGTGAGTTCGGGTGCCTGCGGGTAGTTACTTGTTTTAGGAGGAACACTTGTTGATATTATGTATGTACTTATACTCAGATAATGGTCGGCCGGTTCAGTATAGTAACACCAATGATGTATGTGTCTAATTTTTTATTGTATATAAATTGCCACGTGTTTTATTCCGCTACGTATTTAAAAGAAACTTATATTAGTAGTTTAAAAAGAAAATTTTGGTTCTCAAAAGTACGGTGTTACATAAAATGGATAAATGGTAAAAATGAGTTATTTACAATGGTTACATTCTTATTAAATTTTATTTAAGTAACAAAAATAGCACTTTACTAATACATTGATCTCAAGAAAAAGATATAACGTATTTATTTTAGGACTTACCTAATTGAATTGACTTATAAATTAATAAAACTAAGTTATTAAAACATGATATGGGATTAACCAAAAATGTAAAACTCATAGCTTAGGCTGACCACTCAGCTCAGCTCCATGACACTTGGACACTTGATCAAAAAACGTGTGACAGACTCAAAAATTTGTTTTATTGCACTTAAAATTGAAAGCAATACTTCGAACTACCAAAAGTTATGAAACTTATCAATTAGCTTGAACAAGTGTGGCACAAATACTTTTAAAGAATTTAGCTAGGCGTTCTTTCAAAGATATCAACATGTGTTCACCTAGTTCTTGATGATCTATAAATTTTAGAAATCAAAATAGCACATGCGGTTTAGTTTCTGAACGAATAACGAAGATTTCAAATGACATTTTGTCAATATTATTATCATTTCTCTTTTATTTGGTTTTGAAGCAGTCACAAACCCCTTAAATAATTCTACAATTAAAAGTTATCTCATTGAAGTTATCGCCTTCAACTAAATCATTGTTAATGCCTTAGTTTACTAAAAATATTTCAATTTTAGTAAAGTTCACCCCCTCAAGTGCTCAACAAGATATCCGATCTTTGAGGACTTTAACTCACAAGGGAATCAAACACATGCATATTGGATCCTTATAGTCATAAAGGCGACTTACATTTGTGCCCTTCAATTTTTATATTGTTGCCTTGTGATAACCAATAGTATTATAACAAATAAGATTCCTACAAACATATATCTAAAAACACACACACACACACACTCTCTCTCTCTCTCTCGTTCTCTCTCTTCTAGATTATCTTAAGGATTGAGATCCTCTCAATTGAGGAGAACATGACCATTCATGTTCTTACACAACAAAATCAGTAGACCTTTGCACTACAAAAAATGGCCTTTTAGTGACACATTTAGCGACATCTTCGTGACATATTTGAAGCCAACGACACTCTAAGTGACGTAAGGTGAAGAGTCACTAATAAGAAGTCACTGATTTAGTGACTTCCACCCTCATGTCTCTAAAAGTAGAGACGTTAGGACCTACGTTTTTTCTACTGCCGACTAATATCTTTAGCGACCAATAAACTAGCGTTGCTACCTTGGTCGTTGATATCTAATCCGTCGCTATAAATGTCACAATACGAATCGTTGTTGGGGAAGCTAGCATAAGTTAGTATTTATTAACGTATCGGTACGCAAGTCGCTAATGATGACACTATCTCTAAAAGTCGTTATCCAAGCCTCTAACGAAGACACAAATCTATAAAGTCACTATTCATGTCTTTAATAACGTCACTTTTTTTTTTCAACAGTCACTATGCATGTCTCTAAAAATGACACTATTTTATCAAAAGTCGCTACAAACATCAGTTAATAAGTCACTAATTTGGAATATATACGTATATATATATACACACATACATACATACATACATACACGATTCCCTTTTAGCATCCCTATTTATAATAATTATTAAAAAATAGATTTAACAATCTAAAGTATTCTATTATCAAACCAAACATCTAAAAAGTTGTATACAATACAAACTATTAACAACAAGTAGTCATCCAATTCAAAGAATATAACATCAAAAGTTTTCAATATTCGACTAAAAACAATTAGCGACCCCGAATTGCAACTAAAAGTTGGCGGGTAGATTTTCTCATTCAATGAGCCACGGCTTTATTTCTTGAGCAACGAATGTATGTACCTCTTAGGAAACGATAGTCCTAAAGTTTTGCTTCAACGAAGTTTATGATTTAATGACTTGATCTAATTTTCTTGACTATACTTTTCGTGTTGATCTTAGATTATCCAACTCGGCTATTAGAAGTCCATTCTCAAGTTTTTGGTGTTCCACCATCTCTCGTAAATAATCCAATTCCTCATTGTACATTATGTACAAATGACTCTTCCATATTGACATTTTGAAGCATATACACATAAGCCTAAAGAAAAAGAAGGATAAGTTCGATCAAAATTTTTCCAAGCCTCTCCATCATATGGATGCGACAATACACCCGAGAATCATGATGCCATGTCATGTTGTGACATCCATCACCAAAGCAGGTTGGCTTGACCTATAAACCGTCGCTACCTACAACTTCCTTAATTAAACCCTCACTAACACACCCAAACCCACCCATCGATTTTTGCACAGCCTTCTTCTCCCTCTTTCTCGATTTTTCCAGCCTTTATACAACTTCATTTTAGTGTTCTTCAAATCTTCAAGAAAGCTAGCCACTTTAAACTTGAATCGACGAGCTTTTTGGTAATTATTCGACATTGTATGTATTAAACTCCTTCTTTTGTTTTCTTTAAGTATTACCCTTGATGATGGGTCATCATAGGGATCACACACATCCTAATCACACATAAAGTAATGATTTTGATGTGTTTGGATGATTTTCAAACCTTAAGGGTTGGCTTTTATGATAAAAACATAAAGATCAACGCTTTGTAATCTGGGCAGAAACTTACACGAACTTTAGGAGGCCATATCTCGACCAAAAAAATTAAAAAAATCGATTCTTGATTCTAAAATTAAGTTGAATGAGTTTGTCTTCTGTTCTAAGTGATTTCATGCAATAATGGTGAGTTTTGTTGGGTAACTTTGGCACATCAAAAACCCACCAAATAATTTTTTAGAATTATATAGGAGTCCATAACTTTTTAGAATCTGGAAATTTTAAGGTTTTCTACATCAATGTTTAAAATATTACAATTCATCCAAAAATTCGAATTTGATGACAAAAGTTAATAAAGGTAAATTTTAAGGGGTTGAAAAGTTTCTGTAAAAATATTGGAGTTTTTTTAGATTTATAGCTAATTATTTAAAAATAAAACTTATAGTAATACAAACTAGTAGGGTTTTTATAGATTTATAGCTAATTATTTAAAAATAAAACTTATAGTAATGCAAACTAGTAGGGTTTCTGGTTAATCAACTAGAAACACTTTATTAAAAATAATATAACAAGAATTTCAACTCTGGAAATATTTTATAAAAATAATGGAGACATAAAAGTCTCTGCCCTAAAAATTTAAGAAATTAATTAGGTCTTTTGGGTTACCTTAAAAATACACGAAGTTGACTGTAATTTCAGGATTTAATTTAAACTTTTAAGAAGAAGAAACCAACAAAGATCTAAAATCTTAAATATAGATTTTGTGTTAGGAATATACGAACCTATGTAACCTAGGGTAAAACCTAATCACGAATCCTAATTAAATCTAATAATTCAAGGTTATTACAAAAAGGACTTTTACACGCGAAACGAATATATCTTATATGAAATAATTGTTTGTAGATTTGCGAGCGCGCTAAGATTCGAGTGACAAAACTACTACTAAGGTGAGTACTCGTGACCCTTTTTTTTATATATGTTTTATCCGGGGAAAATGACACTGAAAACATGTCCCAAGAATTCTTTATGTCGTGTTAATTATACTATTTTTTGTGACATTTACGTGGCATGTGTGTGTACCCTTGAACCCGTGTTCGGGTTATGCCTATTAGATTCCTCATTCCTATTGTACCCAACTTGTAGCTCTAGCTTGTAGGCGATCGTTGGAAAACTAATTAATCGTGACATGTAAACTTGTGTTCCGGGTATCAATATATTCCTATTTGTGTGTCATGCCTTTACGTGCTAAATTGTCATAAAAACTTACTATACATGCTAAACATGCTTTTACTTTAACCCTGCGAGCTCACCAACTTTACGTTGATATTTTCGAGTGTTCATTTCTATGTAATGTTATTATCATTGCTTATGGATCCTAGACGACACTAGAGGGCCTTAGCAAGGCTTGGGTTGATGACTACTAGATTTTAATTTTAGATACTCTAATGAACTTGGACTTATAAATCTTGGGATTGTAGCCCCGTATACTTGTCCAGGTTGTGGGAACAACTATGTCGTATTTTCTTGTCTTCATTGTTGACTATGATTGTCGTGGAGTGACTTACCATGACACAAGTCCCCCTTGTGTCGGGGAACGTCATGACACGTTGGTGTGATTCATTTAGAAATTTCTCTATCCCTATATCAATGTGTTCTACCGACAAGTAGTGGACGCCTATCCTAAAATAATATTCCGCCTATTCGATTTAATAATAATATCTTATTTTACCTTGTTACTTTTCATAAATTCTTGTACGGTCTTGGAACTTATTAAATTAAGTATGAATAAAAGATAAACAATTTGATTATTTAATACCTTGCTTGTTTATATCTAGCACGCGTTGCTTGACTACAAAGTTCCGTACAACCCAAACATACATTCAAGCCTCTTTGAACGACTATGGCGCACACGTAAATGCTCGTTATTATATATGTCGTTAGAAAATAAAGGGAAGGATTGTGTGAGAACTTCTAATAATGTATGATTCAAATCATATAGACTTAGAATTCTTGATCTAGCTTTACTACATGCTCTTGTATGATGGTTGCTTTAGAGTAGGGCCAATAATTCAAATGACTATGTGATCTAGTGTCATACATGGCTGAGTGTTCATAACTTCCTAGACTTATAGGGAGTAGAGTATATGTAACATCCTCAAATAGGCTTAGTCGTGCGTGAAATAGGTACATATGTTAAATTAAATAAATTAATGAAAATATATATATTCTAGTTCTAATATAAAATACGAAAATTAGATATTATATGGAGTTGTAAAAATAATAATAATAAATGAAATAAATAAAATAATAAACGGTTTTGAATAAGTATTACGAAAATATCCCTGTTAGTTGAAAGGGTAAATGAGTGTTAAGTTGTAAGTTGAAAAGGTGAACAAAATACCCATTATGGATATATTTGAACCACCAAAGTCGGTTCTCTCTATCTCTTCAAACACACACACACACACAACTCACCTCCTTCACCATCTTGAAGTGTTCTTGCAATTTTGAAGGAGAGCTCAAGAGGAAATAATCAAGCAACCATTCAAACTCTAAATTCTTGTGTTAATAATCTATTCTTGCATCATCTAATCCTCCAATGTAAGTATTCTTCCCTAGTTCTTCACCTTTGTTCTTGAATTTGGGTTTCTAGGGCAAAAAACGGGTCAAGCCCGAATTGACCATCAAGGATGGATTTTTTGTGCCTAAATCAGTTTCTCCAACTCATATGAACTTCTTAGAACACAAATCATAGCTAAGAATGCTTTTTTTGCTTGAATTGAAGAAATTGGTTCAAATGGGTCAAAATGGCCAAAAAATGGAAAAAGCTATCAAGAACCAATTTTTATTGATACAATCCATTCTAATAGCTTATATAAATCATATTAAGTGTGAATTGGGGATTAGAAGTGTTAGAGTTGTTGTATTTCAAAAATTCGCCAATTTGGACATTTCTTAGTTAATTAAAGTTGGATTTTTGTATGAATTAACTGAGTGAGTATTTTGGATGTTAGAAAGGTCCTACATGTGTTAAATGATGTTAGGAATCACTAGAAATTGACTAAAGTTAGATTGAAATTGAAATGGGTTGAATTGGCTTTAATGTGCAAAAGGCTGTGTTTTTGGCATAGCATAGGCCTCGCGGCGCGAAGCATTAAGGCTCGCGGAACGAGCTCCCCTGCTGATAGCCATATTGGTTGTTTCTTCCATGTTTCGATGCATAGGTTAATGTTATAAGTTAGTAAGTAGATTAGGGACATTATTAAGAGGTTAGTACTTATCTTTTAGTTGTAGTACTTGTTGTGTTAATGTTTAAATGCAAATGATGTATATAGGTGAACCCGACGAACCTGGTGAGTACTGACTTCCATGGGTTTCCATAAAGAGGGATTTTAATGTTAATTAAATAATCTAATTAATGAAATGCAATTGTGAACTGTATGTTGTAAACTTTAAATCCTTAGATGTGCAATAGAGATCAAGAATTGAATATTACCATGTTGTTTGGATATGTTATACATGTATTCATATACATGTGCATGAGGTATGATATGTAATACTTATTATCAGTTGGTTGTGAAATGCATGCATGCTTGTGAACCCGGAATGGGTTATTTATGTGGTATGTGATTGTCCGAACATCTTGTGGCTATGTAATTAAGGTCAGCCAATGGCTAGATCCCAGGGGGCTAGTGGGTCGTAGTTCAGGATCAACACGAGGATCCATTCCGGGTCGTAGGTTCTGCAGGACCACCGTTCCTTAACAGTTGGGGGTATTCGGCTACTCGCTGAGCCCAAGTGAGCCTATGGCCCTGTAACGTGCACGGTGGACCGCTATATGCTTACCCACCAGCGCGGATGGTTGTGTATGATTACCCAGATAGGGTCGTTGAACCGGACAAGTTATCCTGCGAGATATGACACCTACTGATGTTGTCAGCACTCCACTATGTGATAGGATAGCATTGATTGCTTATAACTGTGTTATGGCTCATTTTCTTGATGCTTATGTTAGTATGTGCTCACTAGCTATTTATAGCTAATGTTGTAGTTGTTTCCCTTTTTCCAAGTAAATATTAGGTGGCATGGTGAGATGTGATTGCTTGTTGTTGCTTGTGCATATATTTTGGGAAGGAACACTGTTTGTTGGTATTTTGTTTTATGATGGTTTATCGTGAATAATGTAACACCAACCGTTATTGAATTTGGAAGATTTTGGTTTGTTTATATATTTGCCAAATCAGTATTTTTAAATATGTAATAGTTCGTAGAGTTTGATTTAACTTTCCGCTGTTTGGGATGTAAATCTTTGATTAAATTAACATGGCATGTAAAATTTCTATTTACAAACAGACTCACGCAGTTTTAAAACTCAATTTTTTACTAAATTCACTATTTACAAAGGTGGTGTTATAGTATCGACCTATGTTAGTGATCAGGATGATTAGTGATGCCTTAAGGAGAGTTGTGTGATAAGTATGGATGCATTGTGTGTGATTACTGCCATGCACACATAACTAGCACAATGACACTTAAAGTATTGTGAAGCATCCTGCGAAACGAACTACGATTTCCGTTTTAGGGTAGTGCGTGAGAGACCAATATCCATAAATATATGATTGAAAGTAACCAAGTGCTATGACACATGACATACCCAAAATACTAAGAGTAACGATAACAATGAATTTTGCGTTCCATCTAATCCATGAATTTACCTTCGTATAGAACATGCCACCAAGAAGATCAACCCGAAATGTTAGACGCGGTGGAGCCGCCAACCGGGGAGGAAGAGGTGGTGGTAATAGCGGTGATGCTGGGGTGCGGGGCACGAAAACCCCAGTATTGCAGAAATCATAGCTCAACAACTGCAGGCCCTGATTCATGGCATTGTCACTCAAGTTAGCAACAACCTTGCTAACCAAAGCAATAATGGCGCCAGGGCCGATAACGCCAA
The DNA here is from genome assembly GCA_038502395.1 of Dittrichia graveolens. Classification (NCBI taxonomy): domain Eukaryota; kingdom Viridiplantae; phylum Streptophyta; class Magnoliopsida; order Asterales; family Asteraceae; genus Dittrichia; species Dittrichia graveolens. The sequence continues at coordinate 52,745,557 of JARJIL010000007.1, read as the reverse complement.
TGGAGGTGGAACTGAGAACACGAATGCCGGGAATGGCGACGGCTGCACTTATAAAGAATTTCTGGCTTGTAAACCAAGAGACGTCGATGACAAGGGGGCGTATTGGCACTCACCCACTGGGACGAGAAGATGGAATCGGTTATGTGCATCAACAACTATGCCGATCATCGGAAAGTAAGGTATGTAGCAAGTTCATTAGTTAACAAAACATTGGCTTGGTGGAGCACCCAGATTCAGGCCAGGGGAAGGCCTACGGCGTTAGGGATGACTTGGGAAGAGTTCAGGGGATTGTTGGAAGAGGAATTATGGAATCTCACTATGGTAGGAGCAAACGACGTTGCTTATACCGACAGGTTTCACAAGCTAGCCAGGCTAGTTCCACGCTTGGTTACTCCCGAGTCTAAATGGATTGAGAGATACATATCTGGGCTGGTATCCCAAATCAGGACAATGGTTAAGGCAACTAAACCACCTACGATACAGAGCGTGATACTGAAAGCCGAAGCACTAACAGATGAGATGGTGAAGAATGGAACGTTGACCAGGGGAAATGAAAAGAGTAAAGACGAGAGTAAGACAAGTAGGAAAGGGAACCCCAGGAACAATCACAAGAGGGCCAAAGTGGCAACTGGGTTTGTGGCAGCTAATCCTGCAAGAAAGGAGTATGCAGGTCCTACGCCTAAGTGCGCCAATTGCAACTATCACCACTATTAGAATGTACTGTATCGCTCCTGTATGACATGTAACCCTTTAGGGCACTACACTAAGGACCGGGGAAGAATGATAACACCGGTGAACACCGTGAATCCAACCGAAAACCATGGGGCGTGTTATGAATGTGTGAGTTCTAACCACTATAGAAATGCATATCCAAGATTAACTCGAGCTCCTGGCCCAGGGGGAATAGGCCAAACCAAGTCTTGACTATAGAAGGAAATCGCAATCAAGGGAACCAGGGACCAAGCTCATGGAAGAGCATTTGTTATGGGGGCAATGAAACTCGTCAGGACCCCAACATCGTTACGGGTACTTTCTCTTTGAACAATTACTATGCTACTGTGTTATTTGATTCCGGCGCTAATTATAGTTTTATTTCTACCGAATTCGTAACCTTAACGGATATGAAACCTGGCAAATTAAACACTAGTTATTTGATAGAGATAGCTAATGGTAAAATGGTATAAGCAAGTAAGGTTATACGTAAGTGAAACTTGGAATTGGAGGGTGCTTCCTTTAGTATAGATTTGATACCTTTTGGGCATAGGAGTTTCAATGTGATTGTGGGGATGGACTGGTTGTCAAAGTACAATGCAGAGATCATTTGTCATGAGAAGATAGTTTAAATTCCCTTATCAAATGACACAGTGCTCATGGTCCATGGGGACCGACCCGAAGGGGATTCAGGCACTTCCCTAACGTTTTCCCCAAAGTCCTTTTCGGAGTACCCCCTATCCCACAAGTGGAATTTGGCATCGACTTGGTAGCAGGAGCAACTCCCATAGCAAGATCATCATACCGATTGGCACCGTCAGAAATGCAAGAGTTGTCTAGCCAACTCAGGAACTACAATACAAGGGTTATATCCGACCCATTCATTCACCTTAGAAGCACCTGTTCTATTCGTCAAGAGGAAGGACAGTTCATTTCGAATGTGCATCGACTATCGTGAGCCGAATAAACTCACTATCAAGAACCGTTATCCTCTGCCTAGTATAGATGATTTATTCGACCAGTTACAAGGCTCGCGGTGCTTTTCCATGATAGATCTTCGTTCCGGTTACCATCAACTGAGAGTATGCGAGGTTGACATCCCAAAGACTGCGTTTAGAACCCGTTATGGACATTTTGAGTTCATGTTTATGCCTTTCCTGTTATGTAACACCCGCAAACCTAGGCTAGTCGTTAGCGGGTTGGCGGTGAGTGTTTATGTGTGTTTAAATATTTTATTATGTGATTATATTAATTGAATTGATATTCATGATAATTAAATTAAATATGTATGTATGTATGCATGTAAGTATGCGTGAATGTGTAAATATGTGTGAGATATTTATATGAAACCACCTCATGCTAGAACTAAATGAAGTGTGTGTGTGTGTGCACGTGTACAAGGCTGTATATGGATAGGCTTGCATGAGTTTAGTCACCACCTCATTTCAAATATCTTGTGTGTGTGCAAAATTATGTTTACCTCTTGTTGAAGAAAGTTCAAGAAAAGCCTAAACTCGAAGTGGCAGCTCGAAGTGGGCGTTCGAAGTACCCGTTCGAAGTGGCCATCCGAAGGGGCTGTTCGAAGGCACGAAGCAACGCGACGCGTCCGACAATTTTAAGAATTTGAAGCTTTTGATTGTTGGTTCTTTTGGAGTGCATATTATATGTTTATTATATGTGGATCTAACTTGATGAGTATGAGTATTCTTGATATAAATATATGTGAAGATATATTTATCGGAAACTAATTTCGGTGTTGTTGTGTTTTCAGGAAACACTAAGACTCAGTGATATTAGACATCTAAGTGTGACATTCGAGAAACAAGAGGTGAGGGGATGTTAACTCATGGATGGTAAAGGTTATGATTGATAAGATTGATGTGATGCATGCATCTGTGATTGATAGACTGTTTAGTCCGATGATTGTTGATTGTATATCTGTTTGTGTGGATTATTTGGCCGATATGAGCTCGTGGTATGATACGAGCTCGTGATACGATACGAGCTATGCGTGTTGTTCGGCTGGGCTTGTTTGCTATTGGCAGTGCAGTTGTTGACCTTCCAATACATGTGTTGTATGGAAGGAAGTTCAACTATGTCAAGTAGTGAAGGGCTATCGGTAAACCTTTGCTTTGGCCAACATTGGTGGTAGGTTCTGCGCCGAACCTCCGGTTTTATGGATTATGTGATTACATGCTTTTGCATAGATTAATGATGTTTGCTTGTGCTTTAGCTTCCTCTCGCTTAGCTTTGTGCTATTTCCCCACAGTTGAACTATTTTAGGAGGTTCGTTTGTTTTTGGTGGTTGTTTACAGGAAAGCTTGACCATTCGCTATGATATTAATTTTGTTGGAAACGAGCCATCTTTGTTTAACTATGTAACATAGACAAGATATTGTATTTTTGTAAACAGTGGTCCCAGTTGTGGGATTTATGTAAGTTATATTAGTATGCTTTCACAGCGAATTAAAAAAATGGCTTAGGATTTTGCGGTGTTACAGGTTAACTAACGCACCCGCAGTATTTATGGATTTAATGAACCGCGTATGCAAGACATTCTTGGAAAAGTTCGTTATATTCTTTCTTGACGATATTCTGATCTATTTCAAGTCTAAGGAGGAACATGAGGTGCATTTTAGATCGCTTTTGGAGTTACTTAGGAAGGAGAAGCTATACACTAAATCTCAGCAATGTGGTCAACGACTACAGATTACATGTGGACCCCAGTAAGATTGAGGCCATAAAGAAATGGAAAATCCTTACTACACCCTTAGAAATCCGCTTGTTCTTGGGATTAGCTGGCTACTACCGCCGGTTCATTGAGAACTTCTCAAAGATCGCAAAACCCTTACCCTATTAACCCATAAGGACACAAGACTTGATTGGAACGAAGAACAAGAGGGAGCGTTTTAGACCCTAAAAGACAAGTTGTGTAACGCTCCGGTATTGGCACTTCTTGACGGACCCGATGACTTTGTGGTCTACTATGACGCCTCACCAGGATCTAGGATGCGTGTTGATGAAGAGGGGCAAGGTAATAGCATATGCATATCGACAATTAAAGATGCATGAGAAAAACTATACTACGCATGATTTAGAACTGGGAGCCGTGGTTTTTGCACTCAAGAGTTGGAGACACTACTTGTATGAGACGAAAAGTATTATTTACAATGACCATAAAAGCATACAGAACATTTTCGATCAAAAAGAGTTAAACATGAGACAAAGGTGTTCGATCGAACTCTTCAGTGATTACAATTGTGAAATCAGTTACCACCCAGGTAAGGCGAACATGGTAGCTGATGCTTTAAGTAGGAAGGAGAGGATCAAGCCAAGGATAGTACGGGTAATGAGTATGAAAATACAATCGGGTATCAAGGGTGAGATACTTGAAGCTCAGAAAGAAGCAATTGAGGATATGAACGCTCCAAATGAGATGTTACGAGGGTTGGACAAACAATTAGAGAAAAGAGATGATGGTGGTTTGTATTTTGTGGAATGGATTTGGTTTCCAAGGGAAGGAGATTGAAGGACATTAATAATGAATGAAGCTCACACGATGAGGTATTCTGTTCACTCGGGAGCGCATAAGATGTACCCTGATCTCAGGGATATGTATTGGTGGCCGGGAATGAAAAAGGACATAGCCATTTATGTTAGCAAGTGCCTGACTTGCTCAAAGGTAAAGGCCGAGCATCAAAGACCTTCAGGCCTATTGCAATAGCCGGAGATTCCCGAATGGAAATGGGAAAACATAACCCTGGATTTCATCACGAAATTACCCCGAACCGGTAGTGGACACGATTCAATATGGGTCATCGTGGATAGAATGACCAAGTCAGCCCACTTCCTAGCAATTAGTGAAGATTACAAGATGGATAAGCTAGCAAGAATCTACATTAACGAGGTAGTGGCTAGGCCTAGGGTGCCCGTGTCTATTATATCTGATCGGGATAGTGGGTTCACTTCACGATTTAGGCAGACACTACCAAAAGCCTTGGGGACAAGACTAGACATGAGTACGGCTTATCATCTTGAAACTGATGGTCAGAGTGAGCGTACTATCCAGACATTGGAAGACATGCTAAGGGCGTGTTTTATTAACTTCAGAGAAAGCTGGTATGTGTATCTTCCTCTAATTGAGTTCTCTTATAACAACAGTTACCACACAAGCATTAAGTGTGCCCCGATCAAGGCATTGTACGGGCAGAAATGTCAATCACCTGTTGTTTGGACGGAAGTGGAGGAAAGTCAACTTATTCGGCAAGAAATTGTACAAGAGACCATCGATAAGATCTTTCAAATCAAGGAAAGACTCAAGATAGCGAGGGATCGTCAAAAGAGTTACGCCGACAATCGGCAGAAACCTCTAGAATTCAGCGTCGGCGATTAGGTGTTACTAAAAGTGTCACCTTGGAAAGGTGTGGTACGTTTCGGTATGAAGGGCAAGCTAGCACCAAGGTATGTGGGGACTTTCGAGATCATTGAACGGGTTGGCCTCATGGTCCATCGGCTAAAACTAATGCAAGAACTAAGTGGCGTACATGATACGTTTCACGTATCAAGTCTGAAGAAGTGTTTGGCGGATGCGAACCTACATTTTCCCTAGACGAAATCAATATAGACAACACTTTACGCTTCGTGGAGGAACCCGTGGAAATTTTGGATCGAGAGATGAAGAGATTGAAGAGGAGCAAAATCCCGATCGTCAAGGTTCGCTGGAACTCAAAGCCAACACTTTTAGGGGAATGCTGTGACATCCGTCACCAAAGCAGGTTGGCTTGACATATAAACCGCCACTAGCCATTTAATTTAAATCTATGTGCTCAAATGAACCCTTATAATCTAGTAAGTGCTAAGTTCTAAGTGGTAATCATGTCAAATGACTCGGATATCATAGTTATTCTACAACCGAAGGAACACAATCTTAGAAGTTTGATCAAGTTCCTAATGCCTGATGTAAGTCATACAAGTGTCTTCGGTGCAGCAAATTGATGAATAGAAGTATAAAATGAATACACTATATTAAATTATATGTAATAAATGAAATAAAATAACATTGGTACTATAATTAATTTCTAGACAATAAATCTCTCAATTAAGCAAAATGATACTTATGTAACACATGCAAAGTCAAATGCACCTACAAGAAGATAATTAATTATAAAATACAAGACAAATAATAATGTGTACACAATAAATATATGGAAATAAAAAATATGTATTTATATATATAATTATATATATAATCCACCTTCCAAAAACTTGTGTAAAAACTTAACTAAAATATACATGTTGTCATATGTACCTAGAACTTCGTTAAACCCTCACTAACACACCTAAACCCACCCATCGATTTTTGCACAACCTTCTTCTTCCTCTCTCTTGATTTTTCCATCCTTCATACAACTTCATTATAGTGTTCTTCAAATCCTCAAGAAAGCTAGCCACTTTAAACTCGAATCTACGAGCTTTGTGAAAAGTATTCGACCTTGTATGTATTAAACCCCTTCTTTTGTTTTCTTTAAGTATTACCTGAAGGTTTCTCATGCACGTCATAAACCCAAGCACAACGGAAGCAAGAAGTAAAAACAAACGATTTTCGGGTTTACAAAACACATGCACAAGGAACACTTAGTGGGATCTACAAGAGATGATAGCAACAAGAAGAACAAGAGAAACCAGAAAACGAGACCATACCCTTGATGAATCTGGTGGTTGTGATATTGTAGATGCAATACTTGAACTCCAAAACCGAGCTCCTCTATTGATATCCACACCAAGCAAACCGTGAATCTCCTTTGATAAAGCTTGAGATACTCTAACTTGCACTCAAGAACAGCAACAACAGAACTCTTGCCCTAGTTAGCTCAACTTCCAACTCCAAGTTAGCTTCTTGTAGTGTTTTAGTGTGTAAGTTGCATCAATTGGCAAAAGGTCCTTTAGAGAGAAATAAGAAGGGTTTATATATGCAGATGGGGAGCTCAAATGACACCAGGCTCGGCCAAAAAGCTTGGCTCTCATTAGACCAAACAAAAAGGTCCAATAAGATTAAAGTGCCACTTTGACTTCTGCCTTCATGGGCTCTCATGGCCCGTGAGAAAGTCGCACAATCCCTGACCGGCCCATGAAGCCTCGTGAAGACCTTCACGTCACGACCTCTTCACGACCCGTGAGGGCTCGTGAAGGTCGACAGAAACCCTAATTATATATATATATATATATATATATTTACTCTCAGTTCATTTGTGCTGTCGGATTCAACGCTTGGCATGTGACCCAATAGGCCCGTGCCTCATCGGCGGTGATCCAATATACGTGTATCAGTGGGCATATATCCAACATTACCCTTGATGATGGATCATCATAGGGATCAAACACATCCTAATCACACATAAAGTAATGATTTTGATGTGTTTGGGTGATTTTCAAACCTTAAGGGTTGGCTTATATGATCAAAAACATAAAGATCAAGGCTTTGTAATCGGGGCAGAAACATACATGAACTTTAGGAGGCCATATCTCAATGAAAACAAAATTAAAAAATCGATTCTTGATTCTAAAATTAGTTCAATGAGTCTAACTTTTGTTCCAAGTGATTTCATGGAATAATGATGAGTTTTGGTTGTCCAAATGGTCAAAACCATATAGGTGCGCAAGGTTGTAAATTCCTGGAATATTGTTGGATAACTTTGGCACATCAAAAACCCACCCAATGATTTCTATAAAATCTTGAAAATAATTCGATAGAGTATTTTAGGAGTCCATAACCCCGTGTAAAAATACTAGAATTTATAAAGTTCTTTTTCTATTTTAATTGGTTAAAAACGTTTTAGTTTTTGAATCTGGAAATTTTAAGGTTTTCTACAACAGAGTTTAAAATTGTATAATTCATCCAAAAACTCGAATTTGATGAATAAAGTTAATATGGGTAAACTTTAAGGTGTTTAAATGTTTCTGTAAAAATATTGGTTTTTTTAGATTTATAGCTAATTATTTAAAAATAAAACTTATAGTAATGCAAATCAGTAGGGTTTCCGGTTAATCAACTAGAAACACTTTATTAAAAATAATAAAACAAGAATTTAAACTCTCGAAAAATTTGATATAAATAATACAGACATAAAAGTCTCTGTCCTAAAAATCTAAGAAATTAATTAGGTCGTTTGGGTTACCTTAAAAATACACGAAGTGAACTGTAATTTCAGGATTTAATTTAAATTTTTAAGAAGAAGAAACAAACAAAGATCTAAAACCTTAAATATATATTTTCTCTTAGGAATATACGCACCTATGAAACTAGGGTAAAACCGAATCACGAATCATAATTAAATTTAATAATTCAAGGTTATTACAAAAAGGACTTTTACGCGCGAAATGAGTATAACTTATATGAAATTATTGTTTGTAGATTTGAGAGCACGCTAAGATTCGAGTGACTAAACTACTATTAAGGTGAGTACTCGTGGCCCCCATTTTTATATATGTTTTATCCCCCGAAAATGACACTCAAAACATGTTTCAAGAATTCTTTATGCCGTGTTAATTATACTATTTTTTCTTTTGTGACAATTATGTGGCATGTGTGTGCACTTGTGAACCCGCGTTCGGGTTATGCCTATTAGATTTCTCATTCCTATTGTAGCCGACTTGTAGCTAGGCGATCGTTGGTAAACTAATTACTTGTGCCTTGTAAACTTGTGTTCCGGGTATCACTATATTCCTATTTGTGTACCATGCCTTTACTTGCTAAATTGTCATAAAAACTTACTATACACGGCAATCATGCTTTTACTTTAAACCTGCAAGCTCACCAACTTTACGTTGACATTTTCCGGTGTTCATTTTCACGTAATGGTATTAAAAACGCTTAATGAGTCTAGACGGCACTAGAGGGCCTTAGGAAGACTAGTCACTAGATTTTATTTGTATATACTCTAATGAACTTGAACTTATAAATCTTGGGTTTGTAGCCCCGTATACATGTCCCGGGTTGTGGGAACAACTATTTCGTATTTTCTTGTCTTTATTGTTGACTATGATTGTCGTGGAGTGACTTACCACAGCACAAGTCCATCCATGTGTTGTGGAACGTCATGATATGTTGGTGTGATTCATTTAGAATTTTCTCTATCCCTATATCAATGTTTTATAACGATGCTCTCTTTCACATTTTGCGTTTCCGCCTAGGCGGGGTGTGACACATGTGTTGAGCTGTATCTTTAGACATGTAAAGTGGTTCCAATCTTGGTGTTAATGACAAATAATGCATTTACTTGTATGATATGTTTCTCCTTTTTTCATGACCTTGTTCCTTAGGTTTATATCGTGGATGACCACACTTGTAACACATGGACTTTCCCTCATCACCTCCATAATCGAGCATGCAACCATTTGTACAAATATCTATCTTCTTGTACCCCAAACCTAATTGTGAAACCATCTTCTCGGACTCATAACAACTAGGGCACATTGTGGAATTTGGCCTAAATTCCTTAAATGCTTGCACCATACGGTCATAACAACTTTGGCTCATGTTGAAATCTGACTTGATACTCAACATTCTTGAAATTGCTGACAAGGTAGAGTGCTTTTCACAGCCTTGAAACAATGGCTCATTTGCTTTAATTAGACAACAAGTCATATAACCTTTTAGCTTCAGGGTTTGGAGGTTCCATGTCTTGTCCTTGAGGGATCGGATCTTAAAATTCAGGTTGAAAGAAGTCTGGGCAGCTGCATCGAAGACCACGTTACGAACTAAATTGATAGCTTCACAGTTGGGTATTTGCTGAGGGGGTCCTTCAAAATGTCGGTCTCCATGTGCAGGTCATACGTAATAATTAGAGATGAACCCATATATATCATATAAACATATCTGTGTTGAATGTATATTAGATAATACAGTTAACAATTTGGTTCTTTTAATATATACATACATACATGCATATATATATATATATAGCAATTTTCAATAGTAATCTAAAATAGAACCAAATAATATTAGGACATTAGTTATTATTCCTTCAAATATCCACCGTATTAGAACATTAGTTATTATTCCTTCAAATATCCACCGTATGAGCAAATAACAATCATATTAGTTGAATAAAAAAATATGTTGAAATTATCAAAACAAATAACAATCATGTTAGCTAAGTTAGCGTAATTGAGAAAATTAGACTACAAACCTCAGTTAAAAAACACGTATGAACAAAAGACATACTCTTACGAGATCCATTCCGAGTTAGAAGCAAGCGATATGATGATTGTGAGGGCGATTACACATATGTCAAGTGAGATGATGATCGTGAGTACGATGGAGTATGGCGGTGGACGGAATGCGGATGATCGAGCCTTCTCATCAGATCCAATTGCGAGCAGGAAGCATGAAGCAACTAGCATCTCCGACTCTCCTTCCTACTCTCCTCATCTGATTTATTAGGGTTCTTTCAATATAACCCAAATAGAGTAAAAAATAGGCTCGTGTTTAATATACAAAACTACAAATATTCGTTAGGGCCTTTTTTTATCCAAACAAATAGGGCCTTAATTTTTACATCATACGGGCCGTTTATATTGCAAACAAATAGGGCCTTTTTGTATAAACAAAACAAATGCCATAACTTTTAAGCATTAAAAAAATTAAAATTAACAAACACCTGATTGGTTAGTGATTTGTTGCTTTAAAAACGATCTTAAACTCACACTAATTAAATTAAGTATTTTATAAATTATCGACTTGGTTAGTGATTTGTTTGAGCAAGTCACAAAGTTAACGACGTGGTTAGGGACTTGTTTGAGCAAGTCACAAAATTGGCGACATGGTCGGTGACTTGTATGAGCAAGTCACAAAATTAGCGACTTTGTTAGGGACATGTTTGAGCAAGTCATAAATTAGCGACTTGTTTGGTAACTTTTTAAGCAAGTCACAAAACTTAACGGCTGTTAGTGACTCGTTTGATCCAGTCACAACATTAGCGGCATATATATATTTAACAACATAGTTTATGACCTTGTTGTCTATTATTATATATTCCGACATCATTTCCGACATGGAAGACTTGATCATCGCTAAAATTGTCACTACATTTGTCACAATTTTGAGACGTTGAGTTTTATGTCACTAAGAACGTCAATAAATGGCTTTTGTGTAGTAGTGTTGTTTAAAGTAATTTGGGATTCTTTATAGGAGTCACTAGTTTTTGTTATGAAGGATCATGACCATTCATGTTTTCCTTAACCTTAAAGAATCTTAATTTGTATCTAACACCCACCCAATTCATGTTTTTCAAGCTAGTCAAGTTGTGAAGGCAAGTCGACTCTTCACCATCTTTGTCCTAAAAATCTCATTATCTTCTACATGAACCAAACAATAGATGTGATTGAATTTTAAATCACAACGGATTTGAAATCCAATGAGATTTGAAATCCTTAGGATTTCAAGTTAAAAAACCAAATACCCACTAAATCTAATGATTCATTCAAAAGCCATGAACATTAAATCAAAACCCAAGAACACACCGTCTCTGCCCACTAAGAACATTAAGTCAAAACCCAAAAAAACTACATACCACAGATCAAGGAAGAAAATGAGTTAGGAACACCATCTGGAATACCTATTCAAATCGAACTTGGTAGCGCTAATTTAGGTGAGAAGGAAGAAATAGATTGTAGAAGTTGAGGAGGAAATGAAAATAAACTAAGATCTTGAGTGTTCTTTTATTAGGGTAGAGATGAAAGAGATGGTGACGACGAAGATTGCGGCAATGGAGTGTTCTTTGATTAGGGCAGAGAAGGCAACGACAGAGATGAAACCAGATCTTTCCAAAGATGGCGGAAGTGGTGGACTGTTCTTTCAATGCTGAAGTAGATCAAAGTAGGAGTGTTATTGGTTATTTTTTTTACTGTTATCGGTTAATTTGGGTCATGTACGCAATTCGGTTAATTTGAATTTTGAAAATTAACCAATAACCGATCCGTATTAATATTCGGGTATAGGTTACGGGCAGATTTCGGGTACGGTTCATTTATAACGAGGTTCGAGTACAAAAAAGACTATTTTGATCTATTTTATGTTTTGGATATTTTAGCTTAGTTATATATTAATATATATGGATGGTGGTTTATATTTTTTTCTCTCTATGTCATTTTAACGTGTACCTTATATGTTTTATTACTCAAATATTTTAGAGAAAATATTAAAGTGGAAATGTGATACTCAAATATTTTAGAGAAAATATTAAAGTGGAAATGTGATGTTTAACAATTGCATTTTCGTTGTCTGTGAAATTATAAACCAAGTTAAATACTTGAATGTTGGCCGGTTTCCATACCCGAAAATCATGCACAGTTCAACAATGGTATCTGAATGTGTTTGAAAGCGTTAAAACAATAGTATGCAACATAACATATAACTCCTGCATGCACAAGGCACAAGCAAATTAACATAATCCCAATAAATTTAAGTGTAGAATATACTAGCTACACATATAGCTGAACAATGAAGGGGTTGCATAGACTTTCCAATGTCCTTTTCTTCTCCACAAGCTCAATGACTTCAGCATGCTCATTTGCATCAAGCCAATTAATGGCTTCCTCAATTACAGTCTCCATTTTCTTCAAGTCTTCATACCTTATGGTGGAATTCACTGATAATCCCTTGATTTTATTCTTCATGTAGTAAGCATATTTCTCCAAAGCATTGTAGGCATCTACCTTCTTCTTGTGTTCTTGGTCCTCAAATCGAAATTTCTCAGCTTCTTTCACCATCTTTTCAATCTCCTCCTTTGACAACCTTCCATTATCATTGATAATTGCAATCTTGTTTTTCTTACCACTTGCAATTTCTTCAGCAGAAACACTCAAGATACCATTGGCATCAATGTCAAAGCAAACATTAATTCGCGGTACATACCTCTGAGCTAATGGTATGCCAGAAAGCTCAAACTCACCCAATAAGCAGTTGTCCTTAGATCTTGTTCTCTCACCCTGATAAACTTGGATCAAAACAGAAGATTGGTTGTCAGATGTTGTGGAAAATATCTTTTCAATCTTCATAGGTATTGGAGAGTTCCTTGGTATCAATACAGTCATGATTTCACCCATTGTTTGAATACCAAGTGAGAGTGGAGTAACATCCAACAGCTGCAAATCACGAATTGCTTCATCTCCCTCACCGCTTAACTTTGCACCAAGAATTGCTGCGCCATAAGCAATTGCCTCATCGGCATTAATGTTCTTGTATAGCTCCATGCCATTGAAGAGATCCTGCAACATTTGTTGTACCTTGGGAATCCTAGTGGAACCACCCACAAGAACCACCTCATTCACATCAATCTTATCCAAACTTGCATCACTCAAACACTTTTCAACAGTTGCTATGCACTTCTTGAAGAAATGGGCATTGATCTCTTCAAATTTTGCACGAGTGATCAAGTTGGAAAAATCTATACCTTCATACAAGCAATCAATATCAATGGAAGTTTGAGACGCTGAAGAGAGAATCCTCTTTGCTCTCTCACAGGCAACCCTCAATCTCCCTAAAGCCCTAGGGTTCTGACTTAAGTCCTTCTTGTGTTTCTTCATGAACACCTCAACAAAATAGGACACCATTGCATTATCAAAGTCTTCACCTCCCAAACGACTGTCTCCCGCGGTGGCTTTAACTTCAAATATCCCATTACTAATAGTTGCAATAGAGACATCAAATGTACCACCACCTAGATCAAAAATAAGAGCATTTATCTCACTAGCCTTATCCGCCTTATTCTCTAAGCCGTATGCGATTGCAGCTGCTGTTGGCTCGTTAATCATACGCATGACATTCAAGCCAGCTACAGTACCTGCATTGAGAGACAGACGCAAAAATATTATTCAAGGGTTGCAAGATATAGTCCGGTATATCACTTACATAAAACATAAAAATATTGACAAAATTTAACATTATGCATAGGGTTCGCCCCGACTACCCTAGGCTACCTAGCTACTAGGTCTGCCTTACCTGCATCCTTTGTTGCTTGACGTTGCAAATCATTAAAATATGCAGGGACCGTTATTACTGCATTCTTAACAGCCATGCCAAGATACGCCTCTGATGTCTCCTTCATCTTGGCAAGAACCATGGACGAAATTTCTTCGGCCAAAAAACGCTTCTCTTCGCCTTTGAATGTAACCAACATAATTGGCTTGTCATTGAGTCCTCCCACAATCTTGAAAGGATACAATAATTTGTCAGCCTGCACCATGTCATCACTGAATCTCCTTCCAATAAACCTCTTGGCATCTGAAAAACAAAAAAAAAAAGTAAAAAAAATAAAATTAAATACCACATTGCAATAACATCCATGACCCTAAATCTTTTAAACAATACGCCCACGTAATAGTTTTTTGTTAGACCACACTTGTAATCATGACATGACTACAGCCTATATGGTGACACATACCTTAACTACCATTACTGGACCCATATAATATTCATTTAGATTAATATGATTATTTAACAAATTAAGGTTTTGCGCCTGTCACCAGAATGCCGAACTCCAAAAGAACAAGCCGGACAACACAACACTCCAAGCGGAACAACAACTAAGATGACGAATTCAATTAGAAGGGATGACGACCTCGTTGTTAACCACTACAAGTGTTCTTGTCAAAAATAAAATCAGCCAGATTGAAAATAGCAAACGTACAGATTCCTAATAATATAGAACTTTAATAGCCTAATATGATATTACTTATTTAACAAAGATTAATTAACAGCAAGAAGATGAAAATATGAACGAAAAGCAGATTATAAAGATAAAAGAGCTGAATTACAGGTTGATGTTTGGCTAACCAAATATTGTATTGATCGGATTGATGGTAATCTGATTCTTGGCGGCATCTCCAATAAAGCGTTCTTGATCGGTGAAAGCAACGCAAGAAGGGGTAGTTCTGTTGCCTTGTTCATTGGGTATGATTTCTACACGATTGTGTCTCCAAACAGCAACGCATGAGTATGTAGTTCCGAGATCGATTCCTACCGTCAGCGTCATAGTTAAAAGAGTTCAAACGGCAAAATGGAGCGATTGAAATATGGAAGTTTGCTTTGAAGGCATAATACTATATATATAAATGACCTTTCAGATTACGTCAACAGTTGTATTTAGCTTAAATTGGGAATTCTAATTGAGTATAATTACTGTTCTAGCTTTTAACTTAAAAAATCAATTTTAATTACACAATTTTTACTATTTATTTATTAAAAACTGAATCAATTTTAACTTTTAAACTTCAAACTAATAATAATATATTTTGAATTTAAATATAATAAATCAGTTATTTTAATATATTAATTTATTATATTAAAACGTTTAATGATATATTTAGTAAGTTATAAAACGTTAAACAAAATTTGTATATACATGGTCTTACATTTTTTAAACTATTAATATTAAATTTATTTCATATATTTTTTTACTATTAAATCCATAATACATATCTTAATAAATTAAGTATTATATATTGTATTATAAAACGAATATTAAAAATTAAAAATCTATTACTTAAGTAATCAATTTTTATAATATATAAATTTTTTTATATATTAATGATTATAAACAATATTTGATCTTATTATCTTCTTAAATCTTAAAGTATCTTTACAGTGATTTATAACATATATCATATTATGCTTAATAACATTTTCAAATATCACATTTAATCAAATTCTTAGTTTTATTATTTTAGAATATTTTATATGCATATTTAATTTCTTTATAATTATTACCAATAATTAATTAACTTAATTTTCGCTAATTTTAACAATAATGATTGATGTCAACTACAAGAAATAAAATCACATTTTTCGTATCATCGTACC